>OY728155.1:740980908-743480908 GCA_963277665.1 Viscum album | reverse complement strand
ATCTATGTGTAGAGAAGTACCTATCTTGAAATTAAGATAAATCATAGAGAATATTGTAGTCCCAAAAATAGTCCCTTGCTGAAATCTTAGGGAGGAGCAGTAGAAAGAGTTGAATTTCAGGAAACCATATCTTGTTGTGTAGAGATAAACGAAGAAATTGTTAACAAATATAAAAATATGCTAATTCATCCAGAATAATTACTTTCATATTTCCACCGCCTGGAATAAAAACCCTTTCCCATAGTGCAATCATAGAATCAAGTTGGTCTGACACCAAGAGGAGGTATCCATCAAAGCAGTTTGATGACACAAAGGCTTGGGGAATCCGTTCCACCTGAGAAAACTATAGGTAATGAAGAAATGATCATCTTGTAAATTAATACATTGACATATATAGATTATTTAATGGAAACTCACATAGATCCCCTTGCATATGATAATTCCTCAACAATAATACCTTTCATGATTCTATCACCTAGAATAAAAACCCTTTCGCTCAACGCAACCATAGCTCCAAGTTGCCCAGACACCTAGAGGAAGTATCCAACAAAGAAATTTGATGATACAAAGGCCTGGGTAATCCCTTCCACTAGAGAAAACCATGGGAAAGGAAGAATCTACATCCCTTTATAGAATAAAATATGGACCTATTTGAAAAAAAAATATGAAAAAATTAGAACCAAAATATGAACCTGTTAAATTATAGAATAAAAGATGAACCTATTTGAAAAGATGGCACTAACTGGGCCTTCCTAACTCAACTCCTTGGAGAGGTTATTTTTCTGTGTTGTGTTGTACTGTTATATCCTTGTGTAATTGAAACAAAAAAACAAAAAACATTAATATATAAGGCAGAATATAAAGATATGATACAATACATGCAACTTTTATCAGTAGAATAGCATACACAGTTCAAGTCGTGTTTTGGTTGTGTTTAAATAGCACACTTGAAGCACAAAATAGCCTCATTTGGAATTTCTAGAGCCTGTAAAAGGTTAAAAAATTGCCTTAGTCAAGTAAAAGATCAATCACTTGCAGCAACACAATGTAACCACAACATTCCTTATAGACATTTCTAAGGTTTAGGTAGGCATCAAGAAATGTAGGTTTCAGCTTTACAACTTCTTGGATAAATGAAATTAGTAGGAAGGAAACAAAAATAAAAAATGGTAAAGGTAACTAAAGTCAAAAGTGTTTCCTCACTCATTCTGAATAACTTCCCCACCTTCTAGATGTAATTGGGTTGAGTCGTGTATAAAGTATCATAACTTAAGTCCCTCAAAATCCTCATCCCTAGGATCTATTTTGCTGGAACATGATTCTTCATCTTGAAATTTTCAGAAAATTCAATCTTTATCTCATCAACTATATCTTTTATTGGACTGTAAATAATAATATCATCAACATGGATATATAGGATGATAAAGATCCAATCTTTGAAAAAATTCAGGCAATAGTAATGATTTTTATTGTTTAAGATGAAATTTTGTTTCATCGCGAAGTAATTAATCTTCTAATCCTGCTTCCTTGTTTCCGAGAGAAATAGTACAAAAGTAGCTTTCGCTATGTGGTTCTCTTGAATGATAGACAACCTAAGTGGATGAAGAAGTCCATAAATCTAAAAGAATCAAATTAAAATAATGTTTGATATTGATTCCCTCCATCTGTTTAGAGCATAAGTGATAATAGAGTGGACTTTTAGGAAGAATATTGCTAAAAAATATATTTTTAGAAGCTGAAGGAGGAAGGGGATGGTATATTGAGGTATAAGATGTAGATAGTTTTGAAACGCTTTTTTTGGGATCATGGATACATTTTGGAAGACCACTAGAAGATATCTTCTAGAAATTACTTAGGCAGAAACAATGTATCAATATTCAATCCCACATTATGGTTCAAAGACTTAGAAGGATATGGACATAAATCATAACACTAAAATGAACAAACTACTTCAAAGGGACACATACAAGAGTATCAAAATATAATTATCAAAATTAAATAAAGAAAAAAAAGAAATTATTTACATTGTCAAGATATGATTCCTACTCCACAAGGAGAATACTATTTTATTTTTATTCAAGGAATCAAAAATTATTACAATTTACTAATACTGATTAAATAATCCATGTTAATAAATATAGTAGAATCTATCCAGTGATACTAGATTCTATGTCTTTTAATCTCTATGAGAAGTGATTCTATATATCTCATAACTTCACAACTATCTCTTCATTCCATCAAAGGATCCCACCACCTAAAATCATTCACCTAGTACATTGTGCACATTATAAAAATATCATGAGAAAAACATTATGTTTGATTCATTAATAAACTAGTATATTATCATTTCTAAAATATTCCAACAGTAAAAACTTACATACTCTTCAATCAGGGAAAATATATGAAAGCCTTTTGATTTCCCACACTACTTCCATTATAATAATTTATTGGGTAATATTTGATTTTCATTTTCTGACCTGCACCATCCAATTAAAGTAATTTATATTCTTCTATAATTTTTAGATACTACTCCATTATTGCAATCAGTGTTCCAGAAATTACTCTTCTAGAATTTATCCTTCTATTTGACTATGTTTTGGAACCTAAAAATGGTTTTCACACACATAGATGAAACCTAACAATCTTTAAAATTTGGAATCTTTTTTTGGGATTCACTATTGTGTCCCCCATCAACTTCCATAAAACTATTTCTATTACTCAAACTTCCTTAATAGATGTATGGTTCCCCCATGATGATTTTATTTATCCTAGCTCAACTGAGGTAAATATCCCTACAAAACATTCTTGACAATGACATTTTTTAGTATATCTACCATATTTTGAGTCCCTTCTATCTTTCCATATATCCAGTACTCTATCCCCTAAAAACTTATAGATAAAGTGATACTTCCTCAAAATATTCTTCATACTAGAATAAAACATCATACTTTTCACTAATTGAATCACAATCTGGGATTCAAAAAACAACATCTCATCATATTTCCTCCTTCTGAGATCTTTCAATGTCCCATTTAACCCAAACAACTCCTTTATAACTTTTGTTAAATAAATATAATTTACTTTTATTATTGAGAGTGAAAATATAAATTAAATCTTTGACATTTGACACTAAGCCTTTCCTCTGAAATTGAACACATATGTTGTGGTTCTCTTTCAAGTGTAAGAATATCTCTCAAAGTATGACTTAGAAAAACCAGGAAATGACTCATCTATTTTGAAGGAAATTTCTAAGCTTTAAGAACCTTTTAATTTCTATAAAATCCACTTCACATCAACCCAATATTATCTTATGGGATTCTATGTGTTCCTTCTCCTTTCTCAATTTGAAATGTTCAACTAGGGGTGTGGTCATTGGTTTCACCTCGCCCGTGATGAAGTGATCCACCAATTTCTAGATGTAATCCAAATAATTTAGTTACAAAGTACCAAAACATAAGTCGCTCAAAATACTCATCCTAAATATCCATTTATTCAAACTAGTGTTTATCAACTCAAAAATTCTGGACAATTCAATCTTCATCACATTGACCCTTTCCTTTACTGGATTGGAAATAAGAATATTATGAGCATAGTTAAGTGGGATGATGTATCTCCTATCATCAAACACCCAGTAATAAAAAAAAATTATTATTTATCTAGATGAGCTTCAACTTCACCACGAAGTTATTAAACTTCCAATTATATTGCCTTGGTGCCAAGTACAAAGGTATGAAATTAACTTGTGTTACTTGTATCTAATGGATGATGGAGAACCCAATAGCCTAAAAGAGGAAAGATATTTGAAAGACATTAATTAGTGGGAGTTATAAATGAGGGATGATAATGATTCCCTCCATGTGTATGGGATAAGGGAGAAAATGGAGAGGCCTGATAGAAATAAATTTATTCAGAATAAATGGATGTATCAGCTAGAGTAGGTAGCAGATGATTGATAGAATTACAAGGCATGGCTATTTGTGAGAGGGTTTTTTGGGTGCATGGATATCTTCCATAATACCCCTTAAATATATCCACTAAAACTAAATTATGAGGAATCAAAGTACAGATAGTTGAGCTCATGATTTGGAGTCTATAACATAAAAAACTATGCACCTATATCACCACACTACAATGTACAAACCACTACAAATGAACACAGACAATAGTATTCGAAGAAAATGATTGAAACAGAAGAATTAAAATGAGAAACAAAAATTTAACCCCATTGTCTCAAACTCAATAAAATTCAACTTAGTATAATGGGGAATGTGTAGCAGCATCCATATCCTACTTGTTACCTGAAAAAATTGAGCATCTTTCTAGCCACGCCCAGATATTTGGGTGTGGCTATATCTTAGCTATAGTCACGGATCATTTAATGTGTGGCTATAGATCTTTGGATATAGATCATTTTTTTAGTAGTGTAGAGTTATCATGAAACATGGGATAGGGTGTGAAGATAAGGTATAAGTGAGAAATAATTTAAAATAAATAACGAAGAAATTTACCACCAGAAAATTTCTCCCTGAGAACCTCCTTAGGCACTTGGAAGTGGTCTTTTTGTGAGACCATAAGCACTAAAATGTGTAAAGGTATGAGTAGAAGGTAATTTGTCATAGGATAGTTGAGTAATATGGCTTATGGTGATGAACTTTTGTGAGGGAATGAGTCACCTTTTATAGTTGAGGTGAGGGGTAACTTAGGAATTATATAAAATATTAAAATATAATTAGTCTAATATGGGGTTAAAGACTTCCAAAAGGCATAAAAATCATAGGAGATCACTTTCTAAAATTAATATTATAATTTTTGTCCTTTTTAAATATTTTTTTATTTTTAAATAATTTAATAAAATATTTTATTCATGAAAAATATTTTTTTTCAAATTAAAAACTATTCATAACTATGACTTTAAAACATAAAAAAAGTTTCAAATTAGATTAAAATTTTTTATTATATCTTAGAAATATCGTATTAATCTAGATAAATCTTGAATGAACTTGAAAATATCGAATTATATTTATTATATTATTTTTAATATCCTTAATTTGATTTATTCATTAATTAAATAATTATTGCATCATCATTGTGCAAGCCATTAAGGTGATTATTTATTCCCTAAAAATTGAAACTAAAATTCCATGAAAAATATAATTTTATTAGATTTAAAAAAAATATTTATGTTTGAAAAAAACTTCTGGAATACCATATACTAAAATATTATAAAAATTAAAAACTATAGTGGGAACAACATGACTTCCTTTTAAATAAAATATTATAAAGGGATTAAATTGATTCATGTGGGTCAAAAATGTCCCAAATTAAAATAAAATTAAGATTGTGGTCGAAAATTACTTATATAAAAATATTTATTCATGTTTTGATTCATTTCAAGTTACTTATAACTTTAAGTAAAAAAAATTTATTTACCTTTCTTCTGTTTGCATAAGCACTGCATCAGCGTTCCATAAGAATTAATGTTAATTATTTCTTATATAAAATTTAAAAATAAATTTATATCATAAAAATATATAAATTAAGTTCAACATAAACATTTATATTCATTCAATAAGTATTTTAACTCACTTCCATGTCAACAAAACTTCTTTAATTTTTTATTTTGTCTTTTCTTGCATTATGCAAGCATTATGGAGGCATTTGGATAAGATTAAGGTTATATAAATCTAATATTCAAAAATATCATCCAAAACATAAATAATACATAATAATTAATAAAAAAGCCCTGAAAATACTTTTTATCACTCAATTAATAACTATAAGAAAACAAATTTGACATTGTCAATGTTGTGCAGGCACTGCTTTGGCACTAACAATAATTTTTATACCTATCATGAAATAATTTATAATTTTCTTATTCTGAATTATTTTTATACAATATTTCTCTTAAAAATAATAATTTAGTTATTCAATAAATTTTATAAATTTTATATCATAATTATGTCTTTATGACGTCACAAAAAATGTCGTATTTTATAAAAATATTGTATTTTTTATTATTCACCAAAAATTAACTTTTTTAGAAAATTCTCAAAAAATTATACTAAAATAATTTTGACATTCTGAATTCAAAAATGAAATGATATTTTCAAATTAAAATTCTATAATTGAATAATTAATATTTTAAATAAATAACCATATAATAAATTATTTATTTTAATAATTACTTTACAAAATGAATATAACTATTTAATTAAAGAATGCTAATAAATATAAAATCAAATTATTCTATTTTTACCTGGGTTGTTATAGATTTTCTACTACCCAGCTACTTGTTCGCTCAGGCGCACAACTAGACTTGATCCTATGACCTCCCTTATGCAATTCAAACTCCTTTACCACTTCCCCAAGCTTGTTTTACTCTAAATTTTATGATATTTCTATTTATTTATATATATTTACATACATATTTTTTATTCATATATTTATATAATTAATTTAAAATATATTTATAAAATATTTGTTCATGTGTGTGTATGATATATATATACTTATATTTATTTAATTATATTATATATAAATATTCATTTACATGTATTAAAATATAAATATATATTTGTTTATCAATACACACACACATGTATATATAAACATTATATATACATTTGTATAAGTATATATATTTTAATATATTTTTATAATGTAAAAAAATGGTGAGATATTATTTTAAATAAAATAGATAATAATTATTTCCATATGATTTATATAATTATTTTTAAATATATTTATAATATATTTATATATATTGTATATTTATAAATAAATTTTATACATTAAATATATATTTATATGTATATATATTTACATATATATTTATACAAATTTACATATAAATGTAAATTTAGATATAAATTTTTTAAAATTTATTTATAAATATTTATTGTAAATATGTTTATAAAATATATTTAATAATGATGATATATTTATAAAAAATACATTTATATATGATTCATTTACATAATACTAACAAACACACATATAATCATATTTACACACATGTAAGCATTTATATTTCACACATACACGCACACATACTTAAATATATGTATTCATTTACATATATTATAATATACATATAAATATATTATTATTATTGATGCACACATATATTTATATATAAACATTACTTCTTTAGGTGTGTGGGGGGGGGTATTAATGCATTTTTATAACGTAAATAAAATGGATAATTTTTTATATTAAATAAAATGAATAATAAATATTTATTTACATATGTTTTATGTATTTAGAAATATATTCTTATGAAAAAATGATTAAATATTTATTTTTACAATTTATTTATTATCTATAAATATAAGAAAATATATGTATTTAATTATAAATAAAAATAAAATATGAAAAAGATAATTTTTCAAAACCATGATATATATAAGAATGTAATCTTTGAGAATAAATTCATTCTCCCTAGGGATAAGAAGACTCACTTAAATGAATCTAAAATCACATTGAATATTAAAACATTAGGGAATCCAAACAAAAAATTCTACTTTAAGAGGAATTATAGGGATTTGTTTACCATGAAAAAATAGTGTTCAGGGTTTCCTAAAATAAAAATAGCATAGATATCTTCACATGCTTATATTTGATATGAGGAAGAGCCCACATAGACACCCAGATCAAAATTTATGGTCGTTTGAAGTTCAATTCATGTTTTAAACTTATTTTATAAAATTCATGAATTTATTGAATTTTTATGTTATCAAATTGTTATTAAATGACTATTAATCAATGATAATTATAAATTTATTAACTAATATTGTTTTTTAATTATTTTTAATTTAATTTTTCACTAAATATCTGAGATATTAAGTGTAAATGAAAATTTAGTCTTATATAAATCATATTTAATAAATATATTATATTCATATCAATATCAATATATTTATATATTAATATAATATTTTTAATCATATATAATTTTATTATGAAATATACCTTTCATTAGTGCTAAAATAGATCTAATAAAGTTCGTTCTTTATTGGTGCTAGAAAATATGTGATGGTAAAAGTGTCCTTCATCAGCACAAAAAAATGGGAGCTTTTATCAGTTCTTTTCCTAGTACTGATAAAGGCCACTCTTTATCAAAACTAAAAAAAATACATTGATAAAGTGGATATTTTATCATTTATTTTTTAGAATTTATAAATTTTCCCTTTATTAGTGCTTTTAGTGAACACTAATTAAGGCACCCACTTTATTAGTGCTTTTAACTAGCAATAATAAAGACTAGCGCTGTATTTTGTGTGATCTATTGTATTTATATCATCTTTTTTATGAGTTAAATTTCATTTTGTAGATGATATATCATGGTGCATTAAATTTTTCCCATATCATACATGATATAAATTTCATTTTATAAAAAAAATATCATGTTACTTGAAATTTAGTTTATTTAATATATGTGAACTTTTTTATTTTGTAAAAGTTGTACCATTTTTAATGAAAATTATCTCATGATACACATAATAAAGATTTATTTTTTTTATTTATATTTGTATTTGTAAATTTATCTCGCATATAATATGAGATGAAATTCATTTTTTACAAATGTTTCGGTATATATGGTATTTACTAGTATCCCCCTATCTGTGAATTTTCATGAGATACGGTAACTCAAAAAAATAACCTTTGATTATGAAAAATATAGATATATACAATGTAGAAATAGAAAAAAATGCTAAAATAAATATTAAAAAACTAAAATGTAACATATAGCATTGATTTTATGTTATATGTAAATGGATTTTCCAGTTTATGGGAAAGGCTATTTGAAAAACAAGAGATTTACGGGAAAACCCTATTGTAAAACAGGATCAGTGATGATTTTCAATTAAAAAAAGGTATAGTTAAAAATTTCAGACAGTGAACATTTAAAGAGTCAATACATAAAAAATAGAAAGTTTAATTAAAGATAATGCATATGATGAAAATATTGGGTAAAACAAAATTAAAAAAATGTTACTATGCTATAAGAGAAGATGTTAGTTTATATTCAAAGAAGTGCATCCCTGTAATATATGAGATAAAGTAGTAAATAAGTTCCAAATCTCAAGATATCTAAATTTAGGATAAATTATGGTCTTTATGAAAGAAATTATAATTTTTTGGGGTCGATTAAATAAAATTGAACAAGTACAATAAAATTAGAAAAATAATACTACATGATAAGCTAGAAATAATTACTTGTTGTTTGATTCTCTTGAATGTAGTATAGATATATAAGAACAATGAGGTACTCCAATGGATAATAATTTCCATGATTGATTACTTTATATCCATAATCATTAACTACTTTATTGAATATTACACTAGAGAAAACCTGGTTAAAAGTGAGTGATAATTAAAATTACAAGTATCAACACTATGTTTTATGTATTAATGTAAAAGAAAAACATAAAAAATAAATTAGTGGAGGTTATGAAAACTATTAACCATTTTACACAATTAAAATTTTAGGAATTAGTTTTATTATCTTCCCCCAAAAAATAAAGGTTCAAAACATTATACCTTCTTTTTATTTTGAGTTCATGAGATAATTCAATCAAAAAAATAAAAGAATAGTACCATAATGGTGTCATTTCTTTTAATATTGGAGGAGAAAGAAAAAATTAAATAATGGATAAACCAAACAGCCAAAAATATTTGGATGATTATAAATGAAAACATTGAATTTTATATTCCCTAAAGCCTTATATATATATATATATATTCTATGTAAATTATGATTTGCAAGATAGGGTATTTTATTTTATGTGATATTTGATTACAGAAAAATAATAAATTGTTATCATTTATTTTTCCCACATAAGCATTCATTTAAGAAACTATTGCATAAGATAAAAAAGTTAATAGTTTCATTTATTTTTATGAAACATATACTAGAAAAAG
Organism: Viscum album; assembly: GCA_963277665.1. Classification (NCBI taxonomy): domain Eukaryota; kingdom Viridiplantae; phylum Streptophyta; class Magnoliopsida; order Santalales; family Viscaceae; genus Viscum; species Viscum album. The sequence continues at coordinate 743,470,984 of OY728155.1, read as the reverse complement.
TATTAACTCATGTGTTGAAACACATGAGTTAATTCATGCACTATCAAGGATCTTCCTCAAGGGATTTATAAATCCTACTACCATACAATGTAAGAGGGTGTGTAGTTATTATTTTACTTGGTAGATACTTTTCATCACATGTAGCTCTCTTTCTTCTTCCTTATTTTCATATAAGATGCTAGAACATCTAGAATGGAAGAATAATCCCATCTGAATGTTGGATGATTCACTCAACCCATGTATACACAGTGGAGGTGGGTGTTTATGTTTTCCACTCATGTGATCTTTATAAAACTCATTTAAAGATGAATATGTTGTAGTGACTTCTTCAGTGTAAGGATTCCATATTTATAGTTTTCTTCAATTCTATTATTTACCATATGTTTTATATTTATTTCTGGAGATCCTTATAAAAGGGTTTTTGATTACTTTTACTGCTTATGATAAATGTTATTAGACTCCTTTAAAATACTTAAGTGGTATGAAAGCGATATGTGCTTAATTTTTATAAAATCATGCATGTAAATGAAGAAGAAATCAAAAAAACATAGCAGTTTCTTTGTTTTCTACAAATACAGTTTCATAGGGTTTAACCTTATATAGATAGACTATGTAATGGTACCCAGACATTACACTTACATGTGTAAGGATTCTTGAGGCTTAACTTTATGAAAATTATTTTGTAAAGTCAACTATTGTGTTACCAATACACAATATCTTATGTAAAGGTGTTATGTAATGGTCACTAAAAATTTACCCTTGCGCAAGGTGCTGCTTAAGGGTGTTATGTAAAGGTTATCAGATGTCTTTCCCTTATGCGAGGCATTGTGTAAGGGTGTTGCGTAAAGATATTACCATTATGTATGGGGTTGTGTAGGGGTTATTTTCATCTATCCTTTACACAATTGGCACTGTGTAAAGGTTAGGGTATTCCTACCCTTACTTAGATTTTCTACATAAGGGTAAAGGAAGTATGCCCTTATGGGAGTCAGGTACGTGACAATCTTACCCATATGTATAGTGTCTGTATAAGGGTAGAGTGTGTATACCTTTACATAAGGCCTATAGAATTGTTTTACCCTTAAGCAAAGTGTTTTTGTGAGGTTTAAAGGAGGTTACTCTTACGCAAAATAGGGATCCTACGTAAAGGTGATCAAAATTATTTTAAAAAAAAATTAACATTTAAAATGATTTAGATGGTTTATAAAATGTTTATGAATCATTATGAAAGGTATTTTAAGATATTTTAAATTATAATGGGTTTATAAATAAATAAATAAATTATAAATGGTTTCTAATTAACGAATTAAATATTTATTTATTTCTTAAATGTAAAATGTTAATATATAAATACCTTTAAAATAAATTATATGGAAATTATTATGATTTAGGAATAAAAAATTTTATCTGTAAATCATAAAATATAATTAATAAAGGGTTATAAATTATGAAATATGGGGGAAAATATATAATTTTTATATTTAAATTATTAATTTTTTCATAATTAATTATTTTGAATTGTTCAAAATAAAAATGGGGGATTATTTAAACCAGATCAAAAAAATGATGGTTGATATGATCGAGGTTTAAATATTGATTAATATGTGATATAAGATTGTGTAAAATGTTTACATAATTGGATTATATGTAGTTTATTATTTATATAATATCTTATATTTAAAATGGAAATACCATATAATGATAAATATTAAAGAGTTCATATTTGAATGAATATAAGGGGTTTATATTCAAAATTATAGAGTTTCCATAATGTTAAAGCTAAAAAATATAAAAGGGGTTATAATTGGATTTTATATTATGAATTATTTATAAATATTTATCTCATGTTTAAATATTTAAATTTTTAATTTATTGAAATGTTATTCCAAACTATATTCATGTTTAGTAAATTGTTTAATAAATGTGAATATTTTGTATACTTTAGTTTAAAATTATAAAATGCTTCTAGGATATAACCTTACATTACAATCTAGGATTGACTTCATAACGAATTTATTTTTTTACCTTAATTTTTAATTGAAGTTATGAACATGAATTTAGTTTTCAAACATATTTTTTACATATTATGTGTTATAGTTAGGATGAATTTGGTTCTATATTCAGCAAAGTATCACCGAGTAGAGAGACTTGGGGTCAGACTACCGACCCACCTAGATATTTATTCCTTTTTCTAGACTAGTGAATAGGGTTGTCTACATGATTCTCTGGGATTAATTATAAGTATAAATATATGCCTTTACATGAATTTTTCATGTACCTATGCATATGATGCATCTAGATATGTGTGGATATGTTTCATTTTTTTTGGGTAAGTAACACAAAATTATGGGTTGTGTAAAGGGTTACACATCAATAAGGTTTGAACATATTGATTTAGTGGAGGTAATAGGATTTCAAAAAAAATAATTGGAAACATGAATACATAAAAGGGAATAACATGAGATAATATGGTGACATTAAAATCCCCTTCAAATACTAAGTGTGTGATTCCTTATAAAATGGAACTTTTCAAGACCTTGATCATCCAATTGGGTAGGTCATTCCATAACCGGGCGCCCCTATATTATCTTATATAAGAAAATAAATGATGGGTGACACTGGATCAACTTTGGGTAGGTTATTCCATAGTTGGGTGCCCTATATTTTCATTTTTTATCCTGTTCTTGGAAATTGTTTTGGGTTATACTAGCTGGGAGACTCTAATGGGACTAGGTTATCCAAGTAATATAGTTGAGTAAATCCATATTAGGATTTTACAAAGAGTTTTCCACTCAATTATCTAATAAGAATATATGATATGACTGGGATGATGCCCCACATAAATAACTAAGTGCTAAGAGAAATTCCATAGCCGAATCATTTCATAGTAAAGTTTGGATCTTATTGTTAATTCAATAAGGTTTTCCTTGTGACTTTTCCATTCCTTCTTGTTTTGAAAATCACAAACACCTTATACTTAAGAAAATATAAATTTTACATCCATAAGGAAAATTTACTTCTTTAAGGAAATTTACCCTAACCTAGATTTTCTTATACATAGCAATATTTTTCTTAAGTACAAAAACCGGATTCATACCCAAAATCCCAGAAGTCATATAATGTAAATATTTGGAGCATTCTTCTTTTAGGATGTGAATTCTGGATGTGAACTGAAATGAAGTTCCAATCCGAATTATGGACTCCGAACTCTTATGAAGTTTGACTCCGAACATTCATGAGTTCGACTCTGAACTCTTATTAAGTTCGACTCCGAACTTTCATGAGTTCGACTCCGAACTCTGGTGAGTTCGAATCCGAACTCTTATGAAGTTTGACTCTAAACTTTCATGAGTTCGACTCCGAACTCTTATGAAGTTCGACTCCGAACTTTCATGAGTTCGACTCCGAACTCTTATGAAGTTCGACTCCAAAATTTCATGAGCTCGACTCCGAACTCCTATGAAGTTCAACTCCGAACTTTTACTAGTTCGACTTCGAACTCTGCAAGTTCAGATTCCTATCTCTAGTGAAACCAGACTCCGAATTCCTATAAATCAGAATCCGAACATTTCTTAACATAGACTCCAAATTTCTTTTTGGTTAGACTATGAACTTTTAATTTTCTCACACTACGAAATTTTGTATGGCTTTTACTTACATATGCTTCATTTCAAAATGATTTTGTGCATTCAGTTATACATGATTTATTATTAAATGATGTCATTCATTCTGTTTCTAATTAACCGTTGGTTGAGTTACACGTGTACAGGTCCCTTCGAATTTCATGGAAAATATGACCGTTGGAGGAGGGAGCCAAACGTTGGAAATTTTCCTATAAATATGATCTCATTTGAAAGAGCTCAAAAACAAGTTGATCGATCTAGATACCACATGTTGTTAAGGTGATTTCTAGAGAGAGAATCTTTTCATGCCTTGTGCGTACTGAACTGCTCGTTCAGATTGCTTCGTGCGACTCCAAATGTTTGTGATTACATTCGAGGACTTCCGGGGATAGGAAGACAGAGGTGCCGACTACCTTGAAGTTCGAGGGCTTCCTTGATGAGGAAGATAGAGGTTCCAACTACCTTTAATTTTAGGGCTTACAGGGATAGTAAGATAGAGATTCTGATCTTTGTATCGAGGGCTTACCCTGGTCTGGGTAAGACATACTTGCTTGAAAGTATAAATAAAGGGACCTTTATCCAAGGTTGTTGGATACCCTTCTCTTTGGGTTAAAAGACTTATATCTTGTTACTTGTAGTTTTACTACTTGTTTTTTCTGCTGCACTTTTGTATTTTAAGGAAAGTATAATCTTCTTATATTTTCTTACAATTGTACTCTGATTAGTTTAGATTCTATACGCTTTAAGGTAGAATCTCATATTGTAAACTTTGGTTCCAATTCTCCAATTTGTGAATAGAGGTGTTATGAATTTTCTTAGTTTAACTTTGTTAAACTTAGTTTTTTCCTTGTCTAAGAAAATTTTTAAAGTATACAATTCACCCCCCCCCCCCTCTTGTATATTGAGCATCTACATCATTATTTCGATCCTACACTTATCCCACTAATGGATATTATGGATTATAAAGTGTTCATAATTTTAGTGGGATACCATTTAATAAAATTCCTTATCAAATGGGTAATAAAACAAGATAATCATATAATAAAATATCCTATTATAGATAAATATCATCATCATCATCAAACTTTGAGATAAATCTTGATATGGATAAGCTTATTATAAGTTACTCCAAAGACTGGTAACTTAAGAAAAGTTCTCAAGAATGATTAATAATTATAAAAAAGTTATTAAGGAAACTTATATGTGTGAGAGTAGTTTCTTCCTTAGTAACTAAGTATTGAAATTTTTCAACAAGTGAATCTAGATTCTTATGGAAGTATAGAGTGATTCATTTAAGGAAATAAAGGCATTAAATTCAAAATGACCAAATTAATTTAGTATCATATACTTAATATGATTGGGTATATCAAATGATATTCAATATGATTGAATATTCTATACTACTTGGTGTGATTTAAGGTTTAATTAAAGATTTAATGGTTATAGAAATAAATTCTATTATTCTGAAAAAATATATGATATCAACTATATGTTTTGCAAAAAAAATTAAATATATATAAGTTCAGAAGATAAAAATAATTTAATCTTGAATTTTTTTTCAATTACTAAGGAAAAATATTTACTATATTGATAAATTAGATATTTCCATCCAGGATAAACTCATTATAATATGTTTATTCTATCTCATTTAGTTCTTGTAAAAAATATGTAAACAATATCAGTTTTTATGAAATAGTATGGGTGTTTTTAATTCACATAGTGTATGATTTGTTTAATTATATAACATAAAATTTCTAGTTATGGTTAGGGAATTCATACTATTTTAATTTATGTAATTTTCCTAATAAATTTAATGAATTTAAGAATATTTTTCCTGGTATTCTCAAAGTGTTGAGAATAGATTAACTAGGCATATGATTTCTAGATTCTGGTGTTGTATGGATAGTACAAGTGGGTAAGATCTAAAACTGGAAGAAGAAATTTTATTAGAAAATCTCAAAAATGTTTCTCCAAGAAGTCGATCAAGGTCATTGAATACTAAGTTGTTAGGAAAGAAGAGTAATAATTTAATATGATTCGATTATACAATATATATCTGGAAGGATCTTAGGAAATTCCATGGAATTTTCATGTCTGGTATGTATGTTACAGTAATTAATTCTTCAATTTTAAATGGTATGTGATACCAAATGTATATTTTAAAAAGTTTTGTAAATACAAAAATAGTTAAAAAAAACAATGGAAGAATTGATTAATCTTAAAGCTTATATTCATGAGATGAATTAAATAATTATTACATTTATTATTTGAATGTAAATTCTTTATTGATATTAAAGGAATCTAAGTAAAATATTTGTATCTTTATCTCATTTCTGTTATGCGATAAGATAATATGTTAGATTAAAATGATTTATTTTAAAAAATTGTGAGATGATTAATTGTATACACAAAGTTTATGATTCATAAATTTGTATAACATGTTTTGAGAAGAATATTTGGATGAATTTTTTTCTAGGATAAAATGTTTATCCAAATCTTTATTAAAATATGAAGTAATGTGTTTTTGGTATCCATAAGTGAGAAATTTATTTTAATAAAATATTATTTTAAAAAGTAAAATGTTCCAAACACATAAAATACTATATATGATATGGAAACAATAGTTTATTTTTTTAATATTCCTACTAAAAGGAAATAAATGTTATTTCCTAACACAAAAGGGTTTGTGTTCGTTATCAAGATATTATAAAAATAATATAGTGTCTAATAGGCTAATGGGAGTATGTTTGCACTTAAAGAAGTTCATAATTAAAAAATAAAGGATAACACCAATATTAAGTTTATATTTTTTCCATTTAATATCTTAAAAATTGTAGGATATGTGATGGTAAAGAAAAAAATATAAAGTGTGAGATTTAGTTATGATTTAGAAATTGGATATCATTGTTATAAAATTTTAAAATTAAAAGTGACTTCTAGTTAATATCCTAAAATATTTTAGGATATGTTATTATAAATAGAAATGTATAGAGTTATATTTCTTTATCATGAAAATAAAAGACACTATTTATTGAAGGATTGTATAAGTCAAGATGAAAAATGAATTACACTTGATATCCTAAAAGAGTTTATGGAATAGTGGTAAAGAGAAATTTAAAGATTTACATTATCTACCATAAAAAAGTGTTATCACTTAATCCAAAAATAATTTAGGATATTATGTAAAATAGAATTTTAAGTGTTACATTTAGTTACCATATTAAATTTGTCATCACTTTATCTTAAAAGAGTTTAGTAGGACTAGTAAATATTAATGTAGTTGGTTAAATTATTTCAAGGAAAAATTTGATGGAATAAGGTTCTAAGGATGATGGTGATAAAATTAAAAATATTTCTAAGTAGATAGCAGAAGTTGACATCGTAACATTTGATTTTGTGAAGTTAACAAGTTTGAGTATGTTCAATAAGTTTAATAGATGGTAATATAATTCCTAAGTCTCACCATTATTCAAACTGGATTACTTCATATTTGTTTCTCATTATATATTTTAGTTTTAGGTTTTTATGAGATGGTCACATATATATTTTACATGGATTACATATGATGTAATGAGTTAACAAAACCTAGAAAGTGTAACAAACATAAGGATAATCTAGCAGTTTATTATATGATAAACCAGTGCTTATATTGGTTTTTCAAATTATTATTAAAAGAGTTTCAGTATATTAAAATTTATCATGTTAATATTTTAAAATATATCATATTAAAGTAAATATATATTTTATCATTCTTTCATGTTGGCCGCATAAATTTATATATATATATATATATATATATATCATATAGTGCAAGATTATTATTGATATCTCAAAGTAAGACTTTGAGTTTATCCCTAACTAATATTTTTCATTGAGTATTATAGGTTATGATTCAATTTTAAGGTTATAATAAGTAGGATTATTATATATAGATATATAATATGATCATGAAGAACAAGATAAATAATAGTATTCATTGTTTGTGTCGGATAGCCTATTAAGTATACCACATGGATTGTTATATGCAGATTTATTTTTGTATACTAGGGGTGCATGGATCATATTCAAGTCCCCACTACTTGAGGTTCATGAGATACATAGCATGAGAACCTTTATACTTTAATACCCTACTTATGCAAGTCAACATATAAACTTACTTAATCAGGGTTGGTTAGGTTTGTTTTTTATCATGTCATCGATTGGAGCATAACCAAGATGGGATTTGTCTTCTTGTATGAAGAGTATGAAACTAGGGACCTTGGTTGAGATAAAATGTGGGAGTGTCCAGTCGCACCTAGGTATTATGTATATATCTATCCAGATAAGGGACATGTGATATGAATATTTAGAAGAATGAATGACATGTGATGTATTCATTGATCATATTAGTCTATACTCAGAGGTTCAATATCAAATGAGTTGAATCTATAGGATTGACATGTTCCATGTCCCAAGTCACTTAATGTCTTGGATAAAGTAAAATATGAGAATTTGTATTTTCATATGATATAGACTAGTGGACATAGGTATAGAGATACATGTGTTCAATGGAGATCAATTCAGATCCATTTATATCTTGATTAGCACTAATTCTTTGTTAGAGGCCAATATTTTCTTATATATATTGATCTATATATTCATATATTTTGTCAACACTATAAAGTACCATGGGGTAACACTTTGTGGTTGACTGGGTGGGGATTCACTTTGACTCAAAGAGATACACTAAATGTTTTTTAGAGTTAATCCAAAAGTGTTTAGGATGGGTATTCATGTGATATTTCATGTGATGTGATACAAGGAGAAGTTAATGATCGCTTTCCAAAAGTGTTTTGGAATATATCCAAAAGGAGTTTTGGATATAGTTTCACAAGTTATTGTATATGATATAATATAAGGTGAAAAAGCACAAAGTCTTTCAGCTTTAGTATAAGTGGGAGACTAAAGGTGATATGAACTAAATCCTGATATATATATATATATATTACATGAAAATTATGATTTTAATGCGAGTTTATATTATTTTATGCAATGTTCTACTATAGAAAAATGATAAATTTTAATCATTTATTTTTCCCACATAAGCTATCATTTATGAAATTATTTCATAAGATGAAATAGTTGAGAGTTTAATTTATGTTTACAAAGAATATACTGGTTAAATCATTAACTCATGTGTTGAAATGAAAGTGTAATTGCATGCATTATCGAGGATCTTCCTCAATATATTTTTAAATCCTACTAACATATGATGGTAGAGGGTGTGTATTTATTCTTTTACGTGGTTGAGAATCCTCGTCACATGTAGCTCTCTTTATTCTTCCTTCTTTGTATACGAGATTCTAGCATATCGTGAATAGAAAAATAATCCCATCTGAATGTCAGATGATTCACTCGGCTTGTGGAAACACCATGAAGGTGGTATGCTTATGTTTTCCAATCATATGATCTTTATCAAATTCATATGAAGATGAATATGTTGTAGTGGATTATTCATTATATGGTTTTCTATTTTTTCAATGTTCTTCATTTATAGTATTTAATATAGGTTTTATATTTATTTTATAGAGATCCTAGAATAAAGATTTTTTATTACTAATACGCCTTCTTATTAATATTTTTAGACTCCTTGAAAACCCTTCAATAATAATATATTTTTTAGGAAAAAAGAACCAAGGATATTATTGTGTATGGATGCAAAACTTTAAACAATAAAAAATAAAAATATTTAAAAAAATTACAACAGGATAAAAAGTTTCAAAATGTAACTATTAGATACATGATAAGAAATAAATTTCAATATCAAAGGATCTTGATGGTAGAAATAATTTTTACCACAACCATGTAATATCATGTCTTTAAAAAAATAAGAAAATTAATGATTAAAAAACTAGATCCTTAGATAAAAAGGACATAGCCTCAAGTGGAATCCACCCAACCCAAATTGATACATGGGAAATACCCCTACATCACACAATATGATGAGCAACCATATTTCCTTCTCCTTTCACAAAATATAAGTAACAATGATATATGATCAAAGAAAAACATCAAATCTCGTCCAAAAGGAGCCCAAGGCTATAAATACAATTGAATAAGGAGATCAGAGAGATACAATCGAATTCCAAAATAATATTACTCAACCCTTGATACTGAGTGAATCATAGACCGACACTAAGAGAAATTCTTTTCACTACCTATAGGAACCATTTTTCTGAGAAATATTTTTTCAAAGAGAAATAGCTTCAGCTACCTACATGAACCATCCAACCATGAAATATTTTTGTAAATAGAAAGGTCTTTAACTACCTTTAGACACCATCTAGTCATATATTATCATATATTAATCTTCATAAACAATCAATGTGAATTCATTTTAGAGTAATCAAATTAAAATCAAATCAATATTGTTTTTGGTATGTCAATATTCTAAAGTAATTAATGAAAACAAACATTTAAAACCACACACTATCATGGGTTCCAACATAAAAACTAAAAATTGAAAATTTATCTGCAAAAAATAATGAATTACAAAAAAAAATATTATTTGTATGAAAGGAATCTATATAAAAACTCAAATTCAAAATTATAGTGAAGAAAATTCTTTATATGCATAGGAATGAATTTTATAATGACTAAACCCATAAATTTTTTCCCTTAAATCATTTTATTATACACATAGGATTACTGAACCCTTAAAGATTTCCCCTTAAATATTATTTTTATTATAAACATAGGATTATTGATCCTCTAAAAACATTCATTCCCTTATAAATGACTCACCCCTATCTATCTCTCTTACTACTAAAAATGCATACTAAGAAAGTACTAACATTGTATCATTTTATAAACTATGCATAGTGATAAAAAAACATACCAATTAATCTAAAAATTTAAATCCATATAAAAATAATATAAATTCACACTAACAATGCATACTAATACATGTGTTTCAAATGCATGATGATAGAAAAAAATTGATAATGAACTCCTAATACATATGAAACAAATGAATACTACTATAAATATATTATTTCTTTTTATAAACTACTAAAAATGTACACAAAAATATGGGAAATAAAAACCCCTACCTTACAACCTTTAATTTTACACCAATTATATTAATGATGTAATATATAATTAAGTAGGATATACTCATAATGGATAGAAAAAATCAGATTTAGGGAAAGAATCTCATGGAAAATTTTCACTCCTCTAGAAGAAATAATAACACATTATTATATAATTAAATATAAGTTGGAATTTTGAAAATTTTATATCATGGTATATTAAATTTTTCTAATATTATACAAGATATAAATTTCATTTTAAAAACAAATATCATGTTACTTGAATTTTTTCTCATATAATTTATGTGAAATTTTACATTTTGTAAAATTAACACCATTGTTAATGAAATTTATCTAATGATATACATAAGATATATTTCTTTTTTTAAGTCATATAGGTATATGTAAATTTATCTCACATCTTATGTGAGATGAATTCTATTTTTAAAAATGTTTCTTTATATTTATATCTCTGATTTCATATGATAAATAACACTACACAATTTTAATTTTCCAATAATTTTATTTCATTAATTCAATGAGATAAGTTTTGTATAAAAATCAAATATTTTAACATTTTTAAAAATAATATATTCTAAAAAATAAAATTTATTTCACCCACAATGTGTGCTAAATTTGATAAAATACATAAAAATATTAAGATTAAAAAATTACATGAAATTTATTTTACCAACTAAATGTAATAAATATCACTTATTGATGAAAATATATGTGTAAAAATAACATTATTTATTCATTTTAACATATTTTAATTTTTTTTTATTTCAATTTCAGTTTTACCTCACTATATAAGTGTCATAAATTTCATAAAAAACTAATAAATTTAAGAAGATTTTAAAGAATACGTTATTATAGATAAAATATACCCAATCAATTATACATGATAAATATTGTTTAATAAAATAAATATTCTATGTTTTTAGTGATAGATTATTATGAATTAAAATTATTCCATATGCATACAATTGAATTTATAATTAATTTTATTTCCACAACTTTCTAAGAATGAAGAGTCTAACAAGCATGTATCCTTCTTTGAGACTCATATTTAGGCCCATGAGTAGCTTATCCTGAGTAGTTTCCCACATATAATGTGATGGTGGACTTTGTGTTGGGAGAAATGATACGAAACGAGGTAAATCTAGTGGGATGGTTCTCTCAGAAATACTTAGCCGGTGGTAGTGATCGTGTGTGATCATTGGAGTGTTACTCTGGGTCAATACTCTCCTGTATATATCCTAGTGGAAATTCCCTCATATCATTCATAAAAGTAGATAAATAACTCCCACAAAATTTAATAGGGTTCAGGTCTTCTATCTATGGAGTGGACTCCCCATCTTTATCTCAAGTGGTGAGTTAGTCCTCCATGAGAATGGTGATACCTTAGTTGTGCTATGAAATTGAGAGATATGGTGACTCTATATTCTAGAAAGGTTACACATGGTACTTGTCTATGATATGGGACCTTTGGAGTTGTAAGAAGAATCTTAATTATTAACAGGTTTTGTATATAAAGATCCCATTTATCTCTTTTCTTGGGTTTTTTTAGCATATCCCATGTTGGGTTTTATTTACCCTCTTTATTAAGGGATGAGATGGATATTTTTTATTTCTATTTCATCCCTTCTTAGTTTTTGGGGAATCTTACTAGGTATGTATATACTCACCCCAGTATAGGCTTCACCCATATGTTTTATGCCTTATGAAAATGAAAAATAGATTGACAGTGACCTTGGTGACTTGGTTTTGGTAGTGGATAGTGATTTTTGGTGTTGAACATGTTCTGTGGTTAGCCTTAGATATTGTAAGTTGGTCTCTCTTTGATATTTTCCCTTTTTCTACTTCTTATTAGGTTGGGACATCCTTTCTGATTGGTCACGTATTTTCCCATTTATATCATTTCTATTACATTGTAATACTTCGATGTAATTTCTAGAGGTTGTAGTATACATGGTTTGAAATCTAGATATTTCATTCTTTCATTATGTCTCTTCACTATTGCATGGATCTGGTTGTGTTTTTTCATATAGATACTTTAGTTCAAGGCCTCCCATTTTAGTGTTATTCCTAATCAGCATTTGTTACCAATCCTTGGCCTATTGGAGGTGGTATTGGGGTGTCACATTTAGCTTACCTATGGCCAGGCGGTCCCTAGTGGTTTGTATCATTATAGACTAGTTTCAAAGGTGCTATTTCAACTAGGATGTCATTTGGAGTTGTTCTTGTTGTGATGCTTGGTTTGGTAACATAGGGAAATGATTTCAGAGTGTCTCAAATTTTGATCTTGATCCAGGGAATACAGTGTTGGTGTAGTGGTCAAATATCCATACACTAGGAATCTGACTACCTTCTTGTTAACTTGGCATATAGAGGTATCATTTGTATGGTACCAATGGTACGTGCATCATATATGATTGGGTCTTTTGAATTTCATGTCCTTCTGGAATCATCTTCCAATATTTGCACATGTAACCATATTATGTCTTGTTAACTTTAAGGATACCTCAGTGACGACAGTCTACTAGGATATCAATACAGGATCATGATGATGATCAGTTTGAGGAACCCTCCATGAGGTTTTTCCTCTAAGAAAGAATAGTGTAGTTATAAAACCTATTGGGAAACACATAGATCCACCTCTAGTGGACCGTATGGATGATCGATGACATGTTGGGTGGCCAATGGAGCCAGTAGGTCAGGATGATGATACGTGAAGTCTTAGAACATTACATGAGTTACAGTGACAGATACCTCTAAAGTTTCATGGAAAACCAAACCCTCAGGAATTATAGGATTGGATCGAGGTGGTGCTCTAAGTTTTTTAGATTTTTTAGACCCCATTTGGTTATATGGTTGTTCTAGCTACCAGTCTTCTTCATAGATAACAAGGGCACTACTGGGGTCTGATCACTCAAACCCATGATGATATGATTCTCTCATGGTTATACTTCAAGTATTTTTTCCAGGATGAGCATTACCCCTCAATCTTGTGCTTTGTGAATATCTAGGATATTCCTAGAATACAAAAGGGTGATATGTCAGTTTTTGAGTACACCTAGAGCTTTATCGACCTCATATACTACTCAATCAATATGGTCCGAAGTGTATACATATTGGTGTAGAAGTTTGAGTAGGGAATTTATAGAGATATCAATGAGATTGTGGTCTCCTTATGAATTCACACTTATATTGGAGTGATAGAGTAGGATTTGTTCACAAAAAACTTCCTAGAAAAGAGACATTAGGTGGTGAGATCCAATAGTGGTCATCATGAGGTTGAGCCATTTGTAGTAACTAGTAAGATTCAGACATCAAGGTCTCGAAGTAGGAGGCATACTTATACCCGGACTCAAACATGAAGATTTGGGGCATAGGGTTCATAAAAACGATCCAGTCAACCTAATGAAGAATTATGTAATGCTTGTGATGGATGAGGTTACTTGTCTTGTGATTCTCCCACCTAATGCACATTAAATTGTGGAAATTCAATGGATGGACCTCCATGATAGAGGAAATGACGTAATCAAGGATCTCCTCGACATGGTTAGGTTATCCCCATGGGAGGTTGTGATGATAGAAGATAATTTGGTTCTCCTTAGGGAGGGTATATTGGGGGGAGGAAATACTATGATTTAATTCCTCCACCACCACTTGGTGCCACTCCAGGCTCATAGGGCTGGCAGTCATGGTTGATGGCAGTTGCATGCTATGTGGGGTTATTATTTGACTGCTCGTGAGATGATTCAAGGTATGATCTGTATCTTTTATACTTTATCTCCAATACATATAGACAGAGTAATGATTTATTCCATCTTCTCCATATCCCTCGTTCAAGAGATAGAGATTCCATTATAGTCTTTAGCCCAAAAATTATGGCTAGAGGTTCCTAGAGGAAGCAGTTCTTTTATATCATACGTATGTCGGTAGTGTGTAATAGCATTTGGTGGATAGATTTTCTAATGGAACCTCTTGGTCATTGTTATGAAACCTTATAATTTCATTTTGGGTATGGATTAGTTTTCCATAACTACTATAGATTGGGTTATAGATAGCACAAGAAAAACCTTTAATAATGCTAATAAATCATTTTTATCTTAAGAGACATTTAAAGGGGGGTCCCTTTATTAGTGCTAGTGTAGCACTGATAAAATGGTCATTTTATTAGTACTATAAATAGTGAAGATAAAGGATACACTGCTATAATGTTCTGTTAAAATTACAGAACACTATAGCAGCAAATACATGTATATGGAAAATTTGTAATTTAAATGAAATAAAAATTACATAAAAAAGATAAGAAAAAACACTATATTATACACATTATAAAAATTATTTTGTACAATTATATTAGAAAGTAAAATTTAACACAAAAATTCAAAAAAATCAGTGGTTTCATTGTATTTAGTACCTAACCCCCTTTAAAAAAGACTAATCACGGTATCATTTGCCGAACAAACCACCCCAATTCGAGTAAAAGAAAACACCTATATAAGAAAACAATTATTATGTTAATAATACTACAAATAAATAAATTAAACATAAATATGAAATAACATATTAATAAAATATCGTTTTTAAATTGAAACCACACAATTTGAGTCATACCAGCCACACTATATATTGGATTGAGGTGAGGCCAATTCCAACATGTCACAAATGAATTATGGATTTTTTTTCCTAAACTATCAAAACAATCCAAATTTGTATTATCATTTTTGAGTATGTCACATGTGTTTTGAAATAAAATGAATTTTTTTAACTCAAAACACATAGTTTGAGTCATACCACGCACACCATGTATCATATTTAAGTTATGTTGATTCTTAATTGTCAAAAATGACATATGGATCATTTTACTAAAGTATAAAAACAATAAAAATGTTTCCTATTGGTTTTGATTATGTGATGTTTGTTTTGAACTAAAATTTAAAATTTAAATAAAAAGACACACTTTGATTCATACCAATCAAACAGTGCATCGGATTGATGTGATTTTGATTCCAACAAGTCAAAAATGTATTAAAGATAATTTTCTTAAATTATCAAAACAATTCGAACATTTTTCCTCATTTTTGAGTATGTCATGTTTCTTTTTTTAATAAAATTTAATTTTAATCTAAAAACACACACTTTGATTCATACTTATCACATCATGTGTCAGTTTTATGTGATGATAATTTATACACATCAAAAATGTATTATGAATAATTTTCTTAAATTATCAATACAATATGAGAACGTTTTCTTGGATTTCATTGAGTGACACATGTTTTTAACTAAAATATCAATTTTAAAATGATAATAGACACTTTGATTCATATTGATCATATCGTGTATCATATTAAGGTGTGGATGATTACTACACACCACAAATGAATTATGGATCATTGTCTTATAGTATCAAAATAATTAAAATGTGTTTTCTCAGTTTTGATTATGTGACAAGTGTTTTGAACTAAAATGTTAATTTAAAAAAAAGACACACTCGAGCCATGTTTAATAATACATCATATTAACATGAGGTTGATTACAACATTCCCCAAATGACTTAAGGATCATTTTCCTAAAGTTTCAAAATAATATGAATGTGTTTTCTCATTTTTGATTATGTCATGTGTATTTTTTAATAAAATGTAAATTTAAACTAAAAACATGCACTTTGAGTCATACCAGTCACATCGTGTGTTAGTTTGATTTAATACTAATTCTTATATGTCAAAAATGAATTATAAATAATTTTACTAAATTATTGAGACAATCTAGTCATGTTTTCTAAGATTTCAAGGAGTGACACATGTTTTGAACTAAAATGTGAATTTTAAATTGATAACATACACATTGAGTCATACTGATAACATCGTGTATCGAATTGAGGTATGGAAAATTACTACACATAAAAAATAATTTATGGATAATTTTTATGAAGTATAAAAACAATCCAAATTTTTCTATTGGTTTTCATTATGTGTAATGTATTTTGAACTAAAATATTAATTTTAAATAAAAAGACACACTTTTATTCATACCGGTCACACCATGCATTTAATTGATGAGAAGTTGATTCCTACATGTCAAAAATGACTTAAGGATCATTTTCTTATAGTCTCAAATCAATCTGAATGTTTTTTCTCATTTTTTGAGTATGTCATGTGCCTTTTTTATTAAATAGTCAATCTAAACTGGAAACATGCACTTTAAGTCATATTGATTACATCATGTGTCAGTTTGATATGTGACTGATTCATGTACATCAAAAATTATTTATGAATTGTTTTCCTAAAGTATTAAGATAATATGTGTGTGTTTTTATGGTTTTTAGTGAGTGACACATTTCTTAAACTAAAATGTCAATTATAAACAGATAACATACACTTTTAGTCATACTAGGAACACCATGTATCATATTGAAGTTTTTCTAGTTATCACATGTCACAAATGATATTCATCATTGAACTAATGTATCAAAACAGTCCGAATGAATTTTCACAATTTTGAGTATGTGAATTTCATTTTGAACTAAAATGTAAATTTAAAATAAAAAACACTTTGATTCATACCAGTCACACTATGTGTTAGGTTGATGTGTGTTTGATTCCTATGAGTCACAAATGACTTAAGGATCATTTTCAAAAATTTTAAAAACAATATGAATTTATTTTCTCATTTTTTTGTATATCATGTGTCTTTTTTACTAAAATGTCAATTTAAACTGAAAACATGAACTTTGAGTCATACCTGTCACATCGTGTGTGATTTTTATGTGAGACTAGTTCCTACGCATCAAAAATGAGTAATGAAACATTTTAATAATGTATCAAGACAATATGATCATGTTTTATTGGTTTTTATTGAGTGAAACACATTTTAAACTAACATGTCAATTTTAAACTGATAGCATGCACTTTGAGTCAACTGGGCACACCGTGTATCATATTGAGGTGAGGTCAAGTCCTACATTTAAAAAATGACTTATTGATAGTTTTATTAAATTATAAAAACAATATAAATGTGTTTTCTTGGTTTTTATTATGTGACTTGTGGTTTGAATTGAAATGAAAATTTTAAATAAAAACACACTTTGAGTTATACTGGTCACACAATGCATCATATTGACATATAGTTATTTTAAATATATTACAAATGAATTATGGATCATTGTTATAAAGTATAAAAATAATTTTAATGAATTTTCTCAATTTTGATTATGACATGTTTCTTTTTTACTAAAATGTTAATTTAAATTGAAAACATGCACTTTGAGTCATATTGGTCACATCATGTATTGATTTGACATGAAACTGATTTCCACACATCACAAATGATTTATGAATAATCTTCCTAAAGTTTAAAGAAAATATCAGAATGTTTTCTCAATTTTCAGGGAGTGACACATGTTTTGAACTAAAATGTCAACATTAAAATGATATCGTACACTTTGAGTCATATCAAGCACGCTGTTTATCGGATTAAGGTGAGGCTACTTTCTACACATCAAAAATGAATTATGGATATTTTTCATAAAGTATAAAAATAATATGAATTCATTTTATTAGTTTTTATTTTGTGACATGTGTTTTGAACTAAAATGTCAATTTTAAACTGAAAACATGCACTTTGAGTCTACTAGACACACTAGGTATCAGATTGAGTTGCGGTTGATTCTTACACATAAAAAATGAATTATGGATGATTTTACTAAAGTATCAAAAAAATATGAATGTGTTTTCTTGGTTTTGAGTATGTGATGTGTTTTTTGAACTAAAATGTAAATTATAAAGTAAAAACATACACTTTGAGTCATACAGAGCACATTGTGTATTATATTGAGGAGCAGTTGATTGAGGTGTGCCTAATTCCTACATTGTTCAATAAAATATTCACATTATATCTTTTGGGAATTCATAATTTTCCATTCAACTATTTAAAAATCCCTTAGTGAATGCATCCTTATGAGTCACTTCATGTTTTAGGTAGCATGTTGTTTCCTCTTCCATCCGAAAGGAATATGTTCACTCTATTCTATATTGTTGTAGTAGTTTAAAGAAAATTATGACTTCCCAAAAGATATGTGAAAAAAATAAATAAGTATATGATAAAATTGATAAGGAAATTAACTTAAAAATAATAGATAAAATGATGAAAAAATAAAATAAATAATTAATATGAATTCACCTTTTCCTGATGTTTCTATACAATCTTGTTTGATTTTCCTAACTTTGTTATCTTTGTTTCTTCCTTGAATTACAATATCACATAAGCATGAGCAGCTTTGAACATGTTACTAGAATTATCATAGCAGGTACACCGTCTATTGGATTATGTTGTGGTTGATTCTTACATATCACAAATGAATTATGAATTTTTTTTCCTAAATTATAAAAATAATATGAATGTGTTTTCTCAATTTTGATTATATAACATGTTCTTTGAACTAATTTAAAAACCTATATCCATGTAGTCCAAACCTTTTCATGATTATGAGGCTTGTGGTACTCAAAGGAGTTCTAGAGTAAGTATGGATGTGTTGGATGTGGAAAAATGTGGGATCAAGGATAATACACAGCATGTAAATATTATACATCATATAATTGTGGTTCACAGATTTTTAAGGGTGTTTCATGGGTTTCTACATAAAATGTATTTATTTGGGATTAATTGGTTTGAGGTTATTTTTTCAGAAAGATTTAAAACCATATGATTACATGATGTGTAATCATTACAAAACATGTAATCATTATACACCATGTAAATCTCCTATGTGGCACATTAATTAAACATGTAGTGGATTGGGGGTTTCTCAAACCCTACGTATGAACTCATTTTCTAGTGTCTAGTGGTTCCTCCATTTGTTGTTTTCATATTCCTTTAACAAGAATCAATCTTTTGGATTATGTCTTTGATTTGTAGTGATCCCAGGGGAGTTCTACCTCCGTTTCTTACGTTTCCTTCTTGTTTGGTCCAATTATCCTCTAGTTATTCTTTCCATGTAATGGAATATTATATCCCATTTTTATAATGAGGTTTTATTGGTTGTTATTGGTGTGGTTGTTCCATAGAATCCTCATATGGATGTAGTTCTTGCAGGAGAGGTGATTGAAGATCTAAGACATGGTCTGTTCTCATGCGAAGAACATTGAAGGATTTTGAGGTAGGGGATTCATTGATTCTCTTATTTTATTTATGTGAAATCATAAATTGATAATGGTTTCTCCATTTGTATGGTAATGAAATTGACCTAATTCTTATTAAACTAGATTAAGAACTTAGATAGCGATCACATGTTGGTGATGTTTTTCTTTATACAGTGATGGTGGTTTACCTCTTGTTTTACTAGATAGTGTGATATATATATATATATATTGTATGATTTGTTAGAAGGTTTTTATGATTACATTATCATGTTGAGATTAGTAAATAATGTAAATATAAAATTAATTAATTAATTTTATTGAGAAATTAAGGAAGAGGCATGGTTGTAATCTGGTGGTTAATGTAATTTGATGATAATTAAATTGATGCAATGTGCATGTTTGATTAAATTTGATCTTCCATGTGGTTAATGGAATTGATAAATAATATGGATAGTGTTAATTATTGTTGATAATAATTAAAAAGTAATGTTAAGTGAGAATTTTTCTTCTATAGGTATGTTAAAACTAGAATAAATTCTAAGAGAATGTTTTACCTTTGAAAGATTGTTAAAGTTTGATGCTTTTTGTTGCATGTATTTGGAACCTAAAAATAATTAATCAGTTAACTTAATATGTAATAAGATCCAATTATGAGATAAAGTTAAGTTTCCATTCCTGAGTTTCCAGTTTCCATGGGAATGTTGAGTACCGTGTTTTGGAGATGTGAGAGCTCATTTGCATGAGATGGTTGAATGCCCTATTTTGACGGCCCATTTTCCTGGTTTATTGCTTGTTTTTTCTTGTGATATTTTTTATGTGCTATAAATGTGATCCTTTAATTTTGATCCTAATATAGTTGATCATGGGATGGCTGATATGGAGTGGGGAGGCTTGGATGTGATGTGAGAATGGAATGGTTGATCTTGGGATGGATGATGTGATATATATAGGCAGGGAGGCCCAAATGATGTGGCATCAGTTGAAGAATGTGATAGAGAGATGCATTGTTATATACATGTGGGTGTTGGGGATGGAACTAGAGGTAATAGAATGGGTTATAGTTGGTATTTCCTATTAATTTAATGTTGAGATCTAGGATTCTCTCTTGTGAATCAGTTTAATAGCCTATGGTCGGGTCTCTTGTTTCATCTACATTCCTTTCCTCACTACTTAAGGTAGTTTATTATGCTTGGTTTCATGTTTCCTCTTGTTGGTATCTTATGATGGTTTTCCTAGGATACCAGGTTTATAGAACGATTCAAATAATGATTGAATAATTTTTAACCCATGGAGTCATTTGATGATTGAATGAAAATTCTTAAAAGATGTTGATCTTTATAAACCATGTACTTAGTTTGGATTATTCAGGGAGTTCATGGACTTTACTCTGATGATTAATGTAATGTGGAATAATGTTAGTGGTTAATTAATTGTTAGTTAATTAATTAACTAAAGGAAATAATAAAAAGGAAAGAGGTAATTAGTTTAGCTCTTTAAATTATTTTGTGATATTAGGATATCCGGTCATAGCATTATTGGTTGGGAGTTCAAGAAACATTAGATATAGTTGAGTATAAGACTAGGTTATTCCCATATTTTTGTTGTGATCTATATTATATCATTTATATTTTGTGATTTCATATGCTACCCCACCCATGTCAGAGAGAAACTCACACCCAGTGGACTCTATAAGGGTGTTTTTTTTCAATATCCTGATGGGAGGATAGATAGCGGATGGCCTCCTCTTTCCCCATTCTCTTCTATTGGTAGTTACTTTTGCTGGTATGCACGGTGGTTAATTTTCCCATATATATTAGTAGTGGTATCTGATGGCTTGTGGTTATTTCACACAAATGTATTACTGGATATAGTATCCAAAGGATTATTATAGGTATGACATGTATAGGTTGTGATGTATTGAGGTACTTACTCAGTGTATGGGTTGTAATGGCTTGAGGCATAACACCCGATGTTGGATATACATTATATGAGCTATGATGGCTCCCAAAAACTACTTGTATACTATATATGGTGATGGTATATGGTATAATATGGTGATTTGGTTCCTGAGGTTCAAGTTATGATACCTTTTCCATGTTTTTTTAGGCCATGTTACTTTTTGAGAGAGATGGATTAGGATGTGTGACATTAGGGTAGAGCAGATAACTAATGGAGAAGTTGGAGGGGGTACCCTATATATTTCTTTACTATATTATATTATCTCTTGTATGTGATAATTGGTTATATTTATCCATGGTGAGGTTGGGAACTTAGTATACCTTTTTAGGTGATTATTTAGTTTCACTCTTGTTCATTATGCTTTGGCATGCTTTATTTATCTTTTGCATGATAGGATTTGGGTATGAACCTACTGAATATATTTTTATTCTCACACTTTTTATATATAAACTATTTTTTAGTTCATTTATAATAGGTTGGGTATCGGGATGGATATTACTAGCTTGTGGTTTTTCAAGAGCTATTTGGGATTTATGGTCATTGTCATCTTTACCTTTCTGGTACTTGTAGTTTCCATTTCAGTTGTTTTAGTACTATATAACATTGCATGTTTGAACTTGGGTATCTTTGTGTGTGTATACATGTGTGTGTGTGTGTCGGAGAAGTTTTTGGTTGTTGTATCCTTCATATCTATCTCTTCTGCATGTTTCTCTTAGTGGGTAATTCCTCCCATATGCATGTTTACTATAGCATCAGTGCTATTCACCGACCCAGGGCCTACTGGAGTTTGGAATCTAGCGGTCACCATCTCCCTCCACTCATTGTTGTATATTTACGGGGAGGGGTTCATGAAAAAGTGGTATCAAAAGTTCAAGTTAAGGAATGGGATGGAGTATAGAGTTAGGAACTGGTGAAGTTGCATGGGTTGGTAGGGAAACAGTATCAGTTAAGTTTAGTAAGCAATGTAGACACAGGAGACCGACTGAGACATAGGTATTCAGGGCCCCCTATGATCTGATAAACATACCTTTAATATTATTGATCCTACTAAACAAAGTGTTACTAGATGTAGGGAAAAACCTAGGGAAGGATCATGCATCATTTTTATTTATGCCTGTGTTTGAAATGGGTATACCATGGTATAGGTTAAAACCTTAACAAGATAATAAAATAATTAATTAATTAATCTTAATTATTCCATATTCTAGGTTTAGGATCTATAACAGTTTTTTCTTCATGAAATTATGGATCTAGATTGATGTCCTTTTCAATTTTGTGTTGAACATGTTCCATAGAATGTGACATCTGATCACCACATATTAGAGGTCGAAAATGATGACGCTTAGATAAGGACACTATAAGTGTTTTAACACTATAGTTTGTAGAATTATAAGGTCTCTATTTCAGATACAGTCACAAAATATTAGTTGGAGTAAGTTGAGATATATTTCATTTCTATTTGTGCTCAGAAGGAGCACTAGTATTTGTTGGCTATGATGATATTATGTAGAGCATTGAGGAAGTGGTGGTTCTTGTTACTCAGGGATCGTGAGGAGTCAGTATTCATGTGCTATACTTTTTTAAATATTTTAGAGAAGAGTTTCTTTCTTCAATCATGAATGCAGCTAGTCTTTAGGAGTATCTTACCCTTTGTTAGGGTATCTCTAGTGTGCGAGAGTTTGGGATATGTTTCAAGTCCCTTTTGTGATATACTTCATAACTGTTTACAAATGATGAGGTTAGGGAGATTCATTTAAAGGAGTCTTTGCATCCAAATATGTAGTTCTAGGTTACCATGTTTATGTAGAATATTTATATTGAGAATATGGAAAATTGTAGAGGTTATTAAAATGATGTAGGATAGAACCGGGTCATCATGATAGGGGAGTATTCAGGATTACTCACAAAGAAGAGTTGTGTTATGGGGTTTCTAGTTGTCAGGACAAAATAGATTTTGTTCATCTAGGGTTAGTTACCATATCTCATAATCTCATTTCTCTAGGGGTGGTGACTCTTAGAACTATTCTAAGGGATAATATGCATGTTTTATTCTGAAAGATGAGGTCATTAGTGGCGAGAGTTCCCGGCCTTTTTTGAGATGTCAGCAAGTACCATGTGTTCCACTTTAGGTTCCACCATTGAGGAAGTTTTAGCTGAGGGAGAAGTAGTATGGTGGTATAGTTTTGGGTCAGTAGAGATGATATGGGGTAGGCATAGCACAGTCCTAAGATTCTCCTCATCCTTATAGATAAGAGTGTGTCCATTGAGGTGATCATCAGCAGGGTAAGAGATGTCTTGGAGCAGATCATAGTCAGCTTTATGATTTAGCATTTCTAGCTCCAGGAGAACCAGATATCATTTGAGGTACCATTTTCTTTTTTTCTACATGGATCCATGCTTTTTTTGATTCAATATAAATGTAATCCCTTATATCACATACCCTTTTCCTTGTTTTGTGACTTTAGGTAGATAAGATTCCAATGCCCTTAGCATTGACTACTCTAGTTGGAGGTCAACCTGACTTGTATGAAGTATATAGGGACTATGAGCTAGTTTTGGGGAAGAACCTCTCTTGGGGAGATTTCCTATGTTTTCATATATAGCCATATAAAATCATCCATGGCATGGATTGGTTATATTTAGTGGAGGATATTTTGGATTAATTTAGGTGGAAGGTTGTGTTCAATGATTCCGATGGGGATCTAGTAGTGTTTGTTGGAGAGTGAGACCCTCAAATGGGTTAGAGGTGTGTTTCATCCTTATCATTCTTGATGTATGAGTTGATTTTGAGTTCTTTGGAGGTTCAAAAGTCATAGTTTCCAAAGGTTTTTGGAAGAGTACACTGATGTCTTTCTAGAGTAGTTTGTACTGTTATCCCCTCTATGGGAGATCAATTTTGGGATCGAGCTACAACCAAGAGTGTCTCCTATATTGATGTCTCTATAAATGATGGATCCTTGTGAGTTTTGGTAGCAATGATTACAGGTCAATGATCTATTACAATGATTTTTTATTCAACTAAGTGTGTCACCTTAGGGTGAAATAGTTTTGTTCATTAAGAAGGTTGATGGAAGTTTGTGAATTTATATCGATTATCATCACTTGAACTAAGTGAAAGTGAAGAACCACTATCCTCTTCCACAGATTGATGACTTTTTCAATCAAATAAAGGGATAAATCTGGTTCTAGAAGATCAATTTTTTGTTAGTATATCATCAGATGTAGGTGGAGGATGAGGATATTCATAGGTCTACTTTCTGATGTCTTCATGGGCATTATGAGTTTGATGTGATGTCTTTCTGTGTGATGAACACTCCAACTATGTTCATGGGGTTGATGAATGTGGTGTTTATAGAGTTCTTGGATAAGTTCATAGTGGTTTTCATCACACAAAAAATCCATGTGTACTCCTTGTCATAAGAGGATCATGCAGAGCAAATGCATGTCATTTTAGTAGTTCTTCATTGTGAGAAATCATTTGGTAAGTTGTCTAAGTGTGAGTTTTGGGATTTGGAATTCCATTTGTTGGAAATGTGTTATCCTAGTAGGGAGTAGTTGTGAATTCTTAAAAGATATAAGCAGTTTTTTCTTGGGAATCCCCCAAGGCAGTGGTAGAGAAGAGGAGTTTCATTGGTATTGGAGGCCATTATAGGAGGTTTGTAGGAAAATTATCTTCGGTTGTGACTCCTTTAATAGCCTTGACCAGAAAAAATCATGAATTCTTGTGGACTGACCAATTTTAGGAATCTTTGGAGTACCTAAATGAGAATTTTTTCAATGCTCAATTCCGTTGTTTTCCAGTGGATGGAGTTCAGTTTGAGGTTTTATATGACTCTTCATGTCTTGGTTTGGTTTGTGTTATGATGAAGAAGATCTCAGTTTTTTATTATGGGTCTTAGTATTTATGTACCTATGAGTATATCTATTCTAGCCATGATCTTGAGTTGGTAGAAATGGTGTTTTCTTTGAATTTGTGGTGAAATTACCTCATTAGTGAGAGATTTTTTGTTTTTACCAACCATAAGAGCTTGAGGTATATCTTCTCCCAGCATGACTTGAACTTCTATCAGCATTGGTGGATGGAGTTATTATAGGATTAAAACTTCTAAATTTCTTATATCCCAGGAAATAGAAATTTTGTAGCTAATGTGATGAGCAGGAATTCATGTTGTGATGCCATGTGTGAATCTAGAGATTCTTGGAGAGTGATGGAAGAACTCTAATCGATGCAACTTGATATGGGAGAGGTTGAAGGTAGAGGTTTTATTTTCCAGATGATTGTGCAGTATTCTTTGGTGGATTAGGTTGAGTAGTCGTAGTTTTGGGCTACTAATGTGGAGGTTTGGAGGAACCAAGTTTTTTTGTGATTCCCTTGATGGTTAGTCTGAGAATGGACAGCATCGAGTGTTCTTCCAGGGAAGGCTTTTCATTCCTTCATCAATGTGTGAGACGGTTCTTTAGGAGTTCCATAGTTTACCTTTGTTGGTATATCACATCTTGAAAAATATGTACCAAACTTTGAGAAGTTAGTTTTGGTGTCCTGGGTTGAAGTGTGTAGTTACAAAGTTTGTTTCTAGATGTTTCGTCTTCCAAAAGGTGAGGGTCAAGCACCATGTTCCTAGTGGATTGTTCCGGCTATTAGATATTCCCCATTAGAAGTTGGAGGACATATCAATGGTATTTATTAAAAATATACCTCGATATTAGGGAGGCTATGATTATATATGGGTGATAATGGATCATTTTATGAAATCATTCCACTTTATAGAGATTAGGGAGTCGATCTCAGTGGAGGTTATTTCAAGGTAGTATCTAAATAAAGTGGTGAAAATCCATAGAGTCCCTAGGATGATCAAGTCTGATCAAGATTCTCATTTTACCCCTAGGGTATAGAGAGGTATCCAACATACTTTTTGTTATCATTTATGCCTTAGCACTGCATTTCATCTGCAGACGGACAGTTAGATAGAGTGGACCATCTAGACTCTTGAAGACATGTTTCTCTCTTGTACCCTAACTTTGGGAGGTTTTTGGATTAGTCACATTCCCTTGGTTGGGTATTCTTATAATAATAGTTTCCACTCCACCATTGGAATGGCACCATTTGAATATTTTTATAGCCTACCTTGTCGTTCTCTATTGTGCAGGACTGGGGTCGGAGAGCCAACAATTCTTAGGTCAAAACTGGAAAAGAATACAACATATATGGTATAGGTAATTCATGAGTGGATGAAGGTAGTGCAAGATAAAAATAAATATAATTATGATCATAGGAGGACACCTCTGGAGTTCTATATTGGATATCACATGTTCTTGAAGGTGACCCTTCATTGTGGGTGGAGAAGGATTGGTCATGGGAGTAAGATTTCTCCCTGTTTTGTTGGGTCTTTTAAGGTGTTGTATTTTGTTAGAGTCATGAAATGTTAGATAGAACTTCCCCAACATATGAGCAATATGAATGATGTTTTTCACATCTCACATCTCCATATTTATCTTCATGATGACTCTCATGTCATCTATTAGGGTAAGATCGATGTTGATGATGCTCTCACCTTCAAAGAGTATCCTGTAGAGATCTAGGACTTCCTAGAGAATGTGTTGTGGGGGAATTATATTCACTCAGTTCATTTCTTATGGTAGCATGGTGGAATAAATGAGAGTACATAAGAACATGATACACAAATACATGCTCATTACCCCAATATATTTATTGTTTAGCTCTTCTCTTGTAATGTTTTTCTTTTAAGGATTTTGATCATTTTTTGTTTATAAGATGGTTTCATCTCGTTTCTTATTATAGATTTACTCTTGATTGAGAGGTATCTACCCCATAAGATTGTTATGATATGGTAGTTGTTGTTTCATAGTTTGTGCATGTTTCTACTAAGTGAGGTGGTTGAGCTTCTGTGATGATGAGATCCTTGAGTGGTGTCTCATAGGGTAGCTGTTCAGATAACCCCTTTTCATTTCCTATATGGTTTTAGTTTTGGATTCTCAAGGATGATAATTTTTTGAGAGGTGTCTAATGTAAGGACTCGGATCTGTATAGTCAGACCCTTTTCATATTCTTGAGGATTTTGGTTCTAAAAGGAGGATCGTAATAAGTCTAAAGGTGTTGGATACTAAAAAATCTAGGAGCAAGGTGAATACATGATATGTAAATCTTACACATCATGTAAGTTTGGTTAATGAATTATTAAGGGATGTTAATAGTGTTCTACATGATGAGTATTTATTCTGGATTAATTGGTTTGAGGTGATATGTTTTTCAGTAAGATATGAAACCCAATGATTACATGATGTGTAATCAGGACACACCATGTAAACCTCTTATACAGTGCATTAATAGAAGGTGTAGTGGATCTGTGGTTTCTCAAACCCAATGTATGCTCTCATTTTCTAGTGGTTAGGGGTTCTTCCCTTTGAAATTTTGAGATCCCTTTGACAGGAATCAATCCTTGGGCTTCCATCCTTGATCTTTAGTGATCCAAAGTGAGTTCTACCTCCATTTATTGCAAATTATTCTCGTTTGATCGTGTTCTCCTCCTGTTATTCTTTACATGTGATAATGTATGATATTTCATGTTTATAATGGGGTTTTCTTGGTTGTTTTGGGTGAGGTCGTGTCATGGTATCCTCGTATGGATGTAGTTCTTGTGGGAGAGGTGATTGGAGATCTGCAACATGGTCTGTTCTCATGAGAATAACATTGATGAATTTTGAGGTAGTGGATTCATTT
Organism: Viscum album; assembly: GCA_963277665.1. Classification (NCBI taxonomy): domain Eukaryota; kingdom Viridiplantae; phylum Streptophyta; class Magnoliopsida; order Santalales; family Viscaceae; genus Viscum; species Viscum album. The sequence goes on along the minus strand of OY728155.1, from coordinate 743,442,441 downwards.
ATTCTCTTATTTTATTTATGTGGAATTTTAAATTGATCATGGTTTATCCCATTGTATAGATATTAAATTGACCTAATTATTATTGAAACTGATTAAGAATTTAGATAGAGATAAAATGTTGGTGATGTTGTTTCTTTATATCATGATAGCGGTTTGCCTCTTATTTTTCTAGATAGTGTGATATCTATGTCATATGATTTTTTATCATGTTGTTATTCTTGTATTAGTATGTTTAAATTGGTAAATAACTAAAAGACAAAATTAATTAATTAATTTTCTTGATAAATTATTTAAGATCCATCATTATAATCTGATGGTTAATGTAATTTGATGATAATTAAATTAATGTAATAGGTATGTTTAATTAAATGTGATCTTGAATATTATTAATGGAATTGATATATAATTTGGTTCATGTTAATGATTGTTGATAATAATTAAAAAGACATGTTAACTAAGAATGGTACTTCTCTAGGTTTGTTGGAAACCAGAATAAATGCTAAGTGAATGTTTTCCCTTTTGATAACTTGTTATAGATTTATGCTTTAGGATTCCCATAGTTGGAACCTGTAAATAATTAATCAATTAATTTGAGATGGAATAAGAACCAATTGTGAAATAAGTTAATTTTCTTGGTCCTGAGTTTCCTATTTTCTTGGGAAGTATGAGTGCCTTATTTTGGAGCTGTGGGAGTTTGTTTTAATGAGAAGGTTGAATGGATTGTTTTGAGGGATAAGTTTCCCTGTTGATTTCTTTTCTATTTTTGTTGCCTTTATGATGTTATCTAGACATGATCCTTGTATTATGATCCTGATACAGTTGAGATTGAGATGGGGTATATGGGGAGGGGAGGCCCGGATGTGACGTAATCCTAGTATGGTTGAGCATGTGATGGATAATATGATATATGTGGGAAAGGTGGTCTAGATGATGTGGCAGAAGTTCATGCCTATGATGCGAGATGCATCGGTATATGTATGTAGGTGTTGGGGATGGCATCAGAGGTGATAGAATGAGTTAAAGCTGGGTTTACCCTTTAATGTGATGATAATATCTAGGATGATTTCTGTTGAATATATTTAATGGTTAATGGTCGGGTTTCTTGTCTAATCTACATTCCTTTCCCCACTACTTGAGGTATTTTGATGTGCTTGGTTTCATTTTTCCTCTCGGTGGTAGCTTAGGATGGTTTTCCTAGGGTAACTGGTTTGGAATGATTATAATAATTATTGAATAATTCTTAACCCATGGGGTTGGGTGATAATGGAATTAAAATGCTTAAAAGATTTTGATCTTTGATAATCTATAGACTTGGTTTGGATTATGCATGTAGGGCATAGAATTTACTTTGATGATTAATGTAATTTGGAATAATTTTAATGGATAATTAATGGATAATGAATTAATTAACATAAGGAAATATTAAAAATTAAATGAGTAATTATAACTCTTTCAATGCTTGTGTTCTATTAGGATATCTGGTTACAGAAGAGGCTTTTAGGAGTCTGAGAGACATTTGTTTTAGATGATTCTAATACAAGGTTATGTCTATAGTGTGGTTGTGAGCTATATTATATCATGTATATCCTATGATTTCATACACTAATCACCCATGTTAGTTAGGGAAACTAACACCCAATTGACTCTGGGAGGGTGTTTTCCCCAACATCCTAGTGGGAGGATGGGGGGATGACTACCCCCACTAGCCCCGATCTCTTCTCTTGGTAGTTACTTGTGTTGGTATGAAAAGTGTTTAGTTTTATCATATATGTGTGTAGTGGGATATGATGTCTTGTGGTTATTTTAAACACATGTATTACTAGATATAGTATACAAAGGATTATTATAGGTATGACGTGTATAGGTTGTTATGGCTTGAGGTACTTATTTGGTGTATGGGTTGTAATGGCTTGAGCTATAATACTCAATGTTTGATATACAGAATATGGGTTGTCATGGATTCTAGAAACTAATTGGTTACTATATATGGTGATGTGATATGGGATGATGTGGTGATTTAATTCATGTGGTGTGTGTTGTGACACCTAGGTATTTTTGGGCCATATTACTTTTGGAGAGAGATGGATAAAGATGTGTTTCGTTGGGAGAGAGCAGCAGACCAGTGGGGAAGTGTAATTTGGGTACCCTTGATGTTTTATTGCTATATTATATGCTCTCTTGTATGTGATACATGGTGAGAGTTAGTTGTGGTGAAGTTGGGAACTTAGTATACCTATTTAGGTGATGAGTTAGTTTTGTTGTTGTTCACTATGTTTAGCATGATTTCCTTATCTTTTACATGAGAGGATCTGATGAGGATCCTACTGAGTATACTATTATTCTCACCCTACATATATATAAACTGTTTTTAGGTCTGCTAGATCTGGTTGGGGATCATGTTGGATATAATAGATCATGGTTTTATAGGAGCTATTTGGGCCTCTTGGTCAATGTCGTCTTTACCTTTTTGGTACTTATAGTTTCCCTTTCAATTGATTTAGTAATTTATAACATTTCATGTTTTCAATTGAGTTTTATTTATGTGTGTGTGTGTGTGTAATAATGTTTTGGTTGTTGTATCCTTCTTAGGTCTCTTTTCTGCATGTTTCTCTTAGAGGGTAATTCCTCCCATACGCATGTTTATTATACCCTCAGTGTTAGTCTCCAACTCAGGGCCTACTAGAGTTGGTACTAGGGAATTCATCGTCTCTCTCCCCAAATTATGGTATCTTTGGGGGTGAGGGGTATGTGTCAACTAAAATGTTAATTTTAAACTAAAAATTTAAATTTCTATCCATACTAGGCATACTTTATATCAGATTGAGGTGTGGTTGATTCCTACACATCCCACTGTGTCTTTTTAGTCTGTAATGAATTCAGCATTCTGGGTTATCTAACAATATTTTTTTTCAATAACACATAATATTTAATGTATTGGAGAATAAAAAATATAATGCATCATCAAGAGTGAATCATCCTTATTGAGTGCATGATCTATGTGAAAATTAAAAAAAAATAACTATCAGTTAAAAATGACAAGTAAATTAACTAAAATAAAGTATATAAATTTATGAGAAATTTCACTAAATAAGAAGTAGGAAGTCACTTCTTCATGATTTCTGTATACAATCTGAAACCATGTATTTTTTCCATTCATTTCTAAAAGTGTCTATTTCCTCTTGTGAAAATTAGAACTATCAATAGTCTTCGTAATACTATAAAAATATAAATAAACAAAGGATTAATAAATATTGTAAATTAAATTGTAATTATTATTAGAAATACCTCTTTGGGGTGCTAGTTTTTTGATGGAGTGTGATATCATTCATAAATTTTCAAAAATAATAACCATAATCTTTGTTGTTAGTTTTTTTGGGTCACTATAGAAACATTGATAAAAATAATAAATTTTTTATATATATGTTTTGATTATAGAATATCATTATATATATAATAATACTTATCCATTTTTATAGAATTTTATAGGATATTTGTAATCAGGGAATGTCCTCATTCCATGATTTTGATGATATTTAAACACTTCCCTATCATAATATAATTTTCATTAAAAAATAATATAAAATGTATAACTTGAGGTTTATTTGTAAAATAATACATGCAGTGTATTAAAAATTGATAAGGGGTCAGTTTTTTGGGTTTCTATGCATTGAATCTAAGAAATAAATCTTTGGAGTATCCAAATTTATTTCAATTACTATCCAATGCTATCTAAAAAACAAAAATTAATAAGTAATGAAAGGAATGAAAATATATTTTATATGATTAAATTGTAGAGTTTTACTTCTACATCATGGGTATTAAGAAGAGTATGACATCTATAAGTTTTATTTTAAACATTTTGTCTAGTTTTTCCACTATTAATTTATATTTCTTTGGTTCCAATGATAATAGTTGTGTAGAAGTGATGTGGGGACTAATGAGTCCAGATATCTGTTTATAGGTTTTCCCTTTAAATAGAATTGATATATATGCCTGAAAAAATTAAAAATAGTATTTATTTATAATTAATAAAGTATATCATATATTTTAAAAAATCATTAAAACACACCTCATGTATACATTTACAAATGAGACTCATAGTCATTCATACTTGAGTATTTCATTTACATTCTCAAGACTAATATAGTATATAATGGCCTCTTCATACATAATTATTCAAAATCAATTTTGTTCATATCACAACTTGCTAATATTGTATCTGCATGAAATTTTAATCTTATTAAATAATAAAGTTAAAAAAGAAGGGGTAAGGGTACATTGTGAAGATCTGTTTGGTTGGTTGGTTGATCCTTTAGATCATTTTGATTTGAACTTCTATTTTACCCTATTCCCTTTTTCCATATATATTAACATTAATTAGTTTAGGTTTGTAATTATTTATCAATGGTTTTTCATAAAAAATAAATTTGAAAAGAATACCACATTGTCTACATGTATTTTTACAAGATAAAATGGACATACTACAAAAGTTCCAATAGAAAGCTCGGCCATATGAATATCTGCATCATCAAGTGGAATAGTTTTCTCAACACTCAGATCATGAGCTATGTAAATCCCCACTCTCACATGACCTATTGAAAGTTGTTTATTGGGTAGAATATCTCCTTGTATATTGTACATGGTACCCCTCTCAACAAGGTGTTGGGTGGGTGTTGATGGATATAAATCAAAATCATTTCACCCTATAGAATATCAGTATAGTAAAGGTCTCAGTGAATTATTGGTTTTAATTTCATAGAAAAAACTATGACAATATTGATTACCTCTTCTAATACATCCCCTTGAGGGGAATGTCTCAACTCAAAGCTTGTGGGGTGGGGGGAACTTCACATAGTAGTTCTTTTTGTGCTGTTTCTTCTCTTTGATTCCCTCCCATAAAATTTTATAAAAACATAGAATTCCAAATAAGTTTTTATTCTAGAGTAACTAATCATTCCTACATATCTTCCATTTTATTATCTTTATTACCCTGTTCATTTCTTTTCTTAAAATATGTTTGGGTTGACACCCCAAAACCCACACCTCTAACACAGCCATACTTTTCTGGCCACTTCAAGTCCACTGATAGTAGTTGTTCATCAGGTATAGATGATTATGATTCTTATGTCTAATATAGATAAAAAAATATATTAAAATAAGAAATCATTGTTATGTAATATTTATTTAATGTAAAAAAATTATTATGTCATACTTATACATGATTCCCGCACTTTTTTTGTGTTTTCATCTATTAGTATCCCATATTTATTTACATGTACCCCCTATAAGAAATGATGTGGTCTAGAAGTGGATTTGGATTTTAATTAGTCAATATGCATATAAAAAACATAATTACATTGTTGTTTCATGTAACATAAAATTTTTACTATAGATTTAAAATTTATACCATTTTTTCAAGTGAATTGTAACCCATACTTACTTTACAGTAGGGGTGTGTTGGTTTTTCTACATGTTCCTTATTTTCATAACTCTATTTTTATTTCATAAATTAACAAATCTTAATCAAAGTTATTAATGTAAGTATTTTTAATAAATGTATTACTTATCACAATGTACCTAAAAATATGTCTCCACACGCTGACTAATAAAAACATCCCATGTTTTTGGATTTTCAGGTGTTCATACATCTGTGGGGGTGTGGGTTTATTTTCCCTTCAACATCTTTGATATGATAATTCATAATAATTGTATGAAATTATCTATGAGCCTTTTCAGAAAGAATTAATATAAATTTCATTCAAGATTCATCAACATATAGATAAACCTCTAAATTATTGTGAAACTTTTAAATGTGAGCCTACTCCCACTCTATTATAGTAATTTTGACAATATATATTCCAAAAATTCCTTCACCCAAAAGCTTCCTGATGTGATGAGATTTTGGTAGACTGGTGATTTCCACATTGGTTGGGTAGTCAGAATAGAATTCAATAGATACCTCAACAACATATTGTTCCAAAATACAACCTTATACCTAACTTTAATTTTTGACATACCCATTAAAAATATTCATATATCATTAAATGGGATACATCCATCTATAATATAAATAACCACATAGTTTAATCTCTCTTACCAAGTGAACCATCAAGTAAACCATCATTTCAAAAACAATTAATAGGAAGAACATCTCTGATTCAAATAATATAACAGAAATTTCTTTTTCCATAGTTGTAAATTTAACAAGTTCTATAAATTTTCTGTCTATACTTTGAAAAAGAAATATATATTGGTTAATGTATGATGGAAATTCTTGGTAAAATTAAATATAAAGCTACATGCATTAGATATTGCATTAAAACATGACAATAATGTGATTTCATACCCTTTAAAATTAAATCAGTAATTGAAATGATATTATTGATATTTGGTGAATACCCCTCTAAAAAATTTACATCATTCAAGAAGTTTCAAAATTGATTTTTATCTTTCCTGAAAAAAGTGTAAGCAGTTAAAGGAAGAAAAGTCTATTTTTCACTCTTCACTGGAACCAACTATTCTTGTATCACCATGTCAATCATGTCCAACCTAGCCATAATTACATTATTTATTTTGTATGGTTGATTTAGTAAATTTACAACGAAATTATAATATATATATTTCCCCACATGCATAGAATCATTAAAATTCCTAACATACAAACAATTATGATATGATAATTCAAAAAAAATGATCTCTTTTTTCAAAAAGTTTTTTTAAGGTTTTTCAAAAAAGGTATACCAAAAGCAGTTTCCATATATTTTCCTTTCTAAAACAGTTGATCACCTGTTAGTGGAGATGGCGTTGTACCTTATTTTGAACTACCATAAAATGATTTTATCTAAGATTAGTACTTATGTTACAGAGTTATAAATCTATAATTTCCTAGAAACACAGTATTTGATGAATGTTTTAACCTAATTGAATGTGTACCTTGTTCACAAATGGGACACCCTTGAGTTAATTTAATGATATAATCTAATAGATTTACATAAGATGTACAATTATTTTTCATCCCATGAAACATAGATCGCAATGTGAAATATTAATTTATGTAATAATCATACAACATAACACCTGAATCCCACAATAGTTTCAAATCTTCAATCAATAGATCCAAATAAACATCAATATCATTACCCAATTTCATATATAAGAATAGATAACATAATATATTTTTGTTTCATTCATAACCATGGTGGAAATTTATAATTTACCCACATAATAGGTCATTTACAATGAGTGATCCTTTGAAAACCAAAAGGATTCACTCCATCTATAGATAGCGCAAAACGAAGGTTTGTTGGCACATTTCCAAATTCAGGATACTCGTGAACAATTTTCTTCCACTAAGGAGGGTCTTCTGGGTAATAAAGTTTCCCATATTAATTATTTTATCTATGTTTCACGTCAATTTACTTGTAGTCTCCTCACTTCTATATATATTCCTAAACCTTGGAATTATTAGAAAATGCCTTAAAAATTTTATAGGACTTGATTCATCTTTCTTATACTGAGAATCACCACACTTTGGGAATTTTTTATGTAATTTTTAGTCCTAATGAAATAGTATAAAGCCATTTATATGGGAGTGTATTCTTTAAAAGATCATACCCACTGAACTTAGAATTCATTTAATGACATATGTTTAGAAAGGGAACTCATTGTCTTTTGGGAGAAAATCATTCAAGAGAGATAGTAGTTCAGTAAAATGGGTATCACTCCATATATTGCTAACTTTTAAATTATATAGCTTCATTATGGATAAAAATGTTTTATATTTAGCAAAAATAGTACACAATGGAATATTTTCACAATTGATTAACTTCTCAAACAATTTTTTATAATCGTGATGTTCATATTCAAATTTCATTTTCATTTCCTCAATATGACCTTCATCATCTTTCACACTTGTAATCATATCCTCAATATTTTCTTCATCATTTTTGACACTTTTAATCATATTATATGATCCATATAACGTAGTTTTATCCCAATCACTATATACATTTAGTTTATCCCCATGTTTATTCCAACATTTATAACTTCGATTTATTCCATGATGATCAAGTGTTCTTCCAACTCCTTTTGATTAATTAATCTTGAATAACAATAGTATAAACACAGACAAAGGATTTCAGAAGGGTCATATGCATGATCTTTTTCAAACTTGATAAAATATTTCACCCCTTCATCATACTCTTTTGTGTGATTTTAATACATCAATTTTTTATTCATATCTATCCTATTTTGTTTGGCAATATTAATATTTAACAAAATAAATCAATACAGAGAACTTCTGAGATTGAACCCATAAAAGGTCATTCTTAAATAATCATTTATCATACATGAATCCATTTTTCTAAGATAATAAGAGATTAATGATGTGTATTAATATTTTTTTTAGTGGTGGACATCATTGAAGGAAATGAATGTGTGATATCTATAATGTTACAAAGAATCTAATTAAATGTTAATCAATTTCAAAATACATAGATCAAGTATGGTTTCATAACTTTGTTAGGTGGGAGTACAACATGAGGGAGGAGTTTATCTTAATTCATTACTTCACTTGGTACGTGGTGATCCATGTGGTGTTTTAGTGATAGGATTCTTGGGAGCTAAATTTAACCTTTTTCTAGATGCTAAAAACATTGATAGGGCCCAATCACATGGTCTTGAGAACCCAATGTTCACAGAAACTCTTGAGTTTAAATAGAATAAACCAAAAGGGGATCTCAATATATTAGAAAAACCAAAGAACAATATAATTGGGGTTTCATGAATGCTTCAAATTTAAATAACTCACATGTATAGGATGAAGCATCAAAGAACATAAATGAAAAATTTATAAATACATATAGAATCTATCCTCAAATTTTTTGAGACATATTTTAAGGAGTGTTTGAAAATGAAAGGGAAATTAGTAATATAACATTACATTGAAGTGATTTAAATGTGGATATATTTTAGTTTTCACTACCAATTTTCCAATTTTTACGTAAAAAGAAATTTAAAATGAATACTATTTAACAAGATGTTCACATAATAAGAAAACTAAAATTTTTATCAACCATAATTTTCTCTTGTGGAGAATGTGTAGGAATTTATAAAAACTCAAAAACATAAATTTATTATATAAATTAGATGATGAGTAAATTGGGTATTATGATACTGAAGTTGTAACATTAAGTAAATGAGTGGTGGGGTTATTTATTTAAAAAGTGAATGATGATGAGTTTCCTAGTGATAATGATAATGGTGATAAAAATGATGAAAAATATGAAATGATGAGTTCCCTATGGGATTAGTAGATGTTCACAATAATGAACATATTAAACGGATTGGGGTTCTTTCATCTATTAATGGATGAAAATGAATATAAATGTTTGATGTTAATCCATGAGAGAAAGAAGGATGCCTAGAACTTGCCTTCTTCTCCCTCATATTTGAAGTTCGATCAAATCCCTCACTCCAAAATTCCCTTAGAATATAGGAGGAGTGAGAAAGTTCAGGTGATCGACACTTATCAGTGGTGAAATTTCATGTATGAAAAGTATTAGTCACTCAAAATTTCACACTCCTTCTAAATGACATGTAGAATCATGTTATAGCCAAGTAGTGTGTGATGGTGGTATCATATCATGTATGCGTGAAAGAGGTGACGTGTCATTAAAATTCTTTGGGAAAATTAAAAACACCCAATGAAGAGGTAAAAATGCTGAAAGATTCAATGGTAGATAAGAAGTCACATGTTGTGGGATTTGAAAGTGTCAATTTGTCTGAGGGGAGCGAGGGGTGCGAGGGAGAGTGAGGGAGAGCATCCAGTAGCGAGGGAGAGCGGTGGAAAGGGAGAGCGTGCAGCAGTGATGGCACATGATGGCAATCGAGAGTAGTGGTTGGCGGAGAGTGGTAGTGAGGGAGAGTAGTGGTGAGGTCTCAGTTCCTTGAGGGTTTGAATGGTGTGAGAGAATCAGTTCGGTTAGGGTTAAATTTATAAGACATCAAAGGGTTTTATCAGTGCTTCTAAAAAAGAACTGATAAAAGACATCTTTATCAGCGCTAGAAAAGCACTGATAAATATATAATAATATAACTAATATAATTAAAAAAATTAAATTTATATAATTATAAATGTATATAATTATAAATAAATATTTATATAATTATAAATATATTTAAAGAATTGTAAATATGTATTTATAAATATAACTATATATAAATGTAAATATATATAATTATCAAAAAATATATATTTATATAATTTTAAATATATTAAAATAATTTTAAATATGTATTTATAAATATAATTACATATATAATTATAATTATAATTGAATATATTTATAAATATATTTACATAATTATAAATATATTTATATGATTATATATATTTATTAATATATAAATATATATAATTTTAAATGTAAGAAATATATTTATTATAATTTTATAATTACATGAATATATAATTATTTAATTATAATTATATAAATACTTTTTAAAAAATTATATATATTTATTTATAATTATAAATATATAATTTTATAAATATAGTAAATATACATATATAAATATATTTATATATATAAATATAAATATATTTATTTAGAAATATTTATTTAGAAATATATTTTTATAAATATATTTTTAACGTTATTAAAGAACATATATTAATAAATGAATTAATATTAAAAAATAATAAATAAAATTAAATAAATTACAAAAATATTTAAAAAAATGAATTTGTAACATTTACATGAATTAAAACACATAAAAATAAAAATAAAATGAATAAAAATAGATGATATTAATTATATAAATAAAAAAATTATTAAAATTGAATTATATTAACTATACAAAAACATTAATAATTAGATTAAATTAAATTAAATTAAATTAAATTAAATTAAACATTCACACATATATTCATGATGAATATATTAAAATAAATACATATTAGAAATGAATAAATATTGAAAATGAATAAATACATAGAATACTAAAAATACAGAAATATTAAAAAAGAATAAATAATATTAAATCAATAAACAAACTTAGGTACACACATACATGTACATATGAAAGACATACATATGTACACATACACATCTACACACAAGCACACATATATATACACACAAATATACACATACATAAACATACATATAGTTATAGATGTATGTATATTTTAAAATTATTTAATATCACTATAAATATATATTTAAATAAATAAATTCATTTATATATTATATAATTGTTTAAATAAAATATTAATATATTATATTTATATTAATTATATACACATTTTTTAATTAATGTATATAAATTTACTATTAAACAGTTTGACTATTATAAATTTGATAATTTTTTATATATAAAATTATGAAAATAATCTTCATTTTTATTAAAAGTTATATAAATCATATTTATATATTATATTTACATATATATACTTATTTAAATATAAATATTATTTTAAAAAATATAAATATTTATATGTAAATTAAATTACTCAATACGGCCTTTATCAGCACTAAAAAAAGTGCTGATAAAGGTTTCACTTTTATCAGTGATAAAAAAAGTATTGATAAAGGGGGACTTTTATCAGCACTGGAAAAATCATTGACAAAGGGTTCCCTTTTATCATCATTTTTTATCACTGATAAAAGTTAACTTTATCGATGCTTTTTGTGAGCACTAATAAAAGTCTTCCCTTTCTCAATGCTTTTTGTCTAACACTAATAAAGGTGAGAGTCAAATAGCACGTAATCTGTGGTAGTGTGTGGTGCATGCCCAGATTGATTATCATTGCATGAGAGTTATATGTCTTCATACATATGGGATGATATTTTCCTTCATGGGTGAGAGAGATATTATGGATGAGCAAGTGGGGCTCGTGAACAGGAAGCTACAAACTAATACCCATCAGTTAATGAGTTTAACCCTTGGTGTAGTGGTTCAAGAATCTGTCTTTAAGTGGTAGTGGAGGATCATATGGGCGTCATCCCTAAAGTTGTTTCGGGACTAACACTTTGGTGGGATATTTAATTATTCATTGACTTTCACCCCAATACCATGTTGATATCTTCTATGGAATATCATATGGCCCCACTAAGCTATGGATACTGAGGGTGTAGTTAGAAGACCTTTAAGAGAAAGGTTTTATCGGACCCAGTGTGCCCCTTTGGGCAGCTCTAGTTTTGTTTTTAAAAAAGTTGGATAGGAATTTGAGGCTTTGTGTTGACCATCGTCACATGAATCATGTAACGATAAAGAATAATTACCCCTTATCGAGGATTGATGAAATTTTCGACCAGATAAAAGGTGTGATTGTTTTTCAAAGATCAATCTCAAGTCTAGATACCATTAGTTGAAGGTTTGCGAGGATGATATTGTGAAGATGGAATTCTGGTATTGATATGGACATTATGAGTTCCTAATGATGCCTTTCATTGTGACTAATTTTCTTGTTGTGTTCGTCGTTATTATAAACCAGATCTTCCTTCCATACTTGGACTTATTTGTAGTTGTTTTTATTTAATACATTCTCATATACTATTTGCTAGAGGAGGAGCATGCAGAGTATTTAAGCATAATCCTAGACTTACTCCAGGAGAAACATATTTATAATAATCTCTCAAAGTATCAGTTTTGGATCTTAGATGTTCACTTTATGGGGAATGTCATATCTAAAAATGGTGTAGTTGTGGATCTATGGAAGACTAATACAGTTCTTTCTTGGGAACCACCTAAGAGTGTGTCATAGGTGCAGAATTTTATAGGTTTTGTGGGGTACTACCATAGGTTTATGGAATAATTTTCTAGGATAGAAACCCATTTTACTTCCTTGACATGAAAATGGAAGTCTTTTAATTGGAATGAGTAGTGTTAGAGAGCCTTTGAGAAGCTGAATTCAAGGTTGAACAATTCTCCTATGTTGAGACTACCAAAAGAGGGTGTTGAGTTTGTGGTGTACTGTGATGCCTCTGGAGATAGGCTTGGTTTTGTGTTGATGTAGATGCAGGTATTTATCATTAATGGTTTGAGGTAATTGAGGCCACATAAGCATAATTACATTAATCATGACTTAGATTTGGCATCGGTAGTCTTTTCCCTAAAGATGTGGTGGCATCGTCTTCTAGGTGATCTTTTTTTTGTTTAATCAGACCACCAGAGTCTTAGGTAAATATTCACTCAGAGAAATATAATCCAAATATAGATATGTTGGTAGGAGTTACTACAAGACTGTGAATTTGATGTAGTCTATAATCTAGGTAAGGGAAACATGTTGAAAGATTCCCTTAATAGGAAATTTCATTCTCACTTGGTGGAGGATGCATCTAAGAACCTGGCCCTGGTGGAGAAGAGGGGTGTTGCTTATCTATATCCAATGGTACTGATTACATTTCTTCATTATTATGTGAGATATGATCAGTTAGGATATTCCGACTATGAGGTTCTTCATGACAATATATGCTCAAGATATGCACTAAACAAATTTTCTAAAGGAGGGGAGCACGGCATCCTTCTCCTGGGATGGATAGTAGTTCCAGTCATAGTGTGTGAGGATGTTTTTATGGATTTTCATAATTCACCCTTGGTTGTACATTTGGGTGTGGTGAATATGTAAAAGGAACTTCGATGGTAGTTTTGGTGGTTTGACAAGATTCAGAGTGTGGTCGATATTGTTTCTCAATTTCTCACACATCTGCAGGTAAAGGCGGAACATCAAGTCCCATATGGTTTGCCTCATCCTCTTGAGATTCCATAATCAAAGTGGGATATCATATTGATGGATTATATAATGGTACTTTCATGGAAAGTAAGAGGAAACAACTCTATCTGCGTTATTTTTTACCAACTTACCAATTTGAAACACTTTCTTACCATCAAAGGGAAAAGTTCAGTTGATAGTTTGGGGTTGTTGTATGTGTGGTAGATCATTCAGATTCATGGGATACCCATGATGATGATATCCAACTATGATTCTAAGTTTATTTCATAGTTTTAAATTATTTTTCAATATGCTTTTGATCCCCAATTACATATGAGCATAGTGTTTCACCCCCATATGGATGGATAGACCAAGTAGACTATGGAGGTTTTGGAGGATATGTTGAGAGGCCATGTGTTGTACTTTCGATTGAGCTGGGAGGATCACTTTATATTGGTGTATTTTTTTTATAATAATTACTATCACTATAATATATTCATGGAACCTTTTGAGGCCCTATAATGGACACTCTACAAATCACCATTATGTTGGATTGAGATTAAAAATACATCTCTTATTGGGCTAGAGATGGTGTAGGAGATAGAAAGGAAGTTTCAGGTGATCCACAAGTGTAAGGGGACAGCATAAAGTTTAAATAAATCTTACATGTATCAAAATCATAGTCCCATGGAGTTTGATCAGGGAGACTATGTTTTCCTAATATTCTCCCTACGATGAGGATTTCAGAGATTTTGTTGGGGAAGAAATCTATCCTCAATGTTCATTAGGTCATTTAAGATTTTGTGGAGGGTTGGAGAGATTTATTACCACTTGGACTTTCCCCATAGTTAAACCAACTGCATTACATAGTTTATGAGTTTCAGTTGAGGAGATACATGCATGACCTGATGCACGTTATTGATTGAGGTGATGTGGACATCGAGAAAGGATACACCTTATCGGAGTACCTAATAGTGATCGAGGATCTGTAAGAGAGGATCATGTGTGGAAAAACCATCCCTTTGGTTAGAGTTCTTTGGAAAAATGGGAGAGTGGAGGAGAGCTGTTGGGAACATAAAATCCATATGCAAGCTTAGTACCCCCACCTTTTCGTGTGGATTGTTCATTTTGGGGGGAAATACTTAAAGGATAAGAGAATGTAATGACTCTTATTTTTTTAGTTTGATCCTCTAAATATTTATATATATATATGTAAGGATTTTTTCCCAAACTCATTGTTTTTTTTGGGTGTCGTAGGGACCTGAAATTAATATATTAAAAATATTTATATGTATTAAATAATGTGCATGCATATTTTTGTAATAAATTTTTTTCCCATTGATCAGTACCTTGGATGGGAAATTTTAGACCTTGTTTACTTCCAGAATGTGGGTTTTAACCTACATGTGACATAAAGTTGGTCAGCATTGGGAATTAGGTCAATAGAGACTCTCAGTAACTGTGTTAAGTAATTAAATAATTAAATTTATTTGATTTACTTAAATCACAGAGAAACCAATTCCCCTCTATTTATACATAATTATAAATATTTACAAGGGTTATCAACATAACCCTAAGTGATTATAGGAGGAAGTGAGAAATTTTGTCATCTTTGGAAACTCGAGAGTGTGGATCAATGACAATGATCAAGGAGAACCATGAGGTAGACAAAAAAATCAGAGGATATTCACCTTCATCACTAGTGGATGAATTCTTCACCAATGACAGATCCATTATTGAGATAGGTTATGTTATTTCATGGATTTTTGCCATATTTGATTCAATTGATGAACATGGATTATAGATCTGCTTATTTATTTCAATTAACATTCTTTATATGACCCCTATTTTATTTGGTATTCTTGAAGCCAATTTTTTTATATTTCTTACACCTATTTTCCACACTTGGATTCTAAAAATTTATAGTCATTGTTTGGGATCACATCATTCAATTAATATCCTACCATTTTTCTTTTTCTTTTCTCCCTTTATTCTTCACCCTCTTCATAGTTGGCTAATGGGGTCGGTGATTTGACATTGTCAACCCAGATTCAAGCATGATTGAACCCCTAGATTCATCATAGATGCATGAATGGGATGGATATTGGTGCTTTATAGATGGATCGAGGTTTTTTTTCAGACTATGCATGATTTCTTCATGTATTGAGACCCTAGTACGATTATTAGAGGCACAGTGGATCCCCCATAGGTGAATGGGGTACCAATTTCCAACCACCGGAGTATGTAAATCAATGATAGAAGGATCCCCCTTCGATTTTGGGTGTTTTGGGTGAGTCAACCAATAGTGGAAGTGATAGAAGAGGTGGATCAAAAATCCATATGAAGGAACTTTGGTTTCTATAAAATCCCAACATACAAAACATGTAATTCATAAAAACACATGTCATGTAGTCCCCTGTTGTAGTGGTTAGGGTTTCATTGAAAAATTAAATATCACACACTATGTGGGACGGCCACAAATCATGTGATCTGATGCTGGAAGCTGGGTGTGTACCCCTAGGGTACACAGGCATGGACATGACCAAGTACATGGGTGTAGCTAGGTACATGGGTATAAACAGTTACTCAGGCATAGCTCAGTTCATGAGCATGGCCCAAAGTACATGTGCATGGGACAAAGTACACAGGCATGGGATGAAGGACATGGGAATACCCCAAGATTCCAAGATACATTGTGTAATCCATGTATAATCCATTTATAGCCACATGGTTGGCCAATCCATGTCTAATGGGGGGCACGCCTAGGTTTCCAATTGAGTTCACACGTAGTGTGACCCTATATACACTCCATGTAATGTTTTTATAGAAACTTATACCTTTCATGCCTCCTTATTCAAGACTAGAATTTGGGACCATTAGTAGACTATCATAAATATTTTTTTGTATAACATAATGGTGGCCTTCATTTTGGTAACAGAGATACGATAATAGGTTATGTTATTGGGATGATTCTATTAGTGATGCTTAGTCGGTGATGTTGATTGGTTGTGATCATCATAGTTTTACTTTGGGTTGATACTCCCTTATCTCTCTCTAGGTGTTGGGTCCACCATATCATTCATATAGGTAGAAATATAACTCCCACACACACACACACACAAACACATTAAAAATGGTGCAGGTCCACTATCAGTGGAGTGGACTCCCCATCTTGAGCTCAGGTAGAGAGTGGGTCCTCCATTGGAGTGTTACTCCCTCAGTTGTGCTATGTAGTGGTGATGTGTAGGGCCTCTATATTCTAGATATGTTATGCATGATTCTTGGATATGATATGGGACCTTTGTATCTATAGATTGACTCTTCATTCTTAGTTGGTTGTGGAAATAGAGATCCCCTTTCTCCCTTTTCTTGGGTTTCTTCTGAGCATATCTAATGTTGGGTATTCTTTAAACTCTTACTTATGGGTTGATCTTGCTATTTTTTATTTCTATTGTCTCACCTTCTTGGTTTTTGGGGAATTATACTAGGAATGTATATATTCATACTTTTATGGGATTCACCTTCATGTGTTGAGTCTTGTACAGATGATTGATATATCGACGGTGACCTTGGTGGAATTTGTTTTGGTATAGCTTAGTGATTCATGGTGATAAACATGTTTGGTGGTTTTCTATGGAGATTTCAAGCCAATATCACTTCAGTATTTTCCCTTTTTATAGTTTTTGTATGGTTGGGATCACATTTCTAGTTAGGCATGTATTTTTTCCCCTTTATATCATTTGTATTATGTTGTTGTACTTTGATACCACCAAATATAAATTTTTATTAAAAATCCACTTTAAGGACAAGTGGGAAACCATCGTTCGGAAAACCAAAACCACTACATGCTAAAGGATCTCACAAAATTGTTAAACACCATACTAAGGATATTTGAATCAGCCACTCTTATTGTACTTTGATATATTTCCTAGATTTTGTTTCATGAATTTTTTGAACTCTAGATGTTTTAGTCATTCATTATGTCTTATAATTTTTGTATGGAGTTTATTGTGTTCATGTGTACATGTACTTTAGGCTAAGGCCTCCCATTTTAGTGTTATGCCTAGTTAGAACTTATCTCTATCCCCTAGACTATTGTAAGCAATCTTGTGGTGTCTTACTCAGTATAACATCAGCTAGGCAGGCCCTGATGGATCAGTTTGTGATGGATAAATATTTTTATGGTTACATTCTGAGGTTTTTTGAGCATGTGTGGATCACCACTATAGGGATTCTACTCTTTAATCCTTAATCATAATGATGATGTGATGGGAAGAGGTCAACCAATTTTATAATAAATAAAGAATTAAAAATGTGGTAATTATTTATTAATATAAATTAATTATAAATTATATGTGATGATCCTATATTCATGGGTACTAAGGTTGGTATTTTTCTAGTTCTTATTATTGATCCAAATAAGTTTATGAAAACCCATTGTTGGGAATGGGTCTAATTGTTTCCACTACAACTAAAAGCCTTAACCCAAGTAGGTCGGTTCAGAGCTGAGCTTACCCACTACTCATTGCCCACCAGGGTGAAAAAGTGAGTTATTGGGGTGGATGGACCACATATCACCCTAGAAAATTGTTATGTGCTAGTATATTCCCTAAGGTTGGGTCTGGTCAGGGGATTAGATCCATCTGAACAAACCCACCCCGACCCACTCTTGGTTGAGCTTCTCCTATTGGACTAGCTCGCCCAGCCAGCCCAAATTGGGTGGCCTATAAGTGGGCTCAGCCCATAGCCACCCAATTATTTTCCCACTATCTAGAGGTTGGATCCACAGTCACCCCTGGATAACCCAACACCCAAGGTTCTTTTATCTTATTTTCCTCCCCAGATCTAAAACCCAAGGTATCACGTAACCTTAGAGCTAGTGTGAACCACCCTATCATGTTTTCTACACCTTCATTGATCTACCTCTACCCAATACAGTTTCACCTAGGCCGCCTCCACCCTATCATTTTATTTCCACTTAGATTTCATGCCACCACTACCAAGTTGCTGAATCAACATCGTGTCACCACCTGAGAAACCATCATTGAACCGCCAACAATCGTGAAGGCCAGTGGTGGTCTTTTTGTGCCAGATCCACATTGAAATAAAGAGAGAAATGAGAGAGGTGGATGAGGGTGTGTGGGGATAGTGAAGTGATCTTGGAGAAATGAAACACCATTGTGTGAACCCATGACTGCCTGAGGGACTACACTCAAATGTGCATGTTGCTGCATGGAATGGGTCAAGAATGGTGATAGTAGTCGGTGATGGTTTTTCCACTAAATTCCCCTTCTAAATTCTTTGTTTTTTTATGAAAAATAACCAAAAACTTGTTTTTATAATAAAAAATGCATAAATCACAAATCCCAAAATTATTTTTTGAAAAATAATATGTTTGTAAGGTTTGATTTACCAAAACATGAAAAATTGATGAAATACGAACAAATAAGTGAATAATAAATCATAAATAATGTCTTAGGGTTTTTTATTGTGTTTTTAAATATATATATTTTTTTGATAAATAGGATAGGGTTATGGGTATTTTTAAAAAAGGGACTTGAGATGCATGAACCTCATTCATGCATCTCCCCTCACCAAGAAGCTTGAACCTTGTTCATGCTTCCTATGTGGATTTTATGAAGGAAGCATGAATGGGGTTCAAGCTTCCTTC
The DNA here is from genome assembly GCA_963277665.1 of Viscum album. NCBI lineage: Eukaryota > Viridiplantae > Streptophyta > Magnoliopsida > Santalales > Viscaceae > Viscum > Viscum album. The sequence goes on along the minus strand of OY728155.1, from coordinate 743,423,053 downwards.
AGAATTTTTAATTAAAAAAACATTAATAGTTATAAATACTAATTAAATATAAATACATATTAATTAAAAATAAAAAATATTTATAAAATATCAATTAATATAAATAAGTATTAATACATACTAAAGAAATAATCAAAAATATTAATAATAGTGTTTGTGCCCATTTTGATCAACTGGTCGGATTCTTGTTGCACGGGTCGATCTCTAGTAGTGTTTGTTCATCAATTTTTTGTAGTATAGCCATACATCCAAATTTATTTCCAACTGAATATGTCAATATGTTAATATATCCACTTTACATTACCAAATTCATTCCACTTATTCTCCTGTATATTAATAGGAAGTAAAAAAGTTAAAGGGAAAATGGTATCAGTTCGTACTTAAGAAATGTTTCGTCAATTATTTCATTATAAGTCTATATAAGCCATACTCAATGTAGAGAACAATAGGATTTGATTTTGTAAACAATGTTTTCATCTACCAACTAATCATGATACCACATGAAATGATAAATCATGTACTTATCATCAAGGTTAATCCAATTTTATTTCAATATGAAGATATTAAATGAGATATAAAACTTTTATTATAATAATCAACCTAAAACTCATACACTCTCTTAAAAAAATAGATCAAGAACATTCAAGTGTAATAAGAAGGATAAACTTCCTTTGATTGCATCCATAGTTCAACTTTTCTTATGACATTGATTAATTTAATTACAATCCCTTTATATTGAGATTATTTTTTTGTTAATAGAGGAAGAGAGATTTATAAAAATATACCTCTTTAAATAACATTATCTTAATTAACATTATACAATAATTGGATTTGATTCTAATTTATTTACTAATTATGGTAGTAACTTCATATTTCTTCATTTACTTGCCCCTTAAGGTAAACACTCATAAACATATTTATAATGGTGGATCTATTCAATAATGGTTTTCAAGATGTTGCAATATAGAGAATACACCAGAATTCATCTTTGACTTATGACTATCTAGATTTGAAAACATATATAACTTCAGTAAGGATAATCTTCTTCAATACTTATTCTTTAGGATGCCAAAAATATGATCAAACAATGATGATATCTTATTTACACTTATTGTCTTGGATATGCTAACACATTCTTAAATTTAATCAATGATGACCCTCTTTCTTATTTTTATTTGAAAACCAATTGAGGAATCATTCAAGGATGATAACTTCTTCATATTTTTGATCAAGAATTGATAGCACTCACTTATTCTCGTGTTCTCCCCCTGAGAACTTGGTTCACCATTAATTCCTCACATCATAAGAATAGATAAAATAAAAAATGATTAATAAAATATGGTGGATAGTCCTTACTTCTTAATTTGAATAGGAAGGTTGAGTTCTTTTCACAATGAAGTTGGTCCAATTACTCAAGTATTCATGATTGCATATCTGAACATTTGATCTGATTTATATTGGAGTAGTAGGGATCTCTTTACATTACATTCTGATTTTTGTGGATATTTGTTTTCTTATTATCCTTCATGGGTGATGCAATCTTAACCTTCTTAAGGATTGTTTATTATTCTAGAAGAATATAAAATCAATATTTTTCATAATTTCCATAATTTTATCACATGATGGAGGTATTTTAACCTTAAAATCCTCCAGTGAAGATTGTGTACTAGTAGAAACTATCTTATTCTTTTATAAAGTATGAATATGTATCTTCTCAAAATTGGATAAATGAACTTCTAATTACATACATCTCATATTTTGTTTTTTTATCTTCAATCATAATCACCTAGTCTTCATAAATATCCATTATTCATTCAAATTATTCTCCATGCAACTTATTTTTTTAACAAAGATTCAGGTTCCATGATATTATAGGATTTTATATTCAATTTCAAATCATTGAGATCAATAATAATTTTCAATATTTCTTCAAGTTCATGGATCCTTTCATCTATAGTCTTTTTGAATTCAAAATAATTAATATAATTAATATGTATTAATGAATTTAAGAATATTATTTATTGTACATATATAGATTACAATGAAGGTTCCGGGCACAGCGGAAGCGCGTGGGTGGATGTGCCCACCTGGATTTTTATCATTAACAATGATCAATTCGGGATCAATATGACGATAAACGCCAATCTCCATGGATCGAATCACAGAAATGGACAAAGAAAAGGAAAGTCCCAGAACCACAAAGTAGGATCGTTACAAGATGATGTTAATTAATTTAATCAATTGAAAAGAAATACCTTTTGGGTGTTCTTTATTCATTGATGTTCTTGATCATGTTCTGATGTGATTTTTCGTTGCATCACTGAAGCCAAGTGTAGACTTCCTCTAGCAGTGATCCACACGTGTACCTCATATCTCGGGATGTCGCCAAAGGAGTCTCCGGGTACTAGCGTGGAGAAACCTTTGCTTGCGTTGTCCGCCTTAGATCGTCTTGATCCGATGGAAGAGTATCTCTCTCAATCTTGAGAGCGTTCTTGGAGGAATAGGTTCTTTTTGCCTTGAAAGAATTCTCCAGAATTGTTGTCACAATGATTCTCTTGTGTTGGAAAAGATTTGGGGTTGTGAGGATATTTATAATCAAGTTTGATGTTGTAGAGTTATGACAATAAATAAACGCGTTATGCATTTCATTTATTTCATTAACTCTTATTGAAAACCCCCCATGTTGAATAATTGATTCCTTGACATACGCTCTTGCGGATTATAATAAATATCATTTAATAAAACAATATTATAGCCTCAAAATCCCGACTGGAAAAACTACACGGCGAGTAATAATAAATACATGGTGTGTACTTTTTTTCATTGAAAACTACATGGCGTGTGCATTAAATGTACACTGCATGTATATCTTGTTTTAATTTATTCATTTCCTTTCCAAAATGAAAACTACATGGCGTGTAAATTTAATAATACACGGCGTGTACTTGTTTTCAAAATAAAAACTACACGACGTGTAATAATTAATACGTGGCTTGTACTTGTTTTCATTTTATTCTTCCTCCAACATTAAAACGATTTAGGCTTCCTTGAATAATTATTAAACCACTATTGACGCTCCTTTCATCATAGAGTCTAAATATTGGAAAGGGGGAATATCTTAGCTCAAAGTGATTCAACCTTTGGAAAAATATCAAAAATTTGACGAAGGAATGAATAAAAAGAACATCGCACAAAGGTCGTGCAAGTTCTACCATGGTCGCGTGAGTACAGTTGTGTGCCGCATGTTTGGTTGCGCAAGTAACTTGCACTCCCTAAGTGATAACCGCCCGAGGTATTCTCCAGCCTATAAATAGCCCTGGTGGGCCCCCCATTTCGAGAGGAATTTTTCCAGAATTCAGATACAGAGCTCTGAACGCCAAGTCTCTTCTTCAGGTCTTCTGAACACTTATAAGGTAATTCTTTACCTAGAATGGAAGGTCTAAATAGGAGGAGTAAGGCCTAAGTGTTAGAATTCAATAACACTTGCGCGCCTAAGTCTTTTACCCTTAAAGGAAATGGACACACTTGTGCACCGCCCTACTTCTTCACCAGAACTTGCGCGCCATCTTCTGAAAAGCCTCTAGAGATAATTCCAAGGGTTAGAGCCAAGTCTCGCCCAAGTATTACCCTAAGGGATGACAATCGCGCAAGTACCCATGTGTCGCGCAAGTATACCTGTGCGACCAGGACTTTCACGCCCATGCAGTACCTGCGGGCCTACCAGGGATTTGCGCGCCCCTGTCTTTTTGGGTGCCCTTCTTTCCCATTTCACCCCTCTTATGCCATTCCACCTCTCCTATTCAAGATTTACTCTTCAAGTGTAATGTCCCGGACCTCTCCGGACCATTCCTTTGTCAAAAATAAGGTCATGAAGTGTTCTGGAGGGTAAAATGGACTTTTCCCACACTTTCCAGAATTTTGAAACTACACGCCGTGTAGTTTGAGTATACACTGTGTACCCCCTCACCGGGTATACCCCGTGTTCAAGGCTGTGTCCTTTATGTGTGAAATAAATGAGAACACACCGTGTAGTGTGATTACATGTTGTGTACCACTTTGCCGGGTATACCCCGTGTTGAAGGTCGTGTCCTTGCCGTGTGAAATAAATGGGTGCACACCGTGTACCCCAAACTACATGTCGTGTAGTCTCTCCCCGCGTACGCGTTACCATGTGTTGACCAGTCAATGGTTGTGTGCTGTGTTGGAGCTGTGTCCTTTCCATGTGAAATAAATGGGTACACGCCATGTATCCAATACTACACGCCGTGTAGTCCCTCCCCGCGTATGCGTTACCTTCGAGCCATGTGTTGACCAGTCAACGGCTGCGTTCCGTGTTGAAATCCGTGTTGGAAGCCGAGTGGTGACCGTGTGAAATGGCTGAGTACACATTGTGTACCATAAAGTACATGTCGTGTACTTTTTATTTTCTCACCTATAAAAGGAGGGGTCCCCACCTCCTTTTCAACTCACCCCTCTCCTCCCCATTCCTCTAAGCAGAGCTCTCCCAAGAGACTCGAAGGCTCATTTTTCTTCCATAACTTCTTCGTCTAAGCTCCGATTTACGATCCGTTAGGGGCCACGGGATCGTAACGACGAGGAGGAAATTCCGATATTGGATCTGTTGTCTTTCCTTCAACCTTTCCTTTCCAACTTCCACCTGAGGAGGTTTTTCCAGGACTCGACAGAAGTGACGGATGCCGACGGACGTCTTCTAAAGTTGATTTGGGGGAGCGTTGTGATCAAAACCTGTTGAGGTAGGGATATTACCTTCGTCTCTCTCTAATTTGTGCATCATGCGGGGTGGGTTTCCTCTTGTTTTGTGAAACACAGTTTAACTGGTTTAATGAAGATAATAACTGGCTTATATAACGGGGTTGGGTAGTTTGTGATTATTGTTACATTGCTTTTTATCCTATGATATTATGTTGTGAATTGAATAGGATTATGCCTACTGAAAATCATGGTCGTTGGGGGCCTTTTCTTGCGCAATTAAATGTTGCCCTATCTTTCTAGACCGTTTTTGTGGATGGAAACTTTGTTAAATGTGGAATTTGGTTAATCACGTAAATTTGGCTGATTAAATGAAAATATGGAACCCTTGTGTGATCACCCCGGTTGAACTAAAATGGAATAATGAACATGTGGGTGTTGGCTTGGATACGTGGCATGTGATGGGGGTGTTTAGTGGGTTTTTGTGGATCGGGTGAGCAGTGGGGCTGCAGTTGGCTTGGTTCTGGGATGGTGTGAATACTATGTTGGTGATGGGCAGCAGGGCTACGATAAATGGTATTAAAGGGATAATGATGTATGGGTTTCAGTGTGTTTGTGGTTATGATGGTTGGTAGTGGGGCTGCAGGGATGGGATTGAATGTTATTGAGTTATGAGTTATGGGTTGTGAATAATAAATAAAAAATGGAAGAGTTAATGAATGGTGGGTCATGGTAATGGAATGGGATTAATAACTAATGGGTTGGTTGGTTAATAAGAAGGGACCTGTTTGTTGTGCTTGTGCTTTCCTAACTTGATTTTTGGATGACAGGGATATGCTTTACGAACGATTGTTGTGGTTGGTTGTGGATAGTTGCCCAGTAGTTAAGGAACTAATAAACTGATTCTGTTGAAACATAAAAACCTAAATGGGGTTGGGGGTTGTTTGTGGTATGCATGCTTCATAGTAGTAGTGTTGAGGCACGTGATCAGTTCCCTGATTAGAAGACATAGGTTGGGATGAGTGTTTGGTATATATATATATATATCTGTATCTTTGTGTTTTATTGCACCCCACCCATGTTGAGCACTTAGTGCCGAACACTCCCATTTCATGGGTGAGGGTGTTTTCCCCTTAGTTACTAGCTCCTCCCTGCTCCTTCTTCCCTAGGTTGTGATGGCTTGAGGCGACCTTACACATAAGACCCTTCAGGTAAGTTTTTATTGGGGTGGCTTTATCATAATACACTTCGGGCAGGTTTTACTATTTCCCAAGAATCTTCGGGATGAGGCCCAGGTGTGTGCGGGTGGGATACGTGGTTGTGAGGCCCAGGTGTGTGTGGGCGGGATACGTGGTTGTGAGGCCCAGGTGTGTGCGGGCGGGATACATGGTTGTGAGGCTCAGGTGTGTGTAGGCGGGATACGTGGTTATGAGGCCCAGGTGTGTGCGGGTAGGATGTGTGGTTTGTGAGGCCCAGGTGTGTGCGGGTGAGGAGAGTGTGGCAGTATCAGGATGTTCACCGTTAGGAAGAGCAGCTAACTAATGGGGAATGGTGCGGGGTACCCAATACTCTTGTTCTTATATACTACTACCTGTTGTGATTGTGTTTTTGGTGAGTGTGGCTGGTGAGGTTGGGTGGATAGAATTCCTTTTTAGGTTTCTTCTGTTGTTCTCACGGGACATTAGGATGTCTCCGCATCTGTTCACGAGAGCTTTAGGTTTCCCTACTGAGTATACTTGTATGCTCACCCTGCGTTTACTTTCAGGTTTCCAGGAGGACTACCAGGGCCGTGTGGGACCCTACTAGTCGGGACAGTTGGAGTTTTTGTAGTTGTTGTACTCTTGTTTTCTTTTTGGTATTGTACTTTGAGCTTTCTTGTACTTGCACCTTGTTATAAAATTGTTTAAACATGCATGTGGTCTTAGTTTGGGTTTATTTCTATACACTTGTTCTTTTCTTTTTTTGGTGGTTGACTTGTCCTATTTCCCGATCTTAAAACAAAAAAAGGGTAATGCCTCCCATATTTGTGAAAACTCATACCCTTGGTGCTAGTCGCCACCCCGGGGCCTACTGGAGGCGGGACTCGGGGGTCATTATCTCCCTTTCACCATTGCCAGCTCAGGAGGGGCATCTTTGGTGGGAGGGTGTCGTGATAGAATTGTATCAAAGGTGATGTTTGAGAGATAGGATGGAGTCTGGAGTTAGGAATAGTGAGGATTGCATGGGATGGTAGGGAAACAGTGTTAGTTAATCTTGGTGTGTGACATAGGCCAGGGAAGACCAGCTAGGACACAGGATTTTAGGGCCCCCTGTGATCCGATGCAAGGACTCTAAGCCTACCGAATGACCAAGTGAGAATACATTTATTGCAGGGTAGAGACCCTAGGGAAGGTACATGCATCATCATGATTGTGTTTTACTTGATTTGGGTGTTATGGGAAACAAATTGAAATAAAATGTTAAAATAAAACATTGAGAAATTTCCTTACTACTTGTGCTTAGGCGATCCTTGTTTACCGTACATCTATGGCACATGGACGTCATCCCCGGGTGGCTCAGACGGCCGAGGCCCAGTAGATTCAGGTGGTTGATCAGTTGAGGATTGACCGAGAGGAGGAAGATATCATGTGGCAGAAGACTCTCTGTTCTTTCCAATGGAAAACCCTCAAGAAGTACGAGGGTAGTACTTCAGATACAGAGATGGAGGGGTGTCTTGAGGAGCTATGGATCACTTTTACATTGATCTATGATCCAAGGGAGTACTGGTTTCCCCTAGCAGTCAGTCAGCTGAGAGGGGCGGCGTGTCAGTGGTGGACGCTCTACCTTGTAGAGAGGATAGAGTCAGAGGTTCCATGGGCTGACTTTGAGAAGGAATTACGAGAGGAATTCCTTTCTTCCATGATCAAGGCAGAGAAGCGGCAGGAGTTACTCTCCCTTCAGCAGGGGAGTATGTCAGTACGAGAGTTGGGGATCAAGTTCAAGGATCTCCTGCGCTTTGCTCCGGATCTCTTTCTGGATGAGGATTCTTGGGCAAGACGTTTGGAGGAGGCGCTTCGTCCTTCGCTCCAGTATGTTGTCACCCCCTTCACCCTTCTGACGTACTTGGCAGTACAGAAGAAGGAAGAGGTTGTAGAGAGGATGCACTCGCAGGGAGGTGCACCATGTGAGGGGATATAGCCAGGTCCGTCGAAGGGGAAGTCAGTCAGCAGCATGTCTCCTACGACGGGACCTTCCAGGTTCACGCCAGTGGGGAGCAGGCCCCAGCAGTTCTAGTTCAGATCTTCAGGTCCTCGTCGCTTTTTCACGTGCCCAGGACCGAAAGTTTTTTCTTGTAGAGGTTTCAGGCACATTCAGAGTCGGTACCCGACCCGAGCTCAGTACGGTGGAGTTGGACAGGTTCATCGCCCACCTCAGCAGCACCAGTTGTCGGCGAGGCCCTTCCAGCAGCAGCAGGACCATGCTCCTACGAGGGCAGACTTTGTGGGAGGAGGCTGACCTCAGGGTGCTACTTAGGGACCTCGGCCAGGGCGTGGTTGGGGAGGTGGAAAACATCAGAGAGGCAGAGGAGCTGGGCGTGGACAGTTGCACGCAGTAGAGTTGACAGCTCCGGCAGGACTAGAGGTGGTGCGAGGTACGATTTGTTTGTTCATCACTCTCATTTCTGCTTTGTTCAATTCGGGATCCTCGTACTCCTTTGTTGCACCTGGTCTAGCCCATTCTTTGGGACTAGACGTAGAGAGACTTTATATACCATTGGTGCTGAGTACACCAGTTGGAGAACAGACCATTGTATCTTGTGTTTGCTGGGGATGTGGGATGACGTTGGGACCACATCGATCTAGTGGGGACCTTCTTCTGTTACAGATGCAGCCATATGATGTCATCCTAGGCATTGATTGGTTGTTTTCCGTTAGTGCCGTTATTGACTTCTTCCAAAGAAGGTTCATGTTCTCCGACATGGATGGGCGGAGTGTAGCATTTGTTGGCGAGAGGAGCTTTCAGGTGGGAAGCCGGTGTGTGAAACCTCTCCTTTCCTTATTAGACGGGTTATCAGTGGTTCCAGCTAATACAGAGATGATGGATGTCTCGGAGGTTGTTGGGGAGTTCCTCAATGTTTTTTCCAAGGAGGTTGTGACTCTACCCCCCCCCCCCCCCGACGTGACGTTGAGTTCAGGGTAGACTTACAGCCTGGTGCCCGTCCGATTTCGATGGCCCCTTATCGGATGGCACCTTCGGAGTTGTGGGAGTTGCGGATTCAGATTGATGATCTAATGGAGAAGGGTTTTGTTCGACCCAGTGTATCACCATGAGGTGCTCCAGTTTTGTTCGTGAAGAAGGCAGATGGTGGTCTCGGTCTATGCATAGACTACCGAAGGTTGAACCAGGTAAGGGTCAAGAACCGTTACCCCCTTCCAAGGATAGATGATCTCTTCAACCAACTGAGGGGAGTAGTTTGGTTTTCTAAGATTGATCTACGATCTGGATATCATCAGCTGAGGGTAAAGGACAGTGACATCTCGAAGACATCTTTCAGGTGCAGGTATGGGAACTTAGAGTTTGTAGTGATGCTGTTTGGAGTTACGAATGCACCAGTTGTGTTCATGGGACTTATGAACTTTGTATTCCAAGAGTTTCTGAACCGGTTCGTCGTTGTGTTTATCGATGACATCCTGATCTACTCAACATTAGAGGAGGAGCACATTGAGCATCTTAGGGAAGTCTTGGAAGTCCTTCGACACCACTAGCTTTATGGGAAATTGTTGAAGTGTAAGTTCTTGACGTAAGAAGTACACTTCCTTGGGCACGTGGTGTCTTAGCATGGAGTGTCAGTGGACCCGTCGAAGGTGGAGGCAGTTGTTTCTTGGGCAGAACCCAAGAGCATGTTAGAAGTTCGTAGTTTCCTGGGGTTAGCAGGTTACTATCGAAGGTTCATTTCGGACTTCTCTCGAGTTGCTGCTCCATTGAAAGCTTTGAATAGGAAGAACCAGGTCTTCCTATGGAGCGAGCAGTGCCAGAAATCTTTTGACTACCTGAAGGAGAAGTTGTTCAGTGCTCTCGTACTCAGGTTTCCAGAGGAAGGGTTGTTGTATGAGGTGTTTTGTGATGCTTCTGGCCTTGGTCTGGGGTGCGTACTGATGCAGAAGAAGGGAGTGATCAGTTATGGGTCTAGGCAGTTATTCCCTCATGAGCGTAACTATACCACCCATGAACTAGAGATTTCAGCAGTAGTGTTCACACTGAAGTTGTGGCGACATTATCTCTTTGGGGAGCGCTTTGTGGTCTTCTCGGATCACAAGAGCCAACGTTATATCTTCTCTCAGCGTGACCTGAACTTACGACAGCGGAGATGGATTGAGTTCCTCCAAGACTATGACTTCGATATCTCTTACACTAAAGGTAAGGGAAACGTTGTGGCTGATGCCCTGAGAAGGAAGTCGCATAAAGAAGTGGTTCAATAATCCACTGATGCTTGGAAAGTGATGGGAGATTTGGCTGCCTTGCACTTGGATGCTAGGGTAGAAGGTGTTAGAGGCTGTTTGTTTTAGATGACGGTGCAGTCCTCCTTTTTTTAGCAGGTGGAAGAGTCTCAGTGGGGGGACTCTCAGGCGGAAGTGATGTGGGATCGTATCGATTAGGGGAATGCTTCAAAAGGATGGTCAGAGGATAGCCGACATCGGATGATTTTTCATGGAAGGTTGTTTGTTCCAGAGACGATGCGTGAGGGAGTTCTCCGTGAGTTCCATAGCGCAGCATTGGCAGTACATCTAGGAGTTTCAAAAATGTACCAAGGCCTGAGGGAACAGTTTTGGGGGCCCGGGGTGAAACGGGAAGTGGCAGAGTTTGTGGCTAAATTCCTAATGTGTTAGCAAGTGAAGGTTGAACACCATGTTCCCAGTGGTTTGTTGCATCCTTTAGATGTCCCTGAGTGGAAGTGGGATGAAATCTCAATGGAATTCGTCACAGGACTACCCAGAGCTCAGGGTGTTTATGATGTTATCTGGGTAGTGGTGGATCGACTGACGAAATCAGCTCACTTCTTAGAAATTAAGGAGTCAGGATCGGTGAGTACCTTAGTACAGAGGTACGTAGACGAGGTTGTGTGGTTGCATGGAGTTCCAAATATTATCGTTTCATATTGGGATACTCGGTTTACCTCACGAGTCTGGAGAGGGTTACAGCATGCTTTTGGCACCCAGCTATGCCTTAGCACTGCTTTCCACCCCAAGACCGATGGGCAGACAGAGCGAACTATCCAGACATTGGAGGACATGTTGCGAGCATGCGTTCTGAATTTTGGAGGATCATTGGTACGAAACTTTCCTTTAGTAGAGTCTGCCTACAACAACAGCTTCCACTCTACTATTTGCATAGAACTCTTTGAGGCTTTGTATGGAAGACCATGTCATTCACCCATTTGCTGGGCATAGGTTGGTGAGACAGGTGCTCTTGGGCCAGAGGTAGTGCAGAGCACCACAAAGAAAGTCCAGCTTGTATGTGAGAGGATGAAAGCGGCTCAGGACCAACAGAAGTCTTATGCTGATCTTCAGAGGAGTCCTTTGAAGTTTGAGGTGGGAGACCATGTGTTCTTGAATATTTCCCCTCAACGGGGGCAGCAGAGGTTCGGGAAGGGGAGTAAGCTCTCAACTAGGTTCATTGGACCTTTTGAGGTGCTAAAGAGAGTCGGTGAGGTGGCATATCAGCTATCCCTGCCACCTCAGTTGGAGAAGGTTCATGACGTCATCCACGTCTCCCAGCTTCATCGGTACTTACATGACAACTCTCACGTTATCGAATGGGGAGAGTTAGATATGGGAGACGACGCGACCTTTGAGGAACAACCAGTCAGAATCGAGGATCGTAAAGAGAAGGTGCTCTGTGGAGGAACCATTCCCTTGGTTCGTGTGTTGTGGAGTCATGGCGGCCTCGAGGGGAGCACTTTGGAGTGGGAGGCCCAGATGCACGCTCAGTACTCGGAGTTGTTTTGACTTGTGTTTTTTTTCCTTTTCTCTTCTGAGCTTTGTGTTTATGTTATACTTTGTACCTTTGATATGGAATGCTTATCTTGTCGGTTGTGAGACGTCTTGTTTCCTTGTTCTATGGAAGTGTATAACATGTCTGTATGTATTCGGAAATGGAAAAACCTAATCCTTAATTGAGACACATTAATGCGGATGCGATTAAACCTGTGTAGGCGAGTCAGTGCTGCCTAAAGCGGATAATATCTCGACATAGGGGAGGGAATTCCTAACACCTATTATTAGGGTTGTTGGTTGGTTACATGTTATAACGAGAACCCTAATAGGTATCTTGTTGGGATTCTCTGGGTTGGTTTTTGAATTCTCAGGGACGAGAATGTTTTAATAGGTATCTGATGTAATGGCTCGGACCTCTCTGACCCATTCCTTTGTCAAAAAGAAGGTCACGAAGTGTTCTGGAGGGTATAATGGACTTTTACCACACTTTCCAGAATTTTGAAACTAGACGTTGTGTAGTTTGAGTACACGCCGTGTACCCCCTCGCCGGGTATACCCTGTGTTCAAGGTCGTGTCCTTGCCATGTGAAATAAATGAGTACACGTCGTGTAGTGTGAGTACACGCTGTGTACCACTTTGCCTGGTATACCCTGTTTTGAATTCCGTGTCCTTGCCGTGTGAAATTAATGGGTGCATGTTGTATACCCCAAACTACACGATGTGTAGTCTCTCCTTGCGTACGTGTTACCATGTGTTGACTAGTCAACAGTCGTGTGCCGTGTTGGAGTTGTGTCCTTTCCGTGTGAAATAAATGGGTACATGTCGTGTATCCAATACTACACGTCGTGTAGTCCCTCCCCGTGTATGCATTACCTTCAAGCCGTGTGTTGACCAGTCAACGGCAATGTTCCGCATTGAAGTCTGTGTTGGAAGCTGCGTGGTGACCATGTGAAATGGCCAAGTACACGCCGTGTAGAATAAAGTACACATTGTGTACTTTCTCTTTTATCACCTATAAAAGGAGGGGTCCCCACCTCTTTTTCAACTCACCCCACTCCTCCCCATTCCTTTGAGCATAGCTCTCCCAAGAGACTCGAAGGCTCATTTTTCTTCCATAACTTCTTCGTCCGAGCTCCGATTTACGATTCGTCAACGGCCACGGGATCGTAACGATGAGCCGGAACTTCCGAGCTTGGATCTGTTGTCTTTCCTTCAGCATTTACTTTCCAAATTCCACCCGAGGAGGTTTTTCTGGGACTCGACAGGAGTGACGGGCGCCGAAGGACATCTTCTAAAGTTGATACGGGGGAGAATTGTGATCAGAACCTGTTGAGGTAGGGATCTTACCTTCGTCTCTCTTTAATTTTTGCATCATGCGGGGTGGGTTTCCTCTTGTTTTTTGAAACACAGTTGAACCGGTTTAATGAAGATAATAACTGGCTTATATAATAGGCTTGGGAAGTTTGTGATTACTGTTACATTGATTTTTATCCTGTGATATTATGTTGTGAATTGAATAGGCTTATGCCTACTAAAAATCACAGTCTTTGGGGGACTTTTCTTGTGCAATTAAATGTTGACCTATCTTTCTATACCGTTTTTGTGGATGGAAACTTTGTTAAATGTGGAATTTGGTTAATCATGTAAAGTTGGCTGATTAAATGAAAATATGGAACCCTTGTGTGATCACTACGGTTGAACAAAAATGGAATAATGAACATGTGGGTGTTGGCTTGGATACGTGGCATTAAATGGGGGTGTATGGTGGGTTTTTGTGGATCGGGTGAGCAGAAGGGCTGCGGTTGGGTTGGTTGTGGGTTGGTGTGAATACTATGTTGGTGATGGGCAGTGGGGTTGTGATAAATGGTAATAAAGGGATAATGATGTATGGGGTTCGGTGTGTTTGTGGTTATGGTGGTTGGCAGCGGGGCAGCAGGGATGGGCTTGAATGTGAATGAGTTATGAGTTATGGGTTGTGAATAATAAATAAAAAGTGGAAGAGTTAATGAATGGTGGGTCATGGTAATGGAATGGGATTAATAAGTAATGGGTTGGTTTGTTTATAAGAAGGGACTTGTTTGTTGTGGTTGTGTTTTCCTAACTTGATTTATGGATGGCATGGATATGCTTTATGAATGATTTTTGTGGTTGGTTGTGGATAGTTTCCCAGTAGTTAAGGAACTAACAAACTGATTCTGTTGAAACATGAAAACCTAAATGGGGTTGGGGGTTGTTTGTGGTATGCATGCTTCGTAGTAGCAGTGTCGAGGCACATGCTCAGTTCTCTGATTAGAAGCCATAGGTTGGGATGAGTGTTTGGTGTATATATATATATATATATATATATATATATATATATATATCTTTGTGTTTTATCTCACCCCACCCATGTTGAGCACTTAGTGTCGAACACTCCCATTTCATGGGAGATGGTGTTTTCCTCTTAGTTACTAGCTCCTTCCTGCTCCTTCTTCCCTAGGTTGTGATGGCTTGAGGCGACCTTACACCTAATACCCTTCAGGTAGGTTTTGATTGGGTTGGATTTATCCCAAGACTATTCGGGCAGGTTTTACTGTTTCCCAAGAATCTTCGGGATGAGGCCCAGGTGTGTGCGGGCGGGATACGTGGTTGTGAGGCCCAGGTGTGTGCGGGTGGGATATGTGGTTGTGAGGCACAGGTGTGTGCGGGCAGGATACGTGGTTGTGATTCTCAGGTGTGTGCGTGCGGGATATGTGGTTGTGAGGCCCAGGTGTGTGCAGGCGGGATGTGTGGTTTGTGAGGCCCAGGTGTGTGTGGGCGGGGAGAGTGTGGTAGCGTCAGGACGTTCGCCATTAGGAAGAGAAGCTAACTAATGGGGAATGGTGCAGGGTACCCAATACTCTTGTTCTTATATACTACTACCTGTTGTGATTGTGTTTTTGGTGAGTGTGGCTGGTGAGGTTGGGTGGATAGAATTCTTTGTAAGGTTTCTTCTGTTTTTCTCACGGGACATTAGGATGTCTCCCCACTTGTGCACGAGAGCTTTAGGTTTCCCTACTAAGTATACATGTATGCTTACCCTACGTTTACTTTCAGGTTTCCAGGAGGACTACCAGGGCCGTGCAGGACCCTACTAGTCGGGACAGTTGGAGTTGTTGCAGTTGTTGTACTCTTGTTTTCTTTTTTGTATTGTACTTTGATCTTTCTTGTACATGCACCTTGTTATAAAATTGTTTAAACAAGCATGTGGGCTTGGTTTGGGTTTATTTCTATACACTTGTTCTTTTCTTTTTTTTTTGTTGGTTGACTTGTCCTATTTCCTGATCTTAAAACAAAAAAAGGGGGTAATGCCTCCCATATTTGTGAAAACTCATACCCTTGGTGCTAGTCACCACCTCGGGGCCTACTGGAGGCAGGACTCGGGGGTCATTATCTCCCTTTCACCATTGCCAGCTCAGGAGGGGCATCTTTGGTGGGAGGGGGTCATGAAAGAATGGTATCAAAGGTGATGGTTGAGAGATAGTATGGAGTCTGGAGTTATGCATAGTGAGGATTTCATGGGATGGTAGGGCAACAATGTTAGTTAATCTTGGTGCGTGACATAGGCCAAGGAAGACCGGCTAGGACACGGGATTTTAGGGCCCCCCGTGATCCGATGCAAGGACTCTGAGCCTACTGAATGACCAAGTGAGACTACAATGATTGCAGGGTAGAGACCCTGGGGAAGGTACATGCATCATCATGATTTTTTTTTACTTGATTTGGGTGTTCTGGGAAAGAAATTGAAATAAAATGATAAAATAAAACCTTGAGAAATTTCCTTACTACTTGGGCTTTGGCGATCTTTGTTTACCATACAGTTATGGCACTTGGACGTCGTCCCCGGGTGGCTCAGACGGCCGAGGCCCAGTAGATTCAGAAGGTCGATCAGTTGAGGATTGACCGAGAGGAGGAAGATAGCCAGTGGCAGAAGACTCTCCATTCTTTCCAGTGGCAAACCCTCAAGAAGTATGAGGGTATTACTTCGGATACGGAGATGGAGGGGTGGCTTGAGGAGATAGGGATCACTTTTACTTTGATCTGTGGTCTGAGGGAGTATTGGGTTCCCCTAGTAGTCAGTCAGCTGGGAGGGGTGGCACGTCAGTGGTGGACGCTCTACCTCAGAGAGAGGACAGAGACAGAGGTTCCATGGACTGACTTTGAGAAGGAATTCCGAGAGGAATTCCTTTCTTCCATGATCAAGGAAGAAAAGCGGCAGGAGTTACTCTCCCTTCAGTAGGGGAGTATGTCAGTACGAGAGTTGGGGATCAAGTTCAAGGATCTCCGGCACTTTTCTCCTAATCTCTTTCTGGATCAAGAGTCTCGGGCGAGACTTTTGGAGGAGGCGCTTCATCGTTCGCTCCAGTATGTTTTCACCCCCTTCATCCATCTGACGTACTTGGAAGTACAGAAGAAGGCAGAGGTTGTAGAGAGGATGCACTCGCAGGGAGGTGCACCACATGAGGGGATCCATCCAGGTTCATCG
Organism: Viscum album; assembly: GCA_963277665.1. Taxonomy (NCBI): domain Eukaryota; kingdom Viridiplantae; phylum Streptophyta; class Magnoliopsida; order Santalales; family Viscaceae; genus Viscum; species Viscum album. Next base: position 743,406,865 of record OY728155.1, on the reverse strand, counting down.
AAGGGGAAGGCAGTCAGTAGCAGGTCTCTTGCGACGGGACCTTCCAGGTTCAGGCCAGTGGGGAGCAGGCCCTAGCAGTTCCAGTTCATATCTTGAGGTCCTTGTCCCTTTTTCATGAGCCTAGGACCGAAATGTTTTTCTTGTGGAGGTTTTGGGCACATTCAGAGTCGGTACCCGACCTGAGCTCAGTACGGCGGAGGTGGTCAGGTTCAGCGCCCACCTCAGCAGCACCAGTTGTCGGTGAGTCCCTTCCAGCAGTAGTAGGACCATGCTCCTCCGATGGAAGACTTTGTGGGAGGAGGCTGACCTCAAGGTGCTCCTTAGGGACCTCGACCAGGGTGTGGTCGGGGAGGTGGACGACATCAGAGAGGAAGAGGAGTTGGGCGTGGACAGTTGCACGCCGCAGAGTTAACAACTCCGACAGGACCATAGGTGGTGCGAGGTACAATTTTTTTGTTCATCACTCTCATTTATGATTTGTTCGATTCGGGAGATTCACACTCCTTTGTTGCACCTAGTCTAGCCCATGATTTGGGACTAGACGTAGAGAGACTTTCCGTACCACTGGTGCTGAGTACACCAGCTGGAGGTCAGACCAGCGTATCTTTTGTTTGCCAGGGATTTGGGCTGACTTTGGGACCACATCGATCTAGTGGGGACCTTATTCTGTTACAGATGCAGCCATACGATGTCATCCTTGGCATCGATTGGTTGTTTTTCTTTAGTGCCATTATCGACTGCTTCCAAATAAGGGTCGTGTTCTCCGACGTGGATGGGAAGTGTGTAGCTTTTGTTGGTGAGAGGAGCTATCAGGTGGGAAGCCGGCGTGTGAAGCCTCTCCTTTCCTTGTTAGACGGGTTATCAGTGGTTCCAGCTGATAGAGAGATGATGGATGTCTCAAAGGTTGTTGGGGAGTTCCTCGATGTTTTTCCCAAGGAGGTGGTGACTCTACCCCGCCCCCCCCCCCCCCTGACGTGACGTTGAGTTCGGGATAGACTTACAGCCTGGTGACCGTCCGATTTTGATGTCCCCTTATCGGATGGAACCTTCGGAGTTGTGGGAGTTGCGGATTCAGGTTGACGATCTGATGGAGAAGGGTTTTGTTTGACCCAGCGTATCGCCATGGGGTGCTCCAGTTTTGTTCGTGAAGAAGGCAGATGGTGGTCTCAGGCTATGCATAGACTACTGAAGGTTGAACCAGGTAATGGTCAAGAACCGTTACCCCCTTCCAAGGATAGATGATCTCTTTGACCAACTGAGGGGAGCGGGTTGGTTTTCTAACATTGATCTACGATTTAGATATCATCAGCTGAGGGTAAAGGACAGTGACATCTCAAAGACGGCTTTCAGGTGCAAGTATGGGAACTTCGAGTTTGTAGTGATGCCGTTTGGAGTTACGAATGCACCAGTTGTGTTCATGGGACTTATGAACTTTGTATTCCGAGAGTTTCTGAACCGGTTCATCCTTGTGTTTATCGATGACATCCTGATCTACTCAAGATCAGAGGAGGAGCAAGTTGAGCATCTTAGGGTAGTCTTGGAAGTCCTTCGACACAACTAGCTTTTTGGTAAATTGTCGAAGTGTAATTTCTTGACGCAAGAAGTACACTTCCTTGGGCACGTGGTGTCTCAGCATGGAGTGTTAGTGGACCCGTCGAAGGTGGAGGTAGTTGTTTCTTGGGCAGCACCCAAGAGCGTGACAGAAGTTCGTAGTTTCCTAGGGTTATCAGGTTACTATCGGAGGTTCGTTTTGGACTTCTCTCGAGTTGCTGCTCCATTTACAGCTTTGACTAGGAAGAACCAGGTCTTCCTATGGAGCGAGCAGTGCTAGAAAGCTTTCGACTACCTGAAGGAGAAGTTGGTCAGTGCTCTCGTACTCAGTTTTCCAGAGGAAGGGTTGTTGTATGAGGTGTTTTGTGATTCTTCTGGCCTTGGTCTGGGGTGCGTACTGATGCAGAAGAAGGGAGTGATTTGTTATGGGTCTAGGCAGTTACACCCTCACGATCGTAATTATGCCACCAATGACCTAGAGCTTGCAGTAGTAGTGTTCGAACTAAAGTTGTGGCGGCATTACCTCTTTGGGGAGCGCTTTATGGTCTTCTCAGATCACAAGAGCCTGTGTTATATCTTCTCTCAGCATGACCTGAACTTACGATAGCGGAGATGGGTCAAGTTCCTCCAAGACTATGACTTAGAGATCTCTTACACTAAAGGTAAGGGCAACATTGTGGCTGATACCCTGTGCAGGAAGTCACATAAGGAAGTGGTTCGGGAATCCACTGATGCTTGGAAAGCGATGGGAGAGTTGGCCACCTTGCACTTGGATGCTAGGGTAGAAGGTGTTAGAGGCTGTTTGTTTCAGATGACGGTGTAGTCCTCCTTGTTGCAGTAGGTGGAAGAGTCTCAGTTGGGGGACTCCGAGGTGGAAGTGATGCGGGATCGTATCGTTTAGGGGAACACTTCATAAGGGTGGTCAGAGGACAGCCGACATCGGATGCTTTTTCATGGAAGGTTGTTTGTTCTGGAGGCGATGTGTGAGAGAGTCTTCCGTGAGTTCCATAGATCAGCCTTGGTAGTACATCCAGGAGTTTCAAAAATGTACCAAGGCCTGAGGGAACAGTTTTGGTGGCCTGCGGTGAAACGGGCAGTGGCGGAGTTTGTGGCTAAATTCCTAGTGTGTCAGCAAGTGAAGGCTGAACATCGTGTTCCCAGTGGTTTGTTACATCCTTTAGATTTCCCCGAGTGGAAGTGGGATGACATCTCAATGGACTTCGTCATAGGACTACCCAGATCTCAGGGCGTTTATGATGCTATCTGGGTAGTGGTGGATCGATTGACGAAATCATCTCACTTCTTAGCAATTAAGGAGTCAGGCCTGGTGAGTACCTTAGCACAGAGGTACGTAGACGAGGTTGTGTGGTTTCATGGAGTTCCAAAGACTATCATCTCAGATCAGGATACTCGGTTTACCTCACGAGTCTGGAGAGGGTTACATCATGCTTTTGGCACCCAGCTACGCCTTAGCACTACTTTCCACCCCCAGACCGATGGGCAGACAGATCGGACTATCCAGACATTGGAGGACATGCTGCGAGCATGCGTTCTGGTTTTCGGAGGATCATGGGTACGACACTTGCCTTTAGTAGAGTTTTCCTACAGCAACAGCTTCCCCTCTACTATTGGAATGGCACCGTTTGAGGCTTTGTATGGAATACCATTTCGTTCACCCATTTGTTGGGTAGAGGTTGGTGAGACAGGCGCTCTTGGGCTAGAGGTAGTGCAGAGCACCACAGAGAAAGTCCAGCTTGTACGTGAGAGGATGAAAGCGGCTCAGGACCGACAGAAGTCTTATGCTGATCGTCGGAGGAGGCCTTTGGAGTTCGAGGTGGGAGACCATGTGTTCTTGAAGGTTTCCCCTCGATGGGGGAAGCGGAGGTTCGGGAAGGGGAGTAAGCTCTCACCTAGGTTCATTGTACCTTTTGAGGTGCTGAGGTGAGTTGGCGAGGTGGTATATCAGCTAGCCCTTCCACCTCAGTTGGAGAAGGTTCATGACGTCTTCCACGTCTCCCAGCTTCGTCAGTACTTACATGACGACTCTCACGTTATCGACTGGGGAGAGTTAGATATGGTAGATGACGTGACCTTCGAGGAATGACCAGTCAAAATCGAGGATCGTAAATAGAAGGTGCTCTGTAGATGAACCATTCCCTTGGTTCGTGTGTTGTGGAGGCATGGCGGCCTTGAGGAGAGCATTTGGGAGCGGGAGGCCCAGATGCACGCTCAGTACCTGGAGTTGTTTTGACTTGTGATTTTTTCCCTTTTCTCTTCTGAGCTTCGTGTTGATGTTATACTTTGTACCTTTGATATGGAATGCTTGGCTTGTCGGTTGTGAGACGTCTTGTTTCCTTGTTCTCTGGAAGTGTATAACATGTCCGGATGTATGGGGAAAGGGAAAAACCTAATCCTTAATCAAGACACATTAATGTGGATGCGATTAAACCCATGCAGGCGAGTCATTGCTGCCTAAAGCGGATAATATCTCGACATAGGAGAGGGAATTCCTAACACCTATGATTAGGGTTGTTGGTTGGGTGCCTTTTATAACGAGAACCCTAAGAGGTATCTTGTTAGGATTCTCTGGGTTGGTTTTTGAATTCTCTGGGACGAGAATGTTTTAAGAGGTATTTGATGTAATGGACCAGACCTCTCCAGCCCATTCCTTTTTCAAAAAGAAGGTCACGAAGTGTTCTGGATGGTAAAATGGACTTTTCCCACACTCTCCAGAATTTTGAAACTACACGCCGTGTAGTTTGAGTACACGTCGTGTACCCCCTCGCCGGGTATACCCCGTGTTCAAGTTCGTGTCCTTACCGTGTGAAATAAATGAGTACACTCCATGTACCACTTTTCCGGGTATACCCCGTGTTGATGTTCGTGTCCTTGTAATGTGAAATAAATAGGTGCACGCCATGTACCCCAAACTACACGCCGTGTAGTCTCTCCCCGCGTACGCGTTACCATGTTTTGACCAGTCAACGGTCGTGTGCCTTGTCGGAGCTGTGTCCTTTCCGTGTGAAATAAATGGGTACACACCGTGTATCCAATACTACACGTTGTGTAATCCCTCCCCGCGTATGCGTTACCTTCAAGCTGTGTGTTGACCAATCAACGGCCGCGTTCCGTGTTGAAGGTCGTGTTGGAAGCCGCGTGGTGACCCTGTGAAATGTCTGAGTATACGCTGTGTACTTTTTCTTTTCTCGCCTATAAAAGGAGGGGTCCCCTCCTCCTTTTCAACTCACCCCTCTCCTCCCCATTCCTCTGAGCAGAGCTCTCCCAAGAGACTCAAAGGCTCATTTTTCTTCCATTACTTCTTCATCTGAGCTCCGATTTACGATCCGTCAATGGCCACAGGATCGTAATGACAAGGCAGAACTTTCGATCTTGAATATGTTGTCTTTCCTTCGGCCTTTCCTTTCCAACTTCCACCCGAAGAGGTTTAGCTGGGACTTGACAGAAGTGACAGACGCTAATGGACGTCTTCTAAAGTTGATCCGTGGGAGCGTTGTGATCAGAACCTGTTGAGGTAGGGATCTTACCTTCGTCTCTCTCTAATTTATGCATCATGCGGGGTGGGTTTCATCTTGTTTTGTGAAACACAGTTGAACCAATTTAATGAAGATAATAACTGGCTTATATAACGGGGTTGGGAAGTTTGTGATTACTGTTACATTTCTTTTTATCCTGTGATATTATGTTGTGAATTAAATAGGCTTATGCCTACTGAAAATCACGGTCGTTGGGGGCCTTTTCTTGTGAAATTAAATGTTGCCCTATCTTTCTAGACCGTTTTTGTGGATGGAAACTTTGTTAAATGTGGAATTTGGTTAATCCCGTAATGTTGGATGATTAAATGAAAATCTGGAACCCTTGTGTGATCACCCCGGTTGAACAAAAATGGAATAATGAACATGTGGGTGTTGGCTTGGATACGTGGCATGTGATCAGGGTGTTTAGTGGATTGTTGTGGATTGGGTGAGCAGCGGGGCTGCGGTTGGCTTGGTTGTGGGTTAGTGTGAATACTATGTTGGTGATGGGCAGTGGGGCTGCGATAAATGGTATTAAAGGGATAATGATGTACGGGTTTCAGTGTGTTTGTGGTTATGGTGGTTGGCAGCGGGGCTGCAGGGATGGTCTTGAATGTGAATGAGTTATGAGTTATGGGTTGTGAATAATAAATAAAAAGTGGAAGAGTTAATGATTGGTGGGTCATGGTAATGGAATGGGATTAATAATTAATAGGTTGGTTGGTTAATAAGAAGGGACTTGTTTGTTGTGCTTATGTTTTCCTAACTTGATATGCGGATGGTAGGGATATGATTTATGAATGATTGTTGTGGTTGGTTGTGGATAGTTTCCCAGTAGTTAAGGAACTAATAAACTGATTCTGTTGAAACATGAAAACCTAAATGGGGTTGGGGGTTGTTTGTGGTATGCATGCTTCATAGTAGCAGTGCCGAGGCACGTGCTCAGTTATCTGATTAGAAGCCATAGGTTGGGATGAGTGTTTGGTATATATATATATATATTTGTATCTTAGTGTTTTATCGCACCCCACCCATGTTGAGCACTTAGTTCCGAACACTCCCATTTCATGGGGTGTTTTCCCCTTAGTTACTAGCTCCTTCTTGATCCTTCTTCCCTAGGTTGTGATGGCTTGAGGTGAACTTACACCTAAGACCCTTCAAGTAGGTTTCGATTGGGGTGGATTTAGATCAAGACTCTTCAGGAAGGTTTTAATGTTTCCCAAGAATCTTCAGGATGAGGCTCATGTGTGTGCAGGCAGGATATGTGGTTGTGAGGCTCAGGTGTGTGTGGGCGGGATACGTGGTTGTGAGGCCCAGGTGTGTGCAGGAGGGATATGTGGTTTTGAGGCTCAGGTGTGTGCTATAGGGATACGTGGTTGTGAGGCCCAGGTGTGTGTGGGCGGGATATGTGGTTTGTGAGGCCCAGGTGTGTGCGGGCGGGGAGAGTGTGGTAGCGTCAGGACGTTCGCCGTTAGGAAGAGCAGCTAACTAATGGGGAATGGTGCGGGGTACCCAATACTCTTGTTCTTATATACTACTACCTATTGTGACTGTGTTTTTGGTGAGTGTGGCTGGTGAGGTTGGGTGGTTAGAATTCCTTGTTAGGTTTCTTCTGTTGTTCTCACGGGACATTAGGACGCCTCCCCACCTGTGCACGAGAGCTTTAGGTTTCCCTACTGAGTATACTTGTATGCTCACCCTACATTTACTTTCAGGTTTCTAGGAGGACTACCAGGGTCGTGCGGGACCCTACTAGTCGGGACTGTTGGAGTTTTTACAGTTGTTGTACTCTTGTTTTCTTTTTGTTATTCTACTTTGAGCTTTCTTGTACTTGAACCTTGTTATAAAATTGTTTAAACATGCATGTGGGCTTGGTTTGGGTTTATTTATATACACTTGTTCTTTTCTTTTTTTTGGTGGTTGACTTGTTCTATTTCTCGATCTTAAAACAAAAAAAGGGGTAATGCCTCCCATATTTTTGAAAACTCATACCCTTGGGTCTAGTCACCACCCCGGGGCCTACTGGAGGCGGGACTCGGGGGTCATTATCTCCCTTTCACCATTGCGATCTCAGGAGGGGAATCTTTGGTGGGAGGGGTTCGTGACATCAAGACCCTCTTCAAAGACATTTATGGCATGATTTCTTGATTTTACTTCCTTATCTGAAAGGAATTTCGTGGAACATATCTCAAAACCTAGTGATTTACAAATCTTTATTTCACTAAAATTAGATATTTCATTCATTCAACCTCATCCTTTAAGATGAGAGAACCCTATTACTGGGCATCATCCTTAGGAGTAAGCCCCAAGTCCTCATTAATCTGGGCCTTCTTTTCAGGAGTAAGCCCGAGTCATAATTTTCATTATATGGGCCTTCTTTTCAGGAGTAAGCCACAATCTTAAAATTCCCAAATATGGGAATCCTCCTTAGGAGTAAGCCCCAACCATAAGTCTCTTAACATTGGTTTCCTTTTTAGGAGTAATCACCAGTCTCAAATATGGTCATCCTCTTCAGGAGTAAGCCCCAAGTCCCTTAATTTTTCAAATCCCTTTTACCTGGGCCTCCTTTTCAGGAGTAAGCCCCAGTCTTAATTTCTCTTAACCAGTCCTAATTTACTTTTGATATGGGCTTCTTTCTCAGGAGTAAAACCCAATCATAAGTCCCCTCCTAACTTGGGCATCTTCCTTAGGAATAAGCCCCAAGATTAGAGTATCCAAATCTCCATGAAACACATATACCTTTATGGACCATGTTCTTGGATTTCTTCCCTAAAGTAAATCTTAATCCTCATCTATTTTGGGCAGTCATACACACATAAGCCCCACATCATTGCATATTTCATGGCACAATTTTCTGGTTGCACCAATACCTCTTGTTTCTCACACTGATCATGAATCACGTGATCTTAGAGTGTAAAAGTAATCATGACATCTTTCTTTGAGCCATCAATCATGCATAAACATCATACTCCCTTACTCAAACTACGTGGGTTCTGATTCCTTTTCCAAAACAAAGGATACGTAGGTAGCCCATCTTCAGGTAGGATCCCAACTCTGAAATAATCCATGTCCTTCTGAATGACAATAAACTTCAAGTGCCCCACTGAGTGTCTTTAAAACAAGTATGTACATCATAATGACCAAGAGACTTTTATGTATTGAAGGATACCATTGGCTAGGAATCTCTAAACAAATACAGATGATTCTCTATCGATGAAGAAACTCGAAGTAGACAATAATTCCCCTCAAAAAGGTGTGATGAGTCTGACCTCCCATCCTCTCGACCAATGAAAATTCCTAAGCCCCATCAGTCCACAACTAATGAGCTCCTACCTTTGGAAAGTAGGTTAAAATGGATATGGAATCATTGGATGTTTCTGATTCTATGAAAAAACCCATTAGAAACTGCTTGGAATGTTTGAATCTTAAATCAATGAGATCATCCCCAATTCTAGAGGGAAACAAAAAATGGTGAACCCGACGTGAATCCTTAACCAAGTTAAAATGATGTTTTACTTATTTGTTAGGCCCCTATTTAAAACTCAATGAGAGGGCCAACAAAAACAATCATTGACATATGTGCTCATCCAAAATATGTAGTGGCTGAATTTATCTTGATTACGTCTGTTATATCAAAAAGGAACTCTTTTCCAAAATTTTCTGTATTCTAAGAAATGGATTCTCTCAAGTTCACACCTGTGAATACTGCTACTGGGAATGCCACTACTACTACTCCTGCTGGATCATCGTCCGCTCTGAGGATGATATCACCTACTCAGCATCTTCAACGCTGGGTATCAAACGCGCTGGTTAAGGAGTACCATCAACATGGTACCATTCCAACTCTGGAGGCTACCCGACAAGCCCTCCAAGTGAAAAACTCACACCGGTCGTCTGGACAATGACGACCAGTGATTAAGAAGCAGGTGGTACTAACCACCGTCTCCAACCATTTCGGGTCGTTATCCCCGGAACGCAATCACCATTCACTCTCTTATTCTGGGGAGGTCAATGAATACGTCCCTTAGGGACTTAATTCAAGAAGACAGGAGTCCTTCCCGAGGGCTCCCACCAATAATCGCCACCAGACTCGTGCGGCAGTGTGCCCTCAACATGATGAGGGTACCAACTCCAGGCGTTTGGCTCAGGTTCCTCGAACCCGAGCAAGCAAGATGAATCGCCAGAGGTGAAATCCGGTTAACAGTGAGCATGTTATCATCTCTGCCATCTCCGGAGATGTCCACCAACCTAACTTGGTGGAAAGCAATGAGCGGTCACACACACCTTCCTGTTTTAATTCCGCTGTCCAGCAGACTCGTCTGGAAGCATCACACCAATCCCGCCAGGAAATTCCGGCGGAGTACTATAGGCAAGAACATATACCTATTTATACATCATCAACTAGTCAGCAGGCTCGTCTGACTACATATGATAGAGCTCATCAACCACGTTCGGTGAAGTGCAATCAGCAGGCACATACACCTTCTAGTATTGATCAAGGATACCAACAGTCTCGCTTGGTAGCACACGGAGAAGTCAGTCGGAAAGCTCTGGCGACAAAAAGGAGGCAGACTCAACTTTCTTCCCCCACACTTGAGTACTGTCAGGATTCACTGATAGGAAAATGAGGACGGGAGCAGGCACATACACCTACTCCAAGCACGGAATGGACATATATCCCCATTCCGGTAGCTAAAGTCACCAAGCATATTCTGTCAATGGTGAAAGAGAAGAAGCAAATTCCTGCCCATATCCTGGATGCCTGTCAGGATATTATAACAGCTTCAGCAACATCTCAGGGAAATAAACATAAATATATCCCTACCAGTGGAGTGACACATCAACAGTTCACTCCGGAACAGACACACACCTCTGTTACAGTCCAAGAGGGTTTTGGGGTGTACTCCCCCATATCATACGGACAACCAAGTCAGGAACATACACCCGATTTGAGTGGGGATCATCAGCCTAACCTGGCCATCTCTCCTGGTCAGGAACATACACCTGCTCAGAGTAACCACTTTCATCAACAAGTGGTTTCCAAGGCGAGTAAGAAGGCATCTAAAAAGAAGACCCGCCCAGCACAGTCAAGAAATCAAGAGCCAATCTGTAAGAAGTCCTGTCTTGATACTGGAGTTCTTGAATCCCTCAGACAATTATCTATTGGAATCCAAGATTCTACTCCCTCATTTCCCAATAGTGGGAACATTAATTCCGAAGGTCTTCAATAGACACTTCCTCATGAAGGCTTACTTCATGAAAATTCGGTCGATCTCGAAGTTTCATCTTCAGATGAGAGCCACAGGAACCCTCTGTGTGGTCAGAAGACCAAGGAGCAAGAGATCTCATCTTTTTTTGTAACCCACCATGGTGGTCCTCCCCATGATGATGAATTTCGCTGCGAAAGTCCTCTCTGCAGTAGTGATGCACATTGCCCGAAAAATGCTCTAGTGGACAATGTAGTGCTGAGAAAGACCTCTTATCTTGAGGCACTTGCAAATGTGAAACCAGTCATGTATAATGATTCATCGCTAGCAGGTGAAATTCTTTCTCAATCAGAAGATAGCCCAGTGTGTAGTTCATTGTCCGAACCACCCCTAAGTCATGCATCTTCTAGTTTGATCAGTGATTTCTCTACCAATATTGTTGAATCCGATGAAGCAACAAGGAAGCCCCATCTCTGGTCAAATCAGGTAGAAGAATCTTCATTGAATGATAAAGAGGAAATGCTGAACATGAGAAAACAACTAGCGAAAGGTGAAGTGCTAGTCATGTTTTGGCCTCTGGCTGAATCTAAGTATGCCATTCCAGAGATGTTGATGAAATATGGAATTCATGATATTCGTCTCAACATATGGAAAACTCTTTGTCAGTTGAAAAAGAAAGTATTATCTTATGATGAATATGAAAATCATGTTAAGATAATAGAAGGGTTACAACATCAGATTGATTTGGCATCTCTATCAGTCTCTCGATATCCGAAGGCTGAAAAGCAGCAGAGAGCCCTTCAACGTTCATGCCTTGGCGCACTAAGAAGATTGCGCCAGTTAATTTCCAATGCCCCATATGGTATTCATGTTAGAGGATGGGGTGTTCATGGAGAACTACATTTCACTGTGCTCTCCAGTCAGCAAAGCCCGCCGAAAATGGTATCATGCAATGTTATTACCCATGGCCGGCCACAGTCAATGGGTTTTGGTTGTGATCAAAAGTAGGGCCAAGAATAGGCCTCAACTAGTTCTTCTCAAAATCAAGAATACAGAGAAAAAGTTTTTGAATTACTCCTGCATCAAGCAAACGAGAATATTGAACAGGCCTCTCATATGGAGAAAGCACATCATCGAGTGACAGAAGTGTCGGAAATCATCCAACGGTCTTTCGATCCGGGTGATAAAAGTGGATTTCTATTGATGCATCAAGCTAATTTCCGGACTAAGGTCCACAAGATCAGGAGAGATTTTAAGAAAGTCTCAGACATAGCATGTCAAGAGCCACCCCATCTCGCCAGACTGGGGACTCTTTTAACCCAACCCCCAGAATCAACGAATAGGATTCGAGGAGTTGAGCAAAGACAGCAGGAACAACCCCAGTCCACCGGACTGGGGACTTTTTCAAATTATCAACCCCCTCCTCAGAGAAAGTAGGTCTTTTCTTGATTGGGGAAGACTCCTCAAGAGGAATGAAGAGACAAGTTATCAGGAGATTCTCTCCAAATTACGGTTCGCCAAGAAGTTCTTGAGGGATCAAACCAACAAAAGGAAATGTCTCGTTAGGGGCATGGAAAAAGACAATATCACAGAAATACTGATGGAAGGGATGCAATGCATTATGCATCAATTAATGTCATCAATGTCATTGTTACTGATCCACCAGATGAGGCTCACTCAGAGGGATCAGATGAAGAGGTTCATGTTCAATAAGTTGTATGCACAGACACAAATGAAGAAGGTGTGCGGACACGAAATCAAAGGTTTACCCAAAATCTGGGTGTTCCTTCAAGTAACCCACTTCCCCCTCTCCAAAAAGGATCAAACAAGGGGAAGGGAAAGAATCAGGTTACATATCCTTCCTCTGGAGAAGGAAAATCGCTCTCACTAGAGCAAAGATTTACACAATAAGATAAAGAAATAAAAGAATTTAGGAGGTTGAATGCAGAACTACTTCAAGGTAGTCTTCCTCCTAAGCGTGCTGGAGTCAGTCAGCCAAGGGAGTTTGTTGCAGCTACTGAGATGGATCAATAATATCCTCCTTTATCAGTACACCCTCACAGTTCTAATCCTATGGGTCAAGTGCAACAATAATTGGCAGTGCTGCCATCAGTTGCAGTACAAGCTGCCATACCTGTCCAAGCTCTAGTCAGTGCACCTATTAAGGTCCAAGCTCAACCAGATGTTTCTCAAAAGTTAATAACTACTATTGAGTCATTAATAGCTCAGTTGGAAGCTATGGAGGGAAATCATTCTTAGGTTCAACCAAAAAAGAGAGCTTACCCTGAATGGGTAGATGCAATCCCTCTCCCATCAAATTTTGGGAACCCCGTATTCCCTATTTTCAATGGATCAGGCAATCCTGAACAGCATTTGACGCATTAAGTGTCTTGTTGCGATTCTATTATGGGAACTCTGGAGCAGCAAGAAGCAGTGAAACTCAGATGTTTCGCGCGAACCTTACAAGGACCAGCCTTTGTCTGGTACACAAGCTTGAAATCCCGGTCAATTACCAGATGGGAAGATCTCCATCAATGATTTATTCTTCAATTCATCTCAAATTTTCCAAAGACAATAGTTTTTGATCTTACAAACTGTAAGCAAATGGAGAATGAAAGGGTCTCAGATTTCATTGCTCGTTGGAAGGGATTAACATATTCCCTAAGCTTAGCACTCCCTCAGGAAGAATTTTTGCCAATCTGTGTGGCAAATTTGCATGATGAGTTTCGCACACCACTGATCCCTGTGAAATACACAGGAGGGTTTAGAGACCTTACTTAAATTTCTCAACAGATTGAAGATTCTCTTATACAGACTAAGGCTAAATCTCGTGTAATTCCATCAACTCCAGGAAGGATAATGGGTAAAGCAGAAACTGCTATAGTTATGCTTAAACAAGCACCTGTACCTGCTTCTACTTCAAAACCTTCATCTTCTTGAAGGGCTCCACCTCTTGAGTGCCAACAATAGAGGCCATTTTGTCAAGATAATCAAATAGATAAAATATGAAAACAATTTGACGATTTGAAAAGAAAAGTTTACTCTTTCCGAAATGAACAAGTTCCTAGTTATTTCATTTTGGATCTGGAAAATAATTTGCTTCAATTGCCAAGGCCCAAGAGGTCAAACAAGGAAGGAGATGAATACCCTCCCAACTATTTCCCATTTCACCAGATGTTGGGGCATCCCATTCATGAGTATTTTGTTTTCAAGGACCTCCTGCAAAAGATGGTCGACTCGGGACAAGTCAAACTAAAAATCTCTTCATCCCAGGTAGCATGTGTTACTGCTATAGTTCCAGAGGAGGAGGGCGAGTGGAAAGAAGTCAAAATCAAAAATGCACAAAAATATGATGATTGGATGGTTAGAAAGACGATCAACCGAACTCATGCTATTTTGTGAACACAATTGAAGAAACCAATTGTGCCTTCTGCCATGAATGTCGCAGCAAAAAACTCTTCATCAAAGGGAAAATCCTCAAAGAAATGGAACAATTCCAAGGAGGAACAATTAGAAGAATATGAGTATGTGTCAAAGACTAAGCTTTCCTTGACTCTAGAAGATTTCATGCCATCTACTTCAAAGCAACGGGCACCGTCCCACCAAACGGCACAGCCTAAACAGGCTAATCAGGCAGAGTCTTCATCGGATGAAGAGTTGATTTTTGGTTCTATTAATATGATTCAATTAACAGATCCATATGCCAGTTGCAGTTTCGATTTTGATGAGCCCGAATTCCCTATATAAAATAGAGGAATCAGAGGAAGTTCCAGAGGCTCAGGATATAGGGGAAGACGTGGATATTTTAGAATCCACTATTCCAATTCTACCCCTGCTAGAACTGTATATGTATCAGAAACTCATGGCAGAGCCCTTCAGCGATCTCAACAAGAACAAACAAGTTCTTCCACCAATAGAAAATTCAGTCCTGGCACAGTTATTTTGGAAGACCGGTTGAAAGTTCCATCTTCTTTCTCTCAGCAAGTAAATGGATCTAATCAGTCTAATCTTCCAAAGCCAGGAATATTTCCAACTCCTATCCTGATACAAAATGCATCAACTTCCAAAACATCAACTTAAAAGGCACCTGCTAAACCACATGTTCCTGTTGGGAAACACAGACCTTTGGATCAAAATTATGATGTATTGAAACACCTGGCCCAAGTACTGGCCAAGTTATCAATTTTGTGAAGGACCCCGGGACACCCTGAGAGGGGAGGGGTGAATCAGGGTGGCAACTTTTTCTTCTTAAAGTTGTGGATCTTGTTCCCACGTTGGCAGGAACTACTTAAACCTGTATGATGGATATGATCAGCAATTAAACATTCACATGCAGAGAGATGACACAACAATTTTTACTTGGTTCACCACTAAGGGCTACGTCCAAGGAGCATACGCCGACAGGTTGTCGGTCGTACCTAAATCCACTATGCTTCACTAGCTGCGGATACAAAAGTTCGGGTACAGACACTTTGTCCCAGGCTCACTGCCTTTACATAAGGTTTAGGGATAGCTCACTGCTTCCCTCGGGTCACACCCGTTGACTCCCCCTGGCTCACGGTCGTTGGTGAAGTCTCACTCAGTTTATAGACTTGAAGGTCTCTTCAATAAATTTGCATTAAAGTCTTTGCCTCTGCTCAGCACGAGACTCTGCTTGCATCGAAGTCCGGAAGAGATGCACTAGAACGCACAGAACCACTGAACTGGATAACCAAAACGTGCAGACAAACCTTACTGAAAAATATGCTAAACACCAACCATTTGCGCGCAAAATCATCCTATTGCGCGCAACATTTTCTTTTGGCGCGGAAAAATATTTCGCGCAAAAATCCCCTTTTTCGCGCAACTCCAAATATTTCGCGCAATCTCCTTTACACGATCCTTTTTGCGCACCAGACCACAAATCCTCTCTAAGTCTTCAGTCCCTCAAAAGAAGAGGGTCACCTCATATTTATAGGCATCTGATACCCCCGCGCGCAAAATCCCCTTCGGTGCGGAAAACCTCTCATCTGGCGCGTAATATTTTGTGCAGGTATCATTTTCCGCGCACGTCTCCAGATATTTCGCGCAGCTCATGCCTTTGCCATTTTTCGATGGTGTGAATTCGAAACACTATTTGCGCGAAAAAGTTTGATCCGCTATTTCACGCACCGCGCTGTTTTCGCGCCCAACTCATGTATTTCGCGCACATCCCTGATTTTCCGCGCAGCCCATGCCTTTGCCATTTTTCACCTCTCTGATTTCGAAACACTGTTTGCGTGAAAAAATATTTCGCGCATCCCGCTGTTTTCCGCGCCCAACTTAAGTATTTCACGCAAGCCTCGTATTTTTCGCGCAAGCCTTCCTCTTAGCGCGCACCTCCTTTTGTAGACCATCCATGTCTTCATTTTCCGATTTTGAGGCCTAAAAAATTGGCAAACACTGGGAAACAGCGCCACCTTCAATATTGTTGTCTTCTTGAACTGTATGATCACTTTGCTGGCACACATTCAGAACTTCTACTGAGGATTGACAACAAACACAAACCAAACTCCAATTTCTGCATAGAACAGGCATGGTTCCAACAATTTCCCCCTTTGGGTTTGTTGGCAATCACCAAATAAATTCAATATATCATCATCCACATGCATACCAAAAAAGCAAGGATCAACTCATCCAACACTCTAAGTCTACGTGAGCAGTGCTCGGTGTAGAAAACAAGAGATGAAGCTTGAATTGGGTTCCCATGCTGTGAGATGCTCAAAGACGCAAGAAATTGTTCAAAGACGCAAGAAATTGTGTTAAATCTCCCCCTTTGACAATAAACCCAAAGGCCGGTAAAGGATACAAAGATCAGCTCAAACCATTCTCCCCCTAGATAGTATCTCCCCCATAAACCTGCATCACAGCCAAAAACAGATTGAAAGAATTACCATAATCAGGGAGAGGGGAGTTTCAATACCTCCTTATGCAGCAGGAGGTGGTTGAACACCGAGGTTCAACCGATGCTTTTCAAACACAGCTGCTGACAGTGGCTTTGTCAGGATATCAGCTACCTGCTTATCAGTTCCCACATGGTCCAGTCTAATCACCCCTTGTTCAACCTTTTCTTTGATGAAATGATACAGTATTTCAATATGTTTTGTACGAGAATGCTGAACCGGATTTTTCGTAAGATCAATTGCGCTTTTGTTATCACAGTAGATCACCATTGGCTGCTTTACCTCATCACCAATATCTGTTAATTGTTGCTTCATCCATAGCAGTTGAGTGCATGCCTTTGTGGCAGATATATACTCAGCTTCATCAGTACTAAGAGAAGTACTTTCTTGTTTCTTGCTCAACCAGCCAACACAATTATTTCCGATAAATAATGCTCCACCACTGGTGGAATTTCTGTCCACAACATCGCCAGCCCAGTCAGCATCAGAAAATGCGGATAATTCACTATCCCTTCCTACAGCAAAGTATAATCCATACTTGTAAGTACCTTTAATATACCTCATGATTCTTTTCACTGCTGTCATGTGTTCCTCTTTTGGATTACTCTGAAAGCGGGCAGAAAGACATGTGGCAAAGACAATATCTGGCTGTGTCGCTGTCAGGTACAATAGGCTCCCAATAATTCTCCTGTACATGGTGGGATCTACAGATTTCCCATCCTCATGCTTCCCAAGTTTGGTTCCAACTGCAATCGGAGTTGACATTGGTTTGGAGTCTTGCATGTTAAACTTCTTCAGCAGCTCTCTTGCATACTTTTCCTGAGAGATAAAAGTGTAGTCTTTCCTCTGAGTCAATTGCAGTCCCAAGAAATATGTGAGCTCCCCAATCATTGAAATTTCAAATTCTGATTTCATATGATTGGAAAATTCATCCACTGATTTTTGTTTGCTGCCACCAAATATAATGTCATCGACGTAAACAAGAACCATGAACTGATCTTTTGGAGAATTATTCACATAGAGATTGTGATCAACTCCACCTCTTTTGAATTCCAGCTTTTTGAGATACGAATCTAGTCTAGAATACCATGCCCTTGGTGCCTGTTTTAATCCATAAAGTGCTTTCTTTAGCTTGCAGACCTTTGATTCATCAGCACCAAGAAGAAAACCCACTGGTTGTTCAATGTAGACTTCTTCTTCGAGTACACCATTTAAGAATGCTGTCTTGACATCCATTTGATATACTTTATATCCTCTTTGGAAAGCCATGGAAAGGAATAGCCTGATTGACTCCAATCTAGCCACTGGAGCAAAGGTTTCTTCAACATCAACACCATCAATCTGAGAATACCCTTTACATACCAGTCGAGCCTTGTTTCTGATAACATTGCCATGCTCATCAAACTTGTTCTTGAAAATCCATTTGGTGCCAATCACATTGTGACCTTTGGGTCTCTGGACCAAATCCCACGTCTGATTTTTGTCAATCTAATCTAACTCTTCATTCATGGCTTTCACCCAGGATTCATTCATTGCAGCTTCTTCAAATGAGGTTGGCTCTACAACTGATAGAAATGCAGAAGGTGTGTTATTTCTCATCCTCCTTGTTTGAGTGGGTGCATTCATGTCCCCAATTATGTTGGATGGATCAATCTCAGCTCTTCGGTTTCTCCTGAGAGGTTCATTAGCATTCTTTTCAGCCATAGTTTCTTCTTATGATTCTTCTTCTGAGTCAACATCATGATGTGACTGCTGAGAGTTTTGAACAACTTCCTCTATCTCTGCATTTGTGTTTTCTTCACGTTTACTTTCTTCCTGATTGTCTATCACATCCGCATATGGCGTCCTTGAAGCATTTGTGGTTTTCTCTTCAATTGTCTTAACATCACTGCTTACCACAATCTTCCCCAAGCGTTTATTGAAACACTTGTAAGCTTTACTGTTCATTGGATACCCAAGAAAAATTCCTTCATCAGCATTGTCACCATACTTTCCTTCGTTTCCTTATTTATTCCGGATGAAACATTTGCTTCCAAAAACCCGAAAGTATTTCAAAGAAGGATTCATTCCATGCCATAATTCGTACGGTGTCTTCGTTTCTCCCATGTAGAGCCCTGTTCAATTCTGAATGTGAACTGCAGCTTCAACAGCCTCCTTCCAGTAATGGCGAGAGATACCACTCTCAATCAACATAGTCCTAGCCATATTGTTGACCTGTCGATTTCGACGCTCAACAACTCCATTTTGTTGTGGAGTTCTCACAACAGCTACCTCATGCTGTATTCCATGTTTCTCTAGGTAATTTTCAAACTCAATGGATGTGTATTCCCCTCCATTGTCTGATCGTAGGACTTTTATTGACCGTCCAGTATCATTCTCGGCAATTCGGTGATAAGTTTTCATACAATCAAGTACTTGTCGCTTCCTGTGAATCACCATTACACAAGCCATTCTACTATAATCATCAATGAAAAGGACGAAGTACCTCTCTCCATAGGTTCCAGCAACATTTATTGGGCCACATACATCAGTGTGAATGAGATCAAGAAGATGTGATGCCCTTTTCTTCTTTGGACGATACGAATTACAGACCAGCTTCCCACGAATACAGGCATCACAAGATTTTTCCCGTTCGCATTTTAGAATGGGAATATCCATGACTATCTTCAGCTTAGATATCTTTTCCATGTCTTGTTGGTTAATGTGCCCCAGCCTTCGATGCCATAAATTTTTTTCTTCGTCAACAGACAAGTAACAAGAGTTCACTTTGTTGTCAACCTGATATAAGTTTCCATCTGTTCTACAACCTTTCATAAGAGAATTCCCTGTTTTTCCTTTTATAGTGCAGCCTTTTTGATTGAAAGTTACTATGAGCCCTGAGTCACAGAGTTGACTTACACTGAGGAGATTATGGCGTAGACCGTCCACATAAAGAACTTCAGTCTTTTTCAGCTCTCCGTTGGCGAGAGCAGTATTCCCACTGCCTTTAATCTTCAAAGCGCCATCGTTACCAAACCGTACTGTTCCATCAACCTTATTTTCAATGTTCTTCAGAAGGTCGGCATTTCCTGTCATATGGGAAGAACATCCACTATCAAGAATCCAGGTGCTGCTACTCTTTGTAGCTTTGAGGGCTACTTCCAAAAGATTGGATTTCTCGATTTTCTTCTTTTCTTTCCATGAGATATTGGATTGAGCATAAGACACTGATGGCCTTTTAAAACTTTCTTCCACATAATCTGAGTATTCATACCCATAATCTTCTTCCAAAAGAGAAAAACTATTTGTGAGAACAACATCATCAGGAGGATGAACCCTGTCCCGTCTTTGGGTGTTGTATGAATTTCTCTTGTCATACCGCTGCCTGCAAAACATAGCTTTATGGCCAAAGTTAGAACAATTAAAACAGTAATCATAGAAGATATTTCTTCTATAAGATGAAGGATATGAAATCGGTCTCCTTTTTTGATTTCCCAGATCTTCTCCATTAAAGTAACTCCTTGCCTCTTTGCAATATGACATAGTATGGCCCAGATAGCCACAGAACTGACACTTCATGTGAGGGAATGTCTTCACACCTGAATTTCTCCTCATACCTTCATCCTTGTGAGAGTAGTTGAACTGCCTATCATTTCTGAATGTTTGATGGTAATTGTCAGTTATCCTTCTAGTTTGGATTGAGGGTTCCTTTTTCAGCACTTCAGACAATGTTTCAACATGTTCAACCTTCGTTTTGTCTTTCTTTTGGATTTCTTTATTTCCAGCAGTTGATGTCTCAGCTTCACATCCAATTCCACGCTTTCCCATGTAGGCGGGTCTTTGAACGCTCAAGATTTTTTCAACTCCATCAGAACCACATTTGGCTCTTGCCAATAATTCAGCATCTGAGAATCTTCTAGGTTGTATTTTCTTCCTTGATTCTTTTGAAAAAGATTCGGTCTCAAGTTTACTCCTAAGAGTAACAATTTCCTCCTCAAGACCCTCAGTAGTCTTGGACTTTTCTTCCAGTCTTGAGGTGAGGTCATTGATGACCTTTCCCTGCTCTTCAATTCTTAGCTTAAGATCCAATACATCATCATTGCTTTCAATGATTTTAGACTGAACTTTCACAAACTCTTCCAGACGTTCAATTTCAGCTTCAAGTTCATCAACATATTCTGATGACTCTTTGACCATTTCCTTCCACTTATTACATTTCTTACATTTACTCTCAAGCTTGGAGAAAGCATCCTTAATTTGAATATTTGGATTATCAAGAGCAGTAGTCTAATTATCTATGCCTTTATTGATTGAAGAATCTGATATTTCAGTGGTAGCCATCATGGAAGCATGTTTTTCAGTTTTAAATTCTGGTTCTTCTTCCTCACAGAATTCAATATCATCATCTTCTTCCTCACAGACAAAGCTCTTCCTCTGCATTTTCTTTCCAGATTTGAAATCACCCTTTTTGCAAAACCTTTTCCGAGGCTTTTCAATGTCTTCATCTTCGCTCTCATCATTATCCAACTTTCTTTGGCACTGAGAGGCAATGTGCCCAACTCTTCCACAATGGAAACATGCAAGAGGTAACTTACCTCTAAATTTTCCTTTTCCATTTTTCAGCTTCTTCGCAATGAGGGAAAGAATTTCTTTTTCTTCATCATCATCACCACTACTATCTTCTGAAATTTTCAGTTTGTCCATGGCTTTGAATGCCATTTCTTTGCTCACGCGAGTCGTGGCATCTTCAGGTTTGACTCTCATCTCATATGCCACTAAACTACTTAACAAATCATCCAGAGAAAGTTTGGATAGATCTCTTTCTTCGAGGGCTGACACCTTTGCATTGTACATGGGAGGAAGTCTTCTCAAGATTTTCTTAACGATATCAATGTCTTTGATTTCTTCTCCAAGACCTCGAATTGCTCCCACTACTTCAGTAATTTGATTAAAAAATGAATCTTCATTTTCATTGGGATGCATCTTTAGGTCGTCAAACCTGTTATGTAAATCCTGAAGTTTTGCCTCCTTTACCTTGCTATCTCCTTCATAAATGTTTTCAAGTTTATCCCACATAGACTTTGCTGAAGTGCAACTCATCACCTTTAGATATATCTGATCAGAAAGAGCTGCAGTGAGTGCATTTTGAGCTTTAGCATCTGCATCAAGAATTTTCCTATCTGTGTCAGTCATAGCCAGTCCTGTTTGATCAGTGACTTGTATTCCTTGCACAATAGAAAACAAAACTTCCATTCCAAGAGATCTTAGATGAGATCGCATCCTATTCTTCCAGATCTGAAAATTATTTCCATCAAAGAGAGGGACTCCCCTCACATTGGTTGCATTCTCCATGGCGACAAAGGACAGATTCAAGACCAGCAACCTCCCTCTGATACCACTTGAAGGACCCCGGGACACCCTGAGAGGGGAGGGGTGAATCAGGGTGGCAACTTTTTCTTCTTAAAGTTGTGGATCTTGTTCCCACGTTGGCAGGAACTACTTAAACCTGTATGATGGATATGATCAGCAATTAAACATTCACATGCAGAGAGATGACACAACAATTTTTACTTGGTTCACCACTAAGGGCTACGTCCAAGGAGCATACGCCGACAGGTTGTCGGTCGTACCTAAATCCACTATGCTTCACTAGCTGCGGATACAAAAGTTCGGGTACAGACACTTTGTCCCAGGCTCACTGCCTTTACATAAGGTTTAGGGATAGCTCACTGCTTCCCTCGGGTCACACCCGTTGACTCCCCCTGGCTCACTGTCGTTGGTGAAGTCTCACTCAGTTTATAGACGTGAAGGTATCTTCAATAAATTTGCATTAAATTCTTTTCCTCTGCTCAGCACAAGACTCTGCTTGCATCGAAGTCCGGAAGAGATGCACTAGAACGCACAGAACCACTGAACTGGATAACCAAAACGTGCAGACAAACCTTACTGAAAAATATGCGAAACACCAACCATTTGCGCGCAAAATCATCCTATTGCGCGCAACATTTTCTTTTGGCGTGGAAAAATATTTCGCGCAAAAATCCCCTTTTTCGCGCAACTCCAAATATTTCGCGCAAGCTCCTTTGCGCGATCCTTTTTGCGCATCAGACCACAAATCCTCTCTAAGTCTTCAGTCCCTCAAAAGAAGAGGGTCACCTCATATTTATAGGCATCTGATACCCCCGCGCGCAAAATCCCCTTAGGCGTGGAAAACCTCTCATCTGGCGCGTAATATTTTGTGCAGGTATCATTTTCCGCGCACGTCTCCAGATATTTCGCGCAGCTCATGCCTTTGCCATTTTTCGATGGTGTGAATTCGAAACACTATTTGCGCGAAAAATTTTGCTCCGCTATTTCACGCACCGCGCTGTTTTCGCGCCCAACTCATGTATTTCGCGCACATCCCTGATTTTCCGCGCAGCCCATGCCTTTGCCATTTTTCACCTCTCTGATTTCGAAACACTGTTTGCGTGAAAAACTATTTCGCGCATCCCGCTGTTTTCCGCGCCCAACTTAAGTATTTCACGCAAGCCTCGTATTTTTCGCGCAAGCCTTCCTCTTAGCGCGCACCTCCTTTTGTAGACCATCCATGTCTTCATTTTCCGATTTTGAGGCCTAAAAAATTGGCAAACACTGGGAAACAGCGCCACCTTCAATACTGTTGTCTGCTTGAACTGTATGATCACTTTGTTGGCACACATTCAGAACTTCTACTGAGGATTGACAACAAACACAAACCAAACTCCAATTTCTGCATAGAACAGGCATGGTTCCAACATTTTGGATGCTTTGAATCTGTCAAAGGATCTTCGGGAGGCACTCATCAAGGCTTTGTTAATTCCTCAGGAGTTTGAAACTGAAATTGCTACAGCTGAAGTCTATCACATAGAGAATAATCCTGCAGAATTCCATGTAGTGATATCTTTCACAGATGAAGATGAAAATGATGTCGTGCATGGACATATTAGACCTTTGTACTTATCTATCAAGGTCAATGTCATAGACTTCTGAAGAGCTTTCATTGATAATGGTTCAGGAGTTAACCTCATGTCAATTCATACACTTCGTCGATTGGGCCTCACGGAATCTGATTTATCTCCTTATACCATGATGTTACAAGGATATGATAAAAATGAACAAGAACCACTGGGTGAAGTTACACTCAGAACTCAGTTTAGAGATCTTGTATCCAATTCAGATTTCATGGTTATTGATCAAGACCCATCCTTCAACATGTTTCTTGGAAGACCCTCGCTACATCAACATGCGGCTATCCCTTCATCATACCATCAATGTCTCAAATATTGTTTTGATGGTCAAGTTGGGACATTGTATGGTGATAAGGCCCCATTCAAGACATGTGAGTCTCAATACATTGAGGTGGAATTCTATCACATGAAGGGAAAGGATAAATCCACAACTAGGGAGATTACCAAAGTTAATGCTCCATATGGTTTGGAAAAGATTCCAGTAAATCCATTTGCGCATGTGAGTACATATTATGTGTTTCCTATCATTAAAATTGACAGGATAGACCCAAATCAAAATACTCTTATGGAAAGATCAATAATGTCAATTACGGAAATCGAGCCAGACAACATGGGAGAAATTGGTGATCCTCCATGAAATGATGAAAGCTCAAGTGGAGATGTCTTCATTTCATCTGCTGAAATACAGCAAATCTATACTTCGTCAACCAGGACAGAAGAAGTGATAGCGACGTCAGAGGTGAACAATGATGTCGATTCTCAATCCATCATCTCCTCTTTATTACCCAAGGAAGACCCTTCATCATCAATTGGGTTGGAAATGGAAGCCTCTTCTTCAAGATGTTCAAATTTTAACATCTCTATTAATCATGGAAATTCTACTTCATCATCTACTATGCAAGTAGAAACGGAAGAAGTAACGCATGTTGAAGAAGAAGAGGAAGATCTCAGAGATGCTCCTCCATCATTTGAAGAGTGTATCTCTACCACCATGGATGAACTCATAGAAATAAATCTGGGTACAAAAGAAGATCCACGCCCCACTTTAATCAGTGCGGCCATGACTCTTGAAGAGAAAGAGATGTATATTTCCTTTCTAAATCAAAATAGAGATATATTTTCTTGGAACAATACAATGATGTCAGGGTTTGATCCTGATGTTTCCACTCATCGTTTGGGTTTACCAGAAGAACATCGAGGATTTAAGCAAGCCGCGAGAAGAACACACCCAACTTATGCTTCCAAAATTGAAGCTGAAATGGATAAGCTTATCAAATCTAACTTCATAAGAGAAGTTAAATATCCCAATTGGTTGGATAATATTGTCCATGTGAAGAAGAATAATGGACAAATTAGAGTTTTCATTGATTTCAGAGATCTTAATCGGCATTGTCCTAAGGGTGATTTTCTAGTTCCAATTACAGAACTTTTAATCGATGCAACAGCTGTCTATGAAGCACTTTCCTTCATGGATGGATATTCTGGATATAATAAAATCCTAATAGCTCCAGAATATGAGGAATCCACATCCTTCATGGTCCCTCAGGGTGTGTTTTTCTATCGGGTAATTCCCTTTGTCTTAAAGAATGCAGGTGCAACATATTAGCGTGTCATGCATTGTATCTTCAAACACTTTTTAGGGAAGTTTGTTTAATGTTATGTGGACGATTTGGTGGTCAAATCCAAACAAAGTTATAATCATTTGGCTGATTTGGAAGTCATATTCCTCAAGCTTTGACAACATAATTTGAAGATGAACCCCTTAAAATGTGATTTTGGGGTAACCTCAGGAAAATTTCTTGTCTTTGTTGTACGCCATCATGGTATTGAATTCGATCCTAAGAAGACCAAGTCAATCCTTGGTATGTAACCTCCTCTAAATTTGAAATAATTAAGAGGACTTCAAGGAAACTTAGCCTATATTCTGCGTTTCATCGCCAATTTGGCAGGCAAAAGTTTACCCTTCACCAAATTGATGAAGAAGGGAGTCACTTACCAGTGGACTGAAGAATGTCAAGAATCATTCGATATTCTCAAGAAATACCTCTTGATCCCACCGGTACTTATGCCACCTGTTGAAGGAAGTCCACTTATCCTTTACGTGACAGCCTTAGAGCGATCATTGGGTGCCTTTCTTGCTCAGAAGAATGATGCTGGGAATGAAAACAGCCTCTACTACCCCAGTCGGACTATGCTTGAAGCAGAAACCTGGTATTCAAGTATTGAGAAGTGCTGCCTGGCATTTATCTTTGTAGTTCAGAAGTTGGGACACTACCTGCAACATCAAAAGGTCTAAATGGTATCTCACAATAACCCGCTCAAATTCATCCTTAGTCATCCAATGCTTACAGTATGTCTGGCAAGGTGGGCAGTTATTTTGCAGCAATTCGACATTCAGTATGTGTCTCAAAAGGCAATAAAGGGCCAAGCTCTGGCTGATTTCCTGGATGAACACCCTTCAGTGGAAGACACATCTTCATATATTGAGCTCCCTTATGATGAAGTCTTCTCTATTAAAGAAATTCCTCAAGCATGGGAAATGTATTTTGATGGTGCTTCCAGAATTCCAACAGGGAGGAAAATGGAAAATCCTAAATTCAACAAAGTTGGCTTAGGAATTGTGCTCATTTCTCCAGAAAAGGCATTGTTACCTTATTCCTTCTTATTGTGGGAAGGTGGTACCAATAATGAAGCAGAACACTAAGATCTCATCGCAGGCTTGGAATTGGCGCTTCAAGCACAAGTGAATCACTTAAAGGTGAAAGGTGATTCAGACCTGGTAATAAAACTAGTCAATGGGAATTATGCCATTAGAAAATAAGAGCTAATCCCTTTGTATGATTATGTCAGAGAGTTAATGGAGGAATTCTCTTCAGAACCGACATTTTCTTATGTCCCATGATCACAAAATTCTCAAGCTGATGCACTGGCTAATATAGCCACAGCTCTGGAAGATCCAAATCGGGATGAGACAACCATCAGTATTGCCCACCATCATGCAATTTCACCTTATGTTCGAACCATAACAGAGGATATCAATGAAATTAGTCTCATTCCTAAACTGTATGGTCATACTACAGGATGGATGTCACCTATCAGGGAATACCTTCAAAATTGAACACTTCCACCTAATAGAGTCGAGAAAGAACAAATCCGGCGACGTGTGGTAAATTTTACTCTTTATGATAGCCCAGGTCACCTAGAGAAATTTCTCTACAAACGTGGTTTTGATGGAGTTCTCTTCAGAGGCATTGATGGTGAAGAGACAATGGCTATCATGAAAGAAGTGCATGCAGGAGTCTGTGGTTCCCACCAGTCTAGACATAGACTGTCTGATTAGACTCGAAGGCTTGGATACTTTTGGCCTTCAATGATACAAGATTGTGTTGATTTCACAAAGAAGTTTCATTCATGACAAGTACATGCCAACTTCATTCATCAACCTCCAGAGTTGCTTCATACAGCTAAATACTCGTGGCCATTTTCCACATGGGGAATGGATATGGTGGGACCTTACCCTTTATCTACGGCCAAGCAGTTTAAGTATATTCTTACTGCTACTGACTTCTTTTCCAAATGGGCAGAGGCAATACCTATCAAGGAAGTTAGTTTTAAAATCATTGTTAGCTTCATCAAGTCTAACATCATTACCAGATTTGGTGTCCCTCATACCATATTGATGGACAATGGTAGCAACTTCTGTTCATCTGAGGTTAAGAAGTTGTATTAAGAATACAACATTAAATCTAATCATTCATCTCGGTATCATGCAGCGGCCAATTTCCAGATAGAAGCCTTCAATAAGACTCTTTTAAACATACTACAAAAGATGGTGAATAATGATAAGAAGCCATGGCCTTATAAACTCTTTCATGCTTTATGGGATTATCGGACTACCACCCGCACTACAACACGGTCAACTCCATATTCACTGGTATATGGAACGGAAGCTGTCTTGCCCATTTAAGTTCAACTACCCTCACTCAGAGTATCCATTTGTGATCAGTCATCTACAGATGAACAATCTCAAAAGAGATTGAATGAATTAGAACGGTTAGATGAGAAAAGATTGTGCACTTTGCACCACTTAGAAGTCTATCAGAATCGAATAGCACGAGCTTTCAACAAAAAAGTTCGTCTTCGTTCATTCACTCAGGTAGAATTGGTATTAGTTCTCAAAACTCCAATGATACCAGGAAAGAAACCACCCAAGCTTGAGCCAAAATTGGAAGGACCTTATTCAATACATAAGGTCTACTCCAATGGAGCATATTCATTAATCTCAATGGATGAAGAACTCATCACTACTTCAACCAATTCTAGATTTATGAAGAAGTATTTTGTATAAAAACAAAATACATTGTTGCGGTCCATACATATGACCTTAAACTATTTGTATTACTTTTGTCCCACACGATGTTAAACTGTGATGTCCTAACTACATGACGCTAAACTGTACATAACTTCCTTATGTCCAGCAAGATGTTAAATCGCACCATCCACAGTCCATACATATGACCTTAAACTATTTTTATTACTTTCGTCCCACACGACATTAAACTGTGACGTCCTAACTACATGACGATAAATTGTACAGAAGTCCCTTACGTCCAGCAAGACGTTAAACTGCACCATCCATGGTCCATACATATGACCTTAAACTATTAGTATTACTTTCGTCCCACATGACGTTAAACTATGACATCCTAACTACATGATTCTAAACTGTACAGAAGTCCCTTACGTCCAGCAAGACGTTAAACTACACCATCCACGGTCCATACATATGACCTTAAACTATTTGTATTACTTTCATCCCACACGACGTTAAACTATGACGTCCTAACTACATGATGTTAAACTGTACATAAGTCCCTTACGTCCAGCAAGACATTAAACTGCACCATCCACAGTCCAGGCATACAACCTTAAACTATTTGCACGGCCCTTACGTCCAGCATGACGTTAAACTGCACCATCTAGGGTCAATGCATATGACCTTAAACTATTCGCACTTTCGTCCAACATGACGTTAAACTGTGTCCCCCTTCATCGTCCTTGCTATATGATGTTAAACTATATAAAAGTTCCTTACGTCCAGCAAGACGTTAAACTGCATAACCAACGGTCCATGCATACGACCTTAAACTAATGGCACTTACATCTAACATGACGCTAAACTGTATCGTCCTTTTTCGTCCAACATGATGTTAAATTGTGAAAAACTCCCTAATACGTTCAACATGACGTTAAATGGTGTACTCTTTTTTCCTCACTGCATGACATTAAACTACACAGTTCCCCTTTTGTCCAACATGACATTAAATTTTATTGTCCCCACCGTCCTAACTACATGACGCTAAACTGTACAGAAATTCCTTTAATACGTCCTACATGACATTAAACTATACTTTGTCCCTGCTACATGACATTAAACTGTGCATTGTTAGGGTTGTTTCTACCTCTTGTTTCTCACACCGAGTGTGAATCACGTGAGCTTATAGCAAACTTCAACCATAACACTCTCTCTGGGCCGCTAACCATGAGTAAGTCCCAACATCATTTTTTAGGTCATTGTCCCTAAGAACAACTTGATCACTAATTCATTCTTTAATTGAAATATGTGGACTTTGATCCTTGCCTTACAGGCTGGGTACGTAGGCAACCTCCTAAGGTTCAAACCCAAAACCAATCTCTTCACATCGGTTCACCTCCATCTCATACGATGTTGATTTGTGAAACCACCCCCAGAATCAATATCTTTACATTGGTTCACCTTCGTCCTTGCTATACGACATTAAATTGTACAATACTTTTGTCCTGTATGAAAATAAACTATAATATTCTTTGATACCCTCACCTGAGAGGGGATAATTATTTATATTTATTTTCAATCATGTTTCATTTCAAAGACTACGTGCATACATGGCAATTCCCGAACCTTTTATCTTGGGTTAAACCATCATTGCACTAAAATCCCCTTTCACCCTTCACATGTACGAACCTAATTTGTACAGAGGGTAGTTCTAGAACTACGTGGGCTTTATTCCCATCCTTATGGGATACGTAGGAACGTTCGAGTGTCCCTCGAATCCAGCCTTAAGTCTTTGGGCCTAACCCCAAATTCCACTTTCAATCCCTTGGCTGAAAAGTCCCCATGAAAACACACAGTGTGTATTTCTTATAATGGTCCAAGATCTATGACCCTAAACTAAGATCTCCAATCCTTTTGTCCCACACGACGTTAAACTGTAGTTCAAGAACTACGTATGGCTTGATTCCCATTTTTATGGGATACGTAGTGAAGTCCAACATTTCCATTCAGGACCCAGCCACAACATGATAATAGTTAGCATTGATCTGTGTATCTTTGCATACATTGGACAATACCCATATTTATGTGTCATAATCTTGACCTTAAATATTTTCAAATCTTTATAACCCTTTTCTTAACTTCTAATCACAAAAGGCCTGAAATTCTGAGAGTTCTTTTGTCTGACCATGCAGCACGTGCCCTTAGGTGGCCTTGGATAAACAGTCTACATAACGGACCTGTCAGCCAAAAGATGCTATTATTTGACTATGAAGTCAATGCCCTTAGGTGGCCCTACATAATTCAACCCCCTAACGGGTTTGTTAAAAAATGGTAACTTCATTCTTGGGAGGAAAACCTCTTTTGTCTTTATTTGTCTTGATAATATGTAGGGATCCGCAAAAATAGCCATCCTTAACATATTTCTCCCATATCCTTTTTCATGATCTAAAAGTATTCAAGTATATGGTTCATATTCTCCTTCCCTACATTTGGGTCAGACCTTCGTAGGAGTGATATCCTTCCAGTTCTTCGATAATCTTGTTTGGAAATATCTTCTCCATATTCAAGTACCTCTTTCCATACAGCAAACTCTATACTTTGGAAAATTTGAATCTCCATAAACTTTCACTGTATTTTTAGCACTATGAAAGTAAATTTATGAGAGTTCTTTTTCCTGACTATGCAGTACATGCCCTTAGGTATCCTTGCATAAGTAGTCTACATAATGGACCTGTCATCCAAAAGATGCTATTTATTTGACTATGCAGTCAATACCCTTAGGTGGCCCTGCATAATTCAACCCCCTAATGGGTTTGTTAAATAATGGTAACTTCATTCTTGGGAACTACTTCTTCTAATGCCTTTTTAGCTCTTTTTCATATCATTCCTTATATTCAAATTTTATTAAGTTATAGCTTACATATTTTCCATCATACTTGAGTATGGTAATATGTTTTCAGATAAATTTTCAAATAATTGAGTCAATTCTAATTCATTAGGTCAATGATATTTCGACCTTAAACATTATCCTCTTTATGTCCGATGTGCATGACTTTAAACTGCCCAAAAAAGACAAGGTAACTCTGAATAAAATTCAAGTTCCAGCTCACTAAACATACATTTTGTATGATTTAGGTAATATTGAGAAATTAAGATATTCAAAGTTTGTAGGGTTATTTACATTAATCCTAGTAAAAAATCAAACTATGCTTACTAGTCCCATTGGCTTAGATAAAATTTAAAGCAGATAAAAAAAGAGAATGCAGGTACAAATGATTGAAGGTGAAAGTGTTTTTCATTGATGCATAAGAGTTAGAAGGACATCCACGGACTGGAGTCTCTTCTCTTTTTCAGGAATTACAAAAGACTTTCAACATAACTCTTCATTTGATTTACGGCATCTTGAGCTTAATCAGCAGCCACTTGGAATTCATTCATTCAACTGGATACCATAAGATATGTAGTGATACCAGCTCTTCTTGGAACAATTGTAAAATAATGTTCTTGAGTGTGGTTTGAGAAAAAAATTTGCTGATCAAACAGTGACTCTGTTTCTGTCCAAGAGACTTGGAATATGGATACATGTATTTGAGAATGAAGCATTGGAAGTAAAGATCCATTTGGAGAGAGTACCCTTTTTAGATATTGTTATAATACCACATTTGTCTTCTCTCCACCAAACAGTAGTGGAAAACATTTCAGCCCATGGGTTTTCCATTTTCATATCTTCAAGGAAATGGCATGCAGGAAAAATTTGAAAGATCATTCCAATGTTGTTTCTCTTAATGCACAGCATAACCGAAATAGAGGATTAGCAGTGCAGCTGCATCTCAGACATATAGTTCTTTTCATCTATAACATTGACTCCTTGCAGATGACCATGACCATACAGGGGAAAATAGATGCTCTGTGGGAAGTTAAGATGATATTTCTTTAAGTACATAGCCAAATATGGAAGAGTGCTGTCACAGATATCAAATTAATCATGGCCAAAAATGTTCATTATGTCATCAATCCACTTGCTTTCTAGTTCATCAGCCATTCTGATTCTCTTGGGAGCCATTTAATCTGCACAAAAGTTGAATAAATTAACTCTTAAATGGGTTTATTTTTCATAAAATTTGTGAGGGAATTCAAAAAAAATGGAAAAGGCATTAAGGCGTGAAAGTCTAATCTTGGCACGCAAGTATGAAGATGTCATGCAAGTATGGATGTGCCACGCAAATTTTTGGCATGCAAGTATCACCGTGAAAGTCCAAATACCTATACAGCAGCGTGACAGCAAGGAAACATCGGAAAACAGATAAACTTGCGCGGCGAAGACAACTTGCGCGGCAAGAGCTCGAAAGTTTGAAATCCGGATGCTTTGTACGGAATGGGGCCGCATATTTATAGACAAGACCGTACCCCTGTGCGCCAGACCCTGCGCGCCCGAATCTCATTTGCGCACCATACCCTGCGCACCCCAATTTCCTTTTGATTCTCGATTTCCTCAGAGTCAAATCCTCATTTATTTTGGATCCAACTCTGAGGGGGGACTTTTGTTGACGCTCCTTTCGTCACAGAGTCTAAATATTGGAAAGGAGGAATATCTTATCTCAAAGTGATTCAACCTTTAGAAAAATATCAAAAAATTGATGAAGGAATGAATAAAAAGAACATTGCACAAGGGTCGCGCAAGTTCTACAATGGTTGCGCAAGTACACTTGCGCGCCGCATGTTTGGTCGCACAAGTCACTTGCGCGCCCTAAGTGATAACCGCCCGGGGTCTTCTTCAGCCTATAAATAGCCCCGGTGGGCCCCCCATTTTGAGA
This sequence comes from Viscum album, assembly GCA_963277665.1. NCBI lineage: Eukaryota > Viridiplantae > Streptophyta > Magnoliopsida > Santalales > Viscaceae > Viscum > Viscum album. Next base: position 743,374,556 of record OY728155.1, on the reverse strand, counting down.
GGAATTTTTCCAGAATTCAGATACAGAGCTCTGAATGCCCAAATATCTTCTTCAGGTCTTATGAACACTTCTAAGGTAATTCTTTACCTAGAATGGAAGGTCTAAATAGGAGGAGTAAGGTCTAAGTGGTAGAATTCACTAACACTTGTGCGCCTAAGTGTTTTACCCTTAAGGGAAATGGACACACTTCCGTGCTACCCTACTTCTTCACCAGAACTTGCGTGTCATCTTCTGGAAAGCCTCTAGGGATAATACCAAGGGTTTGAGCCAAGTCTCTCCCAAGTATTACCCTAAGGGATGACAATCGCGCAAGTACCCATGTGTCGCGCATGTATACCTGCGTGACCAGGACTTGCGCGCCCACGCAATACCTGCGCACCTACCAGGGACTTGCGTGCCCCTGTCTTTTTGGGTGCCCTTCTTGACCATTTCACCCCTCTTATGCCATTCCACCTCTCCTATTCAAGATTTAGTCTTCAAGACCCTCTTCAAAGACATTTATGGCATGATTTCTTGATTTGACTTCCTTATCTGAAAGGAACTTCGTGGAACATCTCTCAAAACCTAGTGATTTACACATCTTTATTTCACTAAAATTAGAGATTTCATTCATTCAACATCATCCTTTAAGATGAGAGAACCCTATTACTGGGCATCCTCCTTAGGAGTAAGCCTCAAGTCCTCATTAATCTGGGCCTCCTTTTCTAGAGTAATCCCCAGTCATAATTTTCATTAATCTGGGCCTCCTTTTCAGGAGTAAGCCCCAATCTTAAAATTCCCAAATATGGGCATCCTCCTTAGGAGTAAGCCCCAACCATAATTCTCTTAACCTAGGTTTCCTTTTCAGGAGTAAGCCCCAATCTCAAATATGGGCATCCTCTTCAGGAGTAAGCCCTGATTCCCTTAATTTTTCAAATCCCTTTAACCTGGGCCTCCTTTTCAGGAGTAAGACCCAGTCTTAATTTCTCTTAACCATTCCTAATTTACTTTTGATCTGGGCTTCATTCTCAAGAGTAAGACCCAATCATAAGTCCCCTCCTAACTTGGGCATCTTCCTTATGATCAAACCCTAAGATTAGAGTATCCAAATCTCTATGAAACACATATACCTTTATAGACCCTGTTCATGGATTTCTTCCCTGAAGTAAATCTTAATCCTCATCTATTTTGGGTAGTCATACACACATAAGCCCCACATCATTGCATCTTTCGTGGCACAATTGTCTAGTTGCACTAATACCTCTTGTTTCTCACATTGAGCATGACTCACGTGAGCTTAGAGTGTAAAAGTAATCATGAAATATTTCTTTGATCCATCAATCATGCATAAACATCATACTCCCTTACTCGAACTAAGTGGGTTCTGATTCCTTTTCCAAAAGAAAGGATACGTAGGTAGCCCATCTGCGGGTACGATCCCAACTCTGAAATAATCCATGTCCTTTTGAATGACAATAAACTTCAAGTGCCCCACTGAGTGGCTTTAAAACCAGTATGGTCATCATAATGACCAAGAGACTTTTATGTATTGAAGGATACCATTGGATAAGAATCTCTAAACAAATAAAGATGATTCTCTATTGATGAAGAACCTCGAATACATATAAAAGATTCTCTAAATTTCCTACATATCAATCATTGATTGTCAGATCTAAAGTAAATCTCATTTTATACTTGGTAATGTAATAAGGATTCACGAACATAACTTAAATATATAAAGAGAGTCCCGGAGTAGACAATAATTCCCCTCAAAAAGGTGTGATGAGTCCGACCTCCCATCCTCTCGACCAATGCAAATTCTTAAGCCTCATCAGTCCACAACTAATGAGCGCCTACCTTTGGAAAGTAGGTTCAAATGGATATGGAATCATTGGATGTTTCCAGTTCTACGAACAAACCCGTTCGAAACCGCTTGGAATGTTTGAATCTTAAATCAATGAGATCATACCCAATTCCAGAGGGAAGCAACCACGTACGGGAATACTCGTTATTCTACTTGAGATACTTGAATACACTTAGTGTGTGACCCTCTAGGACTCTTTCTCATTGGCATTAGGCAGACTTGCCTAAATTCCAAGATTACTGTCTAGCAACGGGTCAAGGCACCCAAGAAAAAGAATTTGATGTCGCATTGACGTATCACCTCATATGAATGCTTACTGTGTAATTTAATCCCTTCATCTCGATATCTCATCAAGAAGGTTTCATGGTAGTGTCATACACCTATATGCTTGATTCTTCGTTCTTTGACTACCTGAAATAAACTCGTCATTTACACCATGACCATGGAATTTAATGCGACGGTTCTATTTCAATCAAAGGGCCGAGATATAAACTTCTATAAATGGAAGGGACAAATCCTTCCTCGACTTATCCATTAACAACATGTCACTTGTGACACACCCAATGTACCCTACTTCCCACCAACTATCTGTGTGACGGTTTTCGTCAGTAAATCTAAGTGTGTGAGTCATGGCATGAGTTAATGATAATATTCCAGTCTAAGGACCATTACACACGTTTGCAGATATTAATGTATGATGACACCAAGACATGCATAATTACTACTGGCAGGTATGTTCTCATAATCTCCCATCTTGGAAATTACCAAGTGTGAACTCTATGAGAGAGAGTCTCGTCTTCTTATGAGTACTCGCACATGACGGACTGTATACTATGTGTCCTATCATAGTATATCATCCAACTGCAGAACTTTATTTAAGAATATTGTTATAGCATTTCAAGGTTCCCATCATAGCGGGGATCCGCCATGACCTTATTAATGTAACAAATATTGCAGAACATTATTATATTATAGTCATGCAGAACAATGAAAAATATATAATAAGTGAACATTCATGTAATAAAAGTACAAAACAGTTGTTTCTCATGACACCAACCCTTAAAAACTCCCACTTGGACTAGAGCCAACTTCCTGCGACTTTTAGTTCGCTAGACCTCACATGATGATCATGTTTTTGCTGAGTCAAGGCTTTAGTCAAAGGGTCCGCCACGTTGTCTTCTGTAGAAATACTGCTCACTGCAACTTCACCTCTCTGAGAAAAATCCCTCAAGAGATGATACTTCTGAAGTATGTTCTTTGTCCGCTGATGTGGCCTTGGCTCTTTTGTAAGTGCCACCGCTGCAGTATTATCACAATAGAGTGTGATAGGTTCTTTACTGCTCGGTACAACATCCAGATCTTGGACGAAGCTTCGCATCCATATTGCTTCTTTAGCTGCCTCAAAAGCTGTGATATACTTGGACTCCACTGTAGAATCTACCACCACACTTTTCTCTGATCTCTTCCAGCTCACTGCACCTCCATTCAAACTGAAGATGTATCCAGTCTGCGACTTCATGTCATCTTGATCAGTCTGGAAACTATCATCTACATGTCCTATGATGACTAGTTTTTCATCTCCTCCATAAACCAGGAACATATCCTTAGTACGCCTCAGATACTTAAGGATAGTCTTAACTGACATCCAATGGCGGTCTCCTGGATCAGCTTGATATCTGCCTACCACACTTAATGCGTAAGCAACATCCAGCCTCGTACATAACATAGCATACATGACTGACCCAATCTCGGATGTGTAAGGGATCCTTACCATTCTCTTCCTTTCCTCATGTTTCTGAGGACACATTTTCTTGTAAAGATGAATGCCATGTGACACTGGCAACAATCTCCTCTTGGATTTTTCCATACTGAATCTCTTCAGTATCTTGTCAATGTATGTACATTGACTCAGGCCCAGAATTCTCTTGGATCTATCACGATGGATCTTGATCCCAAGAATATATGATGCCTCACCAAAGTCTTTCATAGAGAAGCATTTATGTAACCATGCCTTAACTGACTGTAAGACAGGTACTTCGTTTCCAATTAGTAATATGTCATCAATATATACTATTAGGAAAATGACTGCACTTCCACTAAAACTTTTATAGAAACAAGGATCACATTCATTCTTAACAAATCCAATTCTATTACGGCTTCAACGAAACGAATTTTCCATGACCTTGATGCTTTCTTAATCCATAAATGGATTTCTGTAACTTGCATACCTTTTTGGCATCCTTTGGAGTCACAGACCCTTCAGGTTGTGTCATCTAGACATCTTCCTGGAGGTTCCCACTAAGGAATGCTATTTTGAGATCCATTTTCCAAATTTCATATTCATGGTAAGCGGAAATGGCCAATAGGATTCTGATGGATTTCAGCATCGAAACCAGTGAAAAGGTTTCATCATAGTCAATTCCTTGACGTTGTATGAAACCTTTTGCAACCAGTCGTGCCTTATAGGTGTTGACTTTCCCCTCTATGTCAAATTTCTTCTTGAATACCCATTTATTACCAATAGGCTTTATATCAACTGGAGGATCTACCAAAATCCAGACTTGGTTTTGGTACATGGAATCCATTTCAAAATTCATGGATTCTTTCCACTTGGCAATGTTTGTGCCTTCAACTGATTCCTTGTAGGTAAGAGGGTCATCATTGTCAACCAATAATGAGTTACAATCCTCAGTGACAAGAAAACCATATCGTTCTGGTTCTCTCACCTCTCTCGTGCTCCTACGCAGTTCTTGTGTCTCTGGAACAGATTGTTCTTCCACGGGGCTTTGTGGAATCTGTTCTTGTACCAACTCCTGTGTATCTTGAGCCTCGACTTCATCAAAGTCTGTCTCGCTCCCACTATCTCTTTTGGAGATGTGCTCCTTCTCAAGGAATATGGCATGTATTGCCACTATAACCCTTTTTTATGAGGGGTTGTATAGGTAATATCCCCTTGTTTCCTTGGGATATCCTATAAAGATACACTTTGTGACTCTGGGTGCAAGTTTGTTACCTAAAGTGGCCTTAACAAATGCTTCGTGACCCCACACATGTAAATTCAATAACATGGATTTGCATCCACTCCATAGCTCATATGGAATACCATTTATCAATTTAGTTGGTACTTGGTTTAGTATGTGTGATGCTGTTTGTAATGCATATCCCCAAAAGGATAATGGAAGACTCGTATGACTCGTCATTGATCTAACCATGCCCAATAGGGTGCGGTTCCTCCTTTCACATACACCATTCTACTAGGGCATGTATGGATGAGTGAGTTGAGATAGAATTCCAAACTCCTGTAAGAAATCAACAAAGTTCTGATTAAGATATTCTCCTCCTCTGTCTGAGCAGAGTTTCTTAATCTTCTTACCAAGCTGGTTCTCAACTTTATTCTTGTATTCTTTGAACCGATCAAAAGAATCTGACTTATACCTCATTAAGTAGATATATCTGTATCTACTAAAATCATCAGTAAAAGTTATTAAGTATGAGAACCCACCCCTTGCTTGAACTGGAAATGGTCCACACACATCTGTTTGAACTAATTCTAGAATCTCTTTATACCTTTCACATTTCCCACTAAATGGGGATTTGGTCATTTTTCCTTGTAGACATGCATGACATACACTAAGTGGTTTTAGTTCGAAAGAATCTAAATACTCATCTTGATGTAATTTTGTCAAACATTTCTCATTGACATGACCTAGCCGGTGATGCCAAATTTGGGTGTGGTATGAGTCATGTAAATTAACTTTGTCATCGATTTCCATTACTAGGTTTGTGTAGTCTAACACATAAAGGCCGTTATATAAATGTGCCCTACCAAAACAAATGATATCTTTATAAAAGTAGCAACATCCACTTCCAAACTTGAAGATGAATCTATCAGTATCTAATATAGATACTGAAATAATGTTTTTGGTTACAAAGGGTACATAATAACATCCTTTCAAAACCAAGACCATCCCAGTAGGCAATGTGAGATGGTAGTCTCTAACAGCTACAGTAGCGAGTCTGGCTTCGGTGGCTGCTCGTAGATCCACCTCACCTCGGTCAATCTTTCTGAATCTACTTGGTTCCTGTATTTGGATACAGATTTGAGCACCATAAGAAGTATCTAATACCCAATTAGTATAAACAGATATATTGCATTCGATAACAAACGCACCTAAAGCTTCCCCTTCCTTCCTGGGATGGGTGCAGTTTTTCTTCCAGTGGCCCTTCTTGCCACATGCGAAACAAACAACATCATGTTCCCTTGCCTCCCCTTTGATCTTCTTTTTCTTGTAAGGCCTTAAAGAATATTTGGACTTAAATCTCTTCACCTTCCCTTTCCTTTTATTCACCATAAGGACATAAGGTTTTTCACGCTTCATGTCATTATCCACTTGGAGAATAAGGATAAGAAGATCAGACAAAGACTTCTCAATGTTGTTCATGTTGAAGTTCACAACAAAGTTTGAGAAGCTCTGGGGGAGTGATGCAAGAATGAGATTGGTACCCAGTTCTTCAGGGAGTTTAAACCCTAGAACCTCCAAGCACTCAATGTAGCCAATGAGATTAACTATATGAGGCCCGGTTGGGGCACCCTCTCCAAGATTTCTCTAAAATAGAGCCTTGGAGATCTCAAACCTTTCATGTCTTGTTCTCTCCTGGTATAGACCACGGAGGTGCTCGATCATGCTGTAGGAATCCATGTCTTCATGAGACTTCATGAGCTCACTAGACATAGATGACAACATTAAACATTGAACGTCGAGTGCATCGCTCAAATGTTTATCATAGACAAGGAAATCTTTATCACTCACCCCTTGGGCAGGCGGATCAGGAAGTGAGGACTCCAGCACATAAAACTTTCATTCATGGCGTAGGATAACCTGAAGGCACCTAAACCATTCCTGAAAGTTACTGCCAGTGAGGATATTGTCTTTATCCAGAATTTATCGTAGAGAAAATGTGGTTGATGAGTTTGTCATTTCGATTCTACAAATTAAAAGAGCAGATTTATCAGTACTTTCTTGATTATATTTTATAAAAAATAATAAATGAATTTATTAATTATCCCACTATTTTATCAAGTCCCAATGGCCCTCACCATTGAACTCGAAATGTCCAGTTTCTTTGACATTCTAGTGGCAAGGATCCATATTCCCCTTCGCATAACCCCAACAAGGGTTGGTCAAGTTATTTGAAGGTATTTGGGTAGGCAGGTCTTTGCCTACTATGGGCTTACAATTCCTTGATCTGTTGAGTGGACTCCCCAATCCTAAAATCCTGACTTGGATTTCCTCAACTCTTGCCTCCAATATTACATCAGGTCTAGCAACGGCTACTCCTCTTAATGTAATATGGTTAAGTCAACCTGAAGTCTTTCATAAGGGATTCCTTTATAAAAGTAAGTGTCCCAACAAGGGTTGGTCAAACACATAGTTTTATTGAGTCTTTCCCTTAATCAAGTAACTAAAGGCTTGGTCTGACTTAATATGGTATTTGAGGGATTTTATTCTTTATGCGTAATTTTTCATTATCACATGCTTGTTAATATTAAGTGATGCTTGCTTAAGTGATTAACCATGTTCTGATAATGTTTACGCATAGTCCAGTTTTTATTTTATTCCATCTTTGCATACTTGTTTATTAATTATGTGATCACGACAACACATACATAACAAATAAACCATGCAATCAGACAGAATTAATATAAGATGGCATGATCATGAGCTTCTATTGGTTAGATTATCTAGTGGTTTTGATAAGCTAACCCTGACCTAGGGGAAAACACCTTGAACCTGGTGGTTCATGTTTTACAGCTCCCACCTATCCACCTTTGTATCTTCTTGCATCGGTTTTGCCTCGGCTTCGGGATTTGAACCGTCTCCTCTGGCTTGGGAGATCTTCCATTACATGGGCTTACATTAAAGAAACCATGGGCACGCAGACCCAACATTTTATTGGAAGAAGGCTCACAGGCCAAAAAAATTAAATTAAATAAATTTAAATGAAACCATACACATAAAAAAGGTCTTTTTTCTAGCTCATGATCATCCATAGCATGAAATGACATTTACGCATATTTAGAATTCAAATTCTTTTAATTGTTCTTTCATTTAAGATAAGTCACGCTCGAATTCAATTAATTATGATCTTATAATTAATCAATTATTTATCTTAAATTCCTTTCTGAATTTCCTTGAGATTCTTCTCATCCATATTACTTGTATGGGTCTTTGTACATTGGAGAAAACCTGGTGAAATTCCATTTCTAGAAATTACACGGCGTGTAGTTTATAATTACACGGTGTGTATTTCTTTTCACTCTTTATCCAAAGTACACGTCGGGGGCTTTGGTGTGTTTTTCTGTACTTTGGAAATTTTTGAGTACATGGTGTGTAGATAAATCATACACGGCGTGTACTTCCATGTTATGCGTTAACCGGCCTGGCGATCCCGTGTACGCGGTATGCGGCTTATCCTTGTACACGGTTTCACCTGGGCCAGAATGGACTACACGGCGTGTTGCTCCAACATACACACCGTGTATTCCGGTTCACACGCGTCGTTCATTTATGGTCAACACAGGGTGTTAAAAGCTTAGGTTTAATCAATTCACACGGCATGGTTTGGCGGACCAGTATCGGTTCGTTGAACCTAAGTACACAACGTGTAGTTTTAATTACATGTCGTGTATCCCCGTGTTGTACAAAAAGAAAGAGTGGCTCCTTCGGATGAGTTCCTCGTTTTTATTTTAATCAAAATTAAAATTAAAAGGTTGTTTCTGTGATATGAATTGAGAAACGAAGGAGGAAGAACAGATATCGTTTATTCAGATTTATAGAATGATTTATTTTGAATTGAATCAAATATAAATGCGTAAATTATCAATGAAAATTAAATAACTATAGTCAACGTTGTAACCTCGCTCGGATACCATTTGAAGGTTATGAGCGCAGCAGAAGTGTGTGGGTAGATATGCCCACTTGGATTTTTGTCATTAACAATGATCAATCTAGGATCAATACGACGATAAACGCTAGTCTCCACGGATCGAATCACAGAAATGGAAAAAGAAAAGGAATATCCCAGAACCACAAAGTAGGATCATTACAGGTTGATTATAATTAATTTAATCAATTGAAAAGAAATACCTTTTGGGTGTTCTTTCTTTGTTGATGTTCTTGATCACGTTCCGATTTGATTCACCATTGCGTCGCAGAAGCCAAGTGTAGACTTTCTCTAGCGGTGATCCACACGTGTACCTCGTATCTCGGGACGTCGCCAAAGGAATCTCCAGGTGCTAGCGTGGAGAAACATTTGCTTGAATTGTCCGCCTTAGATCATCTTGATCCGATGGAAGAGGATCTCTCTCGGTCTTGAGAGCGTTCTTGGAGGAAGAGGTTCTTTTGGCCTTGAAATAATTCTCCAGAATTGTTGCACACAACGATTCTCTTGTGTTGGAAAAGATTTGGGGTTGTGAGGATATTTATAATCGAGTTTAAGGTTGTAGAGTTATGATAATAAATAAACGTGTTACGCGTTTCATTTATTTCATTAATTATTATTGAAAACCCCCCATGTTGAATAATTAATTCCTTGACATGCGCTCACGCTGATTATAATAAATATCATTTAATAAAAAAAAATTATATCCTCAAAATCCTGATTGGAAAAACTACACGGTGTGTAATAATAAATACACGGTGTGTACTTGTTTTTCATTGAAAACTACACGGCGTGTACATTAAATGTACACGGTGTGTATATCTTGTTTTCATTTATTCATTTCCTTTCCAAAATTAAAACTACATGGCGTTTACATTTAATAATACACGGCGTGTACTTGTTTTCAAAATAAAAACTACACGACGTGTAATAATTAATACACAGTGTGTACTTGTTTTCATTTTATTCTTCATCCAACATTAAAATGATTTAGGCCTCCTTGAATAATTATTAAACCACATATGGGAATAATATTTATTCCACTTGAGATACTTGAATACACTTAGTGTGTGACCCTCTAGGCCTCTTTCTCATTGGCATTAGGCGGACTTGCCTAAAGTACAAGATTACTGTCTAGCAACGGGTCAAGGCACCCAAGAGAAAGAAGTTGACGCCGCATTGACATATCACCTCATACGAATGCTTACTGTGTAATTTAATCCCTTTTTCTTGATATCTCATCAAGGAGGTTTCATGGCAGTGTCATAAACCTATATTATTGATCCGTAGTTCTTTGACTACCTGAAATAAACTCGTCATTTACACCATGGACATGGAATTTAATGCAACGGTTCTATTTCAATCAAAGGGACGAGATATCAACTTCCATAAATGGAAGGGAAAAATCCTTCCTCAACTTATCCATTAACAACATGTCACTCGTGACGCACCCAACGTACCCTACTTCCCGCCAACTGTCTGCATGACAGTTTTTGTCAGTAAATCTAAGTGTGTGAGTCATGACATGAGTTAATGATAATCTTCTGGTCTAAGGACCATTACACATGTTTGCAGGTAGTAATGTCCGATGACACCAAGACATTCGGAATTACTACTGGCGGGTCTCTTCTCATAATCTCCCATCTTGGAGATTACCAAGTGCGAACTCCATGAGAGAGAGTCTCGTCTTCTTACGAGTACTCGCACATGACGGTCTGTATACTATGTGTCCTATCATAGTATTTCATCCAACCACAAAACTTTATTTAAGAATATTGTTATAGAATTTCAAGGTTCTCATCATAGTGGGGATCTTCCATAACCTTATTAATGCAACAAATATTTCAGGACATTATTATATTATAGTCATGTAGAACAATGAACAATATATAATAAGTGAACATTAATGTAATCAAAGTACAAAACAGTTGGTTCTCAGGACACCAACCCTTATATACAATACTAAGTATTAATATGAATAGAAAATAGTAATTATTTATTTTTATAGATAATTTTATAACAGTAAGGCACTTATTGAAAAAAAGAACAGAACTCTATAAATGATAACATCAAGGAACATACAATATGTATCATAAATCTAATCTACGCCTATGGGATGGATTCTCCTATGTCCCATAGCTAGGCGTATACAGGATGCATCTACTCTGTGTTTGTCTATGTCTCTGCTCTGGCGTATGCTTCTCTTGTATATCATCATCAGCGCATATGGGATGGATGCTCCTTTGTCCCATAGCCAGGAATATATAGGATTCATCCACTCTGTATTTGTCTACATCTCTACTCTATCATACATTGCTCTTGTATATCATCATCAGTAGCCACCACCACATCCTCCTATTTGACAGGTGGTGGATGTATAGTCTCACTGCCTGTACCTTTTCATTTCTATAAGGATAGTGGAATCTAGCTAGAAATCTCACCAACATATGAATAATATGGTTGTTGTGTTGTAGATGTCTTCAAAACATGGAATAATAAATCATCCATCTCAGACCACTCAACCTCTATATCTACCTCTAGCTGTGATTGAGAAGATAGAGAAGAATTTGACTGATCATAATTAACACCATCATCCTGTACAACATCATCATCCATAACAGGATCATCACCCCCTAGTACATCTATATCAAGATTACCAGCCTCAACATAATGTTTTGGATCAAAGAAAATTCTAGGATAAATCTCATCCATCGAAGGAATCAACTCTGCCACAGTACTATGAAAATATGTCTGGTCAAATGTGTCTCCCTCTACTGGATGAGAGATGTGAAAGAAATGGGTGATATGAGCATCCAGTGAAAACAAATTCTCTAGGTAAGTAATGTTAATAAAAAATATATTCAATTGTGGAAGGATTAATGAATACCAACTAATGAAATCCCCATCCATGTTGTGTCAGAAATATGACTAGGGACCTACAGTACTAGGACGCATAATCCAGCTGATCCAATAAATGAAAATGTACTGTCTCTTCCCCTCAAAACCGGGACTCTTTTTGTCTATCTCATAAATCAATATGTGTTTCATGATATCTTCTCCAATAAAAGTCTCTATTCCCTCACATATTCATGGAATGTAGTAAAGGTAACTGACTGGGAGGGTTAGGAACAGGCTGAAGGAATCTGAACTGCCTCATAACTCTGTCAGTCTGATGCCACTCGATAAAATGAAAATGAATCAATGGAACCATACAGGAGCTGGTAGAAATCATTGCCGTAATATACTATGGAAGACTCTAGATGATATCATCAATATATGTAATCCATGTAATCTGAAATAAAAAATGAATAATCAATTAATAAATGAAGTTATTTCTAGTAAATAATAAATATTTAACAATATAAATAATAATCACTTACATCGTCTAACCGAAGGTTGTCCAACATAAGTCTTTAGGTGTGGACGTTGTGTTTGGCAGTATCTAAATATCGATGCGCCTGACTCTACCTGTAGATAACATTTTTATAGTTACATTTCATAATATAAAGTTATATAATTAAGTTAGAAATTAGAAAAAAATAATAACATACCATCATCCATACAAATCCTCTTCTACAATATCTGTAGGCAATGGTGCACAAGTATGTGGAGCTAAGCAATGGATGTGCTCCCATACCCACATCTGTATAAGAACAATACATCCTATGATCTGCATCTTATCAATGCAACATGCACTACATAGCACCCTGTATATATATGAAAGACAAGAAAACCCCCATCTATACTAGCATGCCTTCTCCAAATTCTCTAGAAAAGTTAAATACATCAGATGTATAACTGTAGTGGAGTGATCAATGAAAATCGTGCCACTGATCAGCCTCAAAATATAAGCACATGAAAATCCTAGCATGGTGATCTCTTCACCATACTCTAATAGATGTGTGAAGTGATGGTTTAACCAGGGCATGTGTAATCTATCACCAATTATGGACCGTGCATTGTTGGGGACCTCTATGCCAAATAATCTATGAACAAGATCGAACCGATCTACTCTAAATCATCCTGTCACATCTGCACCATCGATGGGGAGTCCCAATATAACGGACAAATCTTGTGGTGTAATAGTCATCTCCTCCTCTATAAAATGGAATATATATGACTCTGGCCTCTATCTCTTTATGAGCATAGCAATGAGATAATGGTTGAAAAAGGTGAAGTTTCACATCACTGGGCCATAGAACCCAGTGCAACGAAGATGGGGGATGATAGCGGGAGGTGGTGCGGTATGATAAAAATGATGAGATCTACATGCACTCAAAAGAGGCATAGGACGTCCCTCTAAAACTAGTCATGAAACATGAGTATCCTGGTATGTGAGAAATGGAGGACATTCCATCTAGAAAAATGATATCATCGTTAATTTTTTTATAGTGAATTCAATAAAAATTGTAAAAAAATTTGAAAAAACTAAAAAAAGGAAAATAAGGTATCCAAATATATATGGGTGGTGTTGTTGGTTTAGTTTATGAATTTCTTATTTTATTGATCTCCAATGAAGTTCAATTTATTATAAATTTTTTATATAAATTAGAAGTGATGAGAAACCTACATTGAACATGTGGATGCATGATATATTCATTTTCATTGTATGTATATTTTTTTAATAGTTATAGTATCACAAAATTATTTCTCCTAGAATCATGAAATGAAACAAACCAAAATTGAAACATGTCAGAAATGGAACAAGTCAAAAATAAAAGGATTCATTACTGAAATTTCCACATATGAAACAAAATATACACATTCATGATAAAATACACATACTCAATCATAAATGATGGTATTTGGAGATTTTTCCAACCACTTAGGGACTTCTCTTATGAGTATTTCCTTCTGCATAAAAAATACTACATTGTAGTCCCCCTATGAATTTTTGAAGACCAGTCCATGTCATTTCTAGTTCAAGTAGACTTTCGTCTTCTTCATGGGTGAAACCTGGTAGTATGAAGCCAATAATTTAAAAAATGACCTAGATTGGAAAAACATAAATGAAAACAAAAACAAATTATGAAACCTGGAAATATCAGGGATGATAGTCGGAAGATCAGTAAGAAATGGGATAGAATGAAAGTCACCAACCTGCATCCAAGATGCACTATAACAATTAACCAAAGTTATCATGTGATACACCGGGTCAACATAGGTCTCCCATGATATATTTACCGAAGCACAAGTTTCAAAAATATGTGTATAGAGATATCTCAATGCCTGAAATTTGTTGTAATCATAATACCTAATATCCAACGTGACCATAGGCCCTCGGCCACGGGTGCATGTAGCCCAATCATAGAACTCTCTTACCTAAAAGCTCATTTTTTCCTGATAAAAGGTTAGAAAACTTCATCTTGAAGCCTCATGTTGTATCTGATCAATGTCACTTTGGAAATGCTGAGTAAAATGCATTACATTTTCCATCCACTGATATGGATTTTAGGACTATTCAACGAAGTATTACACACATATATAAAACATAGTTCTGTAGTAATCAGTTTCACCACATAAATATCACAAATCACCACATACAATTCCATCAGACCATTACTACAATGTTGCATGAATAACAAAGTTGCGTCCATCCAATACTCATCATCAACCATAGGGTACTCGGTGTGCCAGAAACATTCAGGATATTGAAGATGTTGATATGTTATTGAAGTATTTTATTGATTAGCCCCCACTTTTAACTAACTTTGGATCTTATTGAAAACTTCAACCAATGTCAGACAACCATAAAGATTTTGCACTCTTGAAGGTGGAAAACTATATCTAAAACCCTTCTTGATATAAATTACCTCACTGTTGAAATATATTTTCATAGACATGATTACCTAGAAAAAAATAATTAATAAAATATTATATACTACATGAAAATTTTAAATTATTTAAATTTTTTATGAATGCATAATTAACTTGATGTTGAGACTTTTTCTATGGATTGGTTTATCATTATTGAGGTATAGTGATGGTGATATTATTACTAAAGTAAATTTAATATAACGTTACATATTTTTATAGAACATCATCAAATGTTTCAAAAAAATTAATTACTTATGAATAGATAACCATGAATTGATCTTAAGACTTACTACAAATTAGTTTATCATTATTAGATAAAATAACCAAAACCTATGGGTGGACTCCTAGAGTCTCTATTATCAAATATTTTAGTAACCTCCAGTATCCTTTAAAACAATAATTTCTCTTGTCAAATGCCTCTTGTGGAACTCCTTTTCTCAAATGCCTCTTCGGGGATGCCTCTTGTCGATCACCTTTTAATTACAAATTCAATCACATGCATGTGAGGGGTCTAGAGGTATGAAATACATAAAGTTTTTTAAGAAAACACACAGGTCCTTACATGCTTAGTGAGGGATGACTCACAGGTCATCAATGCGGAAAAAATGAAATTATTACAAATTATATAATCACAAAAAAAATGTGCAATTTAAATTATGCATTGGTCGGTCATCTCAAGATCAGTCATCACACAATACTATTAACATGTTTTTTGGTATACTTATTATATTCTATATATTATATAACTTTATCTATTACTAGATGAAATATATATTAAATATCTACACTTGTTTTATAAAAATTAAACTTTTCAATTTGTATATAAATATATATTTAATAATAACAATTAATAAATTTAGTTAAAATAATATAATTTACACTTACATAACAACCATAACAATACTAAACATTTATGTTATTTTCAATTTTATAAAATTTCATATATATATATATATATAATAATTTTTTCTCATTCTATTACTTTCCAAAATATAAGTAAATATATTTTATACTTTTTTAATTGAAATAATAATTACTTATACTTAATAAAATTTAAATTTATTGATTAAAAATATTATTAGTAGTAAATAAAAGTAATATAATTTACACTTACAGAAAACCATTAAAATAATATAAACTTATGTTATTTTCAATTTAATAAAATTAAATATATATAATTTTTTTGTAATTTTTCAACATTCCAATATTTTTTTAATTATATTTCATACTTTATTACTTCAAATAATAATTATTTACACTTAATATAATTTAAAAATATTATTTATAGAAAAAAAATTAAACTATTAACAAAAATAATTTTCTATATATTTTTTAATAAATTTCAATACCATAATTAATATAACTAATATATTTTTATTAAATTATATAGCTAGTGTATATAATATTATAATTCATATTTATATTACTTTAAATATAACATATTTTATATATATATAAATATATTCAAATCTCCATTTAAATTAAAAATATATACATTTTTACAAACAATTTTATGCAAATGTATAGAATATTATAATTTATATTTATATTACTTTAAAAAAACTTTTTTTATATACATATAAATATATTTAAATCTCCATTTAAATTAAAAATATATTCATTTTTTAAAACAATTTTATTTCCCTAAATATAAATTACATTTTAGACGCACCATATTTAAGTTTCCTAAATATTCAATATGAATTTTATCATACATCAAACAATAAATCATTCAAAAATTAAATCATACAAAAGAAACTAATTTATAAATTAATACATGCATAAATACATACCAAAAAAATAAACCATACACACAAACACTAATTTATACACATCACATATTAAATAAATAAACCATATGAACAAAATAAATAAACGCATTTAAAAAAATTAAAATTTTAAATAGAAATTTTACTTTTATAAAAGCAGCAAATATATGTTGAGAAATATTTTCTGCAGGGCTTCACAACAAAAATCAGAGGAGGAAAATGAGATTTGGGTGGGGTCTCCTCATATATAATTCGACCGGGAGGATGTGTGAACCCCATTCATGCATCCTTCGTGAGGTTTCTGAAGGAAGCATGAATGGGGTTCATGCTTCCTCCACCGTACCTAGGAAATGTGAATAGGGTTCAAGCTTCTCTTGTGGTAGAAAGAGAAGTGTAAATGGGGTTCACACTTCTCGGGTCCCCTTTCTAAAATTATTGGGGACACTAACCCATTTATAAAAAAATATTTTAAACCCCATAAAAACCCCAATGTGTTAACTTAAATAGAATATGTCTTCACTCTAAATAATTCATCGGTCACCTCCTCAAAATATGTGAAACCCTAATCTCCCTTGATTGGCATGTTTAAATTGATAATCCCTTAACTAGGGAGATTATTAATATATTTATAGGCTAAGAGTAATGGGCTCAAGTTGGGTCCCAAAACCCATTTCTAAATTATATCGATCCTAACTAAAACCCATATATCAAGAAAAACTATGGTGAATAATTTTACAATCGGGTCTCTGTTTAACAAATATCATGGATTTATATCATTCACATGCATAGGTTAATAATTTAAACTCATAAATTTTAAAATTATATTATTTGGATCCCTGTGACTTAAAAGTTATTTTTTATGTTACCTCTTTATTAAAATATTAATAAAAATATCTGAAGGTCTAAAGAAAAATTGATTTCACTATAAAATATATCTCATCTTATCTATGTGATAAATTTCATTTTGTAAATGATTTATCATGTTAAATTAAATTTGTCTCATCTATACATGATAAAATTTTCATTTTATAAAAAAACATGTTACCTGAAATTAACCTCATATAATATATGTGGAAATTTTCATTTTTTAAAATTTATTCCATTTCTAATTAAAATTATCTCATGATACACATAAGCTAAATATCATTTTTTTAACTTATATTAGTATATTTATATTTATCTCACGTCTTATATGATATAAAATTAATTATTTTAAAATATTTCATTATATATTATATTTACTAGTATCCCCCCATTAGTGCATTCTAATGGGGTATAGTAGCTCAAAAAATAACCATTTTATGAAAATTATAGATAGATACATTGTACAAAGAGGAAAAAAATGATATAATGCATATTAAAAACTAAAATTTAACATATAGTATTGAGTTTTTATTATAAGTAAATGGGTTTTCCATGAAGTGGGAAATTCTATTTAAAAAATATTATAGGGATAGGAAAAGGCTATTGGAAAATAGGGTTGGTGGTAATTTCAAATTAAAAATGAAAAAGGAAAGTGTAGTTATAAAATTTAGACAGTGAACATTTAAAGAGTTAATACATAAAAAAATATAAATTTTAGTTAAAGATAATGAATACAATTAACATATTGGGTAAAAAAATAAAAAATATTATTATATAAGAAGAGAATAAGTTGGTTCTTTTCCAAGGAAGTTTATCCCTAAAATATTTTAGATACAGTAGTTAATAAGTTCAAAATTTCAATAGCTCTAAAGTTGGGATAAATTAGGCAATTTATCTGAGTAAGGATATTTGATTGAAGTCGATGCAATAAAATTGAACAACTGTATAATTTTTTTTGAAAAATAAGACTGCATGATAATATATAAATGATTACTTATAGTTTGATTTTCTTTCACATAGTATGGATATAAAAGAACTATGAGGTACTCTAATGGATAATTATTTTCATGATTCATTACTTTCTATCTAGAACCATTATCTATTTCATTGCATATAACACCTGAGATAACCTGGTTAAAAGTGAGTGAGAATTATAATTACAAGCATAAATAAAAATTTTTATGAAGTAATGTAAAATCATTACATAAAATAATAACAACATTTATGAAAACTATCAAGAATTTTATAGAATTAAAATTTTAGGAATTTTTTTTATTCACTTGTCCCAAAAAAATGAAGCTCTGATCCATTATTCCTCATTTTTATTTTGATTTCATGAGATAAAAATTATTCAATCAAAAAATAAAAGAATAATACTATACTTGTATAATTTTCTTTAAGATATGTGTAGAATGAAAACATTAAATAATGGAAAACCTTGTAATCACTAATTTGTGGGTGATTATGGTTGTTACTATAATATATTTTATGGGAAAAATGATCCAGGGATCATATTTTGTACAACTGCAAAATATTAAATAGAAAATAATCAAAATATTTATAAAATTTAAAATGGGATAATAAGTTTAAAAATGTAACTATTGGATACATGATCAGAAATAAGTTTGGATATCAAAGGATCTATATGGTAGCAAGAATTTTTACCAAAACTATGTAATATCATTTTTTTAAAAGAAAAAAGAAAATTAATCACTAAAAAATTATATACTTATATACAATAGCCTCAAGGGGCGTGCACCCAAACCAAACAAATGCATCATAACAACTCACACCTCTTGAAATGTGATGAGCAACCATATTCCATTCTCTTTTCAAAACAGAGAAGCAGTGATGATATAAGCTCAAAGATACACATAAAATCTCATCCAAAAGAGCCCCAAGGTTATAGATACAACTACTTGAACAATGATATCATAGAGAGATAATATGATTCCAAAATAATATTGCCCCACATTTTAACCTAAGTTAATCGTAGGCTAACACAAAGAGAAAAGGCATTAGCTACCCACAGGCACCATCAAATCGTAAAAAATTAGTACAAATAGCAATGGATTTGGATACCTATAGGCACTATCTATCCATGAAATACTATTGATAAGTGAAACACCTTCAACTACCAGTAGGCACCATTCATCCGTAAAAGATTAATTCAAAGAGAGAGAGATTTTCCTACCTATGGGCATCATCTAGCCATGTAATATCATGTTTGAAGCTGTATAAACAATCATTTTTTATTTAATTTTAGAGTAATCAAAGTAAAATTAGGGCAATATTGTGTTTAGTATGTCAACACTTTGAAGGAAGCAATGAAAACAAACATTTAAAATCACTCACTATTGTGGGATCCAATATAAAAACAAAAAATTTAAAAAGTCTCTCAAAAATAATTAATGAACATTATGAAACAAAAAAAAGTGATTAGTTGAACGAAATGAATATGCATAAAAATTTGATTTCAAAATTTTAATGAAAAAAATATTTTATATTCACAAGAATTAAATGTACAATGATTGAATCCATATTTTTTCCCCTTTAACCTTTTTTATTATACATGTGGTATTAGGGGTGGCCATGGGTTGCGTGGGATCAGGTCGTAGGCATGTTTCTATAATGAACTAACTTGGACTAACCCATGGTGGGTTAGGCCGGGTCGGGTCGAGTCGGGTAAAAAAATACAGTAAATAATAAAAAAAACTATAAATATATTGATTAAATTGAAACTAAAAAATAATATTTATTAATAAATATATAATAAATATAATGTAAATATAATGTTTTATAGCATTGTATAACATTTTATAATATAAATAAAATATTATATAACATAAAAATAATGATATATTTACATTATATAATGTTATATTTATATAAATCAAATGTTATATAACGTAAATATAACATTATATAATGTGAATATAATATTATATAGTGTTATATAACATAAATACAAAGTTATATAATATAAATATAACTTAAATATAACACCAATTTAATGTAAATACAATGTTATATTTATATTATATTTGTGTAATATAACCTTATTATTTATTGTTAATTATTATTAATTGTCGGTAGTTGATATTTTTTATTTAGTATAAATTATTATTAATTATTATCAATTATTAGAAACTATTGCTAATTAATTATTAAATATTTGTTATTTTTATTAATTATTTATCAATAAATATTAATTTTTAGTTATTATTTATTATATATATATATATAGTTGGGTGGGTTGAGTCAGTTAGGGTCCAAATTATACTATCACATGACCCAACCAAACCTCACCTCGACCCGACCATACCCCATGTGTAACCCAACCCAATCTGGTCAGGTCGAGTCAGGTTTTGATGACCATACATAGGATTAAAAAACCTTATATATTTCCTATTCAACCTTATTTTTTTCATAAACATAGGATTATTCACTACATCATAATCATAGTTTAACGGTAGTTTTCTAGTGGTGGTTTAGGAAATAGCTGCTAAATAAAACTCAAATATTTTAGCATCATTTTATAAAAAACTACAGGTAAATATCTTTGAAAAATAAAATAACAATCTTCTCCATTCCCCCGATCCAACACCTCTCCCCCCTTTCCCCAACCTCAAAGCCATATCCTGAGTCCTTACTATCCCCACACCCTCACCGTCGAGCCCCTGTTGTTGATCCCTTACTGCCTCCATTCTCTCCATCACCCTCAACCTCAAATTCATGATTTCTCCCCTTTCCAGCCACCCTAAAGTCATCTCCTAATCCCTCAATTTCCCTGAGCCCTCATCACCGCCACTCTCTCCCTCACCCTCAACCTCATGGTCTCCCTCACTCTCCTTTACCTCTCCACAACCCTCGTCCCCTACCATCATGCCACTCTATCAGCCCCCTTTCTCCCTGTGGCCACACCAATCATGGGTGATTTTCATAATCACTCTATATGAGTTTAATATTTTTTACTTTAAATGTGTTTTTTGTCTTTATTATCTAATTTCAATTCCTTCTTGAAAAAAATATCATGATTAAAAATTCCTATCATTTTTAGGATCTTATATGAAAAAAAAAACTTTTGTAATAGAAAATAGAGGCTTGAAATATTTAAAATCACACAAACCCATATTGATCTCACTATGTATTACACAAACCACACAACATAAAGGCTTAGAACATTCAAAAAATGGACCCCTATGTTATATGTTATTAATTTACAGTACTATAGATCTATTATCTTATTTAAATTTATTTTTATATATCAATTATTTAATTTTGAAAAGGTAAATGCTATATTTATTTGTATGTGCAGTCATTCTTTATCATACCTATGTATAATATGTTTTTAAGTATTGTGAATCTATTATCATTTTTTTTGCATGAATATTTCTAAATATATGTCTTAAAATTATTTTTACTTATTTAAGTGATAGTAATACTAAGGAAGAAGTGATTCACTAATCACACTCAACTCCTAGTTGACATTCCCCAAACCATATAGACATCATCAGTGTTACCCGATGATCCCTTTTTCTCCTTTTCTATAGCATATGGGCCACCCTCCATCTCCCTCCTGTTAACGTATACCACACCCTTCACCTCCCCCCCATCAGCCTTCGGTACACCCTCTATCTCCCTCCCATCAGCATCTGGCGCACTGCTTCCTGATTCAGTGGGTTTAGTATGCAGAGACTCTACAATAAAGAAATAAGTGGTCACTTATGTTTCCACATGATGATATTGTAGGGTGATGGTTATAAGTAAAAAATTTGATGTGAATAAATTAATTTTACTTTTTTATACTTATAAGTTCTTTTTTCATAAAATATAGAAATAATTTTACTACTGAGACAAATATTAATAGTTCATATGTATAGAATCTGAATAGATTGAAGATAGTTTTCCCATTTGATTATTATGGGGTCCCCATGGATGATGTTGTGGGGTTATTTGGATAGATTTTAGGCTAGTTGGTGGTTGATCCATTTACCCTTCCGATTACATACTCTGATCGGAGGAATATACCTCGATCTTAGAGGAATGAAGTATTTGAATCTTAAATAAAGGTAATTTAAATAAATTATGGCTCAATTAAATTTCATTATTTAATTAAATTATAATATTTAAAAAATGAATCTCTTTTCACATATGTTATTCCAATTTACTATTGCTAATATTATCATATGAAAGTAGACGTTGAAAATTTTTGTTAAGAAATGGAAAGATTTTAAATATATATTATGGAATAAATTCAAGTATATACCATTGACCACTCAGCAGCAGTATGATAAGGTACCTGAAAGTAGTACCTAGAGAGTAGTAGAAAGTGTTTGTTGATATCCATCACTATGAGAAGAATATGGTATTAAAGAATATATTATTATATTAATCTCATTTTACATATATACATGAATATGACAAGGATATGAAACTGCATACATTAATTTTAAATTACATGTTATTTATTTTAGGAAGATTCAAGAAAAAAAGTATCAAGTCGAGCGAAACAAATCATCTCTAATACTATTAGTTCAAATATTTTTTTAGAAAACATATTTACTTTGGTAATATTTCCATTAGTTAAAATATTTATATGATAATATTATATATTTCATATATTAAATTGTTGATTTATCTTTGTTTAATATAGATAAATAATTTAGGACACCAAGTCTCCTAGGAAAAAAATTTGGATGTTCATGAAAAATCTGATGGGAGTTATGTGAATGATCCTTCAAAAGAAGTTAGGGTATGAATTCCTTTTACATTGTAACAAATTATTTTTATTTTTCACTTTTTTAATATGTATTACCTTAAATTTGAATAATATTTTATTTATTGGTAAAAATAAAGGAACTATGGGATTCCAATCCCATACAATCCTTCTTAGTCTCCCAGGATGATCCAGCTTGTTAGGTCTTTGGGAAAGAGAATCCAAGTCATGTGTGCAGGATGGGTTTAGGACCATTACTATTTGAGGTCTTCAGAAGTTCATCAGGGATTGTAGTAGTATATACTCTAGGTTTTGGTTAATCCCTACCCAAAGATTCTCATAGGTAGTTTCTTGCAATGAAAAACACAATTCAGTAAAAGGGAAGCACAATCTAGCAATAAGTGACTCATATATAGTTATAGGATGTGAAGTCCATTTCTCTTCAGAAAACATTGGTTGATTTATATCAGAAAAGGACTAGATGTTTCCCCAATGACATTGTGCTGATGGATGGTTTGAGTCAGAGGGTAAATCACACAATTTCATAATCATTTAGTATATAAATTTTTATTGGTTTTAAGTTGAAAATTATATATATATATATATAAAAGTATTTAATTTTCAAGTAAATTGTCATACATATGTCAAGAGAAGGGGGTGGAGATAGAGAAAGAGACAATATTAGTTCATCAGATAGTGTTGGGGACTTAATTATTGTTTTCTCAGTCTCACAATTCATTGTTTTCATAACTAAAAATATTGTTTATGTTCATTATAATACATTCATTGTTCAGGGAAAGAAAAATCATTCTCATTAGTTTTTTCTAAGTATGGAAAGAACTGCACCGTATAAGTGGTACACTATGGAAGAATATATGAAAAAGGACCCAATTGACCAAAAATATATTCGAATTTACCACATGATAAACCTATCAACTACAAAGAAAATTCGGAGCAACCTTGTCAAGATCCCACCAAGTATAAAATTGACCGTAAGAAATAAAAAATTAATCGCTATAAAGAGATCGACCATAAGAAAAAATAATTGACCATATGGTATAATAATTAAAACCTATTGAAAAATTATGACATGGATGCTAAAATGGAAAAATGTAGTGATTTTTAATGATGGTGTGGAAAATTTAAATCAACCATAACTAAATTTCAGTATTATATTTTTATTATTTTATACTAATTCAATAACTTTTCTGTGCATAATTTAATACTTGTTGGAATTATTAAATGACCTCGTATTTTATTTTAAAATACAAGGATATTCTTGATGATTTCTCAAATGGATAGTTTTCAAAAATAATTTTAATGGTAACCAAAGATATAAAAAATATGGGTGGGGAAAAAGGGGAAAATATATACATGATCACACATAATTTTTTGAACATACAAGAAATAAATGAACTAGTACTCTATTTTGAAAAGTGCATGAAATTCTATTCCTAAACTAAATCAACGCATCAAAGAACATTCAAACATATCTGAGCATATTTTGAAAATAAAGAGATGATAACAAAAAGATAATAAATACCTATAGAATAATATATCAATATACTCTTCTGTATCAATTTATTATCTTTATCCTAATATATTCTATTGAATTTTGATCTATTTATGTGAATTTTATTTGTAAATATTAAGTACCAGCTTCTGAGATAAACTTGATATTGAAATACACTCTGTCCCACTCTTTCTCTCTTACTTTTCTGTGATCCCATGAAGAATTTTGTAAGAGGATACTCTGCCTAGACTGCCTATATGTAGTTTTTTATTTCATTTCTCCCACATATAACTATAGAAGAGGATTTATGACTAGATATAATTATGATATGTTTTGTAAAAACCCAATCCAGGATGTGGATCAGTTTATTTAATAATAAACCGCTTGGAAGTTGATGATTTTCAAGTGGAGGGGATTAAGTCTTGGCTTCAGACAGAACCCCTAGTTTATTTATGTTGTTTTTTTATTTGTTTTTCTATAATTTTTTAAAAAAATTATTTATAAAACTATACTTTGATATTTAGCTTTATTATGTGTTTTATATACTGTGTTTTATTCTATTAGATTAGTTTTAAAAGTTAAAATATTTTCAAAGTTATTTTAATTGATTTGTGATTGAGCTTTTAAGAATCTTTTCCAAATATCAAATTATATAATTGTGCCATTTAATGAAATGGGTGTTTTTATTAATTTAGGGAATTTAATTTTTAAATTGTTTTTTAATAAAAAAATATTAGAAAATCGATTCACCCCCCCCCCCCTCTTGTGTTTCCCACTACAACCAACATTTTGTATCAAAATAATTTCAAAATACTTTTCACTATGATCTAGTTTTACGTAAAGATCTTAAATTTATATTTCATCTAAATTTATATCTTTACAGATAATACTAAAATTTAAGGAGCTTCCACTAATCAACCTCGTTATTTTAATGAAAATAACTAGTCTCAATGGAAGATTAAAATGAAAATTCATATAGAAAGAATGGGATTTTATATTTGGGCTAATATTGTGGATAAATATGAGAAACCTAAATCTCAAAGACAAGATTGGATTGATTCCACTAATGTTGCCTAAGATTTTAATTATAAATCTATGAATTCTTTATATTGCTCTTTAGGATAAATGAATTCAATATAATATTTACCTACTCAACTAATTTTAAGATTTGGGATACTATTGCTATATCACATCAAGGAACTTCAAATGTCAAAGAAATTTATTTAAATACTTATACTATTAAATATACTTTTAAGATGAATCCTAATGAAACCATTTCTAATATGTATCTCAATTTTAATGAAATGGTCAACACTATGCATGCATCGGGAAAGACAATTACTGGTAAATATCAAGTGATGCAATTTTTTGGATTCTTTCCAGACATATGAAGAGGAACCTTTGTTTGTAGTGACTTGTGTTTTTTACTATTAGATGTTAGAATACTCATATGAATAATTTAGATCTAGGCGTGAAAACGACGTGCGATTATGAGGCCCGGTGTGCCCAAAATAAATTTTATAAAAAATATTAAATATTTTTATACTATGCATGTGAGGAAAATGAGTAATCTCTTAAATGGTAGGTATAATCAGAAATACAAGGGCATGGTTGTGTCTGGAGCATGTTGTTTACCCTAGGCGGGCTGTAAGTTTTTTGGGTGCGGGCTTGCTGTGGAAAAAGATATTGATGGCATTTTTTTAAATAAATAAATAAATTTATTTATGGTTGTTGGCTCGAATAACTTCATAAAGGAGTCTTGGATCAAAATTCTAATACCGTGGTTGATTCTGAAACACCGTCTTTACCCTAAGTGCGATATAATGTTATCTGTGCCGGGAGTTTTGGTTGGGGGCGGTAAACGGTGGTTTAATTGATTAATTAGTTAATTAATTAAATAATAATAATCAATCAAACCCCCCCCCCTTATTCCTCATTGTGAACCAAGGAGGAATCCTCCTCCTCCCTCCTCCTTCAAGTGATGAACTGGCCAAATCAAGAAAATGAGGTGTCATTGAGCTCCGATTTTGATGGTGGTTACTCCTGGATTGAGCAGCGGCAGCAGTAGAGCATGCAAAACTTCAATGATCTGCCAAAAGGTAGTTGGTTTGATTTTTAAAATACCGAATATTATTTATGCATTGTTTTTATTAGAATTTACATTAAGGCTGTGTAGATCTGGTCTCGAGCTATTCGAAACATGTTTCGGATCTGAATTTGGAGCACTAGGGTGATCTTGGTGGTCCGCATAAGCTCCAGCGGCATTTTCCAGTGCGGCGCAGTGGTTTTCAGAAAGTCAAGAAGCTTTGGCATGTGGTGAGGGGGTATGGTCAGGTGGTGGAGACAGTTTCCGGTGAGGTGTGACAGTCCGGTAGGCGCGGGAGTGGTTTCTGGTGAGGTCGCAGTGGTTTGGCCAAAATTTTACGGAGTTTCTTTAAACCCCCATAAAATGAAAACTGGGAGTCCAAATTGTGATCCGTTAGTGGCTACATGACCCTTGCATTGAGAAGGACCTTTTTACATTGTTTTGAGAGATTAAATGATCGAGTTCATGGCCTGCGGCCACAAAACGTTGAAATAATAATAATATTTTATTATTATTCAACTTCGACTCTCCATAACTTCTGCACGGAGCGTTCGATTGATAGACAGTAACTGGAATTGTAACCCTTATGGTAAATCAAAAATTTAAAGATAGATTTTGGGTGTTGGGACTGAGATTAGGGTGTGGGCCCCACGAGACCCGGTTTGGGCGTTTATGGAGAAACGTGACTTATTATTCGGGTGTCCGTTTTGGATAAATGAGTAGTTGATATCATGTATTTTTTCGGGGGGGGGTCGCAATGGTGTGATCCGCTTGATGAGTTTCAGAACCAAGGCATGGGCCCCACAGGTCACCTTTGTAGCGTTTTATGACTTTTTCATCAGATTCCCATTTTAATCAAGTGAATAGCCTATCCAGCATGTTTTTCTATGTAGAACGCACTGGTAGCCTTGATTTGGGACTAAGAGGTGCGAAGTGTGTCAATGTTGCAAGTCACTTGGTTTAGAGACATTTAGACCAGTAGTGGTTGAGTGAACTCCCTTGGTTCGTTCCTATGAGGGTTCTTGTGGCATTATAACCTTTGTATGAGTTTTTGATCCTCTCAATAGTATGAGTTCTGTTAGAAATGTTGCATCCCTCTAATGAGGCTGGTTCATGTTCCTCTAGCTTCATTTTCCCTAGATCGGGTTCTTGGTATCATTGTGACCAACTCTAAATGGGAGGAAATCCCCTATCAAGTAGGAAAACCCTATAGGGTTAGTGGTATCATCAGAAATAGGATCCCCTACACAGTGGGTGATAATATTAGGGTTATAGTATCATTATTTATACGATACCCTACTCAATGTGTGGTTTATAGTAGGTTTATGGTATCATTGGTTATATGATCCCCTACTCAGTGTGTGGTTTATATTAGGGTTCTGGAATCATTAGTAATGTGATACCCTACTTAGTGCGTGGTTTCGGTAGTGTTTTTGGTATCATCAGTTCGATCCCCTACTTCACAAGTTATACCATATGGGGTTTTTTTCATCGTTGTGACAACATTTATGCAGGAGACGATCCTCTATCTAAGTGATGTGATCTGTGGAACATCAAACTGGGTTTCGGTATTCCCCAGTGGATCCTTGGAGCGATCCCCAATCTGTGTGATCTTCGTTTTACCGGGGTGGGTTCTGGTATCCCCTAACGGACCCTAGGAGTGATCCCCTATCTGAGGAGTTTGGTGTTCCGTTGTTTCAATATGACGTTCTTAGTGACGATATCTAATGAGAATGTTCTCTCAGATGGGCTGTCTGGGATGGCAATGTGACTTGATGGATTGTATCTCTCAGGCGAGTTTCATTTAGGATGACAGAGCTCATGGAGTGTGTTCTCCCATTATGTGTATGCCTTAGAGCCTCGAGTCTAACCTGTCGTTGGCGATGAGGTTGAAACCTCCTGAGACTTGGTGTCTTAGATGAGTATATCTGGTGTGTTTTTTAGGTTTCCCTTGGTTTATTATCACATATTCGATGACATAACCTATGGTTTGAGTTAACTGGTTCAGTTTAGTCATGATGGTCTCGAGAT
This sequence comes from Viscum album, assembly GCA_963277665.1. Classification (NCBI taxonomy): domain Eukaryota; kingdom Viridiplantae; phylum Streptophyta; class Magnoliopsida; order Santalales; family Viscaceae; genus Viscum; species Viscum album. The sequence continues at coordinate 743,345,972 of OY728155.1, read as the reverse complement.
GGAGTTTCTCTCTTGCTTGGATTCCATCTGGTTGGGATGAGAATAATAATTATTTTTAGTTAATCCTTTTTCTTTTAAGGTTTTTGGGGTTCCTACTGAGTATATTTATACTCACCCCTTCACGGGATTTTCCCACACATGTTTTGTGTATTGTGCAGACCATAGGCCTTTCAACGGAGTCCCAAGAGGACTCAGAGCTGGAAGAGTTTACTGAGCTAGACTGACCGGGGTGTTTACCGGAGCTGAGCTGAGGAGCTTTCCAGCAGGAGTTTGACAGTGATCCCATCCTTTTGATTAGGTTGGACGCTTTCTCAGTTTTATTTTGGTGGTCCCTATATTTTCCCTTTTGTACTATTGTTGTACTCTTGTTGTGGGATAGATGTATGCATGCATTTATTTTCAGTTTTTATATATCTCTACACTATTTCATAGAGTTGTATGTGGGTGCATGTGTATAGGTACCTTAGTCTAAGGCCTCCCATGTGTGTGATAGCCTACTCGGCACTAGTCTCCAACCCCTGGCCTATTGGAGGCGGGATTGGGGAGTCGTGGCTCGAGCCCCATTGGGTCGGGTCGTGACATTGTTTCCATAAGGGAATCATGTGATATTATTACACTACCATTGAAGGAACTCATTGTAAAACTAATTATGTATAAGGAGTAACTTAAAGTAAATAATGAAGAATATGGTGAACCAAAGTGGAATTCAGTATCCTTGAATAATTCAGACTCAAAATATAAAGAGAATATAAAAGTTGAGAGTTCAAGTGGTGAGGAATCACCAAAAAAATAGTGATGACTAAATGGCTCACCTAGACAAAAAAATAAGAAGTTATATAAGAACAAGAATTTATTCAAAAATTCAAATTATATAGAAAAGTTCGGTAATAAATGAAACTAGAGGAAAGAGTGGGAAAAGGATGACTCCATGAATGAAATAACCTGTTTTGGGTGTAAATTGAATGGACACATTAAATCAGACTTTCAGAATATAAAATATAATAAAAAGTATGAGGAAAAAGTAAAAAAAAGTATAAAAAATATATATATAATCCACTTGGAGTGCCTCTAAGGATAACTCAAGATACTCTAACTCTAAGATAGATAATAAATCCAATATCTGTTCCATGAAAAACACATATGAGGTATCTAATATTTTTTCTATATCTTCTAAACTAATGCTAAACTTTCTGATAATGAAAATAATGAAGAAAATATGTCCAGTGAGGACCTATTTGAATATTTTAATAGGCTATAATAAAACATTAATGAACTTAAAGATAAATATAAGAGTTTAAAGAAGTAGCATGCTTTATCTTCTCACTTTAAAACTTATTTTACAGTATAAAAATATAAAAATTACCAATTTTTAAAAGTTAAAAATGAGCTTAAAATTTCAAATGAGAAATTGAATAAGGGTCTAGAAAGTTTTAATAATGGAAAAGAAACTATTACTAAAATTCTTGGTAACAAAACTACTACTAAATATACTATAATAATTGGTTACCAACCTAGATAGAGGAATATTTATAAGATTAAATTTATATCTAGTTCTAGTTTTTCTAGTTATGTAAACAGTTCATGTAATACTAGACCTAACAAAGACTTTATTTCTATAAGTTTAAGATCCACTTATGGAAAACCAGTTAAAAAAATTGGATTCCTAAATCTCTTATTGCTAACATTTATGGACCCAAAAAAATATAAGAAACAAAATCATTTCTTATTTAAAATTTTCTATAGGAAAATAATTGAAAAGTACCAGTAAGCACTTATGGTATCTATACAGTGGATGTTCTTAACACATGACTAAGAACTACTCAAGTTTCAATAACTAAATCAAATTTGATGGTGGACTTGTTACTTTTAGAGAAAATACCGAAAGAAAGTAATAGAACTTAGTCAAATTGGTAACTCTTGTACTATTTTAATTTCTAAAGTATTATTTGTAGATGGATTAAAATGTGATCTTATTATCATCTCAGAGTCATGTGATGATGGTTATCATGTTAAATTAGAGAATAATTCTCATAAATTTTTTGATTCTAAGCATGTTTTGGTTTTTACTGCCTTGTGTAATGATAATGTTTATGTTTTTTATTTGAATTAATTATTTTCTCAAAACATTTCTTATTTAAGTGACTTTCATAAAGAATTTTGGATTTGGAATAGGAGACTATGCTATTTCAACATTCACCCAATTAGGAAGCTGGATAGGAAGGGATTAGTTATGGATCTTCATAAACTAGAATTCCAAATATAAAAAATCTGTAATCCCTGACAAAAATGGAAGAATCAAAAAATCACATTCAAACTAAAGAAATAAGTTTCAACTTATCAACCCTTAGAATTGGTTCATAAGGATTTTTTTAGACCTCAAAATTTACTAGATTAGTAATAAAACATTATTCTTGTGTTATAGTGTATGATTATTCAAGGTACACATGGAAGTTTTTTCTTTCTCATAAAAGTGAAGTTATTTCCAATTTTTATAAATATTCTAAATATGTAGAAAATATAAGTATAATTAGAATTAATACCTTAAGAAGTGATCATTTCTATGAGTTTTAAAATCAAGATTTTGAATCATTATGCTCACAGCATAGCTATAACCATAAATTTTCTTCTTCTATAACACCAAAGAATAATGATTTAGTGGAAAGAAGAAATGGAACCCTTCAAGAAATTTCATATACCATGCTCAATGAGTATGATTTACCTATTTATTTTTTAGTAGAATCTATGAGTACATATTGTTATGTCATTAATATAGTTCTAATAAGATCTATTTTAAAGAAAACCTCATATGAGTTATGGAATGGTAGAAAACAAAAAAATTAATTACTTTATAGTTTTTTGTTTTAAAGTATTTATACTCAGTACAAAATAGAATTTAGAAAAAAATTCATTCAAGAGTGATGAAGAAATTTTCCTTGGATATTCTACACCCATTAAATCATACACGGTATTAAATAAAAGGACCAAGGTTATGGAAGAATATATACCTTCCAAATTCGATGAGACAAATCCAAAAGAACCTAAGACTCCTTTAGAAAACCTTGAGTATGACCTTTCAAATTTTGACATCAATTATAATTCTAATGATAATCCTATAAAACCTATAGAAAAATCATCCATATCTAATGAACTGTTTGAACTTGAACCTGTATATGAGAATGATGTTTCAAATACTTCAATTCCTAGAGCTATAAGGACTCATAGAGATCATCCCTTAGATGTTGTTGTATGAAACCTTAATAAAGGAACTAATACTAGAGATTATTTAAGAAATAAAGTTGAAAATAAATCTTTTTTGTCATATATTAAACCCAAGAACATTATAGAATCAATTGATGATGAGTTTTGGGTAATTGCAATGCAAGAAGTGCTTAATCAATATGAAAGAAATATAGTCTAGGAACTAGTAGAAATCCCTTAGGGTTACCTAACTATTGGAACTATATGGGTGTTTAGAAACAAGGTATATGAGTCAGACACTATAATTATAAATAAATATAGATTGGTTTCAAAAGGATACAGTTAATAGGAAGGTATTGACTATGAAGAAACCTTTTCACTAGTAGCTAGACTTGAATTTTTCAGAATGTTTCTTACTTATGCCGCACATTTAGATTTAAAATTATTTCAAATGGATGTCAATAGTGCTTTATTAAATGTTTATATAATGAGTATGTTTTTTTAACAACCCCCTAGATTTCAAAACCCTCATTTCCCCAATCATGTTTTCAAATTAAATAAATATTTATATGGTTTAAAACAAGATCCTAAAGCTTGGTATGATAGTCTTAGCTATTTTCTAATTTCAAAAGGTTTTACCAAAGGAATATATGACCCTAATTTATTTATTAAAATAATTTCAAAAGATTTTTTAATAGTAAAAATCTATATTGATGATATTATTTTTGGATCTTTAAAAAATTATTTATGTATTGAATTTTTAAAATTGATGAACAGTGCATTTAAAATGATTTTTATGGGTCAACATAAATTCTTTCTTAGATTTCAACTTTTTAAAAATAAAAAAGGAATAATTTTAAATAAAATCAAGTACACCAAATATATTTTAAAACATTTTGGTTTGGATAGCACTAAAAATAGTGATACTCCCATGAGTACAAGCATTAAAATAGATCTTGAGGAAACTGGAAAACCAGTTGATCAAACCATTTATAGAGGTATGATAGGAAGCTTACTATACTTAACTACTATTCAACCTGGTATTATATTTAGTGTGTTCATGTGTTCACATTTTAAAATAAAACCCAAAGGAATTGCATTTAAATTTTATGAAAATAATTGTCAAATACCTCAAAAACACAACCAACTTAGGATTTTTTTACCCTAAAAGACATGAATTTCAGTTAGTTAGTTATTTAGATATAACTTTTGGTGGTTATAAGTTAGATTGAAATTCACTTCTCAAACGTTTATCCTTTTGATAAAATATTTAGTTTCATGGTGAAGAAAGAAACAAAATTTTATTTTGTTATCTACTAATAAAGCTGAGTACATTATTGCTAGTAGTTTTTGTGCATAGATTTTTGTGGATTAAAAAAACATTATTAGAAAATGGATATGAGTTTCATTATTACATTATAAATTGTGACAATACAAGTATGATAAAAAAACTCTAATAATCTTGTATCACATTCTACAATAAATCATATTAATATATGAAATCACTTTTTGGGAGATCATTTTCAAAAAGGAGATGTCACTCTATAATTCATTGGTATAGAACATCATCTTGCTAAAATTTTTACAAAGCCTATGAATAGTGATAAAATTAATTATATCAAACATGAATTAGACATGATGGACTTTAGTTGAAAATTTTATTCTTTTAATATTTTTTTATTATTTTGTTTAATATTTTATGTTCTTTATTTATTGAATATTTTATTTATCCATTTATTTTATTATATTGTATGGAAATACATTAAATAAGATTGATATTTCCCATGAATTACTATATAAATAAATCCCTAAATTATTGAAGTTCCAAATCAGAATTGAATCATTGGATCCTTTCTAAACCCAAACCAAACCCTCTTTCTAGAACTCTTTCTTTGAATCCCTACAACCCTGGTTGTGATTATCTAGCTGCTCAGTTGATAGGAATAGATCATTTGAAAATTTTGTTCCCGAATCATCTAAGAGATCAAAATCGTGCTCAAGTAATTCTAAAAAGCTTTCGAATCTGCACCTTCTTTATCATGAAGTTATAGATCAAATATAATTAGATGATGAATGTTTCAAAAATAGTCATTTGCTAATATGAAGAGAATGTTTATATAAGAATTAGAAAATTTTGTTTTTATTTGAACGTCAACCTTTCTATTTACACCTGGTCATAAATTTTTATCTGGACATGGTTTTTGAAATTGGTGAATATAAAGATATTATTCAAATAGTCATCTATAGTTAAGAATGTGATTTTACCTCGACCTTTTGGGATGACTGTCTAAGAGTACTATATATTGGAGAATATGAGGAATATCATATCTTGTATCTAGTAAACCATCCCCATTTTGAGATTGGGAATTCCTTGGAAGAACTAATGAATTGATGAACCTTCAAAAGAAATATTTTGAATGAGTTAAGTATAAATTTCAAACTCTTGTTAAATTTTATTCATCATTGTATCTTCCCAAGGATGGGAGATTTTATTTCTATTAGATATTAAGATTTTTTTTCTTTATATAGCTAATGGTTCATGGTATCTAGATTGGATTGCCTCGTTTCTTAATTAGACATAATTAAGATTTGAACAAGATGTTATCTAGATTCAACACAATTCATTACCCTAAGTTCATCTCTATTATGTTGAAATAGAAGAGACTGGTTCCTATAGGATTTTAAAGGAGTTTGATTTCAAATGATGTCTATTTGAATCATACTACCTATAAGATAATGAAGATTAGTTATAATCCATGGAAAAATAGGTGGGTGGGTGATGAGGATAAACTCTATCAAAGATTTGATCCTATTTCTCATCCCACTAGTCAAAGAGATATAATTGATCCTGGTTTAGAACCAGATTAAATAATTGAACTCAATAACTCCTCTGATGAAAAAGAATCTAAAAATCCTTTCAATTTAGATAATGAAGCTAGTGGATATTTTGAGGATATCTTAGAAAGGACTAGAGTTCAAGTTCCTATTGTAAAAGAACCTATAATGGAATAAGAACCTTGTGTTATTGATGTTCCTAAACCTTCTAATATTCTAGTTGGAGTAAAAAAAGCGACTGAAATATATGTGTTAGTTGAACTTGTTATAGAAGATGTATAGCTATGGAGGGAGAGATAATTCCTAGATATGTGATAGTTGTACAAATTATCATAGACTCTAAAAGTGATAAGTATATGGATACTACACTGTTGGAGAGTCCACCTATGTTTGAGATAGGGGAGTTCTAATTTTCGACACTTCTCCTTCTAGTGAAGAAAATCCTATATATAATCCATTCTTTGTTATAGATGTGTCTTACCCAACATTTGTTTCTAATATGGTTGGTGTTGATCCATTTGAGAAAAAGGTAGATAAAAAAGATAGTAATAAGGATAAATATAATAAAGGTATTTATCAAGGTAATGAAAAATAAGACAATAAGGATGATGAAGATGAAGATGGTGGTGATTCAGCAAAGCCAGGAGGTGTTATTATTATTGTGACCAGAGAAGAACATGTTGTGCCTGAGAAACCCTCAACTTCTACTTTAGTAAGTCAAATCAGACCTGAGTCTGGTGAGGATTTTTTAAAACCCTTGGCTACTCTACTCTCTAAAAAATATGTTCAGGAATTCCCTTTCAAGAAGATCTTGTATATGACTCTTCTCCAAGGATAGAATTTGTGGCTATAGAAGATTCTTTGAATGAATCTGAGGCCTCATTAAAAGAGATTGAAAAAAATCCTAGAATATTTTCACCTAAAGGGTATCTGTAAAAAAACCCTTCATATTTTGTTATCATTTCTCATTCATCTGATCCGAGAAATTATTATTTTCCTGAAGTTTCTTCCACTCAAGCCAAAACTGTTCCATCTCAAAAAGTTGAATCATCTTGTGATTTTTCATGGGTACTAACCTTTGAAGATATTATTGAGATTAATAATGAACTTTTCAATATTTTAAATCATATATTATTGGGTATCATTTTTGAAAATAATATATAATGTAGGGAATATGTCACTTTCACTATTTAAAAAATTATTTCCCATCTTCTGCTGAATTTTTTTATGAAAAATATATCATATGAAGCAAGAATTTTGTTCTTTCATAAGGGAAATGGAAAGTTTTCAAAGTAAAATGGGATCCCTACAAGTATATATATTTAATATAATTGAAACTATGGATAGAAGGTATCTTGAAATGATTACCAATCCTATTCAACCTTCAACATCTGCCTTAGAGCCACCTTTTGTTTCAATTTTAGTTTATGAAAACTTGATTTTAAGTTTGATTCATGAAGAAATTATAAATGTTCTTGACAGTATGAGGGGTATCATAAATCAAGTCTAGATGGACATTTCTGTTCATGGTGAAAAGAAAAATTATTTTCTTAAAGCTGAGACTAGAAATAATTCCAAAAATAAATGAATAATCAAGGCTGCCATCAAGTATTATCTAAACAGTATATATACTAGGGAAGATCTTAAAACTCAATACTTTTATTTGGATAGAGATTTAAAAATTACACCTATGAATGCTACTTTCAAATATATCATAGAGAAGTTATTGTTAATTAATCCTCCGCTAAATCAATTCATGTTAGGGAAAGACTGTAACACCCAGAGATTTTATGATATGCCTCTTTTAAAATTTATCACCTTCGATAGATTATGCTTCATGAAACACCAAATTTAAAATTGTAATATACTATTAAATATGACTGTTGAAATAGTAATATTTCCGTTAAGAATAGTAATATGACCAATAGAATATCAAATTAATCTATGAAAGTATAAATAAAACTTGGGTAACTTATATATGAAAATATGGTATATTTATATCATGTAATAAGTAAATAAATGTTTTAAAAACGATAAATTAAGTGTTGGTATTTTTGTAAAGAGTAAATGTTTATTTATAGTTTTATAATTGATATAATGTTTTAAAAGAAAAATTATTTCATAAAATATATTCATAAATTAATATTTTGTTTTCTTATGATTAATGATAATTTTATGAGGCCTTAATTAATTTTTCAAAGTGTTAAAAAATCAGTTATAATTTCAAAATCGGTATTTTTCAAATAAATGGTGATTTTAGTTGAAAATTAAATTTATCATATTCAGAAAATTATTTTTATAAAATTGAGTTCATTTTTTAATTCTACACGTCGAAAAATGGTTAGGGTGAATTTTTTAGATTTTTCTAAAATACTTGAATTTTTTGTGAATAGTAAGATACGATAATTTATGGTATAAATACATTATAAGTTAAATGAACTATTCCTTGAGTAATTTATAATGTAATAATCATAATATATAACTTACCTTAATTATTTTTATATATTTAGTGAAAATTACTAAACTATTCATAGTCTTGAGCCAAAATAATAAACAAATGATTAAAATATTCAAAAAAACACTCATCTCCTCCACTATAAATACCACCCCTCACAACCTCTTCTCCTCACACCTCCAAAACCTTGAATATTTCTTACATTATCACCATTTACTATCTTAAACATATCCCACAAATTATGGTCTTTCTGGTCTCACCCAAAAGACCATTTCAGTGTTCCTTAAAGATGTTCTCAAGGAGAGGAATTCAAGAGGTAAAATCCCCTTTCGTTCTTTTAATTTCCTTTCAATTTATTTTCTTTTCTTATCCTTCCCTCACCTACCATTTCCAAAGTGACATGATAACTTCATTATATTTTATATACCATAATTTTATTATGTCAATGGATAATACACCATCAAGTCTCTCCTCCTTTTCCTTTTATTTTAAAGATGAAAACATCAACCGTGAGGTGCTGATTTACCGCCTTCGTGGATGACATGTTTTTGTTTTTTAATTCCACCTTCAAGGATGGAAATAAAACCATTTTTATGGTTAAACCATATTATAATATATTTATTACATATTATATAATGTTATGGAACCAGTATATATACATGATATTAATTAATGAAATAAAACTAGTTTGTGATAATCGAAAAACCGCCAAAATAATCTAGATGATTATCACTAACATCTTATCTAATGATTCATCCAAACCCCAAATAACCAAATGAATTATATGACCATTTAATAATATATAAGATAATTGTTAAAATATAATTTCAATTCGGTACAACTATTTTTATTTTACATGATCTTCCATATGTGTATAAAAGTAAATTGATCATGAAAACCAAGGAAAATAACACTCCCAAATGATGAAATTTAATCTTATAACTCATCAGAAAGACCATAAATGAACTTAATAAAATTATAATAAAAAAAATACTTATTTAATAGGTCATAAATTAAATTATTAGTGAATCTAATTTCATTATCTAGGATATTAAGTGCAAGTACATAACACTTTCGGACATAAGGTAAGGGATTCTACCCGAACCTCCATTTTTCATTCGGGTTATGCTTTATTGCTCTTTACACCAATTTAATTATTCATTATTTTTATATAATTGTTATAAACTTATTTTATATGTTCCAAACTAATATATTAAAATCATTTCATCTTTAGTTTGTGGGAAAATACATGTTTTATAAGGTTCCCTTCTCAATTCTTCCCAATAAGCAAACCCGGTTAAAGGGAACTTCCCAATTTCTTACCTATTTTCAAGTACCATACATAATCTATTTTAAGATAACATTATTTTTCTAAAATAACTAATTTTTTCATTAAAAACTACATTTTTTCATTTCTGGTTTTATATAAACAATTATGACAAATAAAAATTATTTTTCCAAAAAACTCTTCTTTGAAAAGTAAAAAAGCGTATTTCTCTCAAGAATCCCTCAATGATTTTATTAGAGTATTTTAATATATTTCAATACATCTATTTAATTATATGATTTATTGATATTTATCTCTTATTATTATCATATATTGTATTATATTAAATGGTTTATTATCAATTTGACTGTGGATGTATTATCTTTATACCATTCACCATACTACTTAGAATGGTTAGTGTAACGCCCCGACCCCAGCTACCCAGAGTCGGTGCATTATTTACATAACATTGGCATGATCACAAGAAAGATCAAATCTCGAAAGACCGATTGGTTTAGTAGCCTTGGAAATACTAGATATAATCATAAAGTTTTACATTACATTTCAAAGTGAAAAACTACTACAACAACAAAGTCTTCATATCCACACTATTAACCCCTCATAATATCCCTGCAAGTCATTCATAAATTACTTCTTCACTACCTGGGAAAAATAAAACATAGAAAAGGGGTGAGCTCAAATGCCCAGTAAGGATAACAATATAGCGGAAACTTTCATCAATAAGAATAAACATTTAAGGCAATGTATAACTAAAACAAAAGCCTTTTAAACATGAACTTTCAACATGGTATGGCATAAATAAAATGAAATAATTCCATTTACTTATTCACATGGATATTCCACTAATCGAATAATCACATGCAAAAATAAATAACCACTTTCATAATGTTGGAATGCATAATGCTAAACGTTAATTTCTTTGTCTAGGCCTCATCCCAAGACCTAGGGGTTACTTCTAACCGGAACCCAACCCGGAGTGCCTCTAATAACCGGACACCAACCCGGAGTGCCTCTAATAACCGGACACCAACCCGGAGTGCCTCTAATAACCGGACACCAACCCGGAGGGCATACTTTTACCAGTCCCTAACCTGGAGGGCTTACTTTAACCAGTCCCCAACCTGGAGGGCTTACTTTTACCAGTCCCCAACCTGGAGGGCTTACTTTTACCGGTCCCCAACCCGGAACATACTTGTTTAGCACATTCATCTGAAGAAAAGTTTGAAATATAACATAAACATTCGGATTAAAACTAGAATACGAAATGTCAATAGTTTCACCATAAATAATGAATGGTATAAAATAGCACATCCACAGTCAAACATATCACAAAACCTTCAATACAATATAGAAGTTTTGTATTATAATAAATCAACTTCAAATAAGCGTAAAATCCATTAAAGGATGTTGACATAGATGAAATCAAAACACTTTTTAGAGAAATATCTCTTTCTATTTTTGAAATCATTTAAGAGCCATATAAAATAAAACATTTTCTTGAAAATATTCTTGTAATCTTGTAAGGAAAGCTTTGACGATTTTATAACGGCAGAAAATAACCGCACCCGCCGTATAAGTAAAAAAAACATTCTTATCTCAATTCTGTCGAAAAGGTTAAAAAGGACCTTGTTTGGAAAACGACGGAAAGATTCCTTTATAAACCTCTTATAAAAAGTCAAACAAGGGTATAAATGACTTTAACCCATATTCTTGTAAATAGTAAAAATGTTTTGAAATACATTTCGAAGAAACATGGATGTGGATGATAAAGAGATCCCAGTAGATTATTACGTATAATACAACCTCGGATAATGAAGAGATTGTGAAATAACCCTTACCTTGTACTTTTCCTTGGTTGGGGTAGGTTAACCTCCTGTATAATGGTGAAATAGTTGTTATTAAATTATACAAGAATCATATATATTAATATGATATCATATATGATCTTTTAACATTGATTTGTTAATAATATCTTAGAATTATCGTCGTTTCGGGAGTTAACTTACTCATTTTCTTTTATATGTTTTGTTACATAAGCCATGGTTGTTGTATCTTATTCATATCCAGAATGATATACAGTCCTTAAACATCATTTTTAAATCATCAAATGATAATTATACTTGAATGGATACGATGGAGAATGAATCTCATCGCGTTCGTGGAGACGGTAGTCCGTACGTACGCACGAGCGACAATATCATTCTTTTGATATTAAAATAATATATAAATGGATGGTATATCATATATAAAGAATCATTAACATGTTATATTTATTATTTACATGAGTTACACATCATTATTATACTCATCCAAATAATATTATATTGAATAACAATTACACCACGACGTGGAGACGGTAAGCCGTACGTACGCACGTATGGTGACATGTTATTCAAAGGGTGGATAGAATACTGAATATAGTTGTACCATATTTATAATAACATCACAGTATATAAATGATACTGGAGTCATTATTTTAGAATGGTAACAACAAAGGAAGAAGAAGTGGAAGAAGAAATGAACTTGGAAAAGGGGTGGTGAAAACATTACCTCTTCTTCGGGTTCTTCCTTTTGATTTGATCAAAAGGGCTCCTTAGGTTGGCTTTCTGATCAAACTAAGGCCCCTAGGTTGTAGTGAGGGATGTTGGGAGAGTATTTGGGCAGAGTTTGGCCGAACCAAAAGGCTTTAGAGTTGTGAAGAAATGAGAAAGAGGAGTGCCCTTTTATAAGAGGGGTGAGGGGCACCTTTGGAAAAGCTAGAAATATTAATTTATAATAAATTCATATTCGGTTTCTAATGGCTCCAAAGTTGACTATTCAAAGGTTAAGGTGGGGATAGGTCGAAAACCACTCAACCAATAGAATTTAGACAGGTTTGGGTACTTATATTAACCTTATCTTTAAGTATTAACTCTAAGTTAATTAGTTTCACTTTTACAATGTCTCTTTGTATTTTTATATAATATGGTTAATAAACTTACTATATACATACAAGAGACCCCCAAGTGGTCCATTAATGAGGAACCTATCATAATATAAGTCTCTTGGCCGAACCTTAGATTTTTAGGAATTTAATATCAATTAATAATATAATATTTGTTTTAAGAACTCTTTTATGTCAATTTTGACACTATTCAATAGTTGATTTTTGTGAAACTCCTAACAGATTGATTACTTCGAAAAAAGTCAATTAAATCAATCCTAATATATCATATTATCATAGAAAATTAGTTTAATTCATTAAAAGTTTCATATTATAATTATTTGGGTATTTATAAGATCAATTATTTTTATTTTTCACTATTTTAGTAATTACTGCATCATCATTGTGTCATAAATAAAATAAATTATATAATGTCTAAAAATTATAAATAAAATATCATTATGTAGGAAATCTTTTTAGATTTCTAATGAATATTTATAATCGAAAATCCAACATGTATAACCCTATGTAAAAATTGTTCTTCTAAAAGATGTAAGCTTATGCCATTTTTATTTTTATTTTAACTTTATTAATATAATGTGTCCCTACCACATACAAGTGGCTCCAAGGGGTCCCCAAATTGACCCAAGGATGCTCATGGTCGGGTATGTGTCCACCAATAAGGTTAGGACACGTTTTAGGGTAATTTTGTATTATTATAATATTATTTTTTAACCCTTATTTACCGGATTTACCCTTTAACCATGGTAAATAAAATATTTACCGCAGTAATTATTCAAAATGTCTAAAAATAAAAGTTACCTATTTACAAAATTTGAACATCCTGATTCCAAATATGGAATCCATTTTCCTAAATTCAAAACACAGAAGTGGCAGAAATTAATTTAAAATTAATTCCCGCTGTCAAAACAAAAAGTGTGTTTTTAAGAGATAATAACTATCAAAAGATTGACACTTGTTTATGTTCGGTTTAATTGTAAAATTATGTCCAATGATAAACATTAAATTGAATGGTAAAAATATATTCTAAATATACTTTAAAACCACTCAAATTCACAATTTATCACTATTAATTATTTTGATTAAAAAAGTTGTTTTTAATTAAAATTTAGTAATTTTCACTATTCATCAAAATATGAAAGTTATTCGAAAAGTACAAAAATTTCACCTTAGGCTAAATTCGATATTCCGAATCCAAAAATGAAGTCCATTTTGAAATATAAAATATATATAATTTCAAAAAGTAGGTAATACTATTCATAACGGCTAGTTTGATTGGTTGTGGTGTGTTAAAATCTCGAAGTTGCGTACAATGCACGTCATTGCATTATTCGAAAGGAAACATACCGAGGAAGCTTGGGGTGTTACATTCTCCCCTCCTTCAATAAATTGCGTCCTCGCAATTTTTAAAATTTTTCTTGGGAATATAATGGAAAGTCCCACATCGGAAAAAGAGTCAATAAAACTATCACTTTAAAAGAAAGAAAGAGAGGTATAAGGGTCATCCAAGATAACCCATACTTGGATTCCATGTAAGAAAACGTGGATATGGATGATAAACTAAGTGTCAAGTTCTGATGGAGAGGGATATAAATCATGATCAGGAGAAAGTTAACAATGAGAAAACCACAAACTTGTGTTGGGACAAACGACCATTAGTCTTCTAGTAGGAAAGTAAACGGACACCATTTTTTTAAGTTACATTACATAAGGAAGAGGAATTCATTTATGATATTGACTAAGAACATTATGAGATATACTTACATTTTAAGTATATTTTCATTCTTTAATAAATTTCCACCACTATCTCATTTTTTTTAAACGATCAGTATTCAAGAAGACTTGGTCACACTGGAAGAGATAGAATAAACTTCTATAGAATCACATGATCCATGAAGGATAAACCATATATTTAAATTGTCTTTGAAGATTAATCAAAACCAAAATGGTCAGTGAATGATCTAATGATCCCCCAAAAGGATATTCGTTGAGATAAATATGCACTAATCTTAATTTCTAAAATTAAACCAACAATACCCCAAAGTTAAATAGATACCATTCAATAACCAATTGTCCTTAAAATCCTTTAATATAATCCAAACTAATATTGAAACCCAAAACATAGAAGAATTTGATTAGGTAGTCTCCCATGTTAAATTGTATCTCCAAATGACATCAGATACTCTTAAAGTTACATACTCAAAGGTAATTAACCTAATCACATATTCTCTATTATAGTTTAATCATTTCCATAAATAACCCAAATCACTATAAATCCACAATAAAAACATAGATAAAAATCTATCATTACTCCACAAATGAAACCCCGTAGTATTCTATTTTCCTTGGGCATATAGTGTTCCCAACAAAGCGAACATCTTCCAAAATAACATTTATCACTTAATCACCAAATCATTTTCCTATACCAAGGGTATTCTTTTGATATGAAATAAGAACCCAAATCAACTTATTATTGATCAATAAAATCATTTAACTAAAAAAAAAGTCACACTAACCAGGGACTTCACGTAGTCCAGTGGTAGGTGATAAATCCCAATCGCACTTTGGTTGTGGGTTCGATTCCCATAGCTTTGTCCGACGCGACGGGTTGTCACACGGTCTACGTGTTGTCCTTTTTCAAAAACTATATTTTATAATATTGCCAAAATGAGATAAATTCCTCAAAATACTATATCATAAATTTACCCACAAATGTTATATCATACCTTG
Organism: Viscum album; assembly: GCA_963277665.1. Classification (NCBI taxonomy): domain Eukaryota; kingdom Viridiplantae; phylum Streptophyta; class Magnoliopsida; order Santalales; family Viscaceae; genus Viscum; species Viscum album. The sequence continues at coordinate 743,330,522 of OY728155.1, read as the reverse complement.
AATCTTCATCCCAAATTAGAATAACTTATAATTCTCTCAAACCCCAATGATCATATAAATCCAAATGGTTATTTATACCCATATCCACAAGAGAAGAGACAATTCTTCCTCAAATATCATTCTCACATGGCAAACTGCGGTGTTACAAATACAAGAGAAAATTATTCCATAGTAAACCCATCAACAAGGAGTGCTAATACTTTTTAAACATTTCTCCAACCATTTATTCCCACATAGCTTCTTCTTTGACCAAAAAATATCCTATAGAATAGGACATTCACTCGGGTAATGGCCAGGTCCCCTACATTTACGGCAAATGACTGTAAATGGACTCTTGGGACCATTTTTATCTTCTTCCATAGTACTCTTCATTTTTCTTCAGCAATTGTTTACTTTATGTCCTTCCTTCCCGCACATAAAACATTTCGTTGTCCCATTGAGACACTTTCCTGGGTGTCTCTTTCCACATTTCCTGCATGATGAAAATTGAGGGTTCTTTTCTCCATGGTCTCCATTGCTGGAGCTCTTATCATTTATCACCTTTCTCTTCCTTGTTGAGTCTGGGAGTTGGTTAATATATATGTTGTTGATCATATTTTTGGAAAACTGATTTGGCATAAAGACGATATCTTTTATGCCTATCAACATTCCATTTTGTTGCTCATTGCCACCACCGTTCCCATCTTGTACATCATTCTCAAAGTCACTATGACTTCCTTGGAATCCAGCCATTGACTAAAACCATAAAGCATTGTGTGAGTAATAGTAGTCGTAAAATCATTTAGAGATTAAAATGTCACCATATTCTCAATTTGAAACATATTAGGATTAACCAAGGTCATTTACTCTCATCTTATATATATATTACTTAAATTGGTTTGTAAAGAAAATGTAAATTATCCTAAGCATATCCCCCGGGAGTGTCGTAACCAAGAGTGCAGCAAGGCCCGTTGTCGTGCACCAGTTCCCGTTCGAGTCTAGCTCAAAGCGGTGTTTTCGGGTTTTAACCCTAGGTACATCTGTGCCAGAGCCGCCTCTACCTGCTCGTATCCAGACAGGGATGTATTGCTCGGAAAACTCACAAAATCCCGACAATACCAAAATTCTAGGAAGTTCTTTTATACTAATCCTCAAAGTTCATCTTAGGTCTACGTGCTCTAATCAGAGTTTATCTAAATCTAGCTACCAAGGTTTGTACTAAACTTCCTCTGATACCAACTGTAACGCCCCGACCCCAGCTACCCAGAGTCGGTGCATTATTTACGTAACATTGGCATGATCACAAGAAAGATCAAATCTCGAAAGACCGATTGGTTTAGTAGCCTTGGAAATACTAGATATAATCATAAAGTTTTACATTACATTTCAAAGTGAAAAACTACTACAACAACAAAGTCTTCATATCCACACTATTAACCCCTCATAATATCCCTGCAAGTCATTCATAAATTACTTCTTCACTACCTGGGAAAAATAAAACATAGAAAAGGGGTGAGCTCAAATGCCCAGTAAGGATAACAATATAGCGGAAACTTTCATCAATAAGAATAAACATTTAAGGCAATGTATAACTAAAACAAAAGCCTTTTAAACATGAACTTTCAACATGGTATGGCATAAATAAAATGAAATAATGCCATTTACTTATTCACATGGATATTCCACTAATCGAATAATCACATGCAAAAATAAATAACCACTTTCATAATGTTGGAATGCATAATGCTAAACGTTAATTTCTTTGTCTAGGCCTCATCCCAAGACCTAGGGGTTACTTCTAACCGGAACCCAACCCGGAGTGCCTCTAATAACCGGACACCAACCCGGAGTGCCTCTAATAACCGGACACCAACCCGGAGTGCCTCTAATAACCGGACACCAACCCGGAGGGCATACTTTTACCAGTCCCTAACCTGGAGGGCTTACTTTAACCAGTCCCCAACCTGGAGGGCTTACTTTTACCAGTCCCCAACCTGGAGGGCTTACTTTTACCGGTCCCCAACCCGGAACATACTTGTTTAGCACATTCATCTGAAGAAAAGTTTGAAATATAACATAAACATTCGGATTAAAACTAGAATACGAAATGTCAATAGTTTCACCATAAATAATGAATGGTATAAAATAGCACATCCACAGTCAAACATATCACAAAACCTTCAATACAATATAGAAGTTTTGTATTATAATAAATCAACTTCAAATAAGCGTAAAATCCATTAAAGGATGTTGACATAGATGAAATCAAAACACTTTTTAGAGAAATATCTCTTTCTATTTTTGAAATCATTTAAGAGCCATATAAAATAAAACATTTTCTTGAAAATATTCTTGTAAGCTTGTAAGGAAAGCTTTGACGATTTTATAACGGCAGAAAATAACCGCACCCGCCGTATAAGTAAAAAAAACATTCTTATCTCAATTCTGTCGAAAAGGTTAAAAAGGACCTTGTTTGGAAAACGACGGAAAGATTCCTTTATAAACCTCTTATAAAAAGTCAAACAAGGGTATAAATGACTTTAACCCATATTCTTGTAAATAGTAAAAATGTTTTGAAATACATTTCGAAGAAACATGGATGTGGATGATAAAGAGATCCCAGTAGATTATTACGTATAATACAACCTCGGATAATGAAGAGATTGTGAAATAACCCTTACCTTGTACTTTTCCTTGGTTGGGGTAGGTTAACCTCCTGTATAATGGTGAAATAGTTGTTATTAAATTATACAAGAATCATATATATTAATATGATATCATATATGATCTTTTAACATTGATTTGTTAATAATATCTTAGAATTATCGTCGTTTCGGGAGTTAACTTACTCATTTTCTTTTATATGTTTTGTTACATAAGCCATGGTTGTTGTATCTTATTCATATCCAGAATGATATACAGTCCTTAAACATCATTTTTAAATCATCAAATGATAATTATACTTGAATGGATACGATGGAGAATGAATCTCATCGCGTTCGTGGAGACGGTAGTCCGTACGTACGCACGAGCGACAATATCATTCTTTTGATATTAAAATAATATATAAATGGATGGTATATCATATATAAAGAATCATTAACATGTTATATTTATTATTTACATGAGTTACACATCATTATTATACCCATCCAAATAATATTATATTGAATAACAATTACACCACGACGTGGAGACGGTAAGCCGTACGTACGCACGTATGGTGACATGTTATTCAAAGGGTGGATAGAATACTGAATATAGTTGTACCATATTTATAATAACATCACAGTATATAAATGATACTGGAGTCATTATTTTAGAATGGTAACAACAAAGGAAGAAGAAGTGGAAGAAGAAATGAACTTGGAAAAGGGGTGGTGAAAACATTACCTCTTCTTCGGGTTCTTCCTTTTGATTTGATCAAAAGGGCTCCTTAGGTTGGCTTTCTGATCAAACTAAGGCCCCTAGGTTGTAGTGAGGGATGTTGGGAGAGTATTTGGGCAGAGTTTGGCCGAACCAAAAGGCTTTAGAGTTGTGAAGAAATGAGAAAGAGGAGTGCCCTTTTATAAGAGGGGTGAGGGGCACCTTTGGAAAAGCTAGAAATATTAATTTATAATAAATTCATATTCGGTTTCTAATGGCTCCAAAGTTGACTATTCAAAGGTTAAGGTGGGGATAGGTCGAAAACCACTCAACCAATAGAATTTAGACAGGTTTGGGTACTTGTATTAACCTTATCTTTAAGTATTAACTCTAAGTTAATTAGTTTCACTTTTACAATGTCTCTTTGTATTTTTATATAATATGGTTAATAAACTTACTATATACATCCAAGCGACCCCCAAGTGGTCCATTAATGAGGAACCTATCATAATATAAGTCTCTTGGCCGAACCTTAGATTTTTAGGAATTTAATATCAATTAATAATATAATATTTGTTTTAAGAACTCTTTTATGTCAATTTTGACACTATTCAATAGTTGATTTTTGTGAAACTCCTAACAGATTGATTACTTCGAACAAAGTCAATTAAATCAATCCTAATATATCATATTATCATAGAAAATTAGTTTAATTCATTAAAAGTTTCATATTATAATTATTTGGGTATTTATAAGATCAATTATTTTTATTTTTCACTATTTTAGTAATTACTGCATCATCATTGTGTCATAAATAAAATAAATTATATAATGTCTAAAAATTATAAATAAAATATCATTATGTAGGAAATCTTTTTAGCTTTCTAATGAATATTTATAATCGAAAATCCAACATGTATAACCCTATGTAAAAATTGTTCTTCTAAAAGATGTAAGCTTATGCCATTTTTATTTTTATTTTAACTTTATTAATATAATGTGTCCCTACCACATACAAGTGGCTCCAAGGGGTCCCCAAATTGACCCAAGGATGCTCATGGTCGGTTATGTGTCCACCAATAAGGTTAGGACACGTTTTAGGGTAATTTTGTATTATTATAATATTATTTTTTAACCCTTATTTACCGGATTTACCCTTTAACCATGGTAAATAAAATATTTACCGCAGTAATTATTCAAAATGTCTAAAAATAAAAGTTACCTATTTACACAATTTGAACATCCTGATTCCAAATATGGAATCCATTTTCCTAAATTCAAAACACAGAAGTGGCAGAAATTAATTTAAAATTAATTCCCGCTGTCAAAACAAAAAACGTGTTTTTAAGAGATAATAACTATCAAAAGATTGACACTTGTTTATGTTCGGTTTAATTGTAAAATTATGTCCAATGATAAACATTAAATTGAATGGTAAAAATATATTCTAAATATACTTTAAAACCACTCAAATTCACAATTTATCACTATTAATTATTTTGATTAAAAAAGTTGTTTTTAATTAAAATTTAGTAATTTTCACTATTCATCAAAATATGAAAGTTATTCGAAAAGTACAAAAATTTCACCTTAGGCTAAATTCGATATTCCGAATCCAAAAATGAAGTCCATTTTGAAATATAAAATATATATAATTTCAAAAAGTAGGTAATACTATTCATAACGGCTAGTTTGATTGGTTGTGGTGTGTTAAAATCTCGAAGTTGCGTACAATGCACGTCATTGCATTATTCGAAAGGAAACATACCGAGGAAGCTTGGGGTGTTACAGTTAGTGGTTATGTTTACAGATTGGGGGAAGTTATTTAAATTTTGTATATATATGTTGTTTATGTTTCACCCCATTTATATGAGGAATTAATTATACTTTGTAATTGATGGTATGGTCCCACTATATCCCCTTGATACATCATTAGGCATCATGAGACAAAACATATATGGTCTTGGCTGAGGCATTACCCATATATTTTCATATATGGATTTGGATGAGGCCTTAACCATTTATTTTCAAATGTCCTGACCTATTCCTCAATGATATGATTTATATTTCTGAAATTATGCATTCTATAATTATGATATTATTAATTGATAATTCATGTGATTATTTGACTAGTATAATATTTATGGTCAAGTTTATTTCTCATGTAATTATTTATGGTATTATTTAATCAATTTTCACTCATACCATATTTTGCTTAATATTATGATTTAATGGTAGGTGTTTTTAGTTATTCACCATGAATTGTTATTTATGATAGCTTCCATTGTATTTCATAACCTTACTGAGCATCTGATATCACCCCTTTTTTATGTTTTATTTTTTCCCAGGATGTGAAGATGTTTATTATGAATTACTTGCAAGGATAATCTAGGGGTTTATAGGTATTTCCAATGGATTTGATATGTTTTTTTTTCTTTCAAGTTTTAATCTAAAACTTATGTGTGTATCTGGTTTCACAAATTTACTAAACTATTTGGTCCTTTGGGATGAAATCTCTTATTCATAGTACCAATGTAATTAAGTAAGATGCCAGCTCCGAGCTATTGGGGTTGGGGTCTTTACAGTTGGTATCAGAGGAAATTTTGTAGAAACCTTGGAAACTAGATTTAGAAAACATATTTTAGGGAATATAACCCTAATATGTAATTTGATGATAAGAATAGAAGAACAACCTAGAATTTTAGTAATTTAGAGATTGTGTGGGTCTTCCTAGAAATGCATCTCTGTTTGGATAATACAAGTGGATGTGGTTGTGGAATAGATATACCCAAGGGTAACAACTCCAACAAGGTGTGTCGGCCCTAACTCAATGTAACCTGCTACACAAAAATGGGACTTACTGTGCACCTGGTTTGACACTCTTGGGGTATATGCTTAGGATAATTCACATTTTCATTACAAACCACAATGAAGTATTTAAAAGTAAATGTGTCCCCAAAGAAACCATGTTTATGATTATGATATTAGCTATCCATAAATTTCCAAATTATTTTAAGTGTTTTTCTAGTTCTAAAATTATGCATTATGATTCATATCCTAATTTAGTGTATTACATTATTTAGAAATGAAGATAGTTTAAGAAATGGAAATTGTGTCAACACACGTATTCCATGTATGGATTGCCCTCCTATGCAAAATAATGATGTTGGAGCTAGAGATGCAACTGGAGTGGAACAACTTATAACTATATTGGGAAAACTGACTCGGGTTATGAATAATAACCTTACTCATATGGATCATCTTGATCCACAAAATGGAGGAAAAATGTTAGACCGCTTCATGAGACAACAGCCTCTATCATTCAATGGGACTATAAACCCATTTATAGTTGATAAATGGATAAGTTACTTAGATAATATGTTTCTCACTTTGTAAAGTAATTAAATGGAGAATGTTGTCATGGAAATTTATTGTCTCTTAGAATATATGAATCAATGGTGGTCATCGATTCAAAAAACAAAGTAGGAGTAAGAAATAGAAAGCATGGAATGGAAGGATTTCAAGGAACTTTTCTTGAAAAAATATTTCACTTAGGAACAACAAGAATATATGGATATAAAATTCTTGAATATGAGGAAAAAGGAGGATGATGATATTACTAAGTATGAAGCCAACTTTATGAGGTTATCAAGGCATGTTGCAGATTACGTACGCAATCCAAAGAGAAATATTGATCAATTATTTTATGGGTTAAAACCATTCCTATAAAAACATTGGTTTCCCAAACTTTCTCATCATATAAAGATATAGTATCATGTTCTATCAATACAAAGAAATAATTCTCTAAGTATTATAACTTTAAGAAAAAAACAAGAGAATAATAGAGTTGTAGAGAAAAGAATGGATAAAGGGAAGAGTAGAAAAGGGATTTTTCCAACATGTGATACTTGTGGAAGGAAACACCCTAGTAACTTATTAAATAGAAAAGGAGTTTTATACAAGTGTAGTAAGAAAGGTCATCATGATAACGATTTCAAGGGAATTAAAGAAGCTACCAATGTTTAATGCTACAATTTTAGGGATATGGGTTACTATGAAAATGAGTGTCTGAAGCGTCATGGAAACTTTCCTTAGAAAAGGTGACAGGATCAAGGATAATCTTATACGATCACAAAAGATGAGGTTGAAGTTCCTAATAATTTGGTGGTAGGTAATTTAATCATCTCATCAAATCTATATAAATCTTTATTTTATTCTGGATCATCATATTCCTTTATATCTTCCCAGTTTTTATTAAAAATTAGATAATTCCAATTCATCTTAACAGGGGAATTTTTAGTAAAGAATCCTAGTGGAAACCTTATTCAAACAAAGATCTTTCAAGAAGTTCCTATTATGACACATAAATGTGCTTTAATTTATGATTTTATCATCATTCCTATGGTTTATTTTGATATAATCTTTGGTAGGGATTAGATTTTGAAATATAATGAAAAAAAATATTGCAACGTGAAGGAAATTATGACTCATGATGAAGGTATGGAATTTCTCATCTTTAGAGGGGAGACTTCATTATCTGATTCATATCTGGATCCACCTCTAATAGATCTTCTAAATTAAATTATTGGGGAAGAAGAGAAAATATTAGATGAAGAAAGAAATATTTAAATTGAGGATGTACCTATTGTGAAAGAATATAATGATGTATTTATAGATAATTTACTTAGACGTCCTCCAGAGCGAGAAATTGAGTTCTCTATTTATTTAATTCCTAATACAAGACATATACCAAAGACTCCTTATAAAATGGACACTATGGAATTAGTGGATTTGAATAAATAACTAGAGGAATTGAGTGATAAGGGGTTTATTTTCCTGGGTTTTTCTCCATGGGGATCCCCTATTCTCTTTGTCAAGAAGAAAGATAGATCCATGAGGTTTTTCATTGGCTATAGAGAAATAAATGCTATTACAATAAAGAAAATGTATCATCTGCCTCGTATTGATGATTTATTTGATAAAATTCATATAAATCTATATTTTTAGAAGATTGAAATTTGATATGGATATCATAAATTGCATGTGAGGAAAGAAGATATTACAAATACAACATTTTAAACCAAATATGGACATTATAAGTTTACAGTAATTCCATTTGGACTGACTAATTCACCCTCTGTTTTTATGGATCTAATAAAATAAGTTTTTAATGAATATCTTGAATATTTTTTTTGTGGTATTTATTGATGATATATTGATATATTCCAAAATCTATGAGGACCATGAGAACAACTTGTGGGTTATGCTAGAGATTCTGAGAAGAAAGTCATTATATAGAAAGTTTAGAAAATGTGAATTCTAGCTTTAAATAGTTTATTTTATTGTCCATATTGTCTCTAATGATGTAATCTCAGTTTATCCTACGAATAAAAAGGTATTTAAAGAATTTACTACACCAAAAAACATAACTGAGGTATATATTTTCATTGGTTTAGTAGGTTACTATCAGCGTTTCATTCAGGATTTTCCCCAATTAGCTAACCTGTTAACCAAACTTACTTGTAAAGGGGTTAAGTTTGTATAGAAAAAATAATGTAAAGAAGTTTTTTATGAATTGAAGAGGAGATTAGTGAATTCTCTGACCTAGACTCTACCATCGATAAATGGTGTATTTTTTATTTATAGTGATGCATAAAAGAAAGGACTTGGTTGTTTCCTTATATAGAATGATGGAGTTATTTCCTATGCATTAAGGAAGTTAAAAACTCATGAACAAAACTATCCAACTCATGATCTTGAGTTATAAGCTGTAATCTTTTCTCTAAATATATGGAGATTTTATCTCTATGGTGAAATATGTGAAATATATACAGATCAAAAGAGATTGAAATATATCTTCTCAAATAAATAACTCAATATGAGGTAAAGTCGATGGCTTGATCTACACAATGATTATGATTGTTCAATACGTTTCCACCCAGGGAAGGTGAATAAGGTAGTTGATGTATTGAGCAGGAATGATCATGGATTTCTAAACAAAATGAGAATTGACAAGGATCTTGTGTACATGGATCTAGAGAAGATGAATATGGGAATTATCAGGGAAGGTGAAACGTCATTACTTTTTTAATTTATTTCCCAACCATATTTATTCGAAATAATTAAACGTTCTTAGTCTGATGATGTGAATTTCCAAAAGAAAATTAAAGATGTGAATGATGTGAAGTTGGTAAAAAAATTATAATGATGGAATTCTAAAATTTGGGAAGAGGATTTGTGTTCCCTCCATAGCTGAGTTAAAAAGGGAGTTATTTAATGATTTTCATAGCTCAAATTTCTCTATACACCCTAGTATCTCTAAGATGTATAGATATTTGAAGGAAAATTTCTGGTGGGATAATATAAAGCATGAAATTTATGATTATGTATCAATATGTTTAGTTTTACAATAAGTGAAGACTAAAAGAAAACATCCTAGATAAGTCATGCAACCTCAGCCTATTTTTATATGGAAATGGGATGATATTACTATGGATTTGGTCACTGGATTAATAAAAACTCCAAGAAATAATGATACAATATGGGTAATTATTGATCGACTTACCAAATATTCACATTTACTTGCTATATGGGAGGATTTTCCACTAGAGTTCCATGTGAGACTCCATATTAATGAAGTTTTATGACTTCATGGAGAACCTATTTCCATTTTTTCTGATCATGATCCATGATTTACATCGAAATTTTGGAAAAGTATTTAGAAATCATTGGATACTGAGTTTCATTTGAGTACTTCTTATCACCATCAAACTAATGGGAAGTCAGAAAGGATGATCCAAACTTTAGAAGACATATTGAGATCATGCACACTTAACTTTCAAGGCATGTAGGGTTAGTATTTACCTTTGGTAGAGTTTTCCTACAACAATATTTTCCATTAAAGTAATCAATTGGAACTATATTAAGCATTGTGTTGAAAGAGATTTCGTACACCAACTTGTTGGGATAAAGTTGGTGAAAGGAATCTTGTAGGACCAGATCTAGTGGAGGAAACAACGGCAAAGGTAAAGACTATTCAAAAACATATCAAAGTAGCCTAAAGTAGGGAAAAAAGTTTTGCTGATAACTGGAGGAAAGATTTGGAGTGTCAAGTGGGAGATCATGCATTCTTGAAGGTATATACATGGAAGAGTGTTATAATATTTGGAAAGAAAGGGAAATTTATCCCTAGGTACATTGGATCCTTTGAAATACTAGAGAGAATTAGAGATGTGGTTTAACATTTGTCGATTCCACTAAACCTTTCTAAAGTACACAATGTGTTCCATATCTATTTATTAAGGAAGTACATGCTAGAACCAATACATGTAATCACTTTTGAATAAATGGAATTGGAACCTAATTTATCTTACTGTGAAGAGCCTATCCAGATTTTGGACACTAGAGAGTAGGTTTTGAGGAATTGGATGACTCAGCTCGTAAAGGTACTTTGGAAAAATCATAAAATTGAAGAGGTGACATGGGAACCAGAGGAATTTATGATGAAGAGCTACCCAAATATTTTTATGAGGTGACATTCTAGAAATTTTGAGGATGACATTTTTTGGAGGGATAATGTAAAACCCCAATATTTTATGGTATGACTCTTAAAATTTATCATCTTCGATAGTTTATGCTTCACGCAACACCGAATTTAAAACCATAATATATTATTAAATTTGACCATTGGAATAGTAATGTGACCATTAGGAATAGTAATATGACCAATATAATAGTAACTTCATCTATGAAAGTATAAATAAAACTTGGGTAACCTATAAATTAAAATATAGTGTATTTATATCCTATAATAAGTAAATAAATGTTTCAAAAATGGTAAATTAAGTGTTGGTATTTTTGTAAAGAGTAAAAGATTATTTATAGTTTTATGATTAATATAATGTTTTAAAATAATTTTTTTTCATAAATTAGATTCATAAATTAATATTTTGTTTTCTCATGATTATAAGATAATATTATGAGACCTTAATTAATTTTTCAAAGTGTTATAAAATCAGCTATAATTTTAAAATCATTATTTTTTGAATAAATTGTGATTTTAATTAAAAATTAAATTTATCATATTTAGAAAATTATTTTTATAAAATTTAGTTAATTTTTTAATTTTACACATTGAAAAATGGTCATGGGGAATTTTTTAGATTTTTATAAAATACTTGAATTTTGTGAATAGTAAAATATAGTAATTTACAATATAAATACATTATGAGTTAAATACACTATTCCTTGAGTCATTGCTGAGGTAATAATCATAATATCAAAATCACCTTAATTATTTTAATATATTTAGTGATAATGCTCAAAATATTCATAGTCTTGATCCAAAATAATATAAAAATGAATAAAATATTCAAAAAAACCCTTCTCCTCCCCTATAAAAACCACCCTTCACCACCCCTTCTCCTCACACCTCCAAAGAATTGAATCTTGATTATATTATTCCCATTTACTCTCCCAAACCACTCCTACACATTCTGGTCTTTCTAGTCTCACCCAAAAGATCATTTCAAAGTTTCTTAAGGAGGTTCTCAAGGAGATGAATTCAGGAGGTAAAATACCCTTTCATTCTTTTAATTTCGTTTCAATTTCTTTTCTTTTCTTATCCTTCCATCAGCTCCCCTATCAAAGTTACATGATAAATAAATTTTATTTTATATACTATAATTTTATTATTTCAATGTAAAATCCACCATCAAGTCTCTCCTCCTTTTCCTTTAATTTTAAAGTTGATAACATCGTATGTGAGGTGTCGATTTACCACCTTCGTAGATGACATGTTTTCATTTTTAATTATGCCTTAAAGGATGGTCATAAAACCATTTTTATGATTAAAACATATTATAATATATTTATTACATCTTATATAATGTTCTGGAGCCAATATATATACATAATATTAATTAATTAAACAAAACTAGTTTGTGATGATCGAAAAAACACCAAAATAATCTAAATTATTATCACTAACATATTATCTAATGATTTATCCTCACAAAAAATAACTAAATGAATTATATAACCATTTAATATTATGTAATATCATTAATAACATATAATTTCAATTCTGGAAAACTATTTTCATTTTACATGATCTTCTATATGCATATAAAAGTAAATCGATCATGAAAACCAAGGAAAAGAACACTCCTGAACGATGAGATTTAATCTTATAACTCATCAAAAAGACCGTAAATGAACTTAATAAAATTATAATAAAACAAATACATGTTTAATAGGTTCTAAATTAAATTAATAATGAATATAGTTTCATTATCCATGACATTAAGTGCAAGTTTATAACACTTTTGGAAATAAGGTAAGGGATTGTACCCAAACATCCATTTTTCATTCGTGTTATGATTTCTCTATATTTACCCCAATTTAATTCTTCATTAATTTTATATAATTATTATAAACTCTATTCATATGTTCCAAACTCATATATCCATATCATTTCATCTTTCTTTTACGAGGAAATGCATGTTTTACAATATTCCCTTCTCAATTCTTCCCGATAAGAAAACCCGATTAAAGGGAACTTCCTGATTTCTTACCCATTTTTAAGTATCATCCATAATATGTTTTAAGACACCATTATTTATCTAAAATCACTAATTTTGTCATGAAAAAACTATATTTTTAATTTATGGTTTTATATAAACAATTATGACAAATACAAATGGTATTTCAAAAAGAACTCTTCTTTGTGAAGTAAAAATGGTTATTTATCTCAAGAATCCCTAAATGAATTAATTAGAGTATTTTCATATATTTAAACACCTATATTGAATCTTATGATTTATTGATATTGACCTCTTATGATTATCATCTTCTATATTTTATTAAATGGTTTATGATCAGTTTGACTGTGGATGTACTAACTTGATATCATTCACCATACTGCTCATAATGGTTAGTGATTATGTTCACAGATTGGGGAAAGTTATTTTCATTTCATATTTATATGTTATTTATGTTTCACCTCATTAATATTAGGAATTAATTGGACTTATTAAGTGATTTTTTAGGCCTGATATATCCCCTCGATGAATCAGTATGTCTCATGAGACAAAATAGATATGGTTTTGGTTGAGGCCTTTCCCATTTATTTTCATATATGGATTTGTCCAAGGCGTTAACCCTTTATTTCCATATGTCTTCGATGAGGCCTCAACAGTATGTTTCAGATGTCCAAAATTATTCATTCCCTCATTATGATATTAGTAATTGATAATTCATGTGATTATTTGACTAGTAGAATATCCATGGTTTAAGTTTCTTTCTCATGTAATTATTTATGGAATTATTTAATCAATTTTCACTCCTACAATATTATTCTCAAGATTATGATTTAATGGAATTTTATTTTAGTTATTCACCATGCCTTATTAATTATGATATCTTCCAATGTATTTCTTACCCTTACTCAGAATTTGATCTCTCCCCTTTCTTATGTTTTATTTTTCCCCAAGATGTGAAGATGTTTATTATGAATGACTTTCATGGATAATATAGGAGTTTATAGATGTTTATAATGGAGTTTCTTTGTTGTTTTTCTTTTAAATTTGTAATGTAAAACTTATTTATGTATTTGGATTTCCAAATCGATTAAACTATTAGGTCCTTTGGGATGTGATATCTTGTTTATAGTACCAATGTAATTAAGTAAGACACAGGCTCCAGGCTACTGGGGTAAGGGAATTTACAAAGATTTGTTTCTTTAAGTAATGGAGAATAAAATAAGAGATTTATCTGAAATCACAAGGATATTGGAACCCTATATGTATGTTTCAAATTATCCTATATTGGCCCCACCTACTTTGTCAGTGCCTCACTTTTCATTTGTTTCAAATACACCTTTAGTATCAGTTTCTACAACCTCTACCTCACTTATACCTCCAACATGACCTTTTGGTCTCCCTCTTTTCCAAGATCTTGGTCACATAATCCTAGTTTCCAAAGGTATCGCCATTATAGGACCTCGTGTTATACCTCCATATACTCTAGCTCATGATATTGGAAAGGGAAAGAACCCTACCATTCCTAAGGATTCAAATTCTGATTATACTCTAATAGGTATTTTGTAAACATTTTTATATATTTAATAGAATATTAATTTCTTTTTATGTTATTGTCTTTTAGTTTATTATTTACTATTTATTAAATTTCATTTTACTTCCTAAACCTTTATGAATTCTTTTTTATAATCCCAAAGCATGATTAAAATCCATAATACAATTTTTGCTTTATTTTTTCTATAAGTATATTTTTTCCATGATTTGTGATCATCAAAAAGAGATATATTGTTGTCTTAGTCCCAAAATTCATTATTTTAATAATCAAAAATAATTTTTATGATCGTTCTAATCTATTCTATGTTTTTTTAAAGAAAATTAATTCTCACTGATTTTTTCCAAGTCTAGAAATGGCTGCACCTTATAAGTAATTGGTCTTGGAAGAATATTTGAAAAAATATCCAAGTGACCAAAAATATAGTTGGATCTACTGTATGAGAAACCTATCAATCGAAAATAAAATTTGTAGCAACCACATCGAGATCTCACCAAGTATGGAATCAACCATAAGTATAAAAAAATTAATCGCTATAAAAAGATCAACTGTAACAAAAAATGATCGACCATACAGTATAAAAATTCAAAGTGATTGACAAATGATGACATGGATGTTAATGTGTAAAAATGAAGAAACCATCAATTATGATCTATTAACTTTAAATCAACCATAACTAAATATTATTATTACATTATTTTTATTTTTATACTAATCTAACCACTTTTCTGTATATAATTTAAAGTCTTTTAGAATAATTAAATGACCTTGGATTTGATGCTAAAATATGAGGATATTCATGATGATTTATAAAATATCTATTGTTCAAAGAAGATATTTTTAAAGGTAACCAAAGATAAAAAAAGACTTATGGAAAAAAGTGAAAAATATATACAAGAGTACACATAATGTTCTGAATATGCAAGAAATAAGATGAACCAGTACTCTTTTTTGATAAGTGTCTGAAACACTATTCCTGAACTCGATTTATTCAACAAAGAACATTCAAACGTATTCAAGAATATTTTTCAAATCAAGAGACAACAATGAGAAGAGAAGAACTGCCTAAAGAATAACATAAAAACATAATCTACTGCATTGATTTATTATCTTTCTCCCACTCTATTCTATTTAATTTTGAGCTATCTATGTGCATTTTCTTTTTAAATCTTAAGAACCATCTCCTGATATGAACTGGAGAGTGAAAGACACTCTTTCTCTCTTACTTATCTATGATCCCATGAATAAATGTAGAAGAGGTTACACTTCCTGTATTTTCTGTGTGCAGTTGTTTTATTTCATTTTACCCATGTATAACTATGAAAGATACTTTGTGTATGGATAACCTTGTGAGTTTTTGTATAAAAACATGATTAGGGTTTTGGATCAGTTTTATTTAATAATAAACTTCTTGGAAATGGTTGGTTTCTAAGTAGAGGGGATTAATTCTCGGCTTAAGACCGAACCCCTTTTTTATTTCTATTGTGTGTTTATATTTTTATACTTAGTTTTCAAAACTTATTTACAAAAATCTAATTTGATAGTTGGATTTAAGTTTGGTTTTATATATTGTGTTTGATTCTAGTATATTAGTTTCAAAAGTAAAAATATTTACAAAGTTATTTTAACTAATATGTGATCGTTATTTTGAGAACCTTTTCCAAATATCAAATTATATAATTATACACTTTTATTTAACTAGGTGTTTTTATTGATTTGGGGATTTAAGTTTTAAATTTTTTTTAATATAATTTTTAATTGGAGACTCAATTCACCCCCCCCCCCCCTCTTAGGTTATGCACTCCAACCAACAATTTGGATTCAGTGGTAGTTTTTTGTAAGTAAACTCATGAAAAAATAACACAATGATATGGTGATTGAGAAACCATGTTGCAGTTTGGATGAATTTCTCTATTTGTTTGAGGGGAGGGATATCTTTATTTGTCTTCAATTGCATGAAATTTTATACCTAGTTGATTTGATATGTTTTATTCTAAATATCCCCTTATACTCATCATTATTATTCTATTTTGAGTAATTTTTTAAATTATTCCATAAGTATTTCATTATAGTTTGATGACTTTTTTACTTTTCCTTTATTGGAGTTAATGGATGAGAATGGTCTTGGGAAGTCAGGAGTTGGTGTGGAATTATTGATGGATGGTGGGTACCTCTTCTTAAGGGTATGTGTTGGTATGTTTCTTTATTTACCTTATTATTTATGCTAATATGAGTAAGTGATGTTGTTATATATTAATATTGGGGAAGATTGTGGTAAAATAGATAAATATGGGGTGGTTGGTATCTTACTAAAGTGATGTTGTTACGTTCTTAGGGTTGTGTTTGGTTAAGGATGATGTATGAGAAGGTGTAATCCGTGTATCATTTTATTAAATGTTATATTAGAGTTGGGATGGTTAGCATATGATTACTATGATGAAATCAGGGATTTTAGTAAGATCATTTTAGGAGGGAGAGTTAGGTTGGATCATATAATGAGGAGACTAGGAAGTAATTCATTGGTGTATAGGTGTTGGGTTTTATTCATTATTTCTCATGTTATCATTGTTATGCTAGTTGTATTGGTGGTTTTTTGTGGTATCCGGAATGAAAGTGGGGTTATGGTGAAAATTTTATTATCTTATAGTGAGGTTTGGAAGCTTTTAGGGATCAATGGAGGAAAGGTTGATGAGATTATGGGGGATTAGTTGGTTGATTTCTTATTATGTGGAATCCTTTTTATGGTAGAATTATTATAGTACTTGATTTCATGTTATTTTTTTATTTTTGGTGTGTTGGAAGTTGTTTGGTGATGATGTAGTAATGATTTATGAGGATGTGTGGAGGTATGTAGTGATGTGGTAATATTGTGAAGTGTACAAGTGTGGGGTTTTATATCTATGGTGGTTTTATAGGATTATGTGGTTGTGTGGTGGTATGTAGTGATTTGGTAATATTTTAGAATGTGGTTATATGTAAGTATGAATGAATTGAAAACATGATGAGGTTGTTTTGCATGATATGATGGCTATATTTTGTAAGAAGATGGTATGGTTTTGTTGTTTCTTTTTTTTATTTATTTTATTTAGTTATCAAGGGGGTGTCCTACCATGGTTCTCCACCCAATGTTGATTTATAGATACTTCAAAAATAACTAGTAAGAGTGGTGTTGATTTTACAAACACTTGTTTTTTATTGATTTTAATGATGTATTTTGGTGTTTTGTTAAGGTTTTTCATTAATTGTTATTTGATCTTGCATTATAATTTTTCAAATACATTGGTTTTAGATTTTATTAAGGTTTAATATTGATTGATTTAGTGTTGTTTCTTATTAGAGAATTATGTTTTAATGGTGTTGTGGTTAAGGGTTGGTATTTTTATGGTTATTTATGTTTTTGGTATTTTTTGGGGGGGCTGCAACTTCAGATGATTTTGTTTTATTTTTTTAACAGTGATAGATAGCAGTGGTTTAAACTAGTGTTATATATTATGAATTATAGTGATGGTTTAAACCGCTGCTAAACCTTCAACACTTTTGATATAAAAAACCACCGCTAAAAAAAATTGCAGCTAAAAAATGTTATGTGACACTACCCAAAAACCACCACTAAATTGGTGAAAACAATTCTAGTTGATTATTGATGCCAGCTTTAGTGGTGGATTACAAAAACCATCATGGAAACATTTAGAAGCAGTTTAAACCACCTTAAAATAAAAAAATAACTTACCCTTTGATTTTTCATAGTGATTAAACCCCTAAAAAACATTCATCCCCACATAAATGACTCACCCCTACAGAAAACACACTAATAAAGAACTATTTTTGAATATTTTTATAAATTGTATACAATGATAACAAAAAAAACATACTTCTTAATCTCAAAGTTGAACTCCTGATACAAATAATACAAATGCATGCTGATAATTCATACTGATACATATGCTATAAATGCACGCTGCTATAGTTTCACACTAAGAATGAACATATTCAATAAAAATACACACCGCTACAAATGTAACATCCCCCGATCTAGCACTATCACATGGTTGAAATAGGTAGGTTACGGGACATCAAGTGCGCCTCCCCATATGTCATAGGCTTCTGACCAGTAGTGAGGGTTTGATAAGTATTGTGGGGACACTATACCCCCTATCTATAGAGTTACAACACAATGGAATAATCATATAACAATAAATATCACAGTGGTAGAAATAATGGAAATAGTACAATATAATAGAAAACCAAATAATAAAAGTTAGTGGAATAATCCAAATAAATAATAAAGGAATAATATTATGACATGCTGAAATGTAACTAAATTTCATTCTAGAAGTAATACAAATAAAAAACTAGTTGACTCAAATAAAGACTCAAATTCCCCAGTCCCAAACCCTATGTCGATCACATCTCCAAACTCCAGCTCATCCAGCAAGAAACAATCAATAGCAAGGTCAATTGCCCTTATCAAATCTTGTATCCATGTAATCTAGTTGGGTGCCAAATGGCATCCCAAGTAGGATGTGATTTTAACTTAATAGGCCAACACCACTGTGTCTAAACATAACCAATCTGATAATAAGTGAATATAATAATTCAATAAACAGGTGAATTAATTAATTAAAAAATTAAATTAATACCACATCAACCTTCTTTGGCACCGTGTCAGAATATATATGATCATTGTAATATCATGATTTTTACAATGATAATAAAAACCCTATTTTGATAAATTGTAAATTCCTTATGAGGAAAGAAACAATTTATTAGTGAAAGTAACTTAAAATGGGTTAAATGCTTTATGAAATGATCAAAGTCAAGTTAAAACTTTGAGATATTTAATTGAATATCTTCAGAGTAAGACACTAAGTTAGAGCGATATTTCGAGGCTCGTAAGGCTCGGCGAAGACAGAATAAAAAATTATTTAGTATATTATTTTTAAGCGCATGCAATTTATTCAAAATAATTGAATAAATCCAAAATGATGTGTCATTTGAGAAATATAAGACCACCGTTGGGTTCAAAATGCAGTTTTTACCCTATGGGGAGTATAACATTCTAAGGCATCGGACGTTTGGATGCCTTGCTTATGAGATTAAGTTATTAAATAATATTTAATATATTATTTTATTGAAAATAATTAAATATCCCCCAAACAGTGAGTCATATGGGAAATATGAGGCCATCAATAGGTCTGGGACGTGGTGTTTATCCTAGGCGGGGTATAACATTTGTAAGCATCAGATGTTTGGATGTCTCGCTCGCGAAAATAACCATTTTTATATTTAATTAATTTTTAATCCGTTTTTTTATATTAAATAATTAATATCTCACAAATGGTGCATTGTATGAGAAATCTGAGAGCATGGTTAGGTCCATAATGGGGGGTTTACCCTAAGCTGGGTATAACTTTTATGCGCGTCAGGTGTTTGGAAACATTGCACGCAATAAAACACTTTTAATTTTTAATTAATTATTTAATCCATTTTTTATAATAAAAAATTAATATCTCTCAAATGATGTGTCGTTTGAGAAATCTGAGACCTCCCATATGTCCAGAATGGTGGGTTTATCCTATATAGGCCATAACTTCTATGCACAATGGGTGTTAGGTATTATTTAATTTTTATGTTAAATAATTAATTTTATTTAATTATTTAAAAGGAATTTTACTAATCTCTAACCTTATGCTGCAAACTCCATTAGTTCCCACCAAAAAAAATTCAAACCTTCAATCTACACCTTTTTTACTAATTTAAAATATGAAATGCCATTAATGTATGAATTTAGACACTCCTCCATTAACCTTACATTGAATCATGGATTAAACGATCATTTTAAATTTATGGTGTTTAATGACGGTTTTTGTTGAAATGTAAATGGTGAAAATGATTAGATATAACTAATAATAAAAATAATAATTATTTTTGTTATTATTAATAATTATGAAAGATAATATTGTAATGGTGTGTTGTTATTATTATTATTAATATTAACAAAATCAGGAGTTAATAAATTAAATGGGAATGAAGAGGTGTCTGGAGATAGATTGCACATACAAAAAAAATTAAGAGGCACTACCTCCTTCATGACTGCTTGGAGATGTGGGGATTTAATATCTCATTTATTTGATAATATCATAATAAATGAAAAGTGATAATATTAAATAAATTAAAATGTAAATGGGTGTAGTGCACATGGAGAGCCCAGTGTGGCTTGGATAGTGTTTTAATATATATATATATATATATATTAATAATAATATTAAATTATTATTATTTTTGTTTTCAAAATCTCATTTCCGTTGTAACTTCTTTGTACGGTGTCGAATTGACACGCTGTCAGCAGTAGCGTGACCCTAAAATTGAGGCAGTCATTTCAAGACCAGTGTTGAATATTTAATTCAGTCTTGTGGTATAGGTCCATGAAACACCCAATATGATGATATTTTAGCACATGGAATTAATAGGATAAATTAATAAATAGGTGATGCAATTAATAAATGTTACTAAATTGATTGATGGAATAATATTATAAATTGGATCTGGGGCGGTGCGCATGGAATAGGTAGGAATCCCATTATTTTTCATGCCACTCCCATGTCTCTTACTCTCTCTCTTATTCTATTTTATTATTCTAAATTTCTCTCCTCAATGTCTTCTTTGATATTGATCGGATTGATGTGTCGTCGGTTCCATTGGATTCATCTCGATGAGTAGAAATTTATTCCTAATATTATTTTTGAAGGAGGCAAGGTTTTTTTTGTTCAGATTTAATTAAATATTTTTAATTATCAAAGATAGTGATAGTTATAAATAATGTTTAAGTGGGGATGGTTCAATGATTTTTTGGCGTGTGATCATCTTCTGGTTAGGTGTGAGTGTGGTTCAGGTGATGAAAACCTTTGTAAACCTCAACGTCGACTTAGACAACCGTGAGGTAGGAGGTTCCTTCCCATTTTTTCCATATATATATGATGTTATCATGATGTGATATTTTTATTGGACTAACCCATGATTGTGATGAATTTCATGTGGTTTTGTGGGCATGCTTGTTTATGTGTGATTATCCTAACTTTGATCTTGGTGTGACTTACCATTTCTTGCCATGACACATTTTTTTGTGTGTTGCATAGCCTATGTAATTGAATTGTAGGTACCAAGACACTCAGTTGGAGCCTTGAGGTTGGGCGTACAAGGTTACCCAACCTGTCATGGTCCTAATGTCCTTAAAGGCGGGCGCGGATACCCCTATAGAGAGGAAAGCATAGTGGCTAGCTGGTGGATACTAAGATACAAAGGTAGAACCTTGAGGGTGGGAGTTATGCAGTCTAGTGGTCGTTTCCTCATCCTAACGCAGTCTTAATGTCCTTAAATGAGGACATGGATACCCCTATAGAGGTGAAAGCATAGTGGCTAGTTGGTGGATACTAAGATACACATGTGGAGCCTTGAGGGTGGTATTTATGCGGTCCAGTGGCCGTTTACCCATCATGACGCAGTCTTAATGTCCTTAGAGGTTGACATGGCTACCCCTATATATGGGAAAGCATAGTGGCTTATTGGCCAATGCTGGTCGTGGGTTCCTATGAACTTGGGTTGTGGGTGATTAAAAGGATAAGAGGACCAAAGGTAGACCCTACATGACATATGTTGTTCATGTAACAACCACCAGAAAGGTGAGGTGAGATATGTGACCTTGATGGAGGTACATGTGTTCTTGACTTTATTATTAGAAACAAGACAAAGTAGGTGGAGTCAGGATTCGTGGTGGCTTGGTCAGTGCACGATGACTCAGAACATGTACGTTTACCGAGAATTTACTTATGTCATGATAAACACTGTTATATATATTTTTCACTTATTGTAAGTACACATTGGTGGTGTCATACTAAGTCTTGTACACACACCCTACTCGGGCATTTTGGTGCACTTGTAGATTTCATGACCAGATATCCAGCGGAGGGAAAGGGCCCTATGGCAGATGGTTGACCGATGGAGCATGGATCTGGAGCATACCAGGACATACACTAGAGTACCCCATAGATAGTTGTTTAATTACTTTTATCTTGTATTTGTCTACTAATTTATACTCTGGACAGGCTTACCACTTTGGGTGATCTTATATGTATGTCACTATTCTGTTTCAATATTTACTCTGATTGTTTATTATTTTGTTTAATCATTATTATCAATCCTATGACATGATGAAAAGTGTATAGTCTCCCTAAGGTTTCACTTGAGACCCTCACTTCTAGTTAGAAACCTCTTGAGTATGGGGAGGCATGCATGAGGTCATGTAGCATTCCGGCTCGGACCCAGTGGTTTGGGTTGGGATGTTACAATCATGTCTCACAACCATGCCAACCCTAACCATATAACCATGGTAAAACACAACCTATTTTGGTTCCATATCAGAATGTATCTAAGCATGTATCATAATCATTCCAACTATAACCATATAACCATGTTATAAATCACACAAATCTTGCTCAAGCCTGCTATATATGCATTTCAGTAATAAATCAGGGTCAAGCCCAGTGTATAAGAATTACAGTATATATCAGGTCTAAGCTCAGTATATAAGAATTCCAGCATGTGTCACTGGTCATATCCCTCAATATAATCATTACATCATGAATCACTAGGCATATCCCTCTATATAAGTATTACAACATGAATCACTAGGCATATCCCACTATATAAGAATTACAACATGAATCCCTAGAAATATCCTTCTATATAAGCATTACAACATGAATTATTAGGCATAACAGTAAGGATATCACAATATCGCATCATAAGGCTCAATGGTTAATTATGAAAATTACCATTTATCTTTCAAATACACATTTCAATTATCATTTGGTCATAAACCAATAACATGATATTCATTTCAATAATCAATCCAAGACAAGGTGAATCTATATCAAGTAACCACCCAAAATTCATGTCATGTTAAACACACTTTAATCCATTAATCAATTCATTTATAATCAAGGGCCCACTCACCCAAACGGTAGCCATAATCTAGGTAATAAACAATTGGATCCAAAGGGATTCCAAAGAATAATCCAATTTATCATTTAATTAATTTAGGCACAAGTCATATTGGTAAAATCACAATATTACACATACTTTGAAATTAAATAGACCATAGGGTTACGATTTAGACCCCCTACCTTTAATTAGAGATTAATGTAACACTTTCAAAGGGTAACACCAATGAGGAAGAAGGTGAAAAAGATCACAAGATGAAACCTAGATAAAATTAGATCAATATTAACATCAAACCCAAATGTGGTCCAAAGGTTCCACTGCCCTAATGGAAAATAATGGAAGAGGAGGTTAAAACCAAATCTAAATACTTACTAGGGATTGATCGCACAAACAAGATGTTTGGAATGGAGGAAAGGCTCCCTAAAACAACTACAGTTCATCCTAGGTTTAAAGGTGAAGGTTGAACGTGAGGGGGGATGAGAAATCAGCCACACGACAGACTTAAAAATGATACTCCTGATAAATACATAGAGTGTAATACATTTACACATTGTGTGTTCCCTTTTAAAGGGATACGCCAAAAAATTCATCACATCGAGTTAATATTTATCCTAATTGACTATTACACGACGTTAATGGTTTACACGATGTGTAACTATTTCGTGACCTTTACTGTTTCATGACATGTTTTTGGTAGAAGTTACACATAATGTAACATGTACACAACATGTAATAACCCAGCAGAAAATTTTCATCCCATTTTCCACAAAAAAGGACCCAAACCACCTTTAAATCCTTCCAAAACATGAAAAAAACCTCATAAACCCATTTAACACATTTATATATGGACTCCATTAATTCAAAAAAACTTACATCCTTGGGTTTTAAGTCATTTTCCCCCACAAAATCTCTTCATCTTCAAACAAGACTCATCCACCAAGGCTTAAAGACAAAGAAAAACCTAACAGAAGACATTTAACATAAAAAAATCAAATAGGGGAATTCCTGGAAAAAGATAGGATCTTACAACCTCTCTGCCATATAACAGATCATCCCTGAGCTACTTCAAGAATCATTGTGGGGTCTTGGTGAACAAGTCGGTCCACTGTACCTGCATATCAAACTCACTCTCCCAGGTCTCCTCTGGAACATTCCCATGATGCCACTGCTCTCGAACCCAAGGAATCACCCTACCTTGGAGATACTTCTCACTATGGTTCCCAATTCATATCGGATTCCCCTAAAAGGATGAATCATCACAAAGCTTGATATCCTCAAATTCCACCATGTGATAAGGGTAAAGGTAATATCTCTAAATCTACGACACGTGAAACACATTTTTCATGTAACTATAGCCCTGTGGAAGGGCTAATCGGTATACCACTGGACCGACCCTATCCACTATCTCAAACGGGCCGAAAAACCTGGGAACTATCTTTCCCTATTTTCAAATAAGACATTTCCCCAACCTAAGAAACACTCAAAGGAAAGTATGATGACCAAACTTGAATTATAGAGGTCATCTCTGATGGTCAGTGTAAGATTTATGCATGCTCTTCATAGTCACCAACTACCTCCTAATAAACTAAACATTCTCAGATGTCTCTTGCATGAGACTAGTCCCAAAAAGTATTGACTCAATAGCCTTTATACAATAAATAGGAAAATGGCACATATTTCCATAAAAATCCTTAAAAGGTACCATCTGGATCAAAAACTATAAGTTTTTATTATATGAAAACTCTATGAGTGCCATATGTTGCTCCCACGAACCATCAAAATCCAAAACATAGGCTCGTAACATATCCTTTAGAACCTGAATAGCCTGTTTATATTGACCATAAATATGAGGATGATAGGTCTTACTCAAACAACCTACAATCCCAAATCCCTTTGAATACCCTACTATAATAACAATTTTAAATGATTATCTC
This sequence comes from Viscum album, assembly GCA_963277665.1. Classification (NCBI taxonomy): domain Eukaryota; kingdom Viridiplantae; phylum Streptophyta; class Magnoliopsida; order Santalales; family Viscaceae; genus Viscum; species Viscum album. The sequence continues at coordinate 743,305,152 of OY728155.1, read as the reverse complement.
TATCTGAAATGATACTCCTTGGAATATCGTGTAGCCAAACTACCTCAATCATGTAAAGACTACCCATATCATCAACTATGAAGGTCTCCCTGATAGGTAAGAAGTATGATACCTTCATAAATATATCCACAATCACTCATAAATCATTATTTTGATGGGTTTTCCTGTGTAATCTTATCACAAAATTCATGGTGACATCATCCCATTTCCACTCAGGAATGGGAAATGGCTGCAAAAGTCAAGCTGACCTTTTGTGATCGGATTTCACCTAATAATAGGTGAAACATATAGAGATGGATCACATTGCCTCCTTCTTCATTCTTGTCCATCAATACTGTCTATAGAGATAAAGATACATCTTTTTCAAGACAGGATTTACCACCCATCTAGAAGTTTGAAACCCTCTCATCATCTCCTCACACAAGCCTATAGGAACCCATACTCGACCATGGAATAAAAGAGAATTTATGCATCCAAGAGAACATCCTAATGGTGTATCCACACCATATATTGTTTTCTCTTAGAACTAATCCTTTCATATCATATAAATGATTGATCTTGATCTGGTCCAAAGGAATGGGTATAACACATGTCAAAGTTAGATTTTCTTGTGCTTGATACACCTAGACATCTAGATGCATGTCTGCTGATAATTGTATTTCATGCATAAATTTTAGAGTATTTTAATGTAATGATTTATGTATTTAAATGATGAATATTTCCAATTTTGGAGTGTATTGACTTGTTTTATGTTTTATCGTAGGAAATAATAGATTTATGAAAAAAGAGTGAAAAGGGAATAATTTTAGAGAAAAAAACACCGGATTTTTTAAGCCAATGTATAGCTGGAAAACTAAAGAAACATGATTACATGATGTGTAATTAATTTAAACATCATGAATTTGTCAAGCGAAGTATATATGTCTTGATAAGTCGTGATGAGGATACACACTGTGAAAGTCAGTTACATGTCATGAGTCCTGATTACACATTGTTAAAGGAGTCAAAGTTCCAAATCTATGAACGATATTCATGAAAGATTCGAATGGATTTAAAAAATGTGGAGGAAAACACTTATCAGGATTACACGATGTGTAATTCATTTACACGTCATGATAATTTTGAGAAATAAAAAAACACAGATTCACAAGATATGTTTTGTGGTCAATATTTTGACAAAACCCCCTATAAAAGGAACCCTCAGCCACACCTTTGGAAGAACTCTGGACGAAACTCGATGACGAGAAAATGCTTGGGACTTACACCACTACAGAGTCATGATTCTTTATTTTCTTTAGGATTTTTATTTATTCTTTTTCTAAACTCTCTCATGGTTAGCATGAGTGGGTGATTTCTCTGTGTCGATTCATGCATGATGAATGGGGATTAAATGTATGAGGTATTTTATATTTTAATTCAATTTATGTTGTGATTTCATATTCAATTCTATCCTTCCCCTAATTTAATATTACATGAACATTGTGGTTCGGGTTTGGGATTGGGTTTAATTTCTTTCTTTCTTTGAGAATGACCATTGTTTGAGTTAATTGAATGTCATTATTTGATGTGATGTCAAGGGTTTAGATTTCCTCCATGACCATTGGGTTTGTCTTTTCCTTATGTTTAAACTAGGTTTTGGGTTACCCATTCCTTGCAATCTGAAGTACCTAGACATGAGAAAGGGAGAGTTTTGGATGGAGTGCATTTATCATGACCATTGGATTCACTAAGACTTGATTCCAACAATTGTGAAATCGCTAATTAATTGTTTCATACCTTGTAATTCCATGAACCTAGATTTGTTGTTCCCCAGTACCCATTTTATATTTTCTTCTCTACCTTCTTCACCAAATCACATGTTCGATAGTTTAGATTTTATTTCATATAATTGAAATTAGTTTACATTTATTTTTTTTTAATTAATATTTTCTACAACCCTATCCCTTCGGGTTCGACCACGAACTTTCATATCCTATACTAACCTGTAGTTTAGTGGTTTGTTTGTTTTGAATTTATAAATTTCTAAATTCGAGAACCTGATATGAATTAACGACGCCCATTAGGATATCATCTAAAAAGAGTGACATAATTTGTCACTCATTGTAAGACTCTCATACTATCTTTGTCTACGTCTTTTAGCTCAAAGAATCAGCAACAACGTTTCCCCTGCCCAGTGTATAATCTAACTCAATGTCAAAGACTAAAGATACTCAACCCTCCTCCTCCGCTGAAGGATCAGGTCCTGTTGAGAAAATATATACCTGAGAATCTTATGGTCTATGTATACCACAAAACTCTCACCCGTGAGATAATACATCCAGTATATCAAGGAATGTACCACTACTGATAACTCCAAATCATGATTAGTGTAATTCCTCTCATGAAGTATCAGTTTTCTAGATCTGTAAGTAACCACTCAATCCTCCCATGTCAGAACTACTCCAAGTATAACTCCAAATGCATCACAGTACATGGTATATGCTTTACCTAGAACAGGTAAAGTGAGGATATGTGCTAATACCATACTACCTTTTAGAACCTAAAAATATCACTTACAAGAATCAAACTAAACAAACTTAACCCCTTTATTGGTTAGCCCTTAAATCGGTGCTACCAAATGGTAGAATTCTATGATAAACCACTGATAATAACCTGTTAAACCCATAAAGGTCCAAATTTCGAAGGCATTATCAGGATGCGCCCAATATACCATGGTAGAAACTTTCTTTGAGTCCACTAACACTCCATCCTCTGAGATTCCATGACCCAATAAGTGCACTTTACCAATCCATAAACTGAATTTGGTTAGCTTGGTGTAAATTTGATGATCTCTCAATGTACTCAGGACGATGTTAAGATGTTTGGCATGATCGTCTGCTGACTGTCAGTACAAAAAGATGTATTCAACAAAAACCAACACAAAATAATCTAGTAAAGGAAGAAAGATCCTATTTATCAAGGCCATGAATACCACTGGTGCATTGGCCAAACCAAATGGAATTACTATGAACTCATAAAAGCCATACCTGCTTTTAAAAGTAGTCTGAGATATGTTTGATGTTCTCACCCTCAAATGGTGGTACCAAAATCTCAAATAAATATTGGAGAAGATCTTAGAACCTCTCATATGATTGAAGTGATTTTTGATGCATGGAAGAGGATATTGTTTCTTAACCATCATCTGGTTCAATCTCTAATAACCCACACATAAACACAAAGTCTCATCATCATTCTTGGTGAAGAGAACTAGAGAAGCCCAATGATATGTACTAGGATGTATGAAACATTTATCTTCCATATCTTTTATCAAAAATTTAAACTCTTGAATCTCTGTTAGTGTCATTCTATAAGGTGGGATAGAAACTAGCTCTACTCCCAACACCAACTCGATCATAAACTCAATCTCTCGCTCTATGGTAATTCATAGAACTCATCAATAAAAACATCTGAAAAACATCCTACCATTGGAGGAAAATAATCATGATACATTCCACCATTATCTAGAGTAAGAGTGGCTATTTGATCTATGATACAATCTAATCTGCACTAAATTGGTACTGCATGACCAGCCTGGAGATCTCACTCACCTTGGTGAGAATAGTTGCCTCCTTCTAGATATAGAAAGGTAACTCTCCTCCAGTATAAGTTGATATGTGTTGGGAATAGAATTATCCAATCCATACCAAGAATAAAATTGAAAACTATCATTTCTAATACAAATAGTTCCCAAAAGAAATGTTAACTACCAATCTATAAAGAACATGCTCTGAAACATTTGTTATTCTCTAACCGCACTCTCAATGGTGTATCTATGTTCAGAAAATCATCCAAGATTTCTACATATAAGCCCAAACCATATACAAAAAAATGGATAAAAAGTAATGTGATTCTACTGTATCAAACAAAACATAAGAAATGGTATATGATATAATCATCACACCTCTCATGGTATAAGTTCATGCATCCACAATAGTCAAAGTAGTCTAAATAACATGCAGCTAACCAACCCCTCTACCCTAGGATTCAGACTGACTCCCCTAATCTATTCCCTCTGCTTGGTACTTTCACTCCTACATTGAGGTTCCACATCCCCTACCTCAACCAAAACATCTTGTGGAACTCCAACTACCCGCCTGCTGAGGAGTATCTGAGTCCTTCCCAGACCCTGGTGCCTATATTGATCCCCTTCCATTGCTCTACTATTTCATGCCCCTACAAAAACTTTGTATGTGGATCATTCTTCCAAAAGCATGACACTCCAAAGTGGGGTATGGACACTGAGGCTATTTTTGGCCCATATTTCCACATTTAAAGCACTACAATAGAACATGGTCCAGAGATGGATGCCCACATCCCTGACTTCCATGACCATTTTTTCCTTAGTGAAAACTATCATAGCAATGCTTCTTTCCACTAAAAGAAGAGTTCTTAGTTCGCCCTACTGAAACAGCCTGATCACTACTCAAGTCCTCTCTCATATTCCCTACCATGATGAGTTTCTGATTCATCACATCTACAAAAATACTCAGATAGAACACATTCACTCCATAGTAAATTCCATCCTAAAAATTTCTTTCCATAGAGATCTCATCAGCTTCCAAAGATGGTGCAAAGCGCTGGAAGTTTGTGAAATGTTTAGAATAATATAGCACTGACATGCCTTCCAGTGCTAGGTTTATGATCTCATGAGATTTCTCATTCCTCAATATCTCAAGATAGAAATGGATTGGGAACTTACTCTTAAATTTATTCCAAGATAGCTCATACCAATGCCCATATTTCTCTAGAATATCCCACCAACACTAGGAAGGTCCATGAAGCATATATGCAGTAAGATTCACCCTCCTATCTACAGGTGTTTCAAGATGCTTAAAGACCATCTGGCCTGACTCGATATAAAACTCAATTGTCTGGGGGCCTACCTACCTAGTGAACATAGGTATATAATGTATCTGGAACTCTCTCTTCATATCAGACATCAAAGTCATGATGTGAATAGTCTCTCTTTCCATGGATCACATGACCCTCAAGAATCTATCATGAAGCTGAACATCTATCTATTCCTCAGGATCTACAAGAAGCTTCGGTTCAGCTACATTGGGAGTGTATTTATTATCACTCTCTTAATTCTCAACTCGAATATGAAGAGTATTCATTTTATCTGCAAGATAAACACACTCCTTAGAACACTGGATATAATAACAAGGTCAGCCTCAATAGGTGGAAACAACAGAGAACCACTACTCTGGATCTCTCTAAACATGGATTAAAAGTGTTTTAGAAATACATAATAGTTCATTTCATTCCATTTATAAAATATAACAAGAATATTATATCATAGTTTAAAAAAGAAATTATATATCACATGCAATAAATATGTAGCATCCCCGACCCGATTATTCACCCAAACAGTGCTATTGGGTCGGGTTCCACTGGCCTTAGGTCTCCCTGAATTCCAAAGGATTTCAACTTGTAGAGATGTTGTAAGTAGGTATAGTGGGGAATTTATACCCTATGGGAATGATAATATACAAGTTCAAGTAATAATATAGAGCATGCAGCAATATAAATAAGACTTATCAGACTCGAACCAGACCCACCAATGGTGGAAGCACAGTCGATAACAAGAAATAGAAAAAGCAATAAATAAACAACTATAGTGGAAGATAAATAAATAGATCATCATGATACTTGTATCCAATACCAAAACAAAAAGTGAAACATGCATTTCATAACATGCCATACATGCCAATATACAAGAGAGGATCACCAATGGATGACTAGTACAATTCATAAAGATATAACATGTTGATACAAAAAAAAGAAACTAAATATAAGCTATAGCATAGGCAAGACCTCAAGGTCCTTGCCAAAATCCCATTCTAAACAATTCTATGAACCAGGGCCTAAATCTGATCTCATACCCAAACGTAAATTCATAAAGTCTACATGTGTCATGAAGGACCCATGCAGGATGTGAGAACTAGTATCAATAGGATACCACCCAGTGGTGTGTACCTAGAATATATGTTTAATCAGACATGTAATGTAATAAGAAAAAGAGCTCAATGAAATACATAAACAAACAAACTTTTATAGTGTTCAATATCCACCAAGAATTTGTCACCTACTTCATCCATTTCCAGAATCTCATAAGAAAAGAGGATTCCTTGGCCCATGGCCCAAGGCACCCTTGATGTCATGCTCGGGTGAACCCTCAGGTTCCACCTCAAACAAGAAAACTGGAACCTAGTGCCTCCTAACACCTCTTATCTCAAATAAATCACTGATGTCCCAAAGGCATGCCCAAACAAGTAACCGTTCATTCATAACCCTACTTGAAATCACTCATCTACTCGTAGCCCAATGTATAGAGTTATAGTGATATCTATTCTCAAAATAAATCTAGGCCCCTGACCTCAATCACGGTGAGCCTTAACCCCCAACTGATAGCCTCATCACTATCAATCGAACGCTTCTTAGCTTCCATGTGACTTTCTACGACAATCACCCCCAAACTATAAACACCTAATTCACAACTATTGGGGGCCTATACCCACACGAGTGATCAAAACCACCTCATCAACAAAGTCAACCTGTGTGAACATGACTCAATTTGGTGCTTTGGCCATCATGGGTGAGTGGTAATCACCAATATAATGCCTAATCCACATCAATACTGGCACCTCAAGCCCCTGCGACCATGTTGTTCAAATATGATGGTCATGCCATCCCAAAATCATAGGCCATGCCCAACCTAATAGTCTCATTGCCTTAAACCGATGTCTATGATGCCCAATCCTGGGGTCAATACCACTCAAACAATCCGGGACAAGCCCAACTAGGGATCAGCATCACTCAATCCCAATGTCCATGCCATCACAATTTCCCTGAGCCATGCCCTTCACGACCCCTTGGGTTTAATAGCTCATCTCAAGCAAAGCATATATATACAATTCACTTTAAATAGGAAATTAAATTTAATTATATTTAATTACATGAATAAACCAACATAATAATTCAATTTAGATGAATTAAATTCCTCAGGTCATATTAATCATACCAATTCAAATTAAATTAATTAAACATCCCTGGACAATTTTTTCCAATAAGTGATGACCTATAACCTGACCTCACTCAAGCGAAAATGTAACCGGGCATTCCAAATGGAATCCCATGGGTCACACTATCATTTTAATATGAAGCAATAGTTATAAATGGGTCTCACTCAAAATACCCAAATGAGTGCTAAATGACACACCCCCCTAAACAACTACAAAAACAAAAATCAAGATATGAACCACCTGCCTTAGACTCGTAGATGTAGGCATGTCCGATATCAAGCTCCAATTCAAAGTGGTTTGGTGTAGATCTAAGTTTTTTTCCAATGCCCTAAAAATAGGATGAAATGGATCAAATGGATTTAGCGCTTCACGAGGCGAAATACAAATGAAGAATAAGGGAAGGTAAGGTTAGCCTTACTGATACAACTCCAACGCACCCGACAGATCTGGAATCAAACCACCGATGGAGGAGAGGGATAAAAATCCATGGGAGGAGAGGAGGGGGGATTTTCTTATGTTGTGTGCATGACCAAGGAGAAATAAGGGGATAGAAATAAGAAAATAAATAAAAATAAAAACTTTAAAGTCACCTTGTATGGACTGCATAATTTACCCGCACGGTTTTCCAAACCGTGCGGCCTTCCATGTTGAGGTATTGTCAAAGTGACAGTACCTATGCGGCCTTCTGCACAATTTTTTCTAACCATGCGCAAACCGTGTGAAGGCCTCTATAACATTTGTAGACACTCATGCACAGTTGTGTGCCTCCCATGCACGGTTTCCACAAACTGTGTAGCATTTCAAAAATGTGTCGCATGGTTAACTAAAAGAGGCCGCACGGTTTTCCCAAAATTATGCACCCTGGCCTGCTATTCCAAAACAGGTCATTCGGTATCTCATGCTCCTAAAACCGCTTTTGAACCCCCAATGATTTGTCCAAATGTGGAAACTCATAATTTGATTCTTATCGATGATATAGAAAAGATAATATCCACTAATTGAAAAATTCAAATCATGAATGGTTTTCGACCTGACTCAAAAAAAACCCGGGACATTACAAAATATGTCTCTATCATGAACAATGCATGTCAATATATATCCCTATGTGCCTATAATGATTCATGCATACTCATCTCACGCCATATATGGATACAATTAGAAATATCAAGAACCAATAACATCATGAAATAATAACCTCGCACAACATGTGAATCATCCTATATGAAATAACATCAACTATAATAAGAAAACAGTATAAACAGCAATCCATCCCTAGGCACTCAGATTTTCCATTATACATGGGTTAGATACTCTCATGAACAATATCATTACCAAGTCCCGACACATCCTAGTATCATTTCTATCTTTCCAAAATATTAAATAAATAGAAAATAAACCTCCATCTAATACCAATTTGTAACATCGCCCGATCCGGCACTCTATCATGTGGATAAAATAGATTGGTTATGAGACCTCAAGAATGCCTCCCTATATGCCATAGGCTTCCAACTAGCAGTGGGGTTGGATATGTATAGTGGGGAGACTATACCCCCTGGTAACATAGTTACAACATAGTATAATAACCATATAACAATAAATATTAGAGTAGCATAAATAATGAAAATAATACAATACAGTGGAAAAACTAGATAATAAAATATATCTGAATAATCCAATAAATAATAAAGGAAGAATTTTATGATAGGTTGAAATGTAAATAAATTTCATGATAGAAGTAATGAAAATAAAATAATAGTAGGTTCAAATAAAAAATCTAAGGTCCCTAGTCCTGATCCTGATGTCAGTCTCATCTCCAAGCTCTATCCCATCCAAAAAGAAACAATCAATATCAAGGTCCCTTACGCTTGTCAAATCCTGCATCCATGTAATCTACTCAGGTTCCAAATGGATTCCTAAATAGGGTGTGAGTATAACTCAGTAGGTTGACACCACAATGTCAAAACATAACCAGTCTGATAATAAGTGCATGTGATAATGCAATAAACAAGTGTATTGATTAATTAAACAATTAAATTAATATCACAACAAAATACTTCGGCGCCATACCAGAATATCTCTAAGCATGTCTCACAACCATATCAACCCTAACCATATAACCATGGTAAAACATAACCTATTTAGGTTCAATGGAAGAATGTCTCTGAGAATGTCTCACAATCATGCCAACCATAACCATATATCCATGGTATAAATCAGACAAATTTAGATCAAGCCCACTATATAAGTAGTTCAGCATGTTTCATTGGTCATAGCCCTCTATATAAGAATTTCAGTATGAATCACTGGTCATAGCCCGCTATATAAGCATTACAGCATGAATCACTAAGCATAGACCACTATATAATCATTACAACATGAATCACTAGGCATAGCTGGCTATATAAGAATTACAGCATGAATCACTGGGTATAGCATCAAGGATATCGCAATATCAAACCCAAACATAGTCCAAAGGTTCTACCGTCCTAATGGATAATAATGGAAGAGGAGGGGGAAACCAAATCCAAAGACTTGCCAGGGATCAATCACACAAATGGGATGTCTGGAATGGAGGAAAGGCTCCCAAAAATGCCTGGAGTTTGTCCTAGGTTGAGAGGAGAAGGTTTTAATCGAGTGGGAATGAGAAATAAATAGCATGGAAGACTCAAATCCATAGCTCCCAATAAATACATGGCATGTGATATATTTACACGTCGTGTATTCCTTTTTAAATGGATATGCTGAAAAACTCATCACCTCGGGTCAATATTTATCTCGATCGACTATTACATGATGTGAATGGTTTACACAATGTGTAACTATTTCAAACCCTATACTAGTTCATGAAATGTGTTTGGTGGAAGTTACAAGTCATGAAACATGTACATGATGTGTAATCACCCAGTAGAAAGTTTTTATCCCATTTTCCACAAAAAAAAAAGACCCAATCCACCTTCAAAGCCTTTTGAAACAAGGAAAACCCCTTGTAAAACCATTTAACACATTTATATATGGACTTCGTTAATTCAAACAAAATTATATCCCTGGTATTTAAGTCATTTTACCCCAAAAACTCTTTGTCTCTGAACAAGACTCAGCCACCAAGGCTTAAAGACAAAGGAAAAAACCCAACAGAATATATTTAATGAAAACACTCAAAGAGGGACATACCTAGAAAAATATGGTATCTTACAACCTCCCTACCATATAATAGCTCATTGTGTGGTCTTGACCAACAATTCTAGCCACTATGATTTCATATCAGACCCCCTCTCCCATGTATCATCCTAAACGTTCCCATGTTATCAATGAACTCGAACCAAAGAAATCACCCTACCCTAGAGACACTTATCACTATGGTCCATAATCCATATTGGATACTCCTCAAAGGATGCATCATTAGAAAGCATGATGTCCTCAATGTCCACCATATGAAAAGGGTCAATATAATATATTCAAATCTTCGACACATGAAACACATCATGCATGGAACTATAGCACTATAGAAGGGCTAATTGGTATGACACTGGACCAACCCTATCCACTATCACAAATGGCTCAACAAACCAAGGCAATATCTTTACCTATTTATAGATATGGAATTTCCCCAACCTAGGAAACATTTAAAGGAAAACATGATGACAAACCTCAAAATCCATAGGTCATCTATGATGGCCAGTGTAGAATTTTTTCCTACTCCATGCGGTCACCAACTGCATCATGATCAACTGAACCTACTTAGATGTATCATGCATGAGACTAAGACCAATAAGTGTTGTCTCACTAGCCTCTATCCAATAAATTGGCCAATGGCATGGATTTATATACAAATCCTTGAAATGTTCCATCTAGATTGAAGCCTAGAAGTTGTTATTAATGAAAACTCCATGAGTGTCATGTGTTTCTCCCATGAACCATCTAAATCCAAAACATAGGCTCATAACATATCCTCCAGAATGTGAATATTCTAATCAGATTGACCATCAGTCTAGGGATGATAGGTCATACTCAAAAGAACCTACAATCCCATATCCTTATGAGAATATACCATAATAGAGATGTGAAATGAGGATCTATGCCTGAAATGATAATCCTTGAAATACCATGCATCCTAACTACCTTGTGCACATAAAGACTACCCAGATCATCAACTATGAAGATCTCCCTGATAGGAAAGAAGTGGGATACATTCTTCAGTCAATCCACAATCACCCATACAAAATCATTCTTATGGGTTGTCCTGGGTAATCTTGTCCCAAAATCTATAGTGACATCATCCCATTTCCACTCATGAATAGGAAAAGATTGAAAAAGACCAGTTTTCCTCTGATGGTTGGCTTTCACCTACTGATAGGTGAAACATCTAGCAATGAATCTCGCTACATCCTTCTTAATTATTGACCACCATTACTTTATATAGATATCATGATACATATTTATCAAACCAAGATGTAAAACCTATCTAAAAGCATGAAACTCTCTCATCATCCTCTTACGCAAGCCTGTAGGAACCCATACTTGGCCACGGAAAAGAAGAGAATTTTTTCTACCAAGAGACCATCCTGATGGTGTCTCCCCACCATATAAGTTATATCTTAGAACTAATCCCTTTAGATAGGATAAATTATTGGTCTTGATCTGGTCCAAAAGAATAGGTATAATAGATCTCGAAGTCAGAGCTTCATGTCCCTGAGACTTTTGAACATCTAGATGCATGTCTGTAAAGAGTGAAATTATCTACCACTCATCACAAGACTCTTATACTGCCTTTGTCTGCATCTTTTAGTTCAAATCATTAGAAATTATGTTTCCCCTACCCGATGTATAATCCAACACGAATTAAAAATAAAATAGATACTCAACCCACCTCCTCTATCGAAGGTTCAGGTCCTGCTGAGAAAAGATGTACCAGAGGATCTTGTGGTTCATGTATACCACAAAACTCTCACCCATGAGATAATTTCTCCATCATCTCAGGGAATGTACCACTACTGCTAACTCCAAATTGTGAGTAGGGTAATTCCTCCCATGCAGTCTCATCTATCTGGATTCGTAATCAACCACTTGATCCTACTGTATTATAACTTCTCTGAGTCTAGTTTTGGATGTGTCAAAGTACATGGTATATGATTTACCTAGCATAGGTAAAGTGAAGATGGGTGATAAGGTCATCCTTCTTTTCATCTCTTATAAATATCTCTCACAAGCATCATACCAAACAAACTTCACCCCTTTCTTGGTTAGCCCTAACATTAGTGCTTCTAAATGGGAAGTCCTAGATAAAACACTGATAATAACCTGTTAAACCCAAAAAGTTCCAAATTTTGAAGACATTCTTGGTCTAATCTCAATATACCACGGTTTCAACTTTATATGGGTCCAATAACACTCCATCCTCTAAGATGACATGACCAAATGAGTGCACTTTATCAATCCAGAAACTGTATTTGATTAGCTTGGTGTAAATTCAATTCTCTCTCAATGTAATCAGGATGATTTCAAGATTTTTGTCATGATTATCCGCTGACTAAGAGTAAACTAATATTTCATCGACAAAAACCACCACAAATTGATGCAGGAAAGGGTGAAAATCCTATTTATCAAGTCCATGAATACCACTAGTGAATTGGTCAAACCAAACAACATCACTGCAAACTCATACAAGCCATACCTGCTCTTAAAATTTGGCTGAGGTATGTATAATGTTCTCACCTTCAACTGGTGGTATCTAGATCTGAAAATAAATCTTGGAGAAATATCTTATAACCTCTCAGCTGATTGTAGAGATCATCGATGCGTGGAATAGGATACCAGTTCTTGACCTTCATCTGGTTCAATATTATATAATCTACATATAAGCACAAAGTTTTATCATCCTTCTGGGTGAAGAGAACTAGAGAACATCAAGGAGATATTCTAGGTTGTATGAAACCTTTAGCTTCCAAATATTCCAATTGAAATTTCAACTCCTGAAGATCTTTTGGTTCCATTCTATAAGGAGAGAGAGAAAATGGATCTACTATTGGTACCAACTCAAATGTAAACTCGGTCTCTCACTCAGGTGGTAAGTCAAATAAATCATTAGGAAAAACATACAAAAAATGGTCTACCACTGGAGAAAAAGAATCCTACTACATTCCACCATTATCTAGAGTAAGACTGGCTATTTGATCCATGAAAAAATCCAATATCCATTGAATTGGTCCTGAACAGCCTGAAAATCTCATTCACCTTGGTGAGAATAGCTACCTTTTTCTAGAGATGGAAAGGTAACTCTCCTCCAGTAATAGTTAATATGTTCCTGTAATAGAATTATCCAATCTATACCAAGAATCAAATTGAAACCTATCATTTCTAGTACAAATAGTTCCCAAAAGAAATGTTAACCACCAATCTATAAAGAATACACCTTGAAATGTTTGATACTCTCTGAACGCACTCCCAATGTTGTATCGATGGTCAAAACACCATCCAAGATTTCAAAATCCAATCCCAAACCATTTATAAAAATAGTGGATAAAAAGTAATGTGATACTCCCATATCAAATAAAACACAAGTAAGGGTAGATGATACAAGAATCATACCTCTGGTGGTAGAAGTTCATGCATCCACAATATCCAGAGTAGTCTGCATAACGTGTAGCTGACTAAACCTTCTACCCTAGGCTCCATCTTGACTCCCTTAAGATATTCTCTCGGCTTGGTATTGTCGCTCCTACACTGGGGTGTCACTTCCCCTACCTCAACCAAAAATTCATGTGGAACTCTAGCTACCTGCCTGCTAAGGAGTAATTGAGTCCTCCCCATACTTTGGTTCCTATCTTGATCCCCTGATATTAATTTGCTACTACATGTCCATACAAAACCTCTACATGTAGCTCATTCTGCTGTAAGAACGAAACTCTAAAGTGAGGTACAGACACTGAGGTCATTTGTGTCCCATATTTTCACACTGAAATAACTACAACAAAATGTAATCTGGAGATGGATTCCCACCGCCCTAACTGCTCTGTCCACTGTTTCCTTGGAGAAAACTATCATAGTGACACTTCTTTATACTAGAAGAAGAGTTCCCAGTTCACCCTACTGAAACAGCCTGACCACTGCTTGGGGCCTCTCTCAGATTTCCTTTAGTGATGAGTTCATGATTCATCACATCCGAAAAACTTCTCAAATGGAACATGTTCACCTACAGCCTAATCTCATAGAAAATTCCATCCTAAAAACATATCACCCTAGAGATCTCATTAACTACTAAATATGGTTGTAAGTCAGTGAAATGTTCAATATAGTCTATAACTGACATTCCCTCTTGTGTTAGGTGTAGAACTCATGAGCCTTCTCATCCCCAATGTCTCGGGATAGAAATGGACCAGGAACTTCATCTCAAAGTCCTTCTAAGATAGCTCATCATTCTTCCCAACTTGCTCCAGAATATCTCACCAATGCTTGGAAGGTCCATGAAGCATATATGTAGAAATATTCACCCTCATATCTACAAGTTTCTTAATATTCTTAAAGACCATATGGACTGACTTGATCCAGAACTTTGCTACTTGGGGCCTCCCTCCCCAGTGAACGTAGGCAGATGTTGCAGCTGGAACTCTATCTTCAGCTCATACATTGAACTTGTGATGTGAATAGTATATATTTGCATGGATCACATGACCCTAAAGAATTTTTCGTGAAGCTGAACATTCATCTGATCCTTCGGAGCTACATGAAGCTCCAATTCAGCTGCATTAAGAGTGTTATTATTACCACTCTTCTGACACGCAACTCGAAGATGATGAGGAGGCATTTTTTCTACAAGAAAAAAACACTCCTTAGAATACGAACTATAATAACAAGGTCAATCTAAACATGTGAAAACAACATAGAACCACTAATATGGGTCTCTCTAAATATGTCTTACAAGTGTTTTAGCATGACATAATAGTTCATTTAATTCCATTTAGAAAATATAATAGGTATCTTATATCACAATTCAAACATGAAAGTATATATCACATGAAATAAATATGTTTCTATCAAGAACAATGCATGTCAATATATATACCTATGTTTCTATCATGATGCATGCATACTCATCTCTCACCATACCAGGTCACGAGTAGAAATTTCAAGAACCAATAACATCATGAAATAATAACCTCACACAACATGTGAATCACTGATAGAGTAGATATTTTACTCATTTTTTATATAGATTTAAAATATTTAAATCTTACTAATTTATAAATTTGAGCATATTTTCATCTATTTTGGATTAATGGTGTGTTTTGAGCTAAAATGTAAAAAATTGGTTAATTCTGTAATTTTGATAGATTTTTATCACAAGGGTATTTTGGGAACAACTTTTAAAATATATATCCAATTTCTATGATTATTTTTTTAGTATTATTTGATTTATTTTCTTCAACTTTTTATTCTTTACCAATATCTGATTCGAACATCTAGAGGCCTGAAAAAATCATTGGCGTTGGAAAAACTTCCGGGAAGACAGTGTGGACCCCACCTCTATAACTGAATCATAACTTGTTATACACACCTCCAATTGGGATGATTCCACATGTAATGGAACAAGGACTCATAGAATCATTATAAAAATAAATTACATGGATTTATTCATCCATTAAGGTAGTCAGTTAATGAAAGACATTCAGGGAAGATTTTTGGAAATCTCATCCAGAAAAGGTCATAGACAATAAAAATTCCATAAATTCCTCTAAATGCATCCAATTAATGTAAAATTTTAAGGTAAGGTAGGAAATTAAATTTAGAAAAATATATAATAAGGGACATTGTGGTAATTTGAAGATATGGTGTGACAAACAGGAGCCAAATTTCCGGAGATAGATTCTAGAGGGGGAGTTGTTGCACTCTTTTCTTTTCTTCTTTTCTTTTTCTTTTTATTCTTTTTTACATTAGTTTTATTTTTAATGTAATTTTAATTTAGTTTATTTATATAAAATATAATTCATTCATGTTTTTTATTTTTTTCATCTTATTCACCCTTCTTTTTCTTCCATTCTTCTTCTTCTTTTCTTTTCTTCTTCTCATCTTACCATTGTGAACTCTTATACTCATGATTATGAGTAACTGACCCGAAGAATATCCTAAGGGATTAATCTAGTTCTTGAACCTGAGGCCATGTTTTTTATATTCTTTGAGTGAATTATAATTATAATTTATAGTGGGTTTAATCCTCGTTATGTTTGTCTAAAGTTGAACTTCTTGATCTACAACCATTTTCTCTTAATTGAGGAGGTGGATGGAGGGTGTGCTTAGTGATCACTAAGTAAACTTTGCATTTATAACCTGAGTAGGTTGAGGTGTTCACACATACAATGGAGTGTGTTCACTAAATAGATTTGAATCTAGTTAATGAAGGTGCTTCCTGAAAATTCTCTCAAGAGAACTTTCTTTCTTCTCTAATTTCATTCTATTTAGCATTTCATGGTAATTTAGAATTGAATGTTAGTTTCATTTTATAAGTGAATTTAATTTATTTTCTTAAAATCATTTTCTTTAATAAAACATAAAAAAACGATTAAGTAGGTAAATAAAATGATAAAGCTCTTCAAGTGAGATGACCCTGGTCAGCCTCTATGTTGCATTAGGAAAATAATTTTCTTTTGTCACGCCCCATGATAGGCATGCATAAAAACCAGTATTGTTGCTAGGGAGTCAATCAGTAGTTTAATTATTTATTCTATTTTCACATTGTAGAGAGATTTTCATTTTCTATATTAAAAACCCATAAAAATTCTTTTTCCATGATGTTTTTGAATTACCATTTTTTTAATACATGGAACAATTACTCACAGGTTCAAGAAGAAGAAATAGATTATACACAGAAGTCCCTCCAAAGAAGGTCTAATGCACTTATGATAATGTTCAAACAGAATCAAAGAGGCATAGAAACATGGATCTCACCTGAAGATTTGATAGCCATGGTCAATGAGCTCTGAACTGACATAAAAGGATTCAAGGATAAGAAGGAAGTGTCACTGGTTTTCTCCAATTTCACTAAAGAAATCCAAGAGGTTGAGGCCCAACTTGAGAACCATCAACAGCCCAACCATTTTAGGTGTAACACCCTATTAATTTGTTTAATAATTTTAAATAATTTAAAATTAAGTGTTTTAATTAATAATAATACTTATAAATAATTATAATATATAGATTTTAAATTAATTAATATTCTAAAAAACAAATACTATTTTACAAAATTATTTTTATGTAAAATAATATTTTAATATGAATATATATATTTGATTATTTTTTAAAAAAAATAATTTTTATCAATAGATTATTTAATATAATATATATAATGACTATTATAATTATTTTTATAAATACTAAATTATGTTACGAATATCTTCACTATTAATATGACACCCTATGATTTTATGGTATATCTCTTCATAAATAATTTAAATTCATTAGATAACGTATATGCACACAACACTGAGTCTCTATGAAACAACACTTTTTTATAGTTATAACTTAGCCATTAAACTTAATTTTTCAACTTATGTGTTTTGAATTTCAAAAAACAGACATACATGGTTGTGTTCAGTGAGATATTTAGAGTTTGATAGAATCAACTTAATTTTTGGTGAATAGTAACATAATCCTTATGAATATTAATGTACCCTTATAAATAGTAATGTACCCTTATGAATAGTAACCTCACCCTTTAAGTATAAATAAAATTTAGTCACCTTATAAATGAGAGTGAATATTTTAAAAAATAATAATTAAGTATTGGTATTTTTGTGAGCAAAAAATATTTAATTACAATTTTATAATTAATAAATTAATTTAAAAGATAATTAATTTTCATAAAATTTATTTATAAATCAATATTTTTTTCCTATGATTTTGGGATAATTTAATGAGACCTTAGTTAATTTTTCAGGGTATTATAAAATCAGTTATAATTTTAAAAATTGTATTTTTTGAGTAAATGGTGATTTGAATTAAAAATTAAATTTATCATATTTAGGAAATTATTTTCATAAAATGGAGTTCATTTTTGGATTCTAAAGTTATAAAAATGGTTAGGTTTAATTTTTAGTATTTTTCTAAAATATTTGGATTTTTGGTGAATAGTGAAATTCGATAATTTACAAAATATGCTAAATTAATTAATTTCTGCATCATGCTTGAGTCGTGGATAATGTAAATGGACATTGGTTTGAACTCACATGAACTTATTACTATTTTTAGTCACAATAATCAATACTAGTCATAGTTTTGAGCCAAAATAATAAAATAATGATTAGAGTAATGAAAAACTCTCCTCTCCTCCACTATAAAAATCACCCCTCACTCCCTCTTCTATTCTCTCCTATAAGCCTTGAAGCTTCTAAAAGTTCTAACCAAATACTCTTCTCTAGTATCTCCCCACATCCAAGATCTATTTTTCATTCCAAAATACCAAAACCCCTTCCCTTAAGGAGGTTCTCAAGGAGGATATTTCAAGAGGTAAACCCCTCTTCCTTTTTCCATTTAATTTCTTTTTATGTTCTTTATTTTATTATTCTATCCTAACCTCATCTATCCAATTGATATTGATAACTCTATTATCATATATATAATTTAATTATATCATTTTAATTTAATAACCATTATCAATCTCCTCACTCTCTCTCTTTTATTTTATAAATGAAATCATTGTCCGGAATGTGCCAATTTACAACCTTCATAGACGAAGAAGTTTTGTTCTTCAATTTATCCTTCAAGGATGTACATGAAACCATTTTTATGGTTGAATAATATTATAAAATATGTATTATATCTTATTTAATGATTCTAGAACCATCATTTATACATGATATTAAACAATAGAACAAAACTAGTTCGTTGTGATCGAAAAACCATCGTAAAAATCTAAACGATTATCACTAAATGTATTATATATTGATTGATCCTAATACCATGTAAAAAAAGATATATATAACCATTTACACTTCTTTATGTTCATTAATAATATATAATATCAATTCTGTAGAATTATATCCATTCCACATGAACTTCATTACTTATAATCAAGCAAACCGATCATGAAATCAAGGAAACAAACAGTCTGGAACGGTGGAATTCAATCTTATAACTTATCAATAAGGACATAAATGATATTAATATAACTATAATGAATCAAATATATGTATATTAGGTTATTAATTAATTAATTAATAGATTTAATTTTATTATTCAGGACATTAAGGTCAGGTGTTGAATACATTCGAACATAAGGTAAGGGCTTTCTCAACTCACTTTCATTTCCGTGAAATATGCCTTACTCGTCACTAATTCTTGTGTGTGATGTATGTATACTTACCATTAATGTATCATATAATTAATCTATTTATTTTTATGGTATTAAATGTATCATTTTATGATTATTAATTTTTGGGGCATATGATTTGATTGATTACAAAGTGGTAAGGGATGCCACCCGAAGCTTCATTTTTCCTTCGAGTTATTCCTTCACTATACTTACCCAAATATACTACTTATTTATTTTTGTGTACATATTATCTATTCTGTTTTTATGTTCCAAAATTATATATTCATATCATTTCATCTTTTTTTTATGGGTATTATATTTTTTTAAATAGTTCTCTTCTTAATTCTTCCTGATAAACAAGCCTAATTCAAGCGAACTTCTCAAATTCTTACCCATTTTCAAGTGCACTATATAATATGTTTTAATCCATAATTATTTTTCTAAAATTACACATTTTATCATGAAAACTATATTGGTTAATTTCTGGTTTTTTGAAAACAAACATTTCTTTCCTCTTTAAAATCTCTTTAATATTTTCCTTAAACTACACTAAAATGTTTTATTTCTTAAGCTTCTTTAAAAACTCTTTTTACATGATTTCACTTTATTGGGACATTATTTATGCCTCAAATATAATTTTTATTTCCTTAAATTTTCTTTTCTGGGATAAACATGTTAATAATCTGATTTTATGACAAATAAAAATGGTTTTCCAAAAGAACTCTTCTTTCCAAAATAAAAGGGTTTTTCTCATATCACTTTTAATTCTATGAGATTTACGACTTGTTCACCACTTATTCATTGCATGTAGTGTATGTAACTCCATTTGATATATAAAATCATGAGTCTTATTATTTTTATTATATTATATGTAATTAATAATTGAATGTTTCAAAGTGGTATGAGACACTTTGGAATGTTTAATGATCATTTTCCTCAAGAGTTTATCAATGATTTAATTAGAGTATTTTCATCTATGATTATGATTCAAATATTTCAAAGTGGTATGGGAAACTTTGATCTAAAGACATATTTTATTATACATGTGGGGAATTCATTGTACTTAGAAAGTGATGGGTGGGTCCCTCTATAGCCCCTCGATGCATCGGTAGGTCTCATGAGACAAAACATAATCGGGTTTTGGCCGAGCTCTTACCCTAGTATTTTCAGAAGTCTTGGATGAGGCCTCGAAGACAGTTTTATGATGTTCGGCATATGCATTCCCTCATTATGATATTATTAATAGATAAATCATGTCATTATTCGACTATTATAATATCCATTGTGAAGTTTCATGTGATTATTTATATGGCATTATTCATTCAGTTTTTATTCCTGTCATATTATGCTCCAGATTATGTTTTAGTGGCATGAGTTGTTCACTTTTCCTTATTGTTTATGATATCTTCTAGTGTATTATTTACCCTTACTGAGCATCTGAGCTCACCCTTTCTTATGTTTCATTTCCCTAGGTTATGAAGAATAAAACATTGTATAATATTTCAAGGATGTGATTTATTTTATTTTATATTGTATCATGTTTTATTTTCTCTTCCCAATGTATTATGGGTATTATATATGTAATCTTGTTTTCCAAAAATGTTAAACTGATTGTTCCTTAGAGATTTTATTCCTTGTAATCATTCCAATGTAATAAAATAATATGCTGGCTTCCGGCTTTTGGGGTCGAGGTGTTACATTAGGAACCAGATTCAAGATGAGCATGATGAGCTTGAGTGGATTCATGATGAGGAAGACTTACCTACTGAGATACGTGTGGGAGATCAACAAGATCTAGATGAATTTTGGAATGAGTGTGTGGTAAAACATGATCTCCCCATTCCTTACACAGTATAATATCCAGCACCACTCTACATGTCTCTAGCAATGGAAGATGAGGAATCCATGAAAATTGTAGAATATTAAGAAAAGATGGAGGAGCCTAACTACCTGCCTCCATCCATTGAGATCAAACTTCAAGAGGTGTTTACCACTGAAGATGTGATTGAAACAGAACTAACTCAGGGAGATGATCCTTTCTTAAACTCTATCGTTTTTTATTTCATTCAATCTTATTTGAGTATCACTCTTTATGATTTTGAAATGTCATATTTGGTCAATCATTACTTTACCTTATAAGAAGAATAAGCAATAACACCTACACCTATTGAGGAACACCTAGAGCTCCCTGAAGACATTGAACATTTACTGGAAGGATTACATAAAGAGACCCCAATTGTTTTTCCTAAACAATAAGAGACACAAGTTTCCTACATTAAAAGGTAATATTTTGAAATTAATACTTAAAATTTAAATTTTGAATCTTCCTTTGATTATTCATTTCATGCAACACATCTAGAGAAACCACTAGATTGTAAAAAATATATTTCATAAGTAAAAAGGATGGAGGAGGTGGTTTCCTACTTAATCATATCCCCTCTATGCAAGTTATACTTAATTGTGAAGGGGGGGATCTTGTGTAATCTATCCAAGTATCATTCTTCAATAAGAACAAAGAAGTGAAAGATGGGAAGAACAACATGTGGTGGTTCAAGTCCAAGAAAATCCACCCACCGATAGATTATGGATAATAGCTGGTACTACCATTCTAGAGGTAGTAAAAATTATAAGCCCACTTGGGGGATCGTACTAAGATTTATCCTTTACCTTCTTTCTAGTACTTTCATTTTAAATCATAAGAATTTAGATTTCAAATTTAGTATTAGGAATTAGTCCAGCATGCATCCCACTCCCTGTTATCCTTTTGAGCATAAATGAAATGATCCTTATTCTTAATTTCATAATTTTTTTTTTAGTTTCATGATGGTACAAGGAATCCCCAAATAGCTAATTAGAAAAGAGTACTAATCTTTATTTCCAAAGGGAGTTCACTTTTAATTTTTATATTTTAAATTCCTTACATTTTTTTTCTAAATCATGATTTGAGATTTATGGGATGATACCATAAGGGGTTCTGATGCAGTAGGGTCTCCCCTGTCGTCATCGAGCTTTGCTCCACTTCGGATCGCATCGGATTGCCTCCCTTTCCTCACGGTGCTCTCGTGATGATGGATTTGTTTCCAGGGGTGGAGTTTTTCTTCATGGGCACGGCTGGCATAGAATTCTCAACATTTATTGGCATCTCTATGCTCTACCCTCTCTTCACCAGGTAGGGTTCCACCTGGTGGCGTGATGAATCATGTGATCGGGGTTCGAGTTCCTCCTGATGTGGGTCGGCGTGCAGTTCTGTGCCTGATGGGAGTGCGTGTGGCGGTTCGAGGCGGTCTTCGGGTGAGCATGTGAATGTGGCGACAAGATCTTGCCTGATTTGCATCAAGTTCGAGTGGCTACCTTCAGGGTTTGGTTTGTTTCTCCTTGATTTCCCTCTTCTATTTTGCTATTGGGGTTTTTGCTTCGGATATTCTGCATTTTGGATTTGGTTATGCGGTCTGTGTTGGATCTGTGAAGCTCAGTTGTGATTTTTTTGCTTGATGTGGTAATCGCGGAAGGCTTAGAGGTTGTTCTGGTTTGGGTGTGGTGTAATCATCGGTATTGTGGCAATAAAGTGGAATACTTGTACTGGAAACTCCTTATGACAGTGGTATTGAATGCGGTTTTCTGTGTTGTTGTTTCGTGGCTTGCGGGTTTGGTTGATCTGGAATTAGTGAAGGTGCAAACGAAGATGAATTGTATCCTGGACTGTGGATATTTATCTCTATTTCTTTTGAATTGGTGACGGTTGGGTTGTTTTGTGTTGTTGTGCATTGTGGAGGCTTTGCAGTTTGAATTTTGTGAATGTTTTGTGCAACTGTGGGTTTGGTCCATGAGACACTGCATCCAGTTTTCTTGTAAGGGACTGCCCAGATGAGGTTCAGAGCAGGGAGCATTCTATATTCCATTGCTACTCGGATTTGGATGTTTTGAGATGGTATGGCTTTTTTCATTGGTATTGGGCCCGTGTATCTTTGCCCGGGACAGTTAGTCGTGCAGCGATGTGAAGGTGGATGCTGATCGTATTGTTTTTTCTTGCTAGGGTGGAGATTTTTCTTACTTTTGAATTGGATTTTCCTTTGTCTTGATGAACTTGGCCCATAGAGTCGTGATTGTTCTTTACGTCTTTGATTTCACTCTAGTTTCTCACTTTTCCTCAAAAGTGTTTTTGAAATAAAAATTTAATTTTCAGTCATGATTTGAGCTTTAAAGTGAAAAATTTTATGTTAATACTTGAATTCATGCTTTACTTGAGTTATCTAGGCGACATGAGTTTCTTAGGAATCTAGGGATGCCATGTTTTAGATTTCAATGTTATTAAAATTGAATGAGTAAACTAGAGAATTTAATTTTTAAAGTAAATCATGTATATTGAAATGAGGACTCATGATTTGAGGGAATTAGTTGATTCATGTAAATAAAATTTCCCTATCATTTTTCATTCTTTGAATTTATAAAATTTATGTGAATTTATTTGTTATTATTAATCATTCCTTGATTGATTTTCCAAATCATATTTCTCATTCCCGATAGTATTTATAGACCAAATATTTTCTATTTTACCTTGAGAATATTTCTTGAGTGATCTTGGGACATGTCACCAACCGGAACTTTCATTTGAACTTTTCAAAGCTATGATTGTGCAAAAACACATTTAAAATGATTGAGGCATATTTTGATAAACCAATTTTCCATAAAATACCACCATCGCATCAATCATTCTTTATCCCATAGAGACCATGAATGACCTTTATAGTGATTAGCCATGTTTTAATCCATTTTTATCCATTCCTACCCTACTCTTTGTATTTGCATGATATTTTAAATTTTAAGTGTGGGGGTAAAGGGAATCATAGTCAAAGGGATGATATACATTGAAAGGAATAATTGTAGAAGTGATTATTGTGGGAATAAATTAATGTTGCAGATTCATTTGTGATACTTCATTGTTTTCCCCTCTTGAATTAAAAAATGTAAAATGAAAAAAAAACAACCCAAAAATCAAAAAATGGGTTGTAACTTATAAGAATCAAAATTCATCATCACTGGACTGATGATTTTTTTTATAATGTGTGATTAGGTGGTGGATGTGAGGTTTTTTATACGAATAAATTTTGGGAAAAAGTGAAAAGGTTCCTTGAAAAATTAAAAAAACAAGTGGGTACACAAATCATTCATTATACTTTACTTTGATCATGACCTTACTTTGAATTTTTGGGAAAGTGGGAGTTTCTACTTTAAAGGGGAGAATTTAATTACACTTTTATTTTGGATATCATGCATTTTAATTAGGAGATAAAACTACTCGTTGAGCCTAAATTTTTAAAGAATTAAATCCTACCAACCTTAAGTCTCAAAGTCATTTGAACCGTTATTGCAAGCCATCGTGATTTTATGTGTCTTTTGTCTTTACAAAGTGGAAAACGTGGTTCCTTTACAAGCCTATGGATAAGGAGAATGTTCTCATGATATAATAATAAATCCACTTGAATTTAATCATGAGAGATGAGAGAAAAGATTCATGTGAGGTAAATCATGACTTGACATGTTAAATAATAATGAATTGAGGAGCATGAATGAATGAAAGGAAAAGTTCCATCATTTTTTCAATGAGAAAAGTAAAATACATGAATTAATTTTTTATTTAAAAAATGGGAAATTAAATTGATATTTTATATGACATTTGAAAATTTTATTTTACAATTAAAATTGTATGATTTTATTGCTTTTGAAATTTGAATATTGGTAACATTGGAGACCTCCAAATTCCATGTTGAGATTTTATACTTGAGGACAAGAATTGTTTAAGTATGGGGGAATTTATAGAGTTAATATTTTCCATATTTTTAATATGTATTTAAATTATTTACATCCTCCTAATTTATCAATTTGATATTATTTTCATCCATTTTGGATTAATGGTGTGTTTTGAACTAAAATGTAAAAATTTGTTAATTCTGAAATTTTGATAGATTTTTATCGTAAGGGTATTTTGGGCCTAACTTTTAAAATATAGATCTAATTTATGTGATTATTTTTTTCCCTTTATTTATTTTATTCAACTTTGTATTCTTGACCAAGAGATTATTCAAACATATAGAGTCTAAAAAATCATTGAAGTTGGAAAACCTTCTGGGCGGACTGTGTGGACCCCACCTCCGTAACTGAAGCATAACTCGGTCTACACACCTCCAATTGAGGTTATTTTACATATAATAGAACAAGGACTAATATAATAGTTCTAAAAATAAATTTAAATGATTTATTCATCAATAAAGGTCGTCATTGAACGAAATATATTCAAGGAATATTTCTAGAAATCTCGTCCAAAAAACGTCATAGTCAATAAAAATTGCATAAATTAGTCTAGACATGTTCAATTAATGTAAAATTTGGAGATAAGACGGAAAATTAAATTTGGAACAACCTATAAAAAGGTAACTTGGGGTGATTCTAAGATATGTTGTGAAAAATAGGATCCAATTTTTGGGAGATATATTCTGGAGGGGAAGCTGGTGCACCCTTTTCTTTTCTTCTTTTATTTTTATTTTTATTCTTTTTAATTTAGTTTTATTTTAAATATAATTTTAATTTAGTTTATTTTATATAAAATATAATTAATTCATGGTTTTTATTTTTGTTTCCATCTTCTTCATCCTTCTTTTTATTTTATTCTTCTTTTTCTTTTATTTCCTCCTCATTTTACCACTGTGAATTCTTATACTCATGATTATGAATAACTGACCTGAGGAATGTCATGAGGGATTAATCCTATGCTTTAAACCAAGTCCATGTTTTTTATATTCTTTTATTTAATTCTAGGGATAATTTATAGTGGGTGAAATCCTCATTTTTTTGTCTAAAGTATAACTTCTTAATCTGCAACCATTTTCTCTCGATTGAGGAGGTGGATTGAGGGTGTGTTTGGCAGTCGCTAAGTACACTTTTCATTCATAACCAGGGTAGGTTGAGGTGTCCATACATATAATGAAGTGTATTCACTAAGTATATTTGAATCTAGTCAATGAAGGTGCTCCCTGAAAATTCTATCAGGATAACTTCTTTCTCTAATTTTATTCTGTTTAGCATTGCATAGTAATTTAGATTTGAACGTTAGTTTTGTTTTATATGTTCATTTAATTTATTTTTTTAAATTAAATTTCTTTCATAATATATAAAACAACAAAAATAATTAGTTCTTAGTTGAATTTATATTAAGTATATAAACAAAATAAGAAATATCCTCAAGTGAGATGACCATGGTCAGCCTCTATGATGCATTAGGAAAATAATTTGCTTTTTTCATGCCCTACGACAGGCGTGTGTCAAAACTGGCACCATTACCGGGGATCCAATAATTATTTTACTTATTTATTATATTTTAACATTTTAGATATATTTTCATTTTCTATATTTAAGAAAACATAAAAAATTCTCTTTTCATGTTGTTTTCGAACAACCATTTTTTCAATACATGGAATAATTACTCACTTGTGCAAGAAGAAGAAACATATTATACACAGGAGGCCCTACAAAGAAGATATGATGTTCTTATGATAATGGTAAAATAGAATCAAAGAGGCATATAAACATGGATCTCACATGAAGATTCCATGTCCATGGCCGATGAGCTCTAAACTGACATAAAAAGATTCAAGGCCAAGAATAAAGTGCGACTGGTTTTCCCCAATTTCACTAAATAAATCCAAGAGGTTGAGCCCCAACTCGAGGACCATCAATAGTCTGACCATTTTAGAAACCAGATTCAAGATAACCATGATGATATAGAGTGTATTCATGATGAGGAAGACTTGCCTGTTGAGCTACATGTGAGAGATCAACAAGATCTTGATAAATTTTGGAATGAGTATGAGGTACAGCATGATCTCCCCATTCCACCCATTCCTTACACAATAGAAGAGCCAACACCACTCTATATGTCTCTAGAAAAGGAAGAGGAGGAATCCATCCAAATGGTATAATTTGAAGAAAATATGGAGGATCCTGACTACCTGCCTCCATCCATTGATATCAAACTTTAAGAGGCACTTACCACTGAAGATGTTATTGAAACAGAACTAAATCAGGGAGATGATCCTTTCTTAAACTCTGTCTTTTTTTATTTCATTCAATCTGATTTTAGTATCACTACTTAGGATTTTGAAATTTCATATTTGTTCAATAATTTCTTTAACTTAGAGGAATATGAGGCAACAACATCTGTACCTATTGAGGAACATCTGGAGCTCCTTGAAGACATTGAACATTTACTAGAAGGAGTGCATGAAGAGACCCTGGTTATTTTTCTTAAAAAATAAGAGACACAAGATGCATATATTAAAAAAGAAAATTTTGAAATTAATACTTCAAATTTAAATTTTTAATCCCCCTTTGACTATTAATTTCATGCATCACATCTGGAGAAACCACTGGATTGTGAAGAAGATATTGCACAAGTATCAATGATGGAGGATGTGGTTCCATACTTAATCATATACCCTCCATTCAATCTATACTTAGTTGTGAAGGGGGAGGATCTGGTGTACTCTATCCAAGGATCATTCCTCAAAAAATAATAAAGAAGTGTAAGTTGGGAAGAACAGCATGTGGTGGTTCAAGTCCAAGAAATTCCACCCATTGACAGATTATGGATAATAGTTGGTACTTCCCTTCTAGAGGTGGTAAAAATTCAGATCCCACTTGGGGGATCGTACCAAGATTTATCCTTTACTTTATTTCTAGTACTTTCATTTTCAATCATAGGAATTTAGATTTCAAATTCAGTCTTAGTAATTAGCCCAGTATGCATCCCACTCCCTCTTATATTTTTTAGCTTAAATGAAATGATCCTTGTTATTAATTGTGTAATTTTATTTTTTAGGTTCATGATGGTACAAGGAATCCCCAAATAGCCAAGTAGTAAAGAGGGGTAATATTCATTTACAAAGGGATATCACTTTTAATTTTTATCTTTTAAACTCATTACATTTTTTTCCAAATCATGATTTGAGATTTAAAGTTAAAAATTGCATGCTAATTCTTGAATTCATGCTTTACTTGATTTATCTAAGAGACATGAGTTTCTTAAAAATCTAGTTATGCCATGTTTTAGATTTCAATTTTAATGAAAGTGAATGAGTAAAATGGAGAATTGAATTTTTAAAGTGAAGCATGGATATTGAAATGAGGACTCTTGATTTGAGGGAATTAGTTGATTCATGTAAATGAAATTTCCCTATCATTTTTCATGCTTTGAATTTCAAAAATTCATGTGAATTATTTTGTTATTATTAATCATGCCTTTCGTGATTTTATAAATCATGTGTATCGTTCCTAATAGAATTTGTAGATGAAATATTTTTTATTTTACCTTGACCATATTTCTTGAGTGATCTTGGGAGATATCATCGACCAGAACTTGAATTTTAACTTTTCAAAGCTATGATTGTGAAAAAACACATTTAAAATTATTGAATCATCTTTTAATAAACCACTTTTCCATAAAATACCACCTTTACATCAATCCTTATTTATCCCATAGAGACCATGAATGACCTTTATAGGGATGAGCCATGTTTCAATCCATTTTTATCCATTCATACCCTACTCTTAGTATTTTCATGATATTTTAAATTTGAAGTGTGGGGGTAAAGAGAATCATGGTCAAAAAGGTGATATACATTACAAGGAAGAATTGTGGGGGTGATTATTGTGGAATAAATTAAGGTTGTTGATTCATTCATGATACTTTATTGTTTTCCCATCTTGAATTAAAAAAAATGTAAAATGAAAAAATGAACCAAAAAAACAGAAAATGGTTTGTGACATAGAAAAATAAAAAATCACCATCACTAGACTGATGATTTTTTTTATCATGTGTGGTTAGGTGGTGGATGTGAGGTTTTTTCTATGAATAACTTTTGACAAAATGAAAAAAATTAAAAGGTTCTTTGAAAAAAAAAATATATATATAAAATTAAAAAAATGAAGAGGGTGCAAAAATCATTCATTATGCTTTACTTTGATCATGACATTGCTTTGAGTTTTTGGGAAAGTGGGAGTTGATACTTTGAAGGGGTTAATTTCATTACACTTTTATTTTGTATATCATGCATTGAACTTAAGAGATAAAACACCTCCTTGAGTCTAAATTTTTAAAGAATCAAATCCTACCAACCTTAAGGCTTAGAGCCATTTGAACCTTTATTACAAGTCCTCGTGATTTTATGTGTATTTTGTCTTTATAAAGTATAGAAAGTAGTTCCTTTACAATCCGATGTATAAGGAGCATGTTCTCATGATATGAGAATAAATCCACTTGAATTGAGTCATGAGAGATGAGGGAAAAGATTCATGTGAGGTAAACCATGACTTGGCATGTTAAATAATAATAAATTGAGGAGCATGAATGAATGAAAGGAAAAGTTCCATCAATTTTCCAATGGGAAAAGTAAAATACATGAATTAATTTTTTATTTGAAAAATGGGAGATTGAATTGATATTTTATTTGACTTTTGAAAATTTATTTTACATTGAAAATTGTATGATTTTATTGCTTTGAAATTTGAATATATGTAACATTAGAGCCCTCTAAATTCCATGTTGAGATTTTGTGTTTAAGGACAAGAATTTTTTAAGTGTGGGGGAATTGATAGAGATAATATTTTCCTCGTTTTTTATATGTATTTAAATTATTTAAATCCCACTAATTTATCAATTTGAGTTTATTTTCATCTATTTTAGATTAATGACGTGTTTTGAGCTAAAATGTAAAAATTGGTTAATTCTGAAATTTTGACAGCTTTTTATCACAAAGGTATTTTGGAAATAACTTTTAAAATATAGATAAAATTGATGTTATTATTTTTTTATTATTCATTGATTTATTTTCTTCTAATTTTTCTTCTTGACCAAAATCTTCTTCAAACATCTAGAGGCCCGAAAAAATCATTGAACTTGGAAAACCTTTCAAGATGAGAGCATGGAACCCAACTCTGTAACTGAAGCATAACTTGGTATACACACCTCAAATTGAGGTTATTTCACATAGATTGTAACAAGGACTCATATAAATGTTACACAAATAAATTAAAGGGAGTTATTAATCCATTAAGGTGGTCATTGAATGAAATACATTCAAGGAAGATTTCTGGAAATCTCATCCAAAAAACATTATAGTCAATAAAAATTCCATAACTTCCTATAGACACATAAAATTAACATACAATTTGGATGGAATACATTAAATTAAATTTGGAAAAACCTATAAGAAGGGACCTTGGGGTGATTCGAAGATATGGTGTGACAAACAGGAGCCAACTTTTGGGAGACAGGTTCTGGAGGGAAAGTTGTTGCACCCTTTTCTTTTCTTCTTATATTTTTATTTTTATTCTTTCTACTTTAGTTTTATTTTCAATGTATTTTAAATTTAGTTTATTTTATATAAAATATAATTAATTCATGGTTTTTTATTTTTGTTTCCACTTCTTCACCCTTATTTTTCTTTCATTCTTCTTCTTTTTTTTTCTTCTTCTCATCTTACCACCGTGAACTCTTATACTCATGATTATGAGTAATTGACCCAATGAATATCTCAAGGGAGTAATCTGGTGTTTGTACCTGAGGCAATGTTTTTTATCTTCTTTGAGTTAATTCTAAGTATAATTTATAATAGGTGTAATCATCATTGTGTTTGTCTAAAGTTTAACTTCTTAATCTGCAGTCATTTTCTCTTGATTGGGGGGGTGGATGGAGGGTGTGCTTGGAGATCTCTAAGTACATTTCACATTCATAATCGAGGTAGGTTGAGGTGTTCAAACATACGATGGAGTGTGTTCACTAAGTATATTTGAAGCTAGTCAATGAAGGTGCTTCTTGAAAATTTTCTCGGGAGAACTTTTTTCTTCTCTAATTCCATTCTGTTTAGCATTGCATAGTAATTTAGAATTGAATGTTAGTTTCATTTTATATGTGAATTTAATTTAATTTCTTAACTTCCATTTCTTCCATAAAACATAAAACAAAAATAATAATTACTTCATAGGTGAATTTAGATTAAGTAGGTAAACAAACTGAGAAAGCTCTTCAAGTGAGATGACTCTGGTCAGCTTTTGTGCTGCATTAGAAAAATAATTTGTTTTTGTCACGCCCTACAATAGGCGTGCGTCAATCACCCTGGGCGAAATAACGTCAACTATAACAAGCAAACAATATAAACAATAATCCATCCCTGGGCACTCGGATTTTCTGTTGTACATGGGTTAGCTACTCTTATGCATAAGCTCATTGCCAAGTCCCGATACATCCTAGTCTCATTTCTACCTTTCCTAAATAGTAAAGAAATAGAAAAGAAACTTCTCTTTGATACCACTTTGTAACATCTTCTGATCCGGCACTCTCTCACATGGATGAAACAGGTTAGTTACAGGACATCAAGCACGCCTCCCCGTATGCTAGAGGCTAATGACTAGTAGCAGAGGTGTGATAAGTATAGTGTGGAGACTATATCCCTTGGTTACAGAGTTACAACACAACGGAATAATCATATAACAATAAATATCAAAGTAATGGAAATAATGGAAACAATACAATACGGCGGAAAAACCAAACAATAAAAGCTAGCTGAATAATACAATAAATAATAAAGGAATAATGTTATGACAGGTTTAAATGTAACTAAATTTCATGCTAGAAGTAATACAAATAAAAGACTAGCAGACTCAAATAAAGACTCAAAAGTCTCCAGCTCTGAGCCCCATGTTAGTCTCATCTACAAACCCCAGCTCATCTAGCAAACAATAATCAACAGCAAGGTCTCTTACCCTTGTCAAATCCTACATCCATGTAATCGTCTCAAGTTCCAAACGGCGGCCCGAGTAGGGTGTGAGTATAACTCAGTAGGTCGACACCACCGTGTCTAAACATAACTAGTCTGATAATAAGTCCATGCAATAATGCAATAAACATTTGTATTAATTAATTGAACAATTAAATTAATACAACACCAATCTGTTTCAACACTATGCTAGAATATCTCTGAGCATGTCTCGTGACCATGTCATCCCTAACCATATAACCATGGTAAAACATAACCTGTTTCGGCGCCATGTCGGAATGTCTCTAAGCAGATCTCACAATCATGTCAACCATAACTATATATTTGTGGTATAAGTCACACAAATCTGGCTCAAACCCACTATATAATCATTTTAACTATAAATCAGGGTCGAGCATGATGTATAAGCATTACAGCATGTATCAAGGCCAAGCTCGGTATATAACCATTTCAGTATGTGTCACTAGGCATAGTCTACTGTATAAGCATTCCAACATGAATCACTGAGCATAGCCCACTATATAAGCATTACAGCATGAATCACTAGGCATAGCACCAAGAATACACAATATTACATCATAAGGCTCAATGGTTAATTATGCAAATTACCATTTATCTTTCAATTACACATTTCATTTATCATTTGTTCACAAACCAATAACATGTCTATCATTTCAATAATCAAGTCAAGCAAAGGTGAATCTATATCAATCAATCA
The DNA here is from genome assembly GCA_963277665.1 of Viscum album. Classification (NCBI taxonomy): domain Eukaryota; kingdom Viridiplantae; phylum Streptophyta; class Magnoliopsida; order Santalales; family Viscaceae; genus Viscum; species Viscum album. The sequence goes on along the minus strand of OY728155.1, from coordinate 743,272,242 downwards.
CCCAAAACTCAGGTCATGCTAAACACATTTTAAGTCATTAGTCAATTCATTTATAATCAAAGGTTTGCTCACTCGAACATTAGTCATAAGCCAGGTCATAAACAATTGGATCCAAATGGATTCCAAATAAAAATTCACTACTGGAAAATTACCTTATACCTATGGTTTGGAACTGTGGGTATAGCTCATAAAACTGTGGGTATAGGCTAGACCTACGGTTCAGAGAACCGTGGGAGCTTAAGTCGACGATATAGCTCTAGGTTATAGCCACAGTTTGAAAATGTTATTTCCATGGTTATGAACTGTGGCAATATGTGTATGAGAAATAGTCCACCGTGTCAATAACCCTATACCAGCGGCTTTGAAACCGTGGCTATAGGATTTAATAAAATGACTACCAATGGATTCGAACCCTGAACTGCCTCTATACAATCCAAGCGCCTAACCACTGCACCACATACGACTATCGGTATATAAATATATATTTACTTATATATATATACTTAAACCGTGGTTATATGTGGAAAACCATGGCAATAGTTTTTCCCACGGGATTTTTTTTCCTGCATTTACACGGGAAAAGTATAGCCACGGTTTACAAAAATAGTGGCTATAGAGAGGACTTATACCCACGTTTTTTTAGAGAACCGTGGGTATAGGCCTTGAACCAAACCTTGTACCCATGGTTTTTTGGAGAACCATGGGTATAGGTCTTGAACCAAACCCTATAGCCACGATATTTGCAAAATCATGGGTATAGGGTGACCTATACTCACGGTTTTTGGAGAACCGTGTGTATATGTTTTCCCTCGATTGAACCAAACCCTATACCCATGGGGTTTTTTTCAAAATCGTGGGTATAGCCTTATTTTTCAGTAGTGATTCAATTCATCATTTAATTCATTTAGGCTCAAGTCATGTTGGCGCAATTGCAATATTGCACATATTTTGCAACTAAACTGACCATAGGGTTAAGGTTTAGACCTCATACCTTTAACTGGTGATTAACGCAACAATTCCAGAGGTTAACACCAACGAGGAATAAGGTGCATAAGATTGCGAGATGAAACCAAGATCAAATCAAATCAAGATTAACATCAAACTCAAATGCAGTCCAAAGGTTCCACCACCCTAACGGAGAACAACGGAAGAGGAGGGGAAAACCAAAGCCAAAGACATATCGGGTTTCGATCACACAAATAAGACATCCGAAAATGGAGTGAAGGCTCCCAAAAATGCATGGAGTTCATCCTAGGTCGAGAGGAGAAGGGTGCACATGGGGGGGAATGAGAAATTAGCCGCACGACAGACATAAAACCACTACTCCTGATAAACACATCGTGTACTACATTTACATGTAGTGTATTCCTTTTTAAAGGGATACGTCGAAAAACCCGTTGTCTTGGGTTAATATATGTCCCAATCAACTATTACACAGTGTGAATGGTTTACACGACGTATAACTGTTTCAAGCCCTGTACTAGTTCACGACATACGTATGGCGGAAGTTTCACAGTGTGTGATCGCCCAACATACATTTTTCAACCCATTTTCAATAAAAAGGACTCAAACCACCTCCAAAACCTTCCAAAACATGGAAAACCCTTGTAAACTCATTTAATGTGTTTATATCCGGACTCCATTAATTCAAACAAACTTACCTCCCCGAGCCTTAAGTCATTTTCCCCATCAAAGGTTCTTCGTCATCGAACAAGACTCGACCACCAAGACTTAAAGACAAAGGAAAAAACCCAACAGAATACATTTAATGCAAAAACTTAAAGATGAACGTATCCGGAAAAAGACGAGATCTTACAACAAATGTATTACTTATTTTTATAAACCGCTATAAATGCACCCTGCAAGATGAGAAATAAAAATGCTACCTTAATACCTTTCATTTCACACCAATTAGATTGATGATATTATATATAATTGAGTATGATCTACTCATTGTGGAGAGAAACAGGATAGTTTTAAGGAAAGAATCTCATGGAAACATGTCACTCCTTCGTAATAAATAATAATAAATAACGATATGCTTAAATATAAGTTAGAATTTTGTAAATGATCAATCATGGTACAATAAATTTGTCTCGTCTTATACATGATATAGATTCATTTTACAAAAAAAAAAAAATCACGTTACTTGAAAATTTTCTCATCTAATATATGTGAATTTTTTCATTTTTTAAAAGTTGCACCATTGTCGATGAAAATTAGCTAATGATATACATAATCAAAATTTCATTTTTTTTAAGTTATATCGGTATATGTAAATTTATCTCACATATTATGTGAGATGAATTTCATTTTTAAAAAATATTTCATTATATATGAAATCTATCTCTCCAATTGCATATGATAAATAACACTACACAATTTTAATTTTCGAATAACTTTATTTCATTAATTCAATGAGATAAGCTTTGTTTTTAAATAATATATTCTAAAAAATAAAATTTATCTCGCCCACCATGTGAGATAAATTTTAGAAAATACATAATTAAAAAATCACATGAAATTCATTTTATCGGCTAAATGTAATAGATATCACTCTGAAAAATAACATTACTTATTCGTTTTAACATCTATTTAATGTTGTTATTTAAATTACAGTTTTTCCTCCTGGCTAAGTGACATAGATTTCATAAAAAACTAAAAAAAAAAAGATTTAAGTAATATATTATTATAGAACTGTATATGATAAATTTTGTGTTAGAAAATAACTTTTTTAAGTTTTTAGTGATAGATTATTATGGTTGAAATTTATCTTATATGCATACAGTTGATTTTATGATGATGAATTTGTGTGAGGTAAAAAAACGAGAAATATAATTAATGTTAAACAAAAATTATTAATTTTATGTAAATATTTTTTTTTCAGAAAATATTATATCTATGTTACATACATGCACAAATTTATCATAAAAAATAAATATATCAAATGTCAATAATAGAATAAACTTAACTATAAAAAATTAAAAATGTTGTTTCATGTGATAAATTGAAGTTGTTAAATTTAAATGTTTATTCAAATAAATGTCATATAAATCTTCTTTGCCTTTTTCGGTGGGGCTTAGAAATTGCTGTTCCTTTTTAGGTTTGGAAACCGCAAAAATTCAGACATGGCGGAAAGTGGGGCGGGTGCGCTACGACGGCCAACGCATGATTTATTTGTTTTGTTTTTAAAATTATGAGTTTTGAGAATGATTATATATTTTGATTAGCAATCGGTCTCAAGCAGTCCGTACACCTCCACCGACACTTTATATTATTTGACGAACTATATCATTAATTGGATGGGCAGGTAGTGGTGGAAAATAAATCGGTATTTGATAAATTTATGAATGCCGTGGCGTGTAGAATTATTTAAAACGTGATCCTAATTTCTGGCGACCTGCTCCGGCTAATATAATTTTATTTATCCGGTTAGAATTTTCTTATTTTACGGCCGGTTTGGCAGGATGGGTAGTCAGTGGGGAAAAAATGGTTTTATCAAAATGTGTGTAGTAGGGTTTATTTATTTATTTATGAAACGAGACAATGAAACTTAATATCAACCTAAAACCAATGGATGGTAGTAAGAGCGGCTCATATTCATATTATTCAAAAGGTCATCAACCTCTGTGGTCGACGCCTCAAGGGCCGCCTTATAACCCAACCTGACCATGTAAGCACCAGAACAATCCAAAGACCAACAAAGACGGTTTGACCCGGTATTCCTAATGTAAGGGATACTTTGGATAAGCTTCCTGTCTCTTTCATTAAACCACTCTTCCAAAATCTCACTGCACCAGCCATCACTGTATCATTAAGCAAAAGATGGACAATAGTGTCACCCCAACCCTCAATTGGTTTGCTAGTTGCTAAAGAGCCAACACCATCAACGAGCCATGGGTCCTTCCAAATTCTAACAGAGGACCCATCACCCATCTGCCAATAGAGCCCCCTAAGGAGCAGATCACGTGCACCCCAAAGGCTCCTCCAAAAGAAGATGGGTCGTGGGCCAAGAGATGCCTTGTCAAATCCTGAATGGGGTAAGTACTTGGCCCATAAGACTCTCTGCAAGCTTTGGGGTGGCAAAGCTTTTCCCAAGCAATCCAATGAGATTTGCTCTTCCCATTAAAAGAACCCCCACCAAAAGTTTGTCAGTCGAGAATGAATTGGGTCAACAAAGTAACCCGAGACCTCGAAGAGGGACATAAAATAGGTCGGGATTGATTGGGCCACGACTTTGATAAGAACCTCATTCCCTGCCTTTGAAATCCTTTTAGGAGACCAACCCTAGATTTTCTTCGTTACTCTGTCAAGAATATTAGAGAAGACCTCTCTTTTTGACCGCCCAAAAGTAATGGGAAGCCACAAGTATTTTTGGTATTTGTCAACAACTCGAATGCCAGAAGCAAGATGAAGATCCTCTTTCCTGGATTGTTGAACATCAAAATTGAAAGAAATTTTAGATTTTGAGAGATTGACAAATTGCTTCAAGGCCACCTCATACAAGTGGATCAGATGACAGATATAGTTGCATTATTCTAAAGTGGCCCTTGAGAAGAGGAGGGTGTCATCCGCAAAGAATAGGCGGGAGATGAGGGGCCCTTGTTTGCAAACCTTTGCACCATAGATAAAATTGAGATAAGCTGTTGTGGAAATAAGATTGGAAAAAACATCAGTAACCAGGATGAAGAGAAAGGGAGAAAGAGGGTCGCCCTGACGCAAGCCTCTAGTGGGAGAAAAACTCTGAGTGAGACCACCATTGATCCGAATCTTGAATGAAACAGAAGAAACACAGTGCATGACGATGTCGGTCCATTTAGGACAGAAACCCATCTTAGTCAACACAGAATGGAGGAAAGACCACTCGACTCCGTCGTAGGCTTTTGTCATGTCAAGTTTTCAGGCCATGACACCTCTTTTGGCATTATTATGAGTTTTCATGAAATGAAAAATCTCATGGGCCACAATAGTGTTGTCGGTAATGGGTCTCTTAGGGACAAAGACACTCTGATTATGTTTATGTTGTGTGTGTGTGGTTATGTGTATGTATATATTTATGTGCGTGCTTGTGTTGCATGTGTCTGTGTATGTGTCTAGTAATTGGATACACACATGTATGTGTTGGTCCACCTACATATCACACACACATGAAAAAATATTTATACATTTATATAAATAATAATTTTTTTTAATCATTTATTTTTAAAAAATTTAGTTAATAATTAATTATATTCTATATACACAATCAATATAATATATTGTCAAAAACATATTACAAATGTAAATCTATTTAAATATGAGTATTAAAATTCTTACTTTTAATTTATAGTCTAATAATTAATTATATATTGTCCAAATAATTTACACATGATATTACTATTTATACATTTATTAATGATATATTTTAAAAAATATTTATTCATTTATATAATTAATAATATTTTTAATGATAATTAAAATTTTCAAATGTGGTTAATAATTAATTATATATATATATTTTTAATATTTATTAATTCTTATTATAAATTAATTTTGTAACTCGTAATTTATTATAATATTAATACTTTTAGTCATAGTATTTATTAAGATATTAATAAATTTATTAATACAAATTTTATTATAATATTAATAAATTTATCATAATATCAATAAATTTATTATAAAATAATACATTTATCATAATATTATCACTTTTATTAATGCATTTAATGCATTTAATATTTTTTTATTTATTTTTAATATTTATTATTTTTTATTGTAAAATAATTTTGTAATTTTTAATATTCATTTTTATAGTTTTGTAATTAATTATATATTGTGAAAAACATTTATACATGATATTACTATTTACACATTTATTAATGATATATTTTAAAACCTATTTATTCATTTATATAATAATAAATTATAGAAGGTCCTCAAAGATACAAGAAAAATAAACGCACACACCCTTGAAACACAAGGACAAGTCACATTCCCCTCCATAGGTTAACCCACTCCATACCAACCTCATTGTATTGATTGGCCTCAGTCCCAGTGCCTCGAAGGCCATTGCATAGTCCCGCACCACTACCTACGTCATTGCCTGCATCATAAATCATTTATTATTATTATTATAATAAATTTATTAATAAAGAATTTATTATAATATTAAAAAAATCATCATAATATTATACATTTATTATAATATAATACATTTATCATGATATTATCACATTTATTAATACATTTAATATAATTAAAATTGTTTATTTTCTTTTAATATTTTTTTTAATTTATTTATTTTTAATATTTATTCTTTTTTTTGTAAAGTAATTTTGTAAATTTTTGAGCCTCACCTAGTTATTCCCTGCACGTGCGTTGTAACGTCCCGATTCCGGGTGCCGCCCAAAGGTGTCCCGTACCTGGTTAGTTATATGGCCTTAAGCGCATTTCCCCGAATGCCAGAGGCTATCGACTAGCAGCAAGGGGCTTGGGTGTGATGGTGGGGAAACTATGTCCTAATTGGCAGAGTAATGCAGCGGAAATAAACAGATAACAATAGCGGAAGCAGTAATAATACCATACAACAGTAAACAACGGAAGACTGAGTAATAAACAACTACAACACACACACACACACACACACACACACACACATATATCAATAATGATGTATGTCACAAGTATCTAGGAAAATAGCCAAATAAGTCACAATGATGGAATACACTACTAAATCAAAGTACAAAGGAAAACAAATAGGTGAATAACTCCAGCAGCATCGCATGCCTCAGCTTGGTCCCATGCTCTCCAGCTCCACGGTAATCAAGTACCTGAAGTAGAAGGGCGCTTACCCTTATCCATACCTGCAACAAAATAATCCGTTTGGGCCCAAAAGCATGACCCAAACAGGGTGTGAGACGAATCCCAGTAGGCAACCATCCAAAGATTTGTGTCTAACAGTCAGTGAATATATATGACAGATAATAAGCTAAATGAAGCAATAAACAAGGAAGTACTAAAAAATAAACAGTCCTACAGTTTCAATTATATTCATTTACATTTGTCAATTATTAAACCAAACGAAAAGAAATAACCCTCTGGGAAGTTCTCACAACCTATCCCCTCTGGTTCAACCAAACAATCTCAAGAATATAATGACCTCCTAGGTAGCTCACACGGTCTAACCCCTTTGGTCTCATGCAAACAAAGACTCTCTGAGGAAGCACTCACTATCAATTCCCCCTATAGTCTTTTAACGATAAACTACAGACTCTCTGAGGAAGCACTCAACGTCAATTCCCCCTGTGGTCTCGTAACGGTAACTATAGATGCTCTGAGAGAGCACTCAACGTCAATCCCCTCTATGGTCTCGTAACGGTAACTATAGACACTCTGAGGGAGCACTCAACGCCAATCCCCCAATGGTCTCACAGTGTGATAAAGAATAATACACTCTGAGAAAGCACTCAACATCAATTCCCCCTATGGTCTCACTACACCAGGTTCCCACAGCCCTGTGTAAAGCAATCGTGCACAAACGACGTTCAACAGTTAAAACAAATCTAAAAGTACTACTTGGCTAAATAGCTACAAAGCATATCACAACATCAAATAAATCACTCCATCCTAACAACACTAGGCATGGAAAGCAAGCAACCTAATAGGAAAACCTAGACCAAACGATCAATATCAAATCAAACATGGGAAAACACATCCATAACATGTCAAATAAACCCTATTCACAATCCAATATCCCTACTCAATCAAACAAAGCATAGCAGACATCAACAAGGTTAAAATCCCTAAACACACAATACCTCAAAAAGGGTATTGGGTAATTTTGCACATATAATTCAAAGACTAACTACAAAAAGTCACAAACCACCTACCTCGGTGTTGTACGAAGAACACTCTCGAGTGTCGACCCCTGAATCATCCTAGAACGTCCTAGATCTACAAAAAGGTCAAAACGTTCATCCTTGAATATCTCAAACAAGAGGAGAAATCAAGAGAAGAGACTCTAGAAGAAGAAAGAACTCACCGTGACGATTCCAACGCAATCAACGATGGTTGATTCGGAGAACGGATGGCGGGTTAGGGGCTCATAGAAGAATCGCTAGCTTCGATCGCTCCTGGACAAGACGAGCCGAGGAGAAGGGTGTTTTTCCAATTAGACGCGACCCCTGTAACGACTCGGACCCGACCATGCACTCGAACAGTGCCAAATGGGTCGGGTGTCACTACCTTAGACGCACCTCCCCGAACGCCAAAGGCTGCCGACTAGTAGTGAGGGTCTAAATAGGTATAGTGGGGAGGCTATACCCTCTCAGAGGATCATGATAAAGGTACTGGTCTGATTATAATACTAAAATGTGCAGCAGAAATAAATGACTCAGCAGACTCGAACCAGACCCGCAGAGCGGAAGCATATCCAATATCAACAAACCAGCGAAAGCAATATAGAAACAACAGCAGCAGAAAGTAAACAGAAAAACATGCTGAGAATACATGCAACTACTACTATAACCAAACAAGGCATTCATCTAAAGCAAGTCATACAGATCAAAATATAACGGCGCCAATGGCTAACCAACAGTTGCTACATAAAAAGGTAAGCATGCTGATAAGAAGAAAGAAAACTAAACAAAGTAACTCCAGCAAGGCACGATCTCAAGGTCCATGCCAGTATCCATGCCAACAACACTAAAGTCCAGCTCCTGAGGCTGAACCTCTACCTGCACGAAATTTCATAAAGTCTACACGCATCCCGAAGGGCCCATGTAGGGTGTGAGACAAGTCTCAGTAGGATACCACCCAAGGGTGTGTACCTAATATAAGTGTGTAGGCAGACATGCTTATATAAGAAAACAGTAAACAAAATAATGGCCAAAGTAAACATAAACTTCACTGGTGCTCAGCAGCCACCGGGAAGTGTCACCTACTTCGGCCAACACCGGAATGTATGATCTGTAGCCCGACACCTCATGCCACCTGACACCATGTGTCTCAAGTACTGACGTCCCGAAGGCATGCCCAACCGTCGTAACCCAGATCGAAAGCTCAACCTTTCCATGACACCACATCCGGAGGAACAACGATACCTGTCCTCAAATCGCGGCGAGCCTCTGCCCCCAACCTAACCGCCTCAAAGCTGTCTCCCGAAGGCTCCTCACCTTCCACGTGGATTCCTATGGAAATCACACCCAAACCAAAATACCTAACCGCAACTATCGAGGGCCTCTACCCAGCGAGTGTCCGTACCACCTCATCTTGGAGTGTATATGTGTGCACACTACTCAAAAATACCCGATGAGCGGTAATCACCTCAATATGTCCCCAAGCCACAACACCTCTGACACCTCGTGTCCCTGCGAACCTTTCGCTCAAGTCTGATGGTCTCACTATCCAAGAAACCCGGGCCAAGCCCAACCCGACAGAGGAGAGGAATGCTCCGTTCGAACCTCAACGCGTTGTTTAATGCTACAAATGCAAAGAGCCAGGTCATTTTGCAAATCAGTGCCCTAATCCAAGGGTTTTCGGAGGCAACCAACAACCTCCAAGACAGCAAGGAAGAGCTTTTTCCATCACTTCTGCCGAAGTGAACCCCGACAACGAAGTGGTGCAGGTACGCTAGTTATTCATTCAAGAATAGCGAACGTACTTTTTGATTCAGGTTCTACGCATTCTTTTATATCTCAAAAGTTTAGTAGAACAATCCCAACACCACCAAAAATCATGGAAGTAAAGATGTCGGTGAGTACGACAAATGGGGCAATCATTGCATCCCATGAGTATAAGTCCTCCCCTGTTATAATCTGTGGATTGAATTTCCCGGTGAACCTCATCATACTTCCTCTGGTGGGATTTGATGCAATTCTTGGCATGGATTGGCTTTCCTTATATAGAGCCAACATAAATTGTCGGGAGAGGGAAATCACACTCCATATGGAGGATCGACCCCCGATTCTTTACAAGTGTCAGGAGGAAGATGAATCTCCTTTAGCTCCATCATCTCAAGCATGGATATTACTGCCTTATGAGCACGCATATCTGTCTCAGATGATTGAGTCCAAGGAAGAAACCACCCTTGAAGAAATGCCTATTGTAAGGGAATTCGCTGAAGTGTTTCCCGAGGAACTTCCTGGTCTTCCTCCAAGAAGAGATGTTGAGTTCTCAATTGAACTTATACCTGGGGCGCTACCAATATTCAAGACTCCATATAGAATGGCTGTTTTTGAGCTTGAAGAGTTGAAGAAACAACTACAGGAGAATCTGGATAAAGGGTTTATACGCCCTAGTGCTTCACCATGGGGTGCACCAGTCCTCTTCGTCAAGAAGAAGGATGGGTCAATGCGGCTTTGCATCGATTATCGTGAACTTAACAAAATCATGATAAAGAACAAGTATCCTCTCCCAAGAATCGATGACTTGTTTGATCAGCTGCGTAGAACACAATGCTTCTCCAAGGTGGACTTGCGGTCGGGATATTATCAAGTAAGGGTGAAGAAGGAAGATATCCCCAAGACTGCTTTTCGTACAAGGTACGGGCACTATGAATTCATAGTAATGCCTTTAGGACTCACCAATGATCCAGAAATATTCATGGACTTGATGAATAGAGTCTTTAGAGATTGCCTTGACAAATTTGTGGTAGTCTTTATAGATGATATTCTAATATACTCCAAAACCAAGGAGGACCATGAGGAGCATTTAAAAACTGTACTAGAGACTTTGCGCAAGGAGAAGCTCTATGAAAAGTATAGAAAGTGTGAGTTCTGGTTGAAGTAAGTCTCATTATTGGGCCATATCATCACAAACAATGATATATCTGTGGACCCCTCCAAAACAGATGCAATTGAGGGATGACCGAGGCCAACATCGGTAACTGATATCCGTAGCTTCTTGGGGCTAGCTGGATATTATCGACGATTTGTGAGAAATTTCTCACGATTGTCCAACCCTCTTACCAAGCTAACTCGAAAGGGAGTAAAGTTTTCTTGGAGTGATGAATGTGAAGAAAGCTTCAAGGAGTTGAAAAGGAGGATTATCACTACACCCGTGCTCACTTTACCCACAAGTGGGGAACTTTTTGTGGTATTCAGTGATGACTCAAAGAAGGGCTTAGGATGTGTGCTAATGCAGAATGATAAAGTGATATCCTATTCCTCAAGGCAGTTGAAAATCCATGAGTGAAACTATCCAACACATGATCTGGAGTTGGCGGCGGTGATCTTTGCTTTGAAAATCTGGCGGCATTATCTCTATGGAGAGAAATGTGAGATATATACTGACCACAAGAGTCTTAAATATATATTCACACAGAAAGAGATTAATATGCGCCAGAGAAGATAGATAGAGCTCATCAAGGATTATGACTGTTCAATACATTACCACCCTGGAAAAGCGAACAAGGTGGCGGATGCCCTAAGTAGAAAGGATCCAACTATTCTATCAATGATGAGAATTGAGAAGGATCCAATATTCTTAGACTTGATGAAGATGGATGTGGGAATCATAAAGAAGGGAACATCATCAATCCTTTCACAAATGATTGCTCAACCATCTATTTTGTAAAGGTTAAAGGATGCTCAAAAGGATGATGCGGGAATTCAAGAAAAAGTGGAAGCTATCAAAAAGGGAAAATCCTCAGAGTTTAATGTTAATGAAGAAGGAATTGCGCGGTTTGGGAAAAGACTATGTGTTCCATCAAGTCCGGAGATGAAGAAGGAACTTTTGGATGATGCACATAGTTCAAATTTCTCTATTCACCCAGGGAGTACAAAGATGTATCGAGATCTCTGAGAAAACTTTTGGTGGGATAATATGAAGAAGGAGATCGCTGAATATACATCAAAGTGCCTGGTGTGTCAACAAGTAAAGGCAGAGAGGCAGAAGTCTAAGGGGATGATGCAACCATTGCCCATACCAGAATGGAAATGGGATAACATCACCATGGACTTTGTCACCGGACTTCCAAGGACATCTAAAGGCAACAATGCAATCTGGGTTGTTGTGGATCATCTTACAAAGACTGCACACTTCATTGGTATTCGAGAGGATTTCTCTTTGGATCAACTGGCACAGATATATATCAGGGAAGTGGTACGGTTGCATGGAGTACCACTATCTATTGTTTCTGACTGAGATCCAAGATTCACCTCTAAGTTTTGGAAGAGTCTTCAACATGCTCTGAATACTGAACTGAACTTCAGTACGGCCTATCATCCTCAAACTGATGGCCAATCCGAGCGGACTATCCAAACACTTGAGGATATGTTAAGAGCGTGCTCAATGGACATTAAAGGAGGATGAGATCAACATCTTCCTCTGGTTGAGTTCTCTTATAACAATAGTTTCCACTCGAGCATCCAAATGACACCATATAAAGCCCTGTATGGGAAAAGGTGTAGAACACCGGCATGTTGGGATGAGGTCGGTGAACGTAAGCTTCTTGGACCAGAAATGGTCGAAGAAATGGTGGAGAAGGTGAAAACCATTCAGCAGCATATCAAGGTAGCCCAAAGTCGACAGAAGAGTTATGCAGATAATCATCGACGAGACCTTGAGTTTAAAGTCGGAGACATAGTGTTTTTACACATATCTCCGTGGAAGAAGGTCATGAGGTTTGGAAAGAAAGGGAAGATAAGTCCAAGGTACATCGGCCCCTTCGAGATTCTTGACCGTGTTGGGGCTGTGGCCTATTGACTAGCACTTCCACCTACTATGGCCAAGGTGAATGATGTCTTTCATGTATCCCTCTTAAGGAAGTACATATCGGACCCTTCACATGTACTCTCTTCCGAGGTGGTACAATTGGAAGATGATCTTTCTTATGAGGAGCAACCAGTGAAGATCTTAGATCGTAGAGAAAAAGTTCTACGAAATAAGACAATGACCCTCGTCAAGGTTTTGTGGAGAAACCACAAGTTTGAAGAAGCAACTTGGGAGTCGGAGGATATGATGAAGCTGAGTTACCCACATTTGTTTTAGTATGGGAAAAGGAAAATTTCGAGGGCGAAATTTCTTAAGGGGGGAATATTGTAACGACCCAAAGTTTCATTAATGAAAATCCCTCTTGATCTAGTTAAATGTCTCTTTATGAAAAATATTTTTATAATATGTCAACTTCTTTGGTTTTATGATAATATTTGTGACCATTACTTTTATAGTTGTTGAACAGTGATCACATGAGTAGTATAAATATATGGCTTTAACGAACCCAATTTTACTCAGACAAAGGAAGTGATGGCCTCATCCAGTAGAATTTCCCCATACAAAGCCCATTTGTCGGAGCTCAGAAAAGAGGTGGTGTCTTTGGGATTCTCCCTTGACCAAGCCCAAGCTGAGCTTCATTATGTCAAGCTTGAACGGGACCATCTACGGGAAAAGTGGAAGTTGATAGAGATTACCACTCGAGCGATGTTATCCGAGCCGCCCCAAGAGTCTGTCACCATCACACACCTTACCCTTAGGTCTTATGCAGCTATTTTAAGGGGTTATGTAACAAATAAGTAGTACTATGTTCATGTACATTATTTTTGTATATAATAATGAATATAATTTCTAGTCATTTTTGATACTTTGTAAATAGATTTTAAAGTACAAATGGTGTTTTTAGTTAGTACTTAATTAAGAATTATATTTTATTAAATTAAAGGATTTTTTAATTAAATAATATTTTAATAAAATATTATTATTAATATTAAATTAATTTTTATTAAATATAAATGATCTTATACTTTTATGAATCCAATTAATTTTTTATTAAGGTTTGAAAGCTATTTCTGTCAAAACCCGTGATTTTTTTATAAATGTCGGTTTTTATTTTAAAAGTGAAAATTCACATATTTAGAAAATTATTTAGATAAAATAAATATTATTTTTGAAATCAGGATGTCGAAATTATCCAACGGTGAATTTTTCATAATTTTCTGAGACAGTCAAATTTTTGGGTAAAAATTAAATACCATTTAAAAATATAATGTGTTTTATGACATCATAATGACCCAATGGTGATGTAATAAAATACCATAATCCTTATGTTCGGCCAATATATGTTTTATCATTAAAATAATGAGGTTTTGGGTTTGTTTGACTTACTTTTCAAAGCATTAATGGATCTCTCAAAACTTATTCAACACCTTGCCTTTTTAAATTAATTTCCATGGGAGTGTGACTCACCTACACATAAGAAACCCTAATTTTTTAATAAGTTCGGACCTTGGACTTGTAAAATATTGTTTTCCTCTTTCCTTTTTCAGAAACCATGGGAAAATACCATGGGATAGTTTGTGGTTTGGATTATTTTAATATAAGGGGTCCCAAACCTAAATAATAAAGAATTCTCCCACCTTTCCTATATAAACCCACCCAAGCTCCCACTTACTCCTCACTCAAATCCCTTGGAGTTCGTCCAACATCTACCCTACTCTCTCTAGAATCCTCTCAAGGTGACCCAAGCTCCCAAGAAGCCTCTCACAAGCCTCTCTCTAGCCTTTGGAAGCACACTTCCAAGTAAGGGTTTTTTCTTCCTTTCTCATTTTTGTCAATTTTCTTTAAGTTGTATTTCCCTTTTAATTTCAATTATGAATGTTGGGGTATGGTTTCACACCTCCCCAATACTTTTCTCTTATTTTTTGAATGATGGGAGACCCTTTTCTCTCTCATTAAATGCCTCCCATGCACACCTGTTACTATGCCGAAATTCCGAAAGGAACTTCTCTCTCTTCTTTTACATTCAAGCAATAATTTTGTATCATGAATATAAATTCCATTTCAATTGTTGGGACATGTATCTATATGACCTTATTACTGTCCATTACATGTAAATATTATTAGGAACCCTTTTCTCTCTCATCAACCATTTTTATGAATTCTTATGTCACGCCGTTACGCTGCCGAAATCGCACCGATTTTCTAAGCCAATGTCATTGTGTAGTGAATACCATGCCCATTTCTCCATCAATGGTATTCAACTTTATGCACATTTACTTATTGATTATAAAGTTTCATGTATTAATTCCACATTCCTTTATCGTGGAACAAAAGATTATGTTTTATGAATCCATGTTTTATGATCCATGTGGCACACTTATGCATGAAATGAAATGTTTAAGAAGGGTGCGCCCTTATAGCGCTCTAATGCATTGGGTAAAGTATAATATCATGATACGTCATGTGCAATGAGTGTTGACTCATGCTAATTCAAGTGCAACGAGGGTTTACTCGTGCTTCAAGTGCAATGAGGGTTTACTCATGCTTCATGTGCAATGAACCTTGGCTCATGCTAATTCAATGTTAAGTGTTGTTTCCACATTTCCATGTTATGATTATCATTCTTTATCATGACTTTATGTTCATGTTACTCTTATGCTCTATTGATGTTCCTATTTCCTAACATGTATTGTACTCCTCATGTTATTCATTGTGTACTCCCTTACTGGGCTTTATAGCTCACCCTTTTCTTATGCATGTCCTCAGGTTATCCCATGCAATGCTAAGTATGAAGGAATGTAGTGGTCATGTAAAGGAAGTTTTCAATAAAGATGTTGTATTTCAAGTTTAAAGTTCTTATGTAATGATCCTAATCCCCAAATACACTAAACCTCTCGATCTTCTTTGTTGTATCAAGTTAAGTTTTATGTAATAAAGCATGTTTAAGTTGTAATAAAAAGCAGGGTTTTCATAAACCTCCTTCCCTGCCTTTGAAATCCTTTTAGGAGACCAACCCTAGATTTTCTTCATTACTCTGTCAAGAATATTAGATAAGACCTCTCTTTTTGACCGCCCAAAAGTAGTGGGAAGCCACAAGTATTTTTGGTGTTTGTCAACAACTCGAATGCCAGAAGCAAGATGAAGATCCTCTTTCCTGGATTGTTGAACATCAGAATTGAAAGAAATTTTAGATTTTGAGAGATTGAAAAATTGATTCAAGTCCACCTCATACAAGTGGATCAGATGACAGATATAGTTGCATTATTCTAAAGTGGCCCTTGAAAAGAGGAGGGTGTCATCCGCAAAGAATAGGCGGGAGATGAGGGGCCCTTGTTTGCAAACCTTTGCACCATAGATAAAATTGAGATAAGCTGTTGTAGAAATAAGATTGGAAAAAACATCAGTAAACATGATGAAGAGAAAGGGAGAAAGAGGGTCCCCCTGACGCAAGCCTCTAGTGGGAGAAAAACTTTGAGTGAGACCACCATTGATCAGAATCTTGAATGAAACAGAAGAAACACAGTGCATGACGATGTCAGTCCATTTAGGGAAGAAACCCATCTTAGTCAACACAGAATAGAGGAAAGACCACTCGACTCCGTCATAGGCTTTTGTCATGTCAAGTTTTCAGGCCGCGACACCTCTTTTGGCATTATTATGAGTTTTCATGAAATGAAAAATCTCATGGGCCACAATAGCGTTGTCGGTAATGGGTCTCTTAGGGACAAAGACACTCTGATTATGTGTATGTTGTGTGTGTGTGTGGTTATGTGTATGTATATATTTATGCGCGTGCTTGTGTTGCATGTGTCTGTGTATGTGTCTAGTAATTGGATACACACAGGTATGTGTTGGTCCACCTACATATCACACACACACATGAAAAAATATTTATACATTTATATAAATAATAATTTTTTTAATCATTTATTTTTTAAAAATTTAGTTAATAATTAATTATATTATATATGAACAATCAATATAATATATTTTCAAAAACATATTACAAATGTAAATCTATTTAAATATGAATATTAAAATTCTCACTTTTAATTTATAGTCTAATAATTAATTATATATTGTCCAAAACATTTACACATGATATTACTATTTATACATTTATTAATGATATATTTTAAAAAATATTTATTCATTTATATAATTAATAATGTTTTTAATGATAATTAAAATTTTCAAATGTGGTTAATAATTAATTATATATATATATATTTAATATTTATTAATTCTTATTATAAATTAATTTTGTAACTCGTAATTTATTATAATATTAATACTTTTAGTCATAGTATTTATTAAGATATTAATAAATTTATTAATACAAATTTTATTATAATATTAATAAATTTTTCATAATATCAATAAATTTATTATAAAATAATAGATTTATCATAATATTATCACTTTTATTAATGCATTTAATGCATTTAATATTTTTTTTATTTTTAATATTTATTATTTTTTATTGTAAAATAATTTTGTAATTTTTGAATATTCATTTTTATAGTTTTGTAATTAATTATATATTGTGGAAAACATTTATTAATGATATTACTATTTACACATTTATTAATGATATATTTTAAAACCTATTTATTCATTTATATAATAATAAATTATAGAAGGTCCTCAAAGATACAAGAAAAATAAATGCACACACCCTTGAAACGCAAGGACAAGTCACATTCCCCTCCATAGGTTAACCCACTCCATACCAACCTCATTGTATTGATTGGACTGAGTCCCAGTGCCTCGAAGGCCATTGCATAGTCCCGCGTCACTACCTATGTCATTGCCTGCATCATAAATCATTTATTATTATTATTATAATAAATTTATTAATAAAGAATTTATTATAATATTAAAAAACTCATCATAATATTATACATTTATTATAATATAATACATTTATCATGATATTATCACATTTATTAATACATTTAATATAATTAAAATTGTTTATTTTCTTTTAATATTTTTTGTAATTTATTTATTTTTAATATTTATTCTTTTTTTTGTAAAGTAATTTTGTAATTTTTTGAGCCTCACCTAGTTATTCCCTGCACGCGCGTTGTAACGTCCTGATTCCGGGTGCCGCCCAAAGGTGTCCCGTACCTGGTTAGTTACATGGCCTCAAGCGCATTTCCCCAAATGCCAGAGGCTGTCGACTAGGAGCAAGGGCCTTGGGTGTGATGGTGGGGAAACTATGTCCTAATTGACAGAATAATGCAGCGGAAATAAACAGATAACAATAGCGGAAGCAGTACTAATACCATACAACAGTAATCAACGGAAGACTGAGTAAATAAACAACTACAACACACACACACACATATCAATAATGATGTATGTCACAAGTATCTAGGAAAATAGCCGAACAAGTCACAATGATGGAATACTCCACTAAATCAAAGTACAAAGGAAAAAAAATAGGTGAATAACTCCAACAGCATCGCAAGCCTCAGCTTGGTCCCATGCTCTACAGCTCCATAGTAATCAAGTACTTGAAGTAGAAGGGCGCTTACCCTTATCTATACCTGCAACAAAATAATCTTTTTGGGCCCAAAAGCATGACCCAAACAAGGTGTGAGACGAATCCCAGTAGACAACCATCCAAAGATTTGTGCCTAACAGTCAATGAATATATATGACAGATAATAAGAAAAATGAAGCAATAAACAAGGAAGTACTCAAAAATAAACAGTCCTACAGTTTCAATTATATTCATTTACATTTTTCAATTATTAAACCAAACGAAAAGAAACAACCCTCTGGGAAGTTCTCACAACCTATCCCCTCTGGTTCAACCAAACAATCTCAAGAATATAATGACCTCATAGGTAGATCACACGGTCTAACCCCTTTGGTCTCATGCAAACAAAGACTCTCTGAGGAAGCACTCACCGTCAATTTACCTTATAGTCTTTTAACGATAAAATACAGACTCTCTGAGGAAGCACTCAACGTCAATTCCCCCTATGGTCTCGTAACGGTAACTATAGACACTCTGAGGGAGCACTCAACGTCAATCCCCTCTATGGTCTCGTAATGGTAACTATAGACACTCTGAGGGAGCACTCAACGCCAATCCCCCCATGGTCTCACAGTGTGATAAAGAATAATAGACACTCTGAGGAAGCACTCAACGTCAATTCCCCCTATGGTCTCACTGCACCAGGTTCCCACAGCCCCGTGTAAAGCAATCGTGCACAAACGATGTTCAACATTTAAAACAAACCTAAAATTACTACTTGGATAAACATCTACAAAGCATATCAAAACATCAAATAAATCACTCCATCCTAACAACACTAGGCATGGAAAGCAAGCAGCCTAACAAGAAAACCTAGACCAAACGGTCAATATCAAATCAAACATGGGAAAACACATCCATAACATGTCAAATAAACCATATTCACAATCCAATATCCCTACTCAAGCAAACAAAGCATAGCATACATCAACAAGGTTAAAATCCCTAAACACACATACCTCAAAAAAGGGTATTGGGTAATTTAGCACATATAATTCAAAGACTAACTACAAAAAGTCACAAACCACCTACCTCAGTGTTGTATGAAGAACACTCTTGAGTGTCGGCCCCTGAATCATCCTAGAACGTCCTAGATCTACAAAAATGTCAAAAACGTTCATCCTTGAATATCTAAAACAAGAGGAGAAATCAAGAGAAGAGACTCTATAAGAAGAAAGAACTCACCGTGACGATTCCAACGCAATCAACGATGGTTGATTCGGAGAACGGATGGCGGGTTAGGGGCTCATAGAAGAATCGCTAGCTTCGATCGCTCCTGGACAAGACGAGCCGAGGAGAAGGGTGTTTTTCCAATTAGACGTGACCCCTGTAACGACCCGGACCCGGCCAGCCACTCGAACAGTGCCAAATGGGTCGGGTGTCACTACCTTAGGCGCACCTCCCCGAACGCCAAAGGCTGCCGACTAGCAGCGAGGGTCTGAATAGGTATAGTGGGGAGGCTATACCCTCTCGGAGGATCATGATAAAGGTACTGGTCTGAGTATAATAGTAAAATGTGCAGCGGAAATAACTGACTCAGCAGACTTGAACCAGACCCACAGAGCGGAATCATATCCAATATCAAAAAACCAGTGGAAACAATATAGAAACAACAGCAGCGTAAAGTAAACAGAACAACATGTTGAGAATACAAGCAACTAATACTATAACCAAACAAGGCATGCATCTAAAGCAAGTCATACAGATAAAAATATAACGGCGCCAATGGCTAACCAACAGTTTCTACATAACAAGTTAAGCATGCTGATAAGAAGAAAGAAAACTAAACAAAGTAACTCCAGCAAGGCACGATCTCAAGGTCCATGCCAGTATCCATTCCAACAACACTAAAGTCCAGCTCCTGAGGCTGAACCTCTACCTGCACGCAATTTCATAAAGTCTACATGCATCCTGAAGGGCCCATGTAGGGTGTGAGACAAGTCTCAGTAGGATACCACCCAAGGGTGTGTACCTAATATAAGTGTGTAGACAGACATGCTTATATAAGAAAACGGTAAATAGAATAATGCTCAAAGTAAACACAAACTTCACTGGTGCTCAGCAGCCACCAGGAAGTGTCACCTACTTCGGCCAACACCGGAATGTCTGATCTGTAGCCCGACACCTCGTGCCACCTGACACCATGTGTCTCAAGTACCGACGTCCCAAAGGCACGTCCAACCGTCGTAACCCATCTCGAAAGCTCAACCTGCCCATGGCACCACATCCAGAGGAACAACGATACCTGTCCTCAAATCGTGCCGAGCCTCTGCCCCCAACCTGACCGCCTCAAAGCTGTCTCCCGAAGGCTCCTCACCTTCCACGTGGCTTCCTATGGAAATCACACCCAAAAAAAAATACCTAACCGAAACTATTGGGGGCCTCTACCCAGCGAGTGGCTGTACCACCTCATCTCGGAGTCTATCTGTGTGCACACTACTCAAAAGTACCCGGTGAGCGGTAATCACCTCAATATGTCCCCAAGCCACAACACCTTTGACACCTCATGTCCTTGCGAACCTGTCGCTCAAGTCTGATGGTCTCGCCATCCAAGAAACCTGGGCCAAGCCCAACCACCTCAACCGACGTCCATGACGCCCAATCCCATGGTAGCAACCACCCAAAGTAACCCGAGCCAAAATCCCCAACCTGTGATCCTCATCACTCAACTACATATATCCGGGTCACACCCAACACATCAAGAAGTTCAACACAAGCAAATAACACATTGCAAAAACATACATGAAGGCATAAATTTTAACAAACAATTACTAAACAGTCAAATTGCACTAACTTGTGCTAACCCAAACCAGCACCTAAGGTCTTAACACCTTAAAAATTAACATCATGCTTTAACAAATCAAACTCAACAGTTTAATTCAACAACATCAACAACAGTCTAAACTCATCAGTTAATATTGGTCCAAAACATACGCATTTCGGCACCCCCGGCCGAATTTCCCCAAAAGAGCTATGACCTCTAACCCGGCCTCGCTCAAGCACAACAAGGGTTAGGGAATACCCAGAGGCATCCCACAATGCAGGTAAACTATTAAAAATAAATAAACAAGGGTTCCGCTCAATACCCACGTCGTGCCCAAAGGTCGCAACCCCAAATTGTCTATGAAAACACGAAAGAAGGTATGCACTACCCACCTCGTACTCGTACGATGACACTCCTTCAATATCAGCCTCTGAATTGGTTTGAATCGCGGTAGATCTACATTTCTATCAAATTCGGCAATTCCGTTCGGATGGAATCTACAGAGAAATAGGTGAGGGATCAAGGACGAAGAAGGGTGCGCGGGGTTAGCATTTCCGATGCGGTCCCATTGCCACTGACGGATCGAAGAACATAGGTCGTACGAATATTCTGGGAGGGTTTGTGTTTTTTTGGAAGTTCTCGGACGAACTGTTCATCCAAAGGGGAAGAAGAAGGGATTTTTGGGAATGAGACGTGACGGCGTCTCGATCACTCAAATAAAAATAAAAGTACATGACGTGTATTTTCAAAGTACACACCGTGTAGATGTGTTTCCGTACTTCGACTTAAGCGGAGTCCATCACACAGCTTGGACTGTGTACACAGTCAACACACGGTCAGGGTCTCGGCCGCTACACGGGACAAAGGTGCACGACGTGTCAAGGAAGGCTACACGCCGTGTAGATTGAAATTTATACCTGGGCACCACACGACATGTACTTGTACTTGCACGAGTAAGGGTTACACGGCGTGTTAATAAATACACGCTGTGTAGTAGGGAACTTCTACACGGTCACCACACGACATGTACTCGGTGAGAACATGGCCGGTCACTCGGTTAACACATACACGGAGTGTACTTAAAGTACACGGTGTGTAGTCTGGAAATTTTCAGAAACTGCCCAGATTTTCCAGACTTCTCAAAAACCAGTCAAAAAGTTTAAACAGGGTTGGGATTTGACCCGTTTCTAAAAAACTCGGGTTCTTACAAACTCCCCACCTTAACGTAGCTCGTCCCCAAGCTACCAAACGAAACCAGGAGATGACACCAAACACGCCCATCCCGGTTAAACAACCCGGACTACCCCGGTCTCAAGGTTCTAGCTAAAATCCAAAAGGGGCTCCCCACCTTAGGAATTGCCTAATCGTCTCAACCCGAACAAAGATCAAAGTAAATCAAACAAACAAGCAAGGCCCAACGACCTATTTCCCAGACCCATGGTTCTCCCGTGACGTATCGTCACCCCCGCACCTCCTAGGTGCTCCCGTGTCGTTTACGACACCCAAACGTATCCCTCACCGTGTCGGTGTCCGCCTCCAAGAGGTCTTGCATCTAATAGATGCTCAAATCACGCCTGGTGCCATGCACCTCAAGTAACCCGCATCCACGATGCCCCGATGCCCACGACACCTCACGTAACCTTCATCCTTGATGCTCCTGATGCTACGCATCTCAATATATAATAAAATATATAACACATCTGATATGATTCCAATCCCACTAACTAGCATCTAGTCAGTCCACAAGTATCCTGTGCAGCCCATGCACTCAACCGGACATGCCTCAAGAGGCCATGCCAAAAGAAAGTAAGGAGAATCACGGCCACACCCGTGGTGTACCTGCCACTGTCGTCGGCTCACCATCCTGCTCAATCTCTGGCAGCTCCACAGCGTGCACCTAGCCTGAAGCACGACTGCCTGATGCCTGACCTCCCTGCGATGCTGCTCCAGTCACCGGCCACTGACCCCTCAGTTGAATCCCGCTATCCCTGTCACGTCCTCCGCGTGCAGCTGAACCTCAGCTACCCTCTCCTGGTACCGAACCTGTACCAACTCCTGACGCCATAGTCTGTCCTGGTCCCTGCCTACTGGATGTCTGAGAAGGCTACCTGCAAAACCTCTTCAGATGCCCGACCTATCCACACACCCGACACTCCTTCGGGGGCCTATCACACTGAGCCCGAACATGTCCCGACTGTCCAAAATGAAAGCAAACCACCGCTGAACTGCCACGAGGTGGTCTAGTTGAGTCCTTGGCCTGCCCGCCCTACTGGAACTCGTCTCTACCTCGCTTCCTGCTGTTCGAACCGTCACTTGGGGTTTTCACCCTTCAAATGTGATACTTCTCTCTCTCATTGCCCTCTGCTATAAGTGCCTGGTTCACCGCCTCGGAGAAGGATCCCAGCCTGAAAATGTTCACCTAAACCTGAATAGCGTGTCGCAAGCCATCCTCAAAGCACCTCACCCTAGCTGCGTCATCGCTCACCATACCAGGTGCAAAATGGGACAACTCTATGAAGGTAGCTGCGTAGTCCATGACAGACATATATCCCTGCTGAAGACTCAAGAACTCCCAAGCTCTCTCTTCCCTCAGCGTCTTCGGATAAAAGTGCTCGAAGAACCTGTCCTCGAAGTCCTTCCATGCCAGTCCCTCGTGCCTACAGGCCTGTACCTGTACGTCCGACCAACGTTTCACCGGTCCTCTCAGCATGTACGTCGCCAGCTTGACCCTCCGCCATGGAGGTGTCTCGAGCTGCTTGAAGATCATCTGTATACTCTCTATCCAGTTCTCAGCTGCCTGCGGACCACCCTCACCCTGAAAAAGCGGCGGGTGCTGCGACTGGAAATCCCACGTCAGATATGCCATAGAAGGCTCTGTACCATGCACGCCTCTGTCAATCCCCTGCAAGACGCGTACCAGGATTGCTCAAAGCTGCTCATCGAGCCACGACCCAAACGATGCCAAACCCGGATGTTGTCCTGCCTGCACTGGATCCTGAACCCGCTCCTGTCCCTGAGCCTGTACCTACGGCTCATGCTCTACTTTCACCGGATTCTGAACCTGATTCTGCGGCACTGTATCATCTCCTGTCTGGCACTCCATCGAGTCATGGAGTAACCCACTGAATACCATAAATGGTCAGACGACCCATATATATATGAAAATATATTCTACACAGATAAGTAAAGCAGTAAAGAGGCAGTGTACAACAACTACCCTTACTCTCGCCCATCGCAACCCATGCCCTCGGCATCCCGACCTCACGACCTCCTTACCCGCCCTCAACAGAGCCAAGTATTAATGGTATCTCGGGCCATGCCCGTCCTGACAACCAAAATTTCCTCAAACCCAACGACCGAGTCGCCCAATCCTGACAGTTACACAACCTCACCCATAGTACCTGCCTGCTCTCATAAGATCCAGACCCAAATATCCTGCCCATGCAATTCTACAAAATACAAAGCATGAAATACACATTGCAATAAACAATAAATTCTATCAGGAGTTTCACCTATTCACATTTCAGAGCATACATAGCATGGAAATTGATTTTATTCACATGGTATTATCACTTCACAAAGCATACGAGCAGTTATGAAATTGAAATAACCTAAAAATGTGCCTATCAAAAGCCAAGCAAACAAGCCTTTCCATACCGGCCAGGGTTTTCATATCATAATCAGTAACATCACACAACAAGTGAGCCACCGAGGTGGAAATCATAGAAACTGTAATCTGAGCAAAAGAAAACAACAATTCACACCCATGGAAACTTGGTCCATCCCTCGTACCTGGGGATGCAGGCACCCAATCACAAGCTAGAAACCTAGTCCCAGTAACAACCTATCTCCAGTATACCATATCCCAAATAGTAAAACCAGTAGAAATAAAAAGAGAAGTCTCAAAATCATTAGTATCCAGCAATGTAATACTACTAAATCCTTATCAAGAAATCTCCTCTGATACCACTTTGTAACGACCCGGACCCGGCCATCCACCTGAACAGTGCAAAATGGGTCGGGTGTCACTACCTTAGGCGCACCTCCCCGAACGCCAAAGGCTGCCGACTAGCAGTGAGGGTCTGAATAGGTATAGTGGGGAGTCTATACCCTCTTAGAGGATCATGATAAAGGTACTGGTCTAAGTATAATACTAAAATGTGTAGCGGAAATAAATGACTCAGCAGACTCGAACCAGACCCGCAGAGCGGAAGCATATCCAATATTAACAAACCAGCGGAAGCAATATAGAAACAACAGCAGCGGAAAGTAAATAGAACAACATGATGAGAATACAAGCAACTAATACTATAACCAAACAAGGCATGCATCTAAAGAAAGTCATACAGATCAAAATATAACAACGCCAATGGCTAACCAACAGTTGCTACATAACAAGGTAAACATGATGATAAGAAGAAAGAAAACTAAACAAAGTAACTCAAGAAAGGCATAACCTCAAGGTCCATGCCAGTATCCATGACAATAGCACTAAAGTCCAGCTCCTGAGGCTGACCCTCTACCTGCACGCAATTTCATAAAGTCTACACGCGTCCCAAATGGACCGTGTAGGGTGTGATACAAGTCTCAGTAGGATACCACCCAAGGGTGCGTACCTAATATAAGTGTGTAGGAAGACATGATTATATAAGAAAATAGTAAACAGAATAATTCCCAAAGTAAACACAAACTTCACTGGTGCTTAGTAGCCACCAGGAAGTGTCACCTGCTTCGGCCAACGCCGGAATGTCTGATCTGTAGCCCAACACCTCATGCCACCTGACACCATATGTCTCAAGTACCGACGTCCCGAAGGCATGCCCAACCGTTGTAACCCAGCTCGAAAGCTCAACCTGCCCATGACACCACATCTGGAGGAACAACGATACCTGTCCTCAAATCGCAGCGAGCCTCTGGCCCCAACCTGACCACCTCAAAGCTTTCTCCCGAAGGCTCCTCACCTTCCACGTGGCTTCCTATGGAAAGCACCCCCAAACCAAAATACCTAACCACAACTATCGAGGGCCTCTACCCAGCGAGTGGCCGTACCACCTCATCTCTGAGTCTATCTGTGTGCACACTACTCAAAAGTACCCGGTGAGTGGTAATCACCTCAATATGTCCCCAAGACACAACACCTCTGACACCTCATGTCCCTGAGAACCTGTCTCTCAAGTCTGATGGTCTCACCATCCAAGAAACCCAGGCCAAGCCCAACCTGACAGTCCAACCGCCTCAACCGACGTCCATGACGCCCAATCCCGTGGTAGCAACCACGCAAAGTAACCCGAGCCAAAAGCCCCAACCTGTGATCCTCATCACTCAACAACATATATCCAGGCCATTCCCAACACATCAAGCAGTTCAACACAAGAAAATCACACATTGCAAAAACATACTTGAAGGCATAACTTTTAACAGACAATTACTAAACAGTCAAATTGCACTAACTTGTGATAGCCCAAACCATCACCTAAGGTCTTAACACCTCACACAAATTAACATCATGCTTTAACAAATCAAAATCAGCAGTTTAATTCAATAACATCAACAACAGTATAAACTCAGCAGTTAATATTGGTCCAAAACATACGCATTTCGGCACCCCTGACCGAATTGCCCCAAATGAGCTATGACCTATAACCCGGCCTCGCTCAAGCACAACAAGGGTCAGGGAATACCCAGAGCCATCCAAAAATGTAGGTAAACTATTAAAAATAAATAAATAAGGGTTACGCTCAATACCCATGTCACGCCTGAAGTCCGCAACCCCAAATTGTCTACAAAAACACGAAAGAAGGTATGCACCACCCACCTCATACTCGTACGATGAAACTCCTTCAATATCAGCCTCTGAATCGGTCTAAATCGCGGTAGATCTGCGTTTCTATCAAATTTGGAAATTCCGTTCAGATGGAATATATGGAGGAACATGTGAGAGATCAAGGACGAAGAAGGGTGCGTGGGGTTAGCCTTTCCGATGCAGTCCCGCTGCCACTGACAGATCGAAGAACAGAGGTCGTATGAAGATTCTGGGAGGGTTTTTGTTTTTTTGGAAGTTCTCGGACGAAATGTTCGTCCAAAGGGGAAGAAGAAGGGATTTTTGGGAATGAGACGCGATGACGTCTCGATCACTCAAATAAAAATAAAAGTACACGACGTGTATTTTAAAAGTACACGCCGTGTAGATGTGTTTCCGTACTCCGACTTAAGTGGAGTCCAGCACACGGCTTGGACTGTGTACACGGTCAACACACGACCAGGGTCTCGGCCATTACATGGGACAAAGGTACACGGCGTGTCAAGGAAGGATACACGCTGTGTAGATTGAAATTTATACCTGGGAACCACACGACATGTACTTGGCCTTGCACAGGTAAGGGTTACACAGAGTGTCTATAAATACACGCCGTGTAGTAGGGAACTTCTACACGGTCACCACACGGTATGTACTCGGTTATCACACGGACGGTCACTCGGTTAACACATACAAGGCGTGTACTTAAAGTACACAGCATGTAGTCTTGAAATTTCCAGAAACTACCCAGATTTTCCAGACTTCTCAAAAACCAGTCAAAAAGTTTAAACAGGGTCGAGATTTGACCCATTTTTAAAAAACCTAGGTTCTTACAACCCCAGTCCGTTTAATCAAATAAAAATAAAAGTACACAGCGTGTTCATTTAATGTACACGCCGTGTACATGCCTTAACTGAGCTCCACTTTAGACGGTCTCCAGGTCACCCCACACAACCATGTACTCGGCCCTTATACGGCTAGTATATAGTCACCCACAACAACTGGGTATATGGCGTGTACTCCTAAGTACACGACGTGTACTCCTTAAATTTCTAGATTCTGCTCTTTTTCTCAAAAATGCTAGAAAAGAAAAACCCATACCAGAAAAGAAGGTCTG
Source organism: Viscum album (assembly GCA_963277665.1). Lineage (NCBI taxonomy): Eukaryota > Viridiplantae > Streptophyta > Magnoliopsida > Santalales > Viscaceae > Viscum > Viscum album. The sequence goes on along the minus strand of OY728155.1, from coordinate 743,244,317 downwards.
AGTTCTTACAAACTTCCCCCTTAAAGAAATTCATCCCTGAATTCCCCTAGAAAGGTGGCGTAGAAGAAGAATCCCTGAATAGCTATGACCACTACGATCTTACATCAGCCTCCCTCTCCCAAGTCTCATCCTGTACTCACTCGTGCTACCATAGAACCTATACTAGAGGAATAGACCGTCCACAAAGAACCTTTGCACTGTGATCAACAACCCAGATAGAATTCTCCTCGAACGATGCATCCACCTCCAGCTCAACCTCCTCAGGTTGAAAAAAATGAGATGAGTCTGAAAAGTAATTTCATAGTTAAGAAATGTGGAATACATCATGCATATCCTGATACCTCTGAGGTAACTGTAACCGATAGACAACTGGCCCGACTCTTTCCAAAATGTCAAAAGGTCCAACATATCTCGGTGAAAGCTTGCCCTCTCTCCTAATCCTGCTGTGTCCCTGTCTGAAATGATGGAGTATGGAACCCCATGTAGACATACAATCTTCTGAACATAAAACCTTCCCAGCTCATCTACATTGAAGGTCTCCTTGATCAGCAAGAAGTGTGAAACCTTTGTGATTTTATCAACGATAACCCAAACTGAATCGTTCCCTCAAGGAGACCTTAGTAATCCTGTCACGAAGTCCATCATGACATAATTCCACTTCCACTTAGGAATGGGTAACTGCTGCAAAAGCCCTGTTGGTCACTGATGCTCCGCCTTCACCTGCTGACAGGTGGAACACCTCATCAGAAAGCCAGCAACATCTCTCTTCATGCCTGGACACCAATACCAATGGTGTAGATCTCGATACATCTTGGTGACACCAGGATGAACTTCCCAAACTAAGGAATGAAAGTCCCGTATCAATTCCTCGTGTATGTCTGCTGACACCTATATGCGCCCATGAAAATGCAAGATCTCATCCTCACCTATGGTCCATCCAGGAACAAGGTCCTCTCTTGACACACTCTCCCATAGAACTAGGCCTTTAGAGTCCGATAGCTGCCTCATTCGCACTCGATCAAGAATAGTAGAGGTAAAAACTACAGAAAAAAGAAACATATGCCCCTATCTGTCAGGAACCTCCAAATAAATCTCATAGAATAGAGCCATAAGCTGCCACTCACTGCTGGCTTCCTAAACTGCCTGTATCTAAGTCCTCCTGCTCAACGCATCAACTATTTTGTTGCCTTTCCCAGGCATATAGGCAAGCTCAAAATAAAAGGACTGAATGTACTCAAACCACCATTGCTGTCTCAAATTCAGGTCACGCTGAGTGAAGATATACTTGAGACTTTTGTGGTTGGTGAAAACCAAAAAATTCTCTCCCAAAAGATAATGTATCCAACAACGTAAAACATGAAAAACTACAGCCAACTCAAGATCGTGCATTGGGTAATTCCTCTTATGTGTCCTCAATTGCTGAGACCCATATGCAACGACTCCTTCCCCCTACATAAGCATTACTCCCAGCCCGATACTTGATGCATCACAGTATACAATATAGCTCTTTCCCAGCTCTGGCAATACTAGTATCAGTGCTGAAGTCAACCTTCCTTTCAGCTCTTGAAAGGCTGACTCACAAGAATATGTCCGCAGGTACTTCACACCCTTCTTAGCGAGCCCCATCAGTGGCACTGCTAAGCGTGAAAATTCCTATATGAAACATCTGTAGTAACCAACCATACCTAGAAAACTTTGTACCTAAAATATGTTCTTTGGCTACTCCTAGAAAACTACTACTCTCACTTTATCTGGGTATACTTATACTATTATCTATGAGATAACATGACCCAAGAAGTGGATCTGGTCCATCCAAAAGTGTCATTTTGAGAGCTTATCATATAACTGGTTCTCTCTCAGTGTACTCAAAATGATCTTGATATCAGTAGAATGGTCGTGTTGAGTGTGAGAGTACACCAAGATATCGTCCACGAAAACCACCATGAAGGAATCCAAGTATGGATGGAACACTTGGTTCATCAGTTCCATAAAAACTGTAGGCGCGTTAGTAAGACTGAATGGCGTAACCACATAATCATATAGACCATACCTACTCCGGAAGGCTATAAGTGGTATATCAGATGGTCTAACACACAAATAATGATAACCAGATCTCAATTTAATCTTTGAGAACACCTAGGATCCTCTAAGCTGATCAAAGATATCATCAATACTCAATAAGGGATATCAGTTCTTGACCGTCAACTGGTTCATCTTCCGATAATACACACAAAGTCTGAGAGTACTATCCTCCTTCTTCGCAAATAGGACAAACAAACCCCAAGGAAAAGTACTGGGTTGGATGAAAACCTTTTCCTGTAACTCCTTTAACTGCTTCTTGAGCTTTTGTAACTCTGGTGTAGCCATCCTATAAGGAGGAATGAACACCGGTGCTACCCCTAGCACAAGCTCAATGAAGAATTCCACCTCTCGCTTCAGAGAAAAACCTGAAAAATATTTTGGAAAGACATCCCTGAAATGATCCACCACTGGAGGAAAGTCTATCTGTGAAGTCCCTCAGTCATCCAAATATAGACTAGAAATATAGGCTATAACTCCTCCCAACCCATGATGCTCGGGTCCCTCTCTGCTCACCTAGACATCCCATTCTCCCTTCTATAGAAACAACCCACCCTCTGGTGACGTGAAACTCACCCTAAGACTATATAAATCGATAACATCCTAGAAGGAAACCAATCAGTCCATTCCGAGAATGACACCATATCCTGTCATCTCTAGGACATAGAGGTTCCATAAGAAGTGACACCCACCAAAATCAAGAGGGCACTCCTTGCACTCACATACACTAGCTGTTCTAGTCCCCAATGGAGTGTATAACATCAAGATATCAGTAGAAGCAAGGATACAGAGCCTAAGGATCTCCACAACATCAACAAATATTGTAACATCCCCAAATGATAAAGGGTTAAATGACTAAATGATATGACTCATGTCAACAAGGTGCACCTTCCTTTTCGGGAGCCTATCTGATTAGAACTCCACAGTTAAGCGTGCTTGGCCTGGAGTAGTGATCAGGATGGGTGACCCTCTAGGAAGTTTCCCAGGGTGTGTGTGAGTGAGGGAAAAGCACACTGGAAAGGACATGTGTTGGCCTGTGAGGATTTTCATTAGTCAGATAACTCGTGTGGGAACGTGGGTAGACCCTGGGGTGGGCCCCACGTGTCTGCGGGGCAACTGGTGGTACCTGGTGGGCCAGGACCCGGCGACAATGTTAAGGCGGGGTGGCTATGCTGTCACTGGGGCCCGGTTGTCACATTTGGTATCAGAGGAGGAACCCAGCCTTAAGTGCGCGGTGCACTGCCTGGGTTGAGATGTAGGGCCCACAACGAGGGCGTTGTGCCCTAAAGGGGGGGTGATTGTAACATCCCCAAATGATAAATGGTTAAATGACTAAATGATATGACTCATGTCAATAAGGTGCACCTTCCTTTTCGGGAGCCTATCTGATTAGAACTCCACAATTAAGCGTGATTGGCCTGGAGTAGTGATCAGGATGGGTGACCCTCTGCGAAGTTTCCCAGGGTGTGTGTGAGTGAGGACAAAGCATATTGGAAAGGACATGTGTTGGCCTGTGGGTATTTTCATTAGTCAGATAACTCGTGTGGGCACGTGGGTAGACCCTGGGGTGGGCCCCACGTGTCTTCGAGGCAACTGGTGGTACCTGGTGGGCCAGGACCCGACGACCATGTTAAGGCAGGGTGGCTGTGCTGTCACTGGGGCCCGGTTGTCACAAATATAAAACTATGGGAAGCCCCTATATTGAAAAGTGAAGAACCTAAAACTGAGGAAACTAGAATCGTACCTCAAATTGTAGAGGGTTCTAGATCCTTCTCCTACTGGGTCTGCTCCAATGAAAATGTCTGACCTGTACCGTGGCCCTACGACCCTGCTTGACCACCTGAGCTGATACACCCTGTTGTCACTAAAAGCATGGCGACTGGATACCATGGCCATGACCACTACCTCATCTTGAACAGCCAGAAGAACTCTAGTTCTCAGACTGATGAGAAATTGGTGGTGCTGCTCCTGAACGAGGAGTCATAGAGGAACCCCTGTCACCAACTGCCAGTGAGAAAAACTGACAGAACTGCTGAAGATGACCCATCTTTCTACAAGATCAGCACTCCACTAGGTCTCTCAGGTAATGTGGCCTCATTTGCCCACCTTTCCCACACTGGTAGCATACCACCTAGCTACCTGAAGGTGTATCCTGCCTACTTGGATCTCCACGTGTAGACTCCCTGCGGAGCTTCCTACTATCAGCTGAAGAAGCACCAACTCTAGATGTTGAATCGCCCTAGCCCACAACTCCAGAACCCCTCAGGTTGCGCTCGGTGATCAGTGCCTGGTTGACTATAGAAGATATGGTCGTCAACCTGAAGATGTTCACCTGGGATCCGATTTCATTCTTGAGACCATCCTCAAACTTCCTTGATAGGAAAAGCTTATTATCCCCTATAATGGATGTGAAATGCTACAAATATATGAAGCGAGAAGAATACTCCATGACCGAGAGAGTACCCTACTCCAAACTCATGAAATCTCAAGCTTGATCACCCCTCAAAGTCTTTGGGTAGAAGTAATCATAGAAGATACACTGAAACTCATCCCAAGCCATAACCTGCTGGCACCCTGCCTGTGAGATCACATCCCACCATCTCTTGGAGAAATCTCGAATCATATAAGTAACAAGATTAACCCTCCTATTTGAAGGCATATCCAGATGCCCTAAGATAGACATCATGGATTCTAACCATGAATCAACAGCCTGAGGTCCTCCATCCCCTAAGAAAGTGAGAGGATGCTGCTGCTGAAAGACCCATGTCAACTCTACCATATATGGGTCAGGATGCGGTGCTCCATGGAAGGTCTGCATAAACCTCATGAAACTTTCTTGGAACTGTGCATCGACACCTATATCTGGAATGATGGCTGGTGCCAAGACCGGCATGACAATAGGATCTGCTAGTAGTCCTTGACCAACCATGTCCAGTGTCTGATCACTTCTTTGAATCTGGTGTACAATTGGAGGAAATCTAGGTGACACAAATTTTCAAGGTCAAGCACATACCTTAGTTCAAGATTATCAAGGAATGAAACTTAGAAGTGAAAGAAGGAATATGAGAAGGAAAGCATTCAAGTTTTTCAAAATAGGTATACATGGCATGTATGACCCCTACATGACATGTTCCTTTAATCCTTCACATGGGCGTGTAATCCTGCCAACCCTAGTCATGTAACACCCCATAGACACAACACGTTCTCCCAATACATGGTGTGTACTTGAATCATTCCCCCCCCTTGCCCGAGTTATTCTACATGACTAACCCACACGTTTCTCCTAGAACGAGACTACATGGTGTGTTCGTGTCAGACATGGCGTGTACTTGAAGGATTTCACTGACCCATGTTGTTAGTTACATGATTGGACACATGGTCTAAACAACACGACATGTACGTCCGGTACATGGTGTGAGCCACCAAATATTTCCCAACCCCGTATCTCTTCCCACACAGTCAATCACACGGTTAAGGACTACATGGAATGTACATAGAATACATGACATGTACTTAAGAAAAACTGTTCCTTACCGAACAGAAGGACACATGGCATGTATTAATCATTACATGCCATGTATTCTGGGTTTTTCCAGATAGTAATCCTCAGAAACTAATCTGGAACCCAGGAAAAAACTGAAACAAACATTAAAGTTCCAAATTCCGATCAGTGGGGGCCCATACTCCCTGTGAATCAAAGCTTGGAATTTTATACATGTCATATACAAGCATAACAGTGTAATGATCCACCAAATTCCAATCCATGAGGGACCATAACATCTCAAGAACCAAAGTTTAGCGTTTATTCAAACGAAACCTTACACAATCCAATACCCTATCAAATATAATATATTATATCAATGAATCTATCATAATAACATGCATATCTAGCACAACATCTATCACAACAACATGCAATCGCTAATGCACCCCAAATGGAATGAAAAAAATGCATGACATGTGATCTGTAGAAAGTGACTATACGATGCATGAGATGACATACCCTCATCTCATTGGGTTGAAACAGAAATAGAACCTCAATAATATCAACAATAACAGCACAAAACATGTGTATTACCCAATAGTGAAATCAAATCAACTGTAATAATTGAAAAACCAGAAAAATTGCAATAATCGAGGTAAATTAGATTTTACCTGTACATGAGTTAGCTACTCCCAGGCAAATCTTATTACCAATTACCTATTACATAATATCCCTGACTGTAGGATCCAAACAGTAAGTCAATAAGAAAATAATTCCTTTGATACCACTTTATAGCATTCCGATTCCGGGTGCCGCCCAAAGGTGCCTCGTACGCAGTTGGTCACATGGCCTCAAGCGCATTTCCCTGAATGCCAGAGGCTGCTGACTAGAAGTGAGGGCCTTGGGTGTGATGGTGGAGAAACTATTCCCTCATTGGGAGAGTAATGTAGCAGAAATAAATAGATAACAATAGTGAAAGCAATAATAATACCATACAACAGTAAACAACAGAAGACTGAGTAAATAAACAACTACATCATATAAATATATATCAATAATTATGCATGCCACAAGTATTTAGGAAAGAATCCAAACAAGTCACAATGCTGGAATACAATACTAAATCAAAGTAAAAAGAAAAAAAGGTGAACAACTCTAGTAGCATTGCAAGCCTCAGCTTGGTCCCATGCTCTCCAAATCCACAACAATCAAGTACCTGAAGTAGAGGGGTGCTTGCCCTTATCTATACCTGCAACAATATAATCTGTTTGGGTCCAAAATCATGACCCAAATAGGGTGTGAGACGAATCCCAGTAGGAAACCACCCAAAGATATGTGCCTAACAGTCAGTGAATATAAATGGAAGGCAATAAGCAAAATGAAGAAATAAACAAGGAAATACTCAAAATTAAATAGTCCTACAGTTTCAATTACATTCATTTACATTCGTCAATTATTAAACCAAACTAAAATAAGAAACCCTCTGGGAAGTTCTCATAGCCTATCCCATATAGTTCAACCAAACAATCTCAAGAATAAAATGACCTCTTGGGTAGCTCACACAGTCTAACCCCTTTGGTATCATGCAAAAAAAGACTCTCTAAGGAAGAACTCACCATCAATTTCTCCTATAATATTTTAACAATAAACTAAAGACTCTCTGAGGAACAACACAATGTCAATTACCCCTATGGTCTTGTAACGGTAACTATAGACACTCCGAGAGAGCACTCAACGTTAATCCCCATATGGTCTCGTAATGGTAACTATAGAAACTATGAGGGAGTACTCAACGTCAATCCACCCTATGGTCTCGCAACATGATAAAGAATAATAGACACTCTGAGGAAGCACTCAATGTCAATTCCCCCTATGGTCTCACTACACTAGGTTCCCACAGCCCTGTGTAAAGTAATCGTGCACAAATGACGTCCAACAACCAAAGTAAACCTAAAAGTACTACTTGTCTAAACAGATACAAAGCATATCACAACATCAAATAAATCACTCTATCCTAACAACACTAGGCATGAAAATCAAGCAGCCTAATAGGAAAAGCTAGACCAAACAGTCAATATCAAATCAAACATGGGAAAACACATCCATAACATGGAAAATAAACCCTATCCACAATCTAATATCCATACTCAAGAAAACAATGCATAGAAGAAATCAACAGGGTTAAAATCTATAAATATTCAATACCCCAAACTAGGGTATCGGGAAATTTTTCACATATAATTCGAAGACTAACTACGGAAAGGCACAAACCACCTACCTAAGCATTGTACGAAGAACACTCTCGAACGCCGACCCCTGAATCAGCCTAGAACATCGTAGATCTAAAAAAAGGTCAAAAAAATTTATCCTTGAATATCTAAAACAAGAGGAGAAATAAAAAGATGAGGATCTAGAATAAGGAAGAACTCACTCTGGCGATTCCAATGCAATTGACGACGATTGATTCGGAGAACAGACGGAGGGTCGGGGGCTCGGAGAAGAATCATCAGCTTTGGTTGCTCCTAGATGAGACGAGCTAAGAAGAAGGGTGTTATGCCAATTAGACGTGACCTCAGTCCATTTAATCAAATAAAAAGAAAAGTACACAACATGTTCATTTAATGTACATGCCGTGTACATGCCTTAACCGAGCTCCGCTTTAGGCGGTGTCCAGGTCACCCCACACAGCCATGTACTCGGCCGTTACACGACCAGTACACGGTCACCTGTGGAAACCGGGTACACAGCGTGTACTCCTAAGCACACAGCCTGTACTCCTTAAATTTCCAGATTCTCCTTTTTTTTTCTCAAAAACACCAGAAAAGAAAAACTCATACCTAAAAAGAAGGTCCGAGTTCTTACACGCATGTTGTATGGTTTTCTTTGTAATATATCCCATTTTCCCATATCGATGTAAATATATTGTGAAAAACATTTATACACTATAATACTATTTATACATTTATCAATGATATATTTTAAAAAATATTTATTCATTTATATAATTAATAATATTTTTAATGATAATTGAAAATTTCAAATGTAGTTAATAATTTATTATCATTACTTATTTTTAATATTTATTAATTATTATTATAAAGTAATTTTGTAATTTTAATTTATTATCATATTAATACTTTTATACTTAATAGTTATTAAAATATCAATACATTTACTAATAAAGCATTTATTATAATATTAATAAATTTATTGATAAAAAATTTATTATAATATTAATAAATTTATCATAATATTAATACATTTATTATAACACAATAAATTTATCATAATATTATCATATTTATCATTATATTTAATATAATTAATATTGTTTATTTTTTCAATATTATTGTACTTTATTTATTTTTAGTATTTATTATTTTTTATTGTCAAGTAATTTTGTAATTTTTAATATTCATTTTTATATAATTAAGGATTTATTATAATTTTCAGATATATTTTTCTCTATAATTTATTACCACTTTTCATTTTACACGGATAAATGCATCTTTTATCAACGTATTTTACAAGAGCGGGTAAAAAACCTTCTCATATTTTAAAGGAACCCTAATAGAGATTATCCCACACTCACATCACTCATGCTCTCACTGAATCCAAATTCCATTTCCATATCCATCAAATATTTTGGAATAATCAACACTCAAAACCGAAGGTATGTTATTCATTGCTCGTTTTTAATCGATCTTGCATATTTATTTTGAGATTTTTGACTTTTCTTCTCATCTGTTTGTTTTTTGGTTGTTCTTTTCATCTGATCGATGTTTGTCCCATCACTTGAATGTTTTTTTTGTTCTTATACAAATTGTTCATCTAATCTGAGGAAGGTGGCCTCTTGTCTTCTTGTGGTGTTTATCTTATGACCATGTATGATTTTTGTGTTGTGTAAGTGATTTAATGAATTTTTTATGGTTATTGAAAAATAAAATTAATTTCAATATTATAGATTAATTTATAAGAATTGTTATGCATTGTTCATATTTAATTATGACGATTCACTAATGAATTTGAAGAATTTCTTATGTAAATAGGTAACCTAAAGGGTATTGAGACCTAATCAATGGTTGAGTTATTATTAAAAATATTGGTGAGATTAATTTTAAATAAATAAGGTTGAAATTAGTGATTCTAAGTTGAATTTGGAGTGATTTGGGTGATTTTCTACTACTTTAACTCATGTTTTGCTTATATGAGTTTTAGTAAATTATTGTTGTGTGTAACTTGACATTGTGTGTGTTTAATATGGTGATTTTCTACTGTAAATAAAATTTATTTAGATGATAAAGCTCATGTAAATAGGGATAAAAATTCTAAGATAGCTGGAATAATTACTTATGTGTTTTGGATTACTTTTTTATAAAAAACATGTGGGAAATAAGTGTTTGAGAATGATGAAAATTAATTTTAAAGTAAAGAAAAATGAGATGTAAAGTGGTAAAATATAACATAATAAAGTTGTGTAAGAGATTAATTAAATTATATCAAAACGAATAATATTAATGTGTAATTATGTTCTAGAAACTATATTTAAATAGACTAATTTGAAAGTAAAAAGAGGAAATGAGTGTCTAATGGTGTTTAGAAAAAAAGTGTGATAATAAGGCTACACATAGTGATTTTAGATGTTTGTTTGGATTTTAATTTTTGTATACACCACAACATGGTATGAGCCACTATGATGTGATTTATGGTATAATCATCAAATCTCCTTTATATTTTCTTTTTTTCTAGAAACAATGATTTAGATAAAGACATATTGTACAAAAAACGTTCACAGAATGCAAAGCAGATGGATTGTTTCATCCAAAATGTTTATTTTAATTAGAAATAGTTTTAGTAATATATCTAACTCTAAAGATATAACTAATAAATAATTAGAAAATATTAAAAGCATTAGATGAAACAAAGGTTTACACATCTCAATGATGAGGAAAAAATATGAATTTAGGAAATACCACTGGGGATTCTAGTTTGTCGATGAAATATGATATCTTTAATAAATTTACAAATGCAATGACCACAATTGATTTAATTACTTTGTTTCAAACACTACAAAAACATTGAAAAAAATAAATAATTTTTTTGATATATGTTTTGATAGTGAACTCCTATTATATATACTCCAATACTTATCCAGTTGTTGAATTGCATAGGTTTCTTGTGCACATTGATAATGATAGGGAGTGAATTATCTCCCTTGATGAATCCATTCCAAAATAGAATGAATTATGATACATGTCTTCTTGGAATAAAAAAACAAGTGTTATTATAATTTTTATTCATATAATTCTCCATCTTCCAATGTTTTAACAATTTCTTGTTCCAATAACAATTTACATAAAATATGATGACAATATATGTGTATATGTAAATAATATCCTTTTAGGAATCTAATTTAATACCTTATATAAACTTACTTTTTTGTTAAATATGAATATTATTAAATCAAATAATATGGATATGAATAAAAAATGAATGGATTCCAATCATATGAAAAAATAGTATAAAGATAAGGTTAAAGAGTACATCAAGTTTAAAAAAGAGCATGCATATGACCCATCCCAAATCCATTTTCCATGTTTACATTATTGTTATTCAAGATGTATTAGTCCAAATGAGTTGTAAGAACACTCGATCTATCATGGAATAGATAGATGTTTTAAAAGTTTTACTAAACATGGGGAAGAACTGAATGTAGCTATTGGCTGGGATAACACTGAAGTTTATGAAATGTCTGGTATGATAACAACTATGAAAGATGACAGAGATATTATAGTGGATATTATTACAATTTTAAATAATGATGAATATCATATTGAGGAAATTAAAATGGAAGTTTAAGATGAACTTCATGATTATCCAAATCTATTTGAGAAGTTAAAGAGATGTGAAAAGTCACTATTGTATGTTGTTTGTACTAAATATAAAACATCATTATCCGTAACTAAGTTATATAATTTGGAAGTTGGAAACAGATGGAGTGACACCAGCTTTACAAAACTACTTTCTCTCTTGAATGATATGATACCAGAATATAACAATTTTCCTTACTAAATATATGCTGATAAACGAATGAAATGTTTAATGGGTATGACCTCTAAAAGAATACAAGTCTATCCAAATTACTATATATTGTTTCACAAAGACCATGAATTACTTAAAAAATTCCCTAAGTGTAGTGCCTCTCGAACAAGAAATATGAATCAAGTCCTTTTAAAGTTTTATAATACTTTCCAATCATTCCAATGTTTAGGAAACTATATGGAAGTGAGGATACTACAAGACAATTAATGTAGAACACATATACAATAATTCAATATGGGAAACTTCATCACCCAAAAAAATTTCCCTAGGAGAATAAAATTGATCATGAGTACCCTGAATTTGGAAATAAGCTGATAAACCTCCATCTTGCATTATCTACAAATAGAATGAATCTTTTTGGTGTAAAAAGTATCACTCATAATACATGACTGTTATATTGGTAAATTATAACTTACCTCCATGCTTATACATGAAGTGAACATACATTATGTTGTTTCTGCTTATATCCATACCAAATCAATCGAGTAATGATATTGATATTTATTTGGATCCATTAATCAAAGATCTAACATTAATATTGGATTTATGTGTTACATTGTATAATTCTTAATAAATGAATATTTCATGTTGAGATCCATGTTGTACGAGATGATAAATAAATTTCCTATTTATGATTTTTTTAGGATATAGAATTAGAGGAATGTTAGGGTGCCTCATTTTTAAAGAATGTGAACACATAGTTTGGTTGAAACATTCCTTGAATAATGTGTTTATATAACATCACAAATTTTTACCCTAATGACAGAAATACTAATCCTGGACCACATCATTCGATGATAATTTAGAATAAGGTACAATACTGTCTCCACTAATAAGTGATTAATGATTTGAAAAATTAAAGGATAAGGTCACCATTTTTGGTAAACCTTTTTTTGAAAAACCTTATGAAAAATAATAGTAAAAATAGATATTTTTTTTGAATTACTATACTAGAATTATTTGTACACTAGAAAATTTCTTTATTCTATGCATGCAGAAAAAATATATGTTATTGTGACCTTAGAACATTAATAAATGCACCTAAAAAACAAAGGATGGAATTAAGTCTAGGTTGGACATGAATGACATGAAGATAAGGGGAGAATTTGTGCTAGTGAAGGGTGAAAGGTGTAATTTTTTTCCACCAGTTTACACTCTTTCCAAGAAAGAGAGATATCAATTTTCAACTTCTTAAATGATATAAAGGTTCCATAGGTGTATTTATCAAATATAATATCCTGTCAATGATTGATTTGAAGTTAAAGGGCCTAAAATAACATGTATTTCATGTTTTGATGTAATATTTAATACTTGTAGCTTTATGTTTCATTATAACTAAAAATGTCTCACATGAATTTGTTGGTTCTATCCATAGAAGAATCACCCTTGGTGGGAGATATATTAAAATTTATTTTAACATAGAGTTACCCAAAACCCCAATAGAAGATATTTTCAGGTTAAATTTATAATTAATTAATTTATATCTAAATAAATAATCACCACATATTAGGTTCTTTCTTTAATATATATGTTGATCATTAAAAAAACCCTTTTCCAGATTAAATTCGTTGCATTGTAAGGATCCAAGTGTAGACTCCCTATAGTGGTGATTTAGACGTACTCCTTTGATCTTTGAATGACACTGATTGATTTCTGGGTGCTAATGTGTCAAATCAATCATCTTACATTGTTTGTCTTGATCTATCAAGTCCCTTTGGATATGAAGGATTTATTCTCATTCTTGAGAGTAAGATAGGAGGAAAATTTGAGAGAGAGAAAACTGTTATATGTAACGATTCTCAATTCTCAATTTTTTATTAACCCTACCCAATAGACATAAACATCTATTTATAGAGATATTATTTAGGTTAAAATATCATTTAATTGTGAACCAACCCTTAAATAATATAATAATCTTTAACAAACCCCATTCCATATATTAATAAAATATTATTATTATTTTTATCACATGTTCTAACTTTCTCAATGATAAATATAATTTTACCTATTGTAAAATTAATATTTATCAACATATGTGGTCTTGGTCTGTTCCCCCTCCTTAGTATTTATTGAAAATATGAATAATTTTTTTATTCATAAATAAATATTTTAATCCAAAAACCAAAAAATAAACATTTATTACATATTCGATAATATATATATATATATATTATTCATAATCTACCAAATAAATATTTATTTATTTTATGTGATCAATAAAACTTGAATAAAATTATTCCCTAGTTATGAGAATAATATTTATTCCATTATTTATATTCAAATTGAATTTAATTGAGATCAATGGTGACACTTAGTGTCTGATGCACTAGGATTATTTCTCATTGGAATTAGGAAAACTTTCCTAAATTCTAAGATTACTATCTAGAAATGGGTCAAGAAACCCAATAAAAAGAACTTAATCTCACAATGACAACTACTAAATATGAACACTCACTGTGTAGTACAATCCCTTTGTCTCAATATCTCATCAAGTAGGTTGCACATCCATGTCATCAATCCATATGCTAAATACATCTTTATTTGACCTTATGAAATAAACATTATTACACCATGACCATATACTTTATATGAAAATTATATTTCAATCGAATGGAAGAGATATAAACTTCTATAAAGGTGTAAGGGATAAATCATTTCTTGACTTATCCATTTTTAAAATTTCATTCATGATGCCCCCAATGGACCCTACATCCCTTCAACATATACTGTGATGGTTTTTTCAGTAAATCTAAGTGCATGAGTCATGACATGAATTAATGATAATATTAAAGCCTAAGAACCATTACACATGCTAGTATATAGGAATATTAAATGACACCAAAACATGTGGAATTATTACTGATGGGTCTGTTATCATAATCTCCCATCCTAGAGATTACTAAGTGAGAACTTTATGAGAAGAAGCCTCATATGCTTATGATTACTCACACCTGATAGTCACATTCTATTTTTCCCATAATAGAATGTTATCCAATTTTAGAAATATAATTAATAATATCTTCATAGCATTTTAATGTTATCATCATAGTGGGGAACATATATGACCTTATCAATTTGAAAAATACACTAGGAAATTATTACATCAATGTTATGTAGAAGAATAATCAATATGTTATAAGATATTTATATTATTATTCACTTATTTTAATATATATATATATAATCCAAAGTAAAATGTATTTGGTTCTAGGGAATCAACTCCAAAAATATTAACCAAGATTTTTTTTCTTTTTCAAAACTATATGCACTAAAGTTATAGACCTGTAAAAGTTTCCAACTATGGAAAAAGAAAATACTATCTGTTGAACCCTCTGTGAGATGGTTATTTTAATAATAAAAAATCATTGTTATCTTTGTTTATAAGTCAATTTAGTCAATTATTAATTCTATTATAAATGTGTTTATATATCTTTAATCATATCTACAGATGTTTATCTATGATTATTTATGGTTTACTATTGACCTGAAAGTGTTCTGGATTGAACAGACACTTTGTGATAATTTCATGTTTTTGACTCACCGTTAGTTATTTTCATGAGTCACCGTTAGTTAAAGACATGACAACAGTCGCACCGATGAGAATGGTCACACTGCTGAGAACCGTCACACCGATGAGAACAGTTGCATCGATGAGAACCGTCACACCAATGAGAACGGTCACACCTATGAGAACCGTCACACCGATTCAAGCGGTCGCACCGATGACAATGGTCGCACCGATGAGAACGGTTACACCAATGACAACGGTCGCATCGATGAGAACGCTTGCACTGATGAGAACGGTCATGCCGATGCGGATCACATGTCCTACCAAAGATGATACTGATCATATGAACTACCGACACTGATGCGGATCAAATGACCTACCGATACCGATGCCGATCAAATGACCTACCGATAACGATGCTGATCAAATGACCTACCGATATCGATGCTGATCAAATGAACTACTGATACTGATGCTGATCAAATGACCTACCGATACCGATGCTGGTCAAATGACCTACCGATACCGATGCTGGTCAAATGACCTACCGATACCGATGCTGATCAAATGACCTACCGATACCGATGCTGATCAAATGACCTACCGATACTGATGCAGATTCAAGTGACCTACCAACTTCATGACTTTCTGACAGTCATGAAAACTCTTTGAATTTATTTTAACTCTTACTTAATTCCAACGGTCATATTTGCTTAATTTAATGCACCGACTATTAATTAATGTTGATGGTTGGATGTCAGGTAAACGTACCTAGTACCAGTCAAAAAGCAATCACTCTTTTTTCCAGATCTCAAGGAATAAAAAGGAAGATCTATCTGCACTGATAAAAGAGATGAGATGACACAAAGATTAAAAAAACAAAAAAACAGGAAGTGACTCATAAGAAGACGAAGGCGCATGTGTGTATAAAGAACCACGAAACAAAAAATAAGAACTTGAAGAACACCTGAAAAAGATAGAGAGCTTCAAGAAGATCATTTACCTGGAACAAACACAGAATCCAAGTTGTTGTGCCTACTGAATATCGTATGCACAAGTCTAAATAACTGTAGCTGAGAAGAACAACGACACTCTGTTTTATGTCATCCTCACCAGAAAGGACTCAAATACCATCATCAACATTCAAACGAGTCCAGAGCACATCTGCAATCACTTAGAGCATTCTAAAATTCTTATTCATTTATTTTATCTATAGTGAACTTTTTTTTTAACTTTTTGAGCAGTGTGTGTGCTTCTATCTATTTATACACACACTGACTCCTGAGATTAATTGGAGGATACTAAATCCTCACACAAAACTCTTTACACCTTATTGTATTCCACTGTGAATTGTGGAAGAGGTCAAGTGTGACCAAGACAACCTGTGTGCTGTTGTTTGGTTTTCCCACAAAGAACTGTGGAAGAGGTCTGAGTACCTGAACAGTCTGAGTACTGTTGTAAAACCCTTGATCCAGGGTGTGGATCATAGTTTATACAAACTGTTTGAGAGGACTAAGTCTCATCTTGAGACTGAACCTCTTGTTTTAAAATTCTGTGCTTTTTACCTTTGTTAAAACCTATTTTTCATATTTCGCTGCTAAGTACTTTAATATCAAATATTTATTAAAGTAACTATGATAGTTAAACTAGAAAGTGTATGTATTTACTGTAAATCATTAGGTTAGTTTTAAAAGATGATCTAATATTCAGATTATATTAACTAATAACTAATCAATATTTTGAGAACCTAACTGAACCTTTGCTGTATTAAAAATTTACTAAAGTTTAGCTTGTTGTTTCTATTTGGGGGATTTTAAATATAAATCTTTTTAACAGAAATTTTAATTGGAACTCAATTCACCCCACTCTTGAGTATCCACTCTGACCAACATTTGGTATCAGAGTATTGTTATTAATAATGGATTTCCAAACACTCTGGTTTTCAACTGTGATTTTAGTTGTATCTTAAAGATCTTAAATTTCTGTTTGTTCTAAATTTTATCTCTTTAAATATATTTTATAAACTTTGATTATGGATAATATATTAGAAGGTGCTGCTACCAACATGCCACCTTTCTTTAATGGTGTTAATTATTCCCAATGGAAACCAAAAATGATAATTCATTTAGAAAGTATGTGTTTTGATATATGGACTTCTATATAGGCTCAGTATAAGATTCTAGAAACTAAAAGAACTACTTGAGATGAACCTACTAAAATATCTTACAATAATAATTTTAAAGCAATGAATGCCCTGCATTGTGCTTTAGGTGATGAAAAATTTAATCGAATATCTGCGTGTAAAAATGCTTATGAAATTTGGGATACCTTGGGTGTTTCTCATGAGGGAACAACAAATGTTAAAGAAATGAGATTGAATACCTACACTATTAAATATGACAACTTTAAAATGAATCCTGATGAACCTATTTCTGACATATATATCAGGTTCAACGAAATTGTAAATACAATGAGCTAACTTGGAAAATCTGTTCCTGCAAAAGAGAAAATCATGAGGATACTAAGATGTCTTCCTGACAGATGGAGAGGCACATCAGTTTCAATTAGAGAATCTTGTGACATTGGTGATCTTCATGTCAAGGAAATTATTGGTAAGATAATGATGTATAAAGAAGAACTGAAAGTAAACAAGGAAGAAGATGATGAACCAAGAAAGAAATCAGTAGCCTTCAAGACCTCTAATTCAAAACTTAAGGACAAGGGAAAACTTCAACATGAAAGTGATAGCTCAAGCTGTGAGGAAAGTGCATTAGACAATGATGTTGAGATGGCTCAGATAGCCAGACGATTTAAGAAGTTTTATAGTAAGAATAAGTTTTTTATAAAATAAAACTATAAGAGAAAGCATGACAACAAAGGTCATTAGAATAAAGATTAGAAAAGAACTAATAAAAGTGATGATATAGTATGCTATGAATGCAAGAGGAAAGGACATGTGAAAGATGACTATCTGAAGTTAAAGTTCAAGAGGAAATATGACTATAAGGACAAAAAATACAAGAAATCTATGAAACCAACCTGGAGTGCTTCAGAAGACAGTTCAAGTGATTCTGATTCCACTCAGGATGAAAAATCTCAAAAAGCTAATATGTGTTTCATGACAAACACATCTGAGGTAACATTGGATACTCCTTCTTTAAATTATTATTATTTTGGAGATTATCTTGATTCTGAAAACATGTCTAGTGAAGAGTTATTTGAATACTGTAATATGCTAGAGGAAACCTACAATGAGCTGAAAGATAAGTACAAGTCATTAAAGAAACAACATGCTTTAACTAGAACTGTACAATCTGCATTAGAGGTAGAAAAGGAAAAGAATGCTCAACTGTTTAAGGAGAATACTCAAATTAAATTTTCCAATGAGCAACTTAGAATAGATTTAGAAAAATTCACAAATGGAAAGAACAATCTTACACAAATTCTAGACAAAAAAGTGGCACCAAAGTATACTACTGGTTTAGGATATCAACCTGGACAGAGAGAGCTTGTTAAGAATAAATTTATTCCTAAATTTGGACAGTATGCTGCTAGTTCCAGTTTTGGAAATTCCTACACCTCAACTAGCTATTCACATAGTTACAGATCAAAAAAAAGTTTATCTTTAAAAATATTTTGAACCTATTGATTATATGAAACCCATTAGACAAATCTGGGTACCAAAAGTTTTTCTTGCTAACCTGTCTGGACCTAAGAAAATCTGGGTACCAAAATAATTTTATGTTTAAACCTATTTTGTAGGAAACCTACTTAAAGAGTTCCCATAAGAAGATATGGTACTTGGACAACGGATTTTCAAGGCATATGACTGGATATTACTCATGTTTCAAGAGTTTAATCAAGGTTGATGGAGGACATGTCACTTTTGGTGATAATTCAAAAGGGAAAATCATCAGCTTAGGCTAGATTGGTAACACTAATTCAGTTTTAATTTCTAAAGTTTTAATTGTTGATGGATTAAGATACAACCTGTTAATTATTTCTTAGTTGTTTGATGATGGTTTCAATGTTAAATTTGAAAATTATGCTTGCAATGTTTTTGATTCTAAAAATTCTTTGGTATTTACTACCTTGAGAAATGAAAATGTATATGCTGTAGATTTGAATTATTTATCTAAGTAGAATATTAATTATTTAAATTATTTTCATAAAGAGTCTTAGATTTGGAACAGAATATTAGGACACTGAAATATACACTCACTTAGAAAACTAACCAGGAATAACTTTGTTAGAGACCTACCTAAACTTGAATTCCCACCTGATAAAGTTTGTAATCCCTGTCAAAATGTAAAGAAACATAAAGTTTCTTTTAAATCAAAGAAAGAAGTTTCAACTTCTCAACCTCTCGAGTTGGTTCACATGGACTTGTTTGAACCTTCTAGAGTTTCTAGTTTAAATGGGAAGCACTATGCCTATGTCTTAGTAAATGACTTTTCTAGATACACTTGTGTATATTTTATTTCTCATAAAAGTGAAGATTGTTCCTATTTTATTAAATACTCCAAGTCTGTATAAAACCTAAGTGGACTTAATATTAAGACCTTGAGAAGTGATCATGGTCATGAGTTTGAAAATCATGAGTTTGAATCATACTGCTCACACAATGGCTATAATCACAATTTCTCTGCCCCTTGGACACCTCAATAGAATGGTGTAGTAGAAAGAAGAAATAAAACCCTTTAAGAAATTGCAAGAACTACGCTCAATGAATATGATTTAACTGTTTATTTTTGGGATGAAGATGTCAATACATATTGTTATGTTATAAATAGAGTCTTGATTAGACCTGTTCTAAAAAAGACCCCTTATGATCTGTGGAATAATAGGAATCTTAAAGTTAGTTACTTCAAAGTTTTTGGTTGCAAAGTATTTATTCTCAACACTAAGGATAATCTTGATAAATTTTCATCCAAGAGCGATGAATGAATAATTTTAGGATATTCAATTACTAGAAAAGCCTATATAGTTTTTAATAAGAGAACCAAACGTGTGGAAGAATATATTCACATAAAATTTGATGAAACTGATCCACATGAACCTAAGAACCCTCTTTAAAATCTTGAAGAAGATTTGTCAATTCCAAATATTAATGACAAAAATAGTGACCTTGTTGTCAAGACAACCAGTTCTGGAAATACACCAGAACCTGCTTCTGATGAACACGAACCTAGAGAAGAACCTAAAATTTCTAGTCCTACCTTTACTAGATCAACTAGAATTCTAAAGAATCATACTTTAGATGCTGTTGTTGGTAATATTGATAGGGGGACACATACCAGAGATTCTCTAAAAAATCAGGTTGAACATCAATCCTTTCTCTCATAGATAGAACCTAAAAATATCAATGATGTTATCAATGATGAATTTTGGGTAATGTCTATGCAAGAAGAATTAAATCAACTTGAAAGAAACAAAGTCTGGGAATTAGTTGACAGGCCTAAGGACACTTTGACCATAGGCACTAAATGGGTTTTTAGAAATAAAGTTGATGAGTCTGGAAATATAGTTAGAAACAAATCAAGGCTAGTTGCACAAGGGTATAATCAAGAGGAAGGAATAGACTATGAGGAAACCTTTGCACCTATAGCTAGATTAGAATCCATTAGGATTCTACTTGCCTATACTGCTCATCTAAATTTCAAGTTATATCAAATGGATGTTAAAAGTTCTTTTCTAAATGGTTTTATAATTGAAGATGTTTTTGTTGAACAACCACCTGGATTTACTAATCCTCATTTTTCAAATCGAGTTTTTAAGCTATCTAAAGCTTTATATGATTTAAAAAAAGCTCTACGAGCTTCGTATGATAGACTTAGTAGTTTTCTTATTTGAAAAGGTTTTTCTAAAGGGATTTCTGATCCAAATATCTTTATTAAAATAATTTCCAAAGATGTTTTGATAGAACAAATCTATGTTGATGATATTATTTTTGGATCTTCTAAAAATGAATTGTGTATTGATTTTTCAAAGAGTATGAAAAATGAGTTTGAAATGAGTCTAATGGGAGAACTCAAATATTTTCTTGGATTTCAAGTTTTTAAAAATAACAGTGGTATTATTTTAAATCAAAGTAAATATACAAAAGATCTTTTAAAACGTTTTGGTTTGGATAGTAATAAGGGAAGTGACACACCTATGAGTACCACCTGTAAGTTGGATGATGATGAAACTGGGAAACCAGTTGATTAAACCAATTATAGAGGTATGATTGGAAGTTTAATTTACCTTACTACTAGTCAACCAGATTTCATGTTTAGTGTATGCATGTGTGCAAGATTTCAAGCTAATCCTAAAGAATCTCATTTACTTGCCGTTAAAAGGATTTTCAAATATCTTAAACATACTACCAATTTAGGTTTGTTTTATCCAAAAGGAAAATCCTTTGACTTAATGAGTTATTCAGATGCTGACTTTGCTGGTTGCAAGCTAGATAGGACGAGAACATCTAGAACATGTCATCTTTTGGGCAGGTCCCTAGTATCTTGGTGTAGTAAGAAACAGAACTCCGTTGCATTGTCTACTGCTGAAGCAGAATACATTACTACTGATAGTTGTTGTGCACAGATTCTGTGGATTAAACACACTTTGTTGGAATATGGATATCAATTTAGACATGTGTCAATAAATTGTGATAACACTAGTGCAATTAACATCTCTAAGAATCCTATGTCTCACTCTAGGACTAAGCACATTGATGTCAGACACCACTTTTTGAGAGATCATTATCAAAAGGGTGATATTTCTCTGGAAGTTATTGATTCTGAACATCAATTAGCTGATATTTTCACCAAAACCTTAAGCTCAGAAAGGTTGTATTTTATTAAACAAGAGATAGGTATGATCGATCAGTGAAACCGATCAGTGAAACTGATCAGTGAAGCCGATCAGTGAAGCTATTTAGTGGAACCGATCAGTGAAACTGATCAGTGAAACCGATCTTTACTACCATTTGAATTATACAGTATATGAAACGTTAGTATTTGTCAAAATGACGTTGTTTTTACTTAATTGTCATTATTGTTTATTATTGTAACCCTAAATGATAAAATTTATGACGCACGACTATTTCTTTCTCTAAAAATTGTTGACCTTCCATCTACTATTGAACTTTACTTTTTCTGAATCCCGAACCTTTTTGAACCCTTCCAGCCTCTAAAACTTCTTGAATCTCCAAATGTCAAAGAAAAAGTGACAAATCAAGGAATCTGAAGGTTCCTCTCCTGCGAAATGACATCGAGGAGAATCTAGCAGCACGACTCAAAGGTCAGTGAACCCAGAGTTGGAAACTCGGGTGGTCACCACAGAAAAGGAAGTAAGTTCCAAATGGGTGTTATCTAGTAAGTTTTCACTTTTAAAATTATTGGAGATGCAAGGATGGAAAAAATGGTTCTGTGATAATAACCGAGTCTACTAACCAAAGCTAGTGCATGAGTTTTATCTGAACTTAAATATTGTATTGGATGAAGCAGAAGCTGCAAGATTATCTTCAGTGATCAAAGGGAAGAAGATAAATTTTTCATCGAAGCAATGGGATGAATGTTTAGGAGTACCTCATAATGGTAGATATAAGGATTACACAGGTAGCATTCCTCCTACCACTGAATATTTTTCTTATGAGATTTATTTTGAGATGTTGATTGGCAAGTCTGAATCCAGAAGAATAACAACTACTGAGTTAGATGGAGAAAGTAGAATTCTTTTTAAATTTATTCAGCACCAAACCTGTCACAGAAAAGGTGATTTTTTTGCAGTAAAGTATCAAGATGTTTTCTTGTTATTTTTATTTCTGAATGGTGAGAAGATCAACTTGTGTAGATATATTACTGTTCATATTGCTGAGATGGTAAATCCATCCAATAAGGCTACAACCTTGTTCTATTCTAAGTAAATATCTACTGTACTAAAGTATTTGGGGGTGTGTTAAAGATAGATATGAGTGTATCTCATCTAGTAGTAGCTTTTGTATTAACAAGTATATCTGCAAAAGAATGAAAATTAATTGGAATCCATGGAAGAAGTCATAGGTTGCTGATAAAGATAGGCTATATGAATCCTTTAATCCTTCTAATTAATCTAAGATACCAAAGGGGATGAGAGATCCCGATTTAAAACCTGATTAGGAAGTTGTCTACTCTGATGAAGAA
Organism: Viscum album; assembly: GCA_963277665.1. Classification (NCBI taxonomy): domain Eukaryota; kingdom Viridiplantae; phylum Streptophyta; class Magnoliopsida; order Santalales; family Viscaceae; genus Viscum; species Viscum album. The sequence continues at coordinate 743,220,979 of OY728155.1, read as the reverse complement.
GAAGAAACAGAAGTTCCTAAGGAAACTGGAGAGTCCAGTAAGAAGGGAACAAGGGAAGATGAAGCTAATGATGATGTGGATACTGAAAAGGAACCTAAGTCACCTCATGATGATAGGATTGATTCTAATACAGTAAGTCTTAAGAAAATAAGAATGGAATTTGGACCAGCTAGTCCACCTCTTAAGTTACCTGAGTCAGAACCCCTTCTAGGTGATGAAGAAGAAGCTGATATTGAAGTATCAAATTTTGGGCAGTATGAATCCAGTAGAAAAGATAGTACCGATGAAACTTCAGTAAACAATAATGGACATGAAGATGGTGATGATGGTGATGATGATGATGATGCGAGTTTTCGACCAGTGGATGGTCACAATGTAATCCAAGCTGATCCACAACCTCATTTAGATGAGCAGGAAACCGTTCCTGAGGCTAAAAGAACAATGTAGACATAGATTGATGTAGGTGAGGAAGTCTCACATGAAAATTCTGGAAAACCTGATTTTGTAAAGCCTCAGTATACCTCTTGTAAATCTTCATGGGAAGAACACCCAGGTTTTGTGGTTCTTGGTTTGAATTATTTAGAGGAAGAGGAAGAAAAATTGCATATCACAAGGGTAAGCCATCTAGTTAAGGCTAGGCCAGTTGCTGAGAATGTGCAAGTGATAGCAGAAAGACCTGGTCCTTCAATTTCCCGATCTGATTTGGACAGATTTAAAGATGAGTTGCTCCATGTAGTTAGAGAGACAATTAAAGAGGAATTATCTAATGCTCCTTCTCCTGCTTCTGTGAATTTATTTGAGGCTGCTATGGATGCTTTAACACAAAGAGTGGTAAGTATTATTAAGCCGAACCTGTGCAATACTGGTGAGATGATTGGCAGGCATATTACCTCTCTGAATCAAGCACTTAAGGATTTGAGTAATGTCTTAGTATCTCTATCAGGTGAATTTAGATCAACCATCACTGGCATGATGAAATTTTTGAGAAATTTAATAGAACACCTGAAGAAATCTGATTTGAGAAAGTTGAAGGCTGAGATAACTCAGATTTTTGCTCAAGCTAGCTCCTCAAAAGTGACCAAGATTACTGGACATGAGATCAATGACTTAAAAGATGTTATAAAAGAAGAGTTAGCAGCTCTTGGAAGATTTTGGATTTGGAATCATTGAAAAAGATGAAAGAAAACAGTGATCATATTCACAAAATGGTAAAGCTCTATTCAGCTGATGCCACTAAGGCTCAGAAAGAGATCAAAGAAAAAGTGGATCACTATTTTTCTAAAATTTATACCAAGCATGAGATGAACCATCAGTTTAAAGTCTTGGATGAAAATTTAAGGCTTCCTCCAGTCACTCAATCCTTTAAGGCTCAAGTCCAACAGTTGAAGGATTTTACTCCCACTCTAGAGAGTTTCATGCAGAACAAATATGACTTTGAGAAGGCCATGCAATATGGTGGTGAAGTAATTCAGGATTTTATCAATCTAATCAAGCCATATCTTTATGTGCAAGCAAAGGCAATTGTTCTTCCTACTACTAAGCCTCTCAATCCATCCAGTGTTGCTCCTGGTTAGATATCAGTCTCTCAAGATCTATCCAACATTCGGCCAGTCATTCAGAAACTTCCTTCTGGAAGATCTTCCACTCAACTGTAAGTAACCTTAGCACCCACTATGTTACCAGCCCGAGCTGTGCTACCTCCTCTATCCATCTGGCCAGATCAACCTTCCACAAAACCACCCTCTGGCCCATCCATTCCTCTATCTATAAAAGGTAAAGCTCCTCTTCACCCTAATAAGTAGCTGTGCCTGTCATTTTTTTGATAGGGTATCTTTTTTTGTGTTTATTTTTATTGTACCTTTTTTAGTGGTTGTTTTAATGGAACCTTCTTCTTTTTGCTCTTTCTACCCTATTTTTTTTATTTTTGATAATTAAAAAGGGGGAGAAATGATTACTACTTATATAAATGAATACATAGATAAAAGGGGAGAAAATAATATATATACAAAGGGGAAGAAATGACTACTTATATAAATGGATTCATAGATAAAATATTTTATATAAAGGGGAGATCTCTGTAATCTGATGCTATGTTTATATACCTTCACCTTGTTTATGATATGATGCATTCTCTAATGAACTGTGTATCTTTGTTCATATATTTTTTTACATAGGGGGAGCATACTGAATGTTATATTCTCTCCTCCCTCTTCATTTATTCCATATATTTGTGATTATCAAAAAGGGGGAGATTGTTGAACCCTCCGTGATATGGTTATTTTAATAATCACAAATCATTGTTATATTTGTTTATAAGTCAATTTATTCAATTATTCATTCTTTTCTAAATGTGTTTATATATGTTTAATCATGTCTACAGATGTTTATCTATGATTATTTATGGTTTACTATTGACCTGGAAGTGTTTTGGATTGAACAGACACTTTGTGTGAATTTTATGTTTTTGACTCAACGTTAGTTATTTTCGTGAGTCACCGTTAGTTAAAGACATGAAAACGGTCGCACCGATGAGAAATGTCTCACCGATGAGAACCATTGCACCGATGATAATGGTCATACCGATGAGAACCGTCGCACCGATGAGAACGGTCGCACCGATGAGAACCATCGAACCAATGAGAACGGTCGCACCGATGACAACGGTCGCACCTGTGACAATGGTCGCACCGATGGGAACGGTCACACCGATGACAATGGTCGCACCGATGATAACGGTTGCACTGATGAGAACAGTCACACCGATGCTGATCACATGTCCTACCGAAGCTGATGCTAATCATATGAACTACCGACGCCGATGTTGATCAAATGACGTACCGATACTGATGCTGATCAAATGACCTACTGATATCGATGATGATCAAATAACCTACTGATACCGATGAAGATCAAATGAACTATCGATACCGATGCTGATCAAAATACCTACCGATACCGATGCTGATCAAATGACCTACTGATACCGATGCTGATCAAATGACCTACCGATACCGATGCTGATCAAATAACCTACCAATACCAATGCTGATCAAATGACCTACTGATACCAATGTTGATCAAATGACCTACCGATACTGATGCAGATTCAAGTGACCTATCGAATTCATGACTCACCGATAGTCATGAAAACTGTTTGAATTTCTTTTAACTCTTATTTAATTACAACGGTCATATTTTCTTAATTTAATGCACTGGCTATTAATTAATGTTGATGGCTGGATGTCAGGAAAACGTACCTAGTACCAGTCAAAAATCAATCACTCTTTTTTCCAGATCTCAAGGAATAAAATGGAAGATCTATCTACACTGATAAAAGAGATTAGATGACACAAAGAATAAAAAAACAAAAAAATGGGAAGTGACTCATAAGAAGACGAAGGAACACATGTGTATGAAGAACCAAAAAACAAAAAAGAAGAACTCAAAGAACACCTGAAAAAGATAAAGAGCTTCAAGAAGATCATTTACCTAGAACAAACATAGAAGCCAAGTTGCTGTGCCTACTGAACTTAATATGCACAAGGATGAATAACTGTAGCTGAGAAGAACAATGACACTCTGTTTTGTGTCATCCTCACCAGAAAGGACTCAAATACCATATGCAACATTCAAATGAGTCCAAAGAACACCTGCAATCACTTATAGAATTCTAAACTCCTTATTCATTTATTTTCTCTATAGTGAACTTTTGTTTAACTTTTTAAGCATTGTGTGTGCTTCTATCTATTTACACACACACTGACTCCTGATCTGAACTGGAGGATACTAAATCCTCACACCAAACTCTTTACACCTTATTGTATTCCACTGTGAATTGTGGAAGAGGTCAATTGTGACCAAGACAGCCTGTGTGCTGTTGTTTGGTTTTCCCACAAAGAACTGTGGAAGAGGTCTGAGTACCTGAACAGTCTGAGTACTATTGTAAAACCCTCGGTCCAGGGTATGGATCATAGTTTATACAAACTATTTGAGAGGACTAAGTCTCAGCTTGAGACTGAACCTCTTGTTTTAAACTTCTGTGCTTTTTACCTTTGTTAAAACCTATTTTTCATATTCCTCTACTAAGTACTTTAATATCAAATCTTTCTTAAAGTAACTCTGACATTTAAACCAGAAAGTGTTTGTATTTACTGTAAAGCATTAGGTTAGTTTCAAAATTTGATCTAATCTCTAGATTAGACTAACTAAGAACTAATCAATCTTTTGAGAACCTAACTAAACCTTTTCTGTATTAAAAATTCACTACAGTTTAGCTTGTTGTTTTTATTTGGGGGATTTTAAATATAAATATTTTTAACAGAAATTTTAATTGGAACTCAAATTACCCCCCCTCTTGAGTATCCACTCCGACCAAAACTATCATATTAAGTGAATTGAAGATGTTATTCCCGCCATTATTATTTGATATGATGGTTCACTTGATGGTTCAATTGGTTAGAGAGATCCAACTTTATGGTCTTGTACATTATAGATGGATATAACATATTGAATGATATATAAATATTTTGAAATGGTTTTTAAAAATCAAAGTTATCCAAAAGGTTTTATTACAAAGTGATATATTTTTGAGGAATTTATTTAATTATATATTGACTACCTATCTAATGGGGATAGAATAATTCTCCAAAAATCTCATCACAACAGGTGTCTTATGGGTGAATAAATTTCTAGAAGATATGTTGTCATAATTAACATTACAACATGGAAGTAGGCTAAACTTTGTTAGGTACGATTAAATAAGGTAAAAGGTATAAAGTGGGGGTGAGTAAACAAATTAATGATTTTAAAATAGTTGAATAAAATATTTAAGTTAATTATCAAAGTTAATTAGCTTGGACATGAAATAATAAAAAAGAAAAAAATTAAATATAAAGCACATTTTTTATAGTAGTTTGGTTCAATGTGAACTTAGATATACTCTTTATATGTAATTATCCAACCTAAATCACCCAGTCTAAGCCAAAGTGCCACATGACCTCATATGCACTTCCCCTTATGCAAGAGGTTTCCAAATAGTAATGAGGTTCTGAATGGTGCAATGGGAAGAATATACCCTTAATATCAAAATCCATACATTAGAATAATATCAAGAAATGAATAATATCATCAAAAGGGAACATCATAAGTGAATAATAAAAATTATATAATAGATGAAATGGTAGTTATCTCAATTCATACCAAGAAGTAAACCAAGGACCCCCAATACAACAGGTCAGACTAGATTATAATAAAGAAATAAGAAACTAAATGAAGACATTAAAACATTACTCTAGAGGATGTTCTAGAGCCACATCCAAACACAAAGCTCTGTATACTCAACTCCCTATCACTGTACCCTTTCCATTTCTTAGATCCCTGATCATGAATTTTGCATGAGAATTGAGATTACCATGCAGAGTGTGAGTATAAACCCTATAAGAAACCACTAATGCATCCTTAACATACGTGCACATTCATAAGAGGTGTATGACATGATACAAAATAAATGTGAAAGAAAGTAAAAATCAACCATGTGTCGAGCAGCCATGTGCTAACCATGCCGCCACAAACCCCAGTCATACACGCTCTATCTCCATACTGAAAGAACAATATAATAGGAGTGATGACCATGGGTTGGAAACAAAGCTACCATAAACATCCCTAAGTATCCATAAGGCCAACAAGTATTAGGTCAGGCTATAAGGTCGTTGAGCCCCATCTCTATCATAGGTTAGGCCACAAGGCCATCGTGTCCCATCTCTATCACAATCTAATCCACAAGTCCATCATAACCCATATCTTCCTCGAGACATACCTTAATTCCTTCACACCCTACCCTGTGTCTCAGTCCATTTTCATCATCATTGCATGTTTCACATGCTCCCCCTCTAAGGGATAACCAATCCACAATGATCCACCTGCCACTTTCCACCAAAAAAACCTCCAAAGGCAATACATTCAAACACAATAGGGCATAACACATATAGAAACAACTTACTATATCAATCATGAGTCTCAATAGCTACACACACATGTGATCATAATAAATCATGCTCTCATGAGAAACACACGCACACACACATGAAACCAATATAAAAACAATAAATCTATACAAGGGATCTACATGGTAAGAGAATTCCTACCTTAAGAGAGATGAAACCCAAAATCAAATAATCACCACCTATAATGAGACTCATATTCCAATTACCCAATGAGAGTCACTAGAATGAATGATTATCGAGTTGGTGAATAATCTTGAAGAAAAGTTATTCGGCTGGTCAAGGTTGCACCAAATAGATTTTTTCAACTTATAATACATTAAACTTCATCAGTTTCTTTATATAAACTATATGGTTCATCCATATTCCATGAACAAAACACATTCCCAAGTGAAGGATGAAGATAAAACCCAATAATAAAGGAGGAAAACCAAATAGAATGGGAGAGGAACTCACATAGAATCACCAAGAGTTGATCCTTCAATGTTAGGGATGAATCCAAGAGTTTGGGGGCTGTAAGTGATATTGAAGATTCCCTAGATTTACCTAAGGTTCAAGATAAAGGCTAAGAAATGGAAGGGTTTGAGGGGAATTAGTAATTTAGAGGATATATATAAAAACATGCATCACATCAAAACACACAAGGCTACACCGTAATGGGTCCCAAATCTGTAGGAACTACAACGTAAGGGAGATGTCCACACCACAATGGTGCTTGGTCAATAGTGTGTCCAAAATCCATATCATGGTCAACAATGAGATCCTATAAACTAGGGAAAGGGACTAATACATAATGATATTCACCATATTACAACCTCTAATCCCTCACAATAACACTACACCACAAGCACCTTACACGGCCCAACAATGCCAAATTTGGTAAAACTTCCCAAACTCCACCTCACAAGACTTTACACTACTACCAATGATCCATGTCATAGATATGTCAAAACAAATAGAACCATCAAACTGGCCGCTACACTATAGTTCCCCAACCTTACTATAGCCACACCCTATACGATGCATAATATAAACCATTTCATGGAATCTAGTTCGATATGAAAAAATCAGTTAAACACACCTCTTTATCCTCTAAAACCAACCCTAGGATATTCCTTATAGCCTAAGGGTGTTATAAATCTCCCCCTATAATGACTTATCATCCTAAATATGAACCTTTAATGGTATTACTTGAAAAACATGAGCCATTGAGACCAAACATCAGACTCTACCTCCCACGTATCCTATTATATCTTTTCATGCCGCCAAAAAACTTGAATATGCGGTACCATATTCCCTCTCAAAACATTTTCACTATGATCTATAATTTTCACTGATCACTACATAAAATTTTTATCTAGTTTTAACTCAATTTCCACATAGTCGAACACATGTGTAGGGTCGGGCACATATCACTAAATTTGAGAGATATGGAACATGATATGCATACCTAGATATCACGAAGGAAGGTCCAGTCGGTAAACCAATGCTTTGATATGCTCAGTGATATAAAATGATCCCAAAAACCAAAAAATAAATTTCTCTTTCCACCAAAAATGATAATTCCCCAAATGAGGTAACACCCATAAGAAAACTTGATCAGTTACAACAAACTCCAAAGGTTGTCTCCTCCGATCAACATAAAATTTGTGTCTACCATGAGTAATGAACAACCACTTCATAATAAAAGACACTATCTAGGAGGTATCCTACACTATACTCAGCCCAATAATAGACTCCTCACCCACCTCGTTCTAATATAGCAATGAGCGATATGACCGACCATAAAAAGCCTCAAAAGGTTCCATCTGAATTGAAGCCTAGAAACTATTATTGTACACAAACTACACCAATTTTAGATGATTATACCATGATCTACTGAAGTCTAAGATGTATTCCCAAATCAAATCCTCCAAGATTTGGATCTTCCTCTACAACTGTCCATTGGTCTACGGATGACATATTTTACTTAGTTTTAATTAACTCCCCAAAGAATTCTGCAAGCCCTGTTGAAACCGTAATGTAAAATGTGTGTCCTTATTTGATAATATATTGGAAGTCACTCCATGAATTCATTCAATATATAGGATTTAAAGCTTGGCCAACTCATCTTTAGAGTGAGACTCCAATATCGATAAGAAATGTGCCAATTTCTTCATCCAATCAACTATCAACCAAATAACATCTTGACTTATCGAGGTCCTAGGAAACCCCATCACAAATTACATTGTCACCTCATACCACTTCTACATAGGCATAATGTAGATTCTGTGCATAGTGGAAGCACCTAGTGGGTGGGTAACCATAAAGGGTTTTTTCAATTTTATAGATAATTCACCAATTGTGAAAGACATAAACATCATGAACGATGAAATTTTTACATAGAATATTGGCATAGGAAAATACTAGAACCCATAAAGGATATCTTATATATTAAATTTATAATTAATTTATATTAGATCTAAATAAATGACACCTATTCATCAGATCTCTCTTCATTAATGTTATTGATCATCTAAAAGTCCCTTTTCAGATTACCTTTGTTTCACTAGTAGGATCCAATAGTAGAATTTATCTAGTAGTGATCTACACATACTTCTTTGATCTCCGAGAAACATCGATAGAACGTCGAGTGATATCATGGAATATCTATCATCTTGTGTTTTTTTATTGATTGCTTCTATCTCCTCCAGGCTTGAAGGAATCTCTCTAGTGCTTCTCATTCTTGAGAGGAAGAGATAAGGAGGAATGGAGAGAGAATTATGTTGTGCGCAACAATTCAAAAATATCAATTTTTTATTAACCCTACACAATAGGCATAACCATCTATTTATAGAGCTATAGGTTTGGTAAAAATGTTATTTAATTTCATATTGGCCCTTAAATAATATAAAAAACCATTCCTAACCCCATACTATAATAATAATAATAATAATAATATTTTATGGTTTGTACCAACTAAAATAAAAGTAAATATTATTTTACCATCTTGTAAATTAACATTCATTATTAGACATGATCTTGGTCCATTCATCCTACTAATCATTTATTGAATACCTAAATAAATATTTAATTAAATATTTTATTCATAAATAAATATTTTATTCACAATATGGTGAACACATATTTATTAAATATTCAATAAATATTTTCAATAAATAAAATATGAATAAAATTATTACTCAATCTTGAGAATAACATATATTACATTAATTAAATTAAAATATAATTTAATTGTGATCAATGAAAACACTCAGTGTGTGACCCTCTAGGATTCTTTCTCATTGGTATTAAGTGGTCTTTCCTAAAGTCCAAGATTAATGTCTAGAAATGGGTCAAGGAACCCAATAGAAAGAACTTAATATCACAACATTGATAAAAAAATGTGAACACTTATTTTGTAATATAACACTTTGTCTCAATATCTCATCAAGCAGGTTTCACATCTGTGTAATTAACCTATAAGATTTTGACTATCTGAAATAAACATGTCATTACACCATGGCCCTTGAAATTTAATGTGATAGTTCCATTAAAATAAAAGGGATGAGGTATCAACTACTATAAAGATGTAAGGGAAAATCCTTCCTCAACTTATTAATTAATAACACATCACTCATGACATACCCAATGTATCCAACTTCACCATGAATTGTACCATCAAGGACTATGAAAGACATATAAGTGAATTAGTCATGAAATATATTAATAATAATCTTAAAGTATAATGACCATTACACATGCTCATAGATCAAAATAATCAATGACTCATAAACATGTGGAATTCCTACTAGCAGACCTGTTCTCATAATCTCTCGTATTAGAGATTACCAAGTGCAAACTCATGAGAAAAAGTCTCATAAACTTATGAGTACTCACACCTGACATTCAACATTATACATGTCCCATCATAGTATGATATCTAATCATAAAACTATATTTAAGAACACCATCATGGAATTTTAAGGTTCTTATAATAATGGGGAACTATTATGATCTTATCAATGCAAATAATACTCTAGGACATTATTACATTATATTCATACAGAATAATGAACAATATGTAATAATATGTTTTATTAATATTCAAATACCATAATATATATTTAATCTAAAGTATAAATAGTTGGTTCTAGAGCCCCGACTCTAACAAAACTCCCTCTTAGACTAGAGACAACTTCCTATGACTTTAAGTCCACTATAACTCACATGGTGATCATGTTTCTACTGAGTTAAGGCTTTAGGAAAGGGTACCACCACATTGTATTCCATGGATATTCTTCTAATTGGGACTTCACCCCTTTGAGAAAAATATCTCAAGAGATGATACTTATGAAGTATGTTATTTTCCTACTGATTTGACCTTGGCTCTTTTGTGAGATCCACCACTAAAATATTATCACAATAGAGTGTGATATAATATTTACTTCTAGGTACCATGAAAAGTTATTAGATAATATTGTGTATACATACATCTTCTTTAGTTTCCTTAGAAGTTGCAATATACTCAGACTCTACTATAAAATATGTGACCACATATTTCTTTAAGCTATTCTAACTCACAACACCTCCATTGAGAGTGAATATGTATCCCATCTATGATTTTAGACCATCATGATCTATTTAGAAACTAGAATATTCATATAATCTGATGGTTATTTCCTTATATCCTCCATAGACCAGGAATATATATTTAGTATGCCTCATATAATTAAGGATAATCTTGACTACCATAAAATGGAAGCATCTTGGGTCAGCTTGAAATCTACCTACTGCACTCAAGGAATAGGAAACATCTATCATCATATATAACATATCATACATTACCAACCCAATCCCTGACACATAAGGAATAATTTATATCCTTTTCCTTTCATCACGTATTTAAGGATACATTTTCCTAGAAAGATGAATTCCATGTGAAAATGGTAAAAATACCCTCTTGGATTGTTCCATATTGGATATCTTCAGTAACTTGTCAATAATATATGTAACTTGACTTAGGCTGAGTATCCTCTTAGATCTATCACAATGGATCTTGATCCTAAGAATATATGCTTCCTTTTCTAGGTCTTTAATGGATAAGAATTTATTCAGCCAAGATATATCGTATTGTAAAAATATTATTTTTCTTCCAATAAGTAATATTCAATCAACATAAAATATTAAGAAAACAAACACACTCCCACTAAAACACTTATAGAAACAAGGCTCACATTCATTCTTTATGAAACCAAATTTCGTTATGGCTTCATCAAACTGGATGTTCCATGACCTAAATGCTTGTTTTAATCTATAAATGGATCTTTTCAATTTTCATACCTTGTTGGCATCCTTTGGAGTCACAAACCCTTTAGGCTGTTTCATGTAGACATATTACCAAAGGTTCTCATTAAGGGAGGACATTTTGACATCCATTTTAAAAATATCATATTCATGAAATATAGTAATTTAAAAGTATAATTATGATGAATTTTATCATGAAAATTGGTGAAAATGTTTTGTTGTAGTCTATTCCTTGATTCTATCTGAACCCTTTTGTAACCAGTCATACCTTATAAGTACTGAATTTTCCATACATGTCTAGTTTATTATTGAATATCCATTTACAACCAATGTAATTTACATCCACTAAAGGATCTAACAAAATCCAAACTTGGTTTTAGTATATGGAATCCATTTCAGAATTCACAGCTTCTTTCCATTTGGAAAAATATGTGCCACTTACTTCTTTATTATAGCTTATAGTATCATTATTATTAACTAATAATGAGTCAACATGCCCAATAACTAAAAAACCGTATCTTTCAGGTACTCTAACCTCTATTGTACTCCTATATAATATTTGTGTCTCTAAAAATTCTCTTCCATGGGTATTTATGGAATTTTTTCCTGTTCCAAATATTATGTATCTTGATCCTAGACTTCATTGAAGGTTATCTCATACCCACTATCTCTTTTAGAGATATAATCATTCTCAAGGAATATGGGGTGTCTATCAACGACAACATTTTTATCTAAAGGGTCGTATAAGTCGCATCTCCTTGTTTCTTTAGGATATTCTATAAAGATACACTTTGTCCCTTGGGGTGATTTTTTTTACCAAAATAGGCCTTAACAAATGTTTCACATCCACACACATGTAAGTATGACAAAACAAGTTTCTTTAAAATCCATAATTGTATGGAATGCCATCTACCACTTTATTTGGAACTAGGTGTAGTATGCATACTATTGATTGTAATGCATATCCCCAAAAGGATAATGGAAGACTTTCATGACTCATCATTGATATCACTATGTATAATAAGGTACAGTTCCTATTTTCACTTACACCATTCCACTAAGGTATATAAGGAAGAGTGAGTTGAGATAGAATTCAAAAATATTATAAATAATCAATTAATTATTGATTAAGATATTCTCCACCACATTCTGAGTGTGGTTTCTTAGTCTTATTACCAATATGGTTCACAAATTCATTATTTTATTCCTAGAACCTATCAAAGGAATACAACTTATACCTCCTTAAATAGACCTAACCTTATCTACTTAAATCATCATTAAAAGTTATGAAGTATGAGCACCCACCCATTTATTTAATTGGAAATGGTCCACATACATATGTATGAACTAATTTAAGAATATCTTTATACCTCTCACCTTTTATACTAAATGGGGCTTTGGTAATTTTTCCTTGTAAACATGCGTGACATAAACTAAGTGGTTTTAGTTCAAAAGAATAAAAATATACATCTTGGTGTATTTTTGTTAAATAATTTTCATTTAAATGACCTATCTAGTGATGCCATAGTTGGTTATGGTATGATTCATGTAAATTAGTTTCATTATCAATTTCCATTACTTGGTTTATGTAATCCAACACATAAAGGCCATTATATAAATGTTCCTTACCAAAAAAATCCATTATTATAAAAAAAGAAATATTTATTCCCAAAATTTAAAAATAAATCCATTAGTATCAAGTATGGATATAGAAATAATGTTTTTCTAATGTATGATATATAATAAAAATATTTTAAAACCAAAATCATTCCCATTGGAAATGTAACGTGGTAGTATCCAACGATTATGAAAACAAGTTTGGATCTATTGGATGCTCGTAGATATACCTAACCATGTGCAATCTTTTGGAATATACTTGGTTATAGTATTTGAATACATATAAGAGTACCACATGATGTATCTAATACCAATTTATAGAAATAGATAAGTTGCACTCGATAAAAAATGCACTGGAATCTTTGCATGGGTGAAAATTTTCATATATCGACTCTTATTTCCACATGAAAAAATGGTATCTGATTACCTTACCTATCCCTTGATCCTAATCTTATTGGAAGGGTGTTATGAAGAATATTTGGACTTAGAGATCTTCACATGGACTTTTCTTTTATTCACCATAAGGATGGAATGCTTTTTGTGCTTCTTCTCCCTATCATCTTGGAGAAGTAGTGTGAGAAGATCTGTAAGAGACTTATCAATGACGTTCATATTGAAATTAACAACAAATATGGAGAATCTCTAAGTAAGAAACACAAAAATGATATCGATTTATAGTTCTTCAAGTAATTTAAACCCTAGAACCTCTAGGTTCTCATTGTAGAAAATGGGTTTGACCACATGAGGCCCATTTGGTACACTTTCTCCAAGCCTACTCTAAAATAGTGAATTTGATATCTCAAACTATTCCTATATAGATCTATCTTGATATAGGACATAGAGATACTGTATCATACTAAAATCATCCATTTATTCATGAGAATTCACGAGTTTACTTGACATATATAAAAGCATCAAACACTGAACATCGAACACATCACTCAAGTTTTTATCATAGAAAATTGTTGAGAAAAAATACCTCAAGGTGTCCTATTAGTGTTTTTGGGTGTGACTGTGTTTTTCTACAAATCTAGATAACCGTCAATAAGTATGGTTTGTGTTTATCAAAGCAGGTGTTTAAGGTGGCGCAATATCCTAGTGTTTTCCAAATTTTTGGGCCTCAAAATTGGGAGTTTGTTTTTAGAAAAGGAAAAATTTCCACATAGAAGAAAAAAATATACAGACCATGAAACATAGTTTGTATACCACATAAGTGGTACATGAAATAGTAATGAAATTCAGCAAAGGGAATATTTCTGCATATCAGTTCTATGCGGATTACGAAGCATGGTACGCAGATTGCGTAGGGAAAATGGTTCGCGGGAAGGATTGCAGTTTGCGGGAGGAAAGAAGTTCATGTAAGGCTTGTGGTACATGGGATGGATCATCATTTATGGAAGTGAGGAGGTAATTTTTGGAGCCATAAAGGGATTTTTTTGGAAGATACTGGCCACCAAAGAGGAGAAAAAGTGCTACATAGACCACGTAGAAAAAAATGGTTCGTAGAGGGGTAAAGTATGCAGTGAAGGCTATACCACATAGAAGACTTAAGTAAAACAAATTAGAGGATTTTTCAGATCTATTTTCATATATAAGGACCACTAATACCATCATTAAAAAAATATTTTTTCATTAGAAAACATATTCACTATGGGAATAAATTCAGTTAAGTTTGAAAGAGTTTTTGGGGGGTCAGCCAAGGAGAAGAGGTTTGCAAGGTGGATTTTTTGAAAGGGGAAGGAGTTCATGGGAATGGATCATGAAGGGGTTTTTTAGGGGCACTATAGGACATAAAGTAAGAAGGATCTGAAACGATGATGCGGTCCATGGGACATCAAATAGTCTTCAAAAGAAGAACTCATCCATGAAGTAGGGATGGTTCATAGAAGAAGGGTTGATCCAAAGAGGAAGAAGAGATCTTTGAAGGAGATACGATTTGTGGAAGTGGATCCAGTACACAAAAGAGATGTGGTTCATGAAGCATGCATGATATAAATTGTAGCATAGTTCATGGAGGAAATAGGTGGTTCATGAAGGGACTTTAACTATTCGCGAAAGAAATTTCCGCTAACTAACAGTACGCAGAAGAGTGGATTTCATATAGGGGTGAAAATTAGACTTCAACAAAGCATCTATATATAGTTTAGGTTTCATGATTTCATGAAAATGAAGGGACCTACAAGTACATAAACTATGAGTGGATCCCTTCCAGGAGCAGTGAGGAAAGAAAGAGGAAGATGATGATCCTTTCCACTAGCAGTGATCCATAGAAAGATACATAGGGAGTGACCTTTATAAATGTAGTGAGCAAATCCTAAATCTTGTAAAGGCAGTGAGCCTGAGAATAAAAGTGATCTAGCCCAAACCTTATAATTTGGTAGCGATCCTTAGTGGATTTGGTATAATTAGAACATTATTGTTGTATTATCCTAGGACATGGCCCAGTGAGGGTGAACCAAGTAAAAATCATTGTGTCTCATACATGATTTCATTTATTTTCATATATTACTACGATAAGAAGAGAGAAGAGTGCTTTGTCTAACAATGAAACAAGATATGAATGGGCAGTTGTTTTAATATGTCCTACCCTGATTCACCCCCTCTTAGGGTATTTAACCTAATTGGGCTAATAATAATAAACTCTTCATCATTCACCTCCTTTTAAGTTGGATTAGGTAATGAGGATTCGAACATGTAATATTCCCATTCATGGTGAAACACAACCTAAAGAAATCTAAACCATTTATGGAAGTTACTGTAAGAAAGAAGATGATATTTCTCAAATATTGATTGCAGGGATAATGTGGATTAATAACTTTGCATCATTTTATAATTATAAAGAGCAAACTATTAGTACTTCAATTGATTATAATTTATATGAGGCATACTGAAATTAATATTATTAATACCCCACTATTTTATAAAGTCTCAATGGACCTCACCATTAAAATTTGAATGTACCATCACTCAAGAAATTATAGTGGTAAGGATCCATATTTCCTTTCTTATAATTTAGACTTAGGCTGTAAAAATTATAGGAAAGTATTTAGGAAATTGGTCTTGCCAACTAAAAACTGGTAGCTCTTTAATCCATTGAGTTAACTCCACAATATATAAATCCTAACTGGGATTTCCTCAACACTTTACTCCAAATTGTTATTGGATAAACATAGTCTATTAAACCCAATATATTTCTATCAAGTAGACCCTCTATCTTAGTTAAGACTTCCTGATAATTGAAAGTTTCCTCAACATAGGTTGGGTTGACACTTTAACTATGAGTTCATATTAATTCAGATGATGGAAGGAATAATGACTTAATATCAACTTGATGGATTTTGATTTATTATGTTTAAATATTTCTTGTTTTATCCTTTATGTCATGTTAATATTAAGTGGATTTTACTTAAGTGATTAACCAAGTTTTGAAAAAACATTTATGAAAAATCCATTGATTTAAATTCCATATTTTAATATTAATCTATTTATTTATGTGACCATATTTTTGAATTAATAATATAAATAATGAATAATATATAAATAAATAAATAAATAAATGACTTGATCATGATCTTATTTAACAATTTATTTATTGAGTGGACAATAAATCAACCTATAAACCAGGGGAAAACTTATTGTGTTGCTATTGGTGCAATTTTCAACATTCAACCTATCCACCTATATATCACTTGGGTTGGTATCATCTTAGTTTTATCTTGAAATTCCTCCACATGCCTTGGGATACCCCTTTTATTATATGTTTTCATAACTCACACATAGGTGAGGTGAACTAAAAGATTGGTTAATGAGAATTACATAAATCACCTTGGACACATAGGTCCTACATAATAAATGATGGAGGGATAACTCAGAATCCATTATATTTAATTTAATAAATAATAATTTCAAAACCATGAAATAAATTAAATCAAATAAAACCAACATACATAGGTATTGGTCAGCTCATTAATGGTCATACACATGCAACAAATATGAAAAATTGCACTGGTTAACATTCATTTATATTCATTCTTTATTATTAAGATAAAAACACATTCATTAATTATTTAATTTATTAATTACTTAATTAATTAATTTCCTTTTATCTAAATGACCATCCAAATTCAAATAGAGATACCCATCATAAATTCATTCATGAAAAATGAAAAACATAACAAAAAATTACAGACAATTACAATAAATTAATTGAGAATTTTCAATTCTTTAAAACCATTATTACATTATTAAACACAACTGATTTCAATCAGTTTTATTTGGTTTTAATGATGTTATTAATTATTTAATGAAATTTAATTCTATCTTTTATTGGAATACTACATGATATTTATTATCGAGCCACATTCCATGTACCTCATTTTTGGTGTACCTAGGATAAACTCATGGGGCTTTAGAGTGTATATTGGATGGACTACATGGAGAATACTAGCCAACTACACACTATGTGTCACTCTAACTATGCATCCATGCAACCCACCGAAGGAATCAACATGTTCTTCAGATGTGGGATCACACAATGTGTACTCCAGCTACACGCCATGTGTTTCTCTAGCCACGTGCCTGTATAAATTTCCCAATGACTCGATGTGCATTTAGGATGTGGGAAATAATGAACTAAATTCCATGTACACTGGATACACATCATGTATTTCATTAATGATCCAGGATTTCAGTCTCATGCTAGGTTTTATCATGTATTTTACCACATGGTTTTCATGAATTTCACTACTAAACCATGTATGATACACATCGTGTACACCAGCTACATGCTATATAATCCGAAAATCCATGTGGAAGGTTGTTCCGGTCTACATGAGGTGTTCAATAAATTCACCACACATATCTAGTACTTGTCATTCCATGTATCCCGTGACACGTCCAGATGCAGTTCACTTGGGTACAGAGCATGTACTTCAACTACATGTTGTGTACCCCTATCTCACTAGCCAGAATACTTAGCATGACATCTCCAGTCATGCTTCATTTTTTCTTATCCATTTTATAAAATGAAACCTTGAATGATGAAAATTAATATGTCTAAATCATGTTAATTAAAATTGTATTAAATAACAAATATTCTAAAAGTGAAATATCTAACCACTATTGTCCATAGAGATCACCAATCAAATAAATAATTATTAATTTAAAATGTTTCTGCTCTAATAACACTTATAGGTTCCGAGCATAGTGGAAACGCTTGGTGAGTGGGTAACCATAATTTCTTTTTCATTTGGATAAATCATTCACCAATTGTTCAAGACATAAATGTCTTGACCAATACAATTTTTCATCAAAAATTGAAATAAGAAAATTCCAAATCCTAGAGAGGATCTTTTGCACATTAAATTTATAATTAATTTATATTCGATCTAAATAAATGATATCACATATTAGGATATTTATTTACTAATGTTTTTGATAATTTTAAATACCTTTTTTAGATTATCATTGTTATGCTGGTAGGATCCATACGTAGAATCTCTCAAGTAGTAATCCACACATGATTTGTTGATATTTTAGAAACACCAATGGAATGATGGGTGATAGCATGGTGGATCTATCATATTTTTTTGTTTGTATTGATTACTTCTAGATCCTTTGTTCTTGAAGGAATCTCTTTGTTTCTTCTCATTCTTGAGAGGAAGAGTGGAGGAGGAATGGAGAGAGAAGTATATTGTGCGAAATGATTCTAAAATCTCAATTTTTTTATTAACCCTAAAAAATAGATATAACCATTTATTTATAGAGCTAGGGTTTAGGTTAAAATATCATTTAATTGTGTACCAACCCTTAAATAATATAATAAACCATTCTTGAGCACATGCCATAATAATATTAATAATAATATTATTGTATGGTTTGACCTAACTGGCGTAACGATAAATATTATTTT
This sequence comes from Viscum album, assembly GCA_963277665.1. Classification (NCBI taxonomy): domain Eukaryota; kingdom Viridiplantae; phylum Streptophyta; class Magnoliopsida; order Santalales; family Viscaceae; genus Viscum; species Viscum album. Next base: position 743,202,166 of record OY728155.1, on the reverse strand, counting down.
ACCGGCTTGTAAATAAACATTCATCATTAGAAATGATCTTGGTTCATCCATCCTCCTATACATTCATTGAATATGTGACTAAATATTTAATTAAATATTTTATTCATAAATAAATATTTTACTCATAAATAAATATTTTATTAACGAGTTGGAGAACACATATTTATTAAATATTTAATAAATATTTGTGATATATAAAACATGAATAAAATTATTCCTTGGTATTGAGAATAATATTTATTCTACTAATTAAATTCAAATAGAATTTAATTGATATCAACAGAAACACTTAGTGTGTGACCCTTTAGGAATATTTTTCATTGGCATTAGGTGGGCTTGCCTAAAGTACAAGATTATTATCTAGAAATGGATCAAGACACCCAGAAGAATAACTTAATATTACAACACCGATAACCATATATGAATTCTTTCTTGTAATATAATCCATTTTTCTCAATATCTCATAAACCAGGGTGCACATCTATGTCATTAACCTATATGCTTGATACATCTTTTTTTGACTATATGAAATAGACACATCATTATGCCATGGCCATGGAATTTAATGCGATGGTTCCATTCCAATAAAAGGGTTTAGATATCAAATTACATAAATATAAAATGGGAAAATCATTTATATACTTGTTAATTAATAATGAATCACTCATGATGTACCCAACATATCCAACTTTTACATAAACTGTATCATCAAGGTTTATAAAATACATATAAGTGCTAGAGTCATGATATTAATTAATAATGGTATTAAAATATAATTAACTTTACACATGCTCATGGATAGGAATAACATATTACACATAAACATGTGGAATTCCTACTGGTGGGGTTTTTCTCATAATATCCCATGTTAGAGATTACCAAGTTCAAACATCATGATAAGAAGTCTCATCGAATTATGAGTACTCACACATGATATTCAATATTCTATGTTTCCTATCATAACATGTTATTTGACTGTATAAATATATTTAATAACATCATCATGAAATTTTAAGGTTCTCATTATAATGGGGAACTGTTATAACCATATCAATTTGATAGATACTCTAGGACATTATTACATTAAAATTATGAAGAACAATGGAGAATATGTAATAATATTATTAAGTAACCCTCATGTTTTTTTATGCTTTTACTTTATCCCTGGACATGTTAGGAAACAAGAGAAAAATCCCATGACACATTTCTTCATTCTTGGCCACCAGAAGTGTCACCTGATATCCCGATGCATCTTTTTCAAACCTGGGTGCACTGAGCACTGAGATGAATAAGATACACTCATAAAATATTCCCTCATTTAAGTTGGAACCACAACTCTACCATGAAGATAGGTCTTGTCATCACTGTCCATTGACCATCTCAAGACTGGGTCACTCCCCCCCAACCATTCCCACATTACCAAGTATTCAAAACCCGATTGTTATCTAGAAATTACACATTCCACCAACATCAATGTGATAAAAAAATTATCACAAGTAATTAACCCTTGGTACCTAGATGAATCTACTAACCATTCAGCTAACAAGATCTTCAACCACAATTCCTCCTATAAAGGTATCTCTCTATGCTACTACATTTTTCTGCTAAGAGAATTTTCACTGACATTGCCTTTCCCTTGAGAATAATCCATCTCAAAATAAAATTTCTATAGATACTCAACCCAATTAATCTATTATAGATTCACATACAACTAAGAGAATATATAACAAAAACTCTTGTGTTCCATGTATACAATAAATATCTCACTAGAGAGATAATGGTTACAAAACTTAAGAGCATAGACCACAATAGAAAAATCCAAGTCATGTGTAGGGTACTTATGCTCATGGGGTCATAGCTAATGAGAACCATAAGATACTACTAGACCACTCTACATTATCACAACACCTAAATGAACACCCTATGCATTGAATTAAACTAAATATCCAATACCATGCTCTAATAATATCAAGATCAGATCTATTTTGAGTATTATTTTTAGCTCTAAGAAGGCCTCTGCACATTGGTCTGTCCACTCAAACTTCACTCCCTTATTGGTAAGACAATTCAATGTTGATTACAAATGGGAAAATTATTTAATAAATAATCAATAGTATCCCACTAACCTAGGTAATATCTTGATCACAAAAACATTTATAGATTATTACCAAGAGGGGGTTGAAGAAACCCCACTTTTATCTGATTTCCTACCACCACCCTACTTTAATTCCCCATTCTCCCACTTATTTTTACCAAATGAGGCACCCACTATAGTAATAGAAGGTCCAACAAGTGATACACTTAGAGATAGAAGTATACCTACAACTCTATCCTCCTCCAAAACCTTATTGATTATCAAGGACTTTCAAATAAGCTCTGGATAATTCATTAGGTCAAAGATCTTAACTTGAAACCTTAGTTCTAGATTAATACTAATCTAAAAATTTATGGATTCCTATTCCTCATTACCATACAATAAAGGAATAAAGCGAATCAACTCTGAAATTATTAGAGTAGAAAACACAATCATCATCCCCTGCATAAGCTCTATAAATTCTTGAGTAAGATCTATCTTTAATGTTACATCCTAGAACTGATTCACTCATTAGTAACCGAACTTGATTGGCCACTTGTACTCAACAATGCCAATCATATTCTTGAGGCTGTTGACTATAAGGTAGGATTTATGTTGGTATAGTGGGGAGACTATAACCTCTTTATCATAGTTCAAAACACTTCTAAATAATAAGGAATAAGAAGTGGAAATAAAAATAAGGCATTGAAAAATATAACAAAACATGTAAGCAGAAGTAAACCATCCAAATAATAGTGACAAACATGAAAAAAATAGTAGAATAAAAAAATTATGTCATGATGATAAAAAATAAAAGAAGACATACATGTTTAAAGACATAAAATACAATGCTAGTATATACAAAAGAAACACAAAGACAAAAAAAATCCCCATACGAATCCTGAGTACTAGATCATTCATATGATCCCAAATCATATATGATATGAATTCTAGCTTCCATAACTATGAAATTTCCTTTATCCTTACCTACATTAAGGTAATCAAACTGGGTACCAAACGATGGCCCAAACAGGGTGTGAGTAAAACATATTTTTCCACCACCAATGATGTATAATGAAAATATAGTCTATAAATATAAAATATAACATTATGAAGGTATAATAAATAAGGATAAGTAAATAAATATAAACTGTGTTGATCTTGGATTCCTCATGGGATACCCAACCAACCCCACCCACTTCAGTCTAAGATGGATATCCTTGATTATATGACCATGAGTTGTTTAAGGTGCCAAAGAACATAGACAAAGTGTCCATAAATAATAATAATAAGAAACCCATGGAATATCCATGGCATCCATTACCTTATAAGGTCAATCCCACTCATAGTAATCAATCGAGATATTAGGCTAAGGGGCATAAGTGTAATCCAAGGGATGAACCCATGGAATTTCACCCTATGAGTTTTTAACCAAGCCTAAGGAAAATTCCAAGACAAAATCATGATATACTTGAGTGGAACCTTTGAAGATAATCCAAGGTTTTTTTCATTTGAGGAAATCAAGATGAATCCAAGAAGATAACCCAATACATTATAATTTTTGAAGAATTCAAGTGAATTTTCAGTGTCTAGTTAAGGCATTCAAGTATCTAAGATATTGACTAAGCCCAAGGGTGGTGTCTCACTTAGAAGTCACATCAACAAATCATATGGATTTCTATAAGTTTGAAAAATGAATTGAAGTTTAGGAATCCAAGTCTTACTCAAGGAAGGACATGTCTTTAATAGCGACCTAGGTTCATAATAATAATCAATCTTAATATAAACAATTAAGGGGAAAAAAGATACATACATTCCATTTATGGATTCAATTTATTCCATTGGGTCATTTAATTTAATAACTACCAATAAGGGCAAGGGAATTTTCATTTCCATATAATAATTTAATTAAATAATTTTATTTATTTATTTTACAAGTATCAAGGAAAACACACCTTGGGGTTTTTTGGTTACAAAGAAATCATATTTGTATAATAATTTAAACAAACACACATGAAGGGGTGATTCAAGTTGAGTTAATCAACCTCCAATTATATAAAAAATTCTCAAGAACTTCTATGACTAGATTTAGAGAATATTTTAAATGGATATTAATTTTAGGAGAAATTCATAGAAAGTATGGTGTGTGGTATAATGATGAAAAATTATAAACACATTATAATTTTAGGGAAAAGTAGTAGACCACATACCTTGACCTATTAGAAGAATCCTCATTAAGTATTGAACTCAAAATTGAGCTGGAATGAGAGAAAAGAGAAAACAAAAAAACACCTTGAAAATAGGGTATATTATGTTGCACAGAATTAATGCCAAAGATGGAAAATAAAACTAATAAATTAAGAAAGAGGAGTAGTTGACTTACCTAGTGGGATATAATGCAACTGATGGTGATAGAAGTAGAATCTGGATGAAGAAGATCCCACAAATCCTAGAGGAGGAAGAAAAAGAAAGATCCCTACAGTGGAGTTTATATGCAAATCATGAGGAGAAAGGGATGATAAAGGGTTAAATGATAGAGGGGAAAATTTTAATTTCTATTATTTAAGGGGTGTACAGTATGTACAAATGGTTAGACAAACCTTTTCCAATCTTGTATTGGACACTATCCATGTACCTATACCTCGCAAAGTTTAAGTGCACTATTAGATAGACCATGTTTAAACCATGTGTGGTGCCCCTACAATTTATTATATGTTTTTAACAGCCGTGCATACCTTATTGAACAGTTTGGATAACCAAATTCCTCCCTTATATGTTCACACAGTCAAGGTGTACAGTTAGTTCTAACAATGCACTAACCATGCAGATCACCCTATATATTTAAAACCCCCACTCTAGGCTCCAAAATAGGCCTGAACGTTCCCAAAACCTCAATGACCTCTTTAGAAACATCCATTAAGGTAAAAAAAATAGGTTCATACTAAAATTTAAATTATCTATACCACTATGAGAAACTAGGATCTTACAACCTCCCCTATTTAAAATAACTCATCCCCAAGTTTACTTTATGAGGTTGTTTGAGTAACATCCAAGAATAAATCCATCTGCTAAGCATATATGTCAGAATCTCAATCCTATATCTCATCCTATACATGGACATACTACCATAGCACCTAAACTAAAGGAACTATCCTTCCATGGAATGTCTTCATGCTATGATCAATGATATGAATTGGATACTCCTAAAAAAAGTATCAACCTCTAAATCAACTTCCTTAGGATAAAAATCATGCGAAGGTTTGGAATAATAATAGTATAACTGAGAAACATGAAATACATCATTCATATACCCATACTTATAAATAAGGGATACCTGATAAGCTACTGGCCCGACCCTCTCTATAATCTCAAAAGGCCTGAAAAATCAAGGCAATAGATTTCCTTGCCTCAAAATACATCGATGAATTAATATAGGAGAAACATGAAATAATAATAGATCTCCCACCTCAAACTCTATAGGTTGGTGTCGACAATAGGCATATGAAATCTTCCTAGGATGATCTATATCTATATGTTTCTTGATCAACTATACATATTCTGATGCCTCCTAAATTAGATGAGGTCTCAATAGAAATGCCTCTAACTAGCATAGAGGAAAATGAAATGGACTATCATAGAGTGACTCATATAGATACATATGGATAGTCACTTGGAAACTATTATTATAATAAAATTTATTAATAGGTAAGTGTATTTATTATGAGCCTCAAAATTTAGGGAAACATGATCAAAGAATGTCCTCTAGTACTTGTATAGTGTGCTCAGACTGACCATTGTTTTGAGGGTGTTATGATTTACGCAAAATTTCTTATGAACCAAGATACCTATGAAACCCTTTATATAAATGATAAGTAAAATGAGAGTCCCTATTTGATAAAATGGTACGTGTAACCCCATGAAAGTTTATGATCCATCAGACATAAATTATCCCAAGATTATATATTGATAAGGTATTCCAGATAGGTAAGAAGTGGGATACCTTCTTGGCCTATCAATAACTACCCATACTACATCACTGAACCAAGGTGATCTCGATAAGCCTGTCACAAAATCCATAGTATCATCATCCCATTTCCACTTTAGTATGGGTAATGGATATAAGAGGCTAGCAATCCATTGGTGTTCCACCTTCACCTATTTATAGTTGGAATACCTAGTAAAAAAACATACAATCTCCTTTTTCATCCTAAACCACCAATACTGGAGGTGTAAGTTATAGTGCATCTTAGTGATTCTAAGATGTACTACCCACTTAGAAGCATGATATTCTTTCATCAACTCCTCTCTCATGTCTGCAAGTATCCAAACATGTCCCAGGATATACAGGATCTCACCCTCATCAACAACCCAACTAGGTGGTGGGTCCTTACCTAAAATACTTTCCCTTGGGACCAAGAATTTGGGATTTTAAAGTTTACTCTTTTTTAATTGATCCATAAGTAATTGAGTTACTTCTAAATCCATGAGAAAATGATTTTTATGTCACTAAAAAACTTTAATATGCATTTTAGAAAGAAGAACTACCAGTTTCCACTCCCTAGAATCTTACCACATATCTTGAGCCCAAGTCTTCTGACTTAGAGTATTAGTAACCAAATTACCTTTTCTTGGAATGTAAGAAAGCTCAAAGTTGAATGAATGAAGTTATTTGACCCATATTTTCTATCATTGGTTCATTTAATGATGAGTGAATATTTATTTTGATAATTTTATGGCCCGTGTATATGATAATATTCTCTCCCATAAGATAATGTCTCCATCAGTGTAAATAATGAACAATAGATGCAAAGTCGATATCATGTGTCAAATAATTACGCTCATGAGACCTCAAATTATGAGACTATTATTCTATGAATCATTCCCCTTGTATTGAAACAACTCTCAAACTGACATCTGATGCATCACAATAAACTATGTAGACTCCACTAGGCTTAGATAGAATCATGATCGGTGGTGAGGCTAGCCTTCCTTTCAACTTTTGAAAGGCCTTCTCAGGAGATTTAGACCATGTATACTTTACCCATTTATTGTTCAAACCTATAAGTGGTGATATAAGGCATGAAAATTTTGGTATGAAATGCCGATAATAACCGGATATCCCCAAGAAACTCTGTATATGAAAAACATTCTTGGGATTCTCCCAAGAAACAATGGATCCCACCTTCTCTTGATCCATAGATTCCCCTGCTTTTGATATAATGTGACCCATAAAGTGAACTTTATCAATCCAAAAGTTTCATTTTGTGAACTTAGCATATAATCAGTTATCTCTTAGTGTACTCATAATTATGTCAAGGTGTTTCGAATGATCATGTAAAGCATGAGAGTATACTAAGATATCATCTAAAAAATAACCAAAAAATAATCTAAGTATGGCAGAAAACCCAATTCATCAAGGATATGAAAATATCTAGTGCATTTATTAAACTGCATGATATTACTAGATATTCATAAAGGCACTTTGGAATTCCATATGAGGTATATCCTAGGGTCTAACACTTATATGATGATATCCCAATCTCAAATAAATTTTTAAGAGGACCTTGGATCCTCAGAGTTGATCAAATAGATAATCTATATGAGGAAGTGGGTACCAGTTCTTAACTATAAAGTTGATTAAACTACTAGTGATCCACACACATTCATAGAGTACAATCCACCCTCATGTAAAAAATCATAGGTGAACCCCATGGACAAGTACCGGGTCATATAAAACCTTTGTCTTCCAACACCTTCAATTGCCTCTTGAGTTCTTGAAGCTTTATTAGATCTATCCTATATAGAGTTATATACACTAGTTCTACTCCTAGAAAAAGTTCAATGGGAAGCTACACCCATCTCTGAAGACGTAGTCTAAAAAAGTCTTTAGAAAAAAAATCTATGAATTGGTCCACAACTAGAAGAAAAATAGCTTTCCATACTCCTCGATCCTCAAGAAAAAGACTAGTAATTCATGCCAACACTCCACCCAGTCCATGATGCTCTGGTCCATATCAACTTTCCTAAACATCCCAAACTCATTTATAAACATAGATACCTCTCTTAGGTGATATAAAAGACACCTTTCGATGATAAAAACCAATATAGTCTTGATAGGTAACTAACTAGTATATCCTAAGAATGATGTTAAAACCTATCATATTGAGTATAAAAAGGTTTCATAAGTAATGATAGCCACTGATCTTGAGGGGACACTCCTTGCATTGATGAACACTTTCTAACCATATTCCCAATGGATTATCTAGAGATATTACCCTAAAAAAGTAATCAATTTCATGATTAATAATTTCCATGATAGCCACAGATATAAAGGATCGTGAAGCACCTATGTCAAACAAAGAAACTACTAAATTCAAGGTTACTAAGGTCTCACCTTGTATTGTATATGGTATAGTTATCTACTCCTCAGGTATAGGCTACACTGCATGTAACTGGACAGATCTACTTCTCTTAGTTACATCTTAAACTCTATGAGTAGGTATTCTCTACTGGTGTTTCACATAATAAGTCTCTCTTCCTCGAACTTATCTACCTCCTTGACCTGTATGACCGATGGTACTCCCACTCTCATCTGGGCATGGTTCCAGTGATCCCACTCCAGAATTTGGAGCTGGTGTAGATCCTCTCCCATTAGGAACATCTATAAAGGTCCTAAAAAATATCTATATATAGACCATTCTAATAAAATATTAGAACTATATTGGATAACTATGAAATTATGGCTTCATGTGACCTTTCCTTCCACATTAATGTCACATCACATAACTAACATTGTAAACACTTTGAATGCTAATGCCCCCATAAGAAGTCTCTTGGTGAAGCTACCTGATACTAGATAAAGCACTTACCTACCTAGGTTATAAACTACCATGAAATATACTGATGTTATTAATATTTTAATTACTTATTATATACTCCATTTTCTGATTTTATATGAAATGTGCATAATTTATGTGAAATATTAATGTTTTAATACTAAGTATAATTCTTGAGCATTTTTAGAAGTAGTCCAATTGATTTAGTTTACTATTTTATTTATAAATATCACCCTACTGATCTGAATTATGGGGTTCTTGTTTTTTAGGATTTCTAACTCAATATAAAACATTTCATTATAAGGGATAATGGGCCAATATTTCCATTTGAAGGCCCATATGGACCACACAAGATGACCCAAAGAATTTGTGAAGAAACTGGACCAACCATGATGATTGAGTTACTGGTCTCACTCCCAAAGCCCATATTTTATGAAACTCCTCCATGTGTTATTGATTATCCAAAATAATAATTTATAAAACTTTCAGGGCCCAAATCCAAGAAAAAGAGGCCCAAATGAAGCTTTGAATTATAGCCCACCATTCTTCCCGAGAATTAAAATTCGTAAACCATTCATGACATATCGCATGATGTAATCATCAAATCAATCTGAGATTTTTCAGTGTGAAATAGGAGATATAGGTGGAAGACTTTTTTGAATAAATAATTCGTATTTGAAGGAATATTCCTATTCAAAAACCCATTCACATTTTGTCCATCAAAAAATCATGGATTGAAATGGACAGTTTAACTTTGTTTAATCAAACCACCATAAATTTGGATTCATAGGTCCAAATGACTCCAAATTTTGAGAGAGGTCGTCCAACATTATTATATACAATTTTTAAGAAGTATATGTCTCATGATTCGGTTTTTTGTATGTCCAAATCATCGATCCAAATGGAGGGACAAATTTTGAATGCCAACAGTCCACTTCCTTGGGCTATAAATACATCCCCCTCCTCTCCTTCAAAAGAGTTGGCATTTCAAAAGAGAGGAGAAAATATTGGCATGAAAAAAGCATTGAAAAGGTCTTTGGAGGACCTTTCATACTCAAGTTTTCACTTGAGATACCTTTCCTCCTCTCTTTGTTTTCATTTACTTTTGTGTTCTTCATTTTTGTAATCTTGTAAGTCTCTTTCTTTGTAATTTTGTTTTAATGCAAGTTTCTTCTTCAATATCTATTATTATCATCCAACTTATATAGTTTCATATTAATGTTCTTAAAATAGTTTAAATACAGTTGAATACCCTTCCCTTATTTAGCTTTTTCATTCAATCGAAATTTTATTTTTAATTCTAATTATCATTCGTGTGTGTGTGTGTTCGACACACAAATATTTTCTTATCCCATTATTTTTTTTCTATTTATAATTCATCACCATTAACATATATTACCATATTAATAAATATATTAATGGCTGAGTAAGTCTATTATTTGGGTGAGTCAAAATTTTGGGATGTTAAGTGATTGAGAGTATTTTCTCGATGAATATTATTCAAATTAACATTGTGTATGTTGGACTTAACATGTCATGGATTAATGACTTGTTTTGTTTAACGTGTTATTTCCATGGATTATTGGAACCATAAATACACTACCATCAACAAGATCTAATTGAGATTAGAACCATAAGTTAAGTTAAGTCTTGGATTAAATCCTTAACACTTAGGAATTCCAATCAACGTTATCTTGTGAAGTGAGTGTTAATTTAAATGCAATATAAAGAAAAGATCAAGGATATCAAAAGCTTAATGCCCTAAAAATGAACTCACACCAATATTTATAAATATTTTAGAACAATATTATTTAATCAAACATTTCATAAGCTCTACAAACAAAACTCCATTTAGAATACAATCAACTAAAAACAAAAGACTATTAAAAAGTAGCATTGCTGAGGATTCGACCCGAGTGCTGCTATACACATTAGCAGAGCATCGGAACTTTGACTGGTCAATAGGAGAAAATCGACCATGCATTTCAAATGGCACCATTTCTATGGATGGTGATTTAATTAGTCATCAGTTTCTAGTTATTGTAAAAAAAAAATGAAAAAAACACATAGAAAAACCCACCTTCCTCATAAAAATCATAAACAGAAAACACAAAGAAAAAAAACTGTCTTCATCTTTCTTCCAAATCTCTCTGAATTCCCCGTAGCCTCCCAAACAATCCCTTGGATTTATTTGACCCTGAAATTGAGTGAAATATTCTCCAACTTAGGAGGAACTTAAGGGATGATCAAATAATTCAAGAACCAGTCCTTGTCCAACCAATTGAATTAGATACGACCAATCCTAGGGAACAAACACTTAAAGAACTCGCTTTCCCTAATATGAATTACCAATCTCTTGATATTCAATATCCAAACATAGAGACTAACTTTGAGCTCAAATCGGGTTTGATTCATCTTCTTTCTCATTTTCACGGGCTAGCCGGTGTGGATCCACATATCCACCTTAAAGAGTTCCAAGTGGTGTGCTCTACCATGAAGCCTCAAGGGGTTTCTGAGGAACAAATAAAAATCTGAGCATTCCCTTTATCCCTAGTTGACATCGCTAAGTCATGGATCTACTAACTTTCTTCTGGTTCCATAACCACATGGAATGACATGAAGTGACTTTTCTTAGAGAAATTCTTTCCTGCTTCTCGTACTGCTTCTATCTGAAAGGAAATAAGTGGTATCCGTTAGTTCCCAAGTGAATCACTCCATGAGTACTAGGAGATGTTCAAAAAGCTTGTTGCAACCTACCCACATCACCAAATTCCTGACCAACTATTGATTCAATACTTCTATGAGGGTTTATTGGCTATGGAGAGAACTATCATTGATGCCAAAAGTGGCGGTGCTCTTATTGATAAAACTCCCACAGCTGCAAGAGATCTCTTAAGTAACATGGCTGCAAACACACAACAATTCCATACTAGAGAACATGATCAAGTAAAAAAAGCCCAAGATAATCAATCAATAGAGCCAAACAAGATGACCGAGTGGATGAGTGAACTTACAAGTCTTGTGTGACAACTTGCTGTGGATACCAAATCCCTAACCTTGTCTTCTCCGCAATCAATGTTTCCTGGACCTGTTAAAAACTATAGAATCTGTAACTCTTCATATCATCCAACTGACACATATCCACAACTTCAAGAGGATCAATCCGATTCATATGGACCAATGGAGCTCAATGCAGCATATGCTCAGAGGAACACCAACCCTCAACTATCAGGTCAGTTTGTTAGAAACTTCAACCAACCTCACTCTGAGCCCTTCTCTTCTTCCTATAACCAAGGCCTGAGGTATGGTAATCCCATGTCTCATACCCCTCAATTCTCTCCTAAAAACCCAAACTAGTTTCAATATGGTCAATGTGTTGGTAATTTCCAACAACCCTATCCTTTTATTCCTCAACCTCAAAGGAACAATCCTTCTCCTGGATTCTATTATCCTAGTGAGACTTTCCAATTCTAAAACCAATACAATCACTTTCCCAAGAACCAAAATCTAGGTAATCCCAATTTGGGACAAGCCTCTTCTTCCAAGAAACCATGGGAAAGTGCAGTGGAAGATCTTTCCTCCTTCACCCGTTCCAGCCTCAAGAACATTGAAATCCAAATTGGTCAACTTGCATCCCATCTTAGGAAGTAGCAACCATCCAATTCTTCCCAACTCCCAGCTCAATAATTACCCAACCCCAAGGGTAATGTAAGTGAAATTTCACTTAGATCAGGGAAGCAAATTTCTATGCATCAAGATAAGTCCTCCAACCCCCCTTTAAATGTTGACCTAGAAAATAAAAAGAAAAAGAAACTTGAAAAGGAATCTGAAACCATTCCATCACCTCCTTCTATTCCACTTAGGAACCCAATTCCTTTTCCTCAAGCCATTTTTAAGCCAAAGAAGTCCTTTGAACCCGATCCAGAAATGCTCGACATGTTTAGACGTTTTGAAGTCAATATTCCCCTCTTAGATGCCATAAAACAAAATCCTAAGTATGCCAAGTTTCTCAAGGATTTGTGTACCCACAAGAGGAAACTTAGGACCTTCGAAAATGTTTCAACCCAAGAGTCTATACCCATTAAGTGCAAAGATCTAGGGACCTTTATGGTTCCATGCCAAATTGTAAGTTCCAACTTTGATGATGCACTCATAGACCTAGGAGCCTCAATTAATTTTATGCCCAAATCCATATTATCCAACCTTGGTCTAGTTCCCTTACATCCAATTAGTTTTATCATTCAATTGGACAATCGAAGCACAACCAATCCTGAGGGAATGATTGAGGATGTTCTTGTCCCAGTCAATTATCTTATCTTCCCTACCGATTTCTATGTCCTTGACATGAAAGGTGAGATGACCTCTTCTCGTTCTCCCCTAATTCTAGGAAGACCATTCCTCATGACTATGAGAACCAAGATTTATGTCCATTCAGGCATCTTATCCATGTAATTCGGTGACCAACTGGTCAGGTTTAACAATTTCCAAGCCATGAGATACCCATCTGAGGATCACTCTGCATTCTCAATCCATGCTTCTGAGGACACTTCTAAGAGTCAATCAAACCCCAATCCACCATGTTCTTCATGTTCTAATGACAAAGGATCTTGTAAAATCTGCACCATGATTAACAAATTCATAAATGGTGAAGTTGATGTGGACCTTTCATTCATAGACTCTATCAATCTAGAGGATCTTGAAAACTCTCTTGAATCCCACATCAACTCTGATCTCTAATGCCCCACCTTGAACAATATTAAGGAAAATTAATCTAAAGAAATTAAAGTACCTTATTCCATTCCTGAGTTGTCTAACCCAAAAATGAAAGATGAGACTGATCTAAAACCTCTTCATAAACACCTGAAATATGCATTACTTTTCCGTGATCACTCATATCCAGTCATTATCTCTTCTTCACTTACTGAAACCGAAGAGTCCAAACTTGTTCAGGTGTTATAGGAAAACAAAAAGGCCATAGGTTGGACCCTAGATGACATACCAAGAATAAACCCCACCCTTTTCATGCATCACATCCATCTTGAGGAGTCATACAAACCAACTAGAAAACCACAAACAAGACTCAATCCACTCATACTTGAGGTATTTAGGGAAGATATCACCAAGATTCTTCAAGCTGGTATTATCTACCCAATTTCTGATAGTGAATGGGTTAGTCCAATTCAAGTTGTACCTAAGAAGTGTGGGATAACTGTTGTCACAAATGAACATGGAGAGGTAGTCACAACTCGAGTGAAGAACAAATGGCATGTGTGCATCGATTATAGGAAATTGAATTTTGAAACAATAAAAGGTCACTACCCTCTTCTATTCCTTGGTCAAATTCTGGAATGATTAGCCGGAAAGTCACACTATTGCTTTCTTGATGGATACACCAGCTACTTCCAAATCCCAATCACACCTCAGGACCAAGAAAATACTACTTTCACATGACCCTTTGGAACATATGCATATAGAAGAATGCCTTTTGACCTTTGCAATGCTCCTGAAAAATTACATAGGTGTATGATGAGTATCTTTTCAGAATTCATTGAACAATGCATGGAAGTCTTCATGGATGACTTCACCATTTATGGTGAGTCATTTGAATCTTGTTTGAATTCACTCTCTCTAGTCCTCCAAAAGTGTGTCAAGTGTAACCTTGTGTTAAATTTTGAAAAATGTCACTTTATGGTTGCAAATGGGATTGTTCTAGGGCACATAGTTTCAAAAGATGGTATTGAAGTCAATCCTTCCAAAATTAAAGTGACCTAATCACTTCCTCAACCCACTTCTATTCAAGACATCCGTTCATTTCCCGTTCATGCCAGTTTCTATTGGAGATTCATCCATAACTTCAGTAGGATTTTTCTCCCACTCACTCGGTTGATCCAAAATGATGTCACATTACATTTCGATGAGGTTTGAAAGAAATCCTTCATTGAACTCAACATTTCTCTAACATCTACCCCAATAATCCAACCCCTAGATTGGTCCTTACCCTTTGAGTTGATGTGTGATGCTTCTGATAGATCTGTTGGTGTTGTTCTTGGTCAAAGAAGAGAAAATATTCCTCATGTCATATATTATGCCTCAAAAATATTGGATGAAACTCAATATCACTACACTGTCCTTGAAAAGGAACTTTTAGCATTTTTTTTGCCTTAGATAAATTCCAGCCCTATCTCTTTGGTGCCAAAATCATCATCTTCACAGACCATTCTGCTATAAAGTTCTTACTCAAGAAAAGTCATTCCAAACAAAGGCTAATAAGGTGGATCCTAATGCTCCAAGAGTTTGACCTTGAAATAAAAAATAGACCAGGAAAAGAAAACCCTATGTCTTATCACCTGAGTAGAATTTCTAATTATACTAATTTATAAATCATTGATCCTGAATTCCCCACTGATCACCTTTCATCTCTCACTCCAAAGTTACCATGGTATTCCCCAATTTTAAATTACTTGGTTTCTGGGGGTTTTCCTGAAATTTTTTCAAAAGAAAAAAAAATGAAGTTGAAAAGTGATTCAAAATACTATTTTTGGGAAGAAAATAAACTTTGGAAAACTGGGTTTGACATGGTAATTAGTAGATGTGTTGATGAAGATGAAAATTCCTCCATATTAGAATTCTGTCACTCATTTCCTGGAGGTGGCCACTTTGGACCACAAAGGACCTCCTGAAAGGTCATAGACTCTGGATTCTTCTGGCCTTCACTCTTCAAGGACTCACATGAGTTCTGTCAATCGTGTCCCACTTGCCAAAGGTTTGGCACAATTTCAAAGAGAAATGAAATTCCCCAATAACCTTTAATTTTCTGTGAGATCTTTTATGTTTGGGGAATCGATTTCATAGGACCATTTCCCCCTTCCAATGGATTCTCATACATCCTTATTGCGGTTGATTATGTTTCTAGGTGGGTCGAGGCCAAACCCACTAGAAATGATGATTCACACACTTTTAGTGAGCTCCTCAAGACACACATCTTCCACCGATTTGGCACACCACGTGACTTGATAAGTGACTTAGGAACCCATTTCTGTAATATAACCATGGAATCTATTTTGAAAAAGAATGGGGTTGTACATAAAACTTCAACTGCATATCACCCAAAAACAAATGGAATGACTAAAATTTCTAATAGAGAATTGAAAAGAGTTCTTGAGAGAATTGTAAAACCCACCAGAAATGACTGGCCTAAAAGACTTGGTGAAACACTTTGGGTTTATCAAAATGCCTATAAAACACCCATTGGGATGCCTCCTTTTGAGCTAGTTTTTGGTCAAGCATGTCATTTTTTAGTTGAAATCCAACATAAGTCATTTTGGGATATGAAAACCTGTAATTTTGATTGTGAAAAATCTGGCGAAGAAATATTATTGCAATTGGCTGAACTGGAGGATCTTTGACTTGAATCCTATGAGAATTCCAATCTGTACAAAGAAAAGGCTAAGGTACTCAATGAAAAACATATCCTAAGAAAGGTATTCCATGAAGGAGAAAATGTATTGCTCTTGAATTCTAGATTTCGGCTTCACCCAGGTAAGCTTAATTCTCATTGGGAAGGTCCTTTTATTATTTCTCATGTTTACCCATTTGGTGCAGTGCAAGTACAGGACCCCTCTTCAAAAATAACATTCACGGTTAATGAACATCGGTTAAAGAATCACCATGAAAGGAAACATATCCCAGGAACCACCTCGACTTCCATCAGATCCCCAACTTCTACAGTTGACCCACCACTAGATGGAGATGGCAACCCTCCAAATCCAAACTAGGGAGAACCTCTTTCCCTTTAACTCTCTCTCTCTTCCTCTCTCTTCCTCTTTCTTATTATTCCTCTCTATTTAATTTTTTACCGCTTTCTTCATCAAAAAATTTCCTTTTCTCTTTCTCTTTTTCATGTTTGTGTATTTTAATGAACACTAAAAAAACTATAAAATAAAAAAATGTAAAAAAAACCAAAAGAGTCATACTTACTCACCTTCAATTTTCAGAATTTTTCCAACCATTTTTGGGAGTCAAAAGACATGGTTTCATCTCAATTTTTTTTTATTTTCATCATATATTTGGATAAATAATTTTGTGTCAATAATAATACATTTTTAATGCTCAGTTATTGATTTAGAAAATGATTTTCCCCAATTGTGAGAACCAACATTAGATTTCATGCCAGGGCTACCTATGACCATCTTTTCAAAATGTGTGTTTTCACCCAAAATTTGTGAGTCTTGAGTTTGTGGACCTTCAATATGAATTTCCTACTTTAGTGTTCATTAATATGATAATGGCATTTTATAAACCACATGAGAATCACAATATCCAAATAGCCTCCCATTTATCTTAAATTAACCCTCCTTTTGAAATCCCCTTCGAGCCTATGAAAACCTTTTCTTTGATATCCACAATACAAGCCTAAGACTTTATCCCACCCATTATCAACATGGATTTTTCATTGCATATTTTTTTTTAAATTTATGTGTGTGGGGGGGATGGATTTTATTTTGGGTACCCTTTGTTGATTTCACCATGTTATCATATTCTTGAGGGAAATCATCCATTTCAGTGTGGGGGAGAGGTTTTCATGCAGTTTGTTTTTGGGAATGTATATATGATTATGACAGATTGTTCAAATTTTATTGAAAAGTGTTCAAAAAAAAATAAAATAAAAAAATGAAAAAAATCAAAAAAACAGTTGGGTTGTGTCTTGGGTATATCAAAAACCACTATTCCTCAACCTTTGATCTTGTTATAACTATTACAATTAGTGTCGTGAGGAGATCAATCATGGGTTGGGATATGAGTGTGAGATTTTTTCCAAGTTCAACTTTTGAAATAAGAGGAAAATAAAAAAATAAAAAAAGAACACTTGAATTATATTCTTATGTCATTGGGATAAGTTTTATGGTTTGTAAATATTTTATCTTCTCATTGTTTTCAAATTTTCTTCCTCTCTTGTGTATTTCTTCACACAATCATTCCCTTGTTAATATGTGTTTTTATTTCCTTCCATGTTTCATTTTTTAAAAAATGTGCAGTGCTTTCTCCATGTTGGTGTTTTACCCATCTTCTTCTCTCTCTTGGAAATTATATTCCTACCACCCCATAGACACAGAAAAATCCCTTCAAAAGACCTCTTGATTTTTGAGCACTTTACGACAGGGAATGGAAGGTGAGAGCACTTTCAAACTCTAAGATTTTCACTTTTGGTTGGTGAATGAGAAAAGATCCATAAATTAATTTTATCATTTTGAGAGGAGTAAGTTTTGTGTGTCAACATTTTTCATTTCTAAATTTGAGCATGAAGAAAATGAATTGTTTTTGGAACATTGTTTCGGTAACAACTTGTGGTGGAATTCAAAATGGATGAGTGAAATTGTCTAAACCTCCCCTGATTGGGGATTTTTTTTTAATATTTGTTGGTGAGTGATTTTGTCATGTTTTTATATTTGTCGCACATGAGGACATGAACAAGAATAAGTGTGGGTAAGTATATGTTATTAATATTTTTATGACTTATTATATACTCCCTTTACTGATTTTATATGAAATGTGCATAATTTGTGTGAAATATTAATGTTTTAATACTAAGTATAATTTTTGAGCATTTTTAGAAGTAGTCCAATTGAGTAAGTTTACTATTTTATTTATAACTATCACCCTACCAATCTGAATTATGTGGTTCTTGTTTTTTAGGATTCCTAACTCATTATAAAACATTTCATTATAAGGGATAATGGGCCAATTTTTCCATTTGAAGGCCCATATGGACCACACAATATGACCCAAAGAATTTGTGAAAAAACTGAACCAGCCATGATGATTGAGTTATTGGTCTTACTAACGAAGCCCATATTTTATGAAACTCCTCCATGTGTTCATTATTATCAAAACGAATCATGGATAAAACTTTCAGGGCCCAAATTCAATAACAAGATGCCCAAATGAATCTTTGAATTCTAGCCCACCATTCTGCCCAGGAATTAAAATCCAGACACTATTCATGACATATCGCATGCTGTAGTCATCAAATAAATCTGATATTTTTCTTTGTAAAAGAGGATATATAGGTTGTCGACTTTTTTGAAGAAATAATTTTTATTTTAAGGCATATTCCTATTCAAAAACCCATTCACATTTTGGCCATCGAAAAAGCATGGATTGAAATGGACAGTTTAACTTTGTTTAATCAAACCACCATAAATTTGGATTCATAGGTCCCTATGACTCCAAATTTTGAGAGCGGTCAACCAACATTATTATATAAAATTTTTAAGAAGGATATTTCTCAAGATTCGGTTTTCTGGATGTACAAATCGTCGATCCAAATGGAGGGATAGATTTTGAATACCAACAGTCCACTTCCTTGGGCTATAAATACATCCCCCTCATCTCCTTCAAAAGAGTTGGCATTTTAGAAGAGAGAAGAACATATTGGCACGACCAAAGCATTGAAAAGGTCTTTGGAGGACCTGTAATACTCAAGTTTTCACTTGATAGACCTTTCCTCTTCTCTTTGTTTTCATTTACTTTTGTGTTCTTTATTTTTGAAATCTTGTAAGTCTCTTTCTTTGTAATTATGTTTTAATGAAAGTTTCTTCTTAAATATCTCTTATTATAATCCAACTTCTATAGTTTCATATTAATGTTATTAAAATAGTTTAAATACATTTGAATCCCCTTCCCTTCTTTTGCTTCCTCATTCAATCAAGATTCTATTTTTAATTCTAATTATCGTTCGTGTGTGTGTGTGTTCAACACACAAATATTTTCTTATCCCGTTCTTTTTGTTCTATTTATAATTCATCACCATTAACATATATTACCATATTAATAACTATATTAATGTATGATTAAGTCTATTATTGGGGTGAGTCAAAATTTATGTATGTTAAGTGATTGAGAGTATTTTCTCGATGAATATTCTTTAAATTAACATTGTGTTTTTTGGACTTAACATGTCATGGATTAATGACTTGTTTTGTTTAACGTGTGGTTTCCATGGATTATTGGAACCATAAATACACTAACATCAACAAGATATAATTGATATTAGAACCCTAAGTTAAGTTAAGGCTTGGATTAAAGCCTTAACACTTAGGAATTCCAATCAACGTTATCTTGTGAAGTGGGTGTTAATTTAAATGCAATATAAAACAAATCTCCAGGATATCAAAAGATTAAATCCCTAAAAATGAACTCACCCTAGTATTTATAAATTTGTTAAATCAATATTAATCAATCAATCATTTCATAATCTCTGCAAAAAAACCCCCTCAATTATAATACAATCAATTAAAAACAAACAACTATTAAAAAGTATCATCTTTGAGGATTCAACCCGAGTGCTGCTATACACATTAGCAGAGCATTGGAACTCTGACCAGTCGATAGGCAAAAATCGTCCATGCATTTCATATACCATAATCCTATATATCAGGTTTTAATTATAAATAAGGGTCTGGATCACCATATCATATATGGTAGATGGTTAGAATATGTTCACCTGAGATCATATGGTATACCTAAGCCCATCCTCAAAGCGCCACACTCTGGACAACTCAACACCCAAAAGTGTGGGAACAAGATGATGGAACTTAGTGAAGTGATATGAATAGTTAATAATAAACATAGTACCCTAATCTATGTGCATTAATTCCATATCTTGATTTTCTCTTAGGGTCTCTGGGAAGAAGTAATCATAGAATGTAGTCTGGAAATACCTATAGACCGTACTCTAATGCTAATATAATTAGGTCAGAAAATCCCACCATCGCTTGGAATATCCCCAAATAATATAAACTGTGAACTTCACCATACTTTCTAAAGGTGTATCCAAATTCTTAAAGATTTATATCATATCCTCTATCCATTACTTGGTAGAATGGGGACGACCTTCCCCCAAAAAATCCAATGGGTTCTACTATTGGAACTCACTCCTCAACTTTTATATATTCAGTTCAGGTGATGGACCTCCCTCTATATACTTCAATATGTGTAAGAAACTCTCTCTGAGCTAAGAATTAGTGCCAATTATAGGTATAATAGGTGTAACTAATGGCCGATCAAGTCCCACCACCTCAAGGGCATGGTCATCACCACATTATTTAAACTTGACCCAAGTTCTTCATGGAGGAATATATCTATAATTACAAAAATATGCCTCAAGATAGATACTAGGTAGAAAGGATTACTAATAGAAAAAAAAGGATAGGGTCACAACCTGAATATCAGAGACACACTAGCTAACTACCCAATTCTAGGGACAAGTTATGGGGTAAGATTCCAAGTTTCAATCACAAGGTTTAGTTATGTGGGGTTTGAATTGAAAGTTATAGAGGAAAACACTCTTTAAGTTGTAATTGACATCCCTATTTAACGACAAAAATTTCCTTTAAGAGTTAAAATTATAAAATTCACATATATATAATGGTATAGTCATATGTACTACCATTACCAAGTAATAAAGACATCAGATTTATAAGTTTCAATTGACATTCTATGTTACTACAACCATCCTTTACATCAAATCTCAAGATGTAACAAGACCACACATGATGATTCGATTATATGGATCTTCATTCCTAATTTATAGAGGCACAAAATTTATAAATGATAATTTCATCCAACTAACATTTCATCCCATGTAACTAAATTTTCATGGATTAAACATGTCATAACCGATTAGTTAAGGTGTCACCATCAATCTATGCAGGAAAAAAATTGTTTAGGTTAATGTAGACACTTTAATTAACCAATTATTTCATCCTTTTTCCTATAATAAATGTTAGAAAATTTATAGGTATAATAATCATGGAACATATGAAAATAAATAGGAAATATAGGTGATAAAATAACTGTGTCATGGAATATGCATGAAATATAAATAGAAACATGCCTATGATGATGCATGTAGAAATACTTCCTTTTTATAGTGGACCAAGTGTATAAATTAATAATCACAACAAAATTTATAAATCTTGTGCCTAAACCAATGGTGAAAGTAGTACAACTATAACCGGTGAAATCCAGAACAACAAGTCCCATCCCTATAAACTTCCCCCCCCAAATGTGGGTTAGCTACTCCCAGGTACAACTTATTACCATGTTTTGACACACACTAGTCTCATTTCTACCAACTCCAAACAATAAGACAAAGGAAAATAAAATTTCTTTGATACAACTTTGTTAAATCCTGGACCTGGTTCACTCGTAAGTAACTAAACCTAGTTAGACACATGGCCTCAAGCATGCCTCCCCATACACAAGATATTACTGACTAGTAGTGAGGGTCTATGGCGGTATGGTGGGGATACTATAACCTATTTATAAGAGTAAATCACAATAGTAAATAATAAGTAATAATAAATGGAAATAAAAATAAGGAAACATAAAATATACAAGTATATGGAAACAAAAATAAATCATCCCAATAATAATAAAAGACACGAAAATAATAGGATCATACAATGATGCTATCATGATGATAAAAAAAATGAAATTAGCCATACATTATGATATGAATACAATACAACACTGGTGTATAAAAAATAAACACAAAGACCAAAAACATACATCTCCATGAGAATATCGAGTAATAGATCGATCATTTGCTTTCAAATCCTATATTATAGGAAATCAAACATCAATAGTTGGGTGATTCCCTATATCCTTAGCAATATCTAAGTAATCTAAATGGGCACCAAATGATGACCTAAATAGGGTGTGAGTAAAACTTAGTAGGCCACCACCAATGGTGTCTAATGAAAATCCAATCTATGAATATAAAATGTAATAGTGTGCAGGTATAAAAAATAAGGATAGGTAAATAAATATGCATCGTGTCATGTTTGGGTTCCTTATGGGATACTTGGATGACCTTACCTTCTTCGACCTAAGGCATATGTCTCTGATCGTATGACCTTGAGTTGGTCAAGGTTCCAAATAACATATCCAATGTGTCCAAAAATAATTATAATAAGGAACCCATGGGAGTCTTATAACATCTATGAACTTAGAAGGTCAATCCCAGTCACATTAATCAACTGAGATATTAGCCCAAGGGGTATGAGTGTAATACAAGGGATGAAACCATGGAATTTCACCCTAAGAGTTTCTAACCGACCCCAATATCAAGCCCATGGTAGCCTCAGGATAGACTTGAGTGGAGCCTATGGAGATAATACAAGGTGGTTTGTATCTGAGGACATCAAGTCAAATATAAGGAATTCAAATTTCTTGAGCATGCAAGTGAATCATCAGTGTCTTGGTAAGGAACTCACATAACTAATATAATGACCACTCCCAAGGGTAGTGTCTCACTTGTAAGTTTAATTAATGAATTAGTTGGAAACCTATGAGTTTGAATAGGGAATTCTAGGTTTGAATCCAAGTACCACTCAAGGGAGGTCACACTTTTAACAATGAACCAAGTCTATAATAATAATCTAGCATAATATAAATAATAAAGGGAAAAAATATATATCCATTACATTTATCAGTTCAATTTATTAAACTGGTTCATTTAATTTAATAATAATAAAGAGGGCCAAGAAAAGTGTCCTTGACATATAAAAATTAAATTGAATCATTTTGGTTTATTTCTTTTACAAATATCAAACAAAAAAAAACCTTAGGGGTGTTTTAGTCACAATGGAAGAATGGTTGTCCAAGAATTTAAATAAACATACACTAAGGGGTGGTTCAAGTTGTGTTCATTAACCTAAAATGATGTAAAAGAGTATCAATCACTTCTAGAACCAGTTTTAGATAAAATTTTAAATGGATATTAATTTTTGGATCAACATGTATAAAGTAAAACCTGCAGTATAATGATGAAAAATTATAAACATGTTAGAATTTTAGGGAAAAGTAGTGGACCATCAACATTAACCTAGTATAAGGTTTCACATCTAGTATTGGACTCAGATTTGGGATGGAATGAGAGAAAATGATAAACCAGACAAATGACATGAAAATATGGTATATTAGGTCACATGGAAATAATGCCAAATATGGATAAAAAAATTAAGAAAAGAAGAAAGAGAAGTGTTGGAATTACTGAGGGGGGTCTAATGAAACTGACAATGATCAAAATAGAGTCCGAATTAAGAAGATACAATAAATCCTAAATGAGAATGAAAATAAGATCTCCCTATGGTGGAGATTATATATGAAATATTAGGATAAAGAGAGGATAAAGGGTTATAATCTAGAGGGGAAAATAATATTTTTCAATATTTTAAAGTGTCACATGGTTTGGATGCACATTTTGATAAATTTTGTGCTAACTGTGCATTGTCCACTATCTATGTACCTACACCTCACACAGTGTATGTGCACAGTTAGAAAAACTATGTGAAAACCATTAATGGTGCCTCTATAATTTATTTTAGGGTTTTCATGGAGGCTTGGCATTCTTTCCACTATTTTTTGTAACCATGGTCCTCCCTTATAGGGCTGCATGGTTGATGTTCACAGTTAGTGACAACCAAGCGCTAACTATGTGGCTTACCCTACTTCTTTAAAATCCTTACTAAAAGCTTTGAAATAAACCTACCCATTGTCAAAACCTATATATCCTCTTTATTCACTTCTATTAAGGTAATACAATAGGTTTATACTAAAATTAAAAGGATTTGTACCTCTATGAAAAACCATGATCTTACATTTAGTGTGTTCGGAAATAACTCCTCAAAGAATATATCCTTGAAGGTCACCCATGTAACAACCTCAAATATTACCACCTAGTTTATAACACCCCACTACCTCATATAAGGTCCTTGATGCATGAAATCAACCAACATAACCCATCAATCCTTCGAGGTATCCACTAGATCAAAGATCCCATCAATGAATTCAATAAAATCTCTAGTATCCTGCATGCTTCTAGTTCCCGAGAAGATTGGGGGATACTAAAGCTAAAAGTCCTTGGAATTATCAAGCATAGTCCCAAATAATCCTCTTCCTGGAAGAGGCACTATCCATAGGACCCCAATATATAGCAATTCCACCACTTGAACCACTAAATTAGGTATAAGAGCATTCTTATATGCATCCTCTAATATGTTTAGTGATGAAACAAGGGCTTCCTTCCTAGAGAGAGCATTCCAACCAACTTTCACCATATATTACCTCATTTTTCTCTTATGAAGAATTATATTTACTACCAAACTATTTCTTAGAACACATATAATAGTTTACTTAATACAGTAACCTAATTATTTTATTGGTATACACACAAGATTTTTGTAGGAAAACCTATCCTGGAAGGTTTACCATAATGATAAGGCATAACCCTCCTATAACTAACCACATATCAAGCTTATTTCCCCATAACTATACATTAGTCATAGTAATATACATATAACAACAATAATACTCAATTTAAAATATTCTAAATGTCAACAAAATATATCACAGAATCACAAGGCATAAATCATGGAATTTAATTAAATGAACTACCATGGATATTAAAAAATAAGTATATATGAAATTTGATCTTACATACTTAGTCATGATGCATTAACACACCCAAATCCCATAAACTATAACAACACAACATAATAAATATTAACATGAAACCGTAAATCCATAAATTTAATAGGAGTCCCACCAGTGGTAACTCAGAGGTCCATCACATAAGAGTTGGTCGATCTTCTACATGACTCCCCTACCCAAGTTTCACATATCCTAACTACTTTATACCTTTACCTAAACATAGTTAAGTAGAAAAGAAAAGGAAAAACTCCTTTGATATTACTTTTTAATTCCCTAACCCGAATCACCTGGTCAGGGAAGGATTTCTTCATGACCTCACGTGTGAACCCCCATATGTAAGTGGTGTCTGACTAGCAGCGATGGTCCAAATGGTTTAGTGGGGAAACTATACCCTCGATATAAAAATCCATACATCATAATTATATCAATAAATTAATAAAAACATCATAAGGTCACAACATAAGTGAATAATAACAATGATATAACATTTGACATGGAATACTCATCAAGTCATACAAAGAACTAAACTAAAGTCTACTAATGTGTTAGGACAAACTAGAATATAAGAAAGAAAAAGAAAAACAAGTTAAATCATTATGGCATTACTCCGGAGTCTATATCAATGTCTCCTTAGAATATCAAGCTCCATATCCTCAACTTCCTATCATTGGGCCCTTACCCCTTCCCGAATCCCTGATCAGGAAGTCTACAAGTGCATCGATATTCCCATGCAGGGCATGCGTATAAACCAAGAAAGACACCCCTAATGAATCCTTAACACAAGTACCCATGCATAAGAGGTGAATTTTATAATAAAGAGTAAATGTGAAACCAACTAACAATCAACCATGTGCTGAGTGGTTCCATGATAACTAAACCACCATGAACCCCAACCATACCTAATTAAACTTTATGTTGGAAGAACAATCATAATGAAAGTCATGATGATGGGTCAACCAAAAATCCACCAAATATGTCCTTTAGTAGTCACAAGGCCAATAAGTCTTAGGTTGGTCCACAAGACCATCAATACCCATCTCTATCTTGGATCATGCCATAGGGACATCATGCACTATCTCTATCATAGGTTAGGCCACAAGGCCATTTTACCCTATCTCTACCTCAGGTTAGGCCTAAAGGCCATCATAACCTACCTTTTATCTCATTCCATCATCATCATCGCCTCATGTTGAATATTCCCCCTTTAAAGGATAACCAAACAAAAATAATCCACATATCATTTTCTTCCATAAAAAACACCCAAAGGACATAAATTCACACACAACATGACATAAAACATATAGGTAAAACATAGTATATCAGGCTTGAGTCTTGACATCCACACACACACATGCGATCATAATCAAGTATGGTCTCATGGGATACACACAAACATACATGCAATCAATATCAAAACAATAAATTTATAAAAGGGATCTTCATGTTAAGGAAAATCCTACCATAAGAGTGATAAAACACAAAATCTAAGAATTACCACCCAAAATGAGCCATACCTATAAATTCCCCAATGAGATTCACAGGAATGAATAGTTCTTGAGTCAGTGAAGAATTCAGAAAAAAGGTGTTCGGTGGGTCAAGATTGCACCAAGGAGATGTTGTCAACCTATAACACATTCTCCTTCATGAATATCTCACCATAGACTACACGGTTCATCCATAGTTCATAACCAAAAACCATTCCTAGGTGAAGTATAAAGATAAAATCCATGAATAAGGGAGTAAAAACATATAGAATAAGAGAGTAACTCACCTAGAATTTCTAAGAGTTTATCCTATAATTTAGAGGATAAAGGAAAATGTTTGGGGGATGAAGTTGCTCTTGAAGATTACCCAGATTTGACCAAGTTTCAATAGTAAAGTATAGGAAATGGAAGTGGTCAATGGGACTCATGAATTTGTAGGAAATATGAAAAAATAGGTGTCATGATACAACACAGAGGGCTACACCACAATGGGTCCCAAATCAGAAGGAACTATGGTGTAAGGGGGATGTACACTCTACAATGGATCCTGGTTAAAAATGTCTCTAGAATACATTTTATGGTCAAAGATGAGATCATATAAACTATGGAAATGTACCATGGAACAATGTTCATCACCACACTGTATCCTCCAAACCCTCACAAGAACACTACACCACAACCACCTTCCATGGTGATATGATGCCAAATTTGGAATAACTACTCAAACTCCACCTTCCAAGCCTTTACACCATAAACAATTCTACATGATTTAGATATAGAAAAACAACCAAAACTATCAAATTCATAACTAAAATTTAGTTCCCCAACCATATAACAGACACACCCTCAATGATGTAGAATATACACCATGTTGTGGAATCCAGTACTACTTGAAAAAAAACCAATTAAACTTTACTATTTCTCCAATGAAAGAAACCTTGGGCTATTATTTATAGTATTATGGTGTCATATCACACCCATATATTCTTTTATAGGTATGATATTCAATAAGAACCTGATTTTTTAGGGGAAATCATAACCCAATTACAACATACCTTTTCTAATATAGGTATAACCATAGACACTTGAATTTTAATGGGGAGTCAAAAAACATTACAACATTAAATTTAGATATTGGGAGATACAACCCAAGACCACAAATTTAGAATCTGAGAGTCATAACCTGAAGATAAAATTCTTTTTTTTTGGGAAAATCATTAACCAAACAATATAATTATAAGTGATAGAGATTTAAATAACTAATTCAGACTCAAACAGAACCATGAAGAACAATTAAATGAAGAAAAATGAAGCAAAACCATTGGTTATTTATTAATGGACCAACACATATCTTCAAAGAAGTAGTACCCTTAGAATATTAGGTTCCCCTTGAGAGTTTATCAAGAAGATGAGATTTTTTTCATACACGATCACTTGGAAATTTAAAAGTTTACAAAATCACACAACACATGAAAGTTTGAAAGTTAAAATCAAAGAAAAATTGTATCATCTCAGTAGAGTATTATCATGGCTCCTTGAATGAGTCTTTATCCCATTTAAATAAAATAACATCCAAAACAATATCCAAGAAATCAATTATATAATTGAAATAATAATTCAGAATTATCAAATAGAGAGAGAGAGAGATTATCATTCCACAGTCATCATTTGATATTAAAAAACTTGAGAATAGTTCAAAAAAAATTGAATTCATCATTAAAAAATTAAATATATCTTCATTATTATTGGTTAAAATAAATCCCATCAAAATTTCAATATAGTTGTTCAATAATATTCAATTTTTTTTTGTAAAAAAAATTATATACATGCATGATAACATGTGATAAAAATATAAATTCAATAATACCACATTAAATACTATAAAAAAAATCTGAATATGTTTGTTAACAATAGATATTAATTTATAAATATTAAAATAAATATATCACTCATAATAAATAAATTTAAAATATTGAAACTTCAAGATATAGGATTATGCTTGAATGAAGAACAATTTAAATCTACATTAAAAAATATTTAAAACTTTCCAAAATCACTTGGTATAGTTTCCATATGACTAATATGAATGTTTGAAATCAATAAAACAATTACAATGACTATGAAGAAACATGATGCAAATTAAAATATCAAAAAACATGAAAAACATAATAATCTTGAAATTTTTAGATTTTAGTTAAAGTAAAGGATTAAAAATGAGGTTCGACTTACTATATAGATTGATTTTAAGATTTAAATGATCATGAGGTATCAACCACATAAAAAAATGGTTGACCATATGAAAAAATGATCAATCAAAAGAACAAATGATCAACTGGGAGAAAAAAATGACAAACTATATAGAAATTCAAATGACTATAAGTCACAAGTGAACATGTGGCAAGAAAAGATAGCGTGATACTGAGGAAAAAGATATACTATGAAAATAAATTTTTTAGAAATTCAAGTGACTCTGATAAGTAAAACAAGATAAATAAATATGTAAATAGTGACTACAGAATCCTTAATAAAAAATATAATATATAATCCATAACAAAGATAAATTACATATTAAGTATATGATGTTGTGAGAAATTATAATTACTCAATTAAAAATCATTTGAGGAATTTGTAATTTTAAAAAACACAAAAAATATAAACAAACAGAAACTCTATAAATCCAATAAACTCCAAGAACCAATAACACTAAAACCCAACAAATTCAAAGCACTAAAAAACTCCCCTATTTTGAAAATTTCAAAACCAAAACAAAATTTTACTAAATTATCCCCATTTTTTAATTTATCAAAAATTAATTAATATGAATTAAAATACAATAAATTTTAAAACAAATTTTAAATCAAATCATGTTTAAGCATCAGAAGAAAAAGAAACTCCCCTATAATAAATGAAAATTAAGAAAAATATTTAAATAAGAGTAAAATAATACTACAAACTAAATATCCATCACACCATTCTTAGATATTATTTTTAAATTTTTTTTATATATAATGGTTTAGTAAAAATACCAACAAGTTGATTTTTAGTTGAATCATATTCTAAAACAATATCTTTTTTATTAACATACTATAACAAAATAAAATCATATGAAAATATTTTTTCAAGAATTATTTAAAGTATTTTTTTGAAATTGAAATAAAAAAATTATTTTCACAATAAATAATAATATTTTAAAAATTAAAACCATAGTCATAAAATGTTTGTTTAACCCATGATTATTGAGAACAACATGATGCTGTAAAAATATATTCAATTTTAGTAGTAGATAAAGATAATTCATTTTGTTTCTTTGAACTTCAAGACATTAAACTTTTAATAATAAAATGACACATACCCCAAACACTATTTCTATCAATTCTACATCCTCTAAAATATGAATTAGAATAACTAATCAAATAAAAATGGTCTTTCTAGAATAAAATAGTATATAATTTATAGTTTCTTTAACATACCTTATAATTTTTTTAACAAATTTTAAATGAGATTCCATAGGATCATATTAAAATATTACACATAAATAAACACTTAACATAGTATCATATCAATAAGAAGTCAAATATAATAAACTACAAATCACACCTCTAAAATTTTAAAATCTATAAATGTTCTAGATTGATCTAAATATAACTTAAAATTAATACTCATAGGGTTTATAAAAGATTGATATGAATATAAAAGAAACCAATGAACTAAATCTATATCATATATACTTGGATTAAAAAAAATTATATCATTTATTTGAAAATTTTGTAGACCCAAAAAGAATTTAAGTTCTCTTATTAAACTTATATCAAATTAACTTTACTTCAAGTTAGAAAATTCCTTAAAAATAAATTCACTTGAAGATCCAAAAACAATATCATCAACATAAATTTAAATAATTAAAATATCATTTTAAATACTTTTAATAACAAATTAGGATCTAATTTACCTTTATTAAAATTATTTTTCAATAAAAAAGTGATCGTATCATACCAAGTATGAGGTTATTATTTAAGATCATATAAATCATTTTATAACTCAAAAAAATTATTTGGAAACTTTTTATTTTCAAAACCAGGTATTTGATTAACATAAACATATTCAGAAATAAAACCATTTAAAAATCAATTTTAACATCAATTTGGAATAATTTGAAACCTTCAAATTACAAAAAAACTAACAAAATTTTAATAGATTTAATCCTAATAAGAGGTGAAAATGATTCATCAAAGTCTATAACTTCTTCTTGATAATTACCTTGAGCTATAAGTATAGATTTATTCCTAATAATTTGACCATATTCATCTATTTTATTTCTAAAAATCCATTTAGTCCCAATAACATGATTATCTACATGGGGTTTAACTAAAGACCAAAAATTATTTCTATAAAATTGATTAAGTTTATCTTACAAAGTAACAATAAAATTTGAATAATTAAAAGCATGAAAAACATCATTTGGAACACTTTTAGAAACAAAATCAAAATTTTCAAAAAAATTCAAAAATATAATTTCTAGTTTTAATTCTAGAATCAATAATATTATCAAAAGGGTGGTATTTATGAATTTAACAAAATTTAGGATCAAAATGAGGAGTATTCTACCCCATATAAATTACATTGTTATCTCAAGGTTCTTCTTCAGAAAAATTAAAATAATTAAATTCTTCTTGAAAATCTCTCATTTTGAACTCTTTTTCAAATCATCTTCATTAAATTTTACATGAGAATATTCTTTTATAATAAAATATCTTTTATTTAAAACTCTATATGATTTAATTTTATTAGAATACCCCATAAAAATTAAATCAAAACATTTAGCATCAAATTGATCTAAATTATCTTTATTATTTAAAATACAAAATTTACACCAAAAAACATTGAAATAAACAACATTAGGTTTCTTTCGTTTAAAAAACCCATAAGGAGTATTCTTAAAAAATGGTCTAATAAAAACTTTATTTAAAATATAAGAATATATATTTTCATATTCAAACCAAAAATATTTTGGAAAATTATATTCATTTTACACAATTCTATCCATTTCTATAATAGTTCATTTTTTACAACACTTTTTTGTGGCGTTATAAGACCAAAAAAATTATGAAAATACCCATTTTCTTCAAAAAATTTTCAAATTTAAGATTTAAAAATTGAACATTATTATCAATTTTAATATAAATAATTAAATAAACTTTTTTAATTTTATATAATTTACAAAAAAAAAATAAATTTACACAATGTATTACTTTTATAAGATATAAAATAAGTCAAAGTCTAATAAAATCATCAACAACAACAAAACATATTTTCTTCCTCATAAAATATAAATATCTATAGGAACAAATAAATATAAATCAACAAGTTAAAATGGTCTAAAAGTTTTAAATGTATCAATATATTTAAAATTTATTCTATACTGTCTAAATTTTAAACAAGAACCACAAACAAAATTCATACTGATTTTGAAACTGGGTAGCTACTTTACATGTCCTTTATTTGAAGGTTTGTGTAATAGATGAAAGTTCACATATCCCATGATTCCGATTCAATAAAACATCATATGTATCTATAGTATTAATTCACTTATTATTTTATATAGTTAAATTACAAAAATCAATAGAATAAATATTCCCTTTCCTATTATCTTGAAATAAAAGAGAATAATTTTTGAAAACTAAATGTTTTTTATCATCAGATTTAACACTCATTTAATCATCATATAATTTTAAAATATTAATTAAGTTTTTTTAATTCATCAACGTATAATAATTTATAAATTTAAATAACATTAAATATGCCTACTTCACCAAATCCATTCACCTTACCTTTTGATTTATTAGTGAATGTCATTGAGACACCATAAAATTGATTATAAGATAAAAATTTTTATGGATATCCAATCATGTATCTAGAGTGTAGTGACTATTTTTTTCTATGTAATACTTTTTAATATTCTTAGTAATATTTTGGGAGCTAGGTGCTGAGATGACGTGTGATTCCAAGGCCCAGTGTGTAACATCCCAAGTAAGTAATGAATAATAGATATTTTTATCTATGTCTATTAATGAATTAGATAGTGTTTTAGAGGCTTAAAATGAAAATAAATCCAATCTTAAGCATGTAATACACTAATATTCTTAAAAGATTGTTTTACTGCCTTATGATGGAAAACCCTTTTTGAATCTATCTTTTGAAAATTTTATAAGCTATGTTTGTCAAAATAAACTTATTCTTTATGATTGGGACATCAAAATTTACTTTGTGTGAATTTTGGGTATTTTTCTGACAATGTTCATTTTTTTAATGAATAGTGAAAAATGTTGTATTTTAATTCAAAACCTCTTCTTAATATAATTTATTTATATGATTATATTATCTTTTGAATTGGTATTAATGTGTACTATGAATATATTTTTACCATTTAATCCAATGGTGGTCATTGGAATCAATTTCACTTTGAAATTGGACTTAAACTGGTGTCAATCTTTTGATACTTATTGTTTCATAAAAACACGCTATTTGTCATGACAGTGGGAATTAATTATTAAATTAATTAATGTGACTTATATGCTTTTAATTTTGTAAAATAGACTTCATTTGTGAATTCGGAATATCAAATATATCTTAGGGTGAATTTTTGGTAATTTTCTGAAAAACTTCAATTTTTGATGAATAGTGAAACCACTAAGTGGTACTTATAAAAACTGATTTTCCATTTAAATGAAATTTTTCCATAATTGTGTTTTGAATTTAAAAAAATCCGACATAAATTGTTGTCATTAATAAGTAAAATGTGGTTCAATGGGATTAAAATAATTTTTTGGTGAATAGTAACTTATTAAGTTCTTAATCGCGATTAGAGGTAATTAGTGTAGTTTAAGGTAAAAATAATGCTTT
Organism: Viscum album; assembly: GCA_963277665.1. Classification (NCBI taxonomy): domain Eukaryota; kingdom Viridiplantae; phylum Streptophyta; class Magnoliopsida; order Santalales; family Viscaceae; genus Viscum; species Viscum album. The sequence continues at coordinate 743,168,375 of OY728155.1, read as the reverse complement.
AATAAACTGATATGAGCTTGAAACATGTCATAACCCTATTAGTTGTGTCATGGCTGACCAAGACAACCCATGGGTCGATTTAGGGGACCCCATGGAGCCACTTGGGTGAGATAATGACTTTAATGCTTTTTTTTAAATAAAGGTGAAAATGACACTAACATAAAGTGTTTTACTAAAACAATTTTTAGAAGGGGTTATACTAATAATATCTTTGTCTATAAATACTCTTTAGAAAGATAAAAATATTCCCTACATAATAGTATTTTTTTTATAATTTTTAGACTTTAAATAAATTAAATTATTTATGACATCATGATGATGCAGCGATGACCTCATTATTTAACGATTAAAATAAAATGGAAAGATAATGTAATATCTAAAACCTACACTTGTCCAAAAACTATTGTATGGTAATATTTCGAAGCCTTATCATCTTATCCTAGAAATATATCAATGTGGGACCTTATAAATTTGAAACACTTTTGAAAATAAAATAATAGTTTCATGATTTCCAAAAGTACCCCTCCTCTCCTCTTATAAAAGGCCCCCACCTCTACCTCATTTCACACACTCCTCAAGCCTTTGGCTCGGCCAAACCCTGCCCATTTACTCTCTCCACATCCCTATACTCATCCTAGAGGATTCCCTTTGGGCAGAATCCTTTCAAAGGATGCCTTTAGGCTCAAATCAAAAGGAGTTACACTTTTAAAGGTAATTCATTCTCTCATGTTCATTTGTTTTATTTTGCTTCTCCAACCCCCTAAAATCTTTTTATTTACTTCTTTTGTAACAAAACCAGTATCTTCAATATACTAGGATGTTGTTATAAGATTTATTCGAGCTACACTCTCACACAACTACATCAAATGGTTAAAGAACATACGGTTTCCATGGATGGAGAAATTTTGCCTCCCGAAACAATGATTGTTCAATACTCATTTAACACCTTCAAAGGTGGCCATTATGATGTCACTATTTTTATATATGATATATAATATGTTTATTCTTTCCTTAATCTTATTTATTTTTCATTTATGGCATACCATTATTGTTTCCATTATGGGTAAACACGATATCTTCATTTTAGGAAGTGCAGACTACCGTCCCCTGAAAGTGATTTGATTCATTAATACCATATGTGGGATGTGTAAAGGATAAAGTTAATGATATTATATATGTTATTATACTGGAATTATAATATACTCTTATATCATTATTATTACATTCCAGAAATACGAAATAGAAATGGAATTAGCGTTCATGCGTACGTACGGCTTACCGTCTCCATGAACGGCGCATTTCATTTCTTACCTCTAAATGTGATGTAATATTATAAATACATGTATATGATGAATATATATGATATATATGTTATCCAAATAATTAATATCATTCTGGATATAACGAACCTTTGACCAAATTAACAACATGTAAGTGTAAGAAGTCTATTTTTGACTTAAGAACCAAATACCGACAAAATGAACATTATTAACTTAAATGATTACATGATGTTCATAACATGGTATAAAAGGTATAATTAACTTGAAAAAGGTTCTTAAGCAAGTATAGATTAACTCAAGTTTATTATTCAGGAGATTAAAGAACGGTCGGGTCATGTCGGATACGAGGTATGGGACTTCGTCTCAATCTCCTTTCATTGAGGCATATTTTGTTTTATACACAACCTTCTTTTATACGGTGTATAAACCCCTTTGACTTTTACATTTATTCAAAAGGAATATTTTTATATGAAGCGTTTACTAAATGAAGAAAGGGAATGTTTTTGTCATACGTATACAGCGAAAACGACTTCTCCGCCGTCGTGACCGTTATTTGAGTTTCGGCTTCCTCTACAAGCCATACCTTCTTTTTAAAAGAAAAATAAATACCATGTTTTACTTTTCTTTTATTTTGGTATTGAAAATGGTTTTCATAATATTTTTATATCAATGTGTTGTATTGATATCTTGTGATTGAAAGGTGGAAATGTTATGTTTCCTTTATGCATGTTTTATGTGATACGATTATGTTGAGGTTCTTGGGAATTATTATGAAGATGGGTGGTTTTGTGATAAACTAAGGGCTGGTGAGCCCGATATAGCTCTCCAATGCATTGGGTAACGCGAAGGAGTGAAACATTAAGGTTTCTCCGAAGAGATTCAGGGAATATACTGTGATGGGTATTCCAAACGTAACCAAGAGGGTTACTCCCTACGTAAGAATGTTATGAATGCCTCAAGTTACCTTTATGTCTTATGATTTCAATGATTTACTAATGATTTGATGAGGTATGTTAATGTGCTTATGTTTTATGGGTAAAGTATGATTTCACTCTTATGTATATATGTACCCATGTTTCCTTTCCATGTTTTTATAACCCATACTGAGCTTTTTATGCTCATCCCAAGTTTTTTTTGAAATGATTTTCACAGGTCAAGGGAAAGGTACATGATACGGTGATAGTGTCAAGGAAGTGTCAAGAAAGAATCCATGTTTTATTTTAAATATGTTTCCATTGATGGGAATGAAGAATAGTATCTTTATGTAACCACTTTGTTTATATGTGGAATGTAATGCAAGTTTTATGATCTAATTATCTAAAACTCTAAACCCGAAAAGATCCTCAATGTGTAATCTTGTAATAACTCAAGATTAAGTAAGGTTTAAGGCTGGGGCCTTATAGTTGGTATCAGAGGTCGGTTTAGATAACTTTAGGAGTTAGAATTATATTAAATGATTATCCAAAAATATTTTTTTTGGTCAAATTGAAGTGATATAGAATTTGAAGATTACCATGTTGCTTCATCTAAGACATGTTTGTTCAGAATGGTTTTCCGCAGAGGAAACAAGGAAGCAGTACTAGGAAGGCATACAGAAGGAAATAACATTCCGAATCATCATCTTGAGATGGTCGGAATTGGAACTGAACAGTTTGTTGCAGTAATGGCGTAGTTGACTCAAGCGATAAATGGTGGTGGTATCCATACACGAGATCAGCCCGATCAACCGAAGAGGAACATGTCAGTGGTGGAACATTTCATGAGGCAACATCCCCCATCATTAAGAGGATCATATGACCCTGTGCTAGCTGAAGGGTGGATTAAAGCACTGGAGAAGATTTTTGATGTCATGGGGTGTTCAGAAAATCAAAAGGTTAGTCTTGCTATTTACCGTTTGGAGGGTGAGGCAGATCAGTGGTGGTCGATGGTTAAAAATATCAGGGACGCTGATGAGATTGATGATCTCGACTGGGATGAATTCAAAGGTATGTTTCTTGAGAAGTATTTTCCTAAGGCTATTCGACTTAGGATGGAAAATCAATTCTTGGAATTGAGGCAAGAGGAAGACTCATTGGCTACCTATGAAGAAAGGTTCACTCGATTGGCAAGGTATGCTCCAAATTTTATACGAGATCTTGATAGTAAAATCAATCGTTTTTACTCAGGATTGTTGGGTCAATAAGGTTTTTCTTATGACTTTTCCATTCCTTCTTGTTTTGAAAATCACAAACACATTATCCATAAGGAAAATTGCTTTTATAAGGAAAAATGCTTTCCTAAGGAAAATTGATTTTATAAGGAAAAATGCTTTCTTAAGGAAAATTGATTTTATAAGGAAATTTATCTTTATCATTTTTTCTTCATCCATATTTTTTCCTAAGTATAAAATTCGGATTCATTTCTGTTTTCTCGGAATTGTTTAAAACTTTGATATAAAGTATTCTGTTTGAGGTTCTGAATTCTGGATATGAACTCTGACTAAGTTCTATTATAGATTCAGGATACGAATTCTTATGAAGTTCAATAACGAATTCTCAATACGAATTCTAATGATTAATTCTCATTACGAATTCTGAAGAAGAATTCTCATTACGAATTTCAATGAAGAATTCTCATTACGAAGAATTCTCATTACTAATTCTAATGATTAATTCTCATTACGAATTCTGAAGAAGAATTCTCATTACTAATTCTGTTGACGAATTCCTATTCCGAATTCTCATTCCGAATTCTCTTATTAAACATAATCTGGTTATCTTTGTTTTATACACTCTGAATTAATTCAGACTCTGAAAAATATTTTGGTTAGACTCCGAACTTTTATCCTGCTTACATTTCTATAATCTGTCTACTCTTTATTATTTCCATTACACTTCGAATCTTCACTCTGAAGCTTTCATTCCGAACTTTTAAGTTAGAATTAAAACGATGTCGTACATTCTGTTACACTTGTTTTGTTATAAAACGATGTCGTCTATTTTGTTATAAACTAACCGTTGTCTAAGTGACACATGTACAGGTCCCTCCGATCTTTAAGGAAAATATGACCGTTGGAGAAGGAGCCGACCTTACCTATAAATAGGAGCTCATTTGAAAGAGCTCGGTGCTGAAAGGATGACAGATCTTCGACTCATGTGATTACATGCTTGAAGTGATTTCTAGAGAGAGAGGCTCTTATTAACTCTAAAATCTTCATGCGACTCCGAATGTTGGTGATTACATTCGAGGGCTTCCGGGAATAGGAAGAAAGAGGTGCCGACTACCTTGAAGTTCGAGGACTTCCTTGCTGAGGAAGACAGAGGTCGCCAACTACCTTGAAGTTGAGGGCTTGCGGGGATAGCAAGACAGAGACTCCGATCTTTGTATCGAGGGCTTACCCTGGTGTGGGTAAGACATACTTGCTTGAAAGTATAAATCAAGGGACCTTTATCCAAGGTTGTTGGATACCCTTCTCTTTGGGTTAAAATACTTATATCTTGTTACTTGTAGTTTAACTACTTGTTTTTATTTCCGCTGCATTTTTTATCTTAAGGAAAGTGTAACTTTCTTATACTTCCTTACTTTTACTCTGATTCATTTAGATTCTATACGCTTTAAGGTAGAATCTCATATTGTAATCTTTTGTTAAGGTTCAATTTACGGAACCATATTTCCGGAACCCACTTTCGGAATCTCATTCCAAGTTTGCATTTGGTGTTAGAGGTGTTGTGAATTTTCTTAGTTTAACTTTGTTAAACTTAGCTCTTTCCTTTGCTCAAGGAAACCATAGTTAATCGTAACTAACTTTAAAGGTTCCAAAGGAATTTTTAAAGTATACAATTCACCCCCCCTCTTGTATATTGAGCATCTACATCATTATTTCGATCCTACAATTGGTATCAGAGCAGGTTTCTGAAATACTTATACTTACGAATAAGTTTTTCTTGCTCATTTTCTCATTACAAACTTTTCTATTCCAAAAAATTCCAATCCGAACTTTGTTATTACGAATCTTTTGCTACTAACAAGTTTGTGTGCCAAAGGTTATTTCTAGTATGACAGGAATTAATGTTGGTTCGATTGATAATCTAAATCCTACAAGACCCCCAATATTTGATGGTAATTACTATGAGTACTGGAGAGATCGCATGAAGAATTTTGTTATCAACACTGGAGTAGATAATTTTGTTATGCTTACTGGTGATTATAAAATTCTTGACAAGTACGTCAGAACTTTTACTAACCAGGAAAAGCAGGAATATCAACTCAACTATATGGTACGCAATACTCTACTATGTTCAATGACCAGAAATATATATAGCCAAATTTCTTCTTGTGAAGCAGCTAACTGTATATGGAAGAAGTTATAGGTTACACACTTTGGGACTTCTAAAGTGATTGAGACTAGAAGAGCTATGCTTAGAGCTGAGTATCATGGCTTCAATTTTCCTTATGGTGAACCAATCTGTAAAGTTCAACAGAGATTCATGACTATAGTCAACAATCTACAGTCTATGGGAGAGAAAGGTTTAAATGATGAAGCTCTTGTGGACAAGATAATTGATATTATGCCCAATGAGTGGGAATCCAAGAGAACAGCTATAGATGAGAACAGGAAGGTCATTCAAATTACTCTTGATGAGCTTTTTGGAACTCTTCTACAACATGAAACCAGAATGAAAAGAGATGCAGACAACATCAAGAAGAAGAATGGAAATGGTACTGTTGCTTTTACTACAACTTCAAATCAGATGAAATCTAAGACTCCTGAGAGAGTAACCAAATCCAAGTATAAGAAAGTTATTTTACAATCCGAATCTAGTGAGAGTGAAGTCTCGGAAAATGAACTAGCAAATCTTACTCGAAGGATGAACAAGATAGCTGGCCAGAGAAATTTCCAATCTAAGTATAAGAAAAAGGAAAGGAAAGATAAGAAAGATGGAGAAGTTACTTGTTATGAATGTAAGAGAGCTGGATATATTAGACTAGATTTCCCTATGCTCAAAAAGAAAGAAAGAAAAGAAAGGCATTCAGACAGGAATAGAAAGAGGTATTACAAAGATAAAGCTAAGAAAGTTTTGAAAGCTAATGACACCTGGAGTGCCAGTGGTGGTGACTCTTCAGATGAATCTTCTGATTATGAATCTTCAGGACAGAACAATCTTGGTCTTATATCCAGATTACCTATTGATAATCATTGTTTCATGGCTAAGGTACGAAATGCTGAATCATTGACCAATGTTTCTTTAAATTCTAATGATAGTAAATATTATAACTCTTCTGATGAATAATCATCTTCTGATGAAGAAAATACTTTACCTACTTATGAAGAAGTCTCTAGGTTTGCTGAACTTCTTGAGATTGAGAATTCCAAACTCAATAAAAAACTTGATAAGGCAAACTCTAGGAATTCTATTCTTACAAAAGAGATATCAGATCTTTCTAAAGATCTTAATAAGAAAAATGCTGATTTTTAAAATATTTCCAAAAATCTTGAGGAAGTAAGTTCTGAGAAGAACAAACTTTCTAAAGAGTTAGAAAAAGTAATTTCTAAGAAAAATGTTTTCGAGCCTAACTCTAGTTTAAAAACTAATGATTTTGAGGATAAAAACTTGGTTGTAAAACTCAAGTCCGAAATTTTTTCCTTAAAGAAGTGTTTATCAAACTTTACCCATGGTAAGGAAAATTTTGATAAGATGTATTCCCAAATACGACCTTTAAGAAATAAATCCGGATTTGGTTATACCCATGCAAAACCTTTTTTCAGTAACAATTATTTTGTTCCCCAAAGTGCCCCATTTTGTACCAAGTGTCAATGTGGTGGTCACTGGGCAAATAATTGTTCCTTAAACAAAACCCAATCTCTAGGATTTCACAAAGCTTACTTTTCTAAGAAGATGTGGGTACCTAAAATTTTATTATCTGGAAATCTCGGATCCAAACAAGTTTGGATTCCGAAAGTCTAATTTTCTTTTTGATTTCAGGAAAATAAAGAAATTACCAGCAACAATACATGGTACATTGATAGTGGATGTTCCCGGCACATGACTGGTAACAAAAGCTATTTTGAAAAGATTATCAAAACGAAAGGAGGAAAGGTAACTTTCGGAGATAATGCTAAGGGAGAGATTGTTGGTATAGGTAATATTGTTATTCTTGGTAAAACCTTGATTTCAAATGTTCTTTTTGTTAAAGTTCTTAAGCACTACCTTATTAGCATAATTCAGTTATGTGATGAAGGTTACCTTGTGAATTTTAGGAATGATAAGTGTTTAGTTCACAATTTCAAGGAAGAATTTATTCTCTCAGCCAATAGGCAAGAGAATGTTTACACCTTAAACTTAGAAGATCTTAGAAGCCAAAATTTACCTTGCCTAAGTGCAATGGAAGACCACTCCTGGTTATGGCATAGAAGACTAGGTCACTGTAACCTTAGGAACCTATGTAAACTCTCTAAGAAGAAACTAGTTAAGGATCTACCGGAGCTTAGATTTGATTCTTCTAAAGTTTGTGATCCTTGTCAATATGGAAAGCAACATAAATATAGTTTTAAATCAATTGGTGAAGTCTCAACAACCAATGAATTACAGTTAGTGCACATGGATCTTTTTGGTCCAACACAAACTGGAAGTATTGGAGGCAAATACTATGTGTTTGTTCTAGTTGATGATTACACTAGATTTACTTGGGTCTATTTTCTAGCAAAGAAGTCTGAAGATTTTTCATATTTCAAAAGTTTTAGATCTCAAGTTAAAAATGAGAAAAACCTTCCATTGAAAACTATTCATAGTGATCATGGAGGAGAATTTCAAAATTCAGATTTTGAAACTTTTTGTAGTAAGAAAGGTATTACTCACAATTTTTCAACACCTAGAACTCCTCAACAGAATGGTGTAGTTGAAAGAAGAAATAGAATTCTTCAAGAGATAACTAGAACCATGTTGAATGAATATTCTATTGCTAGACATTTCTGGGATGAAGCTGTAAGTACTTCTTGCTATACTATAAATCGAATTTTGATTAGACCTTTTCTTAATAAAACTCCTTATGAGTTATGGAATGGTTGAAAACCTAGACTATCCTACTTCAATTTTTTTGGTTGCAAAGTATTCATTTTGAATACTAAAAATAACTTACATAAATTTTCACCAAAATATGATGAAGGTATTTTCTTAGGATATTCCACAACTTCTAAGGCTTATAGAGTTTTTAATAAAAATACTTGTACTATTGAAGAAACAGTACATGAAAAATTTGATGAGTCAGATCCTTTTGTTTTTAAACCATCCCTACCTTCTTCCTCGGATGTGTTTTCAAAAATTGATTATCAACCTTTGATAGAAGAACCTTCTGATAAGGAAATTGTTCAAGAAGATACTTCTGAAACATTTACCCCAGAAGACTTTCTACCCTATGTTGATGAACAAGTTTTACAAAACCCAAATCAGGTGTTTCTTAAGAATCATCCCAGTGATAATATCATTGGTGATGTAAATCAACCTGTAAGGACTAGAAGTTCCTTAAGAAATGAAGTAGAACATCTAGCATTTCTTTCCCAATTAGAACCTAAAATCACTAATGAAGATTTATGTGATGATGATTAGATTAAAGCCATGCAAGATGAGCTAAATGAATTCGAAAGGAACAAATTCTGGACCTTGGTTGAAAGACCTAAGGAAACATCTGTTATTGGAGTAAAATGGGTTTTCAGAAATAAATGTGATGAAAATGGAGTCACAGTAAGAAATAAGGCTAGACTTGTTGCTAAAGTCTATAATCAACAAGAGGGAATAGACTATGAAGAAACCTATGCTCCAGTAGCTAGACTTGAATCTATCTGTATTCTACTTTCCTTTGCAGCATTCTTTAATTTCAAACTTTTCCAAATGGATGTGAAATGTGATTTTCTTAACGGTTATGTTCAAGAGGAAGTCTTTGTTGAACAACCTCCTGGTTTTGAAGATACAAAATATCCTGATCTTGTTTTTAGACTTACCAAAGCCTTGTATGGCCTTAAACAAGCCCCACGAGCATGGTATGATAAACTCACTGGATTTTTGCTTCAAAATAACTATGTTAAGGGAAATGCAGATCCAACCCTTTTTATAAAGAAAGATAAGAAAAATGTTTTGATTGTTCAAATTTATGTTGATGACATCATATTTGGTTCAACTCAGCAATCTTTGACTGACTCCTTTGCAAGTCTAATGAAATCTGAGTTTGAAATGAGTATGATGGGTGAGTTAACATTTTTCATTGGTTTTTAAATTTCTCAAAAACCAGAAGGAACTTACATATCTCAACATAAGTATATTAAAGATCTTCTGAAAAAGTATGGTTATGACAACACTAAGAGTATAAGTACTCCCATTGGTACCTCAAACTCTTTAGATCTTGATGAAGCTGAGAAACCAGTAGATCAAACATCTTTTAGAGGTATGATAGGAAGCCTACTATACTTAACAGCTAGTCGACCAGACTTAATGTTTTCAGTATGCTTATGTGCAAGATATCAATCCAATCCTAAGGAATCTCACTTAAAGGCAGTAAAAATAATTTTTCGATACCTTAAGGGAACCATGGATCTAAGATTATTTTATACTTCTGGAAATGACTTTGTTCTTAAAAGCTTTTCTGATGTTGACTTTGGAGGATGTAGAATGGATAGAAAAAGTACATCCGGAACTTATCACTTCTTAGGAGATTCTTTAGTTTCTTGGTCCTGCAAGAAGAAACATTCTGTAGCACTCTCCACTGCTGAAGCTGAATATGTAGCAGCTGGAAGTTGTTGTGCTCAAGTGTTGTGGATACAACACACACTCACAGACTATGGTTTGAGTTTTACCAAAACTCAAATTTTGTGTGATAACACAAGTGCCATTGCCCTTAGTAAGAACCCTGCACATCACTCCCGTGCAAAACACATAGATATTAGGCATCACTTTCTTAGGGATCACACACTCAAAGGAGATATTATTCTTCAGTTTATCGGAACGCAAGATCAACTTGCTGATATTTTCACAAAATCTTTTCCTTCTGATAGATTTGAATATATCAAACAGAAGTTAGGGATGATAACCATAAGGTAATTTTCCTTAAGTAACTTTCTGTTGAAAAAGTCTCCTTACAACAATAAACTCCTTTTCATAGGGGGAGTACATTTGTTTGTTAGTTTAATAAAGTTTTTTTTTCAAAAATTTTGTTTTCAAATTTTTCGGAACGAAGATTTTTGGAATGGAATTTCCGGAACTACAATTTTATAGAATGGACATTTTCGTACAAAATACTTCTGGATTGAAAGTGTTTGTATTGGAAAACATCCGGAATAGAAAATTTTGCACTGGTATATTCATAGTGAATTTTTTTCGTACTAAGTTTTTCCTTACTAAGTTTTTTTTTCTCGTACTGAGTTTTTCGTAATGAGTGTTCCGTAATGAGTTTTTTTTTCTCGTACTAAGTTTATTTTCCATAGTGAAGCTTTTGCGAACTCTGTCTTCTCATAATAAAGTTTTTTTTATTACCCATTACGAATAATCCTCCTAATCTAATCCGAAAGGTATGATTACCTTACTCAAGTTTTCATAGTCATATTTTACTTGCTGGCATTTTCTTGTATTATGTTTTCGGATTATAGTTTTCTTAATTCTTTGTTTTAATAAAAACCTCAAAAAGATCAGATTCAAGTTTTCAACCGTCAGATCTGATCTCAGTTTCTCCCAACCGTTAGATCAAATGTGGAAGGTGAACCGTCATCTCTTTGCCTATATAAAGGGGACCCAATTACTCGTCCCACATCGTTTTCAAGCTCTCGCGTCCCAAATCTCTGCCCCTCTGTTTTAAAGCCATTCCGAACTTCAGATTTCTCCATTCCGAACTACTCAGAGAACTTCAGATCCGAATGTCTGTGGAGTTAGCATCTCAAGAAATGTCATCTACTAAACCTATTTCTCAATGGTTAGTTTACAGATAAAGGTTAGTTCATCCGGATTTCTTCAACAACTATGATTCTCTAATTTCAAAGAACATTAAGTTGAATGGCTGGGAAGATGTTGCTATATCCAAACCAGGGAATCAAGATGATGTCTTTTCGGAGTTACTTATTGAGTTCTATGAATCAGTCTCCTTCTATCAGGAAGATAATAAGAAGAAGTTTTATTTTAAGTCTTATAGAAAGACCTACAAACTTTCTTATACCAAGGCAGCAAGCTTGGTAGGTCTGACCTATGAAGGAGAAGCCAAGTTCATATCTCACGTTTTTCCAGATTCTAAGGGTAGCTTCGACAAAGAAAAAGCCTTGAAAACTCTCAGACTCTCAGATGACAAAGCTCCGAAAATTGCAAGTTTGCCTACAAATTTCCGGATTCTAGAATTGTGGGTGCAAGGACTTATTATACCAAGGAAATGTGATAAAGACAGCTTGAAGAAGAGTGAGATATATATCTTAGATTTCCTTATAAATATAAGGAAGTTTAACTTCATGAGGCACATTCTTATAACCATCGAGAATCTTAAGAAAGGAAATCTCAGAACCCAGATCGTAATGTACCCAGCAATATTATCAAAGTTGATAGTTCGGTGCCTTGACTCCTTCAAGGAAGCTTGCAGATCTAAGCCAAGGGTTTGCAAAATTTTATTGGTCAGTGATGATACTCTTAAGAGGATGGATGCGGCTTTCAACAAGGAGACTAGTGAGTTCTTCGTTCTGCCTAGTTAAGAAGAAGCGGCTCCGAAAACTGCTGAACTGGAATCGTCCAAGCCAGTAAAGAAAAGAAATTTGAAGGAAGTTGCAGCTGAGGTACAGGATCCAAAATCTAAGGAAGCTCAAACCGCACCTCCCAAACCAAAGAAGAAGAAGGCTTTTCCTGATGAGGTTGTCGCCAAGTGGAGAGCAGATAAAGAGAAAAGGAAAGAAGGGGATCCGCAGTTCGGATTGGACCCTGCGGAATCTAAAGCCTTAAAGGAGAGAACTGCTGATCAGCTTGAAAAACAAGTAAAGGAGAAGAAGCTCAAGAAGAAGATGTCAGAAGCCGAGGCAGTCCAAGCGTTGTTAAAATTTAATGAGATGGTATCCGTAAGCATTCCAGTTCTGAGATCTTTCTCCTTGGAATCTCTACCTGAGACTCCAGGAAGAAATCTTGATTTTCTGGAAGAGGTTACAACCGAACATGTTGAGAAACTCGAGCAGGTTCAACAAGTGCAAGAGGAAGAACAGGTTGCTGAAGCAAGTGGTGAAACAAGAGACTTATTGAAAGAAGTAGATGAGTATAAGGGGTCGCCTTCGGAACACCTGTCACTCCGAACTTCAGAGGCTGAATCCTCTAAGTTAGTAACTCCAGAGAAGGATAAGAATGAGGAATATGTTGTTCAAAAACTAGTTGATGATATTGTTGAAGTGTCTACTGGAGAGCAGAAAACCCATGATCAAGAATCGGTTCTGAAAAAAGACAAGGGAAAGCAAATTCTTGCTGATACTCCGAGCTCAGAAGTGAGGAAGAGGAAGGAAGTTAGTAGTTCTTCAAAGAGAAAGCTTGACCTTGTTAAAGAAGAAAATTCTCCAAGAAGAGTTTCGGATTCGGAGTCATCCTCGGTGGGGCATGAATTTGTTGTCCAGTCTTTAAAGAAGTTGGTGGGATCCATTCCGACCTTCTCAAGTATTGACTCAAGGTGTCAGATGCTCCAACATGCATTGAATCAGAAAACTGACTCCGTATCTATGGTCATGGACAAGTGCGTTGAAATTGAGGCTCACTTCAAAACCTTCTTTGTTGGCTACGAAGCTCATAGAAAATCTTGCAAGAAGATGAAAAACTGGTCGAAGAAGACTGTTGAAGAGATGAGGTTATTCGATGAGTTTCAAGATAATGTTAAAGATTCCTTCGAGACTGAGGAGAGGAAGATAAATGAGCTCACTTCCTCCTTTGAAGAGAAGCTGACTGATGAAAAGAACTTCCGGATTCAAGAAGTCAGAGATCTGAATGGGAAGTTGAATTCTATTTCTCAAAACTGGAAATTTGAAAGGGATCATCGGATTGAGTTTGAACAGAGGATGAAGGCTCAGGAAGAAAAGATCAAGGCTCAGGAAGAAAAGCTGAAAGCTCAGGAAGAAAAGATGAAAGCTTAGGAAGAAAAGATTGAAGCTCAATCTGCAAGGATAATGGTCTTAGAGAAGCAAGCTGAAGAAGATCATAAAGACCTAAAGAAGATCAAGAATATTATTAAGGGGCTCATTTCAAAGGAAAAAGATCCGAGATAACCAAATCCGATCTTTTTGTTGTATTTTTTTGTTGCCGAGATTTCAATGAAATTTGTGCTTGTCGTTCATTTTGTTGTTACTACTAATGTTTCAGGTACTTTGTTATTTCTTTCCATTCCCTCAATTTCTTTTTGAAAATCACAAAGGGGGAGAAGGAAAAGATCCTTAAGAAAAAGAAGAAATCTAATAAGAGTTTATCAAAAGGGGAGAAGGAAAAGATCCCTAAGGAAAAATAATTCTAATAAGAGTTTGTTTAAGGGAGAGTTTTTCTTTTAAGAAGACTTTATTATTCATAACGAAATGTCACTCCGGAAATCTGAATACGATCCTTAGAGTTTCAAGGCCTAAGGGGGAGTTAGTCGTATTCATCAATATCCTTAAAGCAAAGGGAGATAAGCTTTATTGTTTTTATCTCTTCCTAGAATTTATTTTTCGTAAGGATGTTTTGTGCTTTCCAAAAAGGGGGAGATTATTGGGTCAATAAGGTTTTTCTTATGACTTTTCCATTCCTTCTTGTTTTGAAAATCACAAACACATTATCCATAAGGAAAATTGCTTTTATAAAGAAAAATGCTTTCCTAAGGAAAATTGCTTTTATAAGGAAAAATTCTTTCTTAAGGAAAATTGCTTTTATAAGGAAATTTATCTTTATCATTTTTTCTTTATCCATATTTTTTCCTAAGTATAAAATTCGGATTCATTTCTGTTTTCTCGGATTTGTTTAAAACTTTGATATAAAGTATTCTGTTTGAGGTTCCGAATTCTGGATATGAACTCTGACTAAGTTCTATTCTAGATTCAGGATACGAATTCTTATGAAGTTCGATAACAAATTCTCAATACAAATTCTAATGATTAATTCTCATTACGAATTCTGAAGAAGAATTCTCATTACGAATTCCAATGAAGAATTATCATTATGAAGAATTCTCATTACGAATTCTAATGATTAATTCTCATTACGAATTCTGAAGAAGAATTATCATTACGAATTCTGTTGACGAATTCCCATTCCGAATTCTCATTCTGAATTCTCTTATTAAACAGAATCTGGTTATCTTTGTTTTATACACTCTGAATTAATTCAGACTCCGAAAAATATTTTGGTTGGACTCCGAACTTTTATCCTGCTTACATTTCTATAATCTGTCTACTCTTTATTATTTCCATTACACTTCGAATCTTCACTCTAAAGCTTTCATTCCGAACTTTTAAGTTAGAATTAAAACGATGTCGTACATTCTGTTACACTTGTTTTGTTATAAAACGATGTCGTCTATTTTGTTATAAACTAACCGTTGTCTAAGTGACACGTGTACAGGTCCCTCCAATATTTAAGGAAAATATGACCGTTGGAGAAGGAGCTGACCTTACCTATAAATAGGAGCTCATTTGAAAGAGCTCGATTCTGAAAGGCTGACAGATCTTCGACTCATGTGATTACATGCTTGAAGTGATTTCTAGAGAGAGAGGCTCTTATTAACTCTCAAAGCTTCATGCGAATCCAAATGTTGGTGATTACATTCGAGGGCTTTCGGGAATAGGAAGACAGAGGTGCCGACTACCTTGAAGTTCGAGGGATTCCTTGCTGAGGAAGACATAGGTCGCCAACTACCTTGAAGTTGAGGGCTTGCGGGGATAGCAAGACAGAGACTCCGATCTTTGTATCGAGGGCTTACCCTGGTGTGGGTAAGAAAGACTTGCTTGAAAGTATAAATCAAGGGACCTTTATCCAAGGTTGTTGGATACCCTTCTCTTTGGGTTAAAAGACTTATATCTTGTTACTTGTAGTTTAACTACTTGTTTTTATTTCCGCTGCATTTTGTATCTTAAGGAAAGTATAACTTTCTTATACTTCCTTACTTTTACTCTGATTCATTTAGATTCTATATGCTTTAAGGTAGAATCTCATATTGTAATCTTTTGTTAAGGTTCAATTTCCGGAACCATATTTCCGGAACCCACTTTCAGAATCTCATTCCAAGTTTGCATTTGGTGTTACAGGTGTTGTGAATTTTCTTAGATTAACTTTGTTAAACTTAGCTCTTTCCTTTGCTCAAGGAAACCATAGTTAATCGTAACTAACTTTAAAGGTTCCAAAGGAATTTTTAAAGTATACAATTCACCCCCCCTCTTGTATATTGAGCATCTACATCATTATTTCGATCCTACAAGGATTAAAGCCAAAATATCTAAGGGAATTAGCTTCTTGTGAGTTTAAAAGTTATGAAAATCTTGTTCGATGTGCTGAGAAGGTGGAAATAGAGTTTGCCGATGATCAAGTTTTCTATAACAACCAACAGAAGAAGAGACTGAGGGGGCAGGAGAAAGGTAAGAATTCTTCAAAAAAGTATGATGGTAAGAAAACTAAGTTTCTAGTTTGTGATAAATGTGGAAAAAGGCATGCTGGGGAATGTCTTCTGAATTCTGGAAAGTGATACCGATGTGGTAAGATGGGACATAAGGCTCGTGATTGCACTGAAAAAGATCAAGGTGAAGGTAAGACCAAATTTGATTTACAGTTAGTGAAATGTTTTAAGTGTAATGAGATGGGTCACTATGCAAATGAGTGTCCGACAAAGAGCTTGAGTGATGGGAAGCAGTTAGACTACAAGCAGAAAGGGGTGGTGAAATCCTTTGCAACTACTTCAGCAGATTTCGGTCCATCAAATGAAGTTGTATCAGGTACTTTGTTTGTTTTTTCAGATTATTCCGGTGTGTTGTTTGATTCGAGGTATACACATTCTTTCATATCTGAAAACTTTTCTAGTAAAATGGGAATACCATCTCAAGAAATGACTCCTGAACTTTTGGTAAAAACACCTGGGGGGAATGTTGAGGCAAAAAGAATTTATAAGAATCTTCCTATCCTTATCTGTGGAAAGAACCTACTTGCAAACCTTATTGTTCTACCTCTAGTAGAGTTTGATGTTATCCTGGGTATGGATTGGCTCTCTATTTACCATGCTAAGATTGACTGTAGAGCTAAAGAAGTTTATTTTCAGAAATAATTTCAGTTTGTGTACAAGAATGAACCCTTACTGTTGATAACTTATCAAGAGGCCGAGGAACTTGTAAAAGATGGAAATTAATGTTACCTTGCACACAT
The DNA here is from genome assembly GCA_963277665.1 of Viscum album. NCBI lineage: Eukaryota > Viridiplantae > Streptophyta > Magnoliopsida > Santalales > Viscaceae > Viscum > Viscum album. Next base: position 743,151,754 of record OY728155.1, on the reverse strand, counting down.
CGTTGAAAATAAAGGAACTGTTAAGATTAATGATGTGACAGTGGTAAATGAGTATCCTGATGTTTTTCCTGATGAGTTTCCTAGAATAATACCAGATCAGGAAGTTGAGTTTACTGTTGACTTAGTTCCTGATGCTAAGCTAATTTCAAAACCCCATTATCGAATGGCTCAAATTGAACTGTTAGAGTTGAAGGAGAAATTGCAAGATTTATTAGAGAAAGGTTTCATTCGACCTAGCACATCACCTTAGGGTGCTCCTATTTTATTTGTTAAAAAGAAAGATGGTTCTATGAGACTTTGCATTGATTATAGGGCATTGAATAATATCACTGTTAAGAACAAATATCATTTGCCTCATATCGATGATTTGTTTGATCAGCTCCAGGGAGCTCAGTATTTTTCAAAGATTGACTTGAGATCGGGGTACCATCAGCTGAAGGTAAAGGAAGTAGATGTTCCGAAGACCGCGTTCCGTATGAGATATGGCCATTATGAATTTGTAGTAATGCCTTTTGGGCTAACCAATGCACCTGCTGTATTCATGGACTTAATGAATAGAATCTTCCATGAGTTCTTGGATAAGTTTGTGGTGGTTTTCATTGATGATATTTTGGTGTTTTCAAAAAGTAAAGAGGAGAATGAAAGACATTTAAGGGTTATCTTGAAAACCTTAAAAGAAAATAAATTGTATGGGAAATTCAGCAAATGTGAGTTTTAGTTGCAACAAATTTCTTTCCTTGGTCATATTGTTTCTAAAGATGGAATAACTGTTGATCCTGCAAAAACAAAAGTTGTGGAAGAATGGACAAGACCCACAAATGTAACCGAGATTCGTAGCTTCCTTGGTTTGGCAGGCTATTACCGAAGGTTTGTTAGAAATTTTTCACGGTTATCTAGTCCAATTACTAAGATAACTCGGAAGGTTGTTAAGTTTATCTGGACAAAAGAATGTGATGATTGTTTTCAGGAATTGAAAAGAATATTGGTGAATGCTCCAGTTTTGGCACTACCTTCTAGGAATGGTGAGTTTTTTATCTACAGTGATGCTTCATTGAAAGGACTTGGTTGCGTCCTAATTTAGAATGATCAGGTAATTTCTTATGCTTCACGACAGTTGAAAACTCATGAGGAAAATTACCCTACACATGATTTGGAATTAACTGCTGTTGTTTTCGCTTTAAAAATTTGGAGGCATCATTTGTATGGAGTAAAGTGTGAAATATATACCGATCACAAAAGTTTAAAGTATATATTCACTCAGAAAGAATTGAACATGAGACAAAGGATATGGATAGAATTAATCAAGGATTATGATTGTACAATTCATTACCATCCGGGAAAAGAAAATAAAGTGGCTGATGCTTTGAGTCGAAAAAGTAATGCTTCATTAGCAATGTTGCGTTTGGAACGTGATCCTTTGGTTAAGGATTTGATGAACTTTGGCATAGAAGTTGTGGGTGCAGGATGTTCTTCTGTTTTTTTTCAGGTATCAGTGAGATCATCTCTATCAGATAGAATCAAGCAAGCACAGAAGCAAGACAGTGAGTTGCAGAAAAAGGTAGAGCTGGTTCAGAAAGGTAAGTTGCCTGAATTTAACATTGATAATGATTGTGTTTTGAGATTTGGGAAGAGATTGTGTGTGCCTTGTGATTCACAGTTGAAGAGAGAGTTGTTATGTGAAGCTCATAGTTCTCCGTTTTCAGTTCACCCTGGCAGTACTAAGATGTATAGAGATCTGCGGGAGTATTACTGGTGGGATGGAATGAAAAGAGATATTGCTGATTTTACTGTGAAGTGTTTGACATGTCAACAGGTTAAAGCAGAGCGACAGTTACCGAAAGGGATGCTTCAGCCTTTACCAGTGCCAGAGTGGAAATGGGAGAATATATCCATGGACTTTGTTGTGGGATTACCGAAGAAATCTCAAGGTAATAATTCAATCTGGGTTATTGTTGATCGCTTGACCAAATCTGCTCATTTCCTTGCTATACGAGATAATTTTTCCCTAGATCAACTTTCCCGTTTGTATCTTAAAGAGATAGTCAGGTTACATGGAGTTCCTCTCTCCATTGTATCTGATCGTGATCCCAGGTTCACTTCTAACTTTTGGAAGGGCCTTCAGAAGTCGTTGGGTACTGAATTAAATTTTAGTACAGCTTTTCATCCTTAATCAGATGGGCAGTCAGAACGAACAATTCAGACATTGGAAGATATGCTACGAGCTTTTTCTATGGACTATCAGGGAAGTTGGGACCAACATCTTTCTTTGGTTGAATTTTCATATAATAACAGTTTTCATTCCAGTATACAGATGGCACCATTTCAGGCATTATATGGGAAGCGGTGTCGAACTCCAGCTTTCTGGGATGAAGTGGGTGAAAGGAAGTTGATGGGACCAGAATTGGTAGAAGAGATGGCAGAAAAAGTTCAGCTGATACGGAAACACATGAGAACAGCTCAGAGCAGGCAGAAGAGTTATGCGGACAACAGGAGGAAGGATCTCTCTTTTGAGGTAGGTGATCATGTTTTTCTCAAGGTTTCTCCTTGGAAAAGTGTGATGAGATTTGGTAAGAAAGGAAAGGTGAGTCCAAGGTTTATTGGACCATATGAAATTCTGGAGAGAGTTGGATCAGTTTTATACTGGGTGGCTTTACCTCCGAGTTTATCTCAGGTACACAATGTTTTTCACGTTTCGATGTTGAGAAAGTATATGCCAGATCCATCTCATGTTTTGAGTCCAGAGGTAGTTCAGCTGGAAGAGAACCTATCTTATGAGGAACAACCGGTCCAGATTCTTGACCATAGGGAGCAAGTGTTACGGAATAAGGTGATTAATCAGGTAAAGGTTTTGTGAAAAAACCACATGATGGAAGAGGCAACATGGGAATCTGAAAATTTAATGAGGGATAAGTACCCCCATTTATTCGATAAGTAAATTAATTGCGGGGACGCAATTTTCGAAAGGGGGGAAGGATGTAACATCCCAAGTAAGTAATGAATAATATATATTTTTATCTATGTCTATTAATTAATTAGATAGTGTTTTATAGGCTTAAAATGAAAATAAATCCAATCTTAAGCATGGAATACACTAATATTCTTAAAAGATTGTTTTACTGCCTTATGATGGAAAACCATTTTTGAATATATCTTTTGACAATTTTATAAGATATGTTTGTCAAAATAAAATTATTCTTTATTATTGGGATATCAAAATTTACTTTTTGTGAATTTTTGGTATTTTTCTGACAATGTTCATTTTTTTAATGAATAGTGAAAAATGTTGTATTTTAATTCAAAACCTCTTCTTAATCTAATTTATTTATATGATTAGATTATCTTTTGAATTGGTCTTAATGTGTAATATGAATATATTTTTACCATTTAATCCAATGTTGGTCATTGGAATCAATTTCACTTTGAAATTGGACTTAAACTGGTGTCAATCTTTTGATACTTATTGTTTCATAAAAACATGCTATTTGTCATGACAACGGGAATTAATTATTAAATTAATTAATGTGACTTATATGTTTTGAATTTTGTAAAATATACTTCATTTGTGAATTCGGAATATCAAATATAGCTTAGGGTGAATTTTTGGTAATTTTCTGAAAAACTTCAATTTTTGATGAATAGTGAAACCACTAAGTGGTACTTATTAAAACTAATTTTCCATTTAAATGGAATTTTTCCATCATTGTGTTTTGAATTTCAAAAAATCCGACATACATGGTTGTCATTAAGAAGTAAAATGTGGTTCAATGGGATTAAAATAATTTTTTGGTGAATAGTAACTTATTAAGTTCTTAATCGCGATTAGAGGTAATTAGTGTAGTTTAAGGTAAAAATAATGCTTTAATAAAATGAGATGAGCTTGAAACATATCCTAACACTATTGGTTATGTCATGGCCGACCAATACAACCCATGGGTAGATTTAGGGGACCCCATGGAGCCACTTGGGTGAGATAATGACTTTAATGCCTTTTTTTAAATAAAGGTGAAAATGACACTAACATAAATTGTTTTACTAAAAAAATTTTTAGAATGGGTTATACTAATAATATTTTTGTCTATAAATACTATTTGGAAAGATAAAACGATTTCCTACATCATAGTATTTTTTTTATAATTTTTAGACTTTAAATAAATTAAATTATTTATGACATCATGATGATGCAACAATGACCTCATTATTTAACGATTAAAATAAAATGGAAATATAATGTAATATCTAAGACCTAAACTTGTCCAAAAACTATTGGATGGGAATATTTCTAAGACTTATCATCATATCCTCTAAATATATCAATGTGGGACCTTATAAATTCGAAACACTTTTGAAAATAAAATAATAGTTTCATGATTTCCAAAAGTGCCCCTCCTCTCCTCTTATAAAAGGCCCCCACCTCTACCTCATTTCACACACTCCTCAAGCCTTTGGCTCGGCCAAACCCTGCCCATTTACTCTCTCCACATCCCTCTCCTCATCCTAGAGGATTACCTTTGGGCATAATCCATTCAAAGGATGCCTTTAGGCTCAAATCAAAAGGAGTTACACTTTTAAAGGTAATTCATTCTCTCATGTTCATTTGTTTTATTTTGCTTTTCCAACCCCCTAAAATCTTTTTATTTACTTCTTTTGTAACAAAAACAGTATCTTCAATATACTAGGATGTTGTTATAAGATTTATTCGAGCTACACTCTCACACAACTACATCAAATGGTTAAAGAACATACGGTTTCCGTGGATGGCGAAATTCTGCCTCCCGAAACGATGATTGTTCAATACTCATTTAACACCTTCAAAGGTGACCATTATGATGTCACTATTTTTATATATGATATATAATATGTTTATTCTTTCCTTAAGCTTCTGTATTTTTCATTTATGTCATACCATTATTGTTTCCATTATGGGTAAACACGATATCTTCATTTTAGGAAGTGCGGACTACCGCCCCCTGAAAGTGATTTGATTCGTTAATACCATATGTGGGATGTGTAAAGGATAAAGTTAATGATATTATATATGTTATTATACTGGAATTATAATATACTCTTATATCATTATGATTCCATTCTAGAAATACGAAATAGAAATGAAATTAGCGTTCATGCATACGTACGGCTTACCGTCTCCATGAACGGTGCATTTCATTTCTTACCTCTAAATGTGATGTAATATTATAAATACATGTATATGCTGAATATATATGATATATATGTTATCCAAATCATTAATATCATTCTGGATATAACGAACCTTTGACTAAATTAACAACATGTAAGTGTAAGAAGTCTATTTTTGACTTAAGAACCAAATACCGACAAAATGAACATTATTAACTTAAATGATTACATGATGTTCATAACATGGTATAAAAGGAATAATGAACTTGAAAAAGGTTCTTAATCAAGTAGAGATTAACTCAAGTTTATTATTCAGGAGATTAAAGAACAGTCAGGTCAAGTCGGATACGAGGTATGGGACTTCGTCTCAATCTCCTTTCATTGAGGCATATTTTGTTTTATACACAACCTTCTTTTATACGGTGTATAAAACCATTTGACTTTTACATTTATTCAAAAGGAATATTTTTATACGAAGCATTTACTAAACAAAAAAAGGGAATGTTTTTGTCATACGTATGCGGCGACAACGACTTCTCCGCCGTCGTGACCGTTATTTGAGTTTCGGCTTCCTCTACAAGCCATACCTTCTTTTTAAAAGAAAAATAAATACCATGTTTTACTTTTCTTTTATTTTGGTATTGAAAATGGTTTTCATAATATTTTTATATCGATGTGTTTTATTGATATCTTGTGATTGAAAGGTGGAAATGTTATGTTTCCTTTATGCATGTTTTATGTGATATGATTATGTTGAGGTTCTTGGGCATTATTATGAAGACGGGTGGTTCCGTGATAAACTAAGGGCGGGTGAGCCCGATATAGCTCTCCAATGCATTGGCTAACGCGAAGGAGTGAAACATTAAGGTTTCTCCGAAGAGATTTAGGGAATATACTGTGATGGGTATTCCAAACGTAACCAAGAGGGTTACTCCCTACGTAAGAATGTTATGAATGCCTCAAGTTACCTTTATGTCTTATGATTTCAATGATTTACTCATGATTTGATGAGGTATGTTATTGTGCGTATGTTTTATGGGTAAAGTATGATTTCAATCTTATGTATATATGTACCCATGTTTTCTTTCCATGTTTTTATAACCCATACTGAGCTTTTTATGCTCATCCCAAGTTTTTTTGAAATGATTTTCACAGGTCAAGGGAAAGGTAGATGATATGATGATAGTGTCAAGGAAGTGTCAAGAAAGAATCCATGTTTTGTTTTAAATATGTTTCCATTGATGGGAATGAAGAATACTATCTTTATGTAACCACTTTGTTTATATGTGGAATGTAATGCAAGTTTTATGATGTAATTCTCTAAAAATCTAAACCTGAAAAGATCCTCAATGTGTAATCCTGTAATAACTCAAGATTAATTAAGGTTTAAGGCTGGGGCCTTATACAGTGATCCTGGAATTTTTTTTATAAAAATATTAAAAATATTTTATAACACTCACACACAGATCTCCTAAATAATGGAATATATCCTAAACAAAGTCTCATATTAGAAATATGGGAGCACAATTGTATTCAGAATATAGGATTTACCCTATGAGTGTCCAAAAGTTGGTTGGTGCGGGACGATCAGATGAGGCGACCATTGGTAAGTGCATTAGATAAATTAAATAATTAAATTAATTTATTTAATAAATATAACCCAAATAAATTATAAATAAGGACTCAGATGGGAAATAAGAGACAACTATTGAGTCCAGAATATAGGTTTTACCCTAGTCACTAAATAACCTTGGTCGGCATTAGGTGTTTGGGTTGAACGCCAAGGTGGATGAAATAATTAAATAAATTAAAATATTTATTTAATTATTTAATTAAATTTTCTTACCTAAATATCATCTATAAATATACTATTATGAAATTTATATGGTGTTAGTAATATAACTCTATAAGTATTTTTAGAGGATATATGATTACCTTCGTTGGCATATCAGGATCAGAGAATGATGAACGATCAGATCAGGGATAATTGTGAGATGAATGATGAACATAGCGAGATCATCATATTTATTGCATGCAGATGTGTTATTCATCAAAAATAAATTCATAATCAAGGTAGGACTTGTAAATTTTGGTTTACTCCCCTTTTGATTAAATCTTAAAAGCATGAATTATTATCTGCTTTTGATTCTACGATTGTATGTTCTTCGCATGAGCCTCACAGATGAATTAAATTTATTTAATTCATTTTATTCTTGTTTGTTTCATGTTATTAACATAGATTTTATTAATATATGATTTTTGTAAAAAAATGTTTGGACATCGATGTTCGAACCTTTGTTCTTGTGCCTCCCCCACCGTTCTTCACGTTCTTCATTGTCAGCCTGCGTGGTCATGGTTTGACATTTCTTGGGTTGGTTCGAACATGATCGAACACACAATGAATATAATGGTATCTTGAAAATAGATCAGATTGGTACTATGGATGCAGATTCACAATTAGGGTGTGACTATAATGACAGTTAATAATAATAAGGTTTGAAGTTCAAAATAAGAGAGGAATAAGGGCCTCCTATTCATGCATACAACAAGTGGGAGAGGTTCCCAATTGACTTTTTCCTTATATTTAATAATGATGATGATTATTATTATATTAATAATAATATAATTAAATGTACATTTGGAGAAGGTAGTGTTCACATCAATTGAGGCATGGTTCCCTTTGGAATTTAAAGAAATATATATTAATAATAATATAAAATAATAATAATAATATTATTGGTTATAAAACCTTAATTCGTTCATAACTTTTTCATAATATGTTAGATTGATGAACCTTTAAGAGCATCGCAACCCTAGAATTGAGACAGTCATTTTAAGACCAATGTAGGATATTTAATTTGGGCTCTTGGAATAGGTCCACAAAGTTACCATCATCATCATCATCATCATCATCATCATCATTATTATTATTATTATTATTATTATTATGGAATATAGTATCCAGCATATCTTCTTCATATGGTGTCAGAATAAAAAACCATATAAGACATTATGACCCTCATATTGAGGTAGTTGTTTTTGAGAACAATATTGAGTATTTAATTATAACTCATGGATCATGCCCATGAAGAATCATTTGTGCCTTATGCGGTAAAATGTGACTTTTTCACCTAGTGTACGATTTGAGCAAGTGAATAACCAATACCAATATTTTTTTCCACGAGGATTGCAATGGTGTGATCCGTTTGGCCACCCCAGATTGTTTTCAGAGTCATATCAGTGGAATTAAGATTTTTTCCTCAGAATGATGACAAGCCTCGTGCATTCGTCAGACTTTGGGCCGAGACACATCGTGTAGTACCCTTACACGCCATTTAGTACTACATGGCTAGAAATATGTGTGTTGGTGAGGAAATGACTAGGAAATAGAGTGGGACCACACATAATGTGGTTCCCCTATACACCATGTACCTCCTTTTAAAGAAACTTCTACCACTCATATCCCCTTCATCTAGACTCAGATTTTGGCTCATGAATCACCAATCCTGAGTAGATTTTCACATAGAACGTGATGGTATCCCCAGTAGTGGATTTTGAGATATGACACAATATATTCCTAGAATGAAGCTTCTTTATGTGGTTCATGATGATGAAAGTATACAGGAAGGATATTTTGGTCATGTATTATTTTAAAAAATAATCTATAAATATCATCAATTTTGATCCTCACAAATACCCTTATTTATTCTATTAATGATATTAATTTAAGTGAATTTCAATAAATTAGTATTATTTTCAATATTTATTTTGGAATTATTTTCAAGTTAATAATCTAAATGGAATAGATTTTAAAGCATTCAAAATGTGTTTTAGTGTTTTCTAGGAACACTATTCATACCACACGTTGGTAAGCATAACATAAGTAATGAACCCCACATTCTGAACAACGCATAAGGAATGGACCCTATGCTATTAGGAAAGTATGGTTAAATAACCCTATGTTTGGATGGAACCTTACGTTTGTAAAAAAGGAAAATAGGGTTAAGGAACCCTACATAAGTAAGGAACCCTATGTTTGAAGAAACAAACATATGGTGCATCGACCCTACTTTTATAATCAAACCTAATTTTATGATCAACCCTACATCTATGATCAAACCTTCATTGTAAAAGACTCATTTTAAATATAGAAAATAAATCCTACTTATAAGGAAATTTATGAGTCTACTGAACGAGTTAAATTTAAATTTCTATGATCTCTCAGGTGATTTTCTTAGATCCGCACAAAAGAAAGAAAATATGTTTGTTCTATATATTTGATCTAATTATTTTCTGAAAAGATATTTATATACAATATACAACCCAAATATTATTCAATATAAAAACTTCATAATTTCTATGAATATATTTTTACAAATCTACTACAAAGAATGATTGACTCTTTTATTTTCTGAAAGAGGCTACATTTTGGAGATATACCTTTCAACCTCGTAATGATACTTTTTTGTTGATATTCTTTAATAAATATCCTTTTCAATAAGTAATTCTTAAAAACTATTCCTTATTGAAGATTATCATCTATGAATAAGATCTATCTATCATTATTTACTACTAATACAATTGTGAAGATCATCCCGTGGCATTAACAAATAAAACTCTTTTGATTTATTAGAGTTTTGACTTCTCAAACTCAGTTATGGTGGAGTGTCAGCTTCTCAAACTAATCTGTTAATTTTTTAGTTTCCTGTAAAAGAACCATAACGCTATGTTTAGCCTTATTTTAAAGGTTTCAACTAACTACACTCAGTTGTGGGTTTGAAGGTATTGTGATAAGAGGACCTTTCAAGTGAAATTCACCAAACTCATAGATATAGAATTGGTGGTGTGGACTAGGGGATATTTTTGTTTTGAACCACTATAATTTTTTGTATGTTCATGATTTCTATTTTTACTATACTCATATTACATACAGAAGAAAATTATTCATATCTGCATAAATCTAAAATAGATTTAAAAGCTAGAATCTGTTGCGATTATCAAAGAGACACAATTCACCCCCTTATGTTATCTTTGTATTATTTTGACATAAAAATTACTATCAAAGGATATTTTTTGTGAAAAAGACCCGTAAAGATCAAAATAATAAGTTCTATACAAAGAAGATGTCAATGGATGATACAAAAGAAGGTATGTCTATGATTCATGATCCATATTTTAATGGTGAAAACTATGGATGTTGGAAATCATGAATGATTATTTATCTAAGGAATCTAGGATTTAAAGTTTATTCAAAGATCATCACTCTTTATGTGATTCCTGAGAAACCAAAAAATTGGTATTCCACAATATAATTTGAATATGAAATCAACTCAAATGAAATGAATTCAATTATTTGTGGAATTAGTGCTGATGAATTTAATCATGTATCACAATGCCCTACTGCCAATGAGATGTGGCAGACTATTTCTATTGCATATGAAGGGATAGAAAACATCTAACAGATGAAGTATTCTATTGAAAAACTAAAGTTTTAAACCTTTATAATTTTAGATGGTGAAATAATTACTCAAATTAATGGATAATTAATAGTGATTTTTGACAATATTAATTCCTTAGGAGATCCCATTAGTCAATGAGATCCATCATTGAATGTACTTAGAGTACCACCTGTAAAATGGAATAGAATATCTGCATCTATTTATCAATAAAAACCTATCAATAACTTGAATATTAAGGAATTAATTAGAACATTGATATGTAAAAATTATAGATGCAATATGAAGTTGAAAATCACAATATTATAGTAAAAAGGGAAAACACTTCCCCTAAGGTGACATCTCATAAGCATGAAAGAAAATCAAAACAAGAAGACAAAATAAAAAATTCATATTCCTCAGACTCTGAAATGGAAATGTATCATCTAGATAGAAATTTTATTAAATTATATAAGAAGAAAAGAGGATTTAGAAAATCCTTTAATAAGGATGAAAAGGAACCAAGAGAAGTAAGATATTACGAATGCAAAAATATGAGTCACATCGGACCTAATTTCACCCAATTAAAAGATGAAATAAGAAGAACATAAAATAAATTTCACAATAATGTAGATTATGATCATAAATAGAAAGATCTATAAAATCTACGTGGATTGTATATGAAGACTCCAACAACTCTTTGAATTCTGATTCAAAAAGAGATCCAAAAAATCTAAACGTAAATATGCGCTTTATGGATAAGGAAAAAGAAGAAGTATAAACCTATTATTCTTATGCCTTTGACTTTGATAACTGTTCAAATAGTAAATTATATTCTTACTATTATATAATAGAATACAAAATATGATTCATTAATAAATAAAATTAAATCATTTAAAAATATACATAATGCTGTTTTAGGTGAAAGAGACACAATTCTAAAGCATCATCATGATCTAATTGAAAAATTTAATTAATCTACATAACACTGTATTGATCATGAAAAAATGATTAAATAATTGAAGGATAAATTAGAATCTTATAAAAGGTCAACTAGTATTTTTTAAAAAGGAGAAAATTCTATGAATGATATTCTTGAAAATAATGTCATTAAAAGATAAAAATTTGGAATAGGAAGTAAGGGTGAAAAATAAAAATTATAAAAAAATTATTTTGTTCCAAATTCAAAAAATACTACTTGATATTATTGTGGAATAAAAGGTAATTATAATAAAAAATATTATATGAGAAATCCTAAAATTAGTGGTATTAAAAAGGATTTTATTTCCAAAAAATATGTCTGAATCTAGTAATACAAATTTTGGAAAAATAATGCAGATATGTATTCCCATATCTTTGCATGATGACACAGCCAGACCAAAGAAAATATGGGTACCAAAATAAACATATGTTTAAAACTGGGTGGAGACATATTTCCGGGTTACTATAGTAGTACTGTAGCAGTACTATAGTTAGAGACCCGAGTTCAAAACTGGAAGGAGACATATTTTTGGGTTACTATAGTAGTACTGTAGCAGTACTATAGCAGTCACTGTTCGGCACTGTACCAGCCAGAACTATTCATATGTTTGGGCTTTAGGGCCAATGATTTGGGTCTCGGGTCCTTTAAGACCTTCAGGCCACCCAAGTACTTCGAACCAGTATGGATTTCGGGCCACCTCAAGGCCTTCTAGCCACCTCAAGGCCTTCGGGTCACCTCAAGGCCTTCAGGCCACCTTAAAATTTTGCTAAAATGATCAGACATACTCTACATGGAGGAGAATACAGATGGGGATTCAGAGCTGGCGTATTCACCAGAGCATAAGATAAGAGGATTTTTCAGAAAGAGAGGGTATGGAATTTCAATCAGGACCAGCCTGTTCTTGCACAAGAAGCCTATCCAAACAGCCATGTGAAGGTGGAGATCTGATATCATGATGAAGAAGCTAGGAGGTGGAGTTCCAAGTATAGTATGTATATTTCCTAATACCTATGGGTCATGTAATCTCTGAGCCTACTGTCCTTGTAAGGGTCCCACCTCATCCCTTGAAAGGGGGTTATCAAAAATCAATAAAAAAAAGAAGGCCTTCGGGACATTCAGGAGGGTGTTTAAATAATTTTATAGGATAAAGGAAACAAGAATAAAAATTATATATGGTTTATGGATAGTGTCTACAACAGACACATGAGTGGAGACTCTAAAAATTTCTATACACTAACTCAAATGGATGGACGTCTAGTCACCTTTGGAGACAACTAAAAAGGAAATATTTTTGGAGTTGAACTATTGGATATCCAAAGAAAATTTACATCAACAAAGTACTGTATGTACAAGGGATAAAGTGAGACCTGATAAGTATTTCTTAACTTTGTGATGATGGATTTTGTGTTGATTTTTCTAACAATTCCTACTCAGTTTTCAAAGATAAATTGATTAAATTTAGAACACCAAGAACTGAAAATGTTTATACTATTAATATAAATTCCTTTTGTAAACAAAAAGTGAACTATTTAACTACTAAGAAAAATGAGTCTTGGATCTAGAATTGAAGATTTGGATATTATAATACATATGATTTATATAAATTATCTAATAAACAATTAGTTTCTAATTTTCCTTGTTCTATGTTTTAAAATGATAGAAATTTTCATGCATGTCAAATTGGAAAACAACATAAATCATCATTTAAATCAATTAAAAAAATTTCTACATCTAAAACTGCAGAACTTATCCATATGTATTTTTTGGACCATTAAGAGTAGAAAGTTTGGCTGGTAAATTATATATTTATGTTTTAGTTGATGATTTTTCAATATCTACTTGGGTATATTTTCTAAAAATTAAAAGTGAAGTTTTCACTTGGATTGAAAGTTTTTGAAAAATTGTTTAGAATGAAAAATATTTTAAAATAATTTCATTGAGAAAGGATCATGATGGAGAATTTGAGAATCAAGAATTTAATTCCTTTTACTCAAACTTAGGTTTTAAACACACATTCTATGCACCAATAACTCCTAAAAAATAAATGGAATCATTGAAAGGATAAACAAAACAATTCAAGAAATGACAAGGACTATGATGAATGAATATAGTCTTCCTAATTTTCTTTTGGTAGAAGCTGTAATCACAACCTACTATATCATGAATAGAGTTTTAATAAGGAAAATTATTAAAAAGACACCCTATGAAATTTGAAAAAAAACCCTAAATTAAAGTACTTTAAAGTTTTTAGATGCAAGATATATAACTTTAATACTAAGGAAAAACTTGGTAAATTCGATCTAAAAGATGATGAAGGAATCTTTCTAGGTCATTATTCTAATTATAAAGCCTATAAAGTGTTATAAAAATTCAATTATTGTTGAAGAATTAATTCATGTGAAGTTTTATGAAATTGGCCGTTTCATTAAAGAGAAATATCAAAAAGATGATAATGTTGAATTTTCAGAAAACATGAGACTTGAATATCATAAATCTAGTTTTTAAAATTATATAAATGAAATTCAGTCCAGTCCAGAAGAACATGAAACTAAAGAACCTGAAAGCGTTTTACCTAGATAGTATATAACCTTAAAGGACCATCCTTTAGAAAATATTATAGGAAACCTAGACACAAGAGTTAGGACTAGAAGAAATATAGTAAACCTAGCTGAATTTTTTGCCTTTATATCACAGTTAGAGCCTAGTTCTATTGAAGAATATTTAGAATATGGGAGTTGGTTATTAACCATACAAGAAGAACTGAACCAATTTATAAGAAATAATGTTTGGGAATTTGTAAACAAACCATCAGATTACCCTGTAATAGGAACTAAATAGATCTTTAGAAATAAACTAGATGATAAAATAATCATAACAAAAACAAAGCAAGATTATTAGAAAAATGATATAATAAGGAAGAAGTAATAGATTATTTTGAAACCTTTTCACCTGCATCTAAATTAGAATCCATCAAAATCCTTTTAGCTTATGCATTTCATATGAATTTAAATTACATCAAATGGATATTAAATCTTTCCTTTTAAATGGATATTTAATGGAGTAATTTTATGTTGAACAACCCATAGGTTTTTAAAATCTATAAAAAACAAATTTTGTTTTTAAACTTACTAAATTTATTTATGGCCATAAACAAGCACCTAGAGTTTGGTATGAAATATTAAGATATTTTTTATTGGAAATTGAATTTTCAATGGGATTAGTGGATCCAAATATTTTTAATAAAACTATTTTTTCTAATATTCTATTAGTATAAATTTATGTTAATGATGTTATTTTTGGATCCAAAAATAAAAATTTTTATAATGATTTTTCAAATTTTATGAAAAAATTTGAAATGAGTATGATGAGATAATTGAATTTATTTTTAGGATTTAAGATTTATCAAAAATGTTATGAATTTTTTTTTAAATTAAAGTAAATATATTATTGATTTATTAAATAAATTTGTACTAGGAAATTGTAGGACTTATACAACTTTTATGTGTACCATTATAAAACCTGATTTGAATGAAGCTAGAAAACCATTTTACAACAAGCTATATAGTGGTATGATTGACAGTTTATTATATCTTACTTCTAGTATACCATACATATTTTTTTCTATATGTCATTGTACTAGATTTCAGTAAAATCCAAAATTAATCCCATCTTATTGATGTTAAAAGAATTTTTAGATATTTAAAAGGAACTATTTTTCAATATCTTATTTACCCTAAAAATTATGATTTTAATTTAATTTCATACTCAGATGTTTATTTCGGAGGATGTAGATTAGATAGAAAGATCACCTTAGGAACCTATCACTTTTTAGGGAAATCCTTAATGTCACCGTCAAGTAATAAACAATATTTAGTTTCTCTGTCAACAATTGAGTCATAATATATATCTGTTGGAAGTTGTTGTGTACAAGTGTTGTGGATGAAACACACTCTATTGGTTTTTTGGACTAAATTTTAATAATATACCTTTTGTATGTGATAATACTAGTGCTATTAATATTTCCAGAATTCCTATAAGTCACTATAGGACTAAGTATATTGATATAAGACATCATTTTCTAAGAGATCATGTCCTTAAAAAGGATATATCTTTAGAATTTGTAAATATCGAATATCAATTAACTTATATTTTTACTTAACCAATTCCCACTATAAGTTTTGATTTTATTAAGGAGGGGATAGAGATATTCAATTTCAAATAAATATTTATTAATTTATTTTAATTTATTTTTTTAATTTCCTTATCCGTGATTTTTTCATTTAGTAATTGTTTTTTTATTTGAAATAAAATATTTATTTCATCTTTAGTTTTTAAAACAGTTTCTTTTCAAAAATAAAATTTAATTATTACCCTATGTAATCGGCATGAGAAACCAGACTGTTCCACCAATATGTCAGAAAACTCTTGATCCTTTCGTACCATTCGATTTGAAAACTTTTTGACTTCTAGAGACCTTGTCTTCTTTCCAAAACCTAGAATCTGAAAACCACTAAACCTTCAGATTCTAAATAATGATGAAGACAAAGAGAATAGATAAAGGCAAACCAAGAAATCGGAAGCATTAGAATGTCCCTTTTAGGAAGATTCTTCAAGGGAAGGTCATTTATTTTGAATGGTTATATCAGATGGACCTTCAACTCATACATTCTCTTGCATTTCAAGCTTTGGAATTTATATTTAATGAAGAAAATATAGATTTACTTTTTGAGATATAATTGAAAAAGTGTTACAAGGATGTTCATTTTAGCTTTGGGGAAATGGAGGATGTAATGTATTCATGAGTAGATGATAAAGAATTTTCGATCTCCTTAGTAGAAATTGATCATATATTAAAATTCCCTCACGATGGAATATTCGATTTTTATATTCGATTAATTTGAAATCAGGATAAAAAATCTGAAGATATCGTGTCATTTTTTTGGTTCAACCAATATAAGGAAAAATTTATAAAGGATCTCGAGGCTAACAAGAAGGTACTATTCAAGATTATTCAGACAACTATACTTCAAGGACTATATAATTATAAAATATTTTATATTTTTACATGTATAACATGTTTTTGTTTTTATGTGATATTAAATTAAACTTTCCCAGATATATGCTGATATATCTAAATCACTATTTCCAATCAGAGGCTAAAATGTCATTCTATCCCTATAGATAAATCATTTCTCTTATTCTGTTCAGAAAGAATAAGATTTATCATATTTATTCTCAAGTTAGATTTCACCACAATAATGTTTTGAATGATGGTACTCTAAGAAAATTTGGTTTCTTTTAGAGTATATCAAAAGGTAAACTACTGCCTGTTGGTGAAGATAACCAATAATAATATGGACCTTTTGTTTTGGGGTAGTGAGGAAATATCAAGTATGTAGGTTCAATTTGTTTAAAAAATGAAGAATTCAAAGAATTCTATATAGAAGGTGTTTCTTAGACTACTAAAATAAAGCTTTGTTATGATACTACAGATCATAATGAAGAAGCTTCAAAAGAAGAATCCCTTGATAAATTTCCAAAAGGATAAGAATCAGAGTAGAACCCCAACATGAGGATCCTAAGGTAGAAATAACAATATCTGGAGATACAACTCTATCGGTGCCTTTTGGATAAACATATCTAAATGAGAAACAATAGGCTGAAAGTCAACTTCAAGAATAGTAAGTTACCCATTAATCAGATCAACAAAGAGAAATTACTCATTAGAAGATCATGTTCATAAATCAGTAACTAAAAATACAAAAAAATATTGAGTATTAGGGTATATCTACTATTGTAAAATCTATGTAAAAACAAATTCTGTGTCTAATGAAAGGATAAAGGTCCTTGATGGTATTTATTTTTCATGTGGGAAGACTTTGGCAAAATATTTTGCTATCATGGAAATAGATATCCAATTGAAGAATCTAGATGAAGGAACATTTGATTCTCTAAAAATTTATATAGAACAACTAATTATAAAATTCAACAAGGTATAAGAGTAGAACTATAATGTTAGACTAGAACTGAAATCTACAAGAAATTCCTTTTATGATTTTATAAATTCATCTGTTCCAAGATTGGAATTAGAATATGTTCAGATTCAGTTAAAAAAATTCTTAGAAAATTTTGTGTCAAAAAGATATTTTTATGCATTCAATAGAGATATGATTGATCACTTTCGAAAGATAAAATCAGAATCTATTTTGAAAATATATTTTGAAGATTTCAAATTTCATTTGGGAAGCTAGTTTAAATGAATAAAAGGGAGTATCAATTAATCAAGAGCTTTCAATTCTGCACCTCCAACATCTCTAGTCCTGATTAGAATATTTCAAGATATCACATCATTAATGGATTACATGAATGAAAGTATTCAATATATTTAGTGTAATAGTGAACCTTTGTCAATGTTATTAGATAATAAGAAAGATATTTTTGAGAAGTTAAACTTATGTGAACCTCATATTAGGATGCCTCTTAATCAATTTAGTGATAAGCTTTCTCAGTTTCTACAAATAGAGGAAAATCCGCATGACTTTATCAAAGTCAATCTGGATGAAAATTTTAAAGTGAGTCAAGATTGAATAATTTTTTTAATACATCTAGATGAAAATATTTCAGAATGGTAATAAGGTTAGATGGTAGAGTTGAAAGAAGTTTTTCAAGATACTTAGGATCTTCTAGGACCAGAAACCTCTCCTACTCAAAACCATTCCTTATCTACCAACCCTCTTATTTAAACCTTTTCCCTCATACAAAATCACTTGTTTATTTATAAACTCTATTTAATAAAAATTTAGTTGATATTTGATATTCTCTAAATAATCTCTATGTTTTATTGTTTTCTCAACTCAAATTCTAGAACACCTACTTATTTATCTACTTAGTAAAATATGTCATTCATTTATTATTTTGTGAAAAATTGAATGTGTTATAATTCATTTTTATATACTTTATTTTTGATATCACAAAAGGGGGAAAAATTGGGTAAACACAACATTATCAAATTAAGAATAATTTTTTTTAATCTAAATAGTACTGTAAAATCGAAATAATGCATCAAAATAATTGATTTTCCTAACTTCAAATATTCTATTTAAATACTATTTCCTTAGTGTTTAAAAAATCCTATATTTTCTATAAATTATTTTATAGGATTTTTGATCATCAAAAAGGGAGAGATTTTTGGGCATGTATTGTCTCAAAAATACTCTATAAATATTATTGATTTTGATTCTCACAAATACCCTTGTTTGTTTTACTAATGATATTACCTTAAATATTATAAAATTAATATTCTTTTCATTATTTATTATAGAATTATTTTCAAGTTATTAATCTATAGGGAATACTCTTCAAAGTGTTCATAACACATTTTACTGTTTTTTGGGAACACAATTCATACCCTACGTTGGTAAGCGTAGCGTAAGGAATGAACCCTATGTTTAGGACAACACGTAAGTAATGAACCCTATGCTATTAGTACAATATGGTTAAAGAACCCTATGTTTGGATGGAACCTTACGTTTGTAAGAAGAGAAAGTATGATTAAGAAACCTTATATAAGTAAGGAACCCTATATTTGAGGAAACAAATTTATGGTACATAAAATCTAATTTTATGAGAACCCTAATTTTATGATAAAATCTACATTGTCAACCTTAATTTTGGTATTTTTTCACTTTTTAAAGGAACTGTGCATTTGAATATTCAAACAGTGGATATTTAAATCTGTGATTTTATCCAAGATTTATGAAATTGTATTTATAGAAATAAATATCAATTCAAATATCACTTATAAACGATTCAAAGTATCATTATGATTGATTCAAAGACTCTTCTTCAATAGATAAATTCCCCCATACTTATAAGGAAAGCTATGTATCTCCTGGATGAGTTAAATTTTAATTTCTTCGATCTGTTAGGTGGTTTTCTTGGATATTCACAACAAAAATAAAATCTCTTTGTTATATATATTTGATGTGATCAGTTTCAAGGAAAATACTGATATATGATATTCGAGCATTATACGATTCAATATAAAAACTGCATAATTTCTATTAATATATTTTTATAGTTCTGCTATAAAGAATGATCGACTCAGTTATTTTCTGAAATAGGGTGCATTTTTAAGATATAATTCTCAACATAACACTTCTACTTGTTTGTTTCTATTCTTTTATGAAGATCATTTTCAATAAGGAATTATTCAAATCTATTCCTTCTTAAAGATTCATATCGATGAAGAATATTCATATACTATCAGTTTCTTCTTCTACAATTTTGAAGATCAACCCATACCATCAAAAAATCAAACTCTTTTGATTTATTCGAGTGTTGACTGCTCGAACTTAGTTGGGGTGGATTTTCGTCTTCTTGAACTAAATTGTGTATTTTTTAGTTCCCTGTAAAGGAACTATAAGGCTCTGTTTATCCTTATTGTAAAGGTTTCAACTACCTGCACTCAATTTTGGATTTTAAGGTCTTGTGATAAGAGGACCTTTCGAGTGAAATTCACCATGCTCATAGAGAGAGCATTGGTGGAGTGTACTAGGTGAACTTTGTGCCCCAAACCACTATAAAATTGATGTGTTCATTCTTTCTATTTATCCATTATTAATATTACATACAGAATAAAATTCTACACATCTGCATAAATTAAAAAGAGATTTAAAATATATAATCTGTCAAGATTAACGAAAATACTCAATTCACACCCTTATTGTGTTATCTTTGTATTATTACAACCTAACAAGATCATCAGAGATGGAGACAATACCCCCTATTGTATAAGGGAATGGGTCCTCTATATTTCTTATACAGATAGAGACAATACCCCCCTATTTCACCAGGGCGTGGCTCCTCTATCTATCTACAGAGACAGTACCCCCTATCGTACTAGGTTGTGGGTCCTATATATTTCTTATAAATATAGAGATGGTACCCCTTGACACACAAGGGAAGAGGTCCTCTATTTATGAAGTTGGAACCCCTATCATATCTGGGCACATGTCCTTAATATTTCTTATACAGATAGAGATGGTACCCCCTATTTTACCAGAGTGTGAGTCCTCTATATATGAAGATGGTACCCCTATTGTATGAGGTCACAGGTCCTCCACATGACTTCTCAAACAGACACATGAGATGCTGGAATTTTTTTGACGAATCTTTGGAACTAATGGAGACTCTTTTCATGGGCTATACTATGATATGGAGATCCCATTTATTTCATGTTTGAGATTATTTGGTTCAAGAATATATATATATATATATCCCTATAGTTGGATTTGGTTACTCTCTTTCCATGGGTTTCATAGATGCACGGGGTAGTCCACCTACTCACCGTATTGATAACCTTGTGGTTAGATAAGGCTAATCTCCTACTATGGGTGGGGAAGAATCAACATGTTTTCCACATACACACTATGTTGACCCCTTGTGTTTGGATGAACTTACTCTCTTAGTTTAGGTTGATCTATTCACAGTTTTCCTTCAACTATCTATTCTTATCACATCTCTTACTGCTTCCCTTTTTAGTTTTTGAGGCATCCTACTGGGTATGTATATACTCACCCCTGCATGTTATTTTACTACATGTGTTGTGTTTTATGAAAATGATGGAAAGGTCGATGATGATTATAGAGGATCCTATGGATACCTTGGTTCAATAGACTGTGTATGGTTGTCAGAGCTTGGAGATACAGAGCTGGTATTTTTCAATAGTTTCTTACTTTCTAGTTTTTTTAGGTTGGGACATATTTCTAGTTGGGAGTGTATTTTCCCTATTTTACTTTTGAGTTTAAAATTTCATACTCTTGTACTGTCTTGAGGTTTTTCATGAATGACTTTTTCCTTAGTAGTCACATATTTTATTATTATTCCTCTAAAATTTTTCAATGATATGGATGTGTGTGTTTATATAGGTGCTTAAGAAAAAAAATCCCCATGTTATTCATGACTTTTAGAACTAGTCACCAGGCCCTGTCCTATAGAGGTGGGCTTGGGGTAGTTTTGGATCAAGCCCCATTGGGTCAGGTTGTGAAATATTGGCATCAAATGTGGTTTTATCCTAGGGTAGGTATTTGGATTTGTACCCTTATGAAGATTTGGTTTGGATTTAGGGAAACAATGTCAAAGTTTCTTAAGTGTGGATATCAGGCTAAGGAACCCAGTAATGGTGTGAGTGACCGACATATCCATTCATCAAGCCCTTGAATACCTTATTTTTGACTCAGTATGTAGAGATATTTGTTGTAGGGATCAATGGTACATGAATCATATAGGATTGAGTCTTTGACTATCCTTCTTGAGTCATCTACCAATTATATATATATATATATTCTCATCTAAATATGGTATGTATTTATTAAATTTTCAGGATGCCTCTGCGATGACAACCAACTAGGATACTAGTTCTGGATCATGGAGATGATCTGATGAGCGATGAGGCCTCAGTTCAGGGTCCATCCCATGAGATCCTTACTCTAGGTGGATAGGAAGCATCACCCCCACCTATTGAGTAGCATATAGTACCAGTAGAGTAGTTTGAGGATTCACACAGGTTTAGAACTCTCTGTGAGTTCCAAAGCTAGAGGCTGTTGAGGTTCTATGATGAGATAGATCCCCTGGTAGTGGAGAATTGGCTGGTTTCGGTGATCCAATTTATTAGGCTTCTGTGGATCCTGACTGATTGAATAGTTAAACTCACAACCATTTCTCTTCATAGTGTAGTAGTTGGTTACAGTGGTACTGAAAAATGACACACCTGTACTGAGTGCGCATTATGGATTCTGGACAAATAGATCACCCAGTTTTCATGTTGATCCAAATTCCCTTCTTAAGCGGTTGAGGTCGATCATGATCCTATGTTTTGGATATCCCACTTGGATGAGTCCCCTTTTGATGGTGGTCATAGTGGAAAGGATTATCTAGGGATACATGGGGATTTGGTAGAGCCTTGTGTTGGTGATGTTCAATGTGGCTTCGTACATGCAAGAAAGAGGGACACTTTCCCCACAAAGACGTGTTCTTATGATGTGATCTAAAACCATGTGAGTGATTCAAGGCCATCCCAAAGTAGATAGTATCAAGGTGTGGTGGATTAGTTTATTTGACTTGTGTGTTTGAGGTCCTTATGATGTGATATGGTGTCAGAGCGAGCCCTGGTTGAGATGAAAAAGTGGGAAAGGGAATGGATAGATTTGGGTGGCAGAAGCTTATGACTTAGTGGGATCAAGTGTGGTTTAGGGTTCGACATGTATCCACACCACTAAAACTATAGTTATAACATAGAGTCATAGAACACATTTCCCTAAACATACCCCCTCTTAAAGACCCAGTGATACTAGTGGATTCCTTTTTTTCTCGATATTTGTGTTGGAGGAACCTGAAGAGAGGATCAATGATCACCCATTTTTGATGATGGTGTGACCTGACTCTGTGAGGAGATAGTGATCCTCACACGAAATCTTACTATATAAGTAATGATACCCTACCATGTTTTCCTCAGTATGAATTGGTTTTTGATCATCCATATGTAGATGATTTCTACCAGTGAGTATGGTAGTTTTTCTAGGTTTTGGGATAGATTTTTCCTCCTTTGATAAAGAGTGATCCACAAACATGGTAGTATGATATCATTCATAGAAGATTATAGTCGCTTCCTTATCATTTGGATAGTACTACCCTTGGAGTAACAGATTCCATGAGCTTTTAGTTTCTGGTGATGATAGAGGAGTATGGGGGAATCCATCCTGAGGTAATGTTGGGTTTAACTCACCATAGATAGTTTTTTTATACATGGACTTTCAATAGGGATGAACTAATTTATTTTCTTGCATATCAAATGACCCCATGTAGTTGTAAGAGTTAGAGGTGTGGTTGGAGGAGTTTGTAGAGAAAAGGATTAATAATACCTAATGTGTTTTCCTAGGTAGCCCTATGTTGTTCTTATAGTGGTTGAACAAGAGATTGAGATTAGATGTGGATTGAAATCTCCCGATCCAGGTGACTATCTGGGAGGAGTATCCACCCATGAGAATCGATGGCCTCTTCACCTAGTGGATGGAGGTGAATTGAATCTTAGATTGACCTCAGGATGGGTTATCATCGGCTCTAAGTTTAAGAGGTGGATATACCACACGTGGCTTCCTAGAGCTATTGTGGTTTCTTTGAATTATTGGTGATACCCTTTAGTGTGTTGGACACCCTAGAAAAGTTTGTTAGACTTATGATCAAGATCCTTAACCTTTATTGGATTGGTTTGTGGTATTATTCTATATTAATACCCTCATGTCCTCAGAATAATATTTGGATTATGCGAGACATAAAAGGATGGTTATATACATGCTATGGGAGTGCTATTCATATAAAATATCTCATGGTTTCAGTTCTATATTCAAAGGTTCACTTCTCATGACATGTATTCTTAGACATGTTAGTGATAGTGAACCCTGCATAGGTTGAGGTGGAATGATATTAAGGGCCTCTTAGGGTGTGTCCGTGACCGTATATGCTCACAACAAGGGTTTTTTTCCACTGTTGTTGAGTGAGGTAATGGATCATCTGTTCTTTTTACAGTTAGATTGTGTTCTTGGTATTCTCCACATGTCGTAGCTGAGGAGGTATGTGCATGAATTTTTGTAAAATACTGACTTGGTTAACTATTCTATGGGAGTGAAGTTTTATTTTCCAAGGATCCAATGATTTTGAGTGCCGTTAGCGAAAAACCCTTTATTGGAAAGTTATTTACTTGGGTGCATGTTTATTGGAATCACAGGTAAACCATATTGGGAGTGGGAGAGACGGATAAGGGCTCAGTATCCCCACATTTTTGCTTAATTTTTGATTTTTGAGGATGCAAATATTTGAAGAGGGGAATAATGTAGAGACTCTTTTTTTTGATGTTTCATATTTTTGAATATTCATAGGAATATTTTCAGAGTTAGGCACTAAAGTGACGCATGATTTCGAGGCCCAGTGAGTCTGAAATTAATTTTATAAAAATATTAAATATATTTTATATCACACAAACATATTTTTATTGAAAAAGTGGTATATATACTAAAAGGAGTGTCAGATCAAAAATCTGGAACCATGATTGAATCCAAAATGCGGGATTTACCCTAGGTGCAACCTAAAGTTGGTTGGTATGAGACGATCAGAAGAGGTAGCTGTTGGTGGGTGCATTGGATAAATTAAGTTATTTAATAAGAATAACCCAAATAAATCATAAATTGGGGCTCGTATGGGAAATACAAGAGCACCATTGAGTCCAGAATGTAGGTTTTAACCTATGAATGATATAACCATGTTCGACATCGGGTGTTTGGATTGAGAACCAATATAAATAAAATAATCAAATAAATTGAAATATTTATTTAATTATTTTATTAAAGTGACTAACCTAAATATCATATATAAATATAATGTTATGAAATTTATCTGGGGTTAGTCGTGTAACCCTATGAGGATTTTAAGAGGGGCTCTGATAGCCTTAATTGGCGTATTGTGATCGAAGAACGATAGACAATCAGACCATGGATAATCTTGAGAAAAATGATGAACATATAAGGATACTTAGACTAATCTCTCATGGATGCGTTCTTCATCAAAGATCAATCCATAAATTAAGTAGGACTCATTAATTGTGGTTTCCACCCCTTTTGATTAAATATTTATAGCATAGTTATTATCGGCTTTTGATTATAGAATTCTATGTTCTTCACATGAGTCCTGTAGATGAATTAAATTTATATAATTATTTTTATTCTTGTTTGTTCTATGTTCTCATCATGGATTTTCCTGATAAATTATTGTTTTCCAAAAGCAGTTGGTCATAAATGTTTTCACTTTTTTGTGTGCCTCACTCGCACTGTTCTTCACTTTCTTCACCGTTGGCCCATGAGGTTGCGGTTTGACATTGTTGGGGTGGGTTCCAACATGATCCAACCCACGAAATAGTGGAAATTTTATCAATAATGAGCAAAATTTTATTTTGAGAATTGATCTGATTGGTACCACAGACATGGGTTCACGATTGAGGTGTGACTAGGACCTCAGTTGATCAAAGGTGGTGAAGGATCCGGGCGTAGCAGAAATGTGAAGTTGGGTAGGGCCCAAGTTTTCATTTTCCATAATCGATGACTAATCTGGGATCAATACAATGATGAATGAAAATATCCATGGATTTAAATCAATGATTTAGACAAATAAAGTAAAATTTCAGAATTTAGAGAGAGGATCTTGCACATCATGTTTATAATTAATTTAATTAATCTCTAAATAAATTAAATACCTGGGTCTTTGGTACTTTCATTGTTGATGGTCATTTCTAGTCCAGAATGACCCTTCTGAATTTCCTTCATTGCACTCATGAGGATCCAAAGTAGAATCCCTCCAGTGGTGATCCAAGCATGATTCAATGGTCTCCAATCAACGCCAATCGTTCTCTGGGTACCGGTGTGGTGAAGTGAATGTCTTGCGCCGATCATTCTTGATCGCTTATTCTTAGGTCTTGAAGAAGTCCTATCTTTCTTGAGAGGGAGAGAGTGAAGAGAAGTCAAGATACAATTCACTGACCATGGCACAATAGACGCACCTGTCTTTTAATAGAGATGGGGTTTCAGTTATAATATTTAATTGCGTAACAATGATTAAATGCAATTATAACCATTAGAGAAAATCCATTCCATTTAATAACAATAACAACATCATTATTTGTGGTGCACCAACTTCCAAAAAATAGAACCATAAATAAAATCCCGTTTCACATAATGATAAAACTATTATTATTATTTCTTGTGCCAACTAGATAAACAATATTTACCAACTTGTAAATAATTAATTTATCACCAAACACAGTCTTGGTCCGTTCAAACTCCTCTTACATTTATTAAACACCAAAATAAATACTTTATTCTCTTAAAGAAATATTTTAATTTAAATACTACTAAATAAATATTTATTAGATGTTCAATAAAATAAATAAATATATTATATTCACGATCCAGTGAATAAATATTTATTTTAATTTATGTAATCATTTTAACTTGAATAAAATTATTCCCCATTCTTGAGAATAATATTTATTACATTAATTAAATTAAAATATAATTTAATCGAGACCACCAGAAACACTTAATGTGTGACCCTCTAGGATTCTTTCTCATTGGAATTAGGCATGATTGCCTAAAGTCCAAGATTACTATCTAGAAATGGGTCAAGGAACCCAAGAGAAAGAACTTGAAGTTAAAATGATGAAATGAACATACAAACACTCACTGTGTAATATAATCCATGTGTCTCAATATCTCATCCAGAAGGTTGCATGATGGTGTCATCAACCTATATGCTTGATACGTCATTCTTTGACTAACTGAAATAAACTCATTGATACACCATGGGCATGGAATTTTGGGTGATGGTTCTATTTCAATTAAAGGACCGGGATATCAACTTCCATAAATAGAAGGGAAAAATCATTCCTCACCTTATCCATTAATAACATGTCATTCGTTACTCACCCAACATACCCTACTTCCTGTCATCATATGGTGTGATAGTTTTCATTAGTAAATAAAAGTGCATGATTCATGACACATATTAATAATAATCTTAAAGTCTAAGAACCATTACACATGCTCACAGATAGTAATATATGATGATACCAAAACATGCAGAATTTCTACTGGTGGGTCTGTTCTCATAATCTCCCATATTAGAGATTACCAAGTGAAAACTTCATGAGAGGAAGTATCATCTTCTTATGAGTACTCACAACTGATGGTCTGTATACTATGTGTCCCATCATAGTATTTCATCCAAACACATAACTATATTTAAGAGTATTTTTGTAGCATTTAAAGGTTTTCATCATAGCAGGGAACTTCCATGACCTTATCAATGCAACAAATACTATAGGAAATTATTATGTCATAGTCATGTAGAATATGTAATAATACATTTAATATTTAAATAAATTAAATATTCATGTAACCAAAGTACAAAAAATTGATTCTAGGAAACCAAATATAACAAAATCCCACTTAGACTAGAGCCAATTGCCTATGACTTTCAGTCTGCTTGACCTCACACGATGATCATGTTTCTACTAAGTCAAGGCTTCAGTAAAGGGTTCTACCACATTGTCTTCCATGGAAATTATACTCACTATAACTTCACCACTCTGAAAAAAATCCCTCAAGATATGATACTTCTAAAGTTTGTGATTTTTCCGCTAATGTGACCTTGAATCTTTTACGAGAGCCACCGCTACAGTATTATCACAATAGAGTGTGATGAGATTTTTTCTACTAGGTACCACATACATATCTTGGAGGAAGATTCACATCCAAACTGCTTCTTTAGCTACCTCATAAGCTGTGATATACTCAGACTCTGCTGTAGAATCTATGACCACACCATGATTTGAGCTTTTTCAACTCACAACACATCTATTTAAAATGAATATGTATCATGTTTTCAACTTCATGTCATCTTGATCAGTTTGGAAACTAGTATCTACATATCCTATGATGAATAATTCCTCATCTCCTCCATAAATTAGAAATATATCCTTAGTACAACTCAGATACTTAAGGATAGTATTTACTTCCATCCAATAGCGGTCACCTAGACCAACTTGATATATTCCCACCATACTTAATGTGTAGGTTACATCTAGCCTAGTACATAACATGAAATACATGACTAACCCAATCGCTGATGCATATGAATTCCTTTCCATTCTCTTTCTTTCCTCATTCATATGAGGACACTTTTTCTTGGATAGATGAATTCCATGTGACGTTGGAAATAATCCCCTCTTGGATTGCTCCATATTGAATATTTTCAGTATCTTGTTAATGTATGTACTTTGACTTAGGTCTAGAAATCTCTTGGATCTATCACGATAGATCTTGATCCCAAGAATATATGCTTCCTCGCCTAAGTTCTTCATGGAGAATAATTTATTCAACCATGCCTTAACAAACTGTAAGACTGGAATTTAATTTCCAATATGTAATATTTCATCAACATATACTATTAGGAAAACTACTGCATTCCCATAAAATCATTTGTAGAAACAAGTATCACATTCATTATTTGTAAAACCAAATTCCATTATGGCTTCGTAAAAATGAATGTTCCATGACCTGGATACTTTTTTAATCCATAAATGTATTTTTTCAACTTTCATATCTTATTGGCATCCTTTAGAGTCACAAACCTTTCAGGTTGTGTCATATATACATCTTCTTGAAGGTTCCCATTAAGGAAGGCTTTTTTAACAACCATTTTCCAAATCTCATAGTCATGGTAAGTGGTAATGGCCAATAGAATTATGATGGATTTTAGAATTGAAAATGGTGAAAAGGTTTCATCGTAGTCAATACCGTGACGTTGTTTAACCCCATTTTCAACCAGTCGTTCCTTATAGGTACTTGTCTTTCCATGTCCAGTTTATTCTTGAATACCCATTTTCAACAAACATGATTTATATATACTAGAATATCTACCAAAATCTAGACTTAGTTTTAGTACATGGAATCCATTTTAGAATTCATGGCTTCTTTCCACTTAGCAACATCTGTGCCACTAACTACTTCCTTGCAGGTTAAAGGATCATTATTATCAACTAATAATGAATCAACATCCTTAGTGGCTAGAAAAATATACCATTATAGTTCCTTAACCTCTTTTGTACTCCTACATAGTTCTTGTGTCTCTAAATCATATTCTTATTCCATGAGGCTCTGTGGAATCTGCTTCTGTACAAACTCTTGTGTGCCTTGAGCCTTGACTTCACCGAAGTCTATCTCGCTCCCACTATCTCTTTTGGAGATGTTCTCCCTCTCAAGTAATATGTTGTGTCTTTCCACTATTACCTTTCTATATGATGGGTTTTATAGGTAATATCCCATTGTTTCCTTGGGGTATCCTATAAAGGTACACTTTGTGCCTTGGGGTGCAAGTTTGTCACCTGAAGAGGCTTTAACAAACGCTTCACTTCCCAACACATGAAAATTCGATAACATGGATTTTCTTCCACTTTGAAACTCATATGGAATACTATTTATCGATTTAGTTGGTACTTGGTTTAGTATGTGTGCCACTATTTGTAATATATATCCCCAAAAGGATAATGTAAGACTTTCATGAATCATCATTGATCTCATCGTGTCCAACAAGGTGTGGTTCCCCATTTCACTTACACCATTCCACTGAGGTGTGTACGAAAGAGTGAGTTGGGATAGGATCCCAAACTATTGTAAGTAATCAATGAAGTATTGATTAAGATATTCTCTACCCTAGGCTGATAATATTTTCTTAATCTTCTTACCGTGTTGGTTATCAACTTCATTCTTGTATTCTTTGAACTTATTAAAAGAATCTGACTTATACCTCATTAAGTAAATATATATTTATATCTACTAAAATTATCAGTAAAAGTTATGAAGTATAAGTAACCACCCCTTGATTCAACTGGAAATGGTACACACAAATTGGTATGAACCAATTCAAGAATATCTTTATCCCTTTCACCTTTCCTACTAAATGGGGATTTGGTCATTTTTCCTTGTAATCATGTGTGACATACACCAAGTAATTTTAGTTAAAAAGAATCAAAATATCTATATTGATGTAATTTTTTTAAAAGTTTCTCATTTATATGATCTATCTAGTGATTCTAAATTTGGGTGTGGTATGAGTCACGTGAAGTAAATTTTTTATCGATTTTTCATTACTTGGTTTGTGTAATAAAACACTTAAATTATGTTATATAAATGTGCCTTACCAAAACATATTCTATATTTATAAAATAAGCAACATTAATTTCTGAACTTGATAATAAATCCATTTATATCTAGTATGGATATAAAAATAATGTTTTTTGTTATAGAAGGCACATAATAACAATACTTCAACACCAATTTCATCCCCATTGAAAATGTTAGGTGGTAGTCCTCGACATATACAATAGAAAGTTTAGCTCTGTAGGATGATCATTGTAACGCCCCGACCCCAGCTACCCAGAGTCGGTGCATTATTTACGTAACATTGGCATGATCACAAGAAAGATCAAATCTCGAAAGACCGATTGGTTTAGTAGCCTTGGAAATACTAGATATAATCATAAAGTTTTACATTACATTTCAAAGTGAAAAACTACTACAACAACAAAGTCTTCATATCCACACTATTAACCCCTCATAATATCCCTGCAAGTCATTCATAAATTACTTCTTCACTACCTGGGAAAAATAAAACATAGAAAAGGGGTGAGCTCAAATGCCCAGTAAGGATAACAATATAGCGGAAACTTTCATCAATAAGAATAAACATTTAAGGCAATGTATAACTAAAACAAAAGCCTTTTAAACATGAACTTTCAACATGGTATGGCATAAATAAAATGAAATAATGCCATTTACTTATTCACATGGATATTCCACTAATCGAATAATCACATGCAAAAATAAATAACCACTTTCATAATGTTGGAATGCATAATGCTAAACGTTAATTTCTTTGTCTAGGCCTCATCCCAAGACCTAGGGGTTACTTCTAACCGGAACCCAACCCGGAGTGCCTCTAATAACCGGACACCAACCCGGAGTGCCTCTAATAACCGGACACCAACCCGGAGTGCCTCTAATAACCGGACACCAACCCAGAGGGCATACTTTTACCAGTCCCTAACCTGGAGGGCTTACTTTAACCAGTCCCCAACCTGGAGGGCTTACTTTTACCAGTCCCCAACCTAGAGGGCTTACTTTTACCGGTCCCCAACCCGGAACATACTTGTTTAGCACATTCATCTGAAGAAAAGTTTGAAATATAACATAAACATTCGGATTAAAACTAGAATACGAAATGTCAATAGTTTCACCATAAATAATGAATGGTATAAAATAGCACATCCACAGTCAAACATATCACAAAACCTTCAATACAATATAGAAGTTTTGTATTATAATAAATCAACTTCAAATAAGCGTAAAATCCATTAAAGGATGTTGACATAGATGAAATCAAAACACTTTTTAGAGAAATATCTCTTTCTATTTTTGAAATCATTTAAGAGCCATATAAAATAAAACATTTTCTTGAAAATATTATTGTAAGCTTGTAAGGAAAGCTTTGACGATTTTATAACGGCAGAAAATATCCGCACCCGCCGTATAAGTAAAAAAAACATTCTTATCTCAATTCTGTCGAAAAGGTTAAAAAGGACCTTGTTTGGAAAACGACGGAAAGATTCCTTTATAAACCTCTTATAAAAAGTCAAACAAGGGTATAAATGACTTTAACCCATATTCTTGTAAATAGTAAAAATGTTTTGAAATACATTTCGAAGAAACATGGATGTGGATGATAAAGAGATCCCAGTAGATTATTACGTATAATACAACCTCGGATAATGAAGAGATTGTGAAATAACCCTTACCTTGTACTTTTCCTTGGTTGGGGTAGGTTAACCTCCTGTATAATGGTGAAATAGTTGTTATTAAATTATACAAGAATCATATATATTAATATGATATCATATATGATCTTTTAACATTGATTTGTTAATAATATCTTAGAATTATCGTCATTTCGGGAGTTAACTTACTCATTTTCTTTTATATGTTTTGTTACATAAGCCATGGTTGTTGTATCTTATTCATATCCAGAATGATATACAGTCCTTAAACATCATTTTTAAATCATCAAATGATAATTATACTTGAATGGATACGATGGAGAATGAATCTCATCGCGTTCGTGGAGACGGTAGTCCGTACGTACGCACGAGCGACAATATCATTCTTTTGATATTAAAATAATATATAAATGGATGGTATATCATATATAAAGAATCATTAACATGTTATATTTATTATTTACATGAGTTACACATCATTATTATACCCATCCAAATAATATTATATTGAATAACAATTACACCACGACGTGGAGACGGTAAGCCGTACGTACGCACGTATGGTGACATGTTATTCAAAGGGTGGATAGAATACTGAATATAGTTGTACCATATTTATAATAACATCACAGTATATAAATGATACTGGAGTCATTATTTTAGAATGGTAACAACAAAGGAAGAAGAAGTGGAAGAAGAAATGAACTTGGAAAAGGGGTGGTGAAAACATTACCTCTTCTTCGGGTTCTTCCTTTTGATTTGATCAAAAGGGCTCCTTAGGTTGGCTTTCTGATCAAACTAAGGCCCCTAGGTTGTAGTGAGGGATGTTGGGAGAGTATTTGGGCAGAGTTTGGCCGAACCAAAAGGCTTTAGAGTTGTGAATAAATGAGAAAGAGGAGTGCCCTTTTATAAGAGGGGTGAGGGGCACCTTTGGAAAAGCTAGAAATATTAATTTATAATAAATTCATATTCGGTTTCTAATGGCTCCAAAGTTGACTATTCAAAGGTTAAGGTGGGGATAGGTCGAAAACCACTCAACCAATAGAATTTAGACAGGTTTGGGTACTTATATTAACCTTATCTTTAAGTATTAACTCTAAGTTAATTAGTTTCACTTTTACAATGTCTCTTTGTATTTTTTTATAATATGGTTAATAAACTTACTATATACATCCAAGCGACCCCCAAGTGGTCCATTAATGAGGAACCTATCATAATATAAGTCTCTTGTCCGAACCTTAGATTTTTAGGAATTTAATATCAATTAATAATATAATATTTGTTTTAAGAACTCTTTTATGTCAATTTTGACACTATTCAATAGTTGATTTTTGTGAAACTCCTAACAGATTGATTACTTCGAACAAAGTCAATTAAATCAATCCTAATATATCATATTATCATATAAAATTAGTTTAATTCATTAAAAGTTTCATATTATAATTATTTGGGTATTTATAAGATCAATTATTTTTATTTTTCACTATTTTAGTAATTACTGCATCATCATTGTGTCATAAATAAAATAAATTATATAATGTCTAAAAATTATAAATAAAATATCATTATGTAGGAAATCTTTTTAGCTTTCTAATGAATATTTATAATAGAAAATCCAACATGTATAACCCTATGTAACAATTGTTCTTCTAAAAGATGTAAGCTTATGCCATTTTTATTTTTATTTTAACTTTATTAATATAATGTGTCCCTACCACATACAAGTGGCTCCAAGGGGTCCCCAAATTGACCCAAGGATGCTCATGGTCGGGTATGTGTCCACCAATAAGGTTAGGACACGTTTTAGGGTAATTTCGTATTATTATAATATTATTTTTTAACCCTTATTTACCGGATTTACCCTTTAACCATGGTAAATAAAATATTTACCGCAGTAATTATTCAAAATGTCTAAAAATAAAAGTTACCTATTTACACAATTTGAACATCCTGATTCCAAATATGGAATCCATTTTCCTAAATTCAAAACACAGAAGTGGCAGAAATTAATTTAAAATTAATTCCCGCTGTCAAAACAAAAAGCGTGTTTTTAAGAGATAATAACTATCAAAAGATTGACACTTGTTTATGTTCGGTTTAATTGTAAAATTATGTCCAATGATAAACATTAAATTGAATGGTAAAAATATATTCTAAATATACTTTAAAACCACTCAAATTCACAATTTATCACTATTAATTATTTTGATTAAAAAAGTTGTTTTTAATTAAAATTTAGTAATTTTCACTATTCATCAAAATATGAAAGTTATTCGAAAAGTACAAAAATTTCACCTTAGGCTAAATTCGATATTCCGAATCCAAAAATGAAGTCCATTTTGAAATATAAAATATATATAATTTCAAAAAGTAGGTAATACTATTCATAACGGCTAGTTTGATTGGTTGTGGTGTGTTAAAATCTCGAAGTTGCGTAAAATGCACGTCATTGCATTATTCGAAAGGAAACATACCGAGGAAGCTTGGGGTGTTACATTCTCCCCTCATTCAATAAATTGCGTCCTCGCAATTTTTAAAATTTTGCTTGGGAATATAATGGAAAGTCCCACATCGGAAAAAGAGTCAATAAAACTATCACTTTAAAAGAAAGAAAGAGAGGTATAAGGGTCATCCAAGATAACCCATACTTGGATTCCATGTAAGAAAACGTGGATATGGATGATAAACTAAGTGTCAAGTTCTGATGGAGAGGGATAGAAATCATGATCATGAGAAAGTTAACAATGAGAAAACCTCAAACTTGTGTTGGGACAAACGACCATTAGTCTTCTAGTAGGAAAGTAAACGGACACCATTTTTTTAAGTTACATTACATAAGGAAGAGGAATTCATTTATGATATTGACTAAGAACATTATGAGATATACTTACATTTTAAGTATATTTTCATTCTTTATAAATTTCCACCACTATCTCATTTTTTTTAAACGATCAGTATTCAAGAAGACTTGGTCACACTGGAAGAGATAGAATAAACTTCTATAGAATCACATGATCCATGAAGGATAAACCATATATTTAAATTGTCTTTGAAGATTAATCAAAACCAAAATGGTCAGTGAATGATCTAATGATCCCCCAAAAGGATATTCATTGAGATAAATATGCACTAATCTTAATTTCTAAAATTAAACCAACAATACCCCAAAGTTAAATAGATACCATTCAATAACCAATTGTCCTTAAAATCCTTTAATATAATCCAAACTAATATTGAAACCCAAAACATAGAAGAATTTGATTAGGTAGTCTCCCATGTTAAATTGTATCTCCAAATGACATCAGATACTCTTAAAGTTACATACTCAAAGGTAATTAACCTAATCACATATTCTCTATTATAGTTTAATCATTTCCATAAATAACCCAAATCACTATAAATCCACAATAAAAACGTAGATAAAAATCTATCATTACTCCACAAATGAAACCCCGTAGTATTCTATTTTCCTTGGGCATATAGTGTTCCCAACAAAGCGAACATCTTCCAAAATAACATTTATCACTTAATCACCAAATCATTTTCCTATACCAAGGGTATTCTTTTGATATGAAATAAGAACCCAAATCAACTTATTATTGATCAATAAAATCATTTAACTAAAAAAAAAGTCACACTAACCAGGGACTTCACGTAGTCCAGTGGTAGGTGATAAATCCCAATCGCACTTTGGTTGTGGGTTCGATTCCCATAGCTTTGTCCGACGCGACGGGTTGTCACACGGTCTACGTGTTGTCCTTTTTCAAAAACTATATTTTATAATATTGCCAAAATGAGATAAATTCCTCAAAATACTATATCATAAATTTACCCACAAATGTTATATCATACCTTGAATCTTCATCCCAAATTAGAATAACTTATAATTCTCTCAAACCCCAATGATCATATAAATCCAAATGGTTATTTATACCCATATCCACAAGAGAAGAGACAATTCTTCCTCAAATATCATTCTCACATGGCAAACTGCGGTGTTACAAATACAAGAGAAAATTATTCCATAGTAAACCCATCAACAAGGAGTGCTAATACTTTTTAAACATTTCTCCAACCATTTATTCCCACATAGCTTCTTCTTTGACCAAAAAATATCCTATAGAATAGGACATTCACTCGGGTAATGGCCAGGTCCCCTACATTTACGGCAAATGACTGTAAATGGACTCTTGGGACCATTTTTATCTTCTTCCATAGTACTCTTCATTTTTCTTCGGCAATTGTTTACTTTATGTCCTTCCTTCCCGCACATAAAACATTTTGTTGTCCCATTGAGACACTTTCCTGGGTGTCTCTTTCCACATTTCCTGCATGATGAAAATTGAGGGTTCTTTTCTCCATGGTCTCCATTGCTGGAGCTCTTATCATTTATCACCTTTCTCTTCCTTGTTGAGTCTGGGAGTTGGTTAATATATATGTTGTTGATCATATTTTTGGAAAACTGATTTGGCATAAAGACGATATCTTTTATGCCTATCAACATTCCATTTTGTTGCTCATTGCCACCACCGTTCCCATCTTGTACATCATTCTCAAAGTCACTATGACTTCCTTGGAATCCAACCATTGACTAAAACCATAAAGCATTGTGTGAGTAATAGTAGTCGTAAAATCATTTAGAGATTAAAATGTCACCATATTCTCAATTTGAAACATATTAGGATTAACCAAGGTCATTTACTCTCATCTTATATATATATTACTTAAATTGGTTTGTAAAGAAAATGTAAATTATCCTAAGCATATCCCCCGGGAGTGTCGTAACCAAGAGTGCAGAAAGGAACGTTGTCGTGCACCAGTTCCCGTTCGAGTCTAGCTCAAAGCGGTGTTTTCGGGTTTTAACCCTAGGTACATCTGTGCCAGAGCCGCCTCTACCTGCTCGTATCCAGACAGGGATGTATTGCTCGGAAAACTCACAAAATCCCGACAATACCAAAATTTTAGGAAGTTCTTTTATACTAATCCTCAAAGTTCATCTTAGGTCTACGTGCTCTAATCAGAGTTTATCTAAATCTAGCTACCAAGGTTTGTACTAAACTTCCTCTGATACCAACTGTAACGCCTCGACCCCAGCTACCCAGAGTCGGTGCATTATTTACGTAACATTGGCATGATCACAAGAAAGATCAAATCTCGAAAGACCGATTGGTTTAGTAGCCTTGGAAATACTAGATATAATCATAAAGTTTTACATTACATTTCAAAGTGAAAAACTACTACAACAACAAAGTCTTCATATCCACACTATTAACCCCTCATAATATCCCTGCAAGTCATTCATAAATTACTTCTTCACTACCTGGGAAAAATAAAACATAGAAAAGGGGTGAGCTCAAATGCCCAGTAAGGATAACAATATAGCGGAAACTTTCATCAATAAGAATAAACATTTAAGGCAATGTATAAATAAAACAAAAGCCTTTTAAACATTAACTTTCAACATGGTATGGCATAAATAAAATGAAATAATGCCATTTACTTATTCACATGGATATTCCACTAATCGAATAATCACATGCAAAAATAAATAACCACTTTCATAATGTTGGAATGCATAATGCTAAACGTTAATTTCTTTGTCTAGGCCTCATCCCAAGACCTAGGGGTTACTTCTAACCGGAACCCAACCCGGAGTGCCTCTAATAACCGGACACCAACCCGGAGTGCCTCTAATAACCGGACACCAACCCGGAGTGCCTCTAATAACCGGACACCAACCCGGAGGGCATACTTTTACCAGTCCCTAACCTGGAGGGCTTACTTTAACCAGTCCCCAACCTAGAGGGCTTACTTTTACCAGTCCCCAACCTGGAGGGCTTACTTTTACCGGTCCCCAACCCGGAACATACTTGTTTAGCACATTCATCTGAAGAAAAGTTTGAAATATAACATAAACATTCGGATTAAAACTAGAATACGAAATGTCAATAGTTTCACCATAAATAATGAATGGTATAAAATAGCACATCCACAGTCAAACATATCACAAAACCTTCAATACAATATAGAAGTTTTGTATTATAATAAATCAACTTCAAATAAGCGTAAAATCCATTAAAGGATGTTGACATAGATGAAATCAAAACACTTTTTAGAGAAATATCTCTTTCTATTTTTGAAATCATTTAAGAGCCATATAAAATAAAACATTTTCTTGAAAATATTCTTGTAAGCTTGTAAGGAAAGCTTTGACGATTTTATAACGGCAGAAAATAACCGCACCCGCCGTATAAGTAAAAAAAACATTCTTATCTCAATTCTGTCGAAAAGGTTAAAAAGGACCTTGTTTGGAAAACGACGGAAAGATTCCTTTATAAACCTCTTATAAAAAGTCAAACAAGGGTATAAATGACTTTAACCCAT
The DNA here is from genome assembly GCA_963277665.1 of Viscum album. Taxonomy (NCBI): domain Eukaryota; kingdom Viridiplantae; phylum Streptophyta; class Magnoliopsida; order Santalales; family Viscaceae; genus Viscum; species Viscum album. Next base: position 743,113,380 of record OY728155.1, on the reverse strand, counting down.
ATTCTTGTAAATAGTAAAAATGTTTTGAAATACATTTCGAAGAAACATGGATGTGGATGATAAAGAGATCCCAGTAGATTAATACGTATAATACAACCTCGGATAATGAAGAGATTGTGAAATAACCCTTACCTTGTACTTTTCCTTGGTTGGGGTAGGTTAACCTCCTGTATAATGGTGAAATAGTTGTTATTAAATTATACAAGAATCATATATATTAATATGATATCATATATGATCTTTTAACATTGATTTGTTAATAATATCTTAGAATTATCGTCGTTTCGGGAGTTAACTTACTCATTTTCTTTTATATGTTTTGTTACATAAGCCATGGTTGTTGTATATTATTCATATCCAGAATGATATACAGTCCTTAAACATCATTTTTAAATCATCAAATGATAATTATACTTGAATGGATACGATGGAGAATGAATCTCATCGCGTTCGTGGAGACGGTAGTCCGTACGTACGCACGAGCGACAATATCATTCTTTTGATATTAAAATAATATATAAATGGATGGTATATCATATATAAAGAATCATTAACATGTTATATTTATTATTTACATGAGTTACACATCATTATTATACCCATCCAAATAATATTATATTGAATAACAATTACACCACGACGTGGAGACGGTAAGCCGTACGTACGCACGTATGGTGACATGTTATTCAAAGGGTGGATAGAATACTGAATATAGTTGTACCATATTTATAATAACATCACAGTATATAAATGATACTGGAGTCATTATTTTAGAATGGTAACAACAAAGGAAGAAGAAGTGGAAGAAGAAATGAACTTGGAAAAGGGGTGGTGAAAACATTACCTCTTCTTCGGGTTCTTCCTTTTGATTTGATCAAAAGGGCTCCTTAGGTTGGCTTTCTGATCAAACTAAGGCCCCTAGGTTGTAGTGAGGGATATTGGGAGAGTATTTGGGCAGAGTTTGGCCGAACCAAAAGGCTTTAGAGTTGTGAAGAAATGAGAAAGAGGAGTGCCCTTTTATAAGAGGGGTGAGGGGCACCTTTGGAAAAGCTAGAAATATTAATTTATAATAAATTCATATTCGGTTTCTAATGGCTCCAAAGTTGACTATTCAAAGGTTAAGGTGGGGATAGGTCGAAAACCACTCAACCAATAGAATTTAGACAGGTTTGGGTACTTATATTAACCTTATCTTTAAGTATTAACTCTAAGTTAATTAGTTTCACTTTTACAATGTCTCTTTGTATTTTTATATAATATGGTTAATAAACGTACTATATACATCCAAGCGACCCCCAAGTGGTCCATTAATGAGGAACCTATCATAATATAAGTCTCTTGGCCGAACCTTAGATTTTTAGGAATTTAATATCAATTAATAATATAATATTTGTTTTAAGAACTCTTTTATGTCAATTTTGACACTATTCAATAGTTGATTTTTTTGAAACTCCTAACAGATTGATTACTTCGAACAAAGTCAATTAAATCAATCCTAATATATCATATTATCATAGAAAATTAGTTTAATTCATTAAAAGTTTCATATTATAATTATTTGGGTATTTATAAGATCAATTATTTTTATTTTTCACTATTTTAGTAATTACTGCATCATCATTGTGTCATAAATAAAATAAATTATATAATGTCTAAAAATTATAAATAAAATATCATTATGTAGGAAATCTTTTTAGCTTTCTAATGAATATTTATAATCGAAAATCCAACATGTATAACCCTATGTAAAAATTGTTCTTCTAAAAGATGTAAGCTTATGCCATTTTTATTTTTATTTTAACTTTATTAATATAATGTGTCCCTACCACATACAAGTGGCTCCAAGGGGTCCCCAAATTGACCCAAGGATGCTCATGGTCGGGTATGTGTCCACCAATAAGGTTAGAACACGTTTTAGGGTAATTTTGTATTATTATAATATTATTTTTTAACCCTTATTTACCGGATTTACCCTTTAACCATGGTAAATAAAATATTTACCGCAGTAATTATTCAAAATGTCTAAAAATAAAAGTTACCTATTTACACAATTTGAACATCCGGATTCCAAATATGGAATCCATTTTCCTAAATTCAAAACACAGAAGTGGCAGAAATTAATTTAAAATTAATTCCCGCTGTCAAAACAAAAAGCGTGTTTTTAAGAGATAATAACTATCAAAAGATTGACACTTGTTTATGTTCGGTTTAATTGTAAAATTATGTCCAATGATAAACATTAAATTGAATGGTAAAAATATATTCTAAATATACTTTAAAACCACTCAAATTCACAATTTATCACTTTTAATTATTTTGATTAAAAAAGTTGTTTTTAATTAAAATTTAGTAATTTTCACTATTCATCAAAATATGAAAGTTATTCGAAAAGTACAAAAATTTCACCTTAGGCTAAATTCGATATTCCGAATCCAAAAATGAAGTCCATTTTGAAATATAAAATATATATAATTTCAAAAAGTAGGTAATACTATTCATAACGGCTAGTTTGATTGGTTGTGGTGTGTTAAAATCTCGAAGTTGCGTACAATGCACGTCATTGCATTATTCGAAAGGAAACATACCGAGGAAGCTTGTGGTGTTACAATCATAGATCTACCTACCCTTAGTCAATTTTCTTGAATCTACTTGGTTCTTGTATTTGGATACATATGTGAGCACCATAAGCTGTATCTAATACCCAATTTTTAAAAATAGATAGATTTCACTTGATAAAAAACGCACTTGAAGTTTCACCTGGCTTCTTTGGATGAGTGAAATTTTTCTTATAGTGGACCTTTTTTCCACATTAAAAAAAACTAGATTCCTATTCCCTTACCTCCCCTTTGATCTTCCTTTTATTGGAAGGGTGTGAAGAAGCTTTGGGCTTAAATCTATTTTCCTTCCCTTTCCTCTTATTCACCATAAGTACAGAAGGTTTTTCACGCTTTATGTATTTATCCACTTGAAGAAGGAGGATAATAAGACCTGACATAGACTTATCAATTTTTTTCATATTAAAATTTACAACAAATCTATAGAAGCTCTGATGGAGTGATGTAATAATGAGATTGGTTCCCAGTTATTCAGGGAGTTTCAACCCTAGAACCTCCAAGCGCTCAATGTTGAAAATGAGCTTGACTATTTGAGGCCCAACTGGGGAACCCTCTCCAAGATTAATTTGAAAGAGTTCCTTGGAGATATCAAACAATTACTATCTAGATCTATCCTAGTAAAGACCACAAAGGTGCTCTAGTATGCAATATGTATCCATGTTTTCATGAGACTTCATGAGTTCACTATACATTTATGATAACATCAAACATTGAATGTTGACCGCGTCATTCATATGTTTCTCATATTCTAGGAACTCTTAATCACTTTCCTCTTGGACATGAAGATTGGGTAATGAGGAGTCCAACACATAAGATTTCTGGTCATGGTGTAGAGTAACCTGAAGGCATCTAAACCATTCCTGGAAGTTACTACCAGTGAGGATGTTGTCTTTATCTTGTATAGATCGTAGAGATAGTGTGGTTGAGAAGATTGTCATTTTTATTCTATAATTGAAAGATAACATTATTAGTACTTTCATGATTATAATTTTGTGAGAAGTAATAAATTAATTTTTATTAAGTCTCCCACTATTTTATCAAGTCATAATGGCCCTCACCATTGAACTTGGAATGTCTAGTTTCTTGGACATTCTAGTGGAAATGATCTATATTCCCCTTTTTATAACACCAAAAAGGGTTGATCAAGCTATTTGAAGGTATTTAGGTAGGTATGTCTTTTCCAACTATGGGCTTGGAGCTCCTTGATCCGTTGAGTGGACTCCCCAATCCTAAAATCCTAACTTGAATTTCCTCAACACTTGCCTCCAAATTTACACCAAGTCTATCAAAGGATACTCCCCTTGATGTAAAATGGTTAATTAAACCCAAAAATTTCATAAGATATTTCTTTATAAAAGTAAGTGTCCCAACAAGTGTTGGTCAAACACATAGTTTTATTGAGTCTTGACCTTAATCAAGTAACAGATGGCTTAGTCTGACTTAATATTTTATTGGGGGATTTTTTTATCTCTTATGAGAAAATTTCTTATTGTGTTTATCACATGATTGTTAATATTAATTGTAATTTACTTAAGTGATTAACCATGTCTTGATAATAATTTACACATAAGGAAGGTTTATTTTAGTACCATATTTCATGCTTGTTAATTCATTAATTATGTAGTTGTGACAATACATCCATAATGGAAAACCATACAACATATAGAGATAAAATAATGAAAATGGAATGATCATGATATTTTATGATGGTTAGTTAATCTAGAAATTGATAAACTAACCACTTACCTAAGGGAGAAACAATTTGAACCTTTTTAAGGTTCATGTTTACAACTATCCATCTGTCCACCTTTGTATCTCTTTGGATTGGTTTTTCCATAGCTACTGACTTGAACCACCTCCACAATCTTGGGAGCTCCATCCATTACATATTCTTTTTAACTCACATGCAGGTGAGGGGTAAAATGGGGGTTTAGATAAAATAAAACCATGGGCATGCAGACCCTACATATTAATGGGGAAATATGGAATATAGACCAACAATTTAATTTAATTAAAATTAAAAGGAAACTAATCACATACAAAGGTCTGGTATAGATCAAGATTGTCCACATATATGCAATTAATTTTGAATTTAATAAAAATAGAATTCAATTCCTTAATCATTCTTAAAGATAAATCACACTTGAATTGATAAATTATTATCTTTAATTAATCAATCATTTTATATTCATCCCTTTCTGAATTTACTTGAGATTCTTATCCATTACATTGAAGGTAACACAGTGAATACCCATTCAACTCTACCCAACATACATTATATTCGTATACTATTTTAGTCTCATGACATATTTCATACATGATTTAATGCCTACTATCACAATGTGCACTTCAAAGATGATTACATGAATCATCTGATTTTTCAGCCATGTGTTATGATTCAATGCACAGAGTAAGAACTTTTAATATCATTTATACATGATTGGTAGATAAAAAATTATGTAGATATTAAAGTTTTAATTATGCATAATTTTGTAAAGTACACAACATGTAGTTCTGACTATATGGCGTGTACTACCTTCACCTTCTATCTGAAGTACATGAATAGGGACTCGGCGTGTGTGGTGTACTTCAGAAATATCATAGTACACAACGTGTCCAGTGAGCCACACACCATGTTGTCTTTGAGTTACACAATCAATGGTCTGTTGAGTCGTGTATGGGATATATGTTTTCTCCCTGACCTGAAAGGGACTACACGTCGTGTCCAGTGGGCCACAGGGTGTGTAATCTGGTAACCATGTGCCTATCTATCCTGGTCAACACGTGGTGTAAGAATTAACTACACCACATGTAATAAATGTACACGACTTGAGTAATTTCTGAACTACTCTTGATGTGATGAACATAACTACACAGAGTGTAATCAGGATTACACGGCATGTATGGTAGATTACATAGTGTGTAACTCCGAATTCATGACATGTACTGTCATGTTACTTGAACAGAATCGTCAGCGCCTCCAAATGAGTTCCTCAATTTAGTTTTAATCAAAAAATTATTCATTTCTGATAGATCTGTGAGAAATTATAGAGGAAGAACATATCTCAAAATTCAGATTAAAAAAATTATCAAACATTAATTAACAAACTAAATTATTAAAGTGTAAATCACCAACTAATTATTTAAATAATTATAAATGATGATGTGATCACTCTGATACCACTTGAAGGATCCAAGCATAGCGGAAGCATGACATTGGGTGGGGCCCAACTTTTCTTTTACTATTATTAATTACTAATATGAGATCAATACAATGATGTACTCCAGTATCTGTGGATTTAAATCAAATATTTATACAAAGAAATAAAAACACTAAAACCTTGAGAGAGGACACTTCACATCATGTTTATAATTAATTTAATTAATTTATGAATAAATTAATTACCTGGGTCTTTGGTACTTTCTTCTTTGATGATCGTTGATCATCCATAATGATCCTTCTAGATTGCATTAATAATGCTCACGAGGATCCAAAGTAGAACCCCTACAGCGGTAATGCACACATTCTTAAATGGTCTACGATCAATGCTAATCATTCTATGGGTGCTTTCATGGTGAAGTGAATATCTTGTGTTGATCATTCTTGATCAATCGTTCTTTGGTCTTGAATAATTTCTCTCGATCCTGAGATGGAGAGTGCAGATATAAGTCAAGAGAGAATTCACCAACCATTGGCACAATAGACGCACCTATATATTATTTGAGTTGGGGTTTCAATTACAATATTTAATGGAATAATAGTGATTAAATGAAATTATAACCATTAGATAAAACCCATTTCATTTAATAACAATAACATCATAATTATATATGGCGCACTAACTTGCGCAAAATGGAACCATAAATAAAATCCCACGCCACATAATGATAACACTGTTATTATCATTTATTATGCCAACTATATAAACAATATTTACTAACTTGTAAATAATTAATTTATCACCATAAATGGTCTTACTCCTTTCTAACTTCTATTCCATTTATTGAACACCTGAATACATATTTTATTCTCTTAAATAAATATTTTCATTTACAAACTAGTAAATAAATATTATTAAATGTTCAATAAAATAAATAAATATATTCTATTCATGATCCGGTGAAGAAATATTTATTTTAATTTCTTCAATAATTTTAACTTGAATAAAATTATCCCTCGGTCTTGAGAATAATATTTATTCCATTAATTAAATTCAAATAGAAATTAGTCAAGACCAACAGAAACACTTAGTGTGTGGACCTCTAGGATTCTTTCTCTTTGGCATTAGGCGTAGTTTCCTAAACTCCAAGATTACTGTCTAGAAATGGGTCAAGGCACCCAAGAGAAAGAACTTAAATCCATAATGAAGAAATCCACATATGAATGCTCACAGTGTAATATAATTCCTATGTCTTAATATCTCATCTTGTAGGTTTCATGATGGTGTTATCAACCAATATGCTTGATACGTCATTCTTTGACTACCTGAAATAAACTTATCTATACACCATGACCATGGAATTTAGGGTGAAAATTCTAATTCAATAAATGGGAAAAGATATCAACATACATAAATGAAAGGGAAAAATCCTTCCTCAACTTATCCATTAATAACATGTCATTTGTGATGCACCCAATATACCCTACATCCCACCAACATATGACATGACAGTTTTCATCAGAAAATCAAAGTGTGTGAGTCATGACATATATTAATGATAATATTAAAGTCTAAGGACCATTAAACACACTCACAGATAGGAATATATGATGATACCAAAACATGCAAAATTCCTACTAGCGGGTTTATTCTCATAATCTCCTGTTTGGATATTACCAAGTGAAAACTTCATGAGAGGAAATATCATATGCTTATGAGTAATCACACTTGATAGTATGTATAATATGTGTCCCATTATAGTATGTCATCCAACCATAGAACTATATTTAATAATTTTGTTGTAGCATTTAACAGTTCTCATCATAGCGGGGAGCTTCCATGACCTTATCAATGAAACAAATACTCCTGGATATTATTACATCATAGTCATGTAGAATATGTAATAAGAAGTTTAATATTTAAATAAATTAAATATTCATGTAATCAAAGTAAAACTAGTTGATTCTTGAACACCAAATCTAACAGTTGGTTTGGGTCAGATCAGGGATCCTTGTTTTCCCGTTTGACATGTGGTGATGATGTGCAGTGCGACGAGATGGGTTTTGAATGGAGGCCATGCATGGGGTTGCATGTCAGAGGGTGGTCGACATGGATGTTATAGTGCCTAGAATTGGATCTTCTATGAGGTAGTCGTACATACCTAACATAGTGGGTGTTAATATTATTATTAATTTAATAATAATTATTATGGTGAATAATAATACTAAGGTTTAAAGTTTAAACCGAGAGTGGAAGAAGGGGCCTCCTATTCAAACGTACAAAAAGTAAGAGGGGAACCCCTTATATTTTTTTTTCATTTTATAATAATGATAATTATTTTAATAATAATATCATTAAATGAATAAAAAATGAAATGGGAGGTGCCTTTGGAGGAGAAAACATGTACACTAAGTGAGGCATGGTTCGATTTGAAAGTTAAAAGAAAAAAATATAATAATAATAATAATATAAAATATTATTATCATTATTTTTTATTTTCAAACCTTAATTCAGTCTTAAAGTTTTTATATTATATCGGATTGATGAACCGTCAGTGGAATCACAAACCTGGAATTAAGATGATCATTTTAAGTCCAATGTTGGATATTTAATTCAAGATCTTGGTGTGGGTCCACAGAGTGCCCATTATTATTATTATTATTACGAAATCTAATATCCAACATATCTTCTTTATACATTTTAAGAATTAAGAACTGTATAAGGCATTGTGACTCTGATATTGAGTACGATGTTTTGAGACCAATATCAGATATTTAATTCAGACTCGTGGATTGAGCCAACAAAGAACCTTTCATGCATTATGTGGTGAAATGTGACTTTTTCACTAGGTGTTCGATTTGGGAAAGTGAATATACTATCCCAGGTGTTTTTCTATGAGGATCAAAATAGTGTGATCCTTTGGCCATATGGAGTCTTTTTGGAGAGGTATATTAGTGGATTTAATTTATTTCCCTTGGATCGACAACGATCCTTGTTTATTCATCATGATTTTTTCTAAGACACATCGTGTAATACCCTTACATGCCGTGTAGTACTACATGGCCATCAAGCTGTGTGCTGGTGAGGACACGACCAAATAATATAGTGGGACCACACATTGCATGGGTTACCAACACACAATGTACCTCCTTTTTATGGAAATTATAAATCTCATATATCCTTTATTTGGAATTGTATTTTGGATCTTGAGTAGCCTATAATGAGTGTGTTTCCACATGTACCTCCATATGAATTCTTAGATAGACACATGAGATGCTGGGATTTATTGATGAATCTTTGGAACTGATGGAGACTCTTTTCCTGGGCTGGAATGTGAGATAGAGATCCCATTTCTTTCTCATTTTGGATTCTTTGGTTTGAGAACACACACACACACACATACAGATATATATATATATATATATGTTGATGGATTTGGTTACTCTCTTTCTATGGGTTGTAGAGATACACGTGGTAGTCCACCAACTCACCATGATAAGATCCTTATGGTTGGACAGGGTTACTCTCCTACTATGGGTGGTGATGACTCATTGTGTAGTACACTTACACACTGTGTTGAGCCCCTTGTGTTTGGATAAACTTACTCTCTTGTTTTGGGTTGATTTGTTCGTTGTTTTCCTTCTACTATATATTCCTATTGTGTTTCTTACTGCTCCCCTTTCAGTTTTTGGGGTGTCCTACTGGGTATGTATATACTCACCCCTGTATGGACTTTTCCCACATGTGACGTGTCGTATTAATATAGTAGATAGGTCAAAGATGATTACAAAGAAGCTTACAGATACCTTGGTGCACTATACCATGTACGGTAGTCAGATCTTGGAGATATAGAGCTGGTACCTCTCAGTAGTTTTTTACTTTATAGTTTTTTTTCAGGTTGGGACATCTTTCTAGTTGGACATGTATTTTTACCCTTTTTACTTTTTAGTTTACATTTTTGTACTCTTTTACTATCTAGAAGTTTTACATGCTTATCATGTTTCCTAGTAGTTATAAATTTAATTATTATTCCTCTACAATTATTCATAGATATGGATACATGCACAAGTATATGTACTCAGGAAAAGGCCTCCCCATGTTAGTTATGTATTTCATTATTGGTCACCAGCCCTGGCCTATAGAGGTGAGCTTTGGGTAGTTGTGGATCAAGACCCATTAGGTCGGGTCCTAATATAGAGAATATTCTGTCCATGTTCCATGTATCTTTGACACTCTTAAGGCACATTTCTTGGAAAAACCTATTTAAGTTAATTTTTTGATGCCCATAATATGTTGGGTCCAATAGAGTTAGGATATGAATACTTAGGCAGCCATACAAATTTCAATAAAGTATTCATGGGGAATCGTGAAGTTAAATTCATGGAAATAAAAGATTTAGTATGGACTACAAATTGAAGAAATATAAATGAACATTAATTAATATAGTTCCCTTTAAATACAATTTTAAAGCATGAAACATTAGACATACTTCATTTAGAAAATTTAACAAAGAAAGTTTTATATAACTCAGGTGTTTTTTTATTATAGATAATTCCACTTTTTTCTTTATTTGGTTTCATCATTGAAATAATTTTATCATAATTTTATTGAACATAAACAAAATTATATAAAATTTCCTTCAAAATTAAAATTTCTTTAATCAAATATTCATTATCCTTTTTTGAAATATCTCAATCATTTAAAAATTTCCCATTTGAATAAGAAGAAGTATTTATAAACACTTAATTTTCTTAATTATATTTCATATTTTTAAAAAAAGATATTTATTTTCTTCTATTAATTTCTATACAAATAACCAATTCCAAAAACATATTTTTATACCTTTTCATTTTGATCTATTAATTATTCCATGATTGGTTGTTTAGATTCAAAATAATATAAACTAAAATCTGGATTACAACTAACCTCATTCACACTAGTCACCATTAATCTTAGGATAATAATTTATTTTTTACTTCCAATTTCATCACTCAAATTGCATTCTTCTGTGTAACTCCATCTTTCCATGAAATGTATTTTCTTATTTTCTTATATTTATTATCTTAGTTCTCTTGATTTTGTTTTTGATAGTTTAGATTTATGTTTCTCTTCTTTCTATTGTCATAGCGTGTTAGTTCAGAAACATCATTATAATTAGATTTTTCTTTATTCTTTATATCATCCCTACTATTATCATTTCTAAATCATTTTCTGAATCCTCTAGTTATTTTCATCATTTTATGAGAACTATTAGTAAAATTGGCTATTTCCCTCTTACTTTTCTATGATTTAGAATCTTAAGATTTAGTGGAAATAATTATATTAGGTATAGGATAAGGTTTACACAAGAAAAATATAAGATAATAAAGTATAATTTACAAAAGGAAGAGGCTTTTAGAACAAGTGTTTGGTCCAAGTAAATAAGGTAGAAGGTCTATAGGGGTGGGGGTGAATAGATCAGTTAAATATTTTTAAAGGGTTGAATGAAATATTTAATTTAACTATAAAATTTAATTATAATATACATGCAATAAGAAATAAGAAGGGGAAAATTATAGATACAACACATTTAATTTTTATTATAGTTTAGTTTAATGGTATCCTACATCTACTCTTCACACCCCTATACTCTTTGAGAGATATGGTATTCACTATGGACCTAATTTTTAAGGGGGAATAATAACCAAATTAAAAACTTATTTTTCTAGTGGAGGTATAACCAAAGACACCTAAATTTAATGGTGAGTCACAACTCATTACAATACATACTCTAGATGCTGGGAGTGACAACCCAAGATCTTAACTTTATAATCCAAGAGTCACAACCTGAAGTGAAAGTTCTTTTTTGTTTGAAAATAATGAACCAAATAATTTAATCATAGGTGAGAGAGATAGAAATAATTAATAAAAAAACAAATATAATGAGACCAAAGAAGTTAATGAAGTTAAACAAAATAATACCATTGGTTCTTGAGTAATGGATCAACACACCCATTAAATGAAGTATTAATAATAGAATATTAGGTTCCTATTGAGAGTTCATCAATAAGATGGAATTGGCTGCATAGGATTACTTAGAAATTTAAAAGTTCATATAATTGCACAATACATGATATTTTGAAAGTTCACATCAAAGTAAAATCATCTCATCTCTATAGAGTTACATTGAAGGCACCTTGAATGTTGTTTTATCCCCTCTAAATGAAATAAAAACTAAAACAACAACCAATAATCATCTATACAATTTAAATAATAATTAATAATTATCGAATAGAGAGAGATTATCTTTCTAAAATTATCATTTTATATTAAAACATCTAAAGAATAATTCAAACCAAATTGAATTCATTGTTAAAAAGTTCAAAATATCTCTATAATTATTGGTCAAAATAAATACAATTAATATTGAAATATAGTTCATCAATAATAATAAAAATTTTTATTTTGAAATTTTTTCCATATAAATGCATATATATATGTGATATATATATATTCAACAATAATACACTAAAAAATATAAAGAAAATTTGAATAAATTTGTTATAATTAAAAATTATTTTATAAATATTAAAAACAAAGTAAACACTCATAGTAAATAAATTCAAAATATTGAAACTTCAATATGCAGGTTTATGCATGAATTAAGAACAATTTAAATCTGCATTAAAAAATATTTCAAACTTTCCAAAATAACTTCACATAGTTTCTATATTATTTATAAGAATTTTTGAAATCAATAAAACAATTAAAAATACTACTATAAATTTGAAACAAAAAAAATAATTTGAAAATTTATAGATTTCAGCTGAAGTAAAGGATCGACCACGAGATTTAAATTACCATGTATATTGACCATGAGGTTTAATAGATCACGAGGTATCCACTATATGAATAAAGGATTGAACATAAGATCAAATAATCATCCATAAGAAAAAATGATCACCCATAAGTATAAATGACTACATGTAAGAAAAAAAGATCGACCACATAAACAAATGACCGACCATGAAATAAGTCAAATGACCATAAGGAACAAGTGATCATGAAACAATTCTAGCTATCACGAGACTAAGGAATATAATCTACTGTGATAATAAAAAATAAGATAAATAAATATGTATATAGTGGCTACAAAAATTTCCGTTAAAAATTAGAGTATATCAACCAAAACAGAGATAAATTACACATTAAGTGTATGATTCCATAATAAATTATAACTACTAAACTAAAATTCATTTACACTATTTTCAATATTCAAAAAATAAAAAATATAAACAAATATTAACCCTAAAAATACAATAAACTCTAAGCACCAACAACTCTATAAATCCAAAAAACTCCAAGTACTAACAACCTTTGAATTTTAAATAATAGTTTAGACATTTCACCATATATTGAAACCCAAAAAATTAATTTTTAGGAATTTTAATCTATCAAGGAATAAATATCAAATATGAATAATAAAAAATTTCTAGGATGGTTTCAAGACTATATTTTCAAGGAGTTATTTATAATTATGAATTTCATTTCTGAACAACTTTGATAGCTATCTAGGGGACCAAGTATGCATGTATTATCTTGAAATGGTTATCTAATTAACTATCATACATTATATAAAATATGTCACAATGAATGTAATATGATATAAAATATTAGAGTTACTATTGTGGTGGAAGTGATGCATGTATCTTGTTGAAAGGGCATAAATCCAATTTACATTAATATTCCGTACTTTGAAATCATTGAACAAATATAGAAGTTAGATTATACAAAATTTCAAGTAACAATTTTTTGATGTAAATGGGTAGATAATAAGAGTTCTATTAAAATTTATGAATTTAATTCATGAAAGTGAATTTTAGTTAGTATGGGTATATGGATAAATCATTCATAATGGAATCAACAAATAAAAATTGATCAATTATTATGTTGTTGACTAAAACCATTTTACTGTCAAATGAAAATTCCATTGACATTGACCCTTTAATTGGTAAATTTTAATCATTTAATAGTGTTCAAAATAAGGATGATGTCTTCCATTTCAGAGGGAACCACAATAAGGGGATTTGGATACTTTATAGAGGGGATAAATCCCTTCAACATTTAAAGAAAAAATATTGTTCAATAATCATGTTATTTTTTTAATATATAGTATTTTACCTCATAATATCATGTGTTCCCTACTGAATTTATGAAATATAAATTAAATGATCCACTACTTTTGTATATAATGGATTTTACACATTCAGATGCTTCAAATTGTATTAAACAACGAGGTTCTCCACATGCTGATGCTATAAATTCCAAGGAACAACATATTGACAATGTTGGAATCAAGGAAATCATATAAGGTCAACAAACAATATTTGATAAAAAATTGGAGCATTGTAGTGAAATGATCATATAAATAATTATTAAGGTGAGAAGAAAATACATGAAATTTGATATTGGAAGGAATGGATGTGGCCAACCTATTGGCCCCAACAAGTCCATTTTTATTAGTTATATTGGGTTTACCACTTGAATGCACATGAAAATTGATACAGATTCATGGCACAAAGTTTCCCTTGTGCTAAATGAACTAATTTGTGAATTGATTAGGGTAACATTATCATAACTTTATCTATTTTACTAAAAAATAAAACAATGAAATATTTATTTAATCTTCACTATCCCTTAAAAAGTTCATTTATATTAGATTAATGTCAAATGAAATTCATTTTAATGGACCTTTGAAATGATCATAGAGTCTTTTTCAAAATTATTATGAAGCATCATATCAGGGATACTGAAGGGAAAGTAAAGACCCACCCACTACATATATACACACACATAATAAACCAAGAAACTTGGAATGCGTTCATTGTTCATCTTGATGATGCATCATTCTAGGTACATTGTAATTTTCGATATTTTACATGATATTACATGTATTAATCACTTTTATTAAGAGTTGTTAATTTATGGAATAATAACTGAGTGTTAAAAATAAGAAGTGTGAATCAAAACCAATGTACCTCTATCATAAAGTATGAATGAGGTATGCTTCACTTGAAAAATATGGTGTGTATTTTAAATATACACTAATTATTTTATGTAATATGAAACAAAAACCTAATTATGTTCCTTTTTATATATATATATTGATGAATAAAAATCCAAATCCACTTCTATCCCATATTATGTGATATACAAGGAGGCTCATGTAAATAAAGAGGGGAGAATAATAGATGAAAAAATACAAAGCATAGAAATCATGTATGTAGTACCCCCGGTTTCATGTAAGCAACAAAATATTTATGTCTTTGAAGTATTTAAAGTGTTTGGGTGATGTTTGGGAGGGACTGTATGCATTTTTGAATGTTTTTAGGGCTTTTCTAGAGGTTCATGGGTTGATCATGGTTAGTAGAAACCATGAAATTCCTACAAAAGACCATGAAAAAAGAAGCATTGGGCTCTGGGTAAGAACATAGTTAGGAACAAATATTTTTCCAAAACTTTTATCAACCTAGGAGTAACTGTTATTTTAGGTACAGAGGCATTTACAAAGTTAGCGCATGGTTTTACTAACCGTGTGACTAACCATGCACTGTTAAAATTTAGATCCTAAAAAAGTGTATCTAACCTGGTTTACCTCTAAACCATTAAATTTTCCTCCATTTTGACCCTAACTCAGTTTTTACTCCTCCCAAAGGCTATAGAGACGTTCCCCTTTGATCTAGGAATGATCTGTTGGAAAATCTTGCTGTGTTGAAGGCTAAATTCCTTGGTATGTATATGTTCTTGGTCATTTTCCTTAGATATAATCTTATTACTTCTCCTGGATTCATAAATCTTGTCCTTTTAGGATATATATATGATAGTTGTTTCCAATCATGATAATATTTGGATGTGTAGTTGTTAGGGAACAAGATTTATGTTGGGTTTTTAGAGATCCAACCTGGTTTTGTTCAATAATTCATGTCATTCTTTATTTCTGCTATAATTTTTGAGGTATGTGGCCTCACTCTCAACCCATATTTTTATAACTTGAAGGATTAGTTTCAAATTGACTATTTTTATTGAAATTAATTGTGATTTTTTTAAAATTATTGATTGAAACCCTCTTGTGATGTTTTTTGGAATTGTGAAAATTGGTTATTATGAAAAGTGCTTTGTTTCATGATTTTAAAATGACGTTTTAAAATATGGATTGATTTTGATTCATGGAAGTGGTTTTATATAAAGTTTTTCAATAAAATTAATGTTTTTTTGAAATGTATTGAAATGATTATTTTGGCATGGTTTTTTGGCATAGTTGGTTTTGGATGTTCATGTTGCATACAAGGCTTGGTTGAAATATGAATTGGTGCTTGATGATAAAGGTATAATGACACATAGAATTGGTTACCTTGTGATGAAATGGTAGATCAGAGAGAGACCACTCATGAGTATGGAACTGTCACTTAAGAATACATGTGTGGATAAGTAGAAATGTGGAATAGAGTGTATTTAACAAAATTGAAGTTTGATAAATTATTTGAGAATTTTTTTAGGTTTCTTTCCTTGAAAACTGTTTGGTTGGAAAATAGTTTTGGTGTGAAACTACTTGGATTGGATATGAAATAATGATATTATTTAAAATGGTTTTATATAATTTTTTATATAAATGTGCTAACATGTTCTATCCTAGTGGCATGAGTATGGAAGTAATTTTGGGAAAACCTACTGAGTTTCATTACTCACCCCCTTCCATGGCACTTTGGTGCTTTTGTAGATATTGTTTATCAATACATATTTACATGAAAATCATCTCATTTATTTAGTGATGAATTGTGAAACTTGGTCATGGATTGTGGAGTTGGATTTTGGAGCATGTTGGGAGCTGTGGTGTTGTGTCTTTGGAGTCTTTGAGCTTTATAGTTTTTTCTTCCACTTTGGTACTCTAATTTTGGTTATGGAGTAGTTTGGTATTGTTGTATTTTGGAATTAATTTGAGTTTTATTACATTTTTATAATGCATCATATAGTTGTTTTTGTTATGGTATGCTTGTTTTTGGTTGTTTTATTTTCAAATGGAAAATCTTCCCCCAAACGTATTGAATCCCTTGTCATTTATTGTCAGCCTTTGGAATCTTGGGGATGTCACCTAAGTCCAAGTATAAATTCTCTATCAAATCAAGCCAATGAATAGGGGTGTGATGTTACAAGTGGAATTATCTTGTTCGGTCCTTGACTTAAAAATAGTATCATTCTTGTTCAGTCTTTCTTTCATTTTGGGATAAATGGTTTTTGTTGTCGGTCTTGGAGTTGGAATTTATTTTGGTTTAGTTATCAAGTTGGGATGGTAGAAAGGAGTAGGATTGTTAGGACTTGAAAAATATAGAATAAAAAATATATAGAGAACCTTTTTATAATGAGCTTAAAGTTACCATGGATTTGGGTACATAATTGTTGTAGAAACACTTATAGGAGTTTCAATCTCATTTTCATGGTTTTATCCAATGAGAAAATCATGACACATATTTTAGAAATGGCTTCCCACTGGGAGTGTATATTTAATTTGAGTAATGATTTATCATTTGATGGGAAAATGTTGTTTTTTTAAAAATTGTTGATTTTTTTTTCAAATATTAGATTTTGAAATGACATGATATTGGTAATTTGAAAATGGGTTGATTTTAAAATTCATGGTGAAAATTTAAAAAATGGTTGAACGTGAAAACTGTTGAATTTTTGAAAGTAATGTTGTGATATATGATGTGGTAGAATTTGAAATTTTCAAGCCTTTATTTTCTATAGATTGAAACTTATGGAATTTCTTTTGGTCATAGAAAATGGCACCCGATAGGTGTCATAGAAACCAACCGGAAGAGGCTGATGAGAATGTGGTTACACCTAAGCCACATGTGAACCAATATCTAGATCGGATTATAGTCCAAGATTTCCAGGATATGGATAGAGGGAACTGGAGGGATGAACCAAGACAATTTTATCATTCCATTTAGTTCTAGAAAAAAAATCCACCCATCTTTTAGGGTGATTTAGAACCAAATAAGGCGATTGAATCTTCACTTTCCTTGGAAAACCACTAGAGTTGAAAGTCAGGTTGGTAATGTATATGATGGAGTATCTTTTATGATAATGGTGGGATTTAGAATTTCTAGATAAATTAGACCAAGGAATTTCATGGGAGGATTTTGAATAATTTTTTAATAAAAAATTATATCCTCATACTTTCATGATTGTAATAACAACATAAATTTTCAGCCTGAAGTAGGATAATATCTCAATGATAGAGTATGTAGATAAATTTATGAGTTTAGTCTTTTTTATACCTAAATTTACAATAAATATGTCCTTGATGAAACAAATTTTTGAATCAGGGATGAGGTAATAAATTCACTCGAAAATTTCTATGCTTTGTATAATAGATTATATAAAGATGGTCAATAGAACAATGGTGATATAAAGGGACATCTCAGGAGCTATGGGTGGAGAAATCATTTTGATACTATTTATTAGTTCCTTGAAACATGTGTTCTAGTTTTAAGAATCACTATTTCCAGGCGGTTTCCATTGGATTTATTTTTGGAACTGAAAACTTCCAACAGTTCTTTATCTAAATGGGAATTGCTTTCCAAAGGCAGGTGTTCATTAAGTTTGAACTTTACGATACTTAATAACGTGCATTGGCTGAGAGGATGGGAGGTCAGACTCATCACACCCTTTTGGGGGGAATTATTGTCTACCTTGGGACTCTCTTTATAAATTTAAGTTATTTTCATGAATCCTTATTAATTCACCAAGTATATCATAAGTATCCCTTATAATTTACAATCACTTATTAAAATGTGTAAAATTTAGAATCATCAGTATGCATTAAAGGTTTTTCATTAATGGAAATATCCGTATTTATTTGAGGTTTTCCATTAATGGTATCCTCTAATATACTGATTAGAGATTATTTTAATCATTTTTGTGATGATACTGGGTTTTAAGACACTCAGTGGGGAACTCTAAAATTCATTATCATCTAGGGAGACGACGGTTTGTTTTGATCTTGGGATCATGCCCGTAAAATGGGCTACCTACATATCCTTGTGGAAGGAATCAAAACCCTCCTAGTTCGGTGCCACTTAATCGGACACATCATACCTTTTATGGTCATGTGATAAGGACCTCTAAGCGAAAGGTTCTTGGTCAAAACTTAGTGTGGGACTTATGCTAAAGCAGCCCAAGGAGCTTCGAAAGGATATATGTTTCTATGTAAAATAAGACCCTGTTGGGAATATAGCCCATGGAGAATAGGGTTTATTTGATGTGTTGGGTTTGAAGGACAATGAGGCTTCCTACATATCCTATATGGAAAGGGAATCAAATCCCATGTAGTTCGATAAGTCTCATAAAAGAGTATAGTCCTTTGAGAGAAATTAGTTTGGGTTTACTTCCTAAAAAGGATTCCATGATGATTTGGGGTTTAATTTGGGGCTTATTCCTAAGGAGGATGCCCAAATTAAAGGAATTAGGGTTGGATTCCTGAAGAGGATGTACAGTGAGATCTGGTCCTAAAAAAGGCTTCCTACGTATCCTGGTTTGAACAGGAATCAGATTTCTCATAGTTCATTGTACCATGGGTGTTTGTGCATATGTTGTAACCATGAAAAATCTCTAAGTCCATGTGAGTCATGATTGGTGTGAGAAACAATAGGATGTCAAAGATTCAACAAAGGTACTAACATTTTCAAATATTTCACCCTCTACTGATGGAAGAGGGAACATCGACTGTGGGAGAGGGAAAGGTGACCTGGGAAGAGGGTGAGGTGACAAGACTTCCCTCTGTTCTCTTCAAATTGAACAAGGGTCCAAATGGAAGGAAGAAAGAATGAAAATTGGGGGCTTACACCAGGATGGATTCCCATGGATACAAAGCGCAATAGGAGAGGGAAAGGTTAAGAAGAGTCCCTGTACCCATCCCCCTTTGGTCTTTGGCATCAGATAAGAGAGGATGAGCAATGATGCCACCTCATGAAAGAAAATATTGGGTCTTAAGCAAAGATGGTTGCCCTAAAATTAATCCTGATAGGTAAGGGAGACTTCTCCATTGCTTGCGTGGAAAATTAAGTGTGAACTATACCTTCCCTATAAGAGACCTGTGGTTCTGGGTCATCTCTTCAAGAAGGGAGAGGCTAGGACCCAACGTTCCTCCAAACTGGGAACTTCCCAACACTGTTTATAGAAGAAAGTTCCGTGTGACTTTGAATATAAAAACCCAAAAACACTCCATTAATACTATCCCCATTGTGAAAAAAATTTGGGAAACCTATGACTGTGTAAATATAAACCCAAATAGGAGACACACTAATGTGCCTTTCTCAAAGGTTTGACAAGTCAGGAGGTTTTGGTGGAGGCTTCAACTTAGTCCCTTTCGGATAAGGGAACCAAGAAAGGAGATACCCTACCATGAATGGAATTTAAAAATGGTACTTGAGTTGGTCGCGTAGGTACCTCATGCAAGCATACTGCGTAGGTACCCCATGTTGATGTACCACGTAGGTATACCACACAGGTATGGCACACAGGTATACCGCACAGGTATGAATGATGACTGAAGAATGTGTTTTATATAGGAGGACCAAACCTATGTAAAATTTGTAAAAATACTTTCAAAACATGATTATCCCATTTAATTATCTATTATCTCGTGGTTTATAGAGCTATCTGAAACGATTCTAGGGATCTAGGTGAAAGAGATATGCAATGGGAGCTTCAGAGAGTCTTTGAACTTTTTTAGTATTTGAAATGGGAAGCCCAAGGGTCCTATTTATAGGAAAGGAGGGGACCTAGACAAAGGGAGGTTATCTGTGTAGGTAATCCGTATAGGTATTTCGTGTAGGTATTTTGCATAGGGGTGTAAAAAAATTATTTTCTACACAGGTCCTCTGCGTAGGTCCTCCACGTAGGTCTTCCACGTAGGTCCCTTTGTAAAATTTATCTGTCTTCCTAGTGGAATAACTTTTGATCCGTAAGTCCTTTTGGGCTCCGTGACCAGTAAAATCGAAGGTCTTGAAGTGATATACACTTATTGAGATTATAATTAAACCATTTGTTCTTAGAATAAACTCGAAAATTGAATTTAATGTGTCAACACCTTTTCATCATTGATCTTGGAAATCCACTACCAACTCCTGGTTGGGGAAATAAGTCCACTTATCGATTGGTATGGAGTAGTATTTTGGAACATAGAAATCCAGCCTGTATATTCTTCTTTCCTGGTGAAAACATCTTTACTCATACTTGACATTTGTTGTCTGTGTGAGAATCATATTTTCAATTTATAGAAAAGTGCATGGAACACATTTCATAGTGTTAACAAAATCCCCCCCTTAGAATTTGATTTTTTCAGAATGAAAATAATCTTGTTCTAAGGTGAAAGTAGGGCACTTTGACTCATTCCAACATAATTTGTTAAGATTTGTAGTTACATATAGTTTGGAAGGATGCTCAAATTTTTTCCTAAGACATGGGGCCTAGCGATCATAGTTTTACTATTTCTAGGGTAATATAGACAACCCTATATTATTACCTAAACCATACAAAAATGTACATTTAGTGATCTTGGACTCAACTTTTGTCCAGATTTCCCTATGCAGGTTCTCAATCTAATGATAAACAAGTCTTTTGTTATTGGCAGTTTAGAGTCATGCATGTTGGACTATAAAGGGCTAGTATTTATGGTTAAATAGATTTGACCATAATTTTTGAAATTAGATCCCAAAAAAAACTCTGTGGATTAGATTGATTTAATATTATTTAAATATTTCGAAGGAGAATATTGAGCCATGATTTTTATAGTCACCAAATTTAAAACCCGTGTCAACATAAGGGGTTTCTTTTCCAAGAACGAAATTACCATTATTTGAAAAACCTGTTATGGGGGATGTGTTATGTTGGGCCAACTAGAGCATATTCTACATATCCAAATAGTGACATCTTTTGACTGACAAGCCTATTATGTAGGAAACTTATGCAAGGTCGCCTAAGGTCATGTGGTACAAAGTCAAAAAAAAAAAGAGATCTTTGAAGTTTAACATTTTACTATTGATAGATAGGGGAAAATAAGATTTGGGTGACTCAATACCACAATGGGTGGTTTTTCCAAAAAATGAATTTTAAGAATGAAAAAGGGCTATTTTATACTGACATAAGTCAATAATTGGAAAAAAATTCTATACAAATTTGGTGTATGAGTAATGGTTAAAATTTATTAGAAAGGAGGAATTTATGATATCATATTGTGCAGTTTTAAGTCCTGCAGTGAGGACATTGGTACTGTGTAGTTTTAAGTCATGCAGTGAGGACATTGGTACTGTGTAGTTTTAAGTCATGCAGTGAGGGATTTAGTACCGTGAAGTTTTAAGTCATGCAGTGAGGACATTGGTACTGTGTAGTTTTAATTCTTGCAGTGAGGACATTGGTACTATGCAGTTTTAAGTCATGCAGTGAGGACATTGTACTGTGCAGTTTTAAGTCATGCAGTGAGGACATTGGTACTGTGCAGTTTTAATTCATATAGTAAGGACACTGGTACAATGTAGTTTTAAGTAATGAAATGAGGAGATTGGGTAGCTTTAATTTAAGGTCTTTAGCTCTAACCAAAGGTATGAGAAAACCCTCCCAATTTCTTGATAATTTGTTTTTAAATATACTATCATATTTAGGTATGGAAGGGAAAAATGTAAAATGTGATTTGGGAATTTCTGGAACCAAGGAATGATACAGGAAAAAGGGCTAAAACCATTAGAGGAATTATTTTCCAAGAACAAAATTACCATTATTTAAAAAACCCGTTATGGGGGCTGTGTTATATAGGGCCAACTGGGGCATATGCTACATATCCAAATAGTGGCATCTTTTGACTGACAAAAGAGATCTCAGAAGTTTGGTGTTATATTGCTAAAAGCCAAAGAAACTTTATGAAGATTCATATTTTCCGAAGCACGGAGTTTGGTTTATGGAGAAAGGTACATGAATATGGAAAGGGTATTTCCACCCAATATGTCCAAAGAATCAGAGGAATAAGACTTTTACAAATGTATAACCCAAACGTAAGAGGTATGGTGTCTGTAGTTTTAGATCATACAACTAGGACCACAAATGGAAAAAATATATAATATGTGGCCAAGTGATTTCAAATTTATTTCATATTGTATTGAACACATGGTGAGGGAAATGTGTAAACCCTGGTCTTGAAGAATTTCAGATTGTGAGAAAGATAACGGGACAAGTATACTTGAATTACTGTTTTAAAATACATAATCTTGTATATTGTCTTCAGAGATTAAAGAGGACAAAGATACTATAAACAAGAATGAATTTACCCTTATTTGACAAACCCATTATGGGAGTTGTATTACACAAGGCCAAATGGGGCATATTCTGTATAGCCAAATAGTGGAATCTTTTTACTGACATGCCTGTTATGTAGGTAACTTATGCAAGGCCACCTAAGGGCACATACTGTATAGTCAGGAAAAAGAGCTCCTAGGTATTAGAAACTCTGTCGCCAGAAACCGTAAGAAAGATTATGAGGATATGAAAATATTCAAGATTAAGAGTCTGAAATATGGAAAGGGTTTATGTAGAGTGAATATGTTAAATATTTTAACTAATATTGACCATGAGTTTAACGTCCTTTACATAGATCTGACTCATATGTAAAATGGAGACTTTCTTTATTTCATCTAAATTAATATTATGACATGCAGTTTAAAGTCTTGCAATGAGGAAATTATACTGTGCAGTTTTAAGTCATGAAATGAAGATGTTAATAATCCCATAATAAATTGAGAAACTTATTTATATAAATAATCCACTTACCCAATTCCTAAGCCCACGTGATCTATGTTCGATGTGAGAAACAAGAAGCAGTAAGGGTTTCTTTTACATTGCAAAGGTGATGCAAGTGAAGAATAGGGATGCTATATTTTCATGTAGTTTAACGTCATGTGGCAAGGATGAAGATAAACCGATGTGAAAGGAAAAGACATATTGTAACTGGGTCAAGGGATAAAACCCAAGTGTCACTATATGTCTTTGCTGGGGAAATAATCAAGTCATACATAGTTCTTAAAACATTCCCTATGCAGATTTGACTCTTATACAAGAAATAAAGGTTTTTTTATCGTGGCTAGGACCAAGATTAGAGATCTAGACATCTCTACATATCTCATTGAAAGATGAGAATTAATCCATACATATTTCTTGAAATAATCATTTCTCATGCCAATCGAGTTTGGCATGAATAATGGGAACTTTTGACACATTCTAAAAGAATGGTAAATCTTAAGACATAAAATGGTATAAGGACCAAATAATATATCTTAAGAAAACACTCTGTATATATCTCATTCATATATAGAAGGAGAAAAGAAAATAAGAAGATTTTTTGATTGTGGCTGGGCCCAAAATTGGAGATTTAGGCATCTCTACGTATCTCATTGGAAAATGAAAATCAAGCCATACGTAGTTCTCAAAACAAGGTCTCTATGCAGATATGACTCAAAAATAGGAAATAGAGGGACTCATATACTACTAAGGAGTAGTGATTATGTCAATGATGTTTGCTTATGGAAGCTTCTAACGTCAAAATAGAGAAAACGTTAGTTGTACAAATGATGTCATGCAGTTTAACATCACGTGATAGGATGAAGATGCTATGCATTTTATCATCTTTCAACATGGACACTTATGATTGTTATGCAGTTTAATTTATTGAAACTAGGACATTATACTATGAAGTATTAAGTCTTTCAGTAAGGACATGAGGGCTGTGCAGTTTTTAGTCTTGCTGCAAGGACATTGTACTATCCAGTTTAAAGTCTTGTAGTGAGAAAGTTGTACTGTATAGTTTAAAGTCTTGCAGTGAGGACATTGTACTGTGCAGTTTAAAGTCTTGCATTGAGGATGTTGCACTGTGTAGTTTAAAGTCTTTCAGTGAGGACATTTCACTGTACAGTTTAAAGTCTTATAGTGAGGATGAGTGTGCAAAACTACACAAAGTATTTTTTCAAGAATCTCGCATTGGTTGGAGTTGTAATAAGATCTCTATCCATTGAGATTAAGGCATAAGCTCCATTTGAATATAATTTATGTATAGAATAAGGTCCTTCCCACTTTGGCTCAAGTTTTGGAGGTTTCTTTCCTGGTATCATTGGAGTCCTAAGGACCAGTACCAATTCTCCTTGAAGAAACGAATGGAGGCAAACTTTATTGTTAAAAGGTCTTGATATTCTATTCTGATAGACTTCTAGATGATGAAAAGTATTTAATATTTTCTTATCTAATCATTCCAACTCATTGAACCATTTATGAGACCTCTCATCTATAGACAACTGATCATAGATTGCAACTCTGAGTGAAGGCAATTGCATTTCAATTGGAAAAACTGCTTCAGTTCCATATACCAATGAA
Source organism: Viscum album (assembly GCA_963277665.1). Classification (NCBI taxonomy): domain Eukaryota; kingdom Viridiplantae; phylum Streptophyta; class Magnoliopsida; order Santalales; family Viscaceae; genus Viscum; species Viscum album. Next base: position 743,088,152 of record OY728155.1, on the reverse strand, counting down.
TAGAGTTGCTTGGGTAGCAATATGGGTAGTTGTCCAATAAGCCCATAAAGCATTCAAAAGTTTATCAGGCCATGATTTATTATCTTTATCCACCATTTTATGAAGTATATTTGATAGGGTTTTATTGAAGGCCTCTATCTGTCCATTGGTCATCACATGATAGAAAGATGAATGGTTGGATTTTATATTATGTTATTGATATACCTTTTTTACCTCAGTAGAACAAAAATTGGTGCCATTTTCCATCAAAATAGTATAAGGGACACCAAATATGGTGATGATATTAGTTTTGACAAAAATAACAATGCTTTTAGCTCTAACTTCCTTGAGAGGTATTACCTCAACCAATTTAGAGAAGAAGTCCACAGCAATGAGAATATACTTGAACTGCTTAGTCGTGGCTGGAGGATAAGGACCTACTAAATCCATTCCCCATGTGGAAAATGGATAGGAGTTTTTAGATGTACGTAGAAACTCTAGGGGTTGATGAATAAAGTTGGCATGCACTTGGAAGGGATGAAATTTTTTAGTGAAATCTGTGAAATCCTACGTCATTAAAGTACAAAAGTATCCAAGCCTTTAGATCTAATTAGAGAGTCTGTGCCCAGACTGATGGGAACCACGAACTACTAAATGTGCTTCTTTCATGACAGCTGCATTCTCTTCTCCATTAATTCATCTGAAGAGAATTCCATAAAATCCCCACTTTTAGAGGATCTTTTTGTGGTCTGGACTATCATAAAGAGTAAAATTAGCCACTCGTCGTCAGATCTGTTCTTTTTCATCCCTATCTGGTGGAAGTATCCCATTTTGAATATATTCCATGATGGATGTTATCTATCTCATGGTATGACTATATAGTTTAGAAATAGGGAAAAGTTCATTAATTGCCTCCATTCTAGTTTGAATAAAAGGTGAGACCACACAACGATGGGCTATGCTAATGACTGTCTCATCTCGATTTAGATTTTCTAAGGTTGTAGTTACATTAGATAGTGCATATTCTTGGGCATTTTGTGATCACGTGACATAAGACAATGTTGTATCTAAGGGAAATTCAGCCATTAACCCTCTTGCATAATCACACAAAGGGATTAACTATTATTTTCTAATAGAATATTCTCCATTGATTTGTTTGATTACTAATTTTGAATCACCTTTCAACTTTAAATGATCCATTTTTCACCTGAAGGGACAATTCCAAACCTGCGATGAGAGCTTGATATTCTACCTCATTGTTTGAACCACCTTATGATAACAAGAAGGAATAAGGCAATACTGCTTTTTTCTGGGGAAATAAAGAAAATTCCTAACCCAACTTTGTTGAGTTTTGGATTTTCCATTCCTTTTCCTATTGTACTTTTGGAAGCACCATCAAAATACATTTCCCAAGTTTGGGAATTATCTTTAATAGAGAAGACATATTCATCAGGAAGTTCAGTATTCAAAGTTGTATCTTCTATAGATGGATACTCAACAAAGAAGTCAGCCAGAGCTTGGAATTTTATTTCCTTTTGAGGCCCAAACTGGATATCAAACTATTGAAAATAACTTCCCACCATGCTAGACACCCTATGAGCATAGGAAAACTAAGGATAAATTTGAGAGGATTATTGCGAGATACCAATTGGACCTAATGATGTTGCAGGTAGTACCTCAATTTATGAAATACGAATTTTAATGCCAAGAAGCACTTTTTAATACTTGAATTTCAAGTTTCTGCATCAAGCATAGTTTTACTGAGATATTAAAGGCTATTTTTATTCCCAACATCATTCTTTTGGGCGAGGAAGGCACCTTGTGATTGCTCTAAAGCTGTCATGTAGAGAATAAGTGGTCTTCCTTCAACATGTGTAATTAATATTGGTGTACCCAAGAGATATTTCTTGAGGGTATCAAATGATTCTTGGCAGTCTTTAGTTCATTGGTAGGTGACTCCCTTTTTCATTAATCTAGTGAAGGGAAAACACTTGCCTGCCAAATTGGCGATAAAGCACCAAATATTGTCCAAGTGTCCTTGGAGTCCTCTTAATTTTTTCAAATTTCGAGTAGGTGAAGTACCAAGGATTGATTTTTTTTCTTAGGATCAACTTCGATACCATGATGGCATACCACGAAGCCCATGAAATTTCTTGAGGTTACCCCGAAATCAAATTTATAGGGGTTCATATTCAAACTATGTTGCCGAAGTTTATAGAATATGGTTTCCAAATCAGACAAGTGATTAGAACATTGTCTGGATTTGACCACCAAATCATCCACATAACATTCAACAAATTTCCCTAATAAGGGGTTGAAGATATGGTGCATGTCACATTGGTAAGTTGCACCTGTATTCTTTAAGCCAAAGGGAATTACTCGATAGAACAACACACCTTAAGGGGCTCTAAAGGCTATAGATTCTTCATCCTCTGGGGCCATATGAATTTGATTATACCCAGAGTAGCCATCCTTGAAGGAAAGAGCTTCATATCCAGCCATTGCATCAATTAGAAGCTATATAATCAGAACTGGAAAATCATCTTTAGGACAATGATTGTTAAGATCTTTGAAATCAATGCAGACTCTAATTTTCCCATTCTTTTTTTTTCACTAGGAAAATATTGGAAAACCATTTGGGATACTGAATTTCACCAACAAAGTTATCCTTTATAATATTATCAACTTCAACTTCAATTTTAGAGGCATGAGTTGGGTGTGTTCTTCTTGCTGCCTGCTTGAATCCACAATGTTCTTATAGAAAACTCAAATGATGGGTGGCTACATCAGGATTAAGACCTGGAATTTCTGTATAATTCCAAGAAAATATATCTCTATGTTGCTTTATAAATAAATTATACACCTATTTCTCTGTAGAGGACATGGACACACTAATTAGAGTGGGGCGTGAATCTTCTTCTATTCCCAAATTTATTTCTCTAAGCTCATCGATAGTGGTAGAGACACCTTCCTCAAATGCCAGAGGAGCATACCTGAGATCTTCCTCTTCTTCTTCATTACAAGTTACCTCTTATGTTTCCATTTTCATAGTGGATGACGAGGAAAGACTCTCAAAGTTAAAGGGGAAATCAGTATTTGAACATCCCAAAGAATAGGCCACCATATCTGACCCTACTGATGATGAAGGGTCTTCCTATGGTAATAAAGAGGGATTGATGGATTGAGAATCAACATATTTGTATTTATCTATCATTACTACAATCTATTATACTATGGTTGATGAAGTAGAGGCTTGTTGTAATTTAGTGGATGAAATGAAAACATCTCCATTTAGGCTTTCATCATTTCTTGGTGAATCAACAGTTTCTTCCATGTTGTTAGGCTCAATTTCCGTAATTGAAATTATGGAAGTTACTAGATGATTTCACGGATTTGGGTTTACCTTTTCAATTTGATTGATGGGTAACACATAATCTATACTCAAATACATAAATGGATTTTCTGGGATCTTTTACAGTCCATTTGGAGCACTAAATATGGTTATTTCCTTTATCATGGACTTTGTTCCTTTTGTGTGATAAAACTCCACCTCAATGTATTGAGATTCACATGTTTTGAATGGATCCTTGTCACCATAAAATGTCTCAATTTGACCATTGTAACAGTACTTAATACATTGGTGGTATGATGAAGGTATGGATTCATGTTGATGCAGCCAAGTCCTTCCAAGCAAAATATTGAAGGATGTGTCCTAATGAATAACCATGAAATCTAAATTAGACACAAGATCTCTAAATTGAGTTCTGTGTGTAATCTCGCCTAGAGTTTCTTGTTCATTCTTATCATAACATTTCAACATTAAAGTCGAAGGAGATAAGTCAGATTCAGTCAGGCCCAATCGACAAAGTGTACAAGTAGGAATGAGGTTGACTCCAGAGACATTATCAATAAAGGATCGTCGGATGTTTACATCATTGACCTTGCTAGAAAAATACAAGGGTCTGATATGCCCATTCAACACATCATTTTCATCTTCATATGTAAAAGATATGGCTGCATGAAATTCGGCAGAATCATTATCTATACGGTAGACCTCAACAGCAGCAACTTCGGTTTCAAACTCTTGAGGACTTGAAAAATCCTCAATGAGTGCTTCTCGAAGATCTTTTGATAGATTCAAATTATCTAGAATTGAAAACTTGGCCAGTACTTGATACAATTGTTTCAAGACATCATATTTTTGGTCCAAAGGTCTAAATTTCCCATCATGGAGATGCAGTTATTTAGGTGCTTTGGAAGTTGAGGCTTTTGATGTAGCCGTATTCTGTGTTGGAGGAGAAGCTAGAAATTCTCCTGGATTTGGTAAATTAGACTGACTGGGTATATTCATTTGCTGAAAAGAAGATGGTGTAACTTCTAATTGATCTTTCAAAATAATTGTTTCAGAACCGAACCTATCTTTCATGGAAGAAAATCCATGTTCCTCTTGAACCCGCGAAAGGGATCTTCCATGATTTTCTACCACATATATGGTTCGATCAGGGGTAGAGTTAAAATGGTGGTTTCTAGAATTCCCACGTCTTCCCCTGTATCCTTAACCTTGGCCTCTTCCTCTTGTTCCCTAATTAGGGGCAAGGAATTATGGATCATTATAATCAGAATCACTATTTTCATAAAGAACTATTAAATGGGTAACATTAACAGAACCAAATATCAATTCTTCATCTGGTGAAGATTCTTGTTGACAGGTTAATTCTGGTTGGGCCGTTTGGTGGGGCGGTACCAGAGCTTTTGAAACATATGGCATAAAATATTCCAGTGTCAAGGACAACTTTGGCCTTGACACGAGCTTGTCTTCTTCTGACTGCACTTTGTCCTTATAATCACTTCACTTTATTGAGGAATGACCTTTTGATGAAGGTGGTTTTGCTGTGGAAGGAGTGGCAGAAGACACAATTGGTTGTTTCAACTATGTTCATGAAATGGAATGAGTCTAGTTGATTGTTTTCCTGATCATCCAATCATCATATTTCTACACATTTTTACTTTTGACCTCTTTCCATTCACCTTCTTCCTCTGGATCAGCAGTAGTAGCACTTGATACTTGAGCTAATGAACTTTTCAGCTTTACTTGTCTAGAGTCTACCATATTTTGCAGAAGGTCTTTGAAAACAAAACACTCTTGAATAGGGTGTCCCAACATCTGGTTAAAGGGAAAATAATTCAAAAGATCTTCATTTCTATATTTATTTGGCTTCTTCAGTCTTGGAAACTGAACCAAATTGTTTTCTAAGGCTGAGATGAAGTAACCAGGAACTTGTTCATTCCTGAAAGAATAAAATTTATTCTTTAATTCCTCATAATTTTTCCTCCTTTAATATCTTTGATTATCTTGAAGAGGCGGTCATTATTTCTGATGCTCATGAGGTAGTGCCCTTCGGTATGATGAAGGTCTTGAAGTAGAAGCAGGTACAGATGCCTGTTTGAGTGTGACTGTAGCAGCTTCTTCCTTTCCTATCCTCCTCCATGGAGTTTATGGAATTACACAATTTTTAGCCTTAGTTTATATAATATAGTATTCTATATGTTGAGTGATTGAAGTAAGGTCTTAGAACCCTCCTTTTTATTTCACAGGGATCAATGGTGTGCATAATTCATCACGTAGATTTGGCACAAAAATTGGCAGCAACTCTTCTTGAGGGAGTGCTAGAATTAAGAAATATGTTAATCCTTTCCATCGTGAAATGAAATATGAAAATATTTCATTATCCCTTTGTTTACAATTGGTAAGATAAAAAAACTGTCATATTTGGTAGAGTTGAGCGAAATTGAAGAAGGAATTTCTGACAGAGATCTTCCCATCCAATAATTGATCAAGATTGTAAACTTGTATACCAGAAAATAGATGGTCCTTGTAATGACTGCACAAAACACCTAAGATTAACAGATTATTTTTGTTGAGAAGTTCCCATCATGGGATTACAATGAGAAAGAAAACATGTTATGTTTTTTTCTGGATCACTTGAACCATTAATGATTGTGAATGTGGTATTCAAAAAATTTGGTGGGGGAGGAATTGCATCCACCCATTCAGGGTAAGATCTATTTTTCTGCTAAACTGGTGAACTTCGTTCTTCCATAGCTTCCAATCGAGTCGTTAATTCCTCAATTGTGTTCATAGGCATTTGGGGAAAATCCAGATGAACTGGAACTTGTGCAGGTATAACAACTGGAGCTTGAGCTAGTACAACGACCAGCAGAATCACTGATGGTGGTGCTGATATCTACCTTGGATAACCCATGGGAACAAGCCTATCAGGATGTGTTTGATCCTTCCTTGATTGTGTACCCAGTGAAGGGAATTCATTATCTACATCTATATTTACTAAAATTCCTCTTTGATGAGGAGATCCTACAGGATTTGCAGGTTGAGGACCTATCTGGGGAGTATGTCTAGTGAAAATGCTGTTTCAAAGTAACTCTATATTGAGCCTTTTAAATTACTTCATTTCATCTTATCACCATGAAAATATCTCTTCAAGTGAAAGAGATTGACCTTCTCTAGTGGACAAGTGATATGCAATATTACTTTTTCCTTTCCCATTGTTAGATGCCTTTCGGAGAGGGGGGATTTGGTTATTTGAAGGCATACCAAGATTCTGGGTAAGCCTATTATTTTGGGAGAGAAAACCTTCTTCATTTCTCTCGGTGTGTACTATATTATGGACAAGAAATTCATATTCTAATTCCCCTGAATTGGACTTATTTTTTGGAGGATATTCTACAATGGTGTTAATGACATTTACTGGTGCATAATGCATCGATGGAATTATGTTAGTATTTTTGTGAGATCGTCTTCTTTTGTGTCTTTCATGAGACTCAGTTCTCCTATATGATGAATTCCCTAGAACGTTTTGACGGACAGTAACCTGAAGGTAGTCCTTAGATAGTTCAGTTGTACGCTTTCTTTGTGGCTTCTTCCCTAATCAGGAGAAAACTGACTTCTGTTGAGGAGGGGATTGCAGATGTGAAAAATCCCCCAGCCCTATAGGATGAGGTTTTTCCTATTCTTCTTGTTCACATATTTGAACTTTGTTGAATGAAATTGAAGGTTGAATTAAATGATCCCCCAGCCTTGCAACCTGGGGTGATTCTTGAACTGCTATGGCTGAAATTTGTGCAACTTCTCTTCTGATTTTGCGGATTTTGGTTCAAACATTAGCTGGATACATTATTCGACAACCATTTAAATCACCTATTTCAGAAGATTTCTATTCTATTTCATACATTTACATTATTTATCCATGGTCTTCTGGACACACAGAGGGGTACTGTGGCTCTCATCCGGAGATAGGAACTCTGGATTGACAGAAATTTTCATGAAGCTAGCCTTCATGATGAAGTGTCTGATGAGGAACTTCAGAATTAAAATTACCACTCCCATAATTTGGTAATGAGAGGGTATGATCTTGAGATGCAAAATATAAATGTATGAGGGATTAAAAAACTCCATCCTTAAGAGAATCCAAATCACATCTTGCCTCTTTATTTTACAACAGTTCTTGGTGAGACTTCTTTTTTGATGTTCTCATATAGTTAGTTGGGGAAAATTTCCGGGAAAATTGGTTATCATGGTAAAGTGTATGTTCCTACCTTAGAGTGGTTACCAGAACGAACTAATTACCTCTAATTGGAAAGGGTGTATGTTCCCGATCTTGTTGTCCGTATGATATGGGGGAATATGCCCCTTGACCCTCCTGGACTATAATAGAAGTATGTATCTGCTAATAAATGGCATGACGATGTGTCATCCCATGTGTGGGGATAGATTTATGTGTCTCTTCCTCTAATACTACTGAAGTAGTTGTTGAAATATCCGGGCATGCTTCCAGAATATGGGAAGGGATATGTGTATCCTCTTTCACCATTGATAAGATGTGTTTGGTGACTTCAGCAATCGGAATAGGAATATATGTCCATTTTGTATCTGGAGTAGGTGTATGTGTCTGATCCTATCTTCCTTTTCTTATCAATGGATATTGACAGTACTCATGCATGGGGGTAGAGAGTTGGGTCTGCCCCAAATTTGTCGTCGGAGCTTTCCTACTAACTTCTCCGGGTGCTACCAAATGAGACTGTTGACAGGCTTGATGAACATTGATTGATGTATATGGCTACTGGATGTTTTCATCAAGTATGGTTGACGGACTTCCTTCAATATTGGCAGATGAGACAGCTGGAAGAATTGGTGATTGTAAATAGGTGTATGTTTTTGTTTATCAGTTTCCACCACATTAGATTGGAGGGCTTCTTTAAATGCAGTCAGATGAGCCTGCTGACTAACTGATGACTTGTAAGCAGACATATGTTCCTGTTCATGATACTCCACGAGGTTTATCTGGTGGGATTGTTGGGTTGATGTCAGACGATTCTGCTGAGTAGAAAATTTAGGACGGATGAGTGTATGTTTCCACTCGTTGTTTTCCATGAAGTTAAATTGATGGACTTCTCCGGAGGGGGAAGAGGTGAGAACCTTCTCTCTATTGACTGGAAATTGTCCCTAGCGGTTTGTCTTGCATGCTTGGGTGTGAGAGACCCAGGCCAAATGTACATAGGAAACACCCCCATCTTGTTGAGGGTATACTACCGCATGATTCTGGTGGCAACAGCTAGTGGGAGTCCTCTGGAAGGACTCCAACATTCTTGAATTGAGGCTTTGAGTAACCACTTGATCCACTTCCCTATAGTACAGGCATGATTTATTATTGAGTTCCAGGGATAAGGACACAAAACAGTTGGAAACGGTGGTTAGAACTGTTTGATTCTTGATCATTGGTCGTCGTTGGCCAGATGATCGAGGACTGTTATTGACCTAGAGGGCCCGTTGAGCAGACTCCAAAGTCAGGATTGTACCGTGCTAGAAATATTCCATTACCATCACATTATAGACCCAACATTGAAGATTCTGGGTTTGTGATTACGTCCTTCCCATGGATGGAGATCCAGCTTGATTAGTGGTCGAGAAGTTCATAGATGTTATCTTGGATAAAGCCATTTTTGGAATGAAGGGAATTCTGAGAAAGAAAAACATGAAAGAAAAAAACAAACTCCATTAAAGAAAAATCTTTCAAGATGGATACATGCATGATTTATTCCTTTTTTTGGAATTCCATTATCAATTGATTGAGTCCTAACAGGTGGGTAACATTATTAACTTGGTTAAGTATTCACATCGGGTTCACCATTTTTTGTTTCGTAGTTTCTTGAAACATGTGTTCAAGTTTTATGAATCACTATTTCCAAGCGGTTTCCATTGGATTTATTTATGGAACCAGAAAGTTCAAATAGTTATTTATCCAAAGGGGACCTGCTTTCCAAAGGCATGCGTTCATTAAGTTTGAACTTTACGATACTTAAGATCGTGCATTGGTCGAGTGGATGGGAGGTCAGACTCATCACACCCTTTTGGGGGGAATTGTTGTCTACTCTGGGACTCTCTTTGTAAATTTAAGATATTTTCATGAATCCTTATTAATTCACCAAGTATATCATAAGTATACATTGGAATTTACAATCACTTATTAACATGTGTAAAATTTATAATCATCAATATATATTCAAGGGTCTTCATTAATGAAAATATCAATATGTAGTCAAGTTTTTCCATTAATGGTATCCTCTAATATACTAATTAGAGATTATTTTAATCATTATTGTGATGATAATGGTTTTTAATCCACTCTGTGGGGAACTTTGGAATTTATTATCATCCAGGGAGACAAAGGTTTGTTTTGATCTTGGGATCATTCCCATAAAATGGGATACCTACGTATCCTTGTGAAAGGAATCATAACCCTCGTAGTTCATTGCCGCTTAATAGGACACATCATAACTTTTAAGGTCATATGATAAGGATCTCTAAGAGAATGGTTCTTGGTTAAAACTTAGTGTGGGACTTATATTGAAGCAGACCAAGGAACTTGGAAAGGATATGGGTTTCCAAGTAAAGTCAAACCCTATATGGAATAAGCTCTTGGATAATAGGGTTGGTTTAAAGTGTTTTTTTTGAACCTCAATGATGCTTCCTACGTATCCCATATGGAAAGGGAATCAAATCCCATGTAATTGGATAAGTCTCATAAAAGAGTATAGTCCTTTGAGAGAAATGAGTTTGGTATTACTTCCTAAAAAGGATGCCTTTATGATTTGGGGTTTAATTTTGGGATTATTCTTTAGGAGGATGCCTAGATTAAAGGAATTTGGGTTGGATTCTTGAAGAGGATGTCCAATGAGCTCGGGCCTTGAAAAAGGCTTCCTACATATCCTGATTTGAATAGGAATCAGAGTTATCATAGTTCATTGTACCGTGGGTGTTTGTGTACATGTTGTAACCATGACAAATATCTAAGACCATGTGAGTCATGATTGGTGTGAGAAATAAGAGGATGTCAAAGATTCAACGAAGGAAATCGCATTTTCAAATCTTTCATCCTCCACTGATGGAAGAGGGCGCGTCGACTGTGGAAGAGGGAAAGGTGACCTGGGAAGAGGGAGAGGTGATGAACCTTCCCTCTATTCTCTTTACATTGGATAAGGGTCCAAATGGAAGGAATAAAAAATGAAAATCAGGGGCTTACACCAAGATGGATGCCCATGTAGAAAAATTGCAATGGGAGTGGGAAAGGTTAACAAGAGTCCCTTTACCCATCCCCCTTTGGTCTTTAGCATCAAAGAAGAGATGAGGAGAAATGATGTCACCTCCTACAATAAAATATAGGGTCTTACGCTAATATGGTTGCCCTAAAATTGATCCTGGAAGGGAAGGGAAACTTATTATATGCTTGCACAGAAAGGTAAGTGTGAACTGTACCTTCTCTACTGGATACCTAAGGTTCCGTGTAATCTCTTAGAGAAGGGAGAGGCTAGGATCCAACCTTCCTTCAAATCGGGAACTTCCCAACTCTGTTTTTGGGAGAAAGGTCCATGTTACTGTGGATATACAAACCCAAAAACACTCCATGAATTATAACCCCATTGTAAAAAAATGTGGTAAACCTCTGAATGTGGAAATACAAACCCAAATAGGAGACACGCTAATGTGCCTTTCCCAAAGGTTTGACAATTCATGAGGTTTTGGTGGAGGCTTCAACTTAGTCCCTTTTGATTAGGGAACCAAGAAAGGAGATACCCTGCTATGAATAGATTTTAAAAAGGGTAATTGAGTTGGTCTCTTAGGTCCCTCGCGCAAGTAAGCCGTATAGGTACCCCACATTGATGTACCACATAGGTATACCATGTAGGTATGGCATGCAGGTATGCCGCACAAGTATGAATGATGACTGAAGAATGTGTTTTACATAGGAGGACCAAACCAATGTAAATTTTTTAAAAATACTTTCAAAACATGCTTATACCATTTAATTATATCTTCTATCATGGTTTAGATAGTTACCTGAGACAATTCGAGTGATCTAGGTGAAATATCTACGCAATGGGAGCTTCAGAGAGTCTTTCAACTTTTTCAGTCTTTGAAATGGGGAGCCCAAGTGTCCTATTTACAGGCAAGGAGGGGACCGGGCTGAAGGGATGTTGTCCGTGCAATTCATCCATGTAGGTTCTTTACATAGGTCTTCTGTGTATGGGTGTAAAAGATTTATTTGTCGCATAGGTCCTCTACGTAGGTCCTCTACGTAGGTCCTACGTGTAGGTCTTCCACGTAGGTCCCTTTGTAAAATTTATCTGTCTTCCGAGTTGCATAATTTTTGATCCGTAAGTCCATTTGGGCTCCGTGACCAGTGAAATTGAAGGTCTTGAAGATATATACACTTCTTGAGATTATAATTAAACCATGTATTCTTGGAATAAACTAAAAAATTTAATTTAATGTGTAGACACCTTTTCATCATCGATCTTGGAAATCTACTACCTACTCCTGGATGGGGAAATCTGTCCACTTATCCATTGGTATAGAGTAGTATTTTGGCACATAGAAATCAAGAATACATCTTCTTATTTCCTGGTGAAAACATATTTACTCATACTTGAATTTTTTTATATGTGATAATAATATCTTCACTTTACAAAATCATGCATGGAAGATATTTCATAGTGTCCAAAGATACCTATAGAAAATGTTTGGAACTCTAATGATGGGAGAAAGTGGAAGAGGGACACCTATTTTCAAGGTAGTGGAATGACTTAGAATCAAATAGCTAGATCGATGAATCTTCCTCTAAGACCCTAGAGTAAAGTTTGATGTTTTTCATGTGGATATTTGGATCACATAAATCGAGAGTGTATAACACCACCTAAGCATACCAAAATTTCAACCATATAGAGAATATTCAGCACTATTTTCATAGTGTTCCAAGGTTGGGTGTTAGGGACACATATATTATATTACATATGTCTTATGATTTGATGATATTAGTGAAGAAGAATAATTCTTGTCCGCAGAACCAAGCTTGCCACAGTGATTCTAGGAATAACATTAATCCTCAGGAAGGGAAACCTCGATAGGGAAATAAAAAACAAAGTGCAGTGAGTAAGCAGTTATATGGAGCTGAAAAATTTATTATGGATGATAAACCTAGACTATAAATTGTGAGTGGAATGATTATTTTGAATTCTACCCTTACATAATGTTTATTTGATACAGGTGCATCCCATTCGTTTATTACTCCTCGTGTTGTTGATCTTTTGTGTTTAAATGTTGAAATTACGCCTTCTATTTTGAAACTTCAAAATCCTCTTAGTCACACTACTAGAAATTGAATATACACCAACACAACTATACCAATAGTTTGAAAAATCTATTTTTATAGGTGGATTATTGAAACCCTATACACACGATTTTTCCAAAACCATGGGCATAAGTGCCTTCTATACCCACAAGTTTGGAATAACCATGGGTATAGGTACCTTGTTCAAAATCTATAACCATGGTTTTCCCAAAACCTTGGGAATATGTATGCCCCTATACCAATGATTATGAAAAACCATTGGTATAAGTCTAATAAAATTTGGCACCTACACCAACAGTTTTGAGAACCGTTGGTTTTGGTACCCAAATTGTTTATGAATTCTTTTGTAAGATATCATTAAATAAATCAATATATATGTAACAACCCAAGAATTTAAATATATATTTAATATATAATGCATGAAACACTGAGTCTCTACAAAAAAACACTTTATTATAACCTAACAAATAAACATAATTTTTCCACTTCTGTAATTTGAATTTCAAAATACTGACATACACAGTTTCATTCAGTAAGATATTTAGAGGCTGATAAGAAAAACTTAATTTTTTATGAATAGTAACATAACCTTATGAATAGTAACATACTCTTATGAATAGTAAAAAATCCTTATGAATAGTAATGAATAGTAAATCAACCAAAAAAAATAGAAACTTCACCCATGAATGTATAAATGCAATTTTGACATCTTTTAAGTGAAAAACGATCATAGTATAAATATTTGTATTTTTGTATGTCATAAATATTTTAATTAAAATTTTATGATTGATTTAATAATTTAAAATGGAAATTTATTTTCATAAAATGTAATCATAAATTTTTAATTTATTTTCTTATGGTTATAAGATAATTTTATGGGACCTTGATTAACTTCTCTAGGTGTTATAAAATGAGTTATAGTTTTAAAGTTGTTTTTTTAGAATAAATTATAATTTTATTTAGAAATTAAATTAAATTTTTTTAGAAAATTATTTTTAAAAAATTGATTTCATTTTTGAATTCTACATGTCGAAAAATGGTTGGGGTGAATTTTCAAGATTTTTCTAAAATAGTTGAATTTTTGTGAATAGTAAAATACCGTTTTGAGTTTTGAGTATGTTTACTAACCTCATAATGATATAATAATTAATATAAAATTATGGTCGACTTGTTCACAGTATAATATGACATGATTTTTTCCAAGTGGATAATACTGTGGGAAAGCCCATGGTTTTGCAAAAACCACTAATGAGGTGTCCTTTGAAATTAATAAAAAACTCCCTCTCATTTACTATAAATACCCACTCATTCCTCCATTTTAATTCATTAAAAACTCTTAATCCTATAATATCTGGTAGTTTTACATCCCTAGGATACTTCCTAAGGTTAACTAAAGCACCCAAGGTCCCAACTTTCAAGTTTTAGGAGTTACTCTACAAGATAAGAGAATCTACCACCTTTCTCCTTTTCAAGCTTTCATTTTATGTTATTCTTTTTAATTTCAAATGGATTATGTTGGGACATGTCATTAAATATCCCAATTACTATCCATATTATTTAATAATGATTATATAACCTTTTTTCTCTCATCAAAATATTTTATGAAATTTTAAAATAGGCCATTAGGCTCTTGAATTTTCGTTAGGGATCTATCAAATTTTCATTTATTTTCAAGTTTCTTTTTTATTTTTCTTTCCTCACCTAATTTCATCCAAATGGTGTGATTAATCCAGTACTATACATGTAATATAATGTTTTCATGATAATGGAATAATTATTCATCACATCTCCTTTCCAATTTTTTATACTAAAAATGAAAACACCATATGAGATGTGCTAATTTACCACATTCAAGGACGATGGGTTTTCAATTTCTCTTACCGTATTCAATTCTAGTCATGAAACCATTATTATGGTTGAACCAGACTATAATATATGTATTATTTCTCATCTATGGTTTTGGAATCTTTTTGTACACATGGTTTTGATATATAAAGAAAAATGAGTTCGTTGTGTTCAAAAACCACCAATTAATCCAAACAGTTATAATTAAATAATTTATATAATGATTCATATTCACTCCAAGTTACCAAATAAAATTTACTAACATGTAACCTTATAAATTTTCACTACTAACATATAACTTCAATTCTAGACAACAATCTTAATTTTACATGATTCTCCATTCATGTATATATGTATACCAATCATGAAACAAACGGACCCGAACAATGAAATTGAACCCCTTAACCCATCAAGAAGGACATGAATGAAGTTAATAAGGATATAATTAATCAATTAAAAAAATAATAGGTTCTGGAAATATTAATTAATGAATTTAATTTGGTTATTCAGGACACTAAGATCAAGTGAAGAACACCACCAGACTTAAGGTAAGGGTTTGCTAATCTCACTTCCATTTTTTGCGAGACATTCCTTATTCACTAGTATTACTTGTGTATGGTGTATGTATAATTAACATTGATGTAAGATATAATGAATCTATTTATTTTCATGTTATTAAATGTATCATTTGAATATTATTAATTTTGGGTCATACAAATCAATTGATTACAAAGTGGTAAGGGTTTTCTACCCGAACCTCCATTTTCAATCGGGTTACTTTTATTGTCTACTTACCTCAATGAAGTTATTATGTATTATTATTTACTCTTAATAAATTATGTGTGAGTGTTATATATATGTATACCAACCATAATACTAATTTATTTTATTGTAAGTCACACATTTTTAAAGGGAACTTTCAAAATTCTTTCTGAAATACAAGCCTGTTTCAAGGGAATTTCTCAAATTATTACCTATTTTCAAGGGCACTATATAATTTGTTTTTATAAAAAATTATCTTTATAAAATAACTCATTTTATTATGAAAATACAATATTACTTCAATTATGGTTTTATACAAATACTTTTCCAAATGAACTCTTCTTTTCAAAGTAAAAGTGTATTTATCTCAAGAATTACTCGATGATTTTATAAGAGTATCTTCATATATTTCAACACTATTGTTGATTATTATGTATGATATCATATACCATATTTAATTTAATGGTTTATTACTAGTTTCATTGTGGATGTTATATCCTAAAAACATTTAACAATTTACTCTAAATGGTTTGTGTTTACGCTTAATGTTTGAGTAAAGTTATTTACATTTCATATGAAAGTTTCAATATGAATGTATCTATTGTTTATGTTTATCCCCACTCATACGAGGAGTGAATTGGACTTATTATGTGATGGGTGGGGACCTCTATATCCCCTCTATGCATCGGTAGGTCTCATGATACAAATAGATTTCGACTTGGATGGGGCCTTGCACATTTTTAGATATGGTTTTGGCGAAGGCCTTAATCATTTTTAGATGTCTTGGCCAAGGCCTTGACAGTATGTTTCAGAATGTATGGGATATGCACTTCTCTCATTATGAAGCTAGAAATTAATAATTCATGTGGTTATTTGAATAGTATAATACACATGGTTATGATTTATTATGTAAATATTTACTCAGCTCATACTCCTGCCATATTATATTCATGTTTATTTTTAAAGGCATGTGTTTTAAATTATTCATCATGTCTGATATTTATTTTATCTTCCGCTGTAATGTTTACCCTTACTGATTGTCTGAGATCGACCATTATTATGTTTCCTTTTTCCTAGGACATGAATAAGTATATTATGATTGACTTGAAGGGATAATCTTAGATAGTGGATATTCCCAGTGGAACTTATTTGTTGTTTTTAATTTTAAGTTGTAATGTTGAACTTATGTATGTATCTTATTTCGAAATATACTAAAATACTCAGTAATTTGAGAAAGGTATTCATTGTTTATATGCTAATATAATAAAATAAGGCACTGGATCTAAGAAACTGGGGTCAATTCCTTATAGTTGGTATCAGAGGAAGTTTAGTAGAAATGTTGGAAACTAGATTTAGAAAATGTAGATTGGGGAACAAATTAATAATATAGTCTTAGAGGATAAACATACAAGAAAAACATGGTATTTTGGTAGGGAATAGATTATGTAGATATTTCTAGAAAATACATCCTTTTCTGTATACTACAAGTGGACATGGTTCTGAAAAAAATGTACCTAGGTGTGAAAAATATGACAAGGAGTTTTGGGCTTGACCCAGGGTATCCTGGTATACAACAACGGGTCTTACTGCACACCTGGTTTGACACTCCCGGGGGATATTATTAGAACAATTCACATTTTATTTACAATCCATTATGAAGGATTTATACCCCCAAAGTAACCAAAGTATATTTTTCTAGGATTTACGATTCATAAATTTATTCTATGTGCTATACCATGTTTAGAGTCATAGAGAGTTCATAATTTTATGAGCTAATATATAATATGTAATTTATTAGAAATGGAACCTATAATAAGGAATAATAACTTTACCAATGCACGTGATGCAATGAGTAATATGGATCATATATCTAATGGTCTTAAGACATCATTTCAAAGGAATATTGTCTCCCAAGTATCCTCATCTTATGAGGAAACAGTATCATGTGTTAACAAGGTATGTAACGAATTCTCTGAGTCTTATGGATTTTAAGGGAATCAAAATAAGAATAGGATGGTAGAGAAAAATATGGATAATGGGAAGAAGGGAAAGAAGGGTTTTCCCACGCGTGCCAATTTTGGAAAGAATCATCTAGGTAAATTCTTAAAGGGAATGAGAGTTTGTTATATGTGTGGAGAAAAAGTACACCAATTTCATGATTTTAAGAGTAAGAAAAATGTTTCTAATGTACAATGATTCAATTTCAAGGAGATGGGACACTATGCGAATCAATTTCCCAAGAATCAAAGGAATATGTACTAAATTATGTTACTGGATAATGATCAAGTTATGATACTACCACAGATAAAGTGGAAGGATTAATATGCCTCATTAAGAATCATGTCATTTGAATATTTTATCAATAATGTACTAGTTATAAGAATTATGGAATATATGGGGATTATACTACAATACTATTTAATTAAGTATTTGAGTCCATATAATGAATTGTACCAAGGATAAGTGATTCAATAGAAAGTTAAATTTCTTAGAAAACATATGATTGAGGGAAAGACAACCATTAATATATATCTGATGTTGATATAGTGATGAAGAAATGATTGATTTAGATAAGTAATGACCACCTTGGAATATATTACTAACTTTTCGAGAAGTGGTCTATGCTATTATGGATTGAGTTTACAACACTTTTGGATTTAAGTAATATATCCAATAAAATGTATCTTACATAAGGAATACTAAAGAATGTATGTTTCCAAAATTATTTTTATGGTAATTCAAGTTATTACCATATTTCAAAAGGATACATGATTATGTTATTCAAATGTTTAGAATGTGAACATTTAGAGCTTCTTCATGTTGAATAAGGGTTAATGATAAGTTCATCTTAGAAATTTAGAGACCTTCATTCTAAAGTTTTAAATCATTATATTTTGGAATGTTTAACCAATTACAAAATGGTTTAACTTGATCATTTTAAGATATTTTATAGGTTAATGTATCACTTCACCATATGGCCTAACTCTGATAATTGATTAAGTGTAGATAGTTCAAGGTGAAATTAATGGATGAGTTTGAAAATAGAAATGTATATTTATACTCTTATAGAGTGGAATAATTCCTCAACTCAAGGAAAAGATTCTTAAATAAAATGTTTTCTTTTTATCATAATCTTTAATAATATCGATAAATTTTTTTACAGTAGTTTATAGTTTTTTAGTAATCAAAATTTTATCTAAACATGTTCTCTATCACGTTACATTAGAACATCATAGTTATATTTTTCTTCCATGTACAAGTTTTTACTTTTAACTAATGTCACCCCATTTGAAAGCACAATTTTTGTGGTGACCACCTCATTTCCCTTATCCCCTTTTAGGAGGATATTTTATTAATTCTATTTCTGATGTGGGTTTCCCACAAGGTCATTTTCAAGCATTAACCTTTAACTTTCGAAGTGCAATTTTGAATTGCGAGGACAAAATTATGTTGAGGGGGGGGGGGATAATGTAACACCCAAAGAATTTACAAGTATATTTAATAGAGAATTCATGAAACATTGAGTCTCTATAAAGCAAAACTTTATTAAAACCTAACCAATAAACATAATTTTTCCACTTCTATAATTTGAATTTTAAAAAACTGACATACACAGTTGCGTTTAGTAAGATATTTAGAACCTGATAAGAAAAACTTAACTTTTGATGAATAGTAACATACCCTTATGAATAGTAATGTTTAGTAATGAATAGTAAATCATCCAAAAAATAAAACTTCTCACATTAATGTATAAATACAATTTATATATCTTATAAGTGAAAACATGATCATAGTATAAGTATCAGTATTTTTGTATGTCATAAATATTTTAATTAAAATTTTATGATTAATTTAATAATTTAAAATGGAAATGTATTTTCATAAAATTTAATTATAAATTTTTTACTTTGTTGTGTTATGATTATAAGATAATTTTGTGGGACTTTGATTAATTTCTCAAGGTGTTATAAAATGAGTTATAGTGTTAAAGTTGTTTTTTTCAAATAAATTATGATTTTATTTAAAAATTAAATTAAAAAATTTAGAAAATTATTTTCAAAAAATGGATTTATTTTTTTAATTCTACACATCGAAAAATGGTTGGGGTGAATTTTTGGGATTTTTCTAAAATACTTGATTTTTTCGTGAATAGTAAAAAACAGTATTGAGTTTTTAGTATGTTTAATGAAAAAATAATGCTGTAATAATTAATATAAAATTATGGTAGAATTTTGAAAAGTAAAATATGACATGAGGTGTCCCAAGTGGATAATACCATGGGAAAATACCATGGGCAAGCCCATGGTTTTGCAAAAACCCCTAATGAGGTGTCCTTTGAAATTAATAAAAAACTCCCTCGCCTTTACTATAAATACCCACTCATTAATTTGTTTTATTTAATTAAAAACTCATCATACGCAAATAATTGGTAGTTTTACCTCCCTAGGAGTCCTCCGAAGGTGTCCTCCATCCCCCAAGTTCCCAACCTTCAAGTTTTAGGAGTTACTCTACAATGTAATGGAATCTACCACCCTTATCTTTTTCAAGATTTCATTTTATATTATTATTTCTAATTTCAATTGGATTATGTTGGGATATGTAATTAAATATCTCCCTTAATTTTCATATTATGTAATAATTATTATATATACCTTTTTCTCTCATCAAAATATTTTATGAAATTTTAAGCGACGCCGTTAGGCTGCTGAATTTTCATAAGGGATCTCTCAAAATTTCTTTTATTTTCAATTTCCTTTATTTTCTTATTATTTCCTCACCTAATTTCATAAAAATTTTGGGGTAAATACAGTACCTTACATGTACTTTAATTTTTTCATTATAAAGGAATAGTTCATCATTATCTTTATTTTCCGATTCTTTTATACTAAAAATAAAAATACCATCTGAGATGTGCTAATTTACCACATTCAAGGAGGATGAGTTTTAAATTTCTATTACCATCTTCAATTATGTTCATTAAACCATTATTGTGGTTTAACTATATTATAATATATTTATTATTTCTCAACTATGGTTCTATATTTTTTTTGTACACATGGTTTTGATTTATAAAGAAAAATGCATTCATTGTGTTCAAAAACCGCCAATTAACCCAAACGGTTATCATTAAATAATTTATATAATGATTCATCTTCACTCCTAGTAACCAAATAAAATTTACAATCATGTAACCTTCTGGAAGTTATCTAATAAAATTTAACTTCAATTCTGAACAACAATCCTCATTTTACTTGATTTTTCATTCATGTATATATGTATACCGATCATGAAACAAATAGACCCGAACAATGAAATTAAACCTCTTAACCCATCAAGAAATCCATTAATGAACTCATTAAGGATATAATAAATCAATTAATTAAATAATAGGTTCTAGAAATATTAATTAATTAATTTAATTTGGTTATCTAGGACACTAAGATCAAGTGAAGTACACCATCAGACTTAAAGTGAGGGTTTCCTCATCTCACTTCCATTTTTGCGAGACATTCCTTATTAACTACTATTACTTGTGTATGTTATATGTATAATTCCAATTGATGTTCCATATAATTAATCTATTTATTTTCATGGTATTCAATTTATCATTTGAAGATTATTAATTTTGGGGCATATGAATCAATTGATTACAAAGTGGTAAGGGTTTTACACGCGAACCTCCATTTTCATTAGGGTTACTTTTATTGTCTACTTACCTCAATGAAGTTATTATGTATTATTATGTACTCATCATAAATTATGTGTGATTGTTCTATATATGTTTACCAACCATAATCATACTTTATTATATCGGGAGTCACATGTTTTAAAAGGTAACTTTCAAAATTCTTTCTGAAATACAAGCCCGTTTCAAGGGAATTTTTCGAATTCTTTCCTATTTTAAAGGGAACTCTATAATATGTTTTTAGAAACTATTATGTTTATAAAACCACTCATTTTATTATTAAAAATACTATCTTACTTTATTTCTATTTTTATACAAATACTTTTCCAAAATAACTCTTCTTTTCAAAGTAAAAGATTATTTATCTTAAGAATTACTCGATGATTTTATAAGAGTTTCTTCATCTATTTCAACACTCTTGTTGATTGTTATGTATTATATCATCTACCATATTAAATTGAATGGTTTATTAATAGTTTTATTTTGTATTTTATATCCTAAAACCATTCACTGATTTACTATGAATGGTTAGTGGTTAAGATTAATGTTCAAGGAAAGTTATTTACATTTCATATGTTAGTTTCAATATAAATGTATATGTTGTTTATGTTTATCCCAGATCATATGAGGAATGCATTGGACTTATTATGTGATGGGTGGGGCCTTCTATATCACATCTATGCATCAGTAGGTCTCATTAGAAAAATAGATATGGACTTGGTCAAGGCCTTGCCTATTTTTCGATATGATTTTGGCTGAGGCCTTAATAATTTTTAGATGTTTTGGCCGAGGCCTTGATGGTATGTTTCAGAATGTCTGATATATTCACTTCCCTCATTATGAAGCTAGAAATTCATAGTTCATGTGGTTATTTAACTAGTATAATACCCATGTTTATGATTTATTATAGAAATATTTACTCAGCTCATACTCCTGCCATATTATGTCCACGTTTATTTTTAAAGGAATGTGTTTTCAATTATTCATCATGCCTAATGTTTATGTTATATTATGCTATAATGTTTACTATTACTGACCATCTGAGCTCACCCCTTCTTATATTTTATTTTTTCCAAGACATGAAGAGGTATAATATGATTGACTTGCAAGGAAAATCTTAGAATGGTGTATGTTCCTAATGGAACTTATTTTTTGTTTGTAATTTCAACTTTCAATGCTGAACTTATGTATGTATCTTATTTCCAAAGCTGCTAAACTACTCGGTCTTTTGGGATGAATATTCCTTGTTTATATTCCAATATAATAAAATAAGGCACCAACTCTAGAAAACTGGGGTCAGGTCCTTAAATATATATATATATATGTATTTATTTATTTATACAATTATGTTAAAAAATATAATTATAGCATAGTGATTTGGTCTTTGATATATAAGTGGTAGGTCATGGGTTCAAACCTCCACTGCCTCTTTTATTTTACATTACTTATACCAAAGATTTTCCTAAAACCATTAGTATGGGTCTATACCAATATAAAATAAACCAACATCTCTCCAAACCATTGTTATAGGTTATACCAATGGTTTGGGGGCATATACCAATGGTTCCAAACTGTTGGTATAGACTATTTTTTCCAATAGTGTCAAAGAGAATATAGAGCCTTTAGGTGTAAAGCATGTTCTATATGGTTGATCAAGATGAGTTAATATGATATTAATCAGTGATTTACATGAATTTATATGACATAATCCTAGGTATGTATTGGTTGACAATGTTCAAGGGTCACATCGACTGTTATACATGGATGATAGTTTTACGACTGATAATGGAACCAAGAATCTCTTTAAAGGAGACGGAAATGTTAAGGTAGGTGAAACAAGCTTTTTTTGGCACTAAAAGTTAGAAAAATATCATACCATTTTGTAGTGATGAATTTGGAATTGATGGAAGAGATCAAGAATAATAGTTTTTCTGCAGTTTTTGATCGATTTTTGGTTGTTTTTTTTCAAAAATTTATTAGGGTTTACACTCACAAGAGAAGTTTAATTTATGATTGATCTCCTCCCAGGGACCATTCATATCTCACTTATGTCTTATCTTATGTCATCAATGGAGTTAAGGTAATTGAAAATGTAGTGGGAAGAGTTGAAAATCATAAGGTTCATTCGCACTAACACGTATCTATGGGAAGCATCAGTCTTGTTAGTAAAAAAAAGTGGATGGAACTCTAAGGTTTTGTGTGGATTATAGTAATCTTAACCAAGTTATGATAAAGATTAAGTATCCAATTACACGAATTTATGATCTATTCCATTAATTTAGGATAAATCAATAGTTCTCTAAAATTGACTAGCGATTGAGATATCACTAAGTTCGAGTTCAGAAAGAGGATATTCCAAAGAAAAATTTTAGGAGTAGATATGGCCACTACGAGTATGTGGTGATGCCATTAGGTCATACAAATGAACCAAAAATATTTATGGAATTGATGAATATGATATTTTAAAGATATCTGTATTCTTTTATAGTGGTGTTTGTGGATGACATATTGGTATATCCAAGGACAAGGGATGAGTATGAGCAACACTTGGCAATAGTGCTGGGAATTTTGCAAGATCATCATCTGTATGAAAAATTATCAAAGTAAAACTTTTGGATACAAGAGGTATGTTTCCTTGACCATTTAATCTATGAAAGAGGGGTTTCTATGGATCGATAAAATATAGAAGCTATTATATCTTGGAAACCTCCAAAGAATGTCTTTTAGATACGCATTTTCCTTGGTCCAACTAGTTATTACCGACATTTTCTTCATGTTTTTTCACGATTAGATTCTCTTATGATATATTTGAAAAGGAATAATATTATATTAAAATAGAATGAGTAAAGTTAGAATTATTTTTAAGAGATTAAAATCCACCTTACATCAACACTAATCTTGATATTTTTTGAATTAGGATAAGGGTTTGTGGTGTATTGTGATGCTTAAATATTTGGGATGAGATGTGTTCTTATGCAAGGAGATCATGTTGTTGCTTATGGGTCATAGAAATTATGGTTTGATGATAATAAACACCCAAAAAATTATTTGGAGTTAGCTGTTGTAGTCCATGCTTCGAATACTTGGCGTCATTACCTCTTTGGTGAGAAATTTATGGTGTTTACGGATCATAAGAGCCTGAAGAATATTTTCTTACAAAGGGATTTTAATTTGAGATAAATAAGATGTATAAAGTATCTCCAAATTTTTGAATTTGATTTTATTTTTGCATTAGGTAAAGGAAATTTGGTGGCAGATGCATTAAGCAAAAAGTCATACACTTAGTTGGAAAATGAGGCTTCATAACAATGGCAATTGATGTAGGTCATAGCTTACATTCACTTGGATTTTTAAGACTGATGTCATGTTTTGGTTTTATTTATAGTTTATTTTGTTCCTAATTTTGTTGAAATGGTTGAAGTGGAACAAACATCCAATTCAAAATGTGTTTTAGTGAGGTTGAAACTCAATTGTGGAGAGACAATTGAGGGATGAAAGATAGATGGGAGTTTATTTTGGTGGTTTCAAGGTCAAATAGTCATAACTTTGTCTTGTAAGGAACAAATTCTTCATGCTTACCACCATTAGAGATGAGATTTTCATCTTGGAGTGAATAATTTGTATAAGGAACTAAAAGCATAGTTTTGGTGGGTTAGTATGAAAATAAAGGTGGCTAAGTTTGTTTTGAGATGCCTCTCCTATCAGTAGGTTAAGGAAGATCACCAACAACCAGTGGGCATATTATAGTTTTTACATATTCATGTTTAGAAGTGGTAGTGGATATCCATGTATTTTCTGAAAGGTCTTCCAAGAATGGTTTAGAAACATGATTCCATATGGGTGATAGTGGATCAACTCATGAAGTTGGGACATTTCATTCCTATTCATGAATCTCATACGGTGGAGGAATTATCTAAAATCTATAACTGATAAGTTGCAAAGAGGCATGAAATACCAATTTCAATATTATTGGACAAATATCTAAGGTTTACATCTTATTTATATAAATCCTTACAGTAATACCTTGTAACTCAATTCATTATGAGTACTACGTATCATTCTTAGATAGATGGACAAGTCGAACGAATGATAAAAATGTTGGAAGACTTGATTCAGGCTTGTGTAATTGATTTTAGTGGCTCATGGTAGGAGCACATACTGTTAGTAGAGTTCTTGTATAACAACATTTATTAGGCCTTGATACATATGGATACTTTTAAATCATTTTATGGGCATCCTTGTCGTTCTCCACTTTGTTGAGTGGAAATAGGTGACATTTCACTGGTTGTGCCGAGCCTTGTCCAAGATACAATAAAGAATATTCAATTGATCAAGAAGTGAATGGATATGGCTTAGACTCATTAGAAATAATACTCAAGTCATTTTAGATTACCATTTTCATTCATGGTGAGTGATCATGTGTTCTCGAGAATCTCTCCAAGGCCTGAGAATCATCATTTTGTAAATTAGGTCAAGTTATCTCCTTGATACATAGGACCTTTTGAGATACTTAAATGGGTTTATGAGGAGGAAAGTTGGTTAAAATTTCCACCATAGTTTAGTGTAGTGCATAATGTGTTTCATTTATCGTAGTTGAAAAATAATGAACTTGATCCTAACCATGTGATTCAATGGGATCATGTTGACCTAGAGATGGATTCTTCATTGGCTCACATGAAAATGTGAGTTTTGGATAGGAAAGATAAATTATTTCATGGGAAAAACATCTATCTAGAGTGTGGTTTTTTGCAACATGATCAGATTTAGGAAGAAACTTAGGAACGATAGAAAAAATGGCCGAGGAATGACACATGTTTTTTCAGGAAAATGGTGGGTTTCTACTCGTCATGGATGGAAAGACCAATGGTGGGGGGAATTTAGCACCCTAGGTTTCAATTAATCAACCCTTTATTTATGTGTTTTATGCATGTAAAGTGTTTGGGGTGATGTTTGAGAGGGTTTGGATGACTTTTTGGGATTTTCTAGAGGTGCGCAGGTTGAGAATGGTTAGTAGAAATCATGAAACTCCTACAAAAAACTATAAAAAAAGAGGCAGTGGGATCTGGGTAGGTTCATGGTTAAGTGAATGGTTTGGATAAACTATGTGGCCCCCTATGATTAACATTGTTTTTGGGTATAAAGGCATTTTCATAGTTAGCGCACAATTTTCCAACGTGCGACTAACTATAAATGGTTAAAAGTTAGATAAAAAAAGATAATCTAACTCATTTTTACCTATTAACCACTCATTTTCCTCCATTTTAACACTAACTTATGTTTTTCTCTCCCTAAAGGCTTTGGAGACCTTTCCCTTTGACCCGAGAGTGATCAGTTGGCAAATCTTGGTGCGTTAAAGGTCATATTCCTTGGTAAGTCTTCATTCTTGGTCGTTTTCTATAGATATACTCTTATCCCCTCTCTTGGATTCATATATATGATCTATTGGGGATATATATATGATATTTTATGCCAATAAAGATGATATTTGGCCGTGTAGTTATTATGGAACAAGATCTAAGGTGGGTTTTTGGAAATTCAACCCAGTTCTGTTAAGGAATTTGTGTCGTTCTTTGTTTCTACCATAATTTTTGAGGTAGGTGGTTTCATTATAGACCCCTATTATTATAATTTAAAGTATTGATTTCAAATTTATTGTTTTTATGGAAATTAATTGTGAAATTTTTGAGAAATTATTTATGTAAACCCTCTTTGGTGACGGTTTGTGGAATTGTGAAAATTTGTTGTTGTGCAAAGTGATTTGTTTCATGATATTAAAATGATGTTTTAAAACATGGATTGGTTTTGAGTCATGAAAATGTTTTGATATAAAGGTTTTAAATATAATCAATGTTTTATTGAAATGGATTTAAATGATTGGTTTGGAATAGTTTTGAGCATACTTGGTGGTGTGTATCAATGTTGTATACAGGGACTTGTTGAAATATGTGTTGGTTCTCGATGCTAAAGGTGTAATGGAAAATGGGATTGGTTACCTTTTTATGACATGGTAGATCAATAAGAAACTATTCATAATTATGAAACTATAACCTAGGAATTCATGCGTGGATAAGTGGTTATGTGGAATCTAATGGGTATTGAAAAATGGTTGTTTTAGAAATGGTTTGAGAAACTTATTTGGTTACTTTACTTGAAAACTGTTTGGTTTGAAAACTATTTTAGTGAGAAACTACTTGGATTTCATATAAACTGAAGAAATTATTTTAAATGGTTTTATATAATTTTTTTTATATAAATGTGCTAACATGTTTTATCCCAGTGGCACGAGTAGAGAATTTATTTGGAGGTAAAATTACTAAGTTTCATTACTCACCCCTTGCCTTGGAACTTTAGTTCTATTATAGATATTTTCTATCGAGACATGGGTAAATGAAAAGTATCTCAATTATTTAGTGATTAATCATGATACATGGGCATGGATTTTGGATTTGGAGTATAGTTCATGTTTAGAGCTATGGTGTTGTGTCATTGGATTCATTGAACTTTGGGGTTTAGTCTTCTGCTTCAGTACTCTTATTTTGGTTACGGTGTAGTTTGGTATTGTTGTATTTTGGTATTACATTTATTTGTGTTATATTGTTATCATGTATCAAATAGTGGTTTGGGTTATGGTATTATTGGTTGTGGTTGTTTTATTTTCAAAGGGAAAATAATCCCCCAACCGTATTGAATCCCTTGGAATTTATTTCAAGCCTTTGGTGTCTTGGGGATGTCACCTAAGACCAATTATAAATTCTTCCTTGACTCAAGACAATAAAAAGGGACAGGATGTTACAATTTTTATGTATGACATAATAAAATTTGTTCTTATTTAAATAATTATAACATAAAAATGATTACTTATTTTTCTATATTTTTATTTGTTTTAAACATAAGAATAACCATCATATATACCCAATAAACAACAACTTTTCGTGGCCTTGAAGTAGTCAGAAAATATGGCTATGATATAGGTTGTGGGTTTCGTATGTCGCCTTGAGTATATTTTTAGAAATAAAATATACAAGGGGAGTTAGATAAAAATATATGACATGCGGGAAAAACAAATATTTAAAATAGAAACTTAATTGGCAGTTCAATTTATTAGACAAGGTTATAGAATGGGAATAAAGATAATAAATAACACAAAAAAACCACTACATGATGAGACAAACCTACCCATCTTTGAGGCTTTCCATTCCCCAAAAATTCCTACCTTACAAGAGGTAATTGATATTATTATAAATATTTCTATGAAATGTGTATTATGAAAATACTATTACCTTTCCTATATAATTTTTTTGTAGGGTGAAATTGATTGTGATTTATATCTATAAACACCATTCCATTTATTTATTGTGATGGGTAAAATGTAAAATATTCAAGGATATATTATAAACATGAAAAAACTTCCAAAATATCATGTGAGAGTAGAGATTAATATAGCGCATAATCTATGCACAGAGCTACCTATTCCCATTGATGATATTGATGTTCACATGGGAAAACAAGCTATTGAAACTTTTTTTAGATGGCTGTTTGATCTTGTAAAAATACATGATGATAATGAGGGATTTATTTTTTCATTTTTTATACAAAAACTTTAAAAATTAATGAAAAATGGGATAAACCAATAAATTTTATTATATACAGAGAAATATAAGGGAAAATAGATAGTCAAATAAAAACAATCTAAAGGATTAATGAATAAATCTAAAAGACCTTATAATAGTACCTTTACCCCACCAATTAGACTACCACATTTACAAATATTAAAATATCATGTAGATATAATGTTCAATGAAAATAATATGATCTATATTGAATTTTAAGAGCTAATTTAGGGAGAGGCAATTTTATAAATAATTGGTCTTGAGAGTGCAAATGGAATTCTTAAGCATGGATGGCTAGGAGCATCAATATTGAATGTATACATGATGTACATTTTCATAACCTATTTGTCTAATAATTTATCTAATATATTTTTGTTGGGATAATGAGAGAGATTTATAATGAGGGAAATGGATATAAGGGATTGATCTAGGATTTTCATTGGGATTTTCACATGATCTTGTTCTTGATCTCATGGACTGTGGATATCTCTCCACATTGAGTAGGAATAACATTCTTATACTTGTTACTAAGTATTATTTTCCTTCTCCTGTGGGTATTTTGGCTTACGGCTATCAAAATTATTTTTCTTCAATTAAATATATATCTCCTATAATAATTGTAAGTGAATGAGGAACTATGCATGTCTTTGAAAATAGAGATTCCATATTGGACATATTCAAACTTTGAAAGCATTCAATCCTAGAAAGATTTATTATACCGATTGGCGAAAACCATGGAAGTAATAAGATTTGGTTCATCATATCACCAATGTTTGGTGATCAAAAAATTGGATTTATATCCCACTGATATGTGGTTTCTTTAATATTCATTTTCTATCTAATGATTTAAAGTGGTGAGCATGGGTTTTCATATTCATTCTCTCATAACTTGAGGTTCTAGGCCCCCTTTATTATACTAATATGATTGA
The DNA here is from genome assembly GCA_963277665.1 of Viscum album. Lineage (NCBI taxonomy): Eukaryota > Viridiplantae > Streptophyta > Magnoliopsida > Santalales > Viscaceae > Viscum > Viscum album. The sequence continues at coordinate 743,058,637 of OY728155.1, read as the reverse complement.
TTTTTCCTCTTGTGGATTTTGGACTTATTTGAATGAGGGTAGGACTACCTTCTTTGAAATTATTATCACCATATTTGTATTTTCATTTCCTTTTTTAATAAAGGGGCCCTAGAACCTCAACTTATTTTTATTTAATTGACCTACTATGTTAATTACTATTAAATACTATCCATTTTTACTAGAATATATATCATTAATATGTGAATTGAAATCCCTACAAAGAAAAATTTGGACTCATTAGTCCTCACATCACTTTTACAAAAAATATTCATTAGAAAAAAATGAAAATGAAATAATAGTTCATCAACTATATACATTTTTTGAAATGAAACTTATAGTTGAGATACTCTTCTTAACACCCATAATGTAGGGGTAAAATTCTACAATTTAATCATATAAAATATATTCTCATTTCTTTGATTACTTATTGCTTTTTATTTTTTAGGAAGCATTGGATTCTCATTACAATCAACTTAGATAATCTAAAGATTTATTTTTTTGGATTAAATTCATGGATATTTAAAAAATTGACCACAAATGATAACCTTTATCATTTTTAATACATTACATTCAATATTTTACAAATAAACTTCAAATTATATGTTTTATATTATGTTTTAATGATTTTTTATCATAAAGTTGTGTTTCAATATCGGTAAAATCATGGTATGTGGAAGGTATATGAGCATAATAAACCTATATATTTCTCTAAATGGATATGTATTAGGGTATATATAATAATATTTCACTATAAAAACATATATTAAAACAATTAATTATTTCAATCAATGTTTCAATGGTTCCTAAAACTAAATAATGAAAAATATTATGGTTATTATTTTTATAAATTTATGAAATATATCATATTCCATCAATAAACTCACATCCCTAAAGTGTCATTTTCGATGATAATTAAAATTTCATTTAAAATATTTATCAATAATTTAATTATTTATATTTTCCCATTACTACCAAGAAAATTTAAAGTCTATATATTAAAAAGAGAAAGTGTATTGGTTTATAAAGTCCACATATAACTCAAAGGAAATGTTTTTAGTATAAAATCAAAATTTTAGTTCCAAACATGAATCACTCACTGAAAATTGAGAAAACATGCTTTAATTTTGTTTAATATTTAATATAATAATCAATAAATCATTTTTAAAAAGTTTGAATTAACTACAAATCAATATGACACATGGTGTACCCGATATCACTCAAAGTTAATGTTTTCATTTTAAAAGTATCATTTTAGTTAAAAACATGTATCACTCACTAAAAAAATGAAAAAAACACTTTAATTTTCTTTATATTTTTTTTTAAAATTATCCACAAATAATTTTTATTGCATTGGAATCAACCACATGTCAATTTGATACATGATGTTCCTAGTATGACTCAAAGTGCATGTTTTCATTTTTAAAAGGACAATTTAATTAAAAGCACACATCAAATACTCAAAACCAATAAAACATGATTGTATTTTCTTGGTACTTTATGAAAATTATTTGTAAATAATTTTTGATATGTAAGAATAAACTTTACATAAATCTAATAGACAATGTTCCTGATATGACTCAAAGAGCACGTTTTTATTTTAAAATCGATATTTTAATTCAAAACACCTATAAAATATTAAAAATAGAGAAAAAATGGTCATATTTTTTAGATAATTTTGGAAAAAAAATCCATAAGTCATTTTTTATGTATAGGAATTAACCAAATGTTAATTCAACACACGGTGTGCCCGATATGATTGAAACCACATGTTTTGATTTAAAATTGACATTTAAATCCAAAACACATGTCACATATTCAAAAAAATTAAACAAAATTGAATTTCTTTAATAATTTTTGAAATGATTCACAATTAATTTGTGAAATATAGTAATCTTGCACAAGTTAATTGAACACACTGTGTGCCCCAGTATGACCCAAAGCGTATGATTTTATTTTAAAATCGACATCTTAGTTCAAAACATGTGTTACTCTATAAAACTGATAAAACACTCTATAATTGTTTCCACACTTTATATTAATGATATATAATTCATTTTTGATGTATATTAATCAACTTTACATCAATATGACACATGGTGTTTCTAGTACGTCTTAAAATGAATTTTAAGTTTTAAATTGGAATTTTAGTTCAAAACACGCATCACTCCCTGAAAAATAGAACACACTCATATTGTATTTATAATTGAAGTACAATTTCTATAAGTCATTTTTGATATTTAGGAATCAACTACATGTTTATTCGACACACAATGTGCCTATTATGACTCAAAGTGTGTGTTTTCAGTTAAAAATTGAAATTTTAGTTCAAAATGCATTTCAATCATTGGAAACTAAGAAAACAAACTCCTATTGTCTAGATAATTTAAGAAAATTATCCATATTCCATTTATGATGTTTAAGAATCAACTTCACATTAATCTGACACATCTTTTGACCAATTAAAGTGTGATTGTTTATTTAAAATGTACTTCTTAGTTAAAAATAAATGTTACATACTCAAAACTAATAAAACATGCTTATATAATATTGATACTTTATAAAAATGATACATTAGTCATTTAAAACATATAAGAATCAACTACATGTCAATCCATGTTGAGGAGAATCCTGATCTTAGGAAGAAAATTTCTTGTGAAATATTTTTGAGATACTCGACTGATGCATGATATTTGTCATGAATCCCACTTAAATAAATTCTTATTTTCCTAAAAATTTAGTATAACACAACCCTAGGTTAGATCTCTCAATGAGGCCACTCACACACACTGATTTTATATTATCACTATTTATTTAAAATTCATATAATAACTAATATAATATTAAATAATATAATAATATAATGTTGTGTGTGTGTGGGGGGGTTGTGATATGAATGGCATAAATATATATATGATATAAAAAATATTATAAAATACAAAACAAAACACACAAGGATTTTATTGATAAGATTTTGTTATTCTTAAGAGTCTATGGCGATAATATCATTGTTATTTAAAAAATATATGTCATAATATTTCATTCAATAAAGAGGTCAATCCTATAACTCAATACCCTCCCATTTTAATTTTAATTACCCCACATAGACCCTCCAAATATGGGATAATATCCCTCACATCATCACCACAATGCTACACAAACCCTCTATATGTAACATTATGATAACGATAGAGAGGAATAAATGTGAACAGGGAGAAGAATCCAATAGTATAAAAAGAGGGGTGACCTTCCAACAATTTTTTTTAACTACTACTAGAATTATTAAAATTAAATAATGAGAAGTGTTTAAGTGAAATGAACTCAAGTATCCACCATTCCCCCATTTAACAAGCGATGATGTTGCTCTCCATTTTTACAGAGTGGAGAAGGGTATAGAGAAAGAATACAAAAGAAAAAATGAATGATAAGATATTAACAAATAATGTAAATTAAAAAATGTATAAAACTATTAAAATAGAAAAATTTCACCACACTTAAGTTCAAACTACCCTTTAATTTCAATCCAATGTAGTCAAATAAAGGGGAGGAAAACACAAGATAAGGAAATATATAAATTGAGTTTATTTTTGATTGTGACGACATTGAGTTATACTCTTTGATTCTACCTCTTTAAAACTACAATAAATAAAGAACACAACATAATAAATTTATTAAAATAAAATTTACTTAAAATAAAAATATTAGGAGAGAAGAAAAGTGGTAGTACTTGGTTTTATTCATAAGTAGGAACTGGTTTTTTACTATCTCAAGTTAGGAGTTCTAGCTGTCACCTAAAATCAGATAGTGGGTGTGGTTTGTGTGATTTAAACCATTACGTCCTCTTCCTTCCATTACACACCACTTTAATTTGTTTGTAGAGGAACCCATTAATAGAGTACTATAGGTCTATCCCATTTTAATTATAATAAATCTTGCATAGTGGGGTTAAGAGAATGAGTGGGTCCTCATAATTCACTATGGACAAAAATTATTTATCCTCTAAAACATCTAGGGTATGATATATTATTTTTGTTTAAGAAATTACAAGAAGTGGGAAATTAAATAAATGTTCAAACTTAAAATAATTGAAATACAAAGAATCAATATAGAAATATTTCCCTTCAAGTAAAGTTATATAATACACCATCTCTTCAAGAAAATTTAATGGGAACTCTATCTCAATAAAGGAATCTCCATAATATTTATCATTACCCACAAATAAAGAATATATGTTGATTCTACAAAATAAAAATGTGCGTAGTGAATAGGATTTGATAATGATGTAAAATAAAAAATAATATAACGTAATGTCAAGTCCACTCCATTTAATTAGTCAGATTAAAGTGTTTATTCTTCTTTTAAGTCCTTCTAGAAGATTATTGAATTGTGTATGGGATAAGGGTTGGGTAGTTTGGTTTCCACCTCTACGATATCTTCTTCAAAATTAGAATTGATGAGTCTTTTTGTGCCTCAATTACCTATTAATGGAACTCCATCAAGTATTGTGATAATTCTTTAATCTACCTGTATAAGGATTTAATATTGGTTGCTTTAGGTCTTCCTTGAGGTCCCTAATAAAATTGAAGCACATCCTACCTATAAGTAGACTTTTGTTTTATAAGAAATTGAATATTTTAAGTTAATAAAGTAAAGGATTCATCATCAAATAATTTCATTTTTTTTGAAATTTACATTTTTTTTTGTTTTTTGGGAACAAAATTTGGGTATGTGATGTGCCTAACTAGTAATGGTTCCAAAATGATGCGTTGTATTTTTCATGAATTCAATTTCAACAAATTCTTATTTTCCAGAGAATGAAATATAGTGCAACCCTAATTTCAATCTCTCGATGAGGCCACTAACACCCACCGATTTTCTATTACCACTATTTATATAATAACTAATATAATACTAAATAATAAAATAATATAATGATGAGTTATTGGTGAAATGAATGATATCAATATATATATATATGATATAAAAAATATTGTAAAATATAATAAAGAAACACACCACGATGTTTGTGAGAAGATGTTTTAATTCTTAGGAGTTCATGTTGATGATATATTTATTCTTTAAAAAATATACATAACAATATTCAATTCAATGAAGAGATAAAACCAATCAATATGCACCCTCCTATTGTAATTTCAATTACCCACACCAACCCTCTGAATGTGATATAATCTCCATCACAACATAACTATAAAGATAGACCAAACCTCTATATGAAAAGTTATGATAACAATGGATAAGAATAAATGTGAATGAGAAGAATAATATAACAGTAGAAAAATCAGGGTGACCTCACAACATAAATAGTTTAACCAATACTAGAATTATTTAAATAAAATAATGCTAATCATTTAAACACAATGAATTCTAGCATCTACCACGCGAACAAGCGATGATGTTAGTTATCCATTTTAATGGAGTTGAGAAGGTTAAAATGGTTGAGTAAAAAAATAAAAAATAAAATAAAATAGATGAATAACTAACATAAACTAAAAATTTATAAAATTATTACAAATTTTTTTTTCACCATAATTATTTTTTTTCAAGGAAAGAGGAGGTCTCAATTTATAGGTATAAGAGTGGAAAATTTTAAATCCAAATACTTTCTTCAAAAATTTATGCCTATTGGAACTTATAAAATATAAAATCTAGAGATGTGGTATTATTTAATCTTTTTTCTAACTTCTCCTCTTTTATCCTTAAAAATTTCATCTAATTTGGACATGTATTGAATAAGTTATGGCTGAATCAGTAAAGAAAATATCTCTATCTATTGAGACTATCCAGATTCAATATACCAAATGTTCATGAGTTTTTGGATACCATAATGGTATAATATTGGAATGTGTTATTATTTGAGCTTCTTCCCCTATGAATTTATCATCCACCATCAAAATTTAAAAATATTTAAAAATATATTAAAGGAGTTATGGTCAAAACATTGATGATAATATTTCCATCCAAGAAGATTCATTGAATTTCTATGCATCAGATTCACACACATTTTTGACCATGATAACTTAGGAACCAAAAGTTACTCCGATTTGATTAAATGATCCAAATAATGTCCACTAACATTTGAAAAAATTTCAGGCCAATCTTGGTACGAGAAAAAAATGTTATGGCTGAATTATTATGGTGGGACCCATCTAGTTAAATGCACATCAACATTGAATTTATGGCCACTTATCACCCAAAAAATGGTGGATCTAGATTTAATTATATAAATTAAAAATTTATATATATTAATGTAGAATCCACCCACAAAATTTTTGAAAAACATTTATTAAAAATATTAATTTATAATAAATATACTTGAGTTCTATTAAAAATGTAAAAATATTTTTTTTACTGAATTTTTTAAAATTCCACTCAAATTATTTTTAAAACTTACAATTATGATAATTATGCATAAATTATTAAATTGGTGGTATTTGAAAATTTAATTACCTAATAAAATATATGAAATTAAGAGTTTCATCACCACTGTAATCTAGAATAGATATAAAGAAGAATAAATAAATTAGCGTGCATGATTTTTTAACATTAAAAAAATATCTGATGTATAGGATTAAAAAACATAGGGAAACACTAAAAATTAAATCATAAATCATAGAGTAATAAATAAAAGAAAAATAAAAAACATGAATTATAATTATTTTATAGAATAACCCATGAAAAAACCACACCTTGATTGGCCTCCTCTGTATATCTTTGAGAAACATACTGATGAAAAAAACCACCCATACATGAAAAAACATCATGCATGGAGATCCATCCATGATAAACATCACCCTTCTTTAACTAAACACCACCACCTCATGAATCTTAATTTTAAAATGTATCATCATTGACATGATTTTGTGATGTCATCATATTTACTGTCGATCCTCAAAACTAAAACACTCTGCCTAATTACCACACCAATAATAATTTTGATAGATAACAACAAATTCAAGGAAAATATTACTTTCCACTAATCCTTGATAATTTAAAACAAATTCTACCACAAAAGTGATAGCTCACTTCCTCTTATTAGTGGAATACATCTTACTGAGATTTAAACTTTGTTTCCCAAGAACCTCCCCATGAGTATAAGTCATCAACAACATATGTGATCTATCCCTTTTTAAGGATTAATAAAATATATTTCAAATATAGATAATATTTAAGATATTATAACTTAAACTTCAGAACTCCATGTATCTACCATGAGTGGGGTTTTAAAAAAACTCTTATCCCATTAAATTTTTTATAAAAGATATATCTCCCCAGAATACATGCATGCACCCAAATAAAACATTATCTACATGAAAGAAGTGTATCCAATTAAAAATAAAAAATATAAACCCTAATAAATATCCCCATTATGTTTATAAATTTGGTAGGTATCATCCAAAAAATTCATTTGGAAATAATACTGTCTGGTATCACACCAATTATCAACCTTTTCAGAAAGTATGACAATACCCTTTAGTAAATATAATTGAAGCATGATAGATCCCACTATAAAATAAATATCAACATATAAGTCTTCATTATAAATAAATTTTCACTATTGATGAACTGGTTCGAAAAAATGGGATCCCCCCATAATAGTGATCCCCCAGAATCTGGATCACCTATTGAAATAAATTTTCCCCTTCTCAACATCCCCTGAGTATATATGTGCATCACCTCAATATTTGTTTTTTAATTATTTCTTAATTGGTGGAACTATATGAAGAAAAATAATAAGGTATAATATTAAAAACAAAAATATCATCTTACTTTGGCTTACAAATCCTATTTTACCTTAAACATTTATAATTAATTCTCTTGAAATATTTTATAATTCCCATGAAAAATATTGATTCCACTTTGTGGAAGTTTTATTTGTTGTTAAATTTATGTCAATACATTTAAGTATATATATTAAATAATTTATTATACTTTTTGTAGGTTATTGGATAACCTAATCATATTAAATAATAAACTTTATTGTTGAATGAATATGTATAGATTATGAATGATAAATAACCTAATCTTGGAGTATAATATGATCCTAAGTATTGTGTCACTTTATTGTGTGTTTGATGATTACATGGAACATATATTAGAATTTTAGTTTGAATGATTTAAGTTTGCTGAAGAAAAGATAAGGTCAGGTGATACAATGAGGTGCTACCTTTGGGGTGATACCATCAGGTGCTACCAGTGAGGTGCTATAATTAGGTGCTAATGTGAGTTTACTACATCTAGTTTCTCCCGTTAGGTGATGCAATCAGGTGATACTATGGGTGTGCTACCATTGAGGTGCTACTATTGGGTGTGCTACCATTTAGGCTGAGGTTCTAGAGTTGAAGTTGATGTTCTATCATTTACTGGTATGAGGTGAAACCATTTGATGGTAGGAGGTGATATCATGAACTCTACATGGAAGGAGGTGATACCGTGATCCAAGTGATTTTATGAGGTGTAGTTGTGCGATGGTATGAGTATCTATCATGACCTTCTCACTAAGATAGTCACACGATGGGAGGATATGTCATGTATATGAGACAAGCATTGGTTGACTTGTCATACCCCAATGTCTTTTTATGTTCAAATCTTGTCATATGTATTTAAAGGAGCTATAGGTGCTATGAACAACTATTCATCAAGTTATGAATCTGGTTGGGTGTAATCCAAATTATGGATTATGCCCGCAGTACTACTTTCAAGCATGAAATATGAATGATATAATCAAAGGTAGTGGCATCCAGTTTCTTCTCAATGAAGAAACTAACTATGCATGCCATATATGTGATACTTTTTTATATAGTCTTGCTTGAATATGAATAAGTAAATAGATGAATGAAAGAATAAATGTTATAAATAATAATGAATAAAACTGAGGATATGTGAGCTTATCTGGGCTACTCTAAAGAACATATATGATGCATGTATACATATAGACATGGTATATAAGATTTTCAAGGAAAGTTAATTGAAGTTTTGTAATTATTACAAACCAAATGAATAAATAGGGTAAAAGATAAATAAGTCCTTGGGGACAATTAAATGCAGAGTTATGGAATTACTCAAGATAACATGATTAATCTATTATTCCAATGAATAATATCATGACAGATAGATCATGATTCTTATATCATTGATAAAGAATAATTTTGGGATATTATATTGTAAATAATATCTAGAATTAATGAGAAGTGAATTTAGGTTTTTACTATGACCTAATTAAAAGTTATAATAACTGCATTGCAATTATGTGTAGTTATGATGAAGAAATCATGGAGGAAAATATGGAAGTCATTTCCCATGAAAGTTATTGAAATAGTAAAATCATATTTTTTCTTGAAGATTGAATTCAAGTATATTTATATGGTATCATAGATGTTTTAATTAAGTATAATGATAAAAGAGTAACCATCATGTGAAGGAGTATTAGATACTATAATAATAATAATTATTATATACATATAGATCCCAGGTTGTTGAAGATTTTTTTTTTCATTTATATACATCCAAAAGACTGGAAGAAATTATAAGAATATCTAGTGCAGTTTGTTATACACAAAATTAGAAAGAGAGAAGAAGAGATAAGGGAATAAAGTACTGTGTATATCTGTTTACACAAGAAGTAGAAGAATAAGAAGAATTGGCCTAGTTTGATGTGAATTTCTTAGAGATAAGAAGAGATATATACACTCCTATTTTCATAGAAGAAGAAGAATATAATAAGAAGAAATAAGTGGAGGAAGAAGTACTATAATATCATTTCCTACCGGGAAGAGAAGAAGAAGAGGTTGTGTGAAGTTTTGTGAATATAAATAGGAGAAGAACCTTGATACTATACAAGAGAAGGATAATAATGAGAAAAACATCAATAATAAGGCAATATTGTATATTAGTGTCATAATATCTTATTTTTTCCCATATATTAAATTGTGAATGTACGATATGTACTTGAGAGTTCAGGATGCACTAAAAAAGAATGATGGATACAATCTACACTATCTAGAGAGAATTGTGTAATCCTCATAGGGTTTTACTAGTGGTTTTTATGACTATAGGTTTTACTAGATCACACCAACGATTATCCTTCTCATACAGAGAGGTGAACCATGTAAATCATTATGACTCTTATGTGTGTGTGTTTTACATTTCTATAAGAAATAAGGAAATCAAGGATAGAGACAAATAAAGAGTCAATTCAACTTAATTAATGAAAGAGGTATAATAATAACTTGTGGTTTGTTGTACCACAAAAGACATGGAAAAAATTTCTACCTCAAAGGGATCAAGTGATTAATTTAATCCTAAGGTATGTGAAAATTATTATTTATACTATACATAAGAAGAATAATCAAGTGAGTGTGATCATATTTCAACAGTTTTTCTGTTGAAGCATTAAATTATATGAAACATTCTTTTCTCCAAGAAATAGTTGATTTTATTTTTGGGATTTTTGAAAGCCAACAAGAAGAGGTCACCCAACTTGTAGGTGAGGCTAATAACTATGAGAAGGCTTTAATAGAAACATCTCTTACTTGAATCAAGTTATAAAAAAAGTTACTAACAAATAAGATGAGTACAAGGAGTATATGGTGAGATGCTCCAAATTTAAATAAGAGTGTCTCATCACAATCCAAGTGAAGTATGAGTGAAATAAATAATTTGAGAATAAAATCCATGAATTATAATAAAATCTAAAAAATATCATTGATATCAAGAAATATTAATTGGATATCAAATCCAAGAGGACCAAGGAGCTTTAATTACTGTTACAAGAAAATATTTCATTGCATGAAGTGAATGTTGAGAAGATGAGTAAGGACTATAAAAATAGAATGACATTTACTGAATATAAAAATAATTCCATCAATATGATATGTCTTTAATTAGAAATAAAATTGTCTAATCTTGAGAAGGCTCATATTGAGACTTCATAATCAAAGAAGTATGGAGATGGTTACACACAATGTTCTTTGGAGTATTCTAGTAATAGAATACATCCATCATATTATAATAAGATCATTATATCACCTAATGATTTATCTTAAGCAGCTGTGATGAAAAAGAACCATCTATAATTTTTTATATCAATATACCTAAATCTATTTTCATGAATAATGTAGTATTAAAAACAAAATATTCACAAGTATGGATAAATAAAAGTTGCGAGGAGTCTTCCAACATGTCTAGGGTGGAAATTTGAAGTTTTATAGAATATGGTTACCCATGTTTCTCTAAAACAACGATAAAAAAATACAGAAAATAAAATGATAAAAAATCTGGAAATTATAGATAACATGTCATTTAGAAGAAACAATCAAGGTTTATTGGTCTACGTTAGTACTGAAACAGATTTAGTTATTATGCATTGAACTGTAATTAAAATTATTTAAATGTTAAATCACAATGGAATCCCATGATAAGGGGGAGAAATCAGGTGAATATGCAACAATCATATCCTATGAAAAGTCTATCTACATAAAATATATTTGATGCAATTAAAGATTTATATGGAGTTTTCAGCGGTAGTGGTTACAAAAGGGATACATGTAAATATCAACATATATCAAAATAGAATGAAAAGATAATACCATAGTGGACAGAATAATTCTTGGGAAAGGTATAGAATAAAGATGAAATTACATATCAGAATATCCCTAAGAGGGTATTAAAGAAGACATGTATGAAACCCTTGGGCAACAAGTTGAATGAAATTCAGTCTCAAAACAAGTCTAGGAAGACCGAGAGGAGCATCAAATCTAAAAGGTATGATGTGAATAACACTCAGAAGGTGTCATGTGGAGACTCCAAGAAGGATACCAAGGATTATAATGATATCTTATTCTATTGGCTATCATATTTTGATAGAAAAGAAAATTGGAAGAGGCATAAGGAAAGGATTGTGCAAAGGAAAAGAGAAGTTTCCACACGAATAATATGAATTTTATGACTGGATGTCAACAAATGAATACCTTATGTATAAAAAGTTATATTTGATATATGTATAAAATATGGACATAATATAAGATTATATTTATTTACATTACTAGTATAAGAATAATACTTGAATATAAATAATATTAAATCAATAAATGCATATGATTTAATGGATAAATAATCAAAAGCTATCCCACATTAGTGAAATAGAAGTTGTGATGAGATCCATGATACTATAAGAAAAACTAGAATTGAAATTCAGCTATACAATCATGATTAATATAAGCAATAGAGTAACATGGTTGATAAAATCATCTCAACATAACTATTCACATTAAGGAATAAGAATATCAAACTTATTCCCTCATTTATTTGATGTGTTGTATTTATAAGAACAATATAAACAATTAAAGGGGAAATATGAACTCAGAGGGAGAACCTGAGAAGGAGTGTGTGTTGTCATATCCTAGATAGTATGGATGAAGAATACATACTCTTGGTTTGATCTTATATTTCATATTCTAAAGAAAGAATTGGAGAATATCATCATTCATGATGATGTACAAGTAGTCAACACTAGAAAACCGCTTGAGAAATTCAATTTTGGTTTTTATGATTAAAACATATTGAAATATATATTTTAGGAGATTCACTATTATGAAATTGATGAGGATTTATTCCCTTGAGGGGAATACAGAGAGAAGGATAATAAAGAAACTACCAAAATTATTTTTCTCATATACATATTATTATTTTGGAATGTGATTGAAGATAATTTCATTGATATTGAGTAAAAATAATTATTTATATGATCTCTAACATTTTTTTGAAAATATAAATCCACTTATATAAAATTTTAGAAATTTCTAACTTTTATACTTCCCAAGTTCTTAAGAATCTTTTAATAGGAAATTTGTTTTACCGGACATAGAATAAATTTAAAATCAGACAAAATTTCATTACCAGATGATCATGCTATTTGTACATTAGAAGGAAATATATAATGCTTACTTGATTATGGTTATAATGTCTATAGAAAAATTATAATGACTTCCATCAGATATTTTTTTGGGTCTACCGAATATAATTAATTGGATAGAGGAAGTCATGTTTTCTGAATGAACATTTATAAAACCCAGCAAATAGAAGAACATTATATATTCCACTAAAAAAACATTTCTCATTCTAATAGATAGGTTTTATAAGAATTGTAATAGTGATATATCAATATGAACATTGGATAGAGATATTGTGCCAAATATTTCAAGAGAATGAGTTCATTTTATGTTATTTTAACTACCTATAAAATATGTTGAGTATGACTATTGGGAGTTTAATTATAAATAAAAGCTATATACTAGGAGGATGAGACTTTTTAAAGCTTTGAAAATCTAAAGTTTTTTGAAGTTTTAGTAACATCTTGTTGTTCTAAGATCAATTAATTTCAATATTTTAGAGATTATTTTTGTATGGAATCCGTTTTGAGGATTATTGTAAACTCCATAATAACTTTTGTGTTTGAAATTTATGTGTCTGATCTATTGTGATTGATGGATTCCATGGTTAAGTATGATAGGATTTTGTTTGATCTACTGATCAAGGGTTCCCAGGGCAAGGGAAAAGATGTTTTCCAATCTATTTATCAATGGATTCCTTGTTTAAGTAAGACAAAACTTTACATTAAGGTGAATAATATGGATACCTTAATTCAAGGTTGTTGATTTAATTTAGACCGATTGTAAAAGTGTTTATATTTATTTTATAACGTTTCTATAATTTTTCTTAAGAATATTATAATTTTTTTATACTTGATTTTTATAAGTTTCTGTTCCCACTGTGCATATGTTTTGAGATTTTTTTTATTGTTTTTATAAAAACATTCTTAATTTAATAACAAAGTTATCAAATAGAGTATTCATCCAAAGTAATTTCTCAAATAGATAAGTTAAATTGTAAGTTTTTGTTTTATAACCTACAATTAACCATCAATCTTATAGTAAAAAACATACTCTTTTGATCCTAAATTTGGTATCATAGAAGGTTTATACTGTTATAAACTATTATTATAATGTGTTTTTTTAGAAAGGAGCATAATTGTTTTAATGATGGTAGGTTTTTATGTTGGTACATAAAAAAATCTGAATCCAAGTAGACCACCAATATTTTTTTGGGATGATTGTGAGTACTAGAGAGATTTAAAGAAGTCTTTCTTTATAAACACTAAAGTTGATTTTTTTCATGTTATCTAGAAATCATAAAATTCCCAAAAAACAGTGACAAATTTTAAAAAAGATGTGAAATTTAAGTATAATCTTAATTATCAATTTAGAAATATTATGTTATATTCAAGGAATAGAAATATCTAGAGTGAGATTTATTTTTGTGAAACTGAAAATAATATTTGGAATAAACTGGAGGTTACACACCTTGGAACTACTGAAGTATTATAAAAAAGAAGATCTATTATTATTGAAGATTATAGTGATTTTTATTTTTTACCTATAGAATCTGTTTCACAAATGCATCAAAGATTTATAACCATTTTTAATGGTACTCAATCACTTATAGATAAATAATCAACTAATGAACAATTAGTTGAGAATATTATTGATATCATTCCCAATTAATGGGATTCTTAGAGAATAAATATTTATGATATAGAACATCTAACTAAGCTGAGTCTAGATGATGTTATTGGAAGTCTCATGCTGTATGAGGGAAGTTAAATAGAGATGTTAAAAAAGAGAAAGATAATAATGGGGGTTTTTTCCTCTATATCAATAGTAGTTAATAAATTCAGATGAGCTGGAAAAGTTACCAAATATTTGAATAATAATAAATTTATGTTTGGGACTATAATAAGTTCATATAAATAAAGTGAAAATGAACTTTACAATCTTTCTAAAAGGATGAAAAAAATAGTGGGAAAATGTTTTTTTATAAAATTATAATACGAATCCTAAATATAGAAGTGATAAAAAAGATACTTCAGAGATAATCTTTCATTATTGTAACAAACTAGGTCAAATCATACAAGATTTTCCTAGATTAAATAAAAAAGATAAGAATGACAGAAGTTCAATAAATTTCTACCAGAATAAATGAAAGATTTTTTTTAAATTTTATGAAACTTAGAGTGAATGTGTAGGAGACGGTTCTTCTGAGAATTCTTATGATAATGGTAGGGATGATAAGAAAGTCATGGGTTTTAATTATGATATTCTAAGGAAAACAATTGCTTCATAGGAAAGATATTAGCTAAATAACTAACTAATTTAACTTTAAATAAAAATTATCCCAATTCAGATGATGATATTTCTACTTCTTCTAATAGAGAAAAATAAATTACATCTGATGATGATGACACTTTACCTAGTTTTGATCTAGTTTCGTGATATGTAACCTTACATAAAAAGGAAAATAAAAAAGTTTCAAAAAACCTTGAAAATAATATTTCGAAACTTTTTAAAGAAAATTAAAAAATTCCAAAACTTTCCACAAAATATTACAATGTTTCTATAGAATTAGATAATAAATTTAGTTTTATCTTATCTCATAAAAATAAGGTTTTGATTATAGGACTAAATTTTTAATTTTTTAGTCTGAAATTTTACCTCTATAAATGAAATGTTTGACAAGATGTATATAAAAATGATACCTCACAAAAATATCTATGTGATTGGTTTTTCTAATGAAAACCTCATTTTCAAAATATCAACTTTTTCCAAAGAGTGCTCCCTTGTACACTAAATTTCATAATGGTAGAAATCATACGATTAAGTGTTCTTTAAATAAGGTGTAATATTTTGGATTCATAAAGCTTATATTTCTAAGTAGTTGGTGGCTATAAAACATAATAAAGTTGGATAGATTTGGATTCCTGAATTTTTATTTTCTAATAATTCTGGACTTAATAAATTTTGGGTACCAAAATCTTAACTTTTTGGTTTCACAAAAATAATAAAAGTACCAATATTAAAAAATAGTACATGGATAATGTATTTTCCTAATATCTGACTAGAAACAAGCGATTATTTGTGAATATTATCAATATAAATGGCTGTAAAGTCACTTATGGTGATAATTCTCAAGGATAAATATATATAATAGGTGATATTGTTCTTCTTAGTAAATCTTCACTTTAAAATGTTTTATTTTTTAGAGTAATTAATAACAACCGTATTAGCATAAGTCAATTATGAGATGAAGTATATCTTGTGAAATTTAAAAATGATAATTGTATTGTTCAAAGTTTAGAAGGAATTTTTTTATTTAAGATGATTGGCATGATAATGTATATAATTTAAATATAGAAGACATTAATATCCAAGATCTACCTTTTCTTAGTGTAATAGAAGATCAAACTTTGTTTTTTCATAGAAGGTTAGGACACTATAATGTTATAACGTTAGCTAAACTCTCTAAGAATGTGATTGTTATAGATTTATCAAAGATTAGGTTTAATTCTTATAGAGTTTGAGATCCTTGTTAATTTGGAAGGTATCATAAGTCAATATTTAAGTCTATTAGTGAAGTTTCAACATACGATGATTTATAGTTAGTGCATATTGATTTATTTAGTCCTACAAAAATTGGAAGTATCGGTGGAAAATAATATGTATATGTGTTTTTGATGACTACACTAGATATATGTGAGTATAATTTCTATCTTAAAAACTATAATACTTTTTATGTTCAATAAACTTTATATCCATGTTAAAAATGAGAAAAGTAAACCTTTGGTAACAATTCATAGTGATCATGGTGGAGAAATTTTAAATTCTGATTTTGAAACTTTTTATAGAAAAATGGTATTATACAAAACTTTATAGCTTCTAGAACACAAAAAGTAGTGTAGTTGAACAAATAAATAGAGTTATTTAGGAAATTACTAGAACCATGTTGAGTGAATATTCAATTGCTAAATTTTTTGGGGATAAATAAGTTAGTAATACCTATTATAATATCAATTGAATTTTAATCAGACCCTTTCTTAATAAAACTCCTTATGATTTCTACACAAGAAGAAATACAAAAAATTTTTACTTTAGAGTTTTTGGATGTATATTATTCAACTTGAATACTAAATATAATATACATAAATTTTCTAGAAAATATAATGAGGGAATTATTCTCAATTTTTTTACAAATAGTAAGGCTTATAGAGTTTTTAATAAAAATACAAGTACTATTGAAGAACTAGTGCATATAAAATTTGATAAAACCGATCCTTTTGTTTTCAAAAAAACCAAAACCAAATCTTCAAATGATATTTCTAAAACTACTCTTCAACCCATATTAGAAAATTCTTCTAATGAGAGAAAAATTTAATAATTTTTTTCTAAAGTTTTACCTCAATAAGAAATTAATTTTTTTGAAGAATAAAATTTTATAAACCCAAGAAATTAGAAAATCCTTAGGAATCATCCCATTGTTAACATCATCGATTATGTTAATCAACCATTCAAAATTATAAGTTCCTTAAGAAATGAATGTGAACATTGTTCTTTTTAATCAAAATTTTAACCAAAGGCTTCTGATGAGGATTTCTGCGATGAAGATTCCTAAAGTTAATATAGGATGAAATCAATGAATTTGGGAGGAAAAAAGTTTGAACTTTGGTAGAGCATCTTAAATGCTTTCTTGTAAATAGTTTAAAATGGGTTTTATGTAATAAATATAATAAAAATATAATAATTTTTATAAATAAATAAATATTTGTTTCAAAGGGTAATAATCAACAAGAAGGAATAGACTATGATTTTTTTCCCCAATAGTTAAACTTGAAAATGTTCATATACTTCTATCCTATACAATATTATTAAATTTAACTCTTTATCATATGTATGTGAAGTGTGATTTTCATAAAGTATATATATAGGAGGAAGTTTATGTAGAACGAAAACATGATTTTGGAAAAAAAATTCTCCATAATTTTTTTAGACTTACTAAGTACATCTATGGATGTAAACTTGTCCCAAGATCCTGTTATTATATACTTTATAGATTTTTGTTTCAAAAAAATTTCTTTAAGGAAGTTCTGAATCCTACTCTTTTATTTAAAAAATATTTTGAGGAAACCATAATTGTTAAAATTTATGTTAATGACATTATATTTGGATCAACTCAGAAATTACTTTTAGATTACTTCATGGATCTTATGAAATCTATGTTTAAAATCAGCAAGACGGGTGAACTTAGCTTTTTCATTGATTTTGAAATTTTTAAAAAAATAGAGGGAACATTTATATATAAAAAAAGTATATATAATATTTACGTAAAAATTCTGGATACAAAAATACTAATATTATTTTTACTCCAATCAAAACCTAAAAACATATATCTTAATGAATCTATAAAAATAGTCGATCAAAATACTTTTAGAAGAATGATTAATAGTTTAATATACCTTAAAATATGTTATCCAGAATTAAAGTTTTTTATATGATCATATGTGAGATCAAGAAAATCCAAAAAATTACCATCTCAAATAAGAAAAATGAGTTTTTATTTACCTTAAAGGAATAACGAATCATGGACTGTTTTATTCTTCTAGAAATGATTTTGAATTAATTTTTTTTGATGCTGAATTTGGTGGATGTAAATTGGATAAAAAAAGTACATATGTATCTTTTCATTTATTAAGAGAGGATTTAGTGTCTTGATCTTATAAGAATCAATACTTAGTTTCACTTTCCACTAATGAAGTTGAATACGTGGTAGCTAGAAGTTACTATTCTCAGGTGTAGTGTATGCAACACACACTCACTAACTAAGACATGAGTTTTAGTTAAAATCCTACTTTTTATTGTAATAAAAGTTTTATAGAATTAAGTTAAAACTCAATAAATACCTTATGAGTTAATAAAATAGATATATTTCACCATTTCATTTGGTATCATATACACAAAGGAGATATAGTTTTACAATTCATTAGAAATTCAAGAACAACATACTAATGTTTTTTTTAAAAAATTGCTAAATTCCAATAGTTTTGAATATATTAAACAAAATATTAGTATAGTTAGAAAAAAATGATTATTTATATACATTTTGTTTACCTATATCCATATAGTAAAAAAATAATTGAAAAAGGGATAGACCATATCTCTATGTTATGAAAATTCTTTAATTTTTTTCTTAAAGTTCCTTTAATTATTTTCTAGTAAAAGTTTCTTTAATTTTTCCAAAAAAACTATTTCGTATTTTTTTTGAATTTAGTTTTAATATTTTTGGGTATCTTTTTAGAAACTTCTTAAGTTTTATTGTACTGAGATTTATACAAAATTTAAACAGATGTACTATTTTCCTTTTTCTAATTTTTTATAAAACCAAGAAATTCATATCACTAGACAAAATTTCATAAGAATGTTTATAAAATTTTATCTAGAGGTAAATTCTAAATATTTTTTTTGTGAATTTCCCAATATTTTCTTATATTTTTCTATTACATTTGTAAAATTTTACTTTCTAATATAAACTTTTATAGTTTCATCAGAATAAATGTTTGTCCAATAAAACTTATACCATTTTTTTTGAAAAACTTAAAGATTTTAAATATATATTTTTTTAATAAACATTATAAACCATTGATATATACAAGGGTTTTAATTTAATTTGTTTGATCTCAGGAATATTAACCAACTCTCTCTTTGCAGTCTATATAAAGGATAATAGGGTCATAAAACCTTTTCCACTCTTTGTTTTCCTATAGATAACTATTGAATCTCAAATTTTCCTTTGTCTATTTGTCTCTTGTTTGTCCATTCCTCAAAAGTTAATCCAATCAGAAGAATGTAAACTGTAAGTGATTTCTCAAATAGAATGTCTATCAAGGAAATATTTATTGAGAATAAATGGTATGAAAAATACAATTCCTTGATTAAGTTAATGATTATATTTTAAGGGTGGTAATATCTTACAAAATTTAAAGATGATTTTGATTTAAACTATCATGAGATTGTAATATATTATTATTGCTCTATTGAGTTTAGTGAAGTAAAATTACTAAAGGTTATTATATTTATTATTTTATAAATTCATACAAAATTAATATCCTAAAAGCGAATTATTTGGTTAAAATTACCTTATAAGCTGAATAAAATATTCTAAACCAAAAATTTCTAGAGAATCTAGGATGTTTTGAAAAATATATATCTAAAACTGCTTTGTTTTATTTATATGAAAAAGTCAAGCACGTTTAACATTTATCACCATATACATGAATCGTTTCCTATGGGTTTAGAAATTTCTTATTCCTAGAAAAGAGGATAGAGATACACTAAAATTTCAAGATATTTATGTTTTGTATTTCATTTTCAACATGATAAAATTCAACCTAGTAATATTTTTTTAGTTGCATAGAATCAGTGAAAGTAAGTTCTTTGAAGTTGAAAATACTTATCTACCTAAGTTTCATTAAATTTTCAGTCAAATTTATGGAATTGAACAAGATCAAGAGTAATGAAAATACAGTCTAGGATAAGAACTCATATATTGATGATGATACTATCAAAAAATTTAAGATTGTGTATATTCCTTATTTGAATAAGTTTATTGATAAAATAGAAAAAGATTCATCCATTGTTGAAACTAAAAATATTAAGGAAATGTTTTTTACAAATGTAAATCTGGTGAAGTTTCCCCTCCCATAACAAAGAAGAAGGATAAGACCATGTTTGATTATGATTTTTAATAATTTTTTAAAAATAATGGTTAGAAAATTGATGATATACCATAATTTGGTTTATATAAAGATGATTATTTGACTCTAAAATAGTAGACCTATCAAACATTTAGTGAAAAAGAAGTAAATAAAAGGAAAAAAGAATAATCTAAAAAAGAAAATATAGTTAGGTATTTACTAAAGGTTCTGGATAAAATTAATTCAAAATTCAATGTTGCATCAAAGGGAAAAGTTCCTCTTTCCATTCAATTGGAAAAAAATTTTCCGATAAAATGGAATAAAAACCTCCCCAACTGTCTATTCAATATTTTCCTACTCAAAATAAGAAAATTAAAAATGTTATTATTATTAAAATTTAGTAAAAAGGGTATAATATGAAGTTGATAAATTTCTTAAAAAATATCAAAATAAAAAACTAGGAAGGATGTTAAACTTTATAAATAGATAAATAAAGATTTTGATATTGAGGTGATGTAAACTTGGACTTATACTTCATGATATAACCAATTTGAAAAATATCATGAAATTAGTTTTTTGGAAAAACAAAAAAACTTATAAGTAGAAGATAAAATTTACGAAGTAAAATCATCTGAAATAGTAGGAACTGATCTGGATGTTGAAGTTATGGAAGTATATGAATATCAATCTGATTAAATAAGAGAGGATCCTAAACCATCAAGAACTACTTATCCATATGTTCCTGATGTTTCTTTATATTCTACCAATAGTTCTATAAGATTAAACATAAAGAAAATAGATTTGGGAATGAATTATTTCAATTAATTCATTAATAAAATCAAAGGGTTAATGCACATCTTTCAAGATATTCAATAAAGGTTCCAATATATCCAAGGTAAAATTGATGTGTTGGAAAAGTCTATCTAATTAAAACAACTTATTGATTTTTTAATTTAGAATGAGGAAGAGTTTTAAAATTTAAAAGGAAAATCAAAATTGGAATCAATAAAGTTGAAAAGTGTGATCAGGTAGATTAAACACACTGAATGTGATATCAAGTTTTACGACGCATAGATTGGTGGAATTAGAATATCAATAAAGTAAATTTAAATAAATTGAGTTCCATAAATTCTAATGTTTTTGAGAGCTCATGAGAGATCAATAAGGGAGATATTATCATGTCACAGGAATTATTTCTACACCTTTTAACATTGTTTTCAAATATCACAATTCACTTTTAAAAATTTTATACATTTCTATCCTTTATAATTTCCATGTTTTTAAGGATATTTTTGTAGGAAAGGTGTTTTACCAGACATAGAATAACTTTACTTTCAGATAGAAATTTCTTAATGGATGAACAAGTAATTATATATCAGATTAATATATATAATTTTCACTAGACGAGGGTTTATAAATTCATAAATACAAAGTATAAAGAAGCCCATTAGGAAAAGATTTACAAAATCTACTAGATAGATTTCATTAGGTGGGGTATAAATTCTTTCTAGATGAACATTTATAAAACTCATCAGATGGAAGAACTTAACATATTCAACTGAATGAATATTTCTCATTCCATCAGATGTAATTAACAACCATTTTAATGTTTCTTTATCAAGATGAACATGAGATGGAGAATAAGTGTTAAACCTTTCGATAGAATGAGTTCATATGATGTCATTATAATCACCTCCAAAATATGTGTAATATTATTTATGGGAGTTTTCTTATAAAGATATGATATATAAAAGGAGGGGGAATCTTTTTACAACTTTTATGATCTAAAATTACTTTGAAGTTTTAGTGAAATATTGTTACTTTTAGAGAAATTCATTGTAATCTTTAAGAGAGTATTTTTATTAAGGAATTCATTTTAAGGATTATTTTAAATGTATTATGAACTTTTGTGTTTGTAATTTATATGTCCGATATGGTGTGATCAATGGATTCCATGGTTAAGGAAGACAAGTTTTTGTTTGGTCTACTAATTGGAGTTCCCTGGGATAGGGAAACCAAAATTGCGGTGATCTTTGTATGGAGGGGATTCCTTGGTTATAGAAGATAGACCTTTATGGTAAGGTGAATTCTAGAAGACTTTATGTCATTCTTATTGAATTTATTTACAATGAAGTTCAAGGTGTGGATATTTATTTTTTAAATTTTCTGTAAGTTTTCTTTATAACTTTATAAATTTTTGTTATCCTTGTTTTTTACAAGTTTTTATTTCTATTGTGCATATATTTTAAGAAATTTTATATAGTTTTATATAAAAAATTTATTACTATAATAGTAAATTGAATTTGATGGAGTCTTTATTTGAAATACTTTATTACATTGGTTAAGGAAAATTATAAGTTTTTATTTTATAAACAACAATTCAACCCCCTCTTGTAGTAAAAAACCTACTATTTTGATCTTACAATTGAAAATTTTTGTTTTCTTAACACCATTATACTTGATAAAAAAATCAGATTCTAAAGGAGGATAATATTATTTTCATCGATGAAATGAAAAAATGAAATGATAAAGAAGTACCAAGGCTATTACCAAATCCTTCTATTTCTTCTTGAATTATTTTAATCTATTTGTTGAATTGAGAGTTTCAGATTGATTTTGTGTATTTAAATTGGTATCTATCATTTTCCTCAGTATTTAATACAATTGAACACCCTTTAAGACAATATTGTGAGTTCTCATTTCATATAGTATCATTTTTAGTGATTTGTTTTATATCAAACCCTCGTGTTTTTTACACCGAGCATGAATCAAGTAGACTTAGAGAGGTATGATTAATGTCACTTTTCTAAGTATGAATTGATACCACTTTTTGAAATTAATTTTTATTTCTTATCAATAAGGGGGGGATAAAATTTAAATTAAAGGTTGTTAAGAAAGTATGAGATAAGTAATAACCCATATCGACATATCATTTCTATAAGGGTATTGACCAAAAATTACAAAGGGAGAGATTGGTGAGTCCATTTAGTGGATGATTTATTTGTTATCAAATTGATGTCAATATGTTGAACTCAATACGTCTAAGAAGTTATTGAAATTATTAGAGGTTTTTGGATAACCTAATAACATTGAAGAGGAATCTTGAATGTTGAACGAAAATATATTGGTTATGAATGATGAAGGTCCCAATCATGGACTATAAGATGATCCTTAGTATTGTGTCACTTTACTTGGTACTTTATGAGTACATGAAACATTTTATAGAACTTTATTTTTCTTGATTTGAGTCTATTGAAAAGAATATAAGGCTGGGGGATATAGATGGGTTCTACCGTTAGGGTTTCTACCGGCGAGGTACTATTTTCAGGTGCTACCATTGGTCTACTATCACCAGGTGCCACTTTGAGATTCTACCACTAGGTGATACTATCAAGTGGTATTGTGTGTGTTCATCCACTAAGGTGCTACTATTTTGTGTGCTACCATTGGGTGTGCCACTATTTTGGTTGAGGTGATACCATTGAGGTTGAGGTGTTACCGTGAAATGATAAGAGGTTCTATCATATGATGTTTAGAGATAATACCATGAGATCCACATGGAAGGAGGTGTAATGGTGATCCAAGTTCTTCTACAAGGGGAGATCATGTGATGGTAGGATGAGATATCATGACCTTCTCACTACGATCTTCACATGAGGGGAGGATCTATTGTATATATGAGACAAGCACAAGTTGACTTTTTATACCCTGGAATCATGCTATGTTCAAATCTTGTCATGTAGATTTCTAGGATCTCAAGGTGCTGCACTCACATGTTCATCTAGCAGAGAATATATTTGGGTGAAATTGAAATGATGGATCATACATGTAGTACTACTTGCATGCATGAAATACATGTGATATAATCAGAGGCAGTGGAATTTAGTTTCTTCTCATTGAAGGAACTAAATATGCATGGGATATATGAAATATTCATGCATATAGTATTGAATGAAATTGAAGAAGGAAATAGAAAAATGAAAGAATGAATGATAGGAAAATTAATGAAGAAAACAGAGGATGTGTGAGATTATATTGTCCACACCAAATAACATGGATGATTCATGTATACATATATACATGATATACAATTTTTTCATGGATAGATAATGAAAATGTTGTTGTTATTACAAACCATGAGAAGAAATTGGATGAAGAATATCCGATTCCTAGGGGTATTTAAATGAGAAGTTATGGAATTAATCAAGATGATGTAATTAAGATAATACTTTAATGGAGAATATCATGATACATGGGTCATGAATATTACAACATTGATGAAGAATAATTCTATGATATTATACAATAAATAATATAAAGAATTAATGTGAAGTTAATATGTGTTTTCATTATCAATTAATTTAAAGGAAGAATAAATTCATTGCGGTTATGTGTAGTTATTAATTAGAAATCATGGTGGAAAATATGGAAGTTTTTTCCCATAGAAGTTATTATGATGACCAGATCTATTTTTTTGGGATTTTGAATTCAAATATATTTACACAGTATCATAAATATTTAATTTAAGAAGAATTAAAAAGAGTTTCTTTCTGGTGAAGGAGTAACCAATGTTTCAATTATCATTATCATTATCATATATATATATATACATATTTTTGGTTATTAGAGAAATTATTATGGTCATTGGAGTTGTTGATCTGAAATATAATTTGAATAAAATATTGACTGATATTAAAGATGAATAGAAATACCCAAATATATTCAATCATATACATCCTAAAGAGTTGAAGAAAAAACAATAATATCTAGTGCATTTTTAATGCATTGAATAATAAAGATAGAATAAGAGAGAAGATAATAAAGAACTATGTATATATGTTTGCACAGTAAGTAGGAGAAGAATAATAATAATTAGCTGAGTTGGCTATGAAGTTCACAAATAGAATAAGAGATCAGTGCAATCCTATTTTCATGAAATAGGAATAATTTTAGAAGAATATATAATTGGATAAATAGTTAGTAACATATAATTTTCTATTATGAATAGATAAGGAAGAGATTGTGTGTTGCGTTATACTTACAAATCAAAGAAGTGATTTTCTACTGTTCATGGGAGGATGATGAAGGGGAATCAAATCAACAATAAGAAAAAAGATTCTATATTGGTGTTATAATATATTTTTATTATCCCTATATAAAAATTTAAAGGTATGAGATGTACTTGAGTGTGGGATTCACTAAATAAGTGTGTGGGATGCACACTCTACATCGGTGGGAGACCATCATGTAATACTCATAGGGTTTTACTAGTGGGTTGTGTGACCATGAGTTTTAATAGATCACACAAAAGATTATAATTCTCATATTGATAGGATAAAACTATAAATCATTACACCTCTTGTTTGTGTGTGTTTGATTATACTACAAAAAAAAAGGAAAGTGGGGAGATCGTGAACTAGATAAACAATTCACCTTGACTAGAGAATGAGTTAAAAAAGGAATAAAAGGATAAAAGTATAAATTGGATTTAGAAAAATCACCAACACCGATTCACCCCTATATCAGTATCAATAATATCCCTCCATGCGTCCTAAAAAAAGTTAAAAGTAAGAACCATCAACCCTGATAGGTTTCTACTCGCATGAACTTTAATTGTAGATATTTTTTTTCATGAAGATAATGTTTTATTTAAGTAAAATCATGGATTGTAGTGAGAAATTTATTTGAAATCCTTTTGATTGAGATAAGAGTTTTTTTAAAACTTCTCACATTAAAGATACATTATTTTATGAATTTTAATATATAATATCTTAAATAATATATGCATTTTAGAGGGAAAATATGAATCCTTTAAAAAGGGGAAAAAAGAAATATATGAGATGACTTCTACTCATGGGGAATTGATTGGGTAATGTCATTGTGGTTTGTCCCAGATGTATTACACCAAGAGGGGGAAGGTAGAACACATGTCCATGGTGGAAAGTGCATCACTTCGATACGGGGCAATGACAAGTCAAATGGTCATTGATGTGGGATCCATTTATTGAAAGTCTTCCCAATGTGGAAATCATGCAACATTTTTCGGTTTTGAGGATCAGTAGTACATAGGATGACATCGCCAAAGTAGGGTTATGATGAAACTTGTTCTGATAAAGGTCCCCAATGTAGTAGTTTTTAGTCATAGGAGGGTTATGTTTTGTCACAGATGGGTCTTTAAGCAAGATTTTTTCCACATAAGGTGGAATTTTTCACCGAGATTTTCTATAGAGATGTAAAAAAATATTGTAAGGGTGTGGTTTTCACATAGGTTTTTTTTACACAAACATTATTCATGTTTAGTCATTTAATTGGATTTTTCTCTCTTTAATTTATAGTTGGATTTTCAGAGTTGCACCATGGGTTTTTAATCATTCATATCAGAGGGTTTTCCTAATAAAAAAAATATTGTGAGCTGATTTATTTTTTATGATTTATATCATTTACATATTTTATTGAGTTTCATAGATATTATTTTAAGAAATTTTATTTCCTCTATCATGATTCTCCCCAACAATCCTATATACAATGTTCTTAACATGAATAAAATTGTGTATTTTTATTTAAAATTGTTATTTTAGTTCAAAACAAGTATAATATACTAAAAAATAATAAAACATGATTGATTTTTCTTGATGATTTATTCCAATGATCTATAAGGAATTTATGAAATTTTGGAATCAACTTAACATAAATCTGACAAAATGTGTGCTTGATATGAGTCAAAGTGCATGTTTCTAGTTTAAAATCGACATTTTAGTTCAAAATTTACATCACTATGAAGATAAATAAAATGAATTAATAATAAATTTATACTTTATTAAAATGATATTTTTTTTGATGTGGATAAATTAACTGCATGGGAATCTAAAACATAGTTTTCGTGATATGACTCAAAGTGCATGTTTTTAGTTTAAAAGTGAAATTTTAGTTCAGAACACATGTTACTCACTAAAAATTGAGAAAACACACTTATACTATCTCTATACTTTATAAACATTATCCATAAATCATTTCTTTATTTGTAGAAATCAACCACATATCAATTCAACATATTTTGTGCCCTATATGACTCAAAGTGCATGTTTTCTATTTAAAATCAACATTTTAATTTTAAAACAAGCATTGGATAATCAAAATTAAACAAATATGATCATATTGTCTCAAAACTTTAGTAAAATGATCCATAAATCATATATTATGTGTAGGAATAAACCACACATCAATCTGACGTATGGTGTGCCTATTATGACTAAAAGTGTGTGTTTTTAGTTTAAAATCAATATTTAAATTAAAAACTTATGTCGCATACTCAAAACTAAGAAAAAAAAACTCGAATTTTTATGGTAATTTATGAGAATTGTCCATAATTCACTTTCAAGATATAGGAGTTAACCAAATATAAATCCAACACATGACTTGCAAGAGGTGATTAAAATTGCATTTTTTGTTTTAAAATCAATATTTTAATTAAAAACATTTTTCACATACTAAGAAAAACATATATTGAATTTATACTATTGTAAAACAATTTATAATTTATTTTTCAAGTATTTTAAACAACCACACATCAATCAGACATAGGGTGTGCTCAGTATCACTAAAAGTGTGGTTTTTTCCTTTTAAGGTTGAAATTTTTGTTCAAAATGTGTGTGAATCCTTTAAACTAAGAAAACATACAGAAAATTTCTTGAGAATTTTGTAGAAAAATACTTTATTTTTTTGTGATGTATAAGAACCAAACACACATCAATTCAACACATGGTGAACCCAATATGACTAAAAGTGTTTGTTTTTATTTTAAAATTAACATTTTAGTTTAAAATGTTCATCAATCACTAAATATTGATAAAAAAACTCAAATTTACATGATACATTAGGAAAACAATCCATAATTCATTTTTTATGCGTTCTTATCAAACTCACATTAATATGGTACATAATGTGCTCAATATGACTCAAATTATATGTTTTAAGTTTAAAATCATCATTTTAGTTAAAAAAATATGTTACTCATGAAGAAATAGGAAAAAAATTCTTATATTGTATTTATACATTAAAAGTGATCCATAAGTCATATTATATGTGTGTAAATCATCCACAAATCTATCTAACACATGGTGTGACCGATATTACTTAAATTGCATGCTTTTATTGAAAATGGACATCTTAGTTCAAAAATAACATCACATACTCAAAATAAATAAAATAAACATTAATTTTGTTTATTATTTTGGAAAATAATGTGTAGGAATCAACCTCACATCAATCTGATAGACGATCAACTCAGTATGACTCAAAGTGCATATTTTCAGTTTAAAATCAATATTTCAGTTCAAAATATGCACGAATCACAAAAATATCCATATTTCATTTTTGTAATGTAAGAATCAAACAAACATCAATCTGACACATGGTGTGCCTGATATGAGTCAAAGCGTGTGCTTTCAATTTAAAGTGACATTTTAGTTCAAAATGTGTGTCACTTATTGAAAACCAGGAAAAAATTCTTTGATTATTTTGATACTTTAGTATAATGATCCATACATAATTTGTGATGTGTAGGATTTATTCACATTTCAATTCAACACCTAGTGTTCCCGGTATGATTGAAATAATGTGTATTGATTTAAAAGTGACTTTTTAATTCAAAACATACGCCATATACACAAAATAGAGAAAATAACCATATATTATTTTAATATATTTGGAAAATTTTCAATAAGTCATTTTTGATGTATAATGATCAAATGCATACCAATCAATCATACGATGTTCTTGGTATGAATCAAATTGAGTTTTTCCAATTTAAAAGTGACATTATAGTTCAAAGCATGCGTAACTCATTTAAAACTGAAAAACAACACTTGGATAGTATTGATACTTTAGTTAAAGAATACATAAGTCATTTATGATGTTTTTGAATTAAAAAAACATGAATCCAACACATGGTGAAATTTATATGACTCAAAGTGTATGTTTTCAGTTTAAAAGTGACATTTTAGTTCAAAAAAAGCACCACTCACTAAAAAAAATGAGAAAACAAACTTTGATTATCTTGTTTGTAACATTATATTCTTATATAAATGGAATTTTACCTTACTATAATAATGTTATATGTTATAAAACACAAACATAGCATATATATCCCAATGAAAACTTCATTCTCATAAATTAAGATTGAAATAAGTGTTATTTATTGAAATTAAGGAATCTATACCAATGGAAGAGTAACTTGACCATTGTAATTGTAATATGACCATTAAGAATAATAACCTAAAAAATATAATAGTAGCCTCACCTATGAAAGTATAAATAAAATTTATTCATCTTATAAATGAAAATATGATATAATTATATTATGGTATAAGTAAATAAATGTTTTAAAAATGATAAATTAAGTATTAGTATTTTTGCAAAACGTAAAAATTTATTTACAATTTTATAATTAATATAATGATTTTTTTTATTTTCCTAATATTTATTTATAAATTAATATTTTTTTCGTATAATTATAAGATAATTTTATAAGTCCTTAATTAAATTTTCAATGTGTCATAAAATCGGTTATAATATTAAAATCAATATTTTTCGAATAAATGATGATTTTAATTTAAAATAAAAATTATCATATTTAGAAAATTATTTTCATAAAATGGAGCCTATTTTTGAATTATGACTTCAAAAAATGGTTGGGCTGAATATTTTCAATTCTTATAAAATAGTTGAATTTTTGGTGTACAGTAAAACACTGTAATTTAGGGTATTAAGCATTATAAGTTAAATTCATGAATTTTTGAGTCATGAATGATGTAAGAACTGTAATCACTAATCAAACTTAATTATTTAATTTATTTAGTGATAATTATCAACATTATTGATAGTTTTGATCCAAAATAATAATAAAATTAATATAATAATAAAGAATATCCCTCTCCTCCCTCTTTAAAAACTACCAGTCACCACCTATTATCCTCACAACTTCCCAGAATTTTAGATTGTATAAATTATGCCCAATTACCTTACCAACCCTCTTTCCAATGTTTATGAGCTTCTGGTATCAAAAAATACCAAACCCAAGTGCCTTAAGCTGGTTCTTAAGGATATGAAATTCAAGAGGTAAAATCCTATTTCATTCTCTTTGAATTTATTTTCTTTTATTATTCTCCCATCACCTCTCCTATCCAAATTCAATATATCACTCTAGTATCATATATATACTTGAATTTTATTTTTTTAATGGAAAATCCATCATCAAATCACTTCTCCTCTCCTTTTATTCTAAAAATGAAAGAATCATCTTTGACATGTTGATTTATCACCTTTGTGCGAAATAATTTTCATGTTCCTTTACCACCTTCATGAAAGTTCATAAGACCATTTTTTTGGGTAAGACATATTTCAATATTCATATTATAATTTTTTTAATGTTCTGAAACAAATTTATAAACATAATATTTATTAAAATGAAATTATTTTGTGATAGATGAAAAAATTGCTAAAATAAACTAAAGATTTATCATTAACATTGTATCCGATGAATCATCCTCATATCAAAACAAGAAATGATATATAATACCATTTAAGCTACTTTAATTTCATAAACAACATATAATTTAAATTTATGATAATTATTCTCATTTTACATGAACTTCCATACATGTATACAAGTGAACCAATTATGAAAACCAAGAAGACAAACGGTCCCAGAATGATAAAATTGAACACTATATATCATAAAAATGGTCATAAATGAGCTTAATAAAATTATATTAAATCAAATACATGTAGAATAGGTTATTTATTTATTTATTAATTAATATAATTTTATTATATAGGATACTAAAGTGAATAAATCATTCATACATAAGTTAACGTGATTCTCAAACCCAACTCCTTTTATTTGGGTTATTCCTCTTTGATGCCAAATTTCAGTGTCGATATTCTTTTAAAATTCCTCAAATAAAATTCCAATTTAGTTCCGTTTTATTTTTTGGGATATACATGTTTCTAATTTAATTTTATGTCAAATACAAAGATTTTAAAAAAGAAGTCTTCTTTATAAAACACATTTTTACTTCTCCTGAGTTGTTTCTTCTTCTCTCAAGAATGATGAATCTTTTACCAAAGATGTTTTTCCATTTTCATTTTGTAACCCCAAGTTTATTTTTGATTGATAAAATCCTTATTAAAACCATTCATTTTTTATGGTTTACATCATGAATTTTATTGATATAAATTCTATGTGGCATTCATGATTATGTAAATGTTATGATTTTATGGTTGTACTTAAAATTATATAGCACTCCAATGCATTAGGTAATGTGATTTATATTATGAGATGATGTGTATTATGCATGAACATGATTATGTCTTTATTCATAATTTTGATGTTATGATTATGCACATACATTATGCGTGAACATGATGATATCTTTGTTCATAACTATGTGTGGTATTTGACCACTAAGACATGATTTTTCATTTTAAGAATTTCCATATTCATTGCATTTACTGAATTGTTCATCTCATGATTATGAATATGATCATATGATTTTGTTATTATTATGATGATTATGCTCTTACATGCTATATTGATTCATCTTCCTTATTTATCCACTCACTGGGCTTTTAGATCACCCCTTTATTTGTTGTATGTCCTCAGGTGATTACTTGTACTAATGATAATGTGTTATTTTAAAGATAAAGATATAGGGCTTAAATAAATTTTTATGTTTTATTATGTTTAAATTATATATGGTCCTAATTTTCCCTGGATACTAAACCATTTGATCCTTGATGGTTACAATTTTATGTTTATTATCTTTAAAATGATGTAATAGTTTTGTAGGAAAATTAGGTTCGCTATAGTTGGTATAAGAGAATGGTTTATTTAATTTGGGAATTAGTATTAGAGACCATTATTGAAAACCCTTAGTATGAGACTAAGTATATGTAAGTATCCAAGAATCTTTTTTTAGAAAACTGATAAACATAGGGGTCACAAAAGATATGTATTTGTAATTAATTTCACAAAGGAATAAATTATTTATTCCTGAATTGTTGACTTATGTTTTGTTTGAAACTTTTCTATTTTATAAAATGGTGGGAACTAGGAGAAACCAGGCCAATAAACAATGTGAGGGACAATGTAGTGATTGCTCGAACGATATCCCCAATTCATTAGGAGGTGGAGTTCCAAATTCCATGGTGATGCTTACCCATTTTTCTCAGGTTACGAATAATAACCTAAATTATGTGGAACATATACCTTAATTTAAGAGGGTAAAAAGGATATTGAATCTTTTAGGTGGCAACAACCACCAACATTTAGTGGATCTTACAATCCACTTGTCATGGAATAGTGGGTAAACTCAATAGATAATATCTTTTTTTGTGCTTCACTATTCTGAGAAGGATAAGGTGACTCTAATTGTTTACCATTTATATGGAGAGGCCAATAAATGGTGGGTGTTGATTTAGAACACCATGCTGAAGGATTTAATAAAATATTTGGAGTGGGAAGAGTTCTATAACACATTTCTTAATAAGTATTTCTCTCAAAATATTAGTATAAAGATAGAGATAAATTTCATAGATCTGAAGCAAAAAGAAGGTGAATCTATTATGGCTTAAAAATAAAATTTCTCAAGTCTTTCTAGGAACACCTCGGGTTTTGTTATCAATAATGATAGAAAAATAGATTTATTCTTTAGTGTTTTTAAAAAAATCTTTGAAAGGTTCTATATATTAAATACATTTGGAGTTTTTAATAAGTTGTTTATGTGCTCTTAAAGTGGAGATAGAGTTTAGATAATGGTACCATGGCTATAGAGATAAGAAAGAAAATATGGCGTTTCAAGATGGAGGATATAATAACAAAGGTGGAAAGAAAACTTTACCACTCACATGTCAAAAATGTGGGAAGAAACATCATGGGAATTTCCTAAAAGGGATGGGGAAATGCTTCAAGTGTGGGAGAGAAGCCCACCAAGATCATGAATTTTAGAGAGATATGAATAATATGAACAATATGATGGAGGAAAAGAGAGAACCACATGTAGTTTATTTATTAAAATGTAGGGGGAAAGGGAAAAATGAAAGACAATGAACTAAACCTTTACTCCTTGAGGGAAATCAGTCTCATGAGCCACCAAAGACAAAGGAACAAGGGAAATCATATGACATCACTACTACTAATGTGGATCAAGAAAATGAAGTCATATAAGGTACACATCCTATCCACTCAAGAATAGAATAAGTATTATTTTATTACAGTTATACTCATTCCTTTATATCTTGAAATTTTACTAGAACTATTGAATCGAAAACCCTGATACCTTGAAGTAGAGATATTCGTAAAAACACCTAGTGATGTGATCATTGCAACCCAAGTATCAAAATCTTATCATTTTGGTGTATATGGTAAGATTCTTCCAATGAATCTCATAATACTTTCCTTGGTATAATTTGATGATATAATTGGCCTATATTTTCTTTCATTATATAAAGTATACATCAACTTTTAGAAAATGGAAATATATTTTCAAATTTCAAACCATCCCATGATCCTCTACAAATGCAAGGAAAACTATGTATCTTATTTGGAAAACCTCCCAACAATGTGGGTGTTATTTCCCTATAAAGATGAATACATTTCTCAAATGGTTTAGTCAGAGGAAGGTATCAACCTTAAGGAAATTCCCATTGTGAGGGAATACTGTTACATATTTCCCAAATAGTTACCCAGACTTCCCCTAGATCATGAGGTATAGTTTTCATAAAACTCATATCCCGGAGATACTCCAATCTTAAAATTATCTTATAGGATGGCCTCGATCAAACTGGAGGAGTTAAAAAAGTAGGTTCAAGATCATTTGTACAAAGGGTTCATATTACCTAGTGCACTGCCTTGGGGTGTGCCAGTTCTATTTGTAAAGAAAATGGATGGATCGATGAAGATGTATATCGATTACTGAGAGCTCAATAAGTTCACCATAAAAAACTATTATCCTCTTCCAAGGATTGATGAATTATTCGATCAACTATGATGATCTCAATACTTCTGAAAGATGGATATTTAATCTGGATATTATCAACTGGAGGAGAAAAAGGAATATATTTAAAATACATCCTTTTGTACAAGGTATGAGAACTATGAGTTTCTATTGATTCCGTTAGGATTTATTAATACCCCTAAAATATTCATGGATTTAATGAATATAGTCTTTAGAAATAACCTTGAAAAATTTGTTGTAATTTTTATTAATGATATGTTAATCTACTGTAATAGAAAGGAGAAACATGAAGAACATCTAAGGATTGTGCTGGCGACATTAAGTGAGGAGAAATTGTAATCCAAGTTTAGCAAGTGTGACTTTTGGATTTATCAAGTCACATTATTGGGACATGTGATCACAATATAAGGAATTTATGTGGACCCTTAAAAAACAAAGGAAATTGAGGAATGGCCTAGACCCACTTGTGTCATAGAAATACATAGTTTTCTTGGATTAGTAGGGTACTATCGATGGTTTGTGAGAAAGTTATCACGATTGTATATCCCAATAAACAAGTTAACAAGGAAAGGGGAAAAGTATGTTGGAATGAAAGAATGTGAGGAAATATTCAAGGAAAACTATAATAGGCTAATCACTGCACCTGTACTCCCACTACCAAAAAAGTAGAGAAGTTTTTTTGATATATAGTGATGATTCAAAGAAAGGCTTGGGTTGTTTACTCATACAAAATTATAAATTGACAGTCTACGCCTCAAATAAGTTGAAGATCTTGGAGTATAACTACTCGACACATGATATTAAGTTAGAAGCAATGATTTTTACCATAGAAATTTGGAGACACAACCACTATGGTTAGAAGTATGACATATATATCTATCATAAGTGTATAAATTATATATTTACATAGAAGGATCTCAACATGCATAAAATATGATGGTTAGTGTTAATCAAGGACATGGATTCTCTATTCATCACCATTAGAAAAAGGAGAATAAGGTAGTTTATGCTCATAAAAGAAAAGATCCTGCTACTCTATCTATGATGTAGATTGAGAAAGACCCTATATTCATGGATATGAAAAAGATGGATTTAGAAACCATAACGGTAGGGAATAAATCATACCTTTCCCAAATGATTGACCAACCATATATCCAAGATAAGATTAAGGAGGCAAGGGATGATCTAGAGTTATAAAAGAAGGAAAATTCAGTAAAGTAAGGAAAAATTTATGAGTTCCACATCAATGATGATGGTGTGATTTTATTTAGAATGAGGTTTTGTGTGCCTTCATCACATTTGATAAAGAA
Source organism: Viscum album (assembly GCA_963277665.1). NCBI lineage: Eukaryota > Viridiplantae > Streptophyta > Magnoliopsida > Santalales > Viscaceae > Viscum > Viscum album. The sequence goes on along the minus strand of OY728155.1, from coordinate 743,022,719 downwards.
ATATCTATTAGATAATACACATAGCTCACCTTTCTCAATATATCATGGAAGTACCAAGATATACCATGATCTTTGAGAACACTTCTGGTGGGACAATATAAAAAAGGAGTTTGTAGAATATATCTCAAGGTGCTTGGTATGTCAGCAAGTTAAAGAAGAGAAACAAAAGTCCAAAGGGATGAAGGAACCGTTGCCTATACTGACAATGAAATGAGATAATTTCACTATGGTCTTTGTCACTAGTCTCTCGAAGAAATCCAAAGGAAACAATGTGATATGGATTGTGTTGGATCGAATAACCAAGACCACCCACTTCATTACTATTTCGAAATATTTTTCACTTGAAAAACTTACAAATATATATGTGATGGAAGTGGTGAGGATGAATGGCGCTCCAATTTCAATCATCTTTGATTGTGATCAAAGGTTCCTATATAAATTTTAGAGAATTATTCAACATGATTTGAGTATTGAATTGAATTTCAGCATGACCTATCACCACCAAACCAATGGCCATTCTGAAAGGACTATTTAGATGCTCGAGTAATTGCGGAGAGCATGCTTAATGGAATTAAAAGGTGAATGGGATCATCATCTACCATTGGTTGAGTTCTCATGAAACAATAGTTTCCAATCTAGTATTCATATGGATACATATGAAGATCTATATTGGAAGTGATTTATAACTCCAACATGTTTGGAGTAAGTTGTAAAATAAAATTTACTTTGAATTGATCTTTTACAAGACAAGACAGAGAAGGTTCAAGCCACCCAACAACACATCAAAGCTTCCAAGATCTAGAAAAATATCTATGATAACAACCATCAAAGGGACTTGGAGTTCAATGTTAAAAACAAATCCTTTCTTCAAATATCACCATGGAAAAGAGTCATGCGGTTTGGAAAGAAAGGGATGATTATCCCAAGGAACACTGGCCCTTTCAAGATACTTGATATCATAGGAAAAGAGGACTATTAGATTTAAATTACACTGAATATAGCTCAAGTTCATGAATTTTTCCATGTATCTCTCCCGAGAAAGTACATACCTGACCCCTCACATGTATTGAATCTAGAGGTGATACAACTAGAGAACATCCTTTTGTATGAAGAGAAGCCAATGAAGATCTTGGACCATAGAGATAAAGTCATACAAAAAAACACGAACCACATTTTCAAATTGTTGTGGAGGTGTCATCTGTATTAAGAGGAAACATGGGAACTAGGGGAATCAATGAAGGATAAGTACCCTCAATATTTTTCACCTTTGTTTGTGAAATGAAATCTTATAGACAAAATTTCAAAAGGGGGGAAGAATTTAATGACCCAAACTTTTATCAATGGATTTTTTTATTCTTATAATTGTTTTATATGTTATAAAACACATACATAGCATATATATCCCAATAAAAACACCAATCTCATAAATAAAGAATGAAATAATTGATATTTATAGAAATTAAGGAACCTATACTGATAGAATAGTAACTTGAGAATTGGAATAGTAATATGACCATTGAGAATAATAACCCAACCAATAAAATAGTAAACAAACCTATGATAGTATAAAAAAAATTTAGGAATCTTATAAATTACAATATGATATAATTATATCATGGTATAAGTAAATAAATGTTTTAAAAATGATAAATTAAGTGTTGGTATTTTTATGAAGCATAAATATTTATTTACAATTTCATAATTAATATAACAATTTAAAATAAAATTTATTTTTATAACATATATTCATAAATTAATATTTTGTTATCTTATAATTAGAATTAGACATTAATTAATTTTTTAAACTGTCATAAAATCAAATATAATATTAAAATAATTTTTTTTAATAACTGATGATTTTTATTAAAAATAAAATTTATAATATTTAGAAAATTATTTTAATAAAATTGAGTCCATTTTATAATTCTATAAATTGAAAAATGGTTAGGGTTAATTTTTGTTATTTTTCTTAAATAGTCGAATTTTTGGTGAATAGTAAAATATAGTAATTTATGGTATTTAACATTATAATTTAAATACATGAGTTTTTGAGTCCTGATTGATGTAAACACCATAAACTATAAATATATTTAATTATTTAATTTATTTATTGATAAAGATAAATACTATTTATAGTATTGATCCAAAATAATAAAATAATGAATATAATGATTAAAAATCCCCCTCGCCTCCCCCTATAAATACCACCCCTCCCCACCTATTCTCCTCATACCTTCCTATCCTTGTATATTGTATAATTTCTACCCATTTCCTTCGCAGGACTCTTCCCCATGCCCAAGAGTAGTAGGTCTAGAAAAAATACCAAAACTAAGTGCCTTATGGAGGTTCTCAAGGAGAAGAATTTGAAGAGGTAAAATCCCATTTCATTCTCTTTTAATTTATTTTAATTTCTTATTATCTCCCCATATTTCCTATAAAAAGAGGAATGATAACTACATTATCACATATATACTGTAATTTTATTATGTTAATGTAATATCCATCATCAAATAGTTTCTCCTCTCATTTTTTTTTCTAAAAATGGAAATATCATCTGTGATGTGTTGATTTATAACCTTCGTGGAAATTATTTTTAATTTTCATTTACCACCTTCAAGTCTAGTCATAAAACCATTATTATAGTTATATAACATTTTGATATTAATATTATAGCTTTTTAATATTCTAGAACCAACTTATAAACATAATATTTAATAAAACAAATTTTTTTTCTTGATGGACAGAAAACCACCAAAATAAACTAAAGATTTATCATTATGTTTTATGTAATGAATTATCCTATTATAAAGAACCAAAATGATATATAATAATATTTAATATATTGTAATTTCATTAATAAAATAAATTTTTTATTCTTGATAATTATTCTCATTTTACATGAACTTCCATACTTGTATACAAGTGAACCAATCATGAAAACTAAGAAAATAAACACTCGCAAAATGATAAAATTGAACTGTATAACTCATAAAAATGGACATAAATGAACTTAATAAAATTATAATAAATGAAATATATGTAACATAGGTTCTGTATTTATTAATTAATGAATCTAATTTTATTATCCAGGATATAAAAGTGAAGAAAGTATTCATACATAAGGTGAGGGGATTCTTGAACCCAACTCTTTTTCTTTGGGTTATTCCTATTTGATACCAAATTTCAGTGGGAATATTCTTTTAATATTACTGAAATATAATTTTATTAACCTAACCATTTATTTTAGAGTAAATACATGTTTCCAATCTTATTTTATGACAAATACAAATATTTTACAAAATAACTCTTCTTTCCAAAACACATTTTGAATTCTCTTGAGTTGTTTCTTATTTACTCATGAATGATGAATCTTATACCAAATATGTTTTTTCTATTTTAAATTTAGAACCCTAATTTTATTAATTGTTAATGAAATACTGATGAAACCCATTCCTTTATATGTGTTTCTTCATTACTTTGATTGATATATGTTATACGTGGTATAGATGATTATGTAAATGTTATGATGTGACAGGTGCACCCAGAATTATATAGCACTCCAATACATTGGGTAATGTGATGTATTTCATGAGATGATGTTTATTATGTGTGAACATGATGCTAGATTTATTAAAAATTATTATTTTATGAATATTCACATATGTTATGCATGAACATGATGATAGATTGTTTCATAACCATGTGTGATATTTGACCATTGAGACATGATGTTTCATTTTTATACATTGCCACATTCCATGACTTTTCCTAATTCTTACACTCATGATTATGAAGATGATTCAATTTTTTATGATGATGATGATTATGATTACCCATGATATATTGATTTATATTCTTTATTTATACTCTTATTAAGCTTTTATATCACCCCTTTCTTTGATGCATATCCTTAGGTGATTACCTGTACTAAGGATAATGTGAGCATTTAAGGATAAAGATGAAGGATTTAAATAAAAATTTATATTTTATTATGTTCAAATTATGTATGGTCCTAATTTGAAGAAGAAACTAAATTTTTGGATACTAGATTGTAACACTTTTATTTTTTTATCTTTAAAATGATGCAATTGTAATGTAAGAAAAGTAGGGTCACTCTATTGATACTTTTTAAAAATGATCATAAGCCATTTTTTATGCATTTAAATCTTTTGAACATAAATATGATGCGTGATGTGTCTGTTATTACTCAATGTGCAAGATTTTAGTTTAAAAGTGACATTTTAGATTAAAATTCACGCGATTCACTTAAAAAACAAGCTAACATACTTATATTATATTGATACTTTAATAAAATGGTCCATAAGTCAATTTTTACATGTAGGTATAAACCTTACATTAATCTGACATAACATGAACCTAGTATGAATAATGTTCATGTTTTCAATTTAAATGCGAAATTTTAGTTTAAAACATGTGTCACTCACTAAAAACTAATATATTTCACTTGTTTTATCTTGATACTTTAGGAAATAGAACCATAAGTTATTTTTTCTATATTTGAATCATCCAAAAATCAATCAAATAGGCTTTATTCTTATTTTTACTGAGAGTGTGTATTTTTATTTATAATAGACATTTTAGTTCAAAACAGGCATCACATAATCAAAACCAAGAAAAAAATCATGGATTGTATTTATAATTTTTGAAAATGAGCCATAAATTATTTTTGATTTGTTGGAGTAAAATGTGTATGAATATGACACAAGGTATTACTAGTATTACTCAAAGTGCATGTTTTTAGTTTACAAGTTACATTTTATTAATGAATTATTGTATCATATTTATGTTTTATTTATTTATTCATAGTATTAATAAAATAATATTTTTTAATTACATGTACACATTTATTTTGTCGATAAGGGGTGGTGTTTTCAGAAATAGGTATCATAATTAGGTTCTTTTTAAAGGGGGTCCCAAAGACTGCGTAATAAAATGCCACACATGTATTTTTTGAATTTGCTGGAAAATGTAATGTTTCTAATAAATTATAATTATAAATGTAATTGTAATATATTTAATTGTTTATAATGTTTATTTTTTTGAAATTATATTTTATAGTGTGATGTAAATGTATTGAAATGTTTGAAATGTTTTTATAATTGATTGTTGCTTTAGTGGCCTGTAAATTTAACAACACACTTCTACGACTAGTTCTTTTATGAGTGATAAATATAGTGCTGATAAAAGGATTTTTTATCAATTCTTTAATTATCACTGATAAAATCCCACTTTATCAGTGCTAAAACATTACTGATAAAATACCCCCTTCATTAAATATTTTTAAGCACTTATAAAAGTTCATTTTTTAGTGCTAATAAAAGTCATTGTCTTTTAAATTGTCTTACAACATAAAAACTTTTTTACAATTGATAATAGTGATTTCTAGCACTAATAAAAGCATATTCTGTAGCAGATAATGAAAAAATGATTTGGAATAAAATAATAAAATTTAGGATAAAAGAAAACTTATCAGGATTTTTTTTGAATGAATCATCAAACTAACCTGACTTTCCATGAATAAAAAATTACCATAATTTTGTAGAGTTACAAAAACTCCATCACTAGGATAAGGTAATCTAGATATTCTATTTCATATTCCACACCATATTTTTTTGAATGTTTCTTCAATTTATAAACAATCATAGGAGAAAAAAACCAACTATTATTTAGGGGAATCAAAAACTCTTTATATATCCCCACAATTAAATATTTTAATTATAAGTTTTAAATTTTATTTTATGAAAATTAATTCAATTGCTCATTATGAAAATTAATTCAATTTTAACTATACGTTATAAAAGTTAATCTAATGGTTTTTTATTATAATAAATGTAATATTAATTTTCAGTTATGACAATTAATGGGTTGATGAATGTTTTGAAATTTTCATTCATTAAAAATTGGTATTATATTTTATTAATGATATTTATTACTTAAATCAATATCTTTTATGTACGAATTTTAATTTCACTAATTATTTATTTTCTATAAATAAAATTAACAATTCTAACAAAATGTAATAATTATCATTTATTGGTTTATCAAATAATTTTATTGATTCCCTATTATTTATATATTTAATTGATTATAAAAAAACATAATAATTATGTAATTCAGAATTAATATCACAATTAATTGACTAACAATAAATATCATAATTTATTAATTCTCAATTAATGTTATAATTAATTGATCCATAATTAGTCAACCACAACCGACCAAACATCAATTGAGAATAGACAATATTCTCTTTTTATAACAAGATTTTAGTAGGGGTACCTTCTACTTTGGACCTCTATATGATGACTCTCATCATTATGGGTTGATAAATTTTGAGGAATATGGATTTTGATCCTAGAGTAGAGGATTTTCTGTGGACTAGGATTCATATCTGAAATTTGAGAATTGAAATATCTCAAGTGGATGTTTTTAGATTAGGAATGAGAACTGTTTGGTGGTCTGGCTACTTTTGGAATCATTAAAGCCAGGACAGGGTGATCGAATACTGAATTTTAGCAGCCTATAGTAGACCACACTGTGATTCTATTTAACCAAGGGATAAGGTCCTCATCCTAAAGGTAGTTACGTTGAGACCCTTTTTTCATGCTGTGGAGTAGGTTGGATGAGGTGGTTTTTTACATGGTGGAATTCATGCCATGAAGGGAGATAGGCATGGAACTTCACACTAAGAAAAAGTGAGGTAGTTCCTCCTCCCCTATATAGGAGTTATTCACTTTATGACCCCCATATCATTTATCCAACCCCCATCCATTCTCCTCGTTCAATCCCTCATGTTGGGGGATGATCTTGGTGGAGATTTCACAATACCTAAGGTATTATTCTTTCATTCCTTCCTATGTTCTTATTTAATTTATTTTCACTATAGATTTGGGAGATTCCAACCAGGTTTCTGTGCCTATTCCACTGGATCATGGTAAAACTAGGAGAGGATAATGGGGAATTCATGTAGGTGGGATAGAGGTCATCCTAGAAGGTTGATCATGATGTGGAAACCTCAAGAGAAACAACATAAAAATGATTCAAAAATAATAGTTAAAGGGATAAAAGAGAACAAAATAATAAGAAGAAGATGAACACATCAATTCACATGGTTTGAGAATAATCCCTACATCTATAGAGAGGTATAATCACTTCACTATATTAGGTAGTGATATTATAGGGTGATTATCAAGAATTTACAAATCCTAGCTCAAAATGGGTTTATAAAGAAACAATGTTCTATAATAGACCATGTTTCTATAATGAATCCAACTGCATGGTAAGTCAACTATGCTATAATAATTAGTGGTTGGAAGTTTTCAGAGCTATTGTGACCAATTAGTCTCACCAGTTACATGATGCTACAATATCGTGTTGAAGTCCACACTACTACAGTGCCCTAAATTTTGGCTGGGGGCCTTCAGTCCTAGGACCCTTCAGCAGAGGCATGTTACCCCCTAAAACCCCATGTGACCTCACTATAGAGATAAAATCACTTGAGTTTCATCCAATTCTATAGTATGTTTCACCAGAAATTGTCCCAACTTCCTACAAGGTTTGGGATACACCTGTATAATATATTACACACTATCATAAGTGGTTGTAATACGAAAATAATATGCAATGCTTGGGAGTGTGGATGATTTTGGGAAAGGCTCAATAATGTTCAGTGAGTGGTTAACTCTGTGCTTGGGGTATGTGGCCTATATTATATAGAATCATATACATGTTTATTTAAAAGTGTGTATTCTTAAAAATTTTTTGTGGGTGCATATGTTAGAATTAGTGATTAAGGATTCCTTGGATAGATGATAATGGTTGATGTTGGGACTCCTATATTAGATATAATTTCTCTTTATAACTTATGTAGATTGGGATTGCTTGAGGAATATGTATCCATGGGGTGGGAGCATATATTTCACTAACACAAGGCCTTTCTTAGGTCGTGAGGTATTATTGGTGATTCAAGGTATCCTAGATGAGTCACCTAAGGATAGAAGGAAGGCCTGAGAGCTTTGGGGCCAAGTGATGATTGGTGAAATAGTCATTATTTTGACATGTGTATATGAAATAGCTCTTGAGTTTGGAGGATAATATTTGTGTGTGAGGTGAGAAATACGAGTCCCCTAGGATTTTACATATGTGTTAGAGAGGGGTTTCCTCTGAGTGATGGGTTGTGAGATCTCCCCTATGAGTCCTGATATGGGAACTGGGTGTGGGCCAGGGGAATTCTTCAGGACTTGGAATCGAGTTATTATTGAAACCCTAAGGTTTTGGTTTGGTTTTTTTGAAAATGTGTGTAATTTTGGATTTATTGAAAATATAAGTGGAAGATGGATCATAGTTCCTTGTTTAAAATATATGTTTATTGGATTTTTTGAAGACATGTGTTGGTTGGAACATTTGATTTTTTTTGAAATAATTAGTGATGCTGAGAGGATTATTATGGAATAATGAAATCCATAAAGTATTTTTTTGAATGATGAATGTTTCATTCTAAGGAAGACGAATTTTTTTAGAGGATAGAAAATTCACCAGAATACCCTTGGTTGCATAATAAAAGTTTTTTTTGGAGTTTCCTCTATAAAATATTAGAGTTTTATACACCCTAGAAAGGATCCACCTCATAGGGAATATTTCATCAAGGTAAAGATGTATCTATTACATAACAATATAGTTTTCTATGCCACAAGGCTCACATGTGAGGATTTACATAAGGGTATAGGTGCAGACCACGCCACAAAAACTGGTGTCTTTCCATGGTGGAGATTATATTATGGTAACTTGAACCTTATATAAAGGACATCATTGACTTAAGTAAGGGTGGAGAGGAAGAACATTCCACTAGATAAAATTACATCAAGGTAACTCAAACCTTGCATAGAGGTCATCTAGAAATTACACAAGGTATGTAAAAGTAAATGGATGCCAATACCATATAGAATATATTATGATGCAGAGCAATGTTTTATATATTGGTTAGTTGAAACACACATAAGGGTAAACCTAAAGCTATTTAGTTTTTATAAGGGTTAGGTAATGATGTTGTTTTTGTAATGGTGAACTAATCCCCTCACATAAAGAATTTCTAATGAGATTATTTACACACTACAAAAATATATTTTGATATGGAAGGAATGTTTTTTGAAATGTGGTTGAGTTGATTATTTCCAAGTCTACTGGTGTCCACTCCATAGAAAATAGATTATCCCACATGTACTTTGGTGTTCAAATATTTTTTAAGTAGAGCATGCTATAATCTCGGGTGAGTAATGTGGAAGCTAAATGTGTGAGATTTTTTTGATATAGTTAATAGTAGTCCATTCCATAAGGATGCATTGAATTCCAAAATATTTTATTGAGCTCAATTTTATACTGTAGAAAAATTTGCTATGCCTTGGGGAAGATATGTAAGAGGAAGACTACACCGTAGAATCAGATATGAAACTATAGTTTGGAAGTTTTACAAAAAACTTAGAAATTCAACATGGAATCCATTTTAGGGACTTAACTTCAATTTAATGGAACTAAATATGCACATTAATATGTGCGGTACACCTAAAAAAATCTAAAGAAGAGAATAATAAGGAGGATCAATATGTACCATCAGATTAAGGGTTAAAATCATATAAAACTTCCTACATGAGTTCTAGAAATGGGTTTTTGTACCGAGAGGCCTATTGAAAATTAAATTTTAAGAAAACATGGGTAATTTTTTCTGTGTAGTAAAGAATGAAAGAGAGATCTTGTTACTCATTGAAGATGTTTCCAAAGAAGTAGAAGGAGAAAATGATATCACTATAGTGTTGCGAAGAAGAGAAATTCTAGGATTATTTTGGAAGGTGAAGATGGTGGTTCCATAAACTATCATAGAAAGTAAATATATATTTTTTGGATATGAACAGTAGGACATGAAGGAGTAATAGGAGATCAATGGCTCCCATCTCAATATACTAGTGTATCTAAGAACAATATGTGATATTGTTATTTTCTTGTGATCCAACTTTTTATTATTTCTTATAGTAATGAGTAAATAGAGAGGAAGTGTGAGGGAAGTGATCTTGAGGTTCTTGTAATCCAACCTCAAACATTTATGTAAATAAAACGATCCTAGGAAGGACTTACATAGATTAAGATCCTAATGGGCGATATTTAATGATTTTATTCATCGAAACATTATTAACTACATACTCCTTGGATTATGCCATTATAGAGAATTAAGTAAAATATCAGTGTGTTCCTTATGCTTGATCATTTTTATTATGAATAACAAAATATGAATAAGTGGGATAAATAACCATGAATAACATTATTAAGATACGACCAAGTGAAATTGAAATCTAATCAATGACTCAATAAGAGACAAATAGATGGCCCTTATAGTTTAGAGGTCACTATTATTAGGGGAGTGAGTGTATAAAGAAAAATTTTTAAAATTGGGAATGAGTTTCATACCATTATTCCCGCCCTCTTAGGGTATCTCTCAATTAATCCCCTTGAGGGACTAAAATTGGTCTTAGAGAATAATTTTATTTTCTATTGGATTTATTTTTGATCTAACTTGATCTGATTTTTTTTGAAATTAATAGAAACCAACATGAAATATTATTTTATTGTTGAAAGTAATTAAAATATTTTAAAAATGATTTTATAGAATATATGGAAGACATCATTAGAGTTCCCTGGGAAGTTTTTTCTTGAAAGGGATTGTTTTTTGGAGCTGATATGAAGTTAACTGTGAAATATATCAAAGAAACATGGAAATTAATTCCTCATTAAAAAAATAATTAAAGTATACTCTCATCTAATATTTCAATAATAATATTATTCACTAAAAAATTTCCAAGGACATGTTGATGGTCCTATAAGATTCATTTTGTAAATACCCCGACCCTAGTAGCCCAGATCCAGTTCCATTATTTACTATATTGGTATGATAACAAGAAGTTTCATCCCAAAGGATTGATCAATTTAGTAGTTTGGAAGATATATTACCTACAAGAACTTCACATTACAACTTGAAATAAAAAAACATAACAACTTTATTGGAAAATCCATAAATCATGGATTATCCCTAAAAGTAATTCGTAATTTACCTATTCACATCTTAGAAAATAATAAAAAATAATAAAGGGGTGATATCAAATGTTCCGTAAGGGTAATTAATGTAGTGAAATCATAAATAATAAATCATGGTGAATAACTAAAAGCACACATGCCATTATAACATAATATTGAGCATAATATGGTAGGAATAAAAGGTGATTAAATAATTCCCTAATAAAACATAACCATGGATATTATACTAGTTTAATAATCACATGGACTATCAATTACTAGTTTTATAATGAGGGAATACATAATTTTATACATCATAAACATACCTTTAAGTCCTCGACCGAGACACCATACATAATGGGTAAAAACCCAATCTAGTTTATCTCATGGGACCTACCGATGCATCGAGGAGATATAGAGGGACCCAAAAATCACCTTATAAGCCCAATTAATTCACAATATGAATGGTTATAAACATAAAAAAAATATTCATATGAAATTTAAATAACTTTCCCCAACCTGTAAACATCATCACTAACCATTCTAAGTAGTATTGTGAATGCTATCAAGATAGCACATCAATAGTCAAACTGATAATAAACATTTTAATAAAATATATTGGATGATAAAAATAATATATAAACATCAATAAATAATAAAATTAAATATATGTGTTGAAATGTATGAAAATAATTTAATAAAATCATCGAGGAATTCTTGAGAGAAATACCCTTTTTTACTTTGCAAAGAAGAGTTCTTTTGGAAAAATCAATTTTATTTGGCATGATTGTTTGCATAAAACCTGAAATTAACACATATATTTTTTTGACGAAAAAATTAGTTATTTTATAAAAATAATTGTGTATTAAAACATATTATACATGGTACTTGAAAATGGGTAAAAATCAAGACATTCCCTTTAATTGGGCTTGCGAATATGGAAGAAATGAAAAGGGAACATTGTAAAGCATTTATTATTCTATTAAAGAATAATGAAATAATTCATATATTTGAGTTTGGAATATATATAGATATATATTTTATAATAATTATATAAAAATAATTAAGAATTAAATTTTTTTATAGGGAAATAAATCATAACCTGAATGAAAACGAAGGTTTGGGAAGAAAACCATCACCTTATGTATGAATGTGTTATGAACTTGACCTTAACATCCAAGATAATCAAATTAAATCCATTAATTTATTAATTCAAAAACTTATATACATTTATTTGATTTTTTATAATTTTATGATGTTCATTTATAGTTTTTTGAAGAGTTATTAGATATAATTTTATTGCTCATGAGCATTCGTTTTCAAGGTTTTCATGATCGGTTCACTTGTTTATAAGCAATGAAGTTTATGTAAAACAGATATAATTATTATAGAATTAGAATTATATGTTATTAATGAAAATAAATAAGTGTGAATCGTTATATATATCATTTATATATATGTTATGAGGATTAATCATTGGATAATATGTTTAGTGATAACCGTTTAGATTATTATAGTGGTTATTGAACCTAACGAACTCATTTTATTTTATTGTTTTTTATTATGTAAATATGTTACATCAAGACCATAAAAAGGGTTGTAATAAATATATTATATTTTGGTTTAACTATAAAAATGGTTTCATTACCAGCATTGAAGGATAAATTAAAGAATTAAAATCAGTCATCCACAAAGGTTGTAAATTGGCACCTCTTAGACGATGATTTCATTTTTAAAATAAAAGAGAGAGATAGAGAAACGATTTTGAGGAATAATTTTTCATTAAAATGATATCATTATAGTATATAGATGATATTGGAGTTATCATTATAATTTTTACAAAGTAAGTGAAGAGATAATAATAAGGAAAAGAACTAGAAAAGAAATTAAAAGGAAAAGGAAGAGGATTTACCTCTTGAATACTCCTCCTTGAGAACCTTCTTAAGGGGATTGGTTTTTGTATTTTGATTAGAGAAAGATATCCTAGACATGTCTTAGAGTTTTAGAGAGATTATTTGGTAGAAAGTTGATAATGATAAAATTCTTAGAGGTGTGAGGAGAAGGGCTTGTGAAGGGTGGTATTTATAGTGGAAAAGAGGGTTGATTTTTGAATATTTAATTCATTTGTTTATTATTTTGGCTCAAGACTATGAATAGTTTGAGAATTATCACCAAATACATTAAAATAAATAAGGTAAGTTTGATATTATGGTTCTTAAATCATTCATAACTTATAGAATAGTGTATTTAACTTATAATATATTTATACCGCAAATAACCATATTTTGCAATTTATAAAAAATTGAAGTATTTTAGAAAAATAACAAAAATTAACCCTTAAACTTTTTTGATATTTATATTTCAAAAATGAAATCCATTTTTGATTTTTTTTCTAAATATGAGAAATTTAATTTTTAATTAAAATCATTATTTACTCGAAAAATACAATTTTTAAAATAATAACTGATTTTATAACTCTAAAAAATTAACTAAGGTCTCATTAAATTATCATAAAATAAAAATACAACAAAATAATGAGTTATGGATAAATTTTATGAAAATGATTTTTTTAAATCATTTTATTAATTATAAATTTGTAATTAAATATTTATGACTTACAAAAATACCAACACTTAATTATTAATTTTTAAATTATTCACTTACTTATACTATGATATAATTATATAATTATTTCATTTATAAGATGGATAAATTTTATTTATACAAACATTAATGGGGTTACTATTAATTAAGCTAATTTACTATTCATAAGGGTCATATTTCTATTCCGGAGGTCAAGTTACTATTTCATAAGTATAGGTTTCTTAACTTCTAGAAATACCTATTATTTCATTCATTAGTCATTTATCAAGTTTTTATTGTGTTTTATATATGATCTACACTATATGAATTATACATAGGATGGGAAATATCATTGATATAATTTTTGGACATTAAATTCTCCCCTTCTACAAAAATTTCATCCTCGAAATTTCTAGAATGATACCTCATAAAAATACTTAGTTAGTTCTTCATTATAAGCTCCTCAGGTTCTCACATTGCCGATTTAATTTTATGATTTCTTCAAAGTACCTTTACCAGATAAGTCTCCTGATTCCTCAACATATATTCTTTTGTGTACAAAATATGGATAGACTCTTCATAATTAGATAAATTGGGTTCCAATTTTAGTTCTTTAGATGTGAGAACATGAGTTTTGTTTGGAATTTACTTCCTTAACAAAGAGATGCGGAACACTTTGTGAACTTTAGAAAGGCAAGGAGACATTTACAAATGATAAGACACTCCTCTAATTATTTAAAGAATTTGAAAAGTACCGATGTACATGGGGATTATTTCCCTTTCTTCCCAAATGTTATAACACCCTTCCATGGAGATACTATCATGAAAATTTGATCTCCCACCTGAAATTTAAAATCTTTAATTCGATTATCGGTATAACCATTTTTACTAATTTGAGATGCTTTGATATGGGTTTTAGAATTCTTTACCTTCACTGTCATTTCCTCTACAAGCTCTGGGCCTATAAGATTTATTTCACTAACTTCATCCCAACATGTTAGTGTACGAAATTTCTTTTCATACAATGCTTCATGTGGTGACATTTTAATACTTGAATGGAAACTATTGTTGTAGGAAAACTATACCAATGGAAAATAATGATCCTACATACCTTGATAGTCAAGTGAGAATGAACTCAACATGTCTTCTAAAGTTTTAATGGTCTTATCAGACATATTGTTAGTTTTTGGGTGATAAGAAGTACTCAAATGAAGCTTAGTATCCAAAAATTTATGAATACTTTTCTAGAATTTTAATGTAAATCATAGATCATGATCAGAAATTATAGAAATAGGTTCTCTATTAAGTCTTAAAAATTCATTAAATAGAGTTTTGCAATGCGATCTAGTGGAAAATCCTCCCTTATGGTGAGGAAATGTGCCGATTTGGTAAGTATATCAACAGTCACTCATATTGCATTTTTATTTCTTTGAGTTTTTAGTAATCCTATGAAAAAATCCATAGTGATTTCATCCCATTTACATGTTGGAATAGGTTGGGGTTGCATGAAACCTATAGGATGTTGTCTTTCAGCCTTCACCTATTGATAGACTAAACATATTGATACATTATCAGAAATTTATTGATTCATATTATCCCACAATAAATGTTCCTTTAAATATATATACACTATATTGCTACCAAGGTTTATTGAGAAATTTGATCTATTTTTATCATACAATAACTCATTTTTTAGGTTCGGTATAGAGGGAACACATACAATTATCCTAAATTTCAGAATTCTATCCTCACACAAGAAGTCTGAAAACTTCCCATCATTCACAGCTTGAATTTTATTTTGAATATTATCATGATTACACTGATTACTTTTAATTCATTCCAATATAGATGGTTGGGAAACTAGTTGAAAAATTAATGATGTTTCACTTTCCTTGATAATTCTCATATCCATATTTTCTAGATCCATGTACACATGGTCCTTATTAATCCTCATTTTGTTCAGATGTCCATGATACTTCCTGCTCAATGAATCTTATACCTTATTAACCTTTCCTGGTTGGTAGTGTATTAAACAATCATAATCCTAGAGTAGCTCAAGCCATTTACTTTTCCTCATGTTGACTTCTTTCTACAAGAAGATATATTTCAAACTCTTGTGATCAGTATATATCTCACATATCTCACCATAGAGATAATATCTCCATATCTTCAGAGTAAAGATTATAGCTACTAACTCAAGATCATGAGTTATAGAGTTCTGTTCATGAGTTTTTAACTATCCTAATGCATAAACAATAACTCTATCATTCTTCATAAGGACACAACCAAGTCATTTCTTTGATGCATCACTATAAATCACAAATACACCATTTCCTGATGATAGAGTCAATTTCAAAGCATTCACTGACCTCTTCTTAAATTCTTAAAAACATTGTTCACATTCTATTTTCCATATGAACTTAACCCCTTTATGAGTAAGATTAGTTAATTGGTAAGCTAATTGGAAAAAATTATGAATGAAACACCGATAATAACCTGCTAAACCAATAAATCTACACACCTTGATTATGTTCGTTGGTGTAGGCCATTACTAGACTGCCTTTTTTTCACAGGATCAAATAATATTACATTCTTAGAGATAATATAGCCAATAAAAGAAACTATTTGAAGATCAAATTAACACTTTATAATCTTCCCATATAACTCATTTATTTTAAGAGTCTTCAGAAAAATGCATAAGTGATTCTCATGATATTTATAATTTTTGGAGTATACCAAGGTATTATCAATAAATACGACAAAAACATTCACCAAGATATTCTTTGAAAACTCTATTCATTTGATACATGGAAACCAAGGGTGAATTAGTCAGTCAAAAAAAGCATTACTGTAAACTCGTAATGCCCATACATGGTTTGAAATGTTGTCTTTGAAATATATTCTTTCTTTACACCCAATTGATAATATATAGACCATAGATCAATCTTTGAAAAATATTGGGCTATGTGATGATGATCAAATAAACCATCAATGCAAGGAAGATGATACTTTTTATTTATCTTAATAGCATTTATCTCTCTAGAATGAATGCACAACCTCATAGATCCATCTTTTTTCTTAATGAAAAGAATAGAGGTTCCCCATAGATAAATTCTAAGGAGGATAAATCATTTATCACTCAATTACTATAGTTGTTTCAGCATCTCCACTAATTGCACTATGGACATTCTATATGGATTATTTGATATAGGCCTTGCACTGGGTATTAAATTAAAAGAAATCTCAACTTCCCACTCCAGAGGATTTCCAAGTAATTCCTTTGGAAATATATCAATATATTGCTGCACAATTGGTACATCCTCAGTTTGAATACTTATTTCCTCACCCATAAATATTTATTTCTCTTCCTCACCAAGAATTTAATTCAGTAGAGCTACTGGGGGTGGATCTAGATAAGGATTAGATGGTTAAATTTATTCTCTAAAGACAAGGGACTCTACATCATTCTCAAAAACTGTAACTTAATTCTTTTTGCAATATATTTTTGCATCATAATTCTAAATAAAATTCATACCAATTATTATAAGAAAATCAATAATGGGTATGATAATAATATCAGCCACTAAATCACATTTATGTGTTATAAAGTGGACATATCGACACATCTTTGTTGCAATGATACACCCCTTTAGAGTTTTGTGTGACAATTCATTTATTAAATAAAAAGGGAAATGTCTAATTTTCTTAGAAAACTAGAAATATATAAAATAATGAAATGATACAGAATCAAATAAACCATTGTCTAAGTTTGAGGAAATTATTAAAGTACCTTCCACCACATCATTAGAAACTTTAACCTCCGTAGTTGTGATCGCATAAGATTGGGCTTGATCTCTTGACCTTCTTTGGGGAAAGTTTCACTGGTGACTTGGAAAATCATTTGAACAATGTACCATATCTTTGAAATTATAACACTTAAAATTGGTAGCTTATTTCTTTCCCTTGTAGTCATAATATTGGTGGCTTTTTTCTCCACACATGTAAGAAACACTCATACCCTTTAGGAAAGTACTAGGGTGTTTCTTCCCACAATTATCACAGGATGGAAAATCAACTCTTCTATTCTTCCCATTTTATTTATTTACTTTTCTAGAGTGTTCAGAAGCCCTCTTATTATCTTTATTTACTTTGATTTTATATGAATTCTAGAATTCTTTTTCTATCTTGATAGCACATGAGACAATATCTTCATACAATTATAAATTTTTAGAGATTTAATCCCTTCATAGGAATAGTTTTAGACCATCAAATAATAAATAAATATTGCTACTTGGATTATGTATATATCCATTTACATGCATTTCTATCCTTATAAATTTGGTTTCATACTTGGCAACATTATCATCCTCCTCTTACCTAAAATTCAATAATTTCCTTTCCATATCCGCTTGTTGTTCATGAGGAAAATAATTTTTTAGGAAAATTTACTTAAAAATCATCCATTCCATATTTTTAATTTATTCCTCATCCTTTTTGTTTTGAATTAGTGACCACCACTAACCCACATCCCCTAATAGATGATAAACTACCCTGACAACCATCTCCCTTTCATTACTTCCCAAACCAAGAAATATATTCTATAAGTAACTTATCCACCACTAAACTATAAATGGGTTTTTAGTCCCATTTAATGATGGGATTTGTTGTTTCATAAAACAGTATAACATCCCTCATCCACATTGTGGATCAGGATGATCCATACAGGTAAGGTTATTATTCATAACCTGAGTCAGCTGTCCCAGTATAGTTATAAGTTTCACAACACCAATCACAAATCCAATATCGACATCATTATTTTTCATAGGGGGAAATCCCTATATGGGATAAATGAATTGATAAAGTTTCCATTCATTCCACTAGGATCCATTTTGAAATAATGGCATATATTAGATTAAGTTATGAATTGTAATATGTAATATCAAACTAGAAAACCACTTAACTTAAATTAAAATTTTATGCACAGGTAATCTCATAATAATAATAAAGAGTTATTTTTGGAAATATTTACTTTTAAATAATTCATAATGGTTTTTAAAGAAAATGTGACTTATCCTAATAATATCCCCCAAGAGTGTCAAACCAGGTGCGCAGTATGACCCATTTTTGTGTACCAGGTTACCCAGAGTCAGGCTTCAGACACCTTTTCAGAGTTGTTAACCCTAGGTACATCTGTTCCAGAACCGTATCTACTTGTTGTATCTAGACAGTGATGTATTCCTAGGAAGACTCACAAAATCTATACTTTATCAAAATTTGAGGATGTTCTTCTATGCTTATTCTCAAATTCTATCTTAATTCTATGTTCCCTAATCTATGTTACCTAAATATAGTTTCCAAGGTTTCTACTAAACTTCCTCTGATACCAATTTTAAAGACCCCTACCCCAGTAGCCCGAAGATGGTGCCTTTATTTATTATATTTTCATGATAAAAAGGAAGTAATACCCCAAATGACTAACCTGCTAAGAAGTTTAGGAATCTAGATTACATATAAGGAATTTACATTAAAACATGAAATGAAAAGCAACATAACAACTTTAATGGAAACATCTATAACTCCTAGATTATCCCTGTAAGTCATTTATAATATTCCTCTTTATATACCAGGGAAAAATGAAATATAATAAATGGGAGAGCTCAGATTATCAATAAGGGTATCTAGTATATCGGAAGCATAAATAATAAGGCATGGTGAATAAGTAAAATTATACACGCCATTAAAACATAATCTTGAGTATAATATGGAAAGAATAAAATATGATTAAATAATTCCATAATAAAACATGACCATGGATATTCTACTAGTTGAATAATCACATGGACTATAAATTAATAGTTTTATAATTAGGGGATGCATAATTATGGATATCATAAACATATCATCAAGGCCTCAACCAAGACACCATACATAATAGTTAAAAACCCAGTCTAGTTTGTCTAATAAGACCTACTGATGAATCGAGGGGTTCTGTAGGCCCACTTGTTGCTTAATAGGTTTAATGAATTATTCATATTAATGGGGATAAACATAAACAAAATATACATATGAAATGTAAATAAGTTTATCCATTATATATACATCATTACTAACTTTTTTGATTTGTATGGATAATGATATAAAGATAGCACATCCACAGTCAAACAGATCATAAAACTTTTAATAAAATATGGTGGATGATAAAAATAAGAGATAAACCAAAATAAATAACAAAATTCATTATATGTTTTGAAATGGATGAAAATACTCTAATAAAATCATCTATAAATTCTTGATAGAAATACCCTTTATACTTTGCAAAGATGACTTCTTTTAGAAAAATCATTAATATTTGTAATGATTGTTTTTATAAAACCAATAATGAACTCATATAGTTTTTCTGGAAAAAATTAGTGATTTTAGAAAAATAATGGTGTCTTAAAAAATATTATATATGGTACTTGAAAATGGGTAAAAAATCGATACGTTCCCTTTAATCAGGATTGCGTATCAGGAAGAAATGAAAATGAATCCTTGTAAAACATTTATTATCCTATAAAAGAATGATGAACTGATCTGGATATTTGAGTTTGGAACATATATATATATATATATAAAATTTAGAAGAATTATATATAAATAAAATATAATTACATTGGTGTATAGAGAAAGAAATCATAACCCGAATGAAAATAAATGTTCGGGAATAAAACCCTCACCATATGTCCCGCACTTGAACTTAACGTCCTGGATAATCAAATTAAATATATTAATATATTAATTAATAAAATTTTATACATTTATTTGATTTATCATAGTTTTATTAAGTTCATTTATATCCTTTTTATGAGTTATAAGATACAATTTTATTTCTTGGGAGAATTTGTTTTCATGATTTTCATGATCGGTTCGCTTGTTTATAAGTAATGATGTTTATATAAAATGGGCATAATTATTGTAGAATTGGAATTATATGTTATTTAAGAAAATAAAAAAGTGTGAATGGTTATACATATCATTTGGTTATATGTTATAAGTATTAATCATTGTATAAGACGTTTTGTGATAATCATTTAGATTATTATGGCAGTTATTGATCATAACAAACTCATTTTGTTTTATTGTTTTGTATTTTGTAAATATGTTTCATCTAGAACATAAAAAGGGTTATAATACATATATTATATCCTATTTTAAACATGAAAATGGTTTCATTAACAACCTTTAAAGAGAAATTAAATAATGAAATTTTTTCGTCCACAAAGGTTGTAAATCGGCACCTCTCGGATGATGATTTCATTTTTAAAATAAAAGAGAGAGAGAAAGAATTTTGAGGAAGGATATTCCATTAACATGATATCATTTCTGTATATATATGATACTATATTTATAATTATCATTTTTATAGTTTAATTGAGGATATAATAATAAGAAAAAGAACTCGAAATGAAACTAAAAGGAAAAGGAAAATGATTTACCTCTTGAATACTCCTCCTTGAGAACCTCTTTAAGGGGATTGGTTTGGTCTTTTAATGAGACCAAGAGATCTTGGAAGTGTGGGAAAGGATTGGGGAGAGTATTGGGTAGAAATTTGACAAGGCTACAAGGCTTATAGGTTTGAGGAGAAGGGGTGGTGAGGGGTGGTACTTATAGTGGAAGAGATGGATGATTTTTGAATATTTAATTCATTTGTTTATTATTTTGGCTCAAGACTATGAATAGTTTTAGAATTATCAAAAAATATATTAAAATAATTAAGGTAAGTTAGATATTATTGTGCTTAAATAATTCATGACTCAAGTAATTGTGTATTTAACTTATAACGTATTCATACCATAAATTATCGTATTTCACTATTCACAAAAAATTCAAGTATTTTACAAAAACCCAAAAAATTAACCCTAACCATTTTTTGATGTGTATATTTAAAAAATAAAATCCATTTTATGAAAATAATTATCTAAATATGATAAATTTAATTTTTAATTAAAATCATTATTTACTCAAAAAATACAATTTTTAAAATTATAACTGATTTTATAACACTATGAAAAAATATCAATGGCCTCATTAAATTATAATAAAATCATAAGACAAAAAAATATATATTTATGAATAAATTTTATGTAAATTAATTTTCTTTTAAATAATTGTATTAATTATAGAATTTTAATTAAATATTTATGACTTATAAAAATACTGACACTTAATTATTAATTTTTAAAATATTCACTTATAATATGTTATAATTATATCATAATTTCATTTATAAGATTTATAAATTTTATTTATACAAAAATTTGTGATGTTAATATTCATTTATCCAATTTACTATTCATAAGGTTCCTATTACTATTCATATGGTCAAGTTACTATTTCATCAGCATAGGTTCCTTAACTTCTAGAAATACAGATTATTTCATTCACTCTTAATTTATAAATTTTGTATTGTGTTTTATATATTATCTATAATATATGAAATATACATAGAAAGAAAAAACTCATTGATAGAATTTTGGGTCATTACACATTTGGTAAAGAATCCATAGTTAAAGAATTCTACGAATCTATACACAATGACAAGCCTACGAACAATCCATATAAAAATTTCCTTATGTAAAAATGTAATAGGTTAAATAAATACACTAAGGATATGGACTCTCTAATTTAGGTAATAAATTTTAAATCTCATGTTGTTTATGATTCTAGCCTTTTTTTGGAGAAAATATGGGAATTAGAAAACTCATCCACTCATATGCAGTTGAAAAGGAGATGTGAGTCTAGTGAAGAGGTGTCAACAACCTTAGGTTTCCAATATATAGAGTTTTCATGAAACCTAAAAGAAGAGTTTCAATATATATAATAAAATATGAATATAATAGGATTAATGCATTAATTTTATCTTAAATTTGTAGATTATTTACCCTTCGAAAACATGAGGCTAAAAAGTGAGGTGGTGGTGCTGAAGTTTGATATGAAAAAAATGGGTGCTAAAATGAAGGAAAAAAAATAATATAAGAGATTTCCCAAGATATTATAAATCATATGAAAAAATATAGGAATTTATTGAAACAATCACTCTAACTAGAATAAAAATTAAGGAAAGAAGATAATAATGAACATATGATACTTCATGTTTGTTAGAAATCATTGAAAAACTAAATAAAAAGGATGATTAAATAAAATAACTCGAGGAGGGTATAAACATCTCAAATGATAAGAAGAAGATATCATCAAAGGTATAATCAATATGCGCAGTATTAAGGAATCAAAATTTTAATTCCATATACAAAAATATGTATCTGAATCTTGAATCTGGAAGAAAATAGAGGTTACAAGAAAAATATGGATGAAATATTCCACACAAAGGTATCTGAAAAATTCCAATATTATGGAAGAATTAGAAAAATTTTGAGTATGTTTTTAAAATACTAAATACCCAAATGAGGAAGAAAACCCACTATTCCATAATTTCATTAAAAATAATACCAAATGATATTTGATAACCATGTTATGTGTTTTATCAATGGTAATACTAAACATTTGAAAATTAAATATAGTGGGAAGAAATGGATAAAAGCCATAGGAAGATCCTCCACTCCTATGAAAAATAAGGTGAGAGTTTATCCTAGAAAGAAGATTGTTAAGATGGTTTACATGTTCACTATTTTAGAGTAATGTCATAGAGATCATTGATGGGTCAACTAAGACCTAAAATTAGACTACTCATAACAGCCCTCTTGAAAATATAGAGATAGAAATTGGAGGGTAAAAAATAATCCTCTTCAGGTGTGAGGAAGATAGAAGATCATATAAAGAAAGGTGAAACAAGGATGAAACCAACTATGGTGTCTCTTATTAATGTTAAGAAGTAGAAACATGAGGCATGCCTAAGTGGTCTAACAAATACCACTTCAAGCTAAGAGATTAAGACTAGTGCAAGTTTCCTCAAATAGAGAATGAATCAAGAAGAATGATACACTATAGTTACAAAAAAGAGTATATTTTCATAATTATAATCTATTACACAATTGTGGAAAATCCCAGGATTATTAAGAATAAGAGTTTTCTCACTCAAGAAGAAATGTGTGTATGTGGTTTCACACAAATAAGACCTTTTAGAGAAGGGTTTAAGAATTTGGATTCAAAAGATATTCTATATGAATAAATTCTTTAGGATTTTATTTCATTACTTTACATGAATTTTAATAATGTAAAATTTAATATCCCAATATTTTAAAAAGAATGACTATGTTCGATAGCATACAAAATACACAACACAAAGCGTCCTTAAATTCTAAAATATTATTATATGACCATTATAACATAGATGTTAAATTGGAAGGTATAAATATTATTAAATATGTTCTGAAATATATATGTAAAGTTTCTAACCAATAAAAATTTATTTATTAATTTTTGGGAAATAAGCACTCATTTTTTAGTAAAGTCATTTTATTCTTCAAAAATATGTTTTCTTTAAAAATGTTTTTATTTATTTTTATGAGTGAATATTATAATTAATTTTTATATCTTTGAGAAATTATATTTTATTAAATAAGTATCATTTTTTAAATAAACATATCAAATTTATATTTGAGTGAAATTTTGGTATTTTTCTGAAATGATTGATTTTTCATTGAAAAGAGAAAATACTAATTTTTATTGAAAACTCTATTTTATTTTAAGGTATTTAAAAAGTAAAATTCTATTTTTTATTCATTTTAAAATTTAATTAGATTATTTTTCTTTAAAATAATTCAATTATTCTTTTTAAAATGTATTTTATTTTTTAATTTCACATAAAAACATTTTATAAATAAAAGGTACATTTTTCTAAAAAATTATTTTTGATCACATTTTTCCATTTTGATTTTAAATTATATTCCAAAACTAATATTGTTTTTGTATTTTAAAAAAATTGCATCCATATTTTGAATAATTATATACAAATTTAGTATATAGTTCTGTTTTATTTTTGGACAATATTAATAGAAACCTTAATAATTTTTGTTACCATGGTAAATGGTATATTAGGTAATTAAAGTTAAAAATAAAATGATCCTAACACTTGACTAAATTTTATTGGATAACTAAATTTCATCCATAGTAATCCATGACTTGGTTATATGGAATTTTATGTCCATTTAGATGAGATTATGACCTTTATAATATTTTATTTTAAGAAAAGTCAAACATGTCACAATCTTGTTTTTAATAACTATAATATTTTTAAAATGGGATATCTTGAGGATATTTTAGAATATAAATATTATTTTAAAAAATAATATGTTTAACTTCATCATGTTAATTTGTTTTTATTTTTTAGTGAATTTATATTTACCTGAAATGCTTTCACAACACTGATGCAATAATTATTTAATTAATGGAAATATCAAATAAATAATATTAAAAATATTTTTTTTAATTTGAGATAATAAATGTGTTTAATGAATTTTATAGATGAAAATTACATTTGGGTGTATGATAAAATAGTTCTTTTTGAATTCTAAGTGCTATATTGATATTATTAGAGTCAAAGTAATGAATAGTTCTAAAATTGACATTATTGATATTTTATAATAAATAACATTTTATTAAATGATATAAAATTCGTAAAATTTTTATATTAATACAAGTGATTATTATATGGTTGATATTATCAAATATGGTTTATTTATTGGTTTTTTTCATTTATAATAATTACCACGACTCTCAAAGAGTAAAAAACCTTATTATCGTGGCTAGTTTAGAAAACGTTAATGAGGGATTAAAAAAATATAAGGATAAAAAGATTGTTAAAAATAATATAATTATTACTATATGAGATTATTTAGAACCATACTCATACTATATTCAAAATAAATGAGTTTTTATCCATTTTTAATTGAATATTAATTTATTTTAATATAATATTTTGAGAAATTCCAAGACTGACCCTACCCTCTCATATAAAAGGACACCTCTTCTTCTCAATCTTCCACACTTAAAAACCCATTTGGTTTATAAAATACCTAACCTAATTCTAGTGGTCTAATTTTAGGTTGAATATCAATCTTATAGGTATTAAGGTGTTAATCAAAAGAGGTTTTTCAAATAATAGGTATAGTTTTCAACTGCATGTTTTAGTTTTATTTCTTCATCCACATCCTTCAAATATTCTTAAACCATGATAAAATAATACCAATGATATACCAACTATAATTATATGTTATTATGTTAGTGGAATAACCTATATCTATATTCAAAATATATAAAATGAGAAATGAATTCATCATTCATGTGTACGGTGGACTACCACCTCACAGACCAATGTAATTTATGTTCCATCATCATATCTCAAGACTGGTTATAATGAAGAAATTAATTTTTATATATAATATTTATGAAATTTTTATAATTCTAAAAAAATATTATATTACATTTAACATCTTACCATTCCATCCACTAAAAAATGATAATGTCCTTCATCCGTACCCATGGACTACCACCTCCACAAAGCAATGTGATTCGTTTTTTATCACCACATCACATAGATGATATATATAAGTATATTTAAATAAGTAATATGATATATATGATATTATTATCATTATTGTAATATAAAGTAATACATACCTTCTTTCCATAATTATAGTTGAAAAATGGGAGCGTTTCTCTTGCGTACGCAAGACCTACCATCTCCATGATTGCGACTTAATTCAATTTTCATAACCATATTTAATGTTTGGATTAAAAAGTATAATTGATATATATAAATGATAATTATATCACTATTGTTATTCTATATATGATTTAATAATTACCATTATGACAATAGTTAACCCATTAAAGTTATTTTATATTTATGTGCCAAATATCGCTAAAGCATCCAACGTGAACATAAATGATTAAGTAATTGTTATAACATGGTAATAAGTAAGATAAAAGTAATAATAAACATGAAAAAGGTTCTTAAGAAATTAAATAATAAAAATAAATTCATTATTCATGAAGATAAATAATTTATGTGACAATTTATACTAAAGGTAAGGGAATGTTTTACCACTTTTATTTCTATGGGACACATGCCTTATACACTACTTTTCTCTTCTGTGGTGTATATAATACCCATGAATGTACTTTATGATTCTTATCATGGAAATAATGGGATATACACATCTATATAAAGTTATTTATTTCATGATTATTATGATTAAAAAGTTAACAAAGTGTTAAGGGTTTATTTTTCACAATCTCATTATTATTCGTGGCTATTTATGTTTAACTATCCACTGGAAAATATTTATCTTTCATGTTAATGTTTTCTAATTTTTTTTCAAAAATGTTTTTTCTGTTTTTATAATATTGTTTAAAATCATTTATACTGATGTTTTATCTTTTAAAAAATGGTTTGAGAGGAATGGTTTTGTCATTTTCCAAAAGAGGTAGTTTGTGACTTTTTCGAGAAAAATAAGAATGAAATAATTTTTAACTTTTATGGAATTATGGGATTTTATTTATGAAATGATGCCTAATTTATTTGTAGACTACTTTTCAATTTTAAAATTTTATTTTTAAATTTTTTTTTTCATTTATAAGTGTGTATATTTTTAAGAATAGAAGTAATTTTAAAATGGAAAAGTTATTTTGCTCAAGAATGTTTCCAAGTGATCTTTCAAAATAATTTTCTATCTGAGATGAAATTTGTTGATATTACCTATACTATAATAGGGATATGATCCAAGGATACCATACTTTTATTTCTCTTGATTTTTTATATTTATGGTGACATGATGTTTATGAATTCCATTTATTTTCCATGAGTTTTATTATGATGAAATGTTTATGAAACCCATTTATTTTCATATGTTATGATTTGATGAATGTTTTATATTTTGACACAAATATTTATGATTTTACTTATGTGATGGTTTGGAAAAATATCTACCTACAATTAACTAGTTAAAATATTATATCTCATGAGATGGTTATAAGAAATAAGTCAAAGGTCTTGATCTATATTGGGAAACAAGTCGAAGTGCTTGATCGGTTATAGGAAACAAGTTGAAGTGCTTGATCTATTATGGGAAACAAGTGAATATTCTTGGTACACTAGGGGAAACATGTTTTGATGCATGATTACATTGTTAGTTAAATATTACATTTGAAATGGTTTTTATACTCATGATGATGCCACACACACATTTATGACACTAACTTGTGGATCATGATTGAGTTATGATGATTTTTCATTCTCTGGATTCATGTATTTTGAAATGACATAGTTTTATTTCATAAATCATGTTTATTATTTTTTTAATATTGGGTATTAAATTTTTTAGTTATGATCATGATATTATACCCATATGATTATCCTTTGATTTCATATAGTCATAGTTTGATATCTCCTAGGCTTACCCTTACTAAACATATGATATCACCCTTTATCTTGTTTCCTATTCCTCAAGTCCTGAAGAATTATTATAAATTATATGTGTTTTTAAAATCTTTATATGTGAGTAATTTTATGGGATATTTTTAAGAATTGACATGAAATATAAAAATTTGGGTATAGTGGGAGATGATGTTGTTTTTTATGAACCCATTGTTTATGAATCCAAGTTGTTATGATTTTGTTAAAGTATCTATAACTCTAAACCTAAAAGTTACTAGGTTATATAAGTGATAAAATATCTCCTTTTTATATTTTAATTATTTTAAGGGAAATAAATTGGGTCATATTATTATTATCAAATCAAGAAATGTAAATTTAATGTTTTTAGCACAGTTTCTGTGAGTGTGGGTCATTGGATTTTATAGTTTTTATTAAAGAAGAGTTTAGAGAACATTTTATATTAAGTTGTTTCATGAGAATATTTCTTAATATTTATGGATACCATCATGTTTTTACGAGTTTAAGGTTT
This sequence comes from Viscum album, assembly GCA_963277665.1. Taxonomy (NCBI): domain Eukaryota; kingdom Viridiplantae; phylum Streptophyta; class Magnoliopsida; order Santalales; family Viscaceae; genus Viscum; species Viscum album. The sequence continues at coordinate 742,994,154 of OY728155.1, read as the reverse complement.
ATTATAAGTTTTATGTTTTATACACCCTCATTTTTTTGGTTTTAAGTGATGAGATTTTAAGGTGACTAATTAGATTTTGGGAGATATTTTATTGGGTTGAGATATATGTAACCCTTATGTTTATCATGTGAAAATAGTTATTTTAGGAAGAATTATATTTTAATTTTTTGGAAATAAGTTTAAATGTAGAGATAACCTTAAGGTTTTATATGATCATTGATTTTGAGGTAATTATGGGTTATTTTATTTTGGGATGGAAAATTAAAGGCATGAGATTACCTTTGAGGTTAAAAAAAATATTTAACATGGAATATATTAAGGTTATTTTTGAGAATATTTATCAAATTTTCTGGAATATTATAAGGATTATATAATATATTTTTAGAAAAAGGTTGACCCAGAGGTCGGTTGACAACCCGTCGCGCCTGGAAAGGCCATGAGGTTTGAACCAACAACCGAAGAGAGATAAGGGTGCATGGATAATAATAACCTATGTGATGTCCTGGTTAGTATGACTTTTGTTTCTTTATTTAAACTATTCAAGTTAAGTTTATTTTGGGAGCATATGTTTTATTTTATAGAAAACCATGATATTGAAAGTGAGTTGGTAATTATGTGATTAATTTTATTTCGGAAAAAGTTTACTATTTTTGGAACCTTATTTGATTAAGGTAAATAAAATACTATAAAATTTAGTTTGGTGAATACATGTTGAATTATATTTTGGAAGGATAAATGATTTTAATGTGGATTTATGGTGATTTAAAATATTTTTAGTAATGATTAAAATATCTTGGATAATATGTTATTAGGGAAATTGCAATTTTGGAATGAGAAATTAAGAGTGATTGATATTAGTTGGAGATAAATATTAAACTTATCTTGGAAGATTATGTGATCAATTTCTTATTAACTTTGGGTTTCAATCTTAGTGTGGAATATTTTTGGAATTTTAAGTATAGTTTTTTATTGAATTTTCTACATTGAAATTTGTGTATAACTATTGAATTTTGGAAATTAAAGTTTCTTTTATTCACATGAAGGGTTATTAATTTTCGGAATTATCTAATCCTATCCTAAACATTTTTGTTTTAGTTAATGTTTATAGATTGTTTGAAAAGTTTGTTACCATTTTATTGATTACTTCATCCCTTAAAAGTTGACTCTAGTGCTTTAGGAATTAAAAAATCTTCTAGAATACTCATTGTTTGGTTAAAAAATAAGAGTTTATAGTAGAAATTGATTAAAATAAGAAATTATTTTTGATAAGTAAGTATATTTTATTATGATTTTAGTATATATGGTAAATTAATTCCAAAAATCTAGGTAAAGGGTGTTAAAATAATAATATTATTCGCTTACTTTTCATACTAAGAAATCAATATCCTTTTAACCCATCACATATTTACAATTTTGTGATAGTTAACTTTCTCATGATCGTGATCTCTATCACTACCTATCAGTCCTATGAATTTAGGTTTTTATTCAAAATCAATGTTTTCATTTCCTACTAATGTTTTCCTATATGGAAACCTAGTTATCTATTGATTTAGATGACTATCGTACATCCACTTATATGTTTTCAAGTGGATGTTTTATTGACACTTTTTATGGTATGAGATTTCAACAAAGGTATTTTGAAAATTCAAACCCCTGGTTACCAAGAAAGAGTTCAAATTCAAAGTACAATGTTTTTAGGGGGGGGGGTGAGAATTTAATATTCTAATATTTTAAAAATAATGACTATGTTCGAGAGCGTACAAAATACATAACACTAAGCATAATCATACTATGAAAGATTATTATATGAAAATTATAACCTAACCCTTAAATTTGAATTTATGAATATTATTGAATAATTTTTGAAATAAACGTTTAATGTTTTTAGTCATTATAAATTTATTGATTAATGATTTTTAAATAAGCACTCATTTATTTTAGTAATTTGATTTTATTCTTCAAAAAAATGTTTTCTTCAAAAATAATTTTTATTTCTTTTTGTGAGTGAATATAATAATTATTTTTTATAAATTTAATAAATTTTATTTTATTAAATAAGTATCATTTTTTAAATCGAAATTTGAAAATTATATTTGGGATAAATATTGGTATTTTTCTAAAAAATGGATTTTCCATTGGATCGTGAAAGATACTAATTTTTATTTTGAACTATATTTTACTTATTTTAAAATTAAAATTATATAGTTTTATAATTTCATTACATAATTATTGATTTTAAATAATTCAATTATGGTTTTAAAATATATTTTATACTTAAACTATGCACAAAAACATTTTATATTTAATTAGGCATTTTTCAGAAAAATTGTTTTTCATCATGTTTGAATATTTGACTTTAAATTAATTTTTGACCCTTATGTATTTTAAATTTTGTCAATTAGACTCCATATTTGGAATTAGATGGTTAAAATTTATTAATTAGGACCATTTTATTTTTTTGTTCAATATGAATATTAACCTTAGCAATATTTGTTATCACGGTAAAGAGTAAATAATGTAATTGAAGATAAAAACAAAAAGATAAGGATTGTAAAATGACCATAAAAATTTCAATAATTTTATTTTATGAGTCAAATTCATGCATAGTAATACATTATTCTGTTAAAATGATATATGCGTTTTTATAATTATTCTTTGAAGTTAAAATAATACTTTCCTTGTTTTTATAATAATCATTGAAAAATGGAAATGTTACTCATGCATACGTACAACATACCACCTCTGTGACTATAACATAGTTCATTTTTCATAACCATATTTAATGTTTGTATTAAAAAGTATAATTTAAAAATAAAAATTATAACTATGTCATTATTATTATTTTTTATATGATTTAATAAATTACATTTTAACCATATTAAACCCACTGAAGTCATTTTGGAATCATGTACCAAACATCGCAAAAACATTTGTTGTGACAATAAATGATTAAGTAATTATTATAACAAGGTAACAAGTGAGATATAATTAATAGTAAACTTGATTTTTTTTAATAATTTACACAATTAACCTAATTTTATTATTCAGGAAGATAAAGAATGTATGTGACGAGTCAGATTCAAGGTAAGATAATTTTTTCTCACTTTTATTTCTACGGGACACATGCCTTATACAGTAATTGTTTCTTTTGTGGTGTATATAATTCCCATGAATGACTTTTATGAATCTTATCTTGAAAATTATGGTATATAATTATCCATATAAATTTATTTCTTTAATGGGACTAATGATTCAAAAGTTTACCAAAGTGGTAAGGTTTTATTTCACAATATCATCATTATTCAGAATTGTTATATTTATGTATGAACTAGGTAATATATAACTTCCATGTCCATGTTTTCTCAAAATACCATCAAAAATATATTTAATATTATACTATAATTGTTTAATATCATTTCTACCCATGTTTGAACTTTTAAAAAATTGTCTGAAAGGAATCTTATTTTCATTTTCCAAACAAGGTACTTTATGAATTTTCCTAAAAAAATATAGAAGTAATATTTTATTTAACTTATATGGTATGGGATAATTTTCTCACTGTAATGGAACCTCAATTATTTGAAGTTTCCTTTACAATTTTAAAATATTATTTTCAATGAAATTTTTTTCATTTATAAGTGAAAAACTTTTCAAAAAGTGAATTGATTTTAAAATAGAGAAATTATTTTCCTCAAGAATTATTCAAAGGGATCTTTAAAAATCATTTTTCATCTAATATGACATCGTTTGATGTTACTTATACTATACTAGGGATATTATCCAAGGGCACCATCCCTGTTTTTTCTCTATATTATTTTTTATGATGGCATGATTCTTATGAATCCCATTTTATTTCCATGTGTTATGTTATGGTGAAATGTTTATGAAGCACATTTATTTTCATGTGTCATGATATGATAAATGTTTTATATTATAGCACACATATGTATGGTTTCATTACATGATGTTTAGGACCTATATCTACCTTCAATTCATTAGGTAAAATATTTTATCTCATGAGTTATTTATAGGAAATAAGTCTATCTGCTTTATTCATTATGGGAAACAAGTAAAAGTGATTGGTCTGTTATGTAAAATGAGTCGAAATGCTTGATCTATTTTGGAAAAAAGTTTATGTTATCAATACACTATAGTAAAAGTTGTTTATGACTGATCTAATGGTCTTGTTATCTAATTTTTACGTATAAAATTGTTTCTATACTTATGATAATGCCAAAAACAAATTTATGACATGAAAATATGGTTCATGATTGAGTTATGATGAATTCTCATTCTTATGATTCACATATTTAGAAAATCTAATTTTTTATTACATAACTAATTTTTTGATATTTATTATATTATTTATGACCTTTTCAGGTTATTATCATGATGTTATAACCCTATGATTTTCTTATTATTTCTTCTGATCTTCGATTGATATCTCTCATTCTTACCCTTACTGATTATCTGATCTCACCCTTTCTTATATTTTCTTTTCCCTAGTTTATGAAGAATGATGCTAAATGATTTGTGTTTAGAAAGGCTTAATATGTGAGTAATTTTATGGGATATAATGAATACTTAACTTGGAATATGAAAATATGGGTATGATATGATATTGATCTCTATGGACCAATTGTTTATGAACCTAAGTCATGATGAGTTTTTCCTAATTATTTAAAACTATAACCCTAAAAGGTCCTTGGGTATGTAAGTGATAAAATATTTCCTTTTTATGTTGTAAGTCTTTGAAGGGAAAAAATAGGTCACATTTATTAGTATCAAATCCATAAATGTAATGTTTATGTTTTAGGACCAAATCTAGGGGCATGGGTCATGAACTGTTACAAAAAAGGAAATATAGGGGATGGAGGGTTAGTATAATCTGACAAAAAACATTCCTTATCCTAGGGAAATTTTAGGTACCCATATACATATATGCTTTAATTATTTCTTACTTGTTTAAATAGATAAAAAATTTCAGGGGAGACACAATCCATGGGGAAAGTATGGTTAAAAAATGTATGAAATTGAACTAAAAGATACCTTTATTGAATCTGTAAATTATTTGAAACTGGTGTATACATAGTTTATTTTAGACCCAATTGATATTAGGCCTAAAAAATAGCATCAAAGTTGATTATGAATCTAAAATAAATAATAAAATTTGGTGGATTTGGGCATGCAATTTGAAATTGATGATTCCAAATCCATACATGGAATAACTTGTGCTGTAATACATAATCTGGTTTATAAAAAGTTATCCCAGGATAAGTGGTTAGTGTAATTAGACCACAAAAGAAGAGGAAATATTAAAAGTAACTACATGGATGAGAATTATGTATATTTATTCATATTTTAGGAAAATTTGTATCAAATGATTAATTTTCAGATACTAAATAATTATATTTTTAGGAGTTATTATCAAAAATTGGTATTATGACATTTGAAATTACTTCTTTAATTATTATCATGAGATGATTCTAAAACCCAGGGGGATTTGATAAAAAAATTTCAAAGTTTTTTCATCCCCATCATTGATTATAATAACATGTGATAGTTTGTATAACATGGAAGGCAAGTGGAATTACCAATTTGGTATTTTAAAATGGTATCAAATGATTCTTCAAGTGGTATGTTCTCACACATTTTGATTTATTTTTTATCTATTAATGATTTATGTGAAGAATTTGGTGGAGGTCAAATTTTGTCTGAAGAAGTGAAAAAATCAAGCTTCCATGGGTTTAAAGAAAGAGTGACATAGACCAATTTTTGTAGTTTAACTTAGACTCGTATTTCCTACACTGATTTCATGCTCGATATTCTTAAAGGAATTGTTGAAATTAAAAATTCTAAGTAGTAAATTTTCTCACTATATTTTGTTAAGTTAGTATAGATGTTATTAAAATTTTAATTGTGGAAGATTCTATAATTAAACATTCCAATCAAAACATTTTTCAGTTAGTATAAAGTAATGGTGAAAAGAAACTTTTGAAAAATGGGGATCATAAAGTATGAGTTTTTCCCTATCCTTAGAGAGAGAATGTAATCCCATGGGAAAACATTATTATTTTATAAATTTATATGATAAATGATATCATTTATAAAGGGTATTAACAAAAGGGAAGTGTGTACCTTGAGAAAAGTTGTAATTTTTTCCAATATACTCACACATTGAGGGGTGAGAATAGATGAGGATTATAGTGGATGTATCCCATCCTATGGATTTCATTATCATATGGTGTGTAATAAGAGGTTATATTTTAAACAACAAGAAGTCATTATATTGTAAAAAAACCCAAAGGGAGGATTTTCAAACACCTAAGGGTTTGGTTTGGATTTATTAACATTGTGTGGTGTTTGATTTATTGATAATATATGTGAAATATGAGTGGAATAAGGATCAAGGTGATTTTTCATAATATTTTTTGATTGGATTTTTTGAAAACATTTGTTTTTTCTAATTTTTGACAAGTCTTTGAAGGAAGTAGTGATTCTTAGATGATTTTTATATACTCATTAAATACATATAGTATTTTGTTTCATTATTAATATTAAATTCAACTGGAGAATAAATTTGTATATAAGAGTGAAACTATATCGTAACACCCTTGGTTTAGTAATATACTAATTTTGGTTATATTTTTTAGTCTATTTGATTAGAGTTATATATTCTATTGAAAGGGACCATGTTTTGAGGAATATTTTGTCAAGGTAAATATGAATCTAATATACTAGAGTGCGGTGAGATATACTAGAAGCATAGTATGTGATGATCTATGTAAGGTTAGAGGAGTAGGACAATGCACAAATCTAGATCCATTTAATAGAGGATATTTATTTAATGTAACTGAATCCTTTTGTAAAGATCATCCATGAATTTCGTAATGTTAGAGTGTTAGACCACACTGTACATGTAGGTGCTACAACATGGGGTATATTGAATCAAGGTAACTCGAACCCTGTGTAAAGGTCACTCTGAAATTGTAAAAGGTATGTAAAGCTAAATGGATGTCTACCCCATAGATAATATATTATTCCATAGTGTTACTTTCTACCTCAAGGTAAGTTGATACCCATGTTAGTGTAAAAATGAAGCAATGTAATTAGGTTATAGTTCTGGATATTGTGGAGTTTGTGTAAGGGTAAACTGATCCCCTCACTTAAAGGATTTCTGAAGAGAAGATTACCTCACCACTAAAATATCTTTCAACATGTAGGAAGTGTTTTTATAAGTGTTAATGCGATGATGATTTTCAAGTCTTTAGGTGTCCACATTTTATGTAATGGATTACATGATATGTAGTTTGATGTTCAAAGATAATTCAAGGAGATCATACCATGATCATTGGTGAGTAATGAGAAAGTAAAATGAACATAATTTGTGGATCTAGTCAACCAAAGGACATTCCATATAGAATAAGTCAATTAAATAATATTATATTGATTTCACTTTGTATATTTTAGGGGAATGTACTATGTCATGGTAATGGTATTAAAGAAAAATACTATGCCATAAAATCAATGACTATGTCGAAGTCAATTTTTTTTCCAAATAACCTTGAAAATTGATAAAGAAGTTATTTTAGGGACTTCAATTGGATTTAATCACATTAAATAAACACTTTAAAATGTGTGGTACACCTGAAAAAATATCAAGAAGAGAATATGAAGGCGTATTATTAGGAACCATTGAATTAAGGGTTAGAGGATTATAAAACTACATGTAGAAGTTCTATAAAAGAATTGTCAAACAAAGATTCATATTGAAAATGAATATTTTAGTGATCATTGGAAATTGATTCTATGTTGTAAATAAATAAGGATAGATCATGGATATCATTAAATACATTACGAAAGAAGACTAAATATTATAATAGATCATTGAAGTGCATCAAAGAAGAGGAATGCATGCATTATTCTAGAAATTTAAGAAGGTGGTTGTGTGATATACTACCTATTGTGATATTCACATCAACAAATGAAGGATAAATAGAAGATAAAAGACACTTATCTCTACATACAGGTTCCTATTTGAATAATAGGTGATATTGTCCTTATTTTTTGAGATGACTTTTTAACCTTTCTTATGTCATTGAGAAAAGGGAGAATATGTGTGAGGGAAGTGGTCCCTAGGTGGTATTAATTAAACCTCAAACATTTATGTAACAGAAGAAATACTTGGCATGATAGAACTAACATAAAATCCTAAACAGTGAGCCTTAGTGATCCCATGCATTAACATATTTTCTATTTCATACTTCTTAGATTATCCTATAGTGGTAAACCAAGTTAAAATCAATAATTTCCTTGTGCTTTCTCATTTATATTCTGCACAAAATAATATGAATAAGTGGGATAATAAACCATAAATAAAATTTTGTGAAGGGAAATTTATGTCAATAGGTAATCATATCAATGGATTAACAAGACAAAAAAATGTGATTCTTATATTTAATTGGTTATAATCATTAGGACGGTAAGATTTCAAAGTAAAAGTGTTTAAATTAAAATTGAGTTTTATAATTTAATTCACCCCCTTTTCAAGAAATGTCTCTCTTAAGCCTATTGAGGGGCCTATAGTTACCAATGGGATTAGAGAGGGAAAACATATGACATTACCTATATAATAGGACCAAGAATGATGGGGGTTTTAATGTGGTAGGACTAGTCCTTGAGGTATGGGTTGGAGAAGGATTCATGAAATTTTGTAATAAATGTGTGACAAGTGTGAGATTGTATTATAATGTGGATACCATGATAGTTTTGGAGGACCCCGTGGATGACCTAATGGGTGGGGATAGATATGATTTGTGATGAGACTCTAAGTATCATGTAACTAGAAACCTATGATCAACTAATGAGTTGTGTCATTAGTTGTCGGTCCTATTTGTTGTATCATCGATGTTATTGATTGTTTGATTATGATAGGAAAAAAATCCAGTGGGTGAGAGGGACCATAATCTCTGGCCCCACTATGAGTAGGATGGCCCTGGTCGAATTGCCCTAAGTGAGATAGATTTATCATATGTATGAATTCAGACATCACATAAATTCATCTTAGATTGGGATGATGGACCTTGCCTTGAGTAGTATAGGTCAAGATAGTGGACCACACATAGTGAGAGTTCCTATTAATGATGTGAATGAGACATATATTATTGACCCTTCCTTGTGTGATAAGGTATTGGGTTGGGATTTGGACATAGGACAATACCCTATTCTTTCAGGTAGCAGGTTGAGGACTTGGATAACACTCAATCATGAGTGTTAAGGTATGAGTTGAGTTATGGTAGAGTGACATGAGGCTATGATAGGATTATAATATGACACCAAATTAGGTATGGTTTGGAAGCATTGTGCCCTAGTTAGCACAAAGGGGCATGATGGGCATTTGTACCTCCTTCGGCATCGTGGTGGTCTTATTAGCACAAGATGAACCAATAAGAATTTTTATTTATGTATTTTTTTCCTTATGTATACACATTCATATAACAACATATATTAGGGGTGTTTTTTAAGACAATACTAAGTTATATGTTCACACCCTACACATACACCCAGTACATGTATAGACCTTATATATCCTTTTAGGTTCTATATAAAATGTGTAATGGATTGGGCAGAAATGACTTGATGAGTACTTAGAGAATGGGTTGTAGTGTGACCCGAAGATAATAGTAGGGCTAGTTGTGTATTTTGTTTATTTTTATTTATTTTTATAAGTGATTATCCTAGTGGGTGATCATTTTATTTATTATTGTATGACCCTGAGACTATGTGATGTATTCCATTTTTATAGCATTATGTTTGTTTATTTAGTTATGCATACTCTACTTTTAATATAGATTTTTGGTTTTTTTTTTGTGATTTTTAGAGTTTTATTTTAGGGAACACTTTCCCCAATGTGTAGATTAGTCCTCACCACTAGTCAGAAGCCTCTAACATATGAGAATGTGTGCCTGTGATCACATAAAATGTCAGGCTAGGAAAATTTTCAATCAGCACTGGACCGAGGCATTAAAAAATAGAATCAGATCATTTTTTATGTACTACTGTTTAGTAATATGGTAGGAATGTGATATATAAATCTTTAAAATATTGTGATGGATCTTGGATTGGTGCATCATGAATACCAATACGATTGGAAGACCTGGGTACCATGGTGCTGAGATTGTTGTTTTAGTTTTTGGTGTTTCTATTTGGATATTTATTTAAGTATGAAATGTGTATTGAGATCATTATTGGATTTATAACTCTTGTCACATGGAGGAAATAGGCTTCATACATGCATCATGGTTGGAACATAGGACTCACATGAAATTAATGTGCTTCAATATGATTGATTTATTAATGATAGGTTTAGTTGTTTAAAGTGCCAAAAAACTTTTGTGATGTTTTTCCATATAACTTATTAGTCTAAGTATACTTAATTGAACTATAATATTTTCTTATATGACAATTCACATGGATATTATAGAGATACATTATAAATTGATGGTGACTGTATAGTCCCATAATGTGTGGGATGCACAGAGACCCTTAAAAGGATATTTTAGGTATTTGATGCCTTGATAATGGAATCCTAGAGGGCTTGGTACTGAAATTTTATGTTTGAGGTATGATCTGAGGATGAGAATAGGTTTCCTTGAGGATGTGTCTTTTTTTACTAAAAGTGTAAAAAATAACCTATATAGAATTTTACTGTATATATTCTTAGTGGAACTTAGGTTAACTGAATCTAGAAGTTGAGGAAAGGTATATGAATTAATTATTATAAAGATTTTTATCTCTTAGATATTTTTTGTATTGAGTCTAGTTTTAGAGGTCATGATTAGTAGTATGCCTAGATAATTGGTTCTAGGTGCATTTTTGAGCAATGCGATGAGACTGTGGGTAGTCTTTCATGGTTTTAGAATGATTCCGTTGAGGTGGGTGATCTTGTGGTTATCCTTGTAATGGGTGAGATACCTCTAAATATTGAATGAAACTAACATATATGTAGATAATTGTTAGTGGGTTAAGTGGGTGATCCTAGGTTAAATGAGATATGACTCATGGGAGCATGATTTGGGTGTGCGATCTGGTTGTATGAGAGTATGTAACTATCTGTGTTAGGTGAGATCGAGCAGGATCACTACTAATAAAAAGGGAGTGGGTTTTTTAGAGGCTCAATCTACCATGAATATGATAGTGATAAATGGTGTGTATTTTTGGTGAAAAGTATTAGTGTGCATGGGCTGATGCATTCTGGTTACATGTGGTGCCTAGTTGTGTTACAGATCGGTTAATAAGAAATATTTGGGTCAACTGAGAATTGTTAGGGTTATAGATGAGCCTATGCAGTTTTGCACCGATAGGGTGATATTGAGATGCTCAAGGGTATAGTGGACTAAGGTAGGGTGAGATGGGAGATATCCCTTTATGGTGAGATGTGACATTGGTGATGGATCAGAGCATTATGATATGATTGATCTGAATTAATTTATTATCAAAAACTAATAATACGGGAAAGTGTGTCTCAGGAGGACCAAAAAATATGTGGCGATGGACCCATTAGAGAAGGTACTCAATGATCGGTGTAAGGGAATCAATATAATGGGAAAACAACCATTTCTCATTAGAAAATGTGATCTATATTGTGATTGGATTGTTAAATGATGAGGATTGTGTTCCTAGTGATATGGAGATGGGAGACTATTATTGTTCATGTTAGCACTTGGGTATAAGTGGTATGAATATGTCTAATCATTGAATTCAGTAATGGATGGAGTGTGGGTCATGAAGACTGTATTTTGTATTGGAAGAGAAATGATGATACTAAACCTAGTAGAATTAGCGTTGTATCAGTCATTGGTGAATGCCCCTCATGTTAGATGGATCATGGGGGTTGTGAAACCGATTCGATAGTTGGTAGAGATTATACCAAGATTCCAATGCATATAAAGATATGATGTGATTTCATTACTTGATAAATACAATATTGAATATTTGAATAAAATTTTTCTCGGAGTAGGTGCATTGAAATCATGATCCGGGTTGAATTGAGGTGATCTAAGAGTGAGTAAAACGATATGTGTAATGATGAACTGGGTAGGATTATAGTGGTTAAAGTGGGGTGGTTGGTGATATAACCATGTAATTACATATATAGTCAGGTTCAATCTTTGGTATGAGCATTTAAATAGTTCTACGATTCCCCCAAAGTAAAATAATGGTGATTAGGTGTGGTGGTATAATAGTGAATCAGTGGGGGTGACCGATCATTTATTAGAGAAGTTTGTCAAATGAGTTTAGACCAGTGATTTTCATTGAATTAGTCGTGGCGATGTAGAACCTGTATCGATCATTTCACTGGATCCCTAGAAGAGCATCATACTAGGCGAATCCTATGGTGGGGAGAACCATAGCTCCGAATTGGCCTCCCAATGAAAAGTCATATAGTAAGGAGAACCATAATCCATGGGATATATTGGTTAAAGGAACATATTAGGAGGGATAGGTGTGATTAATCATCATCTCAATGATGGAGGTATTTGAATTGTTGGTGAGTTACAAAACAAGAGTGTATTGGGCGGTCAAGAGAAGAGTGTGTAAGTACTTAGGGAGCTGAAAATTCTGGTAGGACATGTTTAATGGATGAATGAATTCCATGGATTATCAAGGATGAGAAGAATTATAGTGGTTTTTTTTGTAAAAACTAATTTCATTATGCATTGAGAAGTTTATAGAAATTTTAAATTTTGATCCCATAGAAGTGGTGATTCCATGAAATAGGATTTAGGCTTGAAATTTGAGCATTGAAACATATTAAGGAGATATTTTCGGATGAGGAAGGAGGCCTGGTTGTCAGTTCAGGTGCTCTAGGAAGCATTGGAGCTTGGAAAAGTTGGTTTCCTATTGCTTTTTTGTAGCCTGTACCAAGTCACACAATGAACCATAAGGTTACTCCATGATTCTATTTAGCTGATGGACTTGGCCCTCGACCAAAAGGTAGTCACTCTATGATCCTTTGGTTGCATTTTGAAGGAGGTTGTTTGGGGGGTGGGGGTGGTTCTTTTGCCTAGAAGAATTCGTGTTGTGTAGGGACATGAGTATGATCCTTTTAACTATGAATGAGGGAGGTAGTTCCTACCCCCTTTCATAGGAGTGAGTTTTTTTCAACCCCCACTTCATGCTATGAAAATTTTAGGTGATGATGGGCTTCACCATGTGACCCGATTAGTTGCACTGCTACTAATGCCTATTCGAGGTTTTTTTAATTAGGGGAATGCCCACCCTTATGAGGATGACCCATTTTGTATTTTTGAAAATATATGGGTTGAGGAGAGTCCATTTATCAAGATCTCCCTTGTTATTCTCCTCTTTTGATTCCCTACTCCAAGGGATGATATTGATGGTTATGTCGCATCATTTGAGGTATGATTCTCCCATTTCTTCCTCTATTTTTGTTTACTTTGTTGTCACCATTAATTTAGGGGATTTTTCATAGGGTTTTAGTGAATATTATAGTAGATCATGGTATGAAAGAGTAAGTAATATGGCGATTTCATGTGGATTGGATAGAGGAGGTCTTGAAAAGTTCATCTTACTCCAGCACAAGTTGTTTTTGTGTAGTGAGAATTAATGATGCTTGGGAGAGTAGAAAATCTTAGGAGTGGTTCATCCAAGCTTAGTGATGGGTTAACTTTGTGTTCTAGATAGGTGACACCTATGATATGAAATCATATGCCTCTTTATTTATGAGAATGCATGTCTACAAAATTGAATGGCCTTCAGTGTAGAAATTTGGGACGAATGGTTCCATTGGTAGACGAAATTGGTTAGTGTTAGGCCTCATATGCAAGAAATAAGTGGTCTTTACCACTTGGGTAGACTGGAATTTCCTATTAACTATGTATACAAGGGGATAGATCATCTATCGAGATGATTAGAGGCCTTAGGTTGGTCTTGGGGAATGAGTGGTGGTGTAGAGTTTCCTAGGTGTGTTATTTAAGGATAGAAGTTAGGCATGGGAGGCTTGAAGTTGAGTGATGATAAATGAAATTGTCTTACATATTTCAGGTTTCTGGGGACCAACTCCAAAGGTCAAAGGAGAGTCTTGGTGTGTGAGGTGACCAATATGAGTTTTTTGGGACTTGATGTGTGTGTTAGAGAGGGGTTTATTCAAGGTGAATAGTTTTGAGGTCTCCCCTAGGAGTTGTGAGATGTGACCTATGTGTGGGATATGTGAATTATTCTCTACCTGATATTGAGTTTCCACATATCTTAGATTGATACATATTAGTAAGGTCTCTAAATAGTTGGACTAGGTATAATGATGGTTTCAAGGAGGTTGGAACTAGCCTTGATTTATGGGTTAGAGAATCCTTTTGTTTGAGTTGTAAACAATGATTGATGGGTGAAAGATAGTAATTGTGAGCATAGACTATAATGGGATTGGATAACTTAGTGAGCACCCTTAACGGAGAGGCGATACATGCTTCATGATGGGAATCTAAGTTTCGAGCAACTAACTCCTTGGGATCTTTTGATGAGATGTGTGATTCTCTATGTTCCATGGTTGATATTTCATGCATGTGATTGATTGTATGATCTTGATATAAAATGAACTCGATGGGGCAGAAGGATCATGAAGACTAACCTTGAGTGTAATTGAACTAGATGAATGATCATGGGTGATACATAGTCCTCTTCTACATTATGTAGGACCTTTCCTTAAGTAGATTTGGGTTGTGATGATGGAATTTTACTTTAGTGGTATTGGTTCATGATAATGAATTTCATTGACTGAGTGGTCTAGGTTGTGATGTGGAATGTGGCACCAATTATAGACCCTACCTTGATAAATAAGGCAGTGGGTTAGGATTTGGATGTAGGACTATACATTATTGCTTTTGGTAGCAGGTTGAGGACATAGAAGATACGGTACATTGAGTCTTCAGACAAGAGTTGGGTTATGATATGATGTCATGAGGTGATAATAGGTTTCGATCATGGTTCCAACTCAAGTATGGTTGAGCATCATGGTGACCTAGTTAGAACATGGGGGGTGGGGGGGTGGGGGTACAAGTGTGAGTCTTCATAGAGTGTCATAATGGACTAATTAGCACATGAAGACCCAATGAGCATATTTATTTATGATTTTCTTTTCCTTATACATAAACATGAAAAGATGGAATATATTAGGGGTGATTGGGGATACCCTAGTGAGTATATTATACCACTCTATACATGAACCTTGGTGCGCATGCCAACAATTTTTTTTTCTTTTAGTTGCAGCATAAGATGTGAAATGGAAAAGGTTGGAGAAGCTTGAAGGGTATTTAGAGACCGGTGTTTAGTGTGTTCGGGGGGTGGAAGTGGGGTTAGTTATGTATTTTTTTTTATTTTTTATATGTGATCATTCCAATAGGTGATCGGTTGATGTATGCTTATATGCCCATGATTCTATATTCTGTATTCCATTTGTTATAGAATTGTGTTTGTTTACTGGACTATGAATACTTTTATTTTTCTATGGTTTTGGTTATTTTTTCTAGGTTTTTTGACTCTAATTTGCGGTCATAGTCTCCCCACTATGTGGATTAGTCCCTCACTTCTAGTCAGATGCCTCTAAAATATGAGAAGACACACCAGAGGTCACATATTTTCTTATCTTGATGAATCGTTGATTGGACAATAGAATGGGGAATTACACTCTACCAATGTTAAAAAACATAATTCTTTATTACAACCAGATGTTTTTATGAAATATTTTCTCTAAATAATTTTAATTATTAAATATCTTGCATTGCATGCAATCGTGTGTTTAAATAAATAACGAGATGTCCTTAGTATAAAATGGTCATTTTAACTTGGTGATTAGGTTATCGGGAATAAATATAACTAACTTATGAAAATTTATGGTGAAGTCATTCACATCTAATTATTTATGAAAAATATAAACAAAATATATATTTTTATTATTATATTAATAAATTGAGTGAATTAATTTTAATAAATGAAATTAATGAAATATGTATGTTATATACATAATTGAATATTTTTTATATTCATCGAATAGATATTTTTTTTTCATAAGGTATGAATAAACCATATTTAATGCATAAAAACCTATATTTTTAAAAGGGTAATTTTCCGTCTTTTAATGGCGAACCCATTTTAAATAAATATTTTCAAACAATAATGATTTATATATATAAAAAAATTTTTTCTCTATAATTGGGATATTGTTTTTACTTTGGATGAATTTTGAATATT
This sequence comes from Viscum album, assembly GCA_963277665.1. NCBI lineage: Eukaryota > Viridiplantae > Streptophyta > Magnoliopsida > Santalales > Viscaceae > Viscum > Viscum album. The sequence continues at coordinate 742,977,888 of OY728155.1, read as the reverse complement.
TTCCTAATAACTTTCAAATTTTGATGAATAGTAAAAATTCTAAATTTTAATTAAAAACAAAAATTTTCATTGAAATAATTTATATGGATTAAATTATAATATTTAATTATTTTAAAGTATAAATAGAATATATTTTTTATTATTAAATATAATGTATGTAATTATCATTAATTTTACATTGAATTTAGACATAAAAACATTTCAATCTTTTACAATGTTATAACTTTTAAAAACTCGTTCTCCTTTTCCAACAACAAGAATAATTTTAAATTAATTACTGAAACTTATGTGTTTTTAATTTTGAAAAATTAATTTGATATTTGGAATCAGTAGGTCCAAATTATGTAAATATATTTATTTTATTTTTGGTCATTATGAATAGTAAATTCTGTAATTTTTATTAATTGAGTAATAGGGTAAATCAAGTAATTAATGGTAAGAATACTATTATAAATTTACACTAAAAATTGTATTAATAAAATTTAATGAGTGTGTTTCGACCTAAATCATCCTTGGGACAAAATTGTTTCATTTGATAGCCACTTTGTTGATATTAGGACATTTAATTTAATTTATTTAAAGAAAAATTTAATATGTCTAGCTGAAATTTTAATAACTACATCATTTTTATATAAGGTCATATAGAAGATAAATTCAATTATAAATAATAATTAAAATATAATTTTTTTTCTTTATCATGGTAATTTATTTTTAATTTTTGGGAAATAAATAATTACCTTAAAGGCTTATACTTTTATGATTTAATAATTAATTAATTGATGAGAAACCAATAGAACAGTTTTTATTAAAATTATAATAACAATAAATTGACCCAAACACTTGAACAAATCTTATTGGTTATTATATCTTGACCATAACCATCCAATGGGTGAGTTAGTGACCATTTGAAGTCATATATAAGAGACTGGGAAACTCATATTATTTTATTTAAAGTTATGTTAAAGTTGTCACATTCATAATTTAATAAGTATAAAATTTTAAATTTTAAATTTTATCGAATATAAATTCGAATAAAAATATTATTATTATATCTAGAAGATATATTTTCATAATATTATTTTATTTTTAAATTTTATTAACAAATTATTACATTAAATAATTATACAAAATCGATGGAGTAATTATTTTATTAATAAATATAACAAATAAATGTAATTAAAAATATTAAAATAAATATAATTTGGGATAATTAATATTCCTAATGAAATTTTTAGATGATATTTAACTCTAAGTAATATAATAAAATAGTTTTTTTGAAGTTAAATTTTTGTATTATTATTTTTAAAAATCAATGAATTTAATAGTGTCAAAATTGAAACTATTGACTATTTATCAAAATAATGTTTTATTAAGTTATTTAAAAATCCCAAAACATTTTAAAAAATATAGAATAATTATTATATGGTATAAAAATTTATAAATTATTTATTTGGGCCTAATTTACATCAAATAAGTAAATATTTCATCCTTTTAATATTAAATTATTTTTTACCCTAGTTAAAAAGAAAAATGAATAACTAAGTATTATCTAAATTTATATGGTTTAAGTTGAAATAAATACTTTTAAAAAATTTATTTTTTGATGATATTTAAACCTTATATAATATAATATTTTAATTTGGGTCATTTTGGAGGTTTTTATGGGGTTTAGTTTATTATAAATTAATATTTTTGGAGATCCCAAAAGTACCCGTCACCTCATTTATAAAAGGGAACCTCCTCCCTCACCTATTCATTTCACATTGATCATTGAATCTCGACTATAACCTACCATTTTACCTTATAAATTTTCATATTTATATTTAAGAGGTTTTAGTATTCTTCAAATAACAAATCTAGTTCTCTAAGAGGAGATTTTGAGAAAGCACATCAAAGAAGAGGTAATCTTGTCTACCAATTCTTTCAAACTTATTTCTTATTATACTTCCAATTCATGAGTTTTTTTAATTATAAATTAATAAATAAAGCATCACTTATATACTTATATGTTATTATATTTATGAAAAAACCATATTTCACCTTCTATCCATCCTATGAAAAATGAAATCACCACACATGCGTACGTATGACTTACCGTCTCCACACCATGCTCTAATATGTTTTTTCACCATCACCTTACTTGGATGGGTATAATGAGGGAAATAATAACTATATATTATTATTATAATGTTACTCTTAAATATTATATACCATCCAATTCAATACCATTCAGAAAATATGGGAATGATATCATCGCTTGTGCGTACATACAAACTACCATCTCCACGATGTGATGAAATTAATTCTACACGATTTTCATTGAAGCAAGATTAAATAAATGTAAATAATGAATAAATATGGTATATATTATGTTAATATTTTTTTTAATGGTATGACTATGCCATATGAAGTAGAACTAGATCTTATTCTATAAAACATGCAAAAGAAAATAAAACTATTAATACTCGAATAACAAGTAATAATGAAATGTTGTTAATGAATATATAATAATATGATCATATATGATATCATAAAAATGAATATGATGCTGAAAAAATTCAATAAAACTATTTAAATAATTATACAAGAGGTTAAAATACATACAATGGAAATGAAACCTAAGGTAAGGGATAATTTCTCAATGTCATTATTATCTGAGATTGTTTATAAATAAGTATTTACTGGGGTATATTTATCATCCATGTATATGTTTTATAAATATGTAATATAATTTATATTCTTATAAAATTGTTTAAAGTGAAATTTACCCAATTGTGAATTCTTATTAAATGGTATGAGAGGAGTCTTTTGTCATTATTCGACCTGAGGTACTATGATTTTTCTAGAAAAAGTACGAGGAAAAAGTTTTTTTTAACTTATAAGGAATGAAATTTTTTTACATTTTCATAACACCTTATTTTCATGAAGCTTACTATAAAAAATTTCAAGTTTATCTTCAAATAAATTATTTTCTTATAAAATTAACTGACATTTTGAGAAAATAATTTTTTTTGAAGAAAAAATAATATTTTCCTCAAGAATTAATTTCAAGTGTTTTATAAATATTATTTTCCATATAAGATGAAATTATTCAAATAGGGTTATGTTTCTATACATATTACCTCTATGATTTAATTTTTGTTTATGATGGAATGCTATTTATGAAATCCATTTGTTTTATAGGTATTATGATGGAATGATGTTTAAGAAACCCATTTTATTCGTTAGGTTATGATTTGATTTATATATTTTTGGAACACGTAAGAATTATTTCATTATGAGATGTGTGGAACCTATATCGCCCACAAATTCATTGGGTAAATATTTCTATCACATGAGATAGACATGGTTGGAAAGGGAAATGATCTCAGCTCAGAAATATTGGGCTAGAATGAGGAGTGAACTCGGTTCAGTAATGGACTTTGTCCATTATGATGGTCTTGGAAATGAGCCTTGACTAATATGAAATGATTTTCTTACTTATGTATATTTCACAAAAGTTCATGTCTTATGTTATGACTTTTGGGATTATATTCATTGAATCTTATGAACTTTTATGATTTATCCCAAGGAATGATATCACAATATTTCATATATAGGATAATATATTAGAATTTTATGCTCTTATGTATTATGATTATGATATTATTGATATCTACCTTGTTTATCCTTACTGAGAATATGATCTCACCATTTCACTTTTTTCTTTTACCTAGGTCATAAAGAAGGGTATTAAGTTTGATATGGCAAAAATGGGTCTAGTTATTACGAAATAAGTGGGATATAATGAAGATGTCTTATGAACTAGTTATTTATGTTTCTCATTTTATAAATATACTATACCTATATGGTCTTTTCATGGATTTATTATATTTTTTAATGAATATTATTCAATTTTGTAGTAATATCTTTGTATGTAAGGCATGGTTTGTTATAGTTTGTATCAGAAGAAAGGTATATGTAGCCTTTGGAAACTAGGATGATAAAACCTTAGTAAGAACCCAAAATACATGTTTAGGTATATGTTACAATCATAGTGTTTCAGAAATTTTCATGAATAACCTAGGATAAAAAATAAAGTGTCATAAATTGAAATTTTATTCTTGATTATGTGGTTTTCCCATTATGATTAGTGTTTCTCACACTAGGATTCTTGGTTTTATTAAATGGATGGAACTTGAAGGAACCATCTTAATGATAAATGATATTGGAAATGCAATGATTATACTCTTAAGAAACCAAATGTCATGGGATTTGGAATGAAAAATACTGTAGTTATGCTCACACAACATTCCAAATCTATGAGTCAGGAGGGAATTAAAAATGAAAAAAGGAGGTAAAAATATTCTTTTGAGTCCTTCATGAGGCATCATACAACTTCTTTTAGTAGGTCTTCTGATCCATTAGTGGCAAAAATATGGATCAATACCACTGAAAATATATTTTTAGTTCTCCAGTGTTTAGAACATGATAAAGTCATATTAGCAGTCTTTCATTTGGAAGGTGAAACTGATCAATGGGGTAACATTATCAAGAATACAAGGCAAAGTGATGAAATTGAATCCATGGAATGAGAAGAGTTGAAAAACTTATTTTTCAATAAGTAATTTACTCATATTATTCAAAAAAAATATGGATAAGGAGTTACTTGAACTTAAGAAAAAGGATGATGAATTCGTTTATTCCTATGAAGAAAATTTTACATGTATAATAATGTATTCTTATGTAATTATTATCCAACAATAGAGTAAAATTTGATCGATTCTTTAGTGGCCACACTTAAAACCAAGTCTCCAAAGGTAATTAGCCATAAAGGACTTCAATATCTATGAAGAAATCATTTGATGTGCTCTCAAGGTTGATATAGATATTGGAGTAACCCATCAATACTATGGGTCTGATAAGAATAGAAAAATTGAATTCAATGGAAAATATAAAGACCACATTGAAAATAATATGTGTTTTCAATTATTCTCAATGTGTGGAGAGAAACATGGGGGAAATTTTCTTAAAGGGGATAGTAAATTCTTGAAGTGTGGAAGAGAAGGTCCTTAGGTAGTTGAATGCCTAAGTGATGAGAAAAATATTTTTAATGACGCGAATAGATAAAAGGCTACAAATAATGCACCTCCTACACTTCAATGTCACAAGTGAAAGGAAATGGGGCATTATGCCAATAAATTACCTAACATTAGGGTTATTAATGATGATCAATGTCATCAAACTCTTATGGATGAAGACAAAGGAAAGTCACATGAAATCACTATCATCTATTTGGAGTGCGATAATGAAGTGGATAAAGGTACACTTACCATCCACTCTAATGTAGAATTTTTTTTATTTGATTTTAGATCCACCCAGTCTTTTATTTCTGAAGAAGTTTCTAAGGGTATCACCATATTACCTCAACAATTATATTTTTAGTGAGCTGTGACAACTCATAATGGAAAAATAGTCCTATTAAAAGTTTATAATTCTTCTACGGTTAAATTTTGTGAGAAAGTGCTTCCTATAAATCTTGTGATCCTTCCTATAGTGTAATTTGATTCGATTCTTAGTATGAATTTGATTTCTCTATATGGATATCATATAAATTTCTAAGGAAGGGAAGTCACATTTCATACTCTAGATCATTCTATGGCCATATATTGATTCAAGGATGAGTATGACCTTCAAGTGAAACTTTATTCTATCTTATGGGTATTAAACCATATAAATGAAGGTTATTTATCTTAAATGGTTGGAGAGAAACTCACAATTAATAATAATTCCATTTTACTAGAGTTTGATGATGTCTTTCTAGAATAATTACTTGGCCTTCCATAAAATCATGAAGTTGAATTTTCAATAGAACTCACAACTGGTGCTATTAATATTTCAAAGAAACCTTATAAAATGTCCCTAATTGAGTTGTAGGAATTGAAAAAGAAACTCAAAGAGAATATTTACAAATAATTCATGCTCCCTAGTGCTTCACCTTGGAGAGAACCTGTTATTTTTGATAAGAAGAAAGATAGATCAATGATACTCTATATTGATTATTGAGAACTTTACAAGGTCACTAACAAGAAAAAATATCCTCTTCCTTACATTGATGACTTATTCGACCAAATACATAGAGATCTATAATTTTCCAAGATTGATCTTCATTCGGGATATCATCAATTAAGTTTCAATAAAGAGGATATACCAAAGAAGACACTCCATATAAGGTATAGACCTTATGAATTTATAGTGAGGCCTTTTGGTCTAACTAATTCCCCCACTATCTTCATGGATATAATGAATAGAGTCTTTAGAGACTATCTTGATCAATATGTGGTGGTCTTTATAGAAACTATTCTTGTCTTTTTGAATAGTAAGGAAGAACATGAAGATCATTTGATAATTGTAATGAAGACCTTGAAAAATGAGCAAATTTATGAAAAATTTACCAAGTATGAATTTTGGCTTTATAAAGTTTCATTTTTAGGTAACATATTCTCAAGAGAGTGGATATATATGGATAAAAAACAGAATTTATTGAATGTTGGAAGATACCAACATAAATAACTGAGATATGAAGTTTTCTTGGTTTGGATAGATATTATCGACAAATTGTGAATGATTTTTAGGATTATATAATCCACTCACTATGTTGAATCGAAATGGAGTTAAGTTCATGTGGATGGAGGAATGTGAAGATAATTTCAAAGATCTCAAAATAAGGTTATCCACTGGACCTGTGCTCCAACCGTCTTGTAATGGAGAAAGGTTTTTGATATAAAGTGATGGATCCAAAAAGGGGATGAGATGTTTTCTTATGAAAAATTATATGGTGATAGATTATGCCTTGCGATAATTGAAAATCCATGATAAAAATTACCCAACTCATGATTTGGAGTTAGTCACCGTAATCTTCGCAATAAATATTTGGAGGCATTATCTTTATAGTGAAAGGTGTGATATTAATAATAATAAAAAAGTTTAAAGTATATTTTCACACAAAAGGATCTGAATATGAGTCATATAATATGGTTGGAGTTGATTAAATATTATGAATACCCCATCTATTACCACCCTGGGTAAGCGAACATGGTGGAAGATGCTTTGAGTCTAAAGGACCATGGTAAATTATGCCTGATGAGGATCACAACATATCCAATATTTATGGATTTACAAAGTTTGGATCTTGAAATTCTAAAGGAAGGGGCGAAATATTATCTTTATTAATTGAAAATTAAATCATATATACAAGTGGCGATTAAAGAGGCACAAAATAAAGATGTAGAGCTATAAAATAAGGTGAGAAATCTTCATGAATTTAACCTTGATTGTGATGGAATAATAAGGTTTAAAAATTAGGTTTGTATTCCTACCATACCAGAATTAAAGAAGGAGACATTGGATGATGCTCTTTGTTCTTGATTTTCTATTCATCATAGAAGCAGAAAGATATATAGGGACCTGAAAGAGTATTTCTAGTGGGATGGAATGAAACTAGATATTTCTGAATTTGTATCTTGGTACTTGATTTTTTATAATGTTAAGGCTTAGAGATAGAAGTCTAACAAGATGTTATAACCTTAACCCATACCAGAATGGAAATAGGAAAGCATCACTATAGAATTTGTCATCAGGATTCCCAAAAAATATAAAGGACATATTCATATATGGGTTATATTTGATCAACTTACAAAGTTGTCAGATTTAATTTATATTAGAGAGTATTTGTCTCTTGTTCATTTTCAATGATATATATAAAAAAAGTGGTAATATTTCATGGAGTACCACTTTCCATTACATATTATTGAGATCCAAGGTTTACATCAAAGTTCTTAAGACGCCTTTAGCAGGCTATGGATATAAAGATAATTTTCCATACTGCTTATCATCCTTAGACATGAAATCAGTATGATAGAACAATTCAAACTCTAGAATACATGTTGAGAACTTTCCTTATGAATTTTAAAGGTTTTTGGGATCAACACCTACCTTTGGTGGAATTTTATTACAATAATAGTGTTCGATCCATTATTCATATGGATCCTTATGAATATCTTTATGGAAATAAGTGTAGAAATCCAACTTGCTGGGATGAAGTTGGAGAAGGAAAGCTATTATGACATGATCATTTTGATGAAACGATAGTAAGGTCAGATCTATTCCAAAACACATAATACCAGATCAGAGTCGACAAAAAATTTATGCTGACAACTGAAGAAAATATCTAGAGTTTGAAGTGGGTGATAAGATGTTACTATAAACATCTCCCTATAAGAGATTAATTAGATTTTGAAAGAATGGAAAGATAAGCCCTAGGTATATCAATCCTTTGGAAATTCTAGATCTTGTTGGGAAGGTAGAATACCGAATGAAGCTTCCACTGAATATCTTTAAAGTTTATAATGTGTTCCATGTATCTCTCCTGATAAAGTACATAATTGTTCCTTCACATGTGCTAGACTTAGAAGTTATACCGCTATAGTAAAATCTCTCTTACGATGAATGACCAATAGAGATTCCGAATCGTAGTGAAAAAGTTCTGCGAAACAATACCACTCTCTGGGTTAAAGTTTTGTGGAAGAACCACCAATTTGAGGAAGCTACATGAGAACTTGAGGATATGATGAGGGAGAGATATCCTAATCTGTTTATATCAAAGTGATGAATTTTGAGGGAAAAATTCTGTTTAAGGGGGGTAGAATATAACATCTAGATGTTTTTATGATTTATTTTCTCTAAATAATTTAATTATTCAATAGTTTTCATTGTATAAAATTGTTATTTTAAATGAACCACAAGATGAATTTAGTATAAAATTACCATTTTAACATAGTCATTAGATTATGTGGAATAAATATAACTAACTGATGAAAATTTATGGTGAAGTCATTCACTACCTATTATTTATAAGAAATATAAATCAATTATATATTTGTATTTTTGTATTAATAAATTAAGTGAATTACTATTATTAAATGAAATTAATGAAATATATATGTTATATAATTAATAAAATATTTTTTATATTCATCCAATAGATATTTTTCACATAGGATATGAATAAACCCTATTTGATATATAAAAACCAATATTATTGAAAGGGTAATTTTCCACCTTTTAATGGTGAACCAATTTTAAATTAAGATTTTGACACATTAATAGTTTTTATATGATAAAAAAACTTTTTATTTGGAAGCAGGATATAAAAATTTATTTTGGATGAATTTTTAATACTTTTATGATAACTTTTATTTTTTGATGAATATTAAAAATACTAAATTTCAATTGAAAGTAACTTTTTTCTTCGAAATAATTTATATGGATAAATTATAATATTGAATATTTTTAAAGTATAAATAGAATATATTTTTTTATCATTCAATATAATGTATATAATTATAATTAATTTTACATTCTATTTACATGTAAAAACTTTTAAATCATTTGCAATGTTTTAACTTTTAAAAACCCGTTATATCTTTTCGAAAAAGGGAATAATTTTAAATTAATTACTAAAAATTATGTTTTTTGAATTTTTAAAAATGGATTCCATATTTTTAATCAGTTGGTAAAAAGTTTGTAAATAGATTTATTTTATTTTTGGGCATTATGAATAGTAACGTTAGTAATTTTTGTGAATATGATAAAAGGGTAAATCGAGTAATTAATGGTAAGAATAGTATTATAAAATTACCCTAAAAGTTCTATTACTATCATTTGATGAGTTTGTTTCAACATAAATCATCCATGGTAGGAAATGGTGTCCTTTGGAAGCCACTTGGATGAGATTAGGACATTTAATTTAATTTATTTAAAGGGAAATTAAATATGTATTACTCAAATTTTAATAACTATATCATTTTTTATATAAGGTTATACAGAATGTAAATTATATTATAAATACTAATTTTAAATATTAAATGTTTTTCTTTATCATGGTAATTTATTTGTAATTTTTAGAAAATAAATAATTACCTTAAAGGCTTATACTTTGATGATGTAAAAATTAATTAATTGATGATAAATCCATAAAACAATTTCTATTAATATTATAATAACAATTAAAGGACCTAAGAAATTGATAAAATATTATTGGTCAAATATATATTAACCATAACCATTTAACGGTCTATTTAGTGAATATTTTTAGGTTTATAGAAGATATTTTGACACTTATATTATTTAATTTAAAGTATTGTTAAAGTTGTTACATTCATAATTTAATAAGTATAACATTTTTAGTATTGGATTTATAGAACATAAATTAAACTAAAAATATTATTCATAAATATAATATATATATATTCATCATAGTATTTGTTTTTTAATTTTTATTCAACAAATAATTATATTAAATAATTACACAAAATTGATGTAGTAATTATTTTATTAATAGAGATAACAATTTAATATTTTTACTAATATTAAAATAAATATAATTTGGGATAATTAATATTCCTGATTAATTTTATATATTATCCTTACTTCTTATTAATATAATAAAATAGTTTGTGAGAAGTTATATTTTTATATTAATATTTTAAAAAATCAATGATTTGAATAGTGTCAAAATTGACACTTTTGATTGTTTATCAAATTAATGATTTATTAAATTATTTAAAAATATTAAAACATTTTAAAAAATATATAATAATTATTATATGGTATAAAAAGTTATAAATTATTTATTTATGGTCTGAGTTACATCAAATAAGTAAATATTTCCCCCTTTTAATATTGAATTATTATTACCCTAAAAAAGTAAAATAAATAACTTAGTGTTAATTAAAATTATAAGGCCTAAATCGATAGAAATACTTGTCAAAAATTTATTGGTTGATGATATTGAAACCTTATATAATATATTATTTGAATTTGTGTCATTTTAGAGGTTTTTGGATGGGGTTTTACTTTATTATAAATTAATATTTTAGGAGATCCCAAAAGTGCCCCTCACCTAAATTATAAAAGGGAACCTCCTCTCTCACATATCCACTTCATTTTGAGAATTAAATATATAACACCCCAAAATTCCATGATACGCTTCTCTTTCAATAATGCAGTAGCTTGCATTGTACGCAAGTTCAAGATTCTAACACACCACGACCAATCAAAGTAGCCGTTATAAATAGTAATACCCACTTTTTACTTATAAAAATTTTATATTTCAAAAAGGAATTCATTTTTGGATTCTGAATATCAAAATTATCCTAAGTTGAATTTTTTGTATTTTTCTGAGAACATCCAATTTTCAATGAATAGTGAGAAATACTTAAAAACAATTTTTTTAATCAATATAATTTATAGTGATAAATTATACTACTGAGTGGTTTTAAAGTATAATTAGAATATACTTTTACCATTATATCCAATGGTGTTCATTAATATTAATTTCACTTTGAAATTGGACATAAACAATAGTCAATGTTTTGATTGATATTGTTTCTTAAAAACACGCTATTTGTTTTGACAATGGGAATTAGTTATAAAATTAATTAATGAACCTTATATGTTTTGAATTTTTTAAAATATACATCATTTATGAATTCGGAATATCAATTATAACTTAGGGTGAATTTTTGGTATTGTTCTGAAAAACTTCAATTTTTGATGAATAGAGAAACCACTAAGTGGTAGTTAAAAAAACTGTTTTTTCATTTAAATGAAACTTTACCGCTTCTATGAATTGAATTTCAAAAATCCGACATACATGGTTGTTATTAGTAAGTAAAATTTGGTTCAATGGGATGAAAATAATTTTTGGTGAATAGTAACTTTTGAGTTTTATTAACCGCGATTAGAGGTAATTAGGGTAATTTAAGGTAAAAATGATATTTTAAGAATATAAAAATATCATGACACATGTCATACTCTTATTGGATTAGTCATGTCCAACCAAGACAAACCATGGGACGATTTTTGGGACCCATGGAGCCACTTGGGTAAGATAATGACATTAATGCCTTTTATTTAAAGTAAAAATAAAAATGTCACAAACATGTATTTTTTTACTAAAACAATTTTTATAAGGGGTTATACAAGTTCTATTTTTTACTATAAATATTCATTGTAACGCTAAAAATATTTCCTACATCATGGTAATTTTTTTAAAATTTTTAGACATTAAATAAATAAATTTATTTATGACACCATGATGATGCATCGATTACCTCATTAATGAACGATTTAAATAAAATGAAAAGATAAGGTAAAATATAAGACTTACCCTTGTCAAAAACCTATTGTATGGGTGTATTTCGAACCATTATCACCTTATCTTCAAAATATATCATTTTGTGACCCTTATAATCCGAAAACCATTTTATAATAAAATAATATATTCAATCTTTCCAAAAGATCCCCTCCTCTCCCCTTATAAAGGCCCCCACATCTACCACCTTATTCACACCTTCAAAGCCATTTGGATCGGCCAAACTCTTCCCAAATACCCTCTAAAATTTCCTCCCTTCATCCTATAAGACTTACCTTAGGTAGAAGGCACTTCAAGAGTTCTTTTGGTTCAAACCAAAGGGAGTTACCTAAACTAAAGGTAACGATTTCTCTTAACTTCTTTTCTTTTATTTTACTTCTACAACCCCTAAAATCTTTTTATTCTTTTCTTTTGTAACAAAACCAGTATACTCAATATACTTGGATGTTGTTATGATAATTATTTGAACTAAACTTACACACACCTCTATCTAATGGTCAAAGAACATACTGTTTCTGTGGGTGGCGAATCACTGCCTCCTGAAACGATGATTGTTCAATCTTATTTTAACACCTCTCATGGTGGCCATTAAGATTTAACTATATTTATATATGATATATATTATGTTTATGTTTTACTTATGCTTCTGTATTTTTAATTTATGGCATACGTTTATGATTTCCATTAAGGGTAAACATGATAATTTCATTTTAGGAAGTGCGGACTACCGCCCCCTCATAGTGAATTGAATCGTTAATGCCATATGTGGGACGTATAAAGGATAGAGTTATTGATATTATATATGATATTATACTTGAATTATAATATAACTTTATATGATTATTATTTCATTCAATTAAATACGAAATAGAAATGAAAGTAGCGTTCATGCGTACGTACAACTTACCGTCTCCATGAACGGTGCGTTTCATTTATTACCTCTAAATGTTATGTAATATTATAAATGAATGTATATAGTAGATATACATGATATATATGATATCTATATCATGAATATAATTCTGGAGATAATGTATATTTTACCACATAAAAAACTTGTAATTATAAGAAGTTTATTTTTGACTCAAGTACCAAGGATCGACAAAATGACCGTTATTAAATTAAATGATTAAATAATGTTCATAACATGGTAATAAGTGATGTAAAAGGAATAATAAACTTGAAAAAGTTTCTTAAGCAAATATAAATTTACTATAGTTTATTATTCAGGAGATAAAAGAACGATCGAGTCAAGTCGCACACGAGGTAAGGGACTTCGTCTCAATCTCCTTTATTGAGGCATATTTTGTTTTATACAGAACTTTATTTTATATGGTGTATAAAACCCTTAGACTTTTACTTTTATTCAAAAGGAATATTTTTATATGAATCATTTTTACTAAACGACAAAATGAATGTTTTGTCTTATGTATGCGGCGACAATGACTTCTCCACCACCGTGACCATTATTTGAGTTTCAACTTCCACAACAAACCATAACTTTTTTTAAATGAAAAATAAATACCATGTTTTACTTTTCTTTTATTTTGGTATTGAAAATGGTTTTGATAATGTTTTGGTTATATGAATGTGTTGTATTGATATCTTGTTATTGAAATGTGGAAATGTTATGTTTCCTTTATGCATGTTTTATGTGATAGGATTATGTTATGGTTCTTTGGAATTGTTTATGACATGTTTAAACCTTTTCATATAAGGAATGAATTGGACTTAGTAAGTGATGGGTGGAGCCCACTATAGCTCCTCGATGCATCAGTAAGTCTCATGAGGCAAACTAGTGTCTTGGCATAAGGCCTTGAGAAAATCTTATTTGTAGTCTTGGAACAAGGCCTTGACTATGTGGTTATGATAGTCTGGCATTATGCATTCCATCATTATGAAAGTGGTTATTTATATTTCATGTGAATATTCGACCAGTAGAATATCCATGTGAATAAGTAAATGAAATTATTTCATTTTATTTTTTCCATTTTATTCTGAAGTTCAGTTTAAAAGGATTTTGTTTTAGTTATACAATTGCTTTAAATGTTTATGCTTGTTTATGAATGTTTCCGCTATATTGTTATCCTTACTAAGCATCTGAGCTCACCCCTTTCTATGTTTTGTTTTTTCCAGGATGTGAGGAAGTGTATTATGATTGACCTGTAGGGATAGTCTAAGATATTAGTGTGTTCAAGGGGGAAAAGATGTTGTTGTTGTTTTTATTTCATGATGTAATGTAAAACTTATGAATGTATCTAGTGTTTCAAGGATACTAAACTAATAAGTCTTTCGAGACTTGATCTTTTTTGATCATTCCAATTTTATTTAATAATGCACTGACTCTGGGTAATTAGGGGTGGGGCGTTACAGTTGGTATCAGAGGCATTTTAGTACTAATATTAGAAACTAGATTTAGGTAAAATTTGATTAGAGCACATAGCCCTAAGACAGTATTTGAGGATTAGTATAAAAGAACATCCTAGAATTTTGGTAAAGTAGAGATTTTGTGTAATTTCTGAGCAATAAATCCCTTTCTGGATATGAGAAAGTTAAGACAGCTCTGGCACAGATGTACCTAAGAGTGAAAACTCTAACAAAGAGTTCCGGGCTTGACCTATGGTATCCTGGTACATGACAACATGACTTTCTGCACTCTTGTTTATGACACTTCCGGGGGATATGCTTAGGATAATTCACAATTTCATTACAAACCACTATGAAGTTTTTATGAGTATATAGTTCCTCAAAGAAAACATTTTTATGATTATGGATTATATCCATAAACTTTTCAATTTATGGTAAGTGTTTTGCAAGTTTGTTATTATGTATTTAGATTTATAAACTAATCTAGTTTATGAAATGTTTTAGAAATGGATCCTAGTGGAAGGAATGGAAACCATATCAATGCACGCACTCCATGTAGGTATTTCCCTATAGATCAAGATAATTACAGTGTAGCTGGTGATACAACTGGTGCTGATCAGCTTATCACTATACTGGGACAACTCACTCAGGTTATGAATAATAACCTTACTCGTATGGAGCACCCTGATCCACAACGTGGAAGATCAATGTTAGACCGCTTCATGAGGAAAAAACCACCAACATTTAATTGGGGTAAAAATCCATTAGTCGCTGAGCAATGGATAAATTCCTTAGAGAAAATATTTCAGGCTTTAGAGAGTAGTGAAAGGGAAAAAGTTATCATGGAAGTTTACCGCCTCACTAGAGATGCTGATCAATGGTGGTCATTAATTCAAAATATGAAGGAAGATGAATAAGTTTCAAGTGTGGAATGGAGAGTGTTTAAAGAGATTTTCTTAGAAAAATACTTTCCTCATGACCATCGAGCGGATATGGAAAGACAATTTCTGAGTCTGAGGCAAAAGGAGGATGAGAATATTGAAAAGTATGAGTCTAACTTTACAAGGTTATAGAGGCATGCTACAAATTATATATGTAACCCAAGAAGTAAGATTGATCATTTATTTGATGGGTTAAAACCATTTCTCCGTCGAGCTTTAGTATCACAATCCTTCTCATCGTACAAAGATATTGTCTCGTGTGCTATCAAGACAGAAAATGAATTCTCTATGTATTATGACAACAAAGTAAAGCAAGAGAATAAGATAACAGCAGAGAAAGAGATAGATAAAGGGAAAAAGGGAAAGAAGTATTTTCCATTATGTGATAATTGTGGTATGAAACACCCCAGTACTTGCCTAAAAGGAATGAGAGTTTGTTACAAATGTGGAGAAAAAGGTCACTAGACTCGTGATTGCGAGGGAAGGAAAGAGTATGTCAATGTTGAATTCTACAATTATAGAGAAATGGGGCACTATGAAAATTAATTCCCTAAGCACCAAGGAAAATTACCTAAGAAAAGGCCAAGGGAGCAAGGCAAAGCTTATGCTGTTACTACATATGAGGTTGAATAATTGTTGTATTTGTGTTTTTGGACTCAAGAACTATATTATGGTTATAAGAATAATGTGATATATATAAGTATTGTACTGTAGTACTTGTTGTTTTCATTAAGGTTTTAATATGATGAAGGTAATCATATTTTTAGTATGTGACAATAAGAGAAACTTTACTTTGTTTGGGGAATCTGATGTTACAATTGATTTTGGAATTTAGAGACCTTTTAGAGAGAGTCTGGACAAAGGTATTTTGGATAACTATAAAGGTTGGAATGTATTAAGTTGAACTTTAGATAGTATAGTATAAAGTTAAAACATTTTTGAAGATTATTTTTGGAATATTATAATCCTATAGTTTATGGAAAAGAACAACCTGCAGGTCGGGGGATAACCCGTCGTGTCAGACAAAGCTGTAGGAATCGAACCCACAACCATAGTTCGACATGCCTTTATTACCTAACACTAGCCTGCATGGAGTCCTTGGTTATTACAAAACAGTTTTCCGAATCTAAATGGTATAATTTAATATTTGTATCCTTGTACGATTAGGATAAATATAATTTTTTTGAGTTCTATTATCATTTTGAGTGAAAGATGAGTTTGTGGTAGAAATTAGTTGAAGGATGAAACTCCACTTGTCAAGTATATATATATATATATACCTCTCTATTATTTTATGAATAAATTAATTATTAAACTTTAGGAAAGGGATATTAAAACAAAAGAAATGTGTTATCCTAATACCTTATGTTTTGTTGAAGTGGTGATATTTTAAATCACCATAGATTGAAGGCTTTGAGGCCCTCAATTTTACAATTGTTTGTGATTGATGACCTCAATCACTCCCTACAAATATTTAAGTTTTTCCTCCAATTATATGTCTCTAATTTCCAATAATGTTATCCTAATCGAGATCATAATTTGGTGGTGACTTTTTTATTTCCCTTTCCCTCTTATTAATACTAAATTTTATTTACCTTATTTCCAATATGGGTTTTCCACAAAGGTATTTTCTATTTTTAACCTTTTATTTTCGAATAACAATTTCAAATTGTGAGGGTTAAATTTATTGAAGTAGGGGAGAATGTAACACCCCAAGCTTCAACGATACGCTTCTCTTTCAATAATGCAGTAGCTTGTATTGTACGCAAGTTTGAGATTCTAACACACCGTGACCAATAAAAGTAGCCGTTATGAATAGTAATACCCAATTTTTGAATTATATAAATTTTATATTTTAAAATGGACTTCATTTTTGGATTCAAAATATCAAAATTATCCTAAGTTGAATTTTTGGTATTTTTCTGAGAACATCCAATTATCAATGAATAGTGAAAAATACTTAAAAACAACTTTTTTAATCAGAATAATTTATAGTGATAAATCGTACTATTGAGTGGTTTTAAAGTATAATTAGAATATATTTTTACCATTTTATCCAATGGTGGTCATTAGAATTAATTTCACTTTGAAATTGGACATAAACAATTGTCAATCTTTTGATTGATATTGGTTCTTAAAAACATGCTATTTCTTCTGACAACGGGAATTAATTATAAAATTAATTAATGAAAATTATATGTTTTGAATTTTTTAAAATATAAATCATTTTTGAATTTGGAATATGAATTATATCTTAGGGTGAATTTTTGGTATTGTTCTGAAAAACTTCAATTTTGATGAATAGTGAAACCACTAAGTGGTAGTTAAAAAAACTGATTTTTCATTTAAATGAAACTTTACCGCTTCTATGAATTGAATTTCAAAAATCCGACATACATGGTTGTCATTAGTAAGTAAATTGTGGTTCAATGGAATGAAAATAATTTTTGGTGAATAGTAACTTTTTAGTTTTATTAACCGCGATTAGAGGTAATTAGGGTAATTTAAGGTAAAAATTATATTATTAGAATATAAAAATATCTTAAAACATGTCCTACTCTTATTGGATGCGTCATGGACAACCAAGAAAAACCATGGGATGATTTTTGGGACCCCATGGAGCCACTTGGGTAAGATAATGACATTAATACCTTTTATTTAAAGTAAAAATAAAAATGTCACAAACATGTATTGTTTTACTAAAACAATTTTTAGATGGGGTAATACAAGTTATATTATTGACTATAAATAATAATTGGAAAGATAAATAGATTTCCTACATCATGGTAATTTTTTTATAATTTTTAGACATTAAATAAATAAATTTATTTATGACACCATGATGATGCAGCGATTACCTCATTAATGAACGATTTAAATAAAATGAAAAGATAAGGTAAAATCTAAGACTTACACTTGTCAAAAACCTATTGTATGGGTGGATTTAGAAACCTTATCACCTTATATTTGAAATATATCATTGTGGGACCTTTATAATCCGAAAACAATTTTATAATAAAATAATATTTTCAATCTTTCCAAAAGAGCCCCTCCTATCCTCTTATAAAAGGCCCCCACCTCTACCACCGTATTCACAACTTCAAAGTCATATGGCTCAGATAAAATCTACCCAAATACCCTCTAAACTTTTCTCCCTTCATCTTAGAATCCTTACCTTAGGCAGAAGGCACTTCAAGAGTCCTTTTGGTTTAAGCCAAAGGGAGTTACCTAAACTAAAGGAAACGATTTCTCTTAACTTTTTTCTTTTATTTTACTTCTAAAACCCCTAAAATATTTTTATTATTTTCTTTTGTAACAAAACCAGTATCCTAAATATAATTTGATTTTTTTATGAGAAGTATTAGAACTACACTTACACACACCACCATCTAATGGTTAAAGAACATACTGTTTCTGTGGGTGGCGAATTACTGCCTTATGAAACGATGATTGTTCAATCTTCTTTTAACACCTCTCATGGTGGCCATTAAGATGTCACTATATTTATATATGATATATATTATTTTTATGTTTTCCTTATGCTTCTTTATTTTTCATTTATGGAAGAACTTTATGACTTCCATTATGGGTAAACACGATAATTTCATTTTAGGAAGTGCGGACTACCGCCCGCTCAAAGTGATTTGAATCGATAATGCCATATGTGGGAAGTATAAAGGATGAAGTTAATGATATTATATATGATATTATATTGTAATTATAATATACCTTTATATAATTATTATTTCATTCCATTACATACGAAATTTAAATAAAAGTAGCGTTCATGCGTACGTATGGATTACCGTCTCCATGAACGGTAAATTTCATTTCTTATCTCTAAATGTTATGTAATATTATAAATGAATGTATATAGTGGATATATATGATATATATGATATCTACATCATGAATATAATTCTGGAGATAATGAATATTTTACCACATAAACAACTTGTAATTATAAGAAGTTTATTTTTGACTCAAGGACCAAGGATCATCAAAACGACCATTATTAAATTAAATGATTACATAATGTTCATAACATGGTAATAAGTGATTTAAAAGGAATAATTAACTTGAAAAAGGTTCTTATGCAAATATAAATTAACTATATTTTATTATTCAGGAGATTAAATAACAATTGAGTCAAGTCAGACACGAGGTAAGGGACTTCATCTCAGTCTCCTTTCATTTAGACATATTTTGTTTTATACAAAACTTTCTTTTATACGGTGTATAAACACCTTTGACTTTTACTTTTATTAAAAAGGGATATTTTTATACTAAGTGTTTTTACTAACCTACAAAAGGAATGTTATGTCTTACGTATGCGGCGGCAATGACTTCTCCGCCGCCATGACCATTATTTGAGTTTCATCTTCCTCTACAAGCCATAACTTTTTTAAAATGAAAAATAAATACCATGTTTTACCTTTCTTTTATTTTGGAATTGAAAATGGTTTTGATAATGTTTTGATTATATAAATGTGTTGTATTGATATCTTATGATTGAAATGTGGAAATTTTATGTTTCCTTTATGCATGTTTTATGTGATACGATTATGTTATGGTTCTTGGGCATTGTTTATGATATGTTTAAAACTTTTCAAATAAAGAATGCATTGGACTTAGTAAGTGACGGGTGGAGCCCACTATAGCTCCTCGATGCATCGGTAGGTCTCATGAGGCAAACTAGTGTCTTGTCACAAGGCCTTGACAAAATATTATTTATAGTCTTGGCACAAGGCCTTGACTATGTGGTTATGATAGTCTGGCATTATGCATTCCATCATTATGAAAGTGGTTATTGATATTGCATGTGAATATTCGACTAGTAGAATATCCATGTGAATAAGTAAATGAAATTATTTCATTTTATTTTTTCCATGTTATTCTGAATTTCAAGTTTAAAAGGATTTTGTTTTAGTTATAGAATTAACTTAAATGTTTATGCTCGTTTATGAAAGTTTATGTTATATTGTTGTCCTTACTAAGAATCTGAGCTCACCCCTTTCTATGTTTTATTTTTCCCAAGATGTGAAGAAGTGTATTATGATTGAACTACGGGGATAGTCTAAGGGATAAGTGTGTTAAAGGGGGACAATATGTTGTTGTTGTTTTTATTTCATGATGGAATATAAAACTTATGAATGTATCTAGTGTTTTAAGTCTACTAAACTAATCGGTCTTTCGAGACTTGATCTTTTGTGATCATGCCAATGTTATGTAATAATGCACCGACTCTGGGTAACTAGGGTCGGGGTGTTACAAAATATCAGAAATACCCTACCATTTTTCCTTACAAAATTACCTAGTTACATTCTATATGTTTTTTTCTTCTTAAAATACTAACTCTAGTGTTATACAAGGAGATTTAGAGGAAGCACAACGCAGAAGAGGTAATATCCTCGACTGATTCTTTCAAACTTATTTCTTCTTCTACTTCATCTTAATGAGTTGTTTCAGTATAAAGTAATAAATCCAGTATCAATTATATACTTAGGTGATATTATAATTATGAAACAACCATATTACTCCTTTTATCCATCCTAGGAAAAATGAAATCACCAAGTGTGCATATGTACATCTTACCGTCTCCACAAGGTTGTGTAATATGTTTTTCTCCACCACCTTACTAGGATGGGTATACTAATGGAAATAATAACTATATATGATAATTATAACATTATTATAAATTATTATACATCATCCAATTCAATACCATTCAATAAATATTGGAATGATATCATCGCTCGTGTGTACATACGACCTACCGTCTCCACGGCGCGATGCGATTCGTTCTACATGATCTTCATTAAAGAATAATTACATAAATGTAAATAATGAATAAATATGGTATATATTATGTTAATATCATTTTTTAATGATTTAACTATGACCTATGAAGGATAACCATATCTTATTCTACAAAACATTCCTATGCAAATGAATTAGCTAATACCCAAATAACAAGTAATAATGAAATGTTTTTAACAAACGGATGATAATATGATCATATATGATATCATAAAAATGACTATGATTTTATAATAATTCAATTAAATTATTTAAATTATTATATATTGGTTCAGATACATATAAAATAAATCAGACCTAAGGTAAGAGATAATTTCCCAATCTCATTATTATTCGAGATTGTTTATACGTAAGTATTTACTGGGGAATATTTATCATCAACATACATGTTTCCTAAATATGTATTATTATTTATATTATTCTACAAAATTTTCAAGTAAATTTTACCCATTGGTTAATTCTTATTAAAAGGTATAAATTTTATATTTTGTTGTTATTTAATATGAGGTACATTTTGACTTTTTTGAAAAAAGTACGAGTAAAATGTTTTTTTAACTTATATGACATGAACATATTTTTACATTTTCATAACACCTAATTAGCATGAAGCATCCTATACAAAATTTAAATTTTATTTTCAAATACATTATTTTCTTTTAAAATTGCATGACATTTTGAGAAAATAAAATCTTTTTGAAGAAGAAATGATATTTTCATCAAGAATTAATTTCAAGTGTTTTATCAAAATTATTTTCCATATAAGTTGAAATTATTTCAATAGGGTTATGTTTATATCCCTATTATCACTATGATTTGATTTGTGTTTATGATTGAATTCTATTTATGAAATCCATTTGTCTTATAAGGATTATGATGGAATGATGTTTAAGAAACCCATTTTATTCCTTGGGTTATGCTATAATTTATGTCTTTATAGAACATATAAGAACGATTTCATTATGAGATTGGTGGGACCTATATATACCTCCATTTTATTGGGTTAAGATTTATATCTCATTAATTAGACATGTACGGGATGAGGAATGATCTCGGTTTAGTAATAAATGTCTGGAACAAGGAGTGAAATCGGTTCAGTAATGGACTTTTTCCGCTGTGATGGTCTTGTAAATGAGCCTTGACTAATATGATATGATTTTCTATGTTTATGTGTAAGGAAAAAAATCATGTCTTATGTTATGAATTTTGTGATTAAGTTCATTGAATCTTATGAACTTTTATGATTTATCCCATTGTTTTAAATCAAGATCTTTCATATACTGGATAAGATTTTCAAATGTTATATTCTTTGTATTATGATTATGATATGAATGATATCTACCTTGTTTACCCTTATAGAGCATCTTATCTCACCCTTTCATATGTATCTTTTCCCCAGGTCATGAAGAAGGGTATTAAGTTAGATATTTTAAAAAAGGGGTCTAGTTATGATGAAATAAGTGGGAGACAATGGAGATGTCTTATGAACCAGTTGTTTATGTTTCCCAGTTTCTAAAGACGCTGTACCTATACGGTAATATCCTGTATTTTTTATATTTTGTAATGAATATTATTAAATTTTGAAGTAATATATATGTATGTGAAGTATGGGTCATTATATCTTTCTTAGAACTAAATGAACTATGACTTGAATTTCAAACATTTAATGTGTTAAAATCTATTGAGAACAACATAATTTAAGCTATAGAAGAAATATTTATGAGTGAAATTTTAGTTACATGTTTCTATCCTAAATCATGAATGGATTTGAGGAATAAGCCCAATTCTTATTTTCATAGCCTCATAAAAGCATCCACATAGTTGGGTATCTATAAGGACGTATTGTTGACATCCTTCATAACAGGATTGATCCCATTCAATGTATACTACTCTTACTAACATAAAATTCAAAATCTTTAGGTTACTAGTGGATATGAATAAATACATGTATCATTTTATAGATACTAGTTATCTATTCATACTACCACTTATTTATAAAAACTGTACCTACTTTGTAGGATCTCTACTTAGTGGGTTGGGTTTCTAAAGAATATGATTCAGTAATTGGTTTTTATTTCCATCCCCATCTTGAATTTTTATATAAGGTAACTTCAAGTCCCTTATTTAAAGGATCTGATATATTTTATTTGGTATCTACATTATCAATATCCATAACCCTATTAGATAGTACACCTAATATATCCTTGAGTCTCAATCGATCTTGTCTATTTGTATTATCATTATACTAGTACTCTAAATATTTTTTTTCTTGATAGTGATATTGTAGGGTGATTTATAGAGTAGGGTTACTAATAATTATCAATGTTTATAGTGGTCTATTTATCCACCCAAACTCCTATATAGTTGTGTATAAAGGACACAAAATAACCTCAAAATTTGGTAGATTACATACAATACCACCAGGTAGCTGTGTTGCCTTCCATGGAAAAAACATTACATATACAACCATAGTGTTATCCTAGATAAATATTGAAATTAAACCCACAAGATATGGTGAATTTTAGCTTAAAATGAACTTATAATTTTCGTCCAAATCTAGTATCCAATTCACTGGGAGATAAGATATTTTGAGCAACCCATAAATCAGAGTATGTAAAACCTTATGGAAATCTAAACATAGTGGAAATGATATTCTCAATAGAAACTAATACAAGTATAGTGAAAAAATGAGTTAAAAAGTTTGTAAACAAAATGTATATTAAAATAAAACAAAATTTACTTGTTAAAAATATAGGTACTTCAATAAAGGATATTATAAATAATCACACCCTCCAATCAGGTAATAATTTTATTTAACTCAAAGAAATAATGGAATCATTTATTGACTCCAAGTGTCCCCCTTTGAGCCTGGAATTCCTTGACTAAAACCATTATCAATTCCAAGCTTCAACCACTGAAATATCATTCAACACCATAATCATCAAAAGATTCATAGCCATGGAATTTCATTATCAACCCAATAGAAAAGGGAAACTTCTTATCCCTAGAATCACCTTCATTAACATTATTAGAAAGAAAATATTACAAGAAAAAATTATAAGATATTTAAAAAATATTTTTTATAATGACACTCTTAACAAAAATACTCATTTATAAAATTACAACAATTGAAAGTTCTAAAATAACTATTATTGAATTCAAAATGATTTAAATATTTTAGGGAGTTAAGTTACCATATTTTTTTCCTTGAAGAAGTGGGTTTTATTCATATACATAAATCCAGTTATCAAATTCTACAAAATTCAAGTTTATTTGTAATGACATCAAAAATTACGACCTCTATATTATGATAGATTCAATAAATAATTGTATCTTCTGGTGACATTTATTAGTGATATTGTGATGCTTTTTGTTCTAGAAAAATAAATCTGAATTAACAAAGTTAGTTTATTTTAATTGCAAAAATAATTATTCATCGACTTTATGTTCACTGAATTTATATCCAATACAATATAATAAACTAAACAAACTTCATGATAAGTCAAGTTTACATTTATTTTTATTTAATAAAAGGATGAAAATAATTCATTGACTCCACACACTACACCTAGAGTTTTGTTCAATCTAGATAGAATTAGTGTACCACTAAAGTACGTCTGTGGATATCCATAAATTAGATCCAAGGGAAATAGTTACATTTAGGTATCGAATTACTCTATCCAGTACCTATTAGTGGGTTACATTGGGAAAATTTATATATTGTAAAAAATTTGAGACCACAAATGAAATAGATGTTCCTATATAGATAAATTTTTTTTGTTAACATACAATGATTTGAGAATACCATAATTGAGACATGGTGACACCAATATCATTTTTGAATAAAGCTAAAGAATGTTCATATGGAGTTCTAACACTTTTACAATTTTGATAACAATATTTCTAATGTATATTTTTCTCAACATAATGAGACTAAGAAATTGTTATCCCCTCAACTGAAAAAAACATTTTCTGCCCCAAAATTACACTTTTCCCTTGTATATACTTTATCTCAAACTTTTTATTCAAAAATGATT
Source organism: Viscum album (assembly GCA_963277665.1). Taxonomy (NCBI): domain Eukaryota; kingdom Viridiplantae; phylum Streptophyta; class Magnoliopsida; order Santalales; family Viscaceae; genus Viscum; species Viscum album. The sequence goes on along the minus strand of OY728155.1, from coordinate 742,952,530 downwards.
TTTAATCATTAATAGTCTCAATATTAGATTCAAAAAAAAAAATAATTTCAGAAAAATATAATCTCAAAACAATACAAAAATCACCTATTTATATGTATTAGTCACACTTATCTATTTCATTTAATTTGAATCCAAATGGTAGAATTGTTCTATCATATTTCTCATGTTATTTATTTTGTTTTTATAATATAACAGTTTCAAGTTGGGCGGGGGGGGGGGGGGGGGTTGAATTAATTTTTTCTAAAACATAAAATTTTACCGCTTTAAAAAAAGATAATTTATAAATATAAATCATTATTAACTATTAGAGTCATAACTATAACATATGAGATTCAATTACAGTAATTAAATATTTCATTATAAAGAGACTATTGCATAATTCATATATTTTTATTTAAGAATATGATTAAAACTTAAATATCTAAATTTTTTTATTTTAATTTGGTGAAATTATTTTCATTTTCGAATTCATCATGTAAAAAATTTTCTTATGGTGAATTTTTAAGATTTTTTAGAAATAGTTGAGTTTTGGCTGAATAGTGAAAATACCAATTTTAGAAGTATTATCAATTTTATAACATTATAATGATATTATAATGGATTTAAAGTTAGTGAAACCATTTTATAGCCTAAATATATATTTAAAAATTAATAAAATTCATTTAAAAATATAATTTTTAGCATAGAAATATATGTTTAACATTTTTGTAAATCTAAGTAAGGTTTTTATTCAAATAAAAACTATTTTTGATTATTATCTCTTAATTAATCATCAAAAGGATCCGTTAAGTTTTGGTTTGGTTTAAAATTAAATTAATTACCATTTTATTTAAAATAATATAATTAATTTTTTGTTAATGAAAATTATAATTTATTTTTCAGTAAAATCATTCTTATGAAAAAGACAAGCATTTTTCTAAAAATAGTTTTTGTAGTATTTTATGAATCTATATTAAAATTAATTTTTACCACTTATAGAAATTGAATTTTTTAGAGTTAGTTACATATTTGGAATCATAATAATTAATATTATTTAGTAATTTAACTTATTTTTTGTTCATAATGAATAGTAACCATGGTAAATATTTATCACCTTAGTCAAGAGTAAAATGATTTAAAAGAGTTAAAATAAAGGGATACAAATTCAAGATAACACAAAAAACCTAATTAAATTTCATTGGTATTTTTTAGAATAAAATTATCATATTATAAACCATGAGAAATTTTATCCACTTTACCTGATTAAGTTATATATATAATAAAATTTCAAGTATTTACAAGTTTTCCACCGACGACAGTTATAAAAGGGAACCTCATCCCCTCACTTATCCATACTTATTGAGCCACTTAGCTCAAAAAATACTGGGACAAATATATTTAAAAATAATTAGACACATCCTAGAGATTATTTTATTTCCAAAAAACGACATCAATAAGGATTGATGTGTAATAAAAAGGAGATTACAAAAAGAAGAGGTATATTTTCATAATAACCTTTTTAAAATTCCTTTCTTATTAAACCTTATCCAAAATTTTAATAACCATTTTGAAATATTTAAATTAGTATATTTAATATAATTACTTATTTTTATGTTAATATTATATCCATTTTCAATATACTTTTCATCCTATAAAAAATGAAAATATCGCTTGTGCATATATACAAATTACCATCTCCACGTAGTGGTGTAATTCATTTTTCATTACCGACTAAAATTTATGGTTATATAGATTTAATTAATTAATATATATGATATTGATGATATAATTATGTTTTTGGAAGTATAGTATATCATCTAGCTTCTTACCCCACTATCTGTAGAAAACTGATAACATTGCTCTTGCGTACAGGTGTACTTCCACCTCCATGAAGAGATGTGATTCATTTTTATGTTACCTCCTTGAATGGATGACTCTAAAATTGTATATAATGAATAAAAATTTTATTCATGACATTATTAAAATTATTTATATTAATGAACCATTTAATAAAACCTTTATACACTATCAATATTCTGAAGTTATTTTGAAAAATTGACTGAATAACCTTATGTGGCCAATATAAGAAACACATATTCAATCAATGGATGTTAAATGATTATAAAAGGACATAAAAAATGAAATATGTATGAATAAATTTCTTAATAATGTATTTAAAAATTTTAAATTGACTATTCATGAGGATATAATGTGTCTATCCAAGAAAGAATCCCAAGTAAATATTTTTCATCGCAATTCCACTCTAATGTGACATATTTTATATTATGCATTGAATTTATTTTATATAGTGTATATATTTTCAATTTCACATATTATATCATTAATAAATCATTATTAATGGTATTTAATGTTTCAATTTATATTTTCTCTATAATTCCCCTGGTTTTAGTAACTATTATGTTTTTTTTCTATTATTTAAAAAGAATTAAAACTTGATTAGAGATTGATCCATACCTGATATAGAAAAAACTAAAGAAAATTTATTAAATTATAATGGATAATTAAAATTATAGTACTTGAAGCCATGTATCACATAACATGAATTATTATATTTTGTGGACGATTACATACTTTGAAAGTGAAAAAATTGGATTTGGATAATATATGGAAAAGAATAAAATATTTAAAACTAGAAAATCCCCTCGAACACCGTCACCATTGAGAATCATCATTAGAAAAAAAACCTATAATGATATAGAATATCTTGAAATTGGAAATATTGTTGTAAGATATATAGAAATGATAAGTGTGATATATGAAGTGAGTGTAAAATGAATGATTTAAGTAAACCCACATATATGAATGAAATTTGACCATAATAAATATTATTATTACAAATATAGTAACTACAAATATTGTCATTGAAGATATGGTCATTGGATATACATGTTTCAAATAGTCATACCGAAGTTATGTATTGTGAGATATAAAATTATTTTTGTCTACTAGAATATTATTATTAAATAATTATATAATAAAATTAATAGAATAATTTTAATAAAAATATATTAATTAGAATTAATTAATTGGAATATAATTAATTAATTATAGGTTACCATTATTTTATGCTTAAATATGTATTTTTTTTAAATATTGGTTCTTTACACGCTATTCATTTTTTAAGAAACAAAATATATTATGGTTAAATGATGATAATATATATTATTTTTCTATATTAATAATAATTTAATAAGTAATTTATGTGAAATAATACTAATAACACATAATGTTTAAAAACTCATTTTCTATAAAAGTAGTTTTTATATATTTTTTATTTTATTTTGAAATCCAATATTTATAAAATTTAGGAATTTAATTTGATAAGATAAAATTAATTTTATAAGTACACATGTCAAAATTATCTTAGGATAATTTTATGGGTTTTTTGTAAAATGTTTTTTTAAGTGAATAATGAATATGTAATGGCCCGGGGTTTGGGGTCCATTACTTGGTGAAAAATCTGAGGTTGGAGTGTTCTGGGTGGTTTGGAAGGCCATCCCAGCTCCTCGATGAAGCTTGACCCCTAACGGTAGCCTTAGCCTATCGGTAGCAGGCCTACCGGTGGCTCGACCTACAGGTAGCTCGGTGTACCGGTAGCTGCGCCCTACCGGTATCCGTGGCCTACCGGTAGCCGCGGCCTACCGGTAGCTCGGTCTACCGGTGGCTGCAGCCTACCGGTCGCCTCTTCCTACCTGTAGCTCGGTCTACCGGTAGCTCGATATACCGGTAGCTCAGCCTACCGGTAGATCCGTCTACCGGTAGCTCGGTCTACCGGTAGCCGCAACCTACCTGTAGCTCGGTCTACCAGTAGCCGCAGGCTACCAATAGCTCAGTCTACCGGTAGCCGCAGCCTTCCGGTAGCTCTGTCTACCGGTAGCCCCAGCCTACTGGTAGCTCACGTCTACCGGTATCTCTCGGCTACTCGTAGCTCGTGCCTACCGGTAGCTGACAGCTACCGGTAGCTCTAGCATACCTCCGCGGGTTTTTCCAGTGACGCCCCCTTTTGCGCAAAATGGGTTTTAAGCCGCGTTTTGACCCCTTTAAATCCATTAATGGGTTTTAATTAAATGTTTCGTGGGGTCAATGAAAAATCATGGGTTCTGGTCACGCCCCTAACCGCGTTTTCAGAAATAACCCCAGTAGGGCATGTGCATCAGTTTTAACCACCCCGAAAAGCGGGGACCCTTTAATGACGTGTGAGGTGTCCCATCCTCGTGGACAACCCACGACCCTGCGTCTTTCGTGGTTTCAAGATTTTTCTCGATATATTATCCGTTCGGGGGACGTTGTATCTCAGTCCATATAACCTAAAGCTCTTTTCTCTCTGAGTTCTTTTTCGATCACCCTGCGCTCGGAGTACCCTTCCTCCCGACGAGTACCACCAATTTTTCCTTGATCACGTTCTGTGGTGCTACTCCTCGTTTCCACGCGAGGGCTTAATGGTGATCTTTGATCAGTCAGGTTGGGTTTTACCTTCATCTCTCCCTTCTGTGTATCTTGCGGGGTGGGCGCACTACTGATTCTGTAGAACTGGATGAGCCAAACCTTAATGAAGATAATAAACAGATTCTAAAGAATAAAGGAGAGGGGTGTGATCGATGATGCTCTGTTTTCTCCTTTCTGAATTGTGCGGGCTTACGCCTACTAAAAATCATGGTCGTTGGTGGTCTTTCTCTTTGCACTAATAAACCCCAACTTCTTGTGATGTTTAAATGGCGTGTACTGTGGTTGTGAACCTTTGCTAAGTAAAGGAAATTGGTTAACTACGTATATTTGGGTAAATAAATTGAAAGCACTAGGATCAACCCTTTCTATGATAACCCCAATTCAAGCCCAGTGGAATTAAAATCATGGAGTGTGTTAAATATTTTTAATCTGAAAATACCTGTTGAGTTTTCCCTTGTGTTCCATGGGCGAGTACAGGTGACCTTATGGTTTTCTTGGATGGGGGATTACAATGCTGAGGTGATGTGGGTGGGTATGGGATTCCATGTGGTTACACTTTCCGTGGTTTTATGGTTGTGAATTTAAGTTCGGGTGGTTACTTTGTTTATATCACGAATTGGGGTGGGATCCTCTATTGATGAGAAACCATTCGGGGGACACGAGGCAGTGTTTCAGGGTTTCTTTTTCTTCCATTACATCGAGGAATCTCACTAGCCTCTTGGTTGCAGAAGGTGCAGGCAGTATCTTGAGGTTTTTCTTTGGTTCCAATTGTTACAACTTTATAAGAGAACCAGGTGTGAATGCTTACGTTGTTGTTTGAATTTACTCTTCCCTCAGCTTGTGCTTATGCTTGATATTTGAACAAGTAGGTGCATAAACTTATTTAAACTTTATTTCTAAACACGAAAAACAAGGATGGGACAAAGGGGTTCTGGTTTGGTGTGAGTTGTGACGTGGGAAGGGGTGCTTTTGTGTTCCTTAGGCAGGCTGAAGAAAAACCTAAACTTGGGTGAGTGCCCGTTACCTATACATATACTTATAGTTTTTGTGTTTCCTATTCGCACCCCACCTTAGTTGGGCACATAGTTCCAAACAACCCCATTTCATGGGGGAGGGTGTTTTTCCCAACACTTCCATTAGTGGATGGTTATTAGCTCCTTATGCTCCCTTTCCCAGATAGCCCAAGCATCTTCGGGCAGGCTGTGATGGCCTGAAGTCCATTATTAGCCCAAGAACCTTCGGGCAGGGTAGTGTGGTGGTTGGCCAAGGTGTGTGCGGGAAGGTGGTTTCCCAAGTGTCTTCTGTATGAGGCCCAGGTGTCTTCGGGCGTGGCAGTAAATCTTCTAGCCCAGGTGTCTTTGAGCTTAGCGGTGGTTGTTCTGGCTTAGGTGTTTGTAGGCGTGGTTACGTGTGACAGTTGTGTCCCAGGTGTTTGCGGGCGGGGTTTGGCAGTGGGACTGTGTGAGGATATGGCCCAAGTGTTTGCGGGCGGGATTTGGCAGTGGGACTCTGTGGGGATATGGACTAGGTGTGTGCGGGCGAGTGTGGTAGTGGGACTGCGGTGAGAATGGCGGGATTGGTTCGATGCATAGGATGACTTCAATAACCAGTGGGAAAGTGGCACGGGGTACCCAAACATCGATGTGATTTTATTATATTTTACTTTCTTGCGTTATTTGGTGAGTGTGGCCGGTGAGTGGGATGGATGAACTCCTTAATAGTATTTGTTGTCTGCTTCTCATGGGACTTTAGTAAGTTCCCCTAATTGTGCACAAGAGTCTTTGGTTTTTCCCCACTAAGTGTACTCGTATGCTCACCCTACATATATAAAACTTATTCTAGGTTTCCAGGTGGACTTCAGGGATCACGCGAGACCGTACTAGCTTGGACATTTGGGGCAGTTGCTGTTGCCATTTTCCTTTTTCTTGGTATCTTTTTACCTTGGGGTTTTGTGTCTTGTATCATTTACTATTGAAGATGCATGTGGGAATGGTTTACCTTTTGGTTTTTGTACTTTTCTTTCAGTTTTGGTGTTGTTGGGTTTCATCATCTTATTTCCCAATCCTATAAAACAAAAAGGGAAATGCATTCCATTTGTGTGTGAATTCCATACCCTTGGTTCTAGTTGCCACTCCAGGACCTATTGAAGGCGGGTTTCGGGGGTCATTATCTCTTCTTCAACTTAAAGAAGGAAGGGCTTAGCAATCTGATGACCCTTCCCTCTCTTTGGTGAGGGCGGGTCACGAAAGAATGGTATGAGAGCACATGGTTGAGAGATAGGATGAAGTCTGGAGTTAGGCACTGTAAGGATTTAATAGGATGGTAGAAAAACAGTGTTGGGTGACCTCGGTGTGTGAATTAGGCTAGGGAATACTGGCCTGGACATAGGATTTTAGGCCCCCCCCCCCGTGATCCGATGCAAGGAATCTGGACCTACCGAACAACCGAGTGAGGCCATAATGGTTGAAGGGTAGATACCCTAGGAAAGGTACATGCATCATAATGACTTGTTTTATTGTGTTTCATGGTTGGTTTGGGAATTTAAATCAATAAGAAGTTTAAGATATTTTAATAATAACATTCTGCCTTACTTGGACTTAGGCATTCCTTGTTTACCTTGCAGCTATGGCACCTGGGAGGCGACCACATGCGGTGCGGGCGATCGAGGCGTAGGAGACTACCTTGGCCGATTGGCAGAGATCTGATTGAGAGGAGGAGGACTACCAGTGGAAGAGGATGCTTCGGGCCTTCCAGTGACAGACGCTCGATAAGTATGAGGGCAACACCTCTGACATGAAGACGGAGTGCTAGCTAGAGGAGCTGGTGATATCCTTCAGCCTGATTCGGGCTCAGACCGAGTAATGGGTTCCTTTGGCCATCAGCCAGATACGGGGATCGGTGCGTTAGTGGTGGATGCTTTACCTGGGGGAGAGGAGATAGGCTGAGGTGGCATGGGTTGATTTCGAGAAGGGGTTTCAGGTGGAATTCCTCTCTTCTACGATGATAGCGGAGAAGAGGCAGGAGATACTCTCCCTCGAGCAGGGGATTATGTCTGTAAGGGAGATGGGGATCAAGTTTAAAGACCTCTTACATTTTTCCCTGGACCTCTTTCCCGACGAGGAGTCTCGGGAAAGACGTTTAGAGGAGGTGCTCTGAACCTCTCTCCAGTATGCTGTTACCCCCTTTACCCTGCCGACGTACTTGGAGGTCCAGAAGAAGGCCGAATTAGTGGATAGGATACATGATCTAGGAGGTGTGTCATGAGAGGGGATCCAGTTGGGACCATCAAAGGGGACGGTCGTCAGCAATAGGCCTCCAGCGTCAGGACCCTCCAGGTTCTGAACAGCAGGGAGCAGGCCGCAGCAGTTTCAGTTCCGGTCTCCTGGTCCTCGCCCTTTTCCTTCGGGTCCAGGACCGCATTTATTTGTCTATGGGAGCCATTGAAATCTTCGGAGTCAGTGCCCAGACCGAGTACAGTACCGCGGTGGAAGACAACCCCAGCACCCACCCCAATAGCAACTTCCATCCAGGCCTTTCCAGCAGCAGCAACAGGGACAGCGGGCTCCTGATCCTTTGAGGGAAGATGTTGTGGGAGGAGACCGACCTCAGGGCGCTCCTCAAGGACCTCGACCGGGGCGTGGTTGGGGATGTGGCTGAAATCCAAGCGTCAGAGGAGCTGGGCGTGGACAGTTGCATGCTCTGGAGGAAGCAGTTCCAGCAGGGCTGGAGGTCGTTCAAGGTACGATCAGTTTGTTTAGCACCCTTGCTTATGCCTTGTTCGATACCGGAGCTTATCACCCCTTCATTGCACCCAGTCTAGACCGTGATTTGGGTCTAGATGCCCAGAGACTTCCAGTTCCTCTGGTGATGAGTACACCAGTCGGAGGTCAGACCGAATTGTTATATGTTTGTCGAGGATGCAGACTGATGATAGGCCCACCTCAATGACTAGGGATCTACTACTTCTACAGATACAACCATACAATGTCATCCTAGGCATCAACTGGCTGTTCTCTGTGTGTGAAATCATCAACTGCTTCCGAGGAAGGGTTGTGTTCTCAGACTTGGGTGGCCAGCGTGCTACTTTCACCGGAGAGTGTAGCGGTCAGAAGGGTAGCAGGCGAGAGGAACCCCTCCTCTCCTTATTAGCCGAGCTATCGTAGAGTCAGTAGATGCCGAGATGGTGGAGGTACCAAGGATCTTCAGTGAGTTTATGGACGTCTTTCCTGAGGAGGTAACGACTCTACCCCCTCGACGTGATATCGAGTTTGGGATCGACTTTCTGCCTGGTGCTCATCTCATTTCGATGGATCGTTACCGGATGGCACCTTCAGAGCTACGGGAGTTGCGGATTCAGATTGACGATCTAATGAAGAGGGGTTGTGTTCGACCAAGTGCGTCACCGTGGGGTGCTTCAGTCTTGTTCGCAGAGAAGTCAGATGGTGGTCTTAGGTGGTGCGTAGACTACAGGAGGCTGAATCAGGTGATGATCAAGAATCGCTACCACCTTCTGAGGATAGAAAATATTTTCAACTAGCTGAAAGGTGCAGGATGGTTCTCGAAGATTGACCTATGGTCTGGGTATCACCAGTTGAGGGTGAAAGAGGGAGACATCCCTAAGACAACCATTAGGTGCAGATATGGACACTTCGAGTTCGTAGTCATGCCTTTTTGTGTTACGAACGCCCCGACTGTGTTCATGGGGCTTATGAACTCCATCTTCTGGGAGTACCTGGATCGGTTCGTAGTTGTGTTCATCGATGATATCCTGATATATTCAAGATTATAGGAGTACCATGCGGAGCATATAAAGACGGTTTTAGAGGTCCTCCGACAACACCAGATCTATGGGAAGTTGTCTAAATGCAAGTTCTGGACATGAGAAGTACACTTCCTTGGGAATGTATTGTCCGAACAGGGAGTAGCGGTGGATCCATCCAAGGTGAGGTAGTTGTTTCTTGGGTAGCACCCAAGAATGTGGCAGTGGTTCGTAGTTTCCTCGGGCTGTAAGGTTACTATCGGAGGTTCATACCCAACTTCTCCCGATTTGCAGCCCCATTGATAGCCTTGACCAAGAAGGACCAGGCCTTCGTGTGGGGCGACTAGTGCTAGACAGCTTTTGGATACCTAAAGGAGAAGCTGGTTAGTGCTCTAGTGCTCAGATTTCTAGAGGAAGGGGTGTTGTTTTAAGTGTTCTATGATTCTTCTGGCCTTGGGTTGGGATGTGTGCTGATGAAGCAATGAAGAGTGACCTCTTATGGGTCTAGGAAGTTATGTCCTCACAAATGTAACTATTCCACCCACGATCTGAAGCTTTCAGCCATAGTGTTCGCATTGAAGTTTTGGCGGCATTAACTTGTCGGAGAATGTTTTGTGGTCTTCTCAGATCACAATACCTTGCGTTATGTCTTTTCCCAGTGATATCTGAACTTGCGGCAGTGGATATGGGTTGAGTTCCTCCAAGATTATGACTTCGAGATCTCTTATACTGAGGGGAAGGGAAATGTTGTGGCTGATGCCCTGAGCAGGAAATCCTAGAGGGAAGTAGTTCGGGAATCTTCAGATGCTTGGTGAGTATTGGAAGAGTTAGCGGCCTTGCATTTGGATGCAAGGGTGGAAGGTGGAAGAGGTTGTCTATTTCAGATGACTGTAGTTCCCTCCTTGGTAGTGCTGGTGGAAGAGTCTCAGTGGGGGAACTCAGAAATAGAGGTGATGCAGGATCGTGTTTATCAGGGAAATGCCCCTGAGGGATGGTCTGAATATGGTCAGCATCGGATGATTTTCTGAGGAAATCTATTCGTTCCAGAGGCGACGCACGACAAGGTTCTTAGTGAGTTCCACAACTCAACCCTAGCGGTACACCTAGGAGTTTCCAAGATGTACGAGGGTCTGAAGAGACAGTTTTGGTGGCCCTGAGTAATGTGAGCAGTGGTAGAGTTTGTGGCTAAGTGTTTGGTGTGTCAGCAAGTGAAGGCTGAACACCGTTTTCCTAGAGGGTTGTTGCAACCTTTAGATGTTCTCGAGTGGAAGTGGGATGAAATCTCGATGGACTTCATCACAGGGATACCCAGGGTTCAGGGAGGCTATGATGCCATCTGGGTAGTGGTGGATCAGTTGAAAAAATCAACTCACTTCTTGGCGATTAAGGAATCAATCCTGGTGAGTACCTTAGCTTAGAGGTACGTCGATGAGGTTGTGAGGTTGTACGGGATTCCAAGTTCCATTGTCTCTGATCGAGACACACGGTTTACCTCATGAGTCTGGAGGGGATTACAGCATGCCTTTGGCACCCATCTACGCCTTAGCACTGCTTTCCACCCTCAGACAGATGGGCATACAGAATGAATGATCCATACGTTGGAAGACATGTTACGGGAATGTGTTATAGATTTTGGGGGCTCATGGGTACAACAATTGCCTCTAGTGGAGTTTTCCAATAACAATATCTTCCACTCCACTATCGGCATGACACCATTTGAGGCCTTGTATGGAAGGCCGTGCTGTTCACCCGTTTTCTGGATAGAGATTGGGGAAGCAGCTGTCCTTGGGACATAATTGGTGCAGGGCACCACTGAAAAGGTTCTGCTCGTGCGAGAGAGGATGAAGGCTGCCTAGGACCGGCAGAAGTCTTATGCAGATCATAGGAGGAGGCCCTTGGAATTCGACGTTGGGGATCATGTGTTCTTAAAGGCTTCCCCTCAACATGGACAGCGAAGGTTTGGAAGGGGGAGTAAGCTCTCCCCTTGGTTCATCGGACCTTTCGAGGTGTTGGGACGAGTTGGTGAGGTGGCGTATCAACTGGCTTTGCCGCCTCGGTTGGAGAGAGTTCAAAACATCTTTCACGTCTCCCAGCTTCGATGATACCTACACGACCACTCCCACGTCATCGATTGGGGAGAGTTGGATGTTGAAGAGGATGCGACCTTCCTAGAGCGACCAATCATGATCGAGGATTGTAAAGAGAAAATGCTCCGTGGATGAACCATCCCCTTGGTTTGTGTGTTGTGGAGGCACGGTGGCCTGGAAGAGAGCACTTGGGAGCGGGAGGCCGAGTTCCGCGTTCAACACATGGAGCTGTTATGACTTCCTTGTTTTTTTTCTGACCCTTGTTGAGATGTTTTACCTTGTGTTTTAATGAATGTGAAGTGCTTGTTTTTCTTATCCATGAAATGATCTGTTCCATGTCCCTCTGTGTGTGTCTGAATGTGTGATGATAGGAAAACCTGACTGCTAATCATGACACATTAATGTGGATGCGATTAAACCCGTACGGGCGAGTTAGTGCCGCCCAAAGCGGATAATATCCTGACATGTAAGAAGGGACTCCCTGAATCATGTGTTGGAAAATGTGATCCTTGTTCTTGTTGTAGATGTTGAGATTGATAACTCTTGTGGGAGTGTTCTTGGATATAGGGGGGTTCTGTCCCAGCTTTTGAACAACTCAGGGGTTTTCTCCTGAGAAGTATCTTAATAAGGTGGTTGTTTGGACCCCTTTTTCCTCCTTTCTGGTTGGTTCTTGTATTCTTGGGGATGAGAATAGTTTGAGAAGTATCTAATGTAATGGCTCGGAGTTTTGGGTCCATTAATTGGTGAAAAATCTAATGTTGGAGTGTTCTGGGTGGTTTGGAAGGCCATCCTAGCTCCTCGATGAAGCTTAACCCCTAACGGTAGCCTTAGCCTACCGGTAGCAGGCCTACCATTGGTTCGGCCTATCGGTAGCTCGGTCTACCCGTAGATGCAGCCTACCGGTAGCCACAGCCTACCGGTAGCTCGGTCTCCCGGTAGCTCAGTCTACCGGTGGCCGTAGCCTACCGGTAGCCGCAGCCTACCGGTATCTCGGTCTACCGGTAGCCGCAACCTACCGGTATCTCGGTCTACCGATAGCTCGGTATACTGGAAGCCGTAGCCTACCGGTAGCTCGGTCTACCGGTATCCACAACCTATGGGTAGCTCAGCCTACCGGTAGCTCTTGGCTACCGGTAGCTCGCACCTACGGATAGCTCTCGGCTACCGGTAGCTCATGCCTACCGGTAGCTTTCAGCTACCGGTAGCTCTATCCTACCTCCACGGGTTTTTCCAGTGATGCCCCTTTTGCACAAAATAGTTTTTAAGCCGAGTTTTGACACCTTTAAAGCCATTAATGGGTTTTAATTAAATGTTTGGTGGGGTCAATAAAAAATAATGGGTTCCGGTCACGCCCCTAACCGCGTTTTTGGAAACACCCCCAGTAGGGCATGTGGATCAGTTTTAACCGCCCTGAAAGGTGGGGACCCTTTAATGACGTGCGAGGTGTCCCATCCTCGTGGTCAACCTATGACCCCGCGTCTTCCACGGTTTCAAGATTTTTCTCGATATCTTAACCATTCGGGGGACGCTGTATCTCAGTCCTTATAACCTAAAGAACTTTTATCCCGGAGTTCTTTTTCGATCACCCTACACTCGGAGTTCCCTTCCTCCCGACGAGTACCCCATATTTTTCCTTTATCACGTTCTGTGGTGCTACTGCTCGTTTCCACGCGAGGGATTAACAGCGATCTTTGATCAGTCTGGCAAGGTTTTACCTTCGTCTCTCCCTTCTGTGTATCTTGTGGGGTGGGTGCGCTATTGATTCTGTAGAACTATATGAAACAAACCTTAATGAAGATAATAAACGGATTCTAAAGAATAAAGGGGAGGGGTGTGATCGATGATGCTCTGTTTTCTCCTTTCTGAATTGTGCGGGCTTACACCTACTGAAAATCATGGCCATTGGTGGTCATTCTCTGTGCACTAATAAACCCAAACTTCTTGTGATGTTTAAATGGCGTGTATTTTGGTTGTGAACCTTTGTTGTGTAAAGCTAATTGGTTAACTACGTATATTTGGCTAAATAAATTGAAATCACCAGGATCAAACCTTTTTATGATAACCCCGATTCAAGCCCAGTGGAATTAAAATCATGGAGTGTGTTAAATTTTTTAAATCTGAAAATACCTGTTGAGTTTTCCCTTGTGTTCCACGGGTGAGTACGGGTGACCTTATGGTTTTCTTGGATGGGGTATTAGAATGCTGAGGTGATGTGGGTGGGGATGGGATTCCCTATGGTTACACTTTCCATGGTTGTGTGGTTCTGAATTTAAGGCCGGGTGGTTACTTTGTTTATATCACAAATTGGGGTGGGATCATCTGTTGATGAGAAACCATTCGGGGGACATGAGGCAGTGTTTCAGCGTTTCCTTTTCTTCCATTACTTAGAGGGATCTCACTAGACCCTTGGTTGCAGAAGGTGCAGGCAGTACCTTGGGGTTTTTCTTTGGTTCCAATTTTTACAGCTTTACAAGAGAACTGGGTGTGAATGCTTAAGTTTTTGTTTGACTTTACTCTACCCTTGGCTTGTTCTTGTGCTTGGTAGTTGCCCAAGTAGGTGCAGAAACATATTTAAACTTTATTGATGAACACAAAAATCAAGGATGGGACAAAGGGGTTCTGGTTTGGTGTGAGTTGTGACGTGGGCAGGGGTGCTTTTGTGTTCTTTAGGTAGGCTGAAGAAAAACCTAAACTTGGGTGAGTGCCCGTAACCTATACATATAATTGTAGTTTTTGTGTTTCTTATTCTCACCCCACCCAAGTTGGGCACACAATGCCGAACAACCCCATTTCATGGGGGAGGGTGTTTTTCCCAACACTTCCATTAGTGGCTGGTTATTAGCTCCTTCTACTCCCTTTCCCAGATAGCCCAAGCATCTTTGGTTAGGCTGTGATGACCTGAAGTCCATTATTAGCCCAAGAACCTTCAGGCAGGGTAGTGTTGTGGTTGGCCCAGGTATGTGCGGGAAGGTGGTTTCCCAAGTGTCTTCGGGATGAGGCCCAAGTGTCTTCGGGCCTGGCTGTAAATATTTTAGCCTAGGTGTCTTTGGGCATGGAGGTGGTTGTTCTGGCCTAGGTGTTTGCAGGTGTGGTTACGTGTGATAGTTGTGGCCCAGGTTTTTGCGGGCAGGGTTTGGCAGTGGGACTGCGTGAGGATATGACCCAGGTGTTTGCATGCGGGGTTTGGCAGTGGGACTGCGTGAAGATATGGACCAGGTGTGTGCGGGTGGGTGTGGTAGTGGGACTGCAGCGAGAATGGCGGGATTGGTTCGATGCGTAGGATGACTTCAATAACCAGTGGGAAAGTGGCGCGGGGTACCCAAACATCGACATGCTTTTATTATACTTTACTTTCTTGCGTTATTTGGTGAGTGTGGCTGGTGAGTGGGATAGATGAACTCCTTAATAGTGTTGGTTGTCTACTTCTCACGGGACTTTAGTACGTTCCCCCACTTATACATGAGAGTCTTTTGTTTTTCTATTCTGAGTGTACTCGTATGCTCACCCAACATATATAAAACTGCTTTCAGCTTTCCAGGAGGACTTCAGGGATCGCGCGGGACCGTACTAGCTTGGACCTTTGGGGCAGTTGCTGTTGCCATTTTCTTTTTTCTTGGTATATTTTTACCTTGGGGTTTTGTGTCTTGTATCATTTACTTTTGAACATGCGTGTGGGAATGGTTTACCTTTTGGTTTTTTAACTTTTCTTTCAGTTTTGGTGTTTTTGGGTTTCATCATCTTATTTCCCGATCCTATAAAACAAAAAGTGTAATGCCTTCCATTTGTGTGTGAATTCCATACCCTTACTACAAGTCGCCACTCCGGGACCTATTTAAGGCGGGTTTCATGGGTCATTATCTCTTCTTTAACTTAAAGAAGAAAGGTCTTGGCAATCTGCTAACCCTTCCTTTCTTTTGTTGAAGGCGGGTCATGACAGAATAAATACTTATTTTGATAATATTATTACTTTATTAAATTATCATACTAAATTAATGACATAAAAGATTTCAAAATATTTTTTTCTATAAATATATATGTTTATAAAGTGAAATAAATCAAGTAAAAAAAATACTATGTTGAATTTATAAAATCCATGTTTAACATTTGGGAAACATAAGTTAAATTTTATTCTAAAAACTATTTTTAACAAATTAGCTTTCATCATTTATAATAATAAAATCTTGAAAATTGAAGTTATATTAATATCATGTTTTTGAAATTATATAATAAGATCCATTTTAGTTTTAAGTATAAAAATAAGATTACTACGATTAAATTTAATTACCTTGATAAAGGTAAAACTATTATTTTCAATAAATTGCTTTATTAACATTATATAATTTTTATATAAGAAAATAAATTAAATTTTTCTAAAAAATGAATCTAATATAAATTTTAAACCTAAATATAAATATATTACAACCCATTTAATTGGTAATTAATGTTATATAATATGTATAACACTTAATGGTTAAAAAATTATTTTTCTATAAAAACGGATTTTTGATATATTATATGTTTTAATTTGGAGGTTAATTTTTCCTTTTTTTATAAATTTAATTTGATAAAATTGAGTCTAAAGTTTTGTTATGAAAATAAAAATTTGGTTTTAATGGTTACATTATATTTAAATAAATATTACATTGGTAAAAAACTATTTACCAAGATAAAAACTAAAATGTTAAAATGTAAAAATCAAGTGGTAAAAGGTTTTGAAACATGTTTAAAACCTGTGTAAAAATTAGTGGTAGATGATCTATCAACCTAACCCCACCCATAAATTAATTATTTTACATGTTTGGATCCATTGACCCTGGAATAGTTTAATTCCATCATTGAAAATGTAATGGGTATTTACAAATGTTCTTTTTTCAATTATAAAAGGGGATCACTACCATGAATTTTATCCACCTTTTCCAAAGAATTAAATATATAAAAACACTAATATTATATCTTATAACCCCCTTTACACATCCTATAATCATTTTTATTACCCAAATATTATTCTAGGGATCCTTAGGTTGTTACCCATTGTAGAACATCCAATAGGAGAGGTAATGTTCTCAATCAAGATCTTTTATTTGTTTTGCTCTTATACCAACTAAAACCTAATTTATCTGAGGAAGTATTATAACATAAGTGTTAATAATTTTATAAATTTCTATTATACTATTGTAATATAAATTTTACACCCTACTGAAAACATATGAACAAAAAAATTCCGGTTGTGTTACATGTGGACTACCACCCCCATAACTACATGTTCCATTTTTTATAACCACAATAAAAGGATGATTAAAATGGGATGTTTAAAGAATAAATGTGGTTATAAAACATTATTAATATTATATAAATATAAAATAATTCTTTCATTCTTTACATTCTCCTTAAATGAATGTGTCATCTGTGTGTACGTGCTAACTTCCACCTCCATGAAAGTAAAACATTTCATTTTTCACCTAGTATTTTATATTATAAATTAATAAAAAAACCTAATTAATTTTGATATTTTAAAATAATAATTAAATAATAAATTTTTTGGTTCTATAATGGTAATGCTGATATCTATTCCACAATTAAAATGCCACCCCTAGTTTATTAAAATTACCTTGACAAGCTCATCACTGACCTTGTAATTATTAATAATAACTAAAATACTTATTGAATGAAATAAGAAATTTATACATAGATATAAAAAATCTATTATAATACCTATAATTATCTCATAATTATGATTTTTTAATAAATATATAAGAATCAACACCATCATTAAAAACCTAGCACAAACCAAACTATCAAAATTAATAATATACAATGATGAAAATATGATATGACTAATAAATATTTTGGTTAAAAATGATTATAAATGAAGTTTATAAAAGGTTATACATATTAATAATAATATAAAACAATTTATTAATATTTTTATTTTTCATATAGGATGATAGAGCTTTAGAATATGCACAAATAACGATAAGGGGTTTTTATCTCAATTTAGTTTCATTGAGATATAATTCATAATTAAATATTTTTTTATTTTTATGGTGTATGTATTAGACATGTATTTTTTTATTTTTTCATTAATTTCACGAAATTTAAGGAATTTAAATTAATAACACATTTTTTACCATTTATAGATATTCAATTCGAAATATTACAATGTTATAAGGGGTTTTCATGACTCAAATCATTTAATTGGGTCATAATCACTCCTATTTTACTATAATATTTAAAGATTTATTTATTATACATGATGATAATTTTATGTTGTATTTACACCTTATTTTATAGGGAAATAAAGTTTCACAATCAATTTTTCTTACTTTATGAATCTATCATTTCATGAAAATTTAATTTTTCTAACAATAATTTCTATCTCTTTTTAAGTCTTTTCCCTAAATATCCATGTTTTTACTTCCTACCAATGTTCTCCTTTTTCCAGTGGAAAATTAAATTATAATTTTCTCCTATGATACTTATATTACAACTTATTTATTTTAAAATAAATTTTTCGTTATCCTTTTAATGATATGGATTTTAAGAAAAGGAATTATAAAATATTTAAAAGGATTTAATTTCCCATGATTTTAAATTATTCCCTTACACTTAACATTTTTTAATTATGATTTATTTTTTATTAAGATTTATTTATTATAAATTTTTGAAATTAATTTCTTAAATTTTTTTTATTTATCTTCAAAAAATTGGTTTTAAAAAGTGATTTGAGAATCATTTATTTTTAAGATGATATTTAGAAATGTTTTCTAAGAAAAAATGTTTTCATGATTTCTCTTCCATTTTCAAACGATTAATCTCTAAAAGAATAATTGTTCATAAATCACCCTATATGTGATCTTTTTAAAATTAATTTTGTGTGATCATTTTTTCAGTAACAGTTGATGAAGTTTTTTGAAAAGTCATTTTATGTGATTCCATTTGAAACATTTATGAAACCCATTCTAATTCAATGGATTCTTATTAATAGGATGAATTATTTTATTTTAAGTGGAATATATATATATATATATGATTATGAGTGGGGTACTGTATCTCCCTCCAATTCATTTTTTAAGGTTTTACATCTCTTGAGATAATGAATTGTGGACATACTTTGATATTTTCAAAATTTAAAGGGTAGAAATAATTTTATTTCTTCATAATATAAAGGGTGGAAATTATTTAATTTTTTAAAATTTAATGGGTGAAAATAATTTTATTTTTTCAGAAATTAAATTGTGGAAATTCTTATATTTGTTCACAATTTTTTTCTATGATTTTGTTTGTTCCACTTCTTTAAAATGTTCCTTATTTCCAAGTTATGCCATACTTTTATAATGTTACATGTTATAAAGATATTAAATTTTATTATATTATGATTTAATTTTAATTGTTATTTATTTTATAATCTTCCCATCCATGATTTTTGATGAATTTGTTTTGCTCTTATTTGTAAGGAACCAAGATTTTCCTGACTATAAATTTTATTAGGAATTTGTGTTTTTTTTATTTTAAATGCTAATAAGGGGTAAAATAATCATTTCACCCTAGAATATATTCTAAAATAATTATTATGAGCACTCTATTGTTCCCAGAATAGGCTCTTTACCCTTGTGAAAGAGTTTTGTAAAAATATGAACCATTTAAATTTATGTCGAATAATTAATATTTCATATATATTTAATTAAATATAGATTTATTCACACATGTTAGTTTGACTATTTATTTTGAATGAAGTTTTGTATTGATATTATAACTTCTCAGTTGATTCCAAAACATTAATGTTTTCCTAGGATAGTCATAAAATCATATTGGGCATTAGGGATGGGCTCATGCTCCGTTTTTGTTTTTGTTTTTTTTTCTTATTTTATTTTCTTCTCCTTCCCCGAGCTTCTTGTCTATGGAATTCATCCTTCACGTGAATAAGAGAAACACGAGGCCTATATATAGATTGAGATAATAAGGTAGATACCACTGTAGAGGTCAGGAGGAGCCAGATTGCCATGTGACAACCATAGACCGTGGATACAAGAAATACATTGGAAAATTCCACCCAAAAGTAGGAAATTTTTATGTTTTGTTGTGAATACATATTGAATAAAATTTTGTAGTTTTATAAATATATTATCACTATTTAGGACCCCTTTAGGGTCAATATATACCTTTTTGGAGAAAACGAGGGTTTCTGTCCAATTTGAGGGGTTTCCAATTCAGAAATCCAAATTACATGCTGTGTAGTTATAAAGACATGCCGTTTTTTCTTCCTAGACGAGGAAGATGATCTTTTTAGATGTGAATTCATTTTTTTGTATATATGACATATATTGGGATTATAATGTGTAGCTGAGTACCTAGACATATGGCCCATGTAGTGGCACATGGCCGTGTAGTGTACATGGCTAGACCCTGTGTGGGTTATAGGCCATGTAGAGGTACACATCCATGAAAAGTACATGGACATGCCATGTGATGTACACTGGTAGGTACCCCGTGTAGGGTAAATTCCATATACCTAAATTATGTTCCTTTTACATGGGTTTTACACACAAAGTCTATCTAATGTACTTTCCCAAGTAGAACTTTGAGGTTACACACCATGTACCAGGGTATACATTCCGTGTACTCCTCCATTTCTAACCTTTTGAGGGGTTTACATATATTCATTCCCATGAGACATAATCAAACACATGAGTAGTCTATTTTGATCTTTTTTCTTTACATATCTTGAGGTGAAACCCTTGAGGTGATTGGGGACTCCAAGGAGGTGTTTAATTTTTTTTACTAAACAAAGTGGTTCTTCCTATGGTAGTCAAATCCAACTATCTCCTGAGAGTGATACCCTTTGATATGAGATAGTCTATGAGATATCTATCTTGAAAAATTATTTTTTGAGTATTTATTTGAGGAAATATCCATTATTATATGCCCCTTATAGACTAGGAGTCCTTGAGATTAGTTATTTTTGAGGTTCTCATGTAGGATACTGCGTCCTGATTACTATTACTAAGGGTCCCCTATGGGATGAATTCACTACATGTTGACCTAAGGAATCTCTTGTAGTATCCCTATATCTGTTTACCCCTTCAAAGGATCCGATATACGATGATTATCTCTTATCAATGTTAATGAAGGTCCTATGTTTGACACCTATTACTATATACCATTTTGAGTATCCCATGTAAGATGTCTCTCTTTACTTACCATCATGGATCCCCTGTAGGATTCCTCCTTTTTACCTTCACTGTGGAGGATCCCAAGTAGGATTCATCCACTCATGTGTAGATATCAGTTACTTCATGTTGGATTCCTCTCCAGTGTTATGAATTAGGTGAACTAGTGCTTTACCCAATGTTTTACCAACCCTAAGCTAGAGCAATGAGGGTATTGAGAAAAGATGGTAGTGAGTGTAAATTTAGAACCTATATTGAACTTCTAAGCCAAAGTGGTTGTGACATAAGTGGTGGGTTTATTTTTTCAGACACTCTCAGTCTTATATTTATGCATTCAATTGTTTAATACCGATGAAACAATGATTCAAATAGGTGTTTCCTAGCTTACGACCAGTGATAGTTATGTGATGTGATATTTATATTTGGTATAGTTAGATGTAATTCATGGTATCTATCTTATTCATTTATTGGGATGCCCAAATTTCTTTTTCTGGGATATAGATTCAAATATTTTTTATTGATTTTTATTTTATTGGGATTTCGATAGGTAATTCCTAGGATATGGATTTTATGCCCTATGATTATGATGTTTAGGAACGGGGTCCCTATTTATTGTGATATTTTAATTATGGTGATGATTACTCTCTCCATGACCAGTTACTTGATTGTGGTGGTGGACATGTCTCTCCTCACCAATGATGTAACATATACTCGAGTTCAATTACTCTCTCTTGAGGTATGGGGATGATTACACTCAACCATATTGATTACTTGACCGTGGTGTTGGACATGGTTCTTCACATCATTGATGGATACTCAAGGATTATTACACTCTCCTAAGTGTCGTGGATGATTATGCTCTCTCAAATCGATTACTGGTTCATGTAGTTAGATATGGAACTCTATATGATGGATTGATACTCGTGGATGATTACACTCTCCCAAGATATTCCTAGGATGATCCCAATGGTTGGGTGTACAGACCATTACTATATCTCCCATAGGTACTTCCTGGGGATGGAGATTTTGATCCATTCTATGAATTGATGATGAGAATGCACTTAGGTCTAGATATAATTCCTTTTAAATAATGCCTAAGTTTCATCCCCTTAGGGATTATCCATGTCAAAATGTTATGATTTCCAACAGATCAAGACCCAGGATTCAATAATAGGATTGGATTGACATGGATTGAGTAGTATGCCAACTAGATCAGTGACCATTTAAAGAATTTTCCTTCAATATAATAAATCATTCATTATAGTGTTGGAGGTGAGTACAGGTAAAACTAGGGTTTTGACATGTATTTCCATATAGTTTCACAGCTTTCTTAGAGAAATTTGTGGTGTCAGATGTAGTAGGTATTTTTGATCAGAATTATGGACCTAAGGATCGACTTAATTATACATGGGTTGAGTGGTATGATATCCAGATCATTTAAATTTTTGAAGGATGACTAGTTGACAGGATTACAGACCCATGTATCGACTATTATTGATTTATGTTATTTTTCACCTTACTCATGTATATAAATATTTTTGTATATATATATGGGAATTATATATATACAAGTATAAATATGTATATACATGATGAAACTTTACCTAGTTGATCTGGATGACAAACCCATGGATAGACTATGGTTACACTTTAGATATTTGATTTATCATTTTAGTTGTGTCTTGACTAGGATGAGCATATGGAATGTGCATGCATTTGTGATAATAGATTTATATATTCATCAATGATGTGGTTAATGAGATTATTTCTTACCACTTTACATGAACATCCGTGTGCATGCAGACCTAATGTATACTTTTTAGACTGATAAAAAATACATGATGGATAGGGTTGGGGGACATGGTTACATGATCATGTGGATCTACTCATGCCGTTTATTTTGATTGGATTGTTGGATCTTGGTAGTTTCATTGAGACTGTGTATCTGATCTGGCTTGGAGTTAATAGTAGAGACCTATACTTTATTTCGATTTCTTTTTTACATACTCTTCTATGTGTGATTGGACCGGTGGTTTATTAGTGTTGTATGTATAAAATTCATTTTTAATAATTTATAAAATTTAATTTATTATTGTTTAGTGCTTCTATTTCAGTTTATTTACCACTTACACACTCTGTTTATTTGTGCTATGGATGTTATCTAGTAATTTATGCTATTTATTACACTAATATGAGGAAACAGTCTCCCCACTATCACAACCTTGGCCCTTTTTGCTGGGAAAAAACCTCTGGCATATGGGGATACATGATTGAGGACTTATGGTGAACCAGATTGGGGAACTAGATTAGTGGAACATGGGTCTGGATGTTAAAAAGTGGTATCATAGTGGTTACATTCCTCTTTATTTACTATTAGGGATATGGTAAATAGGAATATTAGGAATGTTTTGGAATGTTTGATGGATATCATATTGGTGCATTGAGAACACCTGTTCCAGTAATAAGTCCTAGTTAACAGGGATATGGGATTGATATTATTATCCACAATGTTATAGGTTTATATGAATTTTTCTTTTATCGATGCACATATTGTGTGGATTTTATTATTTATTGATAGATTTATAGCTCTCAACCATTGGAAAGTGGCCACTGACTTATTTTTACTCTTGGATAGTAAAGGTAAGAGGCATAATTTTCATCATATTTAGACCAAAAAATTCACATGTTATAGGCATTCTAGTGTGTGTTTTTATGAACAAAAGAGGCCAATTGTTTAAAGTTTCAACAAAAACCTAAATGATATTTCCCTTTATAGGTTTTTGTTGGAATTATACTCAATTAGGATGAATTTTATATAAATTTAATTTTTTTAAAAGAGATCTGGATGTACAATGTGGAATTTAGTGGTGAGGATGATGACTTAGTCCTCATACAAAGGAGGTGTAATGACCCTATTAGGTCAATAGGGCACATGATTAACAAATTTTGGACCCCATTAGAGATGTTATTTCTTAGTTTCAGTTATTTAAAGTGTCAGTAACAACCTATATAGTGCTATCATATATATTTTTAAATTAAAGTATACTTATCAAAACTTTATTTATGGTTATCCAGTTAGATCACTGAGTAATAAACTGTTAAGTACGAGGAAATTTCTCTTGAGCTGGACCTCAAGGGGGTATTATATATATAGATGAGTGGTTAGTGTCAGTTCATCATTATTTTCTATGTTTATATCATGATACTCTATAGGTTATTACCTTATTAGGATACTAAGAGAGGATGAGGGCCCAGGTAGGTTGATGATTTATTATTTGACACTAATAGTTCACTTTTGTTAATTAACTCCATTAGGTAACGTTGATAGACACATTAGATGACTTATGTTGAGATGGGTGCATGAATGATTCCCCATGAGGTGTAACCTTTTTAAGATATTTGACCTATGGGGATAGGTTGTTTGACCAAGATAAAATGTTAAGAGACTTGATTAATAGGGATAGGTGATAGACCTATATTACCTTAGTTTTAACTTAGAACCTTATAGGTCAATGTTTCATTTGATCATAGGAAATATTTATGAGAGAAGATGGCCCAGGTTTATGGATTCATTTTTAGTAAATGATATTGGTTGTAAGCTCATTCTAATACCAACACACTGTTAGGGATCAAGTTTTTTGATATATGAAAGTTGATGCCTTATGTTTCTTAGAAAGCACATATGATGATTGTTTTTTTGAGACTATATTTGGTAGGAAGGACTTATCAGGTTCCTAGCCCTATTGAAAAGTTTTTTCACTATTTCTAATGTATTCAGTGTGTGATTAGATGCTCATGAATGGAATTACACTGAGTGATGAGATATCATGGAGTAAATCACGGCACGGGTTATGATCTTGATTTTAAAGAGGAGTTATAAGGGAGATTGTGGATTAATGAGACTGATGTTCCATAGAGCATGGTCAATTTATCCTTGTGATAGATGAATCATAGGATCATGAGTCAGGTGATGATGGTACATGTCAGTTACACATGGTACTATTTAAATCCTAGATCGTTGAGTGGCCATGTGCTATTCATGGAATAATGGTATCAAATATTTTCCGTGGGCATGGTTTCAAGGTAGTTTTGGTTAAAATAATGTATTTCCCTCCATGGATGAAGAATTTTTTTAAATTAATCATGTTCCATGAAGAGATTGACTTCAGGATGTACCTGGACATGCATTATTAAGAGACATGGTTGTAGGTGTTGGTTAAAGGAAATATAGAATTTTTTGATGTGAGTGTGTTTTGGGAGATATATATTCATATTTATATAATCTTAGTGTAATACTAGTTAGAGATGATCATGATCTTTCTTGATATCACACTAAGTATTCTATAAGATCACCAGCTCTACACCAAGCTTATTTTATTTTAAATATCTTTTATGGTTTGATGATGTAACCTATTGAGGTTATGCTCAAGAAGTATTATAAGGTACTAATTATAGTTGGGAGTGAACCATTATACATTTTAGGGTGTAGGCCCAACTTTTCAATTGAAATTCATCAATTTCCAGGGGTTGTTGTTCTTGATGTTTGGTTGTTGAGGCCATTATAAAGGTATTCCTATAGTGTTGAGTCCTAGATCAGTCACTATTGAATGTCTCCCGTGTTGGATATATGTGGACGCTGAGAGGATGATTATTGGATGGTCAAGATGGAATAGTTTAATAGATGCTCAGGATGAGAGCATGGATGATATGTTTACCACTAATACTTCCCAGGTATGAGAAGGTTTAAGGTGGGGAGACTGTAAGGAACCATATTTTTTCATATATGAAATTTGAGTAGGAAATTTAATTTTTTATTTTATATTCTTATATGGGATAAAATGGTATTTTACCCAAGAATATGATCTCAGATAATTACTCTGACCACTCCATTGGTCCTATAATAGGGTGTTTACCCTCAAATTTTTTTTTGAAGAATTATGAACCATTCATTTTTGTGGAATAATTTATATTAAATATACATTGAATTAGAAATTAATTTATTCTAACATGTTAATTTGGCTATATATTTTGAACAAATCATCATATTCATATTATATATCCACTTTTGATTCTAGAATGGGGAGTTTTTCCTAGTTGAGACACAAACCCATATTGTGCGCTGGGGCTGGGCTCGAGCCCAATTTTCTTTTTATTTTCTTTTTATTCCTTTTTTTCTTCTCCTGCCCTTGGATTCTCTCATATGACCTATGGTATTCTTCCTTCATGTTATCTATTGGGAAAGGGAGAGTGGGATAGTGAGGGTGGAGAGATAGAAAGATAGATAGAGAGAGAGATGAAGGGAGGTACCACTACAGAGCTCAAGAGGAACTAGATCATCATGTGACAACCATTGACTATGGATAAGGGTGAAGATTCAATGGATTATTCATAAATGTATTTAATTTTTAATTTGTGAAATACATCCAAATATATTTACCATTTTATAATTTTATATACCCTTTTTCACTTCTCAAGACCCCTTGAGGTTCGATATACACCTTTTGAGGAGAAAAATGGGTTTCAAGCTAATTTGAGGGGTTTCCCATTCAGAAATCCTGATCACATGATGTGTAGTTCTGTAACACATGCCATGTGTTCTTCCCATTTGAGGAAGATGAAAGTTTTTAAGAACACTTCATGTACACTGTGTATCAAGAGTCTTTCATGTTGTTGATTACTCAACAAGACAACATGTTTAAGGGCACATGGCTGCGTAGAGTACACAGCCAGACCCCGTGTGGGTCACACACTGTGTAGAGGTACACGAAAAGAAAAATTAGATTTCCAGGATATGTTAGGTGCTTGGGTAGGTAACCCATGTTGGGTAGACACCATATACCTAGATTACAAATAGTGTACTTAGATTTTACATGAAAACTCTCACTAAAGTACATTACTAGGTGGATCTTTGAGGGTATATGTTTTGTACCAGGGTATACATGCCATGTACTCCTAACTTACTACAATTTTGAGTGTTTTTTGTATCTTTATTCCCAGGAGTCAGAATTGGAAACTTGATTAGTCCATTTTCAGTTTTTTCCATTGATATCATGATGGAGAAACCCTTGATGTGATTTGAGAACTCTTATGAATCATTTAGGTATTTTTACTAAATAGGAAGATTCTTTATCGGGTAGTAAAATCCAGCTATCTATTGAGATTGACCCCCTTTTATATGAGATGAGGCATAAGATATATCTCTTTAAAAATGATTTCATAAATCATTATTTGTGTTCATATCCATTGTGAGATGTTCCCTTTTGGTCTAGGAGGCTGTGATATTAGTTCTTTCTGAGGATCCTTTCTAGGATTTCTTTACCTGATTACAGTTACTGAGGGTCCCCTATGGGATCCCTCCACTTATATGATGACATAAGGAATCCCTTATATAATATCTCTACATGTTTAATCCTTTTGAAGATTCTATGTAGTATTCCAATTTATTATCATTGTTGTTGTTATTTCCATGTAAGATGCCTCTTCTTATATACCATTCAGAGGTTCCCAGGTAGGATTCCTCTGTTTATTTATCATCATGGATTCCATATAGGATTCCCAATTTTAACTTTATAGTTGAATATCCTAATTAGGATGCCTTTTCTTATGTGTAGACCTCTAGGATCCCATGTAGGATGAATCTCTAGTGTTATGAAATTGGGGGCATAGTGGGGGACCAAGTGTTTGACCAACCCCGAGATAGTGTGAGTGGGTTTTGGGAAGATATGGAAGCGTGTGTCACCTTGGAACCCATACTGAACTTTTGAGCCCAGGTGGCTATTAAAGTAGTTATAGGATTAGGAATTAAGCCACCTTCAATCTGTTATTTATGAATTCAATTATTTACTACTGATGAAATAATGATTACTAGAGTTGCTTCTTGATTTGTGGTTGATGTGCCTAACATGATGCACCATTTATCTTTGGTTTTGTTAGACATACTTCTTAGGATACATATTATTCTTTTATTGTGATTCCAAAATGTATTTCAGGGGATCTAGATTCTAGAAATTTTATTGTTTTTTAAATTATTATGAAATTCAAAGCTACTTTTGGGGATCCATATTTTAAGACATATGATTATGATGTTAAGGAATAAAATCCCAATATATTTTGAAATTTGAACGTTGGGGATGATTACACTTTCCTCAATTGATTACTTGATTACAATGGTGGAAATGGAACTCCTAACCATTGATGTGAAATATAATCAAGGATGATCATTCAATCTCAAGAGATGGGATGATTATACTCTCCATGATCGATTACTTGACTGTAGTGTTGGACATGATGCTCTACATCATTTATGGATACATGAGAATGGTTATTCTCTCCCAAGATATTACTAGACCATGGTGTTGGACATGGTGCTTCACATCACTAATGAATACTCATGATTATTAAAGTCTCTTAGAAGATACCTATGATAGTTCCTAGGGTTGTGAGGAGCACCATTACTGGATTATCCATAGGTACTTCCTTGGGATGGAGTTTCTGAGACAATTATATGAATAGATACTGAACATGTACTTTTGTCTGGAGATAAATATATTTATAGATCACATAAGGGTCAATAATTTAGGGATTATCAGTGTCGCAATGTCTTGAATTCCTATGGACCGATACCTAAGATTAAGACGTTGGATTGGATTCACATTTATTGAGTAGTATGGCATCCAAATTAGTGACCATTTATTGGATTATCAGTTAGTATATTGAAAACTTCATTAAAGTTATTGTGGGTGAGTATGGGAAAACCTAGGGTTAGGAAATGTATCCCACTAAGGTGAAATAACTTTCTTAGAGATATTTCTAGTCCTATATGAAACAAGTATTGTTGATCGGGAATATGGAATTGAGGATCTACTTAATTATACACAACTTGAGGGGTACAAAATATTTCTCAATGCACTTTTTATAGGATGATATTTTGACTGGGATTACCATCCCAAGGATGAACTACAACTGATTTATGTTATTTCTCAAATTACTCATTTGTATACATATTTGTGTGTGTATATATATATATATATGTTTATAGGAATATATATATACACATATAAATATATATTTAAATGATGAGAGCTTTCCCAGTTGACCGAGATAATGAACCCAGGGATTGATTGTGGTTACACTTGATATATTGTATTTATAATTTATTTGTGTATCAGCTCTACTAAGCATATGGCATGAACATGCGCTTATGAAAATAGATTTGTAGGTTCATCATTGGGGTCATCTATTGGGATTATTTCTCACCTATGTATGTGAACCTCAGTGTGAGTGAAAACCTGATGTCTAATTTTTAGGTTTATCACCAATACATGATAGATAAGGATGATGATCTGGGTTTCATGATTTAGTGTTGATTCTTATGTGGTTTATTTTGATGGTATGGGGGCAGATCATCAGTGTCTTGGAGACTGGGTATGCAGTCTAGATTGAATTTAGTAGAAGAGGTCTGTACCTTATTTCAGTTTCTTTTTTGTACTCTTATATATGTGATCATCCTAGTGAGAGATAGATGTTGCTTGTATGGAATGGATGTTTGTGATTATATAGAATTTTATTTACTATTATAATAGGCTTATATTTCTATTTATTTACTGCTTCTATACTTTATTTTTTCCAGGGATGTTATTTAGTTATTTTTGTGGTTTCTTACTTTGATAAGAGGGAATAGTCTCCCCACTTAAACACCCTAGGACATTACTACTAGTTGGAAGAATTTGTAATATGGGGAGGTGTGTTTGATTCCTTGTGGAAAACCCTCTTGGGGAACCATATTAGTGGAACTTGGGTTGAGATGTTATATTATGTTCATTTTCCATGTTCCATAATGCTCAATTATGTTTAATGATTGTCACTTATGATTTCATATTATTTTTATCAGACAATTCTCCCTCATTTAGGTTTCATCTCTTGTTTATTATCTAATCGTTATGAATCTTTTACCTTATATAGTGTTTCCTCTAAACCATTATGTTTTCTTTCCCCAAGATACAAAGATTGGTATTTCATGTGAGATGTTTAAAAGGGTATTTAGAGTTGAATGGTTATAGAGAAATGTTGATGAGTATTATAAAATAAATTTTTTATATTGAAAATATTCCATGAAACTAGACATTTAGTTCTACATTTTGTGAAACTATTTGTTAATATAATGATTATTCATGTAAAATAATGAAATATTCATGTTTATTTATCTTGGTTTGTCTCTTTTGGAATCAAAGTAGGGTTTAATTAATTTGGTGACCAGTTTATAGAACTTTAATGAAAAACCTAGAGAAAAGTATAAGGGATGAGTATAAGTATATGTTAATATCATGATGTTTTGGTAGAGTAGGTATTGCATGGTTATCCTAGAAGTGACTTCCCTTTCTGGATACTATAAGTGGATACATTCTCTATATAAATGTAGCTTGGGGTAATCATCCTAAAAATTGAATATTGGTTATTAAATCAATCATCAACTAGTGTATGATAAATATTCTTAACTACACACCTAGTTTGAAAATCATTGGGGATAATTTTAATTTTCCAAGGAATTATAATATTTTCCTTTTAGAATTTATTTAATTTTGTTGCTAGCTTGAAATGTACTCTACATGAGATTTAAACAAAACAATATTTAGTAATGATTTTCACACTTAATTTCAAATTAAAATCTATCAATTTAATAAAATTTATTTGAAAAAATAAACATAATTTTTGGTGTTAGTATATGAAAATTATTATAAGTTTAATTATTATTATTTTTATGAGAAGTTTCATTTTTTTGATATATAGTGAAAAATACTATATTTTAATTGAAAACTAACTTTTATTATAAATAATGTATTATGTAAAATTATATTTTGAATTTTATTTAAAGTAAAAATATTTCTATTAGAAAAATATTAATGCAATATTGGTCTTTAGAAACATTTTTATATTGATATTTTATATGAAAATATTGTAATCTTTTGAACATTTTCACATTAAAAATCCGCTTTCTTTCCATGTCTATGAGACTAATTTTAAATTAATTTTTTATACTTATATGGATTGAATTTGAAAAAGTGCATTAAAAATTTGGAATCAGAATAATTTATAATTTTTAATAATTGCAAATTATTTTTTGACCAAAATGATTAGTGAATACAATTACAATTAAGTATAGTGATTAAGGTAAAACGAGTTTACTTAATGGTTAAAATCAGAGTATTGGGTGAAATAATGAACTAAAACTTATCAAAAACCAATGTAATAGTCATATGTATACCTTATAACTTCTAATATAGATAATTTATCAATATTGGGGCTTGGTGACCTGAATAAAATGTTGGTGGAATTCACTCTTTTATAAAATCACAGGTGTACCACTCACCCCACTTATAAATGGATTTCCCCTCAGCCCTCTTATTCACACCTTAAGTCTACTTTGTTTCATACATGACCTATCCAAATAACTCCTAAATTTTCCTCCCATAATCCAATAATCATAATGTTTGGAGGAAATATAACTTATGAAGGAATTAGTGCTGAACTAAGGAGGATACCCAAAGAAGATGTAATGTTCTTCTAAATGTGTTTTTATTTTATTTCCTTCTTCACCTCCATGAATTCTTATTATAATATTATTATATAATAAAATCAGTATATTAAATATAATAATATTTTTATATTGTAGTGGTATGACCTCAAACTCCACAATCATCCATCAAATAGGTTACGAAATCATCATTCATGTGTACGATGGACTATCACCTCATGAACCGATGTCATTTGTTTTTCCATTACCACATTTCAAGCTTAGGAGTAATGATAGATTTATAGTTTATATATATAATATATAATATATATGATATTTTTGATGTTATTATGATTATAGATTTATTATATCACACACTACTTCATTATTTCCACTTTGTGGGAATAAAATATTATTACTTGTGTGTACGAAAAACTTCCATCTCGCGAAGCGATGTGATTCATTCAAGCTTTACTTGAAATTTATTAAGGATGATTTTAATAAATATATGTGATATATATGACATAATAATGATACTATAATGATAATTTATGTATATGTATATATATATATATATATTAATATATCATTTAATTTTTTTTCAATATAACAAGAAAGTGGAAAGAGCGTTGAAATATACGTATGAACTACCGTCTCCATGAACAGTCTATTTCAATTCCTTCCACCAAATTTTTTGGATTAATCTAAATAAATATATAATAAATATATATGATATTTAAATCATTTTTTTACATTTTTTAAATTATGAAATCATGTTCAAAGTAAGAGAAATAAAAAATATGAAGTCAAAACATACTTGTAAAACAATGCATCAATCCAAATTGAATTTTTATTTCAAATAGAGAGGACAAAAAATCCCCAAAATAAGGAGGAATGAAATAGTGCAGGCTGAGGGAATCCCCTCTGGACAAGTTCCTCAGGTTTCAGATAATTAATGGAGATGATACAGGTACTAATGGAACTCTGGTCTGCCAAAGAGGCCAAATGGTCCGTGACTTTGTTTCCCTCATGCCAAGTATGGGTGACTTAGATGTTGTCGACAAAAAGATATCTGTATTTACGAAAAGTATAAGCTATGGAACAAAGAGACAAACTTTTACCACTCATACAATCATGGATGACATTAGTATCAGTTTCCACCTAGGAGATGTTTAGGATATCTTGCATGAAAATGGTGATCCTTGTGAGCATCACTTTGGCCTCATCTTGAAGTGAGGTGCAATTACCATAGAACAAAAAATATACTATAACCAACTTTCCCCTAGGATCTTGAACCACACCCCACCTCTCATAGAACCTATAACACAGGACCCATTCAAATTCAATTTTAAACCTGCAGAAGGAGGGTGCCAATAAACCCATTTTCCCTGTGGCTTGTCAAAACAAGGAAGTGGAACTTGGTTCCAAACCATAAGAAGCTGTAAAGAGAGATCGCCCTACCAATCAGATATGAGAGAGACCATATCCACCAGAGGGAAATGAGTAATCAAAATGATAGACCTCACCAAAGGGATTTGATCATTTAATTTTTCCTGGTTCATCACTTGCCACAGACTCCATCACATGTAATTATAGATCACCGCCCGATCCATCCATTCCCTTCCTAAATCCAGCGATCCATGGAACCATCTGTCTAGGAATAAATAATCCCTAAGATTCCAAGAAGAGAGGGATGTTTCTAAAGACGAACCACACTGCCTGTGCCCATTCCCCTTCATGGAAAAGATGATGTGAACTCTTCTACTGCCTATTTCTTTAACAAAAATTAATCATAAGGTAAGATATTTCATATAAATTTACATTCCATTGATTCCATATTTTTATTCTGCACCAATTCAATTTCATGTGGTGTATATATTTCCACTTTTACATTTAATATCCTGAATAATTTATCCTTCATGGCATTTTATGTTTCAATTTGAATTATTTAATCCAAGGGGATTTGACTTGAAAATTAAGAAATGGTAAATTTCATTTCTCAATTTCACTTTATTTTTTTATGTTAAATTTCTATTGAAATAATCAATTTATTTTAATCATTTTTCATTGGAAATTTATTTTCTATTAAATATCCATATTCTTGTGTAATGGATTTGATAATTACCTAAACCGCATACCATATTTGAAAATGGTGTTTACTTTGAAAGTAATTTTATTAAATGTGTAGATATTAATTAATATGTATCCTTTACTCAATATGGATATTTGATAAGGCACATTGTTGTTTAATTAAATAGATTATTCGACAGATGAGGAACGATTTGGACATGCAATACAAGGATAGCGTACGAGTTAATGAATGTACCTCGATGCATAAGTGGTCTCATGAGACAAATCGGTTGGCCAAATTAGATGGATTTTTACCCATTATGTTTTAAAATATCTTAAGGATAGATCTTGATGATAAAGGTATCATGTTCCTAGGAAACATCACATCCTATAATTAAGAATTTTCCTCATTCAATATTCATTTATTACAATCTAGTATACTTTCACTATGAAATTGTCTATGGATTCATTTGATTATCATTTACTAGTTAATGGAATGTGTTTTCATTTACTTACCTCTCCATATTTATTTTTAATTATCTATTTATGCAATAAAGTTAATTAAATTGAATGTGTTTTCTATTATTTATCTTTCTATATTGATTATTTTCATTGACTCATTACCGCTTCCGCAATATTTGACCCTTATCGAAAATTTAACTCACCATTATTTTGTTTCCTTTCCCAAGGTTGTGAAGATTAATTCTTGGAATGAGTTTTAAGGATGATGATCTTTTACGTTTTAATGATTTATTTTCTATTGCCAATTTAAATGGGTATCATGTATGTGTATATTTTTTCAAAACTACTAAACTGATTAGTCCTTTGGTATTTAAATCTTATATCTATGAAAATTGTAATAAAGTAAGACACTAACTCTGGGCTACTAGGTTTGGGGTTGTTACATTGGGTATCAGAGTAGTTTAGTAGAAACCTTAGAAAAAGATTTATGAAAACATAAATTAGGGAACATTAACCTAAGATATACTTTGAGGATAAGTATAAAAGAACATCCTAATGTTTTGTTAAGGTAGATATTTTGTGGGACTTCCTAGAAATACATCTTGGTTTGGTTACTACAAGTGGACATGGTTCTAAAATATATTTATCTAGGGTTACTAACAATGAAAAGGGTATGTCAGGCTTGACTCAATTGTAACCCGGTACATGAAAATAGGCATTAATGCACACTTAGTTTGATAATAATGGGAGATATGCTTATTATAATTCACATTTTGTCACAAACCATTATGAAATATTTTAAATTAAAGACATCCCCAAAGAAACCAAATTTTATGATTCGAATATTAACAATGAATAATTTTTTAATTTATATTAAGTGTTACATAATATTTTGAAATATAAATTATGATTTTAAAATTCATGATTTTATGAGAAAATACAATATATTCCATTGTTTATAAATTGTATCTATAAGGAATAATGGTATCAATACTCATTCATAGTGTTGATATTTCTCTTCTGGTAAAACCAATACAATTGGTATTGGAAACATAAAATTGTTGCTGTATTACGCTATCTTAATCAAGTTATGAAAAATTACCTTTCTTATATGGATATAAATATTCCACAATGATATTATCCTATACTAGATCTCTTTATGTTATAGAAGACCCCATAATTTAGTAGTACTACTAATCTAATTGTAGCTGAGAAATGGGTTAAGTCTTTAGAGAATATATTTGTGGCATTCAGATATGGTGAAAATGACAAGGTTAAAATTGAAGTGAATTTTCTCAAATGTGATGTTGATTAATGTTGGCCATTGATGCCGAATACTATTGAGGAAGAAGAAATATAACTCATGAATTGTAATGATTTTAACGAGACATTATTTGATAATTATTTCCCTCATGTGAAAAAAATTCGGATTAATAGAATGTTCCTTAGCTTAAATAAAAAGTCTAAACAAAGTGTTTTGGATTATGAATATACCTTTTAAAGTTAGATAGGTATATCATATATTGCTTATGAAACAAAAATTACAATATTGAAAAATTATTTGTAGGTTTTAAGTCAATTCAACAAATGGAACTGGTTTCTCATACCTTTTTATCATATGAAGAAATAGTTTTATGTGCCATAAAAACAGAGAAATTATTATTAGGATATTATATATCCAAGGAAAACTAAGATAAGAAAATTTAATTATAACACCTTGAAAAAAGGAATGTGTCAAAAAATAAGAAGGGAATTAATAAATCCCAATACTGTGAGAAATTTGGAAAAAAACACCCTGGGAAATGATTGAAGGGATTTGGAGTTTGTTTTAAGTGTGGAGAAAAGGGTCATCATATTAAAGAATGCAAGGGGAAGAAAGGAAATTCCTACTATTCATAATTTCACTTATAGGGAGATGTGGAAATATAAAAATTAATTCCCTTGGAGTTAAGGGAAAATACCACAAAAGAGTACAAGGGGAGATGCCCAATCTTATGCGATTACTAATGATGAGGTATAGGTACCCAATGATAGAGTGGTAGGTAAATTAATCCTATATTAAAATTTATCCGATGCCTTGTTTGATTATGGATCATCACACTCATTTATATCTTCCTAGTTTTCTAAGAAAATTATAAATTTCCATTTTCATTTATCAAGGGAGTTGTCAATCAAAATTCCTAATAGAACACTTCTACAAAAAAGTCCATTAATAGTGCTA
Organism: Viscum album; assembly: GCA_963277665.1. Classification (NCBI taxonomy): domain Eukaryota; kingdom Viridiplantae; phylum Streptophyta; class Magnoliopsida; order Santalales; family Viscaceae; genus Viscum; species Viscum album. The sequence continues at coordinate 742,916,808 of OY728155.1, read as the reverse complement.
GAAATGGACTTTATCAACATTATAAAAGTGATGAAAACATTAGTGAGGTTACAAGCCCTGGTCTTTTATCAGTACTGAAAAATCACTAATAACGGGGTCTTTTATCAGTGCTAAAAAAACGCCAATAAATGGGACCTTTATCTGTGCTTTTTAAAAGTGATGATAAAGGAACATTTTATCAACACATTAATTTTACACCACTAAAGGAACCATTTATCAATTATTATAACAGTTCTAATAAAGGGTCTTTTATCATTACTTATATAATAATTGATAAGGTATACCTTTATCCTTGCTTATAAAAGTGCAGATAAAGAACCATTTCTCAGCACTCATAGAAGAATTGAGGGCCATACTGCAGGTCGCTATAACAACACACCACAAAACTAGAGACACATAGGATATCAAAAAAAAGTCCCAATATAAGATTTACATGAAATGAAATTTACAACACAAACTCAAGGAAAAAACACTATATTATACAAATTTATAACATTGGTTTATACAATTACTTATATACAAATTATTACATACATTCAAAAACATCAATGTTACTTTGTCTTTTTATCATGAATTGAATCATGATATTGCTGAAAAAACCACCCTTGATCGAACAAAATAATATCCATTTATAATATTTTTTTTAATTTTAATAACAATATAAAATAAATAAATTTACAAAAAGTATTAATTTTACTAAAATTGATGTAAATTTTAAATAAAAAGACAGACTTGTAGTCATACCGGTCACACCATGCATCATATTGAGGTGTGGCTAATTCTAACACATCTCAAATTACTTTTGAAGTTTTTTCCATAAATTTTCAAAATATTATGAATGTGTTCGCTTTGTTTTGAGTACATCAGTTGTCTTTTTTTATAAAATGTCATTTTAAACTGGAAACACACACTTTTGACTCATTCCGATGACACGATGTATCCGATTTACATGAAACAAATTTTAACACATCAAAAATTAATAATGAATCATTTACCTAAATTATCTCAAAAATACAAGTGTGTTTGATTGGTTTTTAGTGAGTGAAACCTTTTGAACTAAAATGTTGATTTTAAACTGATAATAGACATTTTGAGTCATATTAGGAACATCATGTATTGGATTGAGTTGTGTATGATTCCTAAATGTTTCAAATGACTTTTGGAATGTTGTCTTAAAGTCTAAAAACAATATTAACGTGTTTTTTTGGTTTTGACTAGGATAGTTGTCCATTTTACTAAAATTGATTAAAATTTTAAATAAAAAGATGCACTTGGAGTCATATTAGTCACATCTTGTGTAAGATTGTGGTTCATATGATTCATAAATATCCAAAATTACTTATGGATCATTTTACTAAAGTATAAAAACAATATTAATATGTTTTCTTGGTTTTTAGGAAATCACTTTTTTTACTAAAATGTCATTTTAAATTTGAAACATGCACTTTGAATTAAAAAAATCACATTGTGTATTATATTGAGGTGTCACTGATTCCCACACATAAAAAATGACTTATGAATCATTTTACTAAAGTATTTAAACTATTTTAATTCACTTGGTGGGTTTTGAGTAGGTAATTTATCCTTTTTACTAAAATTAAGGCCAATTCTAAATAAAAACATGCACTTGGAGTCACACCAGTCACATTGTGCGTTTGATTGGGGTGCAGATGATTCATGAACATCTCAAATCACATATGGATCATTTTACTAAAGTATCAAAACAATATGAATGTTTTCGTTCAGTTTTGATATGGTTAGTTTTTTTTACTAACATTGATGTCAATTTTAAATAAAGACACACTTAGAGTCATACCCGTCACACCCTGCATCATATTGAGGTGAAACAGATTACTATATGTTACAAATAACTAATGGATTGTTTTAATAAAGTATCAAAATAATCTTAATGTGTTTCTTTGGTTTTGAGTACATCACTTTTATTTTTTACTAAAATATCATTTTAAACTTGAAACACAAAATTTTACTCATACAGATCACATCGTATATCACTATTATGTGAGAATAATTCATACATGTAGTAAATGATTTATGAATTGATTCCATAAATTATCAAGATAATACACAAACATTTTCTTGGTTTTAAGTGGGTGAAACTTTTTAAATTCAAATGTCAATTTTAAATTTATAATAGATAAATTGAGTCACTTGTATTTTTTACTAAACTTAATGTCAATTTAAAATATAAAAAAGTTCTTGGAGTCATACTGGTCGTATTGTGTGTCAGATTAAGGTGTGGATGATTTCTATACATCCCAATGTCTCAAAAAATCCCAAATTTAATTGTTACCATGATTTCTATTGACTTTCTTTTACAAACTGCCAACACTGCATGAGCATCTTTGAAACAACTACATGAGAGATAATGACATTTATCATTTTGTAAAGGCATTAAACATGGATATGAATATTTTAAAATATATGAACTCCACAAGGAAAAATGAAAATTAAATCAATATTTTATTATATAATTTTATGGTAAAATAGATAAAGTATATAATAACATTACGTTTATATCGTTTGAAATGGTTTCATTCATTATTGTTTGTTATTTTGAGGGATTTATAACATCATCATGTATAAAATACATTTTCTGCATGGTTAGTCAAAAATTTAATTTAGATTATGTTAATGCAGTAGAGAAAATATAATATTATGAGGGAAAACATAACATATTAAAACAAATTTACCTTCTCATTGAACTCTATTTTTTTAAAGTTTACATGGATTTGGTTCCTCTATCGAGAATAAAAATCTTCTATTTTTGACAACCTAAAATTTACAAGACATTTTCTACATTGGGACATCTATGAAATGATCATGATTTCCCTATGAAAGGGTTATCCTCGATTGAATTTTCATCTAACTTGACATTTGTTTTAGTCACCAGCTAGACAATTGACCAATTCTTGTTTTTTGGATTAGATACATAAAATACTTGTACTACTTGTGATTCCATTATGAACGAGTCATTTTTCCCTTTCAATTTTAAAATTCTCCTTCAAAAATCCCATTTCATCAAGTAACACTCCAATGATATTGTCAACCCATTTTCAATAGAAAAGTGACAATTAAAATGTTATATAATAAAAATCATATATCTATTTGATAATTACAAAATATGACATATTTTCATAAATTGGGTTTCTATATTTGGAAACAGATATGTACATTGCTTCATCCACAAGAGTAATACCACTATTTTTCATCATACTGAATTCATCGTGTTCTTTTTTATAGAATGTATAAACATTGATTACAAAACTAGTTTAAGATATAAAATTTGATTTAGATCCTCTAGATAACCATTGAAGGTGTTCAAAAAATGAATTCTAATTTTCAGATAAATCTTTATAAATAGGATCCTTGAACCATCATATAAACTATTGATTATGTGTATTTGATTTCCATCCTTCATCATTTTACGGATTTAATTCTCTATGAATTTATTTGTGGGATTCAATGTATGAATCAACATCTTCACTATTATATAATACGTAAAGTTGTGATTTCTCCCAATCATTTAAGGTAATTATAACAACATCTCTTTTAAATAGAGTGTAATCCACTAAAGAAAGAAAATTCTAACTTTTACCCTTCCCTAGTGACAATTCTTCCCTTATCCCCATTTCAATCAAGTCCATCCTAGACATGATTCCATATTTCTTTTCTCTAGGACCATTTATTATCATTCCAATAACACTATAAAATTATTATTTTTCTACATGCATGAAATCAAGAAACTTTTTAACACACAAACAATTCCAATGAGTAAATTCAAATAAAATTGATCTCTTCTTCAAACCTAATTTTGTAAGGATTTTCGAAAATGGTTTTCTGAAAACAATGTCCATATTTTTTACTTTATTATATAGTTGATATCATGTTATTGGATATGGTGTTTTAACTTGTTCGATATTACCATTGAATAAAATCTTCCAAGATCATTATTTATGTCATTGAGGTAAAAATTTCCAATATACTAAAAACAAAGTCTTCAATGAATGTTTCAACCGAACTGGTTATGCACATTTTTTTTCAAATGGGACACCCCAAAATTCCTTTAATGCTATATATTGATAAATTTTATTAAGAAATGAAGTGATTAATCATTCTATAAAACGTGGACCTCAATGCGAATTATTCACTTCTATGAGAATCATACATTGTAACACGTTTATCCCAAATCAATTTCAAATATTTTATCAATGGAGACAAATAGACATCAATATCATTATCGGTTTGCTTTGGTCTAGATATAAGTAGAGACAACATAATGCATTTTCACTTCATGCATAACCTTAGAGGCACGTTATAATTTACCAACATGACAGTCCATGTACAATGAGTACTAATATGTACACCAAAAGGATTAATTCAATATATAGATAATGCAATACGTAAGTTTCTCAGCTCATTTCAAAATTTAGGAAACTCGGAATCAATTTTATTCCACTGAGGAGAATCTACTAGATGATGTAGGTTCCTATATTTTATTCTTATATCGTTAGGCCATGTTAATTGTCTCATAGTTTATTGACTCCCATATAATCTTTTAAACTGTGTAATGATAGGAAAGTACAATATAAATTTCAAAGGACTTGATTTATTTTTCTTGTATCGATCAATGGCACACTTATGGGATTTTATGAGTGATTCATGGCCCTTGAGAAACAATATGCAATCATTTGGACAAGAATTTATTTTTTATAGATCATTCCCATTGAATGTAAAATTCATTTAAAATCATATGATCAGCCTAGTAGTTTATTTTCTTCTGGTAGCATATCATTTAGGAGACCAAGTAGTTCTATAAAGCTGGTGTCACTCCATCTGATGACAACTCAATGTTGTGCATTTAATATGACTGATATATAATGGTTTCTTGGAAAATCTATTTTACTCCTCAAAAAACTTTGGACAATCATGAAGGTCATCTTCAATTTCCATTGTCATTTATTCCATGCGATATTCATAATCATTTATAATGGTATTCGTATCAAATGATTCATAGACCATAGTATCACCCAATGGCTGTCCACATAAAGTCTTTTATTGTGTTTAATCTAACATTTATAGATTTTATCTATTCTTTGATAAATCAAATGTTCTTACAACTCTTATGGTCTACTTTTTTTTGATTAACTATAATGTAAATAAGGAAAGATGATTTTTGAAGGGTCATATACATTCTCTCTTACAAACTTGATGAACACTTTAAATCTATATTCATACTCATTTTTAAACAATTATTGTGCATCCATTTTTATTTCATATCCATCCTATAGGGTTTATAAAAGTTTAATTTTTTATAATATATAAATAAATACAGATAATATATTCATTATCAAAGGTCAAAGTTATATACAATTTTAATTAGGGAAACTCAAAATTTGATTGTTTTAAAGAAATTTTGTATATAGAAGAAAAAGGGTAATTGGATTTGAGAATAGAATTAATCTACTATAGAAGGTGTTATCATATGAATTCATTAAAAGGTGAAAGTTATAGACAAATCATCCTCATCACCTCATCTCCCAGACATTTATCATTGAATTTTGTTGTTTGACACATCCTCCATCTCTTGTGGATATGAACCTATGTTGTTTTAAATAATCTAAGAAGTATTCATCCAAGGGATGAGTAATTCTCAGAGTAGTACAAACAACATAAACGAGACGATATATGAGTTTTAGGAAACTAATTGTGATAATGGATCTTCAGGAGAAGAATTTAATAAGGATGACAACTTTCTATAAAAGATATGGGGGATGAGTCTCAAGAAAAAAATTGCAACAATTTATAATATAAAAAATTTTATAACTCCTATTCTATTTTTGGATTTGTTGATTTGTCAACCTATGGAATTATTACATTTAAAATTAATGGTATATTAAATATTTGAAAACACATCAAGACTCTTGGGATTTCATATCTCCATACCAACCCATCCCAAGGATTATAGGGAGGTTGTCACATCATATCTAACCATTTGAAGGATTATAGGGAGGCCATATAATACACATTCACCCATCCTTTAAATTCTAGGGAGGTCTATAAATAACTTGGCATAAAGAAATAATACACCTCAATAAGATAGATCACAAACAAGGGAGAAAAACACACCAACCTTTGCAATGTCTATCTGATACACACACATATATATAATGGAATTTATAATACACATAATTACAAAAAAATAAGCATTTAAACATAATTTTTAATGAAAATAAATAAAATCCCTTCATAATTTGGAAATCCAGAACCATAATTTGTGAATAAATAATTATAAAATAACTGTTAGATTATATGTTCTGAAAATGCATATAAATAGGTAGAAAGATATATATTTACACAAATAGAGAGATATATTTATATACCCCTAGGGTCCATCTTGGTTGGTAGTGTCTCTACAGGGACTCGGTGAGGTCTCGGGTTTAAGTCTCTCTGAGTTATTCCATGCTGGTGTAGAGTTGAATTTTGTTATATTTATCCACCTCCCCAAATAATTGTAATTATATATATATATGTTTATAAAATAAACATAAATTGATAAAAATATAGGTTACTATTACAGTATAATGTCACAACATTGTTAAATAAATACAATCCCATACTAATTTTGAAGTCAGAATATTTTTTGTTTGTTGATTGTCTTAAAGACAATTTTTTTGAGATTAATTTAGCTATGTGTTGATTGTAATGAGGTTTTATTTAGAAATAAAACATTTATATTAAATAGGATAAAATATGGAATGATTGTTAACCCATGTGAGAGGACTAGTGGGAATCTCTTTCCGAATGGAAACTCTAACCATTCTAGCTATCTGAGTTCAATTGATGAGAAATAATGATATCATAGAATGTTGAGAAATATTTTCAAATAATTTTTTGACAAAATTATAATTGATATAAATTTAGAGACTTACCTCATCTCAAAATATAAAGGTTATTGATTTGTGAGGCAATCCAAAAGGGAAAATCATTAAAGGCAGTTGTAAAAGGGTGGAAATTCAGTCAAAAAATCATGTTTAGTTGAAACTTTTTTATTTTTTTGAACCCATGAGACAAAATTATACTCAAGGTGATTATATTTCATCCCATTTGTTGACGACTTTACTATAATGATAATTTAATGATTATAAAAACTAAACCAGATGTGGTGAAAATGTTCCGCATTTCCAAATAAAGAGTTTAGAGTGAGTTGGGAATGTGAATAAATTATTTCATATCTAACAATGAGAATGAATTTACCAGATATTATTTTATAATATTTCAAAATAGAAACAAAATTAAACTTGTATAGAAAACTAGGGTATATATATATATATAGTGAAGAAAATTGATTCAAAATAAAAATTTTAAAAGATCAAAACGGGATATCTAAATTAGTAGTAAATCAAAAAATATATCATAAATTATTTTTCAATTCATAATATAGAATAAAAATAGTATAAAATGATCATATAAAAAATAACTCATGACATCATCGAACAAAAAATAAAAAATGAAATAAAAAATACACAAAAAAATTACAAGCCCTACCTCGCTTGGTTGATGAAAATCCACTTTGGAATCCCTAAATGAAACCGATGACCGGTTTTCTGAGGATGTTTGAGCAACTGGAGGCAGTTGAGTGTTGTTATTAGAGCTTAAATTAATAGAGGAGGAGCACTGATAGTGGGATATCATGATGGGTTCATAAATGGTTAAGGTTTTTCTAAATAGATCGGGTCACTTTTTTCAACACTTAAGTAATAAACACTGATAAATTAAATATTTATCATTTATTTTTTTGAACTGATAATGTTAGGTTTTATCATTTATAAAAAATAATAGATAAAATCCATATTTATTAGCGCTAAAGTTTTAGCACTGATAAACATTCATTTTATCAACAATTTTTTAGCAATAATAAAGCCTCATCTTTATCAGTGTGATAAAAGCATTGATAAAGACTTACCTTTATGAGTACTAATTACTTAAGCACTGATAAAGTTTTTATAATTATAACAATAAATAAAAAATTATATATATATATACTTAATTCAATATATATAAATATAAATATAGTAAATATATTTCTTTTTAAATATATTAATTATAATTTTAAAGTTATTTATTAATAATTATAGAAATATTTTTGAAAAATAATTTTTATATCTAATTTAAAGTGCATGGACGCGTATATGGTAAAATTGAGTTAAATTGAATAAATTAAAAATAAGTACACTTTAACAATATTGAAAATATGGATATGTTTTGTGTGTGTGTATTTTTTATAAAAATGCATTAATTACGTATATGTGAAATGAATATAAGACACATTTGATCAATGTTAAATTGAAAAATCAAACAGCACATTCAATTATATATATGTACATTACACTATATATTAAATTAGTGCGTATTTTTAATTCATATTAATTTTTAATTACAAACCACTATTCAATAAATATATGACTATTTAATGTGAGGAGAATAAATATTTTGTAATATATTAATCATATTTATATACATTAATATATATAATTTATTAACATTAATTATCATAATTATCTACTTAATAAAATGTTTAATATTTAACAATGTATAATCAATTTATTCATTTTTATCAATAATTATTTAATTAATAAAATTTGTAATATTTTTTTAATAAACTCATTTTTTATTTTTAATTTATTTAATTATTACATTTTATTTATTTGGGCCTTTATCATTACTACAAATAAAGCACTGATAAAGGGTACCCATTTACAATGATAAAAATAAAGTGCTAATATTGGATAACCTTTATCAGCACTAAAAGTAAAGCATTGATAAATGTTTCCTTTATTAGGGCTAAAAAAATCACTGATAAAAGGTTAATTTTATCAGCTATTTCTTTAGCCCTAATAAAGATGCCATTTATCAGTGCTTTTTTTTGTAGCGCTGATAAACACCTGTGCTATTAAATGTTGGTTTTGTACTAGTGTAAGTATCTTTTCAATAAATATGTACTGAGATATCCACATTATGATACATAAACATGCTTTATTTTACAAAATTATCATCATTCCTCTGGTTTACTTTGATATAATCCTCAGTATAGACTGACTTTCAAAATATGATGCAGAAATTTATTTCAAGAAGAAGGAAATCATGATTTTTGGGGAAGATGTAGAATTCCCTATATTTAGAGGAACAACTTCACCATCCTAGTCATATTTTGTTCCACCCCTAGTAGCTCAATTTAATGAGATTCTATGTGAAGAAGAGAAAACAACATCTAGGTATGTGGAATTGAATCTTCAAATCGAGGATATACCTATTATACAAGAACACCGTGATGTATTTCTTGAGGAATTTCCTGGACACCCCCAGAGTGTGAAGTTGAGTTTTCCATTGATTTATCCCCCTATTCATGTCCAATATCAAATAATCCCGATAGAATAGCCACTATGGAATTATTGGAGTTGATGAAACAAATAGAGGAGTTGGGTGATAAGGGATTTATTAACCCTAGTGTTTCTCCAGGGGAGACCATGTTCTATTTCTTAATAAGAACAATAGATCCATGAGGTTGTGCATTAATTATTGGTAAATCAATTTAATTTTGATAAAGAAAAATCATCCTCTTCCTCACATTTATAACTATTCAATAAACATAACAGTGGACAATATTTTTCAAAGATTGATATTCATTCTGGGTATCACCAATAACAATTAAAGAAGGAAGTAATTTCTAATACAAATTTTAAATTGAGGTATGAACATTATGAGTTTTAATTTATGCCATTTGGATTGACTGATCACCCTCCATTTTTATGGATCTAATGAACAGAGTATTCAAGGATTATCTTGATGATTTTATTATGGTATTCCTTATTGATATTCTGGTGTATTCTAAAATCTATGAGGACCATGAGAATAACTTTTGGATCATTCTTGAAACTCTTTAAATGAAAGAGTAATATGGTAAATTTAGTAAGTCTGATTTATGGATTCAAGAAGTTTCTTTCCATGGACACATTATCTACAGGGATGGAATATCAGTTGATCCTGAAAATAAAATGGTAGTCAAATAATGAACTAAACCAATGAACATAACCGAGGTATGTCATTTCATGGGTTTGATAGGTTACCATCGGTGATTCGTTCAAAATATTTGATAATTGGATCTCCTGTTAACCAAAAATACATGTAAAGGGGTTATGTTTTTTTTGGATAAAGGAATGTAAAGAATGTTTTGATGAACAAAAGAGGATATTGATAAATGATCTGATTTTGACCCTTCCATATAGAAGTGATGGGTTTGTGATATATAATGATGCATCAAAGAAGGGACTTGGTTATGTCCTAATAAAAAATTATAATGTTATTGAATATGCATCATGTCAATTGAAGACTCATGAATAGAACTGTCCCACCCATGGTCTTGAGTTGGCAACTATAATATTCACTTTGAAGTTATGGTGACATTATATCTATGGTGAAATTTTTGAGATATAAATAGATAATAGAAGCCTAAAATACACATTTTAACCGAAGTAGATCAATATGAGAAAAAAGAAATGGATCTAGCAACTCAAGGATTATGATTTCTAAATAAGCTACCACCCTGGGATGAAAATAAGAGAGTAGATGAATTGAATGGGAAAGAGCATGGAATTCTAACACAAATAAGGATTGAGAAGGATATTATGTTCATTGATCTATTAAACATGGACATGGGAATTTCTAAGTAAGGGGAGACATCAATAATTTTTCAAATGATCTCAAAACCATCTTTATTAGAGAAGATAAATAATTATCAATTTTACGATGAGAGCTTTAAGAAGAAGATAAAAGCTATGAATTATGGGAAATTAGTAGAATTCATTTATGAAGAAAATGTTTGGAAATTTGAGAATAAATTATGTGTTATATCTATACATGATCTAAAAATGGAATTATTGGATGACATTCCTATCTCAAATTTCTATATACACCATGATTTCAAAAAGATATGTTGGGATTTGAAAGAACATTTTTTTTAGAATATCATGAAGCGTGGAATTAATGTTTATGTGTGCAGATGTTTGTCTTGTTAACAAGTGAAATATTTGAGGTAGATTCCTAGAGTATTCTTGTATCCCATTCCTATTCCTGTTTGGAAATGGGATGACATTACTATGGGATTTTTAATTGGGGTATTAAAGACTTCTAGAAAGAATAATTCCATATGGGTTATCCTGGATTTCCTAAACAAATTCTCATATTTCCTCATGATAATAGAATATTTACCTCTTGTGAAACTTGAAAGGATATATATTAATGATGTCTTAAAACTACATGGAACACTTATTTCAATTTTTTTAGATCTAGTTTTTTGTTTTATATCGAAATTCTAGAAGACTCTTTAGAATGTTCTTGATATAGAGTCTCTTTTGAGCAATGCCTACCAGCCTCAAACCGATGGATATTCCAAAAGAATAATTCAAATAATATAAGATATATTGAGGTCATCATAAATAAAATTTCATGACAAGAGATAATACTATTTACCTTTGGTAGAGTTTTTTTATAATAATTGTGTCCATTAAAGTATTAAAATGTCACCATATGGATCATTATATAGAAAGATATGTCATAATTCACCTAGTTGGGATGATGTTGGTGAGACTAAACTAGTAGTCCCAAAACTTTTTAAAGAAACAAAAATAAAGTTGATGGTTATTCAGGCTCCCATTAAAGCATGTCAAAGTAGTTAAAAGTGTTATGATGATAATTAGTGGAAAGATTTGTAATTCCATTTGGGAGATCGTGTTTTCTTTAAATTATTTCCATAGAAAAATGCTAAATGCTTTGGTGAGAAAGGGAAGATGAACCCTAGGTACATTAGAACCTTTGAAATTATAAAATAATTAGATTTTTTTTCTTATCATTTAGTAATTCCTCAAAAACCTGATTTAAACAAGACACTATTTAGTCACCCTTTTCATACTTAATTTTCCTAAAAAATTATACTTTTATGAAATCTAATTTTCAAAATAAACATAATTATTTAATTTTTAATATCAAAATTATCATAAGGTGAATTTTTGATATTTTTCTCAGAAGTTTCATTTTGTTGATGAATAGTGAAAACACAAAATTTTAATTGAGAACAGCCTTTTCAAATAAATAATTTATAATTTAAAATTATATTTTTTAATGGTTTTAATGTAAAAATATTTCAATTATAAATATATTAACCTAATTTAGGTAATTTTAACCATTTCCATATATTTTTTTTATATAAAAACATTGTAAACTTTTTAACGTTTTCACTTTAAAAACCTACTTTCTCTCCACGTCTGCAGGATTAATTTTAAATTAATTTTTTGAACTCATTTGGATTTAATCTTGAAAAATTTATTCCATATATGTAACCATAAAAATTTATATTTTATAATAATGTAAAATCAAATTTTCACTTATATTATTTATGAAAATAGTGAAAATAAATTATAGCGATTGAGGTAAAAATGAGTTTACTTAGTTGTTAAACTTAGAGTATAAGGTGTTATAATGACAAAAAATGTTTCAAAACCCAATTTAAGGACTTATTTATACCTTATAACTTATAGTATAGATAATTTATCATTATTGGGTCATTGTTACATGAAACAACATGAGTGAAATTCACTCTTTAAAAAAATTACAAGTGTGCCACACACCCCACTTATAAAAGGCCTTCCCTTATCCCATATTCTTCATAGATTAAAAACCTTTTTTTCTAAAAATAACTACCCAAATAACTCCCCAAAATACCTCCCCTCATCCTATAAGCCTTATATTATGAATAAATATAACTTATAAAGGCATTAGTGAAAACTTAAGTGGATACCCAAAGAAGAGTTAATGTTCATCTAAAAGCATTTTTATTTTATGTCCATTTACAACTACTTAAATTGTAATAATACCAGGATTATATAATGAAATTAGTATATAAAATATACTAATATGTTATTATGTTAAGGGTATGAACTACCAATTCACACGTTTCCCTCAAATGGGCTATGAAATCATCATTCGTGTGTGTGGTGGACTACCACCTTGCGAACTCATTTCATTCATTTTTCCATTAACACCTTTCAAAGTTAAGAATAATGATAGATTTATAGTTTATATATGATATATATTATGTTATTATTCTTTTTTAATTTTTATATCACACATAACTTCATGTTTTCTATTTTTTGGGTATATGATATCCTCACTCATTTATACGGAGGACTCCCGCCTCGCCAAGTGATGAGATTCATTCACCTTTACCTGGAATTTAATAAGGATAGTTTTAATAAGCATAAATGATATATATATAATATAATAATTATAATATAATGATAATATATATATATATATAATTTACTTTTATTTCTTTTAATACGATAATAAAATGGAAACAAAAGTCATGCATATGTGTGATTTACCATCTCCATGAATAGTGTATTTCATTTCCTCTCACCAAATTTTATAGATCACTATAAATACATATATAATGATTAATGATGATATTTAAATCATTATTTAAATTTTTTATTTGATTAAATCATAATCTAATTAAGAGTAACAAAAAAAATAACAAGTCAAACAAAACATGAAAAACCAGGAATTTAATACCCAAAACATTGAAAATAATGAAATATTATTAATAAACCGGTGATAAGACTTTATAAAAGGATCATATATGATATTATATTTATTAATATGTTTCTGTTATAAGCTAATATCATTCTTAAAACCATTATACATGAGGATAAATAGTGTTTAACCAAAAGGAAGTGTAAGATAACATATTTTGTCTCAATTTACATTATATTGACACTTATTTATTATTATGAACCAATTCACATTCATGTGGTTTATATATTCCCCCTTTGACATGTAATATCATTAATAATTTATCCTTAATGGTATTTATGCTTAAATTTTAGTTATTCTTCCAATTATATTTGACTTGAAAATTACCAATTAGCAAAAGTTATTTTGTAATATCACTTTATTTTGTGATTGCTAAATTTCAATTGAAAAATCCCTTTATTGTAATCATTTTTCATTGTAAATTAAATTTATCTTAAATATACATGTTATTTTTTAATGAATATAATAAATTTATAAACAATATAATTTTTTATATACAATATTTACTTAAAAATTTATTTGATTATATGGGGAGATATTGATGAATTCATATCCTTTACTCAATATAGATATTTGATACGGCACATTTTTCAAGAATTAAATCAATTATTAAATATATGAGGAATGATTTGGACATGGAAGACAAGGGTTGTGTACCAGTTAGTTTAATCCCCCTAATGCATTGGTAGTGTTATAAGGCAAATCAGTTGGCTAAATTAGATGGGTTTTACCTAGTATGTTTTAAACTATCTTAAGGATATATTTTAATGGTAAAGTTATCTTATTCTAGTGAAGACTGCTATCTTATAATTAAGAGATTTCATCATTCATTATTTATTTATTTATATCCTAGATATTTTCACTACAAAATTACCTCTGGATTCATTTCATTATTATTTATTGATTAAACGACATGTGTTTTCAGTTACATACCTTTCCATTTTGAATATACCTTATCTATTCATGCAATCAAGTTATTTAAATGGAACAAGATTTTATTTATATACCATTCCTTATTTATTATTCTCATTGACTCATTACTGCTTCCGCTATACTTAACCCTTACCGCGCATTTGATATTAGTCTTATTTTGTTACATTTACATATGTTATGAATGTAACACCCCGAAATTTTATGAAAAATATTCTTTTAATTTCATTGATGTCTTGTGTTGTAAGCTACAACAAGATTGCCTTGCGCTATACGCAACACCGTATGAGTTTGCAGTATACACAACACTATTCTTGGATCAAGTTACACACAATTTTGATAGTAGTTATTCTATGAAACATTGAGTGTATATATATATATATATTCAATGTATAAATGAAATATGGTTGGATTATGTTATACAAAACAACGGAGGAGTCTTGCACAACACGCAACCCTGACTTGGCTTGCATTACACGCAATCGCGACCTTCCTCGATAGAGTGTGTTGTACGCAATACCAGGTTTTCACTAAACAACGATATATTGTTATAATATTATTATGGACTAGCCGTTATGAATAGCATTAACTAAATTTTGAATTTTATGACATTATCTAGAAAATGGTATGAGAAAAAAATAATTTTTTCGTGTAACATATGTATTTTTCAAAAATTGCAGTTTTCCCACCTTTTGATGACACACCCACCTTAAATCTTGTTTTTGACATGTCTATAAGTTCAATTTGAAGAAATAAAATTCATATTTGGAATCATGATATAAACATTTACTTTGGATAAATTTTTCATATTATTCTGATAACTTTCATATTTTAATGAATAGTAAAAACACGCTATATTTTAATTAAAAACAACTTTTTTCATCGCAATAATTTATATGGTTAGATTATATTGTTAATTGGGTTTAAAGTGTAATAAGAATATTTTTTAAAAATTTAATACGATGTTGTTCATTGGAATTAATTTCACTTTGAAATTGGATATAAACAAGTATCAATCTTTTGATTGTTTTTGTTTCTTAAAAACACGCTATTTGTTTTGATAACGAGAATTAATTTTAAAATTAATTAATTCCACTTATATGTTATGAATTTGGAAAAATATACATAAATTTTGAATTCGGAATATCAAATAATGCTTCGGATGAATTTTCGGTATTTTTTTGAAAAACATTAATTTTCGATGAATAGTGAAACCACTTAGTGGTAGTTAAAAAACTGACTTTTTTTAATTTAAATTAAATTTTACAACTTCTGTGAATTTAATTTCAAAAATCCGAGAGACATGGTTAATATGAGGGACTAAAATGTGGTTCAATGAGATGAAAATAATTTTTCGTGAATAGTAACTTTTTACTTTTATTTACCACGGTTAAAAGTAAATATGATAATTAAGGGTAAAAATGATATTATTATTACCATAACACATGTCCAAATTCTATTGGATAATTTTAGTTCGACCAAAAACAACCTTAGGAATAAAATATGACCATTTAGGCCCACTTGGATTAGATTAGGACATTTAATATTAATTTATTTAAAGAAGGGTTAAAATAGTTAAAATCAAAGTTTAATAAGTAAATCATTTTCAATATAGGGTTATACATAAGATAAATTAGAATATAAATATTAATTATAAATATACAAATATTTCCTACATAATGGTATTTTATTTATAATTTTTAGACATTAAATAATGTAATTTATTTATGACACAATGTAGATGCAATAATTATCTTATTAAGGAAATATTGACATAATTGATGTTATAAATACCCAAATAAATGTAATTTGAGACTTTTTATAAATTTAACTAATTTTATAGGTTAATATGACATGTTAGTTTGGATTTAATTAACTTTTTTCGAACTAATAATTCAGTTATGATTTTCACAAAAATCAATTATCAAATAGTGTCAAAATTGACATAAAATAGTTTTTAAAACAAATATTATATTATTAATTGTTATTTTATTCTTAAAAATCTAATGTTCAGAAACATGACTTAGATAAGGTTATATATATTAATAATAAACAACTTGGGGTTCTTTTGACTTGTTATAGTGAGTTTATTAACCTTATAGTGTAAGAAAACAAGAAGACACGGTGAAAGTAAAATTATTTAACTTAAGGTTAAATCAAAATGATAAGGTTAAAATAGAAACCCAAACTTGTATAAATTCCATTTGGTGAGATTATTTCGACCCATCCTCACATTATCTTAGAAATAAATCAATTTGGAGCTATTAATAACCGAATATGACTTTATAATAAAATAATATTTTTAGTTTTTCCAAAGGTGCCCCTCTCCTCCCTTATAAAAGGGAACCTCCTCCTTCTCTTCCTCACACCACTTTGAGCCTTCAAGCTCGGCCAAAACCTGACAAATTATCTTCTACACTTCCATAGAAACATCCTAGAGGTTCTGGTCTTCTTCAAAGACCAATTTTAGTTCCCTAAGAGGAGGTCTCAAAGAGGTGCTTCAAAGAAGAGGTAATGTCCGTTACCGATTCTTTCAACTTTATTTCTTCTTCCACTTCTTATTCTTTAGTTGTTTCATTATGAAGTAATAACATCAGTATAACTCATATACTGATATGTTATTATAAGTATGAAACAACCCTATTTTACCATCTATCCATCCTATGGAAAACGAAATCACCACTCGTGCGTACGTACGGAATACCGTCTCCATGCCGTGGTGAAATCTGTTTTTCCACCAACACCTTACATGGATGGGTATAATGGTGTAAAGAATAACTATATATGGTTATTATAACATCATGATGATTCTGATATATTATACCATCCACTCCAATTCTATTCAATAATTATGGGAATGATATCATCGTTCATGCGTACGTACGGACTACCGTCTCCACGACAGGATGAGATTCATTCTCCCTGTTAAAAATACATGAATGATCATAATGTTTATATAATGAATGATAATGAAATATATGAAATAATAATGCTACTGGATTTATGTATATATATATTTATGTCATCTATTTAGTTTTATTAAATTTAATAAGGAAACGAAAACAACGTTCATGCGTACGTACAACCTACCATCTCCATGAACGGTGTATTTCATTCCTCTTATCAATCTATAATATATATATGTATATGATGAATATATATTATATATAAATCATTTTTTACATTCTGGAATTATTTAAATCAGGATATAAGTAAAAATATCAAGAACTACAAGTCGAAACACATACGATAAATAAAACGATTTTACCCAAAACGCTGCTTTAACATGGAATTTACAAAAGAACTGGCACTATAAAGTCATAAGTGAGACATATATGATATCATAACAATGAATATGATTCTGTAATAAGTCAATGACATTATTTAAATAATTATAAAGGAGGTTTGGATACGTATGAAGCATATCGGACCTAAGGTAAGGGATAATTTTTCAAATCTAATTTTTATCCGAGATTGCTTATTCGTAAGTATTTACTGGGGTTATTGATATCATCCATGTCCATGTTTTATAAAAGTGTATTCATGTATGTTTAAATTCATTTTTACCCATTTTTACTTTTACCCCATGGTATGGAATGCGTCTTTCTTTTATTTACCCTACAAGGTACTTTTTGACTTTTCCGAAAAAAGTACGAAAAGAATGTTTTTTAATATATACGACATGAAAGGATTTTTATGATTTTATAAAGCCTTATTTTCATGAATCTTCCTCCAAAAGATTTCATTACTATTTTCAACAACATCTCTTTCTTTTAAAATTGCATGACGTTTTTTGAAAAGAAATTGATTTTGAAGAAGAAAGGATATTTCCCTCAAGAATTCATTGCAAGTGTTTTATCAAAACCATTTTTTCCATATAAGATGAAATTATTTCATATGTGTATGTTTCAAGTATAATGTCTCTATGATTTACATGGTTTCACTTTTCTTATTATGAAATTATATCCATTTATTTTATATGGATTATGTGATGATGGGATGATGTTTTTGAAACCCATTTTATTCGTTGGGTTATTATGAATGATGTATGTTTATTTTGTGGCACAAGTAAGAATGATTTCAGTAGGAGATGGGTGGTACCTATATCTCCCTCCAATGCATTGGGTAAAGATTTATATCTCATGAGATAGACATAGCTGGAACGACAAGTTAAACCAGTTCAGTAATACATGACTAGAACGAGGAGTAAACTCGATTCAGAAAGGGACTTTGTCCACTAAGATGGTCTTGGAAGAAATGCCTTGGCTACTATGGAAATTATATCATGTGCTTAATGGTTTCCAAAATTACATGTTTTTTAGTACCATGATAATTTATCATTATTAATGTTTCTTCATGATCTATGCCTTACGTACTTCCATGTTTTGTGTCATTGCTCAATATTTTGATGTTTAGATTTTTTGCTCATGTTTTTTTTACATTAAAATGTCTAAGGATTGTTTTATGTTCTCAATGTTTACCCTTACTGAGCATTTGAGATCACCCCTTTTATGTTTTCTTTTCCCCAGGATATAAAGAAAGGTTTTAGGTAAGAAAAAAGGGGGAAGATCTTTATGGGAGATGATGAAGATCTTTCACCACGATTAGAAGATTATATTTCGAGTTTCCAAAGACACTAAACTATTATGGTCCTTGTGTGTCTGTTTTTGTTATTTATTAATTATTCCGCAAAATTAATGTAATTTCCATGTACGTCAAGATTTGGATCTCTACAGTTGGTATCAGAGGAAAGATTTAGTCAACCTTTGGAAACTAGGATGCGAGAACTTTAGTGAGCTCCCCAGAGATATTTCTAAGGTATGTGTAGGGATGTACCTAAGGTTACGTATAAGTATAAGTTATAGTCCTAGAATTATGGTAACGATCATATAATTAAACCTAAGATGTTAGATATTGAAGGTATTACCCCTTTATTATGTTGTTTTCCATAGCATGATTTTTGCCTCTCACACTATTCTTTTTGGGTTTTAGACGATGGCTGGAACCCGAAGGAACCATGTTGATCAATGCAATGGACAATGAAATGATTGTCCTCCTGAACAAACATATGTTATGGAAGATGGAGTGAAAAATCTTATTGCTATACTTACACAAGCTATGAATCATTATGCACTTCCAAATGAGCTGAGAAGGGAACGATATTCTATTGAGTCCTTCATGAGGAAACGTCCACCTTCTTTTAGTGGGTCTTCGGATCCACTTTTTTCTGAACAATGGATCAGTACCACTGAAAAGCTATTTTCAGTTTTCAATGTTCTGAACATGATAAAGTCATCTTAGCAGTATATCGTTTGGAAGGTGAAGCTGATCAATGGTGGAATCTTATCAAGAATACGAGGCCAAGAGATGAAATTTAGTCCATGGAATGGGACGAGTTCAAGAACTTATTTTTCAATAAGTACTTGCCTCATATTCTTCAAACAAAGATGGAGAAGGAGTTTCTTGAACTAAAGAAAAAGGATGATGAATCTGTTGGTGTATACGAAGCGAATTTTACAAGTCTTGTAAGGTATGCATCTGGATTTATCATCCAACCTGAAAGTAAAATTGATTGAGTCTTCAGTGGCTTAAAACCAAATCTTAGAAGGGAATTATCTATAAGAGACTTTAGTAGCTATGAAGAAATTGTGCGTTGTGCTATCAAGGTAGAAATGGAAGTTGGTGTTACTTATCCATCTCATGGTTTTAACAAGAAACCAAAGATGGAGTTCAAGGAGAAATCTCATAATAATGGTGAAAATAAGATGAATGTTTCCTTATGCTCAAAGTGTGGAAAGAAGCATGGTGGAGATTGTATTAAAGGGAATAGAAAATGTTTTAAGTGTAGAAAAGAAGGTCATCGAGAAGCTGAGTGTCGAAGTAATGGAAAAAGGGTTGCTAATGATGTGAATAAAGAAAAGACTGCAGAGAACGCACCACCAACACTTCAATGCTTAAAGTGAAAGGAAATGGGGCATTATTCTAATAAATTCCCTAATCCAAGGGTTAGTGATGATCGACATGATAAACCACCTAAGGCAAATGACAAAGGGAAGTCACATGCGATCACTATTGGCAATGTTGAATATGACAACGATATGGTGGAATGATTAAGTGTTTATGTAATGGGACTCCAAAATAATGTTGTATATAGTATATTGGAATATTGGAATATTTATGTATTGGTCTATTGTGGTTTTCAAAAATTTTATTATACCGGTAACCGTGGAAAGTGATTGAGATATTATTGGAAAAAAGATGATATGCGCATAATGAAGGGATAAGGAGAAAATGAAATGTTTGAAAGTATTCATGAGATCATGACTGATATAAGGAAATAGTTATATCATGGTTTGAGTATATAGAATTTTGGGGTTCTGGTATGTGGAAAGAGTTATCTTTTGACAACACTCATGTTTTCACTAAGATTCAATGGGTATTCATTTTTCATGAGAATACATGATTAAGACCTTCGAATGATTGGAATGTGACCAACATGACATATCTTGTGATATATGGGGATCAATGATGGTATTAACAAGCTTATTATATGAAATATATGGTAATCATTTTCACTATAATATGATAGTGGATTGTAGTATTATAGATAAGCCTAAAGATTGGAATAAATTATGTTGGAAATAAGTTAGTATTGTTTAAGTATAGAAGTTTTTTTGACATTATTGATGGGATGTTATAGTAATGTAGTTTTAGAAAAAGGACAACCTGCAGGATGGGTGACAACCCATCACGTTGGACAAGGCTGTGGGAATCGAACCCACAACTGAAGTGCGACTGGCCTTTATCGCCTGCCACTGGCCTATAGGAAGTCCCTATTTAGTAGAAACTAGTTTTATTATATTAAGCAGTATGATATATGAAGTATAAGTCCATTTTAGGAACCATATATGATTAATATCACTATAGATGGACTTATGTATTTTTGATAACTTTTATAACCTTTTGTTTGAGACAGATGGAATGACCCATCATTCTATCAAATGATCTGCTAACACTTCACGAATGATAAATTCAACTTCATTTCTTTAAGAGATGAAGTGGAAATTGTCCAAAGAATGACCAACGGTGAGACTGTACCAAAATCACGAAATTATTTCTTCTAATTCCAATTTCATCAAATTTAGGGAAATGATCTGGAAAACCAAAAATGTTGTCCTAGTGCCCTTATATCCGATGAATCAGATGGTACCTTAGATCATCACAAATCTATGGCTTTGTGATTGATGGTTTTTTCATAGCCATGTTATCTACCACTCTCTATCAGAACTTGATGGTTAAAGTTTTCTTCCATATACATATTTTCACCTATGTTTTCTTATATGGAAACCCAGTGATGAGTTTCTTTGGGTAATTGTTACATTTCATACTTTAGTTTTTAAAATTAAGTTTTAGTATTCCTTTTTATGATGCGGGTTTCTATAAATAGTAAACGATTTATAACCCCGATGAATTTTGAGGGTGAAATTCATTTTAAGGGGGGTAGAATGTAACACCCCAAGATTTTATGAAAAATATTCTTTTAATTTCATTGATGTATTGTGTTGTAAGCTACAACAAGATTTCCTTGCGCTATACGCAACACCGTATGAGCTTGCAGTATACACAACACTATTCTTGGATCATGTTACACAAAATTTTGATGGTAGTTATTCTACGAAACATTGAGTGTATATATATATATATATATTCAATTTATAAATTAAATATGGTTGGATTTTGTTATACGAAACAACGTAGGAGTCTTGCACAACACGCAACCCTGACTTGGCTTGCATTACACGCAATCACGACCTTCCTCGATAGTGTGTGTTGTACGCAATACCAGGTTTAACTAAACAACGATATATTGTTATAATATTATTATCTACTAGCCTTTATGAATATAATTAACTATATTTTTAATTTTATAAAATTATATAGAATATGGTATGAGAACAAAATAAAATTTTCTTGTAAAATATTTATTTTTCAAAAATTGCAGTTTTCCTGCCTTTTGATGACGCACCACCTTAAATATTGTTTTTGACATGTCTATAATTTCAATTTGACAAAATAAAATTATTATTTGGAATCAGGATATAAAAATTTACTTTGTATAATTTTTTCATATTATTCTGATAAATTTAATTTTTAATGAATAGTAAAAACACGCTATATTTAATTAAAAACAAATTTTTTCATCACAATAATTTATATGGTTAGATTAACTTTTTATTTGGGTTTAAAGTGTAATTATAATATTTTTTTACCATTTAATCCAATGTTGTTCATTGGAATTAATTTAACTTTGAAATTGGATATAAACTAGTATCAATCTTTTGATTGTTTTTGTTTCATAAAAACACGCTATTTGTTTTGATAACGGGAATTTAATTTAAAATTAATTAATGCCAATTATATGTTATGAATTTGAAAAAAAAGACATCAATTTTGAATTCAGAATATAAAATAATGCTTAGGTTTAATTTTTGGTATTTTTCTGAAAAACTTCAATTTTCGATGAATATGAAACCACTTAGTGGTAGTTAAAAAACGGATTTTTTTTAATTTAAATTAAAATTTACCACTTATGTGAATTGAATTTCAAAAATCCGAGAGACACGGTTAACATCAAGGACTAAAATGTGGTTCAATGAGATGAAAATAATTTTTGGTGAATAGTAACTTTTTACTTTTATTTACCACGGTTAAAAGTAAATAGGATAATTAAGGGTAAAAATGATATTATTATTACCCTAAAACATGTCCTAATTCTATTGGATAAGTGTAATTCGACCCAAAACAACCTTAGGAATAAAACATGACCATTTATGCCCACTTGTATTAGATTAGGACATTTAATATTAATTTATTTAAAGAAGGGTTAAAATAGTTAAAATCAATGTTTAATAAGTAAATCATTTTTAATATATTGTTATACGTAAGATAAATTCGACTATAAATATTCATTAGAAATATAAAAATATTTCCTACATAATGGAATTTTATTTATAATTTTTAGACATTAAATATTTTAATTTATTTATGACACAAAGATGATGCAGTAATTATCTTAATAATGAAATATTGAAATAATTGATGTTAAAAATACCCAAATAAATGTAATTTGAGACTTATTATGAATTTCACTAATTTTCTAGGCTAATATGACATGTTATTTCGGAGATAATTAACCTTTTTTGAACTAATCATTCTTTTATGATTTTCAAAAAAATCAATTACCAAATAGTGTCAAAATTGACATAAAATAGTTTTTAAAACAAATATTATATTATTAATTGTTATTTTATTCCTAAAAATATAATGTTAGACCCAATGACTTAGATAAGGTTATATATATTAATAATAAACTACTTTAGGTTCTTTTTGCTTGTTATAGTAAGTTTATTAACTTTATAATGTAAGAAAACAAGAAGACACGGTAAAAGTAAAATTATTTAACTTAAGGTTAAATCTAAATGATAAGGTTAAAATAGAAACCTAAATTTGTCTAAATTCCATTGGATGAGAGGATTTAGACCCATCCCCAAATTATCTTCGAAATAAATCAATTTTTAACTATTAAAAACCGAATATGACTTTATAATAAAATAATATGTTTAGTTTTTCCAAAGTTGCCCCTCTCCTCCCTTATAAAAGGGAACCTCCTCCCTCTCTTCCTCACACTACTTGAGCCTTCATGCTCGGAAAACACCTGAAAAAATATCTTCTCCACTTCCATAGAAACATCCTATAGGTTATGTTCTTCTTCAAAGACCAATTTTAGTGCCCTAAGAGGAGGCCTTAAAGAGGAACTTCAAAGAAGTGGTAATGTCCGTTACCGATTCTTTCAACTTTATTTCTTCTTCCACTTCTTCTTATTTAGTTGTTTCATTATGAAGTAATAACATAAGTATAAATCATATACTTATATGTTATTATAATTATGAAACAACCCTATTTCACCATCTATCCATCCTACAGAAAATAAAATCACCACGCGTGCGTACGTATGAAATACCGTCTCCACGCCATGGCGAAATCTGTTTTTCCACCAACACATTAAATGGATGGGTATAATGGTGTAATGAATAACTATATATTGTTATTATAACATCATAATTATTCTGATATATTATACCATCCACTCCAATTCTATTCAATAATTATGGGAACGATATCATCGCTCGTGCGTACGTACGGACTACCGTCTCCACGACGCGATGAGATTCATTCTCCATGTTAACCATACATGAATGATCATAAAGTTTATATAATGAATAATAATGGAATATATGAAATAATAATTCTACTGGATTTATGTATATATATATATGTATGTCATCTATTTAGTTTCATTCAATTATATAAGGAAATGAAAACATCGTTCATGCGTACATACGGCCTACCGTCTCCATGAACAATGTATTTCATTCCTTTTATCGATCTATAATATATATATGTATATGATGAATATATATTATATATAAATCATGTTTTACATTCTAGAATTTTTTAAATCAGAATATAAGTAATAATATAAAGAATGACAAGTCGAAACACATACGATAAATAAAATGATTTTACCCAAAACGCTGCTTTAACATGGAATTTACAAAAGAACGGGTAATATAAAGTCATAAGTGAAAAATATATGATATCATAACAATGAATATGATTCTGTAATAAGTCAATTACATTATTTAAATCATTATACAGGTGGTTCTGTTACGTACGAAGCATATCAGACCTAAGGTAAGTGATAATTTTGCAAATCTCATTTTTATCCGAGATTGCTTATTCGTAAGTATTTACTGGGGTTATTACTATCATCCATGTCCATGTTTTATAAAATTGTATTCATGTATGTTTAAATATCTTTTTACCCATTTTTACTATTACCCCATGGTATGGAAGGAATATTTCTTTTATTTACCCTACAAGGTACTTTTTGACTTTTCCGACAAAAGTACGAAAAGAATGTTTTTTAACATATACGGCATGAAAGGATTTTTACAGTTTCCTAAAGCCTTATTTTCATGAAGCTTCCTCCAAAAGATTTCATGAATATTTTCAACAAAATATTTTTCTTTTAAAACTGCATGACGTTTTGTGATAATAAATTGATTTTGAAGAAGAAAAGATATTTCCCTCAAGAATTCATTTCAAGTGTTTTATCAAAATCATTTTTTCCATCTTAGATGAAATTATTTCATATGTGTATGTTTCAAGTATAATGTCTCTATGATTTACATGGTTTCACTTTTATTATTATGAAATGATATCCATTTATTTTATATGGATTATGTGATGATGGGGTGATGTTTTTGAAACCCATTTTATTCGTTGGGTTATTATGAATGATGTATGTTTATTTTGTGGCACAAGTAAGAATGATTTCATTATGAGATGGGTGGGACATATATATACCTCCAAAGAATTTGGTAAAGATTTATATCTCCTGAGATAGACGTGGCTGGAATGGAAAGTTAAACCGGTTCAGTAATATAGGACTAGAACGAGGAGTGAACTCGATTCAGAAAGGGACTTTGTCCACTAAGATGGTCTTGGCAACAATGCCCTGGCTACTATGGAAATCATATCATGTGATTAATGGTTGCCACAATTACATTTTTTATTACCATGATAATTTATCATGATTAATGTTTCTTCATGATCTATACCTTACGTACTGCCATGTTTTATGTCATTGCCCAAGATTTTGATGTTTAAATTTTATGCTCATGTTTTTTTTACATTCAAATGTCTAAGGATTGTTTTATGTTCTCTTTGATTACCCTTATTGAGCATTTGAGCTCACCCCTTTTATGTTTTATTTTCCCCAAGATATAAAGAAAGGTTTTAGGTAAGAAAAAAAGGGGAATATCTTTATGGGAGATGTTGAAGATCTTTCACCATGATTAGAAGATTATATTCCGAGTTTCCAAAGACACTAAACTATTACGGTCCTTGTGTGTCTGTTTTTGTTATGTATTAATTATTCCGAAAAAGTAATGTAATGTCCATGTACATCAAGATTTGGGTATCTACAATGAAACTGAATTATTGGAATGATTTTCAAGGATGATGATATTTTACCTTTTTATGATTTATTTTCCATTCCCAATGTAAATGGGTATCATGTATGTATATGGTTTTCCAAAATAGATAAACTGATTAGTCCTTTGGGATTTTAATATTGTATCTATGACAATGAAATAAAGTAAGGAATTGACTCCAAGCTTCCGGGGCCGGGGTTATTACAATCAACTTTGGCTAATTCACAACATGTTAATGAAACATTTTGAGGGATTTGAATATTTTTAATTTATATAAACTAATAGGAAAGTGACCATTGATTACTTAGATTGAAACATGCTGATTCATAAGTTATGTCACATATTAATTTATATGTGCATTATTAGATGAAGGGTAATTTTAATTTTTAGAGAATAGATTTAAATGATTTTTAGGTTTATAATATTTTAAGAATGTTTATGGTAATTTAAGACCATTATATTGATTATTAGGTAAATAAGTATAATATAACATAACTCGATGTAACCTAGGATAAACAAAAAATGATATTGGATAAATTGAGAGTGATATAGGATGAACCAAGTCTAATACAAGTTGAACTGGGTAAACTATATACTAACATGATATTTTTATAAAGTGATTATTCTGGTTGTTTAATTTTATTATGATTATTTATGATAATTATCTTATAATTTTAATCACTCATGTAAAATATTTTGGTTTTAGTAATTGATTAAAACCTAAATAATCAAGTTAATGATGGGTTTCATGGAAAATGTGGGGATTCTTCTATTAAAAAACTTACTAGGATAAGGGCTTGAGTGATAAATCTCATGATTAAGAAAAACTAGTTATCAAAAATTATGATTAATGATGTGAATATAATTGAAACCCAAAACACACCCAAAAAGAGAATAATGACTTATCAATGATGATAGGGTTATAAAAATTATTAAAGAAAGAATATTTAACATCCCACATGTCAAAAATGTTGGTAGAAGAACCCAAAGTAATGCCTCAAAGGAACAAGAAAATGTTTCAAGTCTAGATGGATTGTAAATCAATATCATGATTATAAAAGTGAGATAATTTTTTTGGATAATATAAATGATAGTATAAAATTACCAACTAATATGCCATCCATATATCTATTCTTAAAATGCGAGGAGTTTTGGATGTATGAAAATTGATGCCCCATCCCTAGAATACTGAGGTTAATAGGAATCTATCACCTTCTATACCAAGGGAATATGGTAAATTATATGATATTACCATCACTAAAGTGAATCATGATACTTAATATGCACTTATCCTCTATTATATAGTTGTGAATATATTCTTTCTATTTGATTCCAAGAAACCTAA
This sequence comes from Viscum album, assembly GCA_963277665.1. Classification (NCBI taxonomy): domain Eukaryota; kingdom Viridiplantae; phylum Streptophyta; class Magnoliopsida; order Santalales; family Viscaceae; genus Viscum; species Viscum album. The sequence goes on along the minus strand of OY728155.1, from coordinate 742,888,806 downwards.
TATATATATAGAGGAAGTTTTTTAAGAGAATTGAATCACCACCCTAATGTTTTGATTATCAATGAAAAATTCTATTTGTAGTATTATTTAATTCCAATTTAAATTTTATGGGAATGTGTCTTGTTAAAATATTATTATACTTCCTTTAGACAAATTTAATGTGATTTTTGGAAATGGATTTGTTCTATCCACTTAGAGGAAAAATTATTTAGAATAAAAATATCACATTTCCTATGAACCTATGATAGTATATAGATACATGGATGATTATGAACACCATTTGTAAGTTACTTATATCATTTGGATATTGATACCATATAATAGTAGTCACTGGGCTAAAATGGTCAGATATAATCTCAATAATAGGGTTAAGCCTTTTTTTTGGAAAAATGTATGTTTTAATGTTTGTAAGGTTGATATATTTCTATAACTATATATTTTGTTGTTTCAATATTTTATATTCTCATAGATTTTTACATTAGTATGTGATAATTGATATTTTGAGAATGAAATTTAATTACGGTGGGAGAATGTAACACCCTATCTTTTAGAAGACATTAATTTTTTTAATATTCTTTCAAAATAATTAAAACTTGATTAGATATTTATCCATAGATGATGTGGACCAAAATAACGAGAATTTATTCAACTATAATAGATCATTACAATCAAGTTAAAAGAAAAAATGTATCACATAGAATGAATTATTATATGTCATGACTCACTACATCCATTGAAATTGTAAAACATTGAAGGGGACAATATACAACAAAGAATAAAATATTTAAAACTAGAAACTCTCTTCGACTATCGTTGCCTTCGAGAATAACCATTAGTATAAATAGACATATAATAAGAAATAATATCATGAAAGGGGAAACATTTATGTATTGTTCATGAAAATTTTAAATAATATATTTTATAAAAAATAACAATGGAACAAAAATAGAATAATTAATTAAAATATTTTATTATAAAAATATTTTAATAAACTAGAATATTATTATTAAATAATGATATGATAAATTCAAATCAATATTTTAATATCATTATATTGATAAAAATTAAATGATTATAATATAAATAATTAATAATAAGTTAAGAACATTTTATCCTTAAAGATGCATTTTTTTAAAAATTGGCTCTTTTTATAAAATGCGTTTTTTTTAAAAACTAAATATATTACGGTTAAATAATGATAATTTATTTTTTTGATATAAATTAACAGTAATTTATTTATTAATGTATGTGAAATAATATTAGAAAACAAATTTTTTTAAAGTCACTTTTCTATAAAAGTGGGTTTCTTTATATTTTGTATTTTATTTTAAATGGAAAAATTTAAAAAACATTAGATTTTAATTTTATAAAATTAAATTCCTTTTAAAATTATAGATATCCAAATTAGGTTAGGATATATTTTTTTAAATTTAATAAAATAATTGGTTTTTAGTTGAATAATGAATAAATACCAATTTCGATAATACTATCACCTAATGAAATTATCGTATTATAAGAATGGCATAAATGTTTTTGAAATAATTTTTATATAAAAATATATATTATTAATTTAAAATTAATCATTTAAAAATACTATGTTGAATTTATAAAACTCATGGTAAATGTTTTGGAAACTTAAGAAATATTTTACTCTAAATTTATTTTTTAAAAATTTATTTTTTTCTTTTATAGAAAGTAAATCTATAAAAAATGGATTTGTAACACCCAGATATTTTAAAATAACATTATTTTTGATAGTGTATTCAACATGTCACATTTAGTTTAAATGAATAGTGATATAATATTAAAATATTATTATATGAATGTGAACGATTTAACCAAGCCATTAATTTTTTGGGTATGAATAATATGAACTGGTTTATGAAATATACCTAAAATTACTCTATAAATTTATTTATAAATTTTTAATAAGTACTAAATATTTAATAATGATGTTTTATTATGTAAAAAATCTGTTCCCTTAAAAAATGATTTTTATCATTTTTTGTGATAAAATATTATAATTAATTTTTGGAAATTTCAGAAATTTTATTTTATAAAATGGAAATAATTTTTTAAAATCAGTATATAAAAATTTACTCATAGTTCAATTTTTAGATTTTTTTTAAGATATTGATTTTTCAGTGAATAGTAAAAAATACCAAATTATGTAAAACCATCATTTCTTTTTAAAAAATAAGGTATTTAAAATCCCATTATTATTTAATTTTTATTTCAATGTCACATAAGTATTATTTAGTTATATTTAATCCAATTAATAACATTTTGAATCATATTTATGTTGGATTTTAGTATAGGTTTATTTTTAGGATTAAAATCACATTTTTCTGAAAACTATTTTAAAGTACATAATGTTTCTCTATTTTAATTAATTATAATAATCCCTAAATGGGAATTATTTAAATTAAATATATATATTATTTATATTCACCCAATGTTTTATCAATGTAATTCTCTTCTTATAATTTTGTCTTATAATATATTCATATAATATTACAAATAGAATATAATAAAAACCATATAAATAAAGAACGAGTGAGATAAAAGGTATCTCTTGAAGTTAAGGAACATATACTGATGAAATAGTATCTTAAACTTTGGAATAGTAATGCGAACCTTATGAATAGTAAACTGGCCAATGTAATATTAACCTCACAAATGAATGTTTGAATTAAACTTATCCATCTTATAACTGCTAATATGGTATAATTATATCTTAATATAATCAAACAAATATTTTAAAAACATATTGATTAAGTGTTGGTATTTTCGTAAGTCATGTATATTTATTTAATATTTTGTTATTAATTTAAAAAATTTTAAAAAATAATTTTCATAAAATGAATTAAGAAATTATTATTTTGATGTCTTATGATCATAAGATAATTTTATGTGACCTTAATTAATTTTTCAAAGTGTTAGAAGAGAAGTTTTAATTTTAAAATTTGTATTTTTATAATAAATTTTGATTTTAATTAAAAATTAAATTTATCATATTTAGAAAATTATTTTTGAAAAATGGATTTAATTTTTGGATTCTATACATTGAAAAATGGTTGGGTTGATTTTTTTGATTTTAATGAAATACTTGAATTTTTAATGAATAGTGAAATACGGTAATTTACCGTATATATACATTATGAGTTAAATACACAATTCCTAGAATCATTGCTGATGTAATCACCCTTGGTTAGAACTCCCATACTCTCTTTACTAGGTTTGGTCAGAATAATCGAGACTATTCACATTCTTGAGCAGAAATAATAAACTAATGATTAAAATAATGGGAAACCCCTCCTCTACTTGACTATAAATACCACCCCTCTTTACCTCTTCTTATCAATCCACTCAATCCTTGTGCCTTGTATAAATTCCGATAAAATCCCCTCCCAAACTCTTCCCCATGTCTAGAATCCCATTTTATCTTTATTAGGCCAAAATATCTCCCCTAAAGAGGCTCTCAAGAAAGATATATTCAAGAGGAAAATTACTCTTTTCATTTCTTTTATTTTCTTTCAATTTCCTTTATTTCTTTTTCTTTCATCACATAATTTCATAAAAATGTTATGATAACTACATTAACATACATATACTTCAAATTTTGTTATGATAATTTAATTATTCATCATCATCTCTCTTTTCCCCTCCTTTTATACTAGAAATGAAAACACTGTCTGAGATGTGTTAATTTATCACATTCAAGGGTGACAAGATTTCAATTTCTATTACCATCTTAAATTATGGTCATGAAACCATTTTTATGGTTCAAATAGACTATAATCTATGTATTATATCTAATGTAATGTTCTGTAATCTATTGTACACATGATTTTAACTTATAAAGAAAAATGTGTCTGATGTGATAAAAAATTTCCAATTAACCAAAACAGTTATCATTAAAGTTTTATATAATGATTCAACTAAACTCCAAATAACCAAATGAATTTTATAACCATGTAATATTATGGATGTTCACTAATAAAATACAACTTCAATTTTGTACAACCATTCTCCTCTTACATGTTTATCCTTACATGTATATACGTTATCAAATCATGAAAACCAAGGAAGAAAACACTCCCAAATAATGAAATAAAACCTCATAACCCATCAAAAAGGTCATGAATGAACTTTATAAGGTTATAAAAACAAATTAAATGAATAATAGATTCTATAAATATTAATTAATTAATGTAATTTGGTTATGCTGGCATTAAGATCAAGTGAAGGACACCATCAGACTTAAGGTAAGGGTTTCTACCCGAACCTCCATTATTCCTTTAGGTTGCTCTATATTTATTTTTACCCAAATTATTTTATCTATTATTTTTAATAAAATATTATAAATTCTGTTTATATGCTCCAAACTCATGAATCAAGATCCCTTCATCATTCTCTTTTGGGCATAAACATGTTTGTATGTGGTTCCCTCCTCAATACTTCCAGATAAGGAAGCCCGTTTAAGGGAACCTACCGAATTGTTACCCAATTTCAAGAACACTCTATCATCTATTTTAAGCCACAATTTTTTTTATAAAATCAGACTTTCTGTTATTAAAACCTTCTTGTTTAACTTATGGTTTTATATAAAATAATATACCATTTTCTGTTTATAATGATCTTTAGTATTTCCCTTAAAATGACACTATAATGTTTTAATGTTAAACTTTTTGAAACACTATTAATACATGTTTTCACTTCTAATTGACTTCACATAACATGATATATCCATATTTTCCCTTATTAATTTCCATGTATTTTTTTATTCCTTTCTTTCATGGACACTTTTATTATACACCCATTTATTATGTTTTATGACATGATTGTGATACCGATTTCATTCCATTGGTACCCGTATGTTTAGGAATGATTGATTATATATGATTCTATATGTGGAAAGAATATTCAAAAACAAGTTATGATGGGTGAACCTATATAGCTCTTCAAAGAATTGGGTAATGTTTAGTCTCATGAGACGTCAAGTGAAACGGTCTTGGAGGTCAGCCTTGACTCGTGCAACCACGTGAAACAATCTTGGTGGTTAACCTCGACTTATGATCCTCTATGTGAAAAACTCCTTGAATCATGTTAAAGTCATGTTTTATATTTATTACACATTACTATGAATCCATCTTTATATTATCCCATTATTATATGTTATGATTCCATATGTTCCATGCCTTTTTATATCACGAGGTCATGCCTTCTAACCCATGTGCTAAAGCTTTATTCTTATGTTTATTCCCTTATCGGTCTTTTTAGATTATAACTTTGTTCATGTTATCCCCATGTTATCCTATGATGATTTTTGGACACAATTGAAGTTAGGATCTCTTTATGATGATTACATAAAGAAATGTTTCATCTAGTCCATGTTATGAGTTTTATGTATGTATTCTTGCAGGACTCTAGGATTTATGATACTTGGCTTGTAATTTGATGTTTAATTATTCTTAGATTCATGTAATGATATGTGTAAAAGTATGGGTCACTATAGATGGTATTATAGGATTGTCTAGTTATTTTTGGAGATTATTAATAGATAACTTTAGTAAGAACCTTGGGGATGAAACAAAGTATAAGAAATCATCCCAAAATTATGGTAAGTATAGAGTAAGTAGTTTATCAAGAAAATACTTCCCTATCTAGAAACAAACAAGTGGAGGTGGATTTGTAATAGATATATCTAGGGGTAAAACTCAAAAACACTTCTTTTAGAAAGACTCAAATGAAAACTTGTGCACAATAATGGTCCTTAATGCACTCCTGGTTTGAAACTCCTAGTGGACATTATTTGGAAAATTAATAAGATTAGTACAAACCATTATTAAGGAAAAAAATTATCCCATAAGAATAATTGTGAGGAAACATATCATGGATTACCTAGATAAAACCCAAGGGAATCACAAGTTATCACATACTTTTCCATTAAGAGTTTATCCTTTTATGGTTAAAGATTCCATTTTTATGCTAAGTATTCAAGCCCCCTAATGGTACATTATTTTTCTTAGTTAATGGTGGGAAATAAAATAACACATGCCAAAAATCAATGTGATTGGAAATGTGATGATTTCCCTAATGATATGATAGATATGATGGGAACAAGTGCTCAAAACATTATGAGAGAACTTTCTCAGCTAGCTCAAGTTATGAACAATAACTTGAATCATATGGAACTAACTCCTCCTCTATGGGATGATCAATGTGTTGTAGAATAATTCATTTGAAAAATGCCACCCATGTTTAGTGGATATTTCAATCCTTTCATAATAGAAGATAGAATTAAATCCATTGAAAAGATATTCTCTATACTCCAGTGCTTAGAAGAAAAGAAATTCATACTGGAAGTCTATCATTTTTATGGTGAATCTGATCAGTGGTGGACACTAATCAAGAATACAAGGTCCTAGGAGGAAATTGATTCCCTGGATTGGTAAGATTTCAAGAAAATATTTTTCCCAAACCCTCCATCTCAAGATAGAAAGAGAGTTCCTTGGGCTTTAGTAGAAAGAAAATGAGTCCATGAGGGTATATGAAGAAATATTCAGAAGTCTTGGAAGATACGCCTCTGGATTTGTCATGAACACAAAAAAGTAAGGTGGATATCTTCTTTATCAGACTAAATAAAAGCCTTACAAAAAGTGTTCGTGAATAGATACTTTGAAAGTTATGAGGATATTGTCCATTTTCCCATAAAGTTTGAAATTGAGATTGGATTTTCTCAATGGTATCATAGGACTGGTGACAAAAAGCTAAAATTGGGGTCTAATATTGGTGGTTCAGCAAATAAATACCATGATGGAAAGAAGATTCAACATCCCACATGTAAAAATTGTGGGAAGAAGTATATTATGAACTATATAAAGGGGATCGGGAATTCCTTAAAATGTGGAAGAATGGGACATCTAGATAAAAAATTCCAAAAGGATATAAATAATGCCAATAATGCGGAATAATTAAGGAATGTTTAGATCAACACTCAACCTATAATGTAGTGTTACATATACAAGGAACAAGATAATTATGCAAACTATTTTCCTAAGCCAAGGGTTTTTAGAGAAAATCACCAAAAACCACTAAGCCAATAAGGCAGGGCTTATGATATCACTACTTCTAAGGTAGATCCAAACAATGATGTACTGAAAGGTACACTAGTTATTCATTAATGAATAGTTAATGTGCTATTTTATTTTGGTTTTACACATTTTTTTATATCATGAATGTATAGTAGAACTATTCAAAAACCTCCTTAAAATTTGGAGATTGATTTTTGTGTGAGAGTATAAAATTGTAAAATTATTGAATATAAAGTATATAACTCCTCCTCGATTAATGTTTGTGGACTGAACCTCCCCAAAAATATCATCATACTTACTTTAGTGGAGTTCTGTGTTATATTGGGAATGTATTGACTATCTTTATAAAAATCCAACATCAACTATCAGGGAAGGGAGATCACTCTTCACATCCCAAAGTATCCAATAATGATTTATAAGTGTATGAGGAAGATGAATCTCCTTTAGAATCATCATCTCAAGTCTGGACGTTACTGAATTATGAGAAATCATGTCTAGCTTAAATTATTGAGACAAAGGAGATAATCAAGCTTGAAGAAATTCCCATTGTAGGTGACTACATTATTGTATTTACTGAAAAATTCCAAAGCCTTCATTATGATTGATATTTTGAGTTATCAATTGAACTTATTCCTAAATCCCTACCTATATCAAAGAAACCTTATAGAATGGGATCCTTTGAGCCAAAAGAGCTAAAGAACCAGTTATAGGAGAATCTAAACAAGGGTTTTATATGCCCAAGTTCTTCACCTTGGGGAGAACCAGTCCTATTCATCAAGAAGAAGTATGGATCAATTCACATTTGAATTTATTATTTTGAGCTTAATAAAATCACAATAAAGATCAAGTATCCCCTACATTGGATAAATGACTTGTTTGATCACCTTCATTGGACCATCTATTTTTCTAATGTGGACCTTCGGTCGAGATATCACTAATTAAAGTTGAGGAAGGAATATATTCCCAATAATGAATTTTGAATGGATTATAGACGCTATGAGTTCATAGTGATGCACTTAAGATTGACTAATTCTCAAGCAATTTTCATGGATATAATGAATAGAGTATTTAGAGATTACCTAGAAAAATTTGTGGTAGACTCTATTGATGATATTCTGATTTACTACAAGAGCTAGGAGGAACATGACAAGCATTAGAATACTATTCTAAATACTTTATGAAGGGATAAAATATATGTAAAATATAGTAAATGTGAGTTATATATAGAGGAATTTTCATTCTTTTGGCATGTAATCACCAACAAAGGGATATCTATAGACCCTTCCATGACAAAGGAAATCAAAGAATAGCCTCAACCGACATATATAATGGAGATCTGTAGATTCCTTGGTCTATCTGGTTATTACTGATGATTTAGGAATAAATTTTCACATTTTTCAAAACCAATGACCATGTTGACAGGAAAGGGGTTGAAGTTTTTTGGACTTAAGAATGTGAGTAAAACTTCAACGATCTCAAAAAGAGTATTATCTCTGTGCCGGTAATCACACTCCCAACAAGTGGTGAAATTTTTGTGGTGTATAGCGATGCTTCAATGAAAGTATTAGGATGTGTTATAATGAAAAATTATAATGTGATAGCCTAAATCTCAAGGAATATGAAAATCCAAGAGCAACTCCATATCACTTATGATCTGAAGTTGGCGGTTGTGATCTTTTCATTGAAATTCTAGCATCATTATCTCTATGGGGAGACGTGTGAGATATAAACTCATCACAAGAGTCCTAAATATATAGTCCCACAAAAATAGGTTAATATACACCAAAGAATATGGTTAGAGATCATAAAGGATTATGATTTCTCAATCCACTAACAAATAAGTAATCCAAATAAGGTCGAATATAGTATAACTTGAAAGGATCTTACATCTTTATCAATGATGAGAATTGAAAAGGGTCCAACATTCTTAGATTTGAAGAGGATGGACATGAGAATAATTAAGGGAGGAACATCACAATCCTTTATCAAATGGTTGTTCAACCATCCCTAATGGAGAAAATAGGGTATAATCAAAGAAAAGATGTGGAATGTTTGAAAAGGGTGGAAGCTATTAGAAATGGGAAATCTTATGAGTTCAAGATTGACCAGGAAGGATTTGTAATATTTAGGTCACAATTACGTGTGCCATCTGATCCAGAGATAAATAAGGATCTTTTGAATTGTGCACATATCTCAGCCTTCTCTATTCACCTAGGGAGTAAAAATATGTAACAATATCTTCAGAAGAATTATTGGTGGGAAAATATGAAGAAGGAGATTGCTGTATATATATCAGAGTTCCTGGTATGTCAGTAAGTGAAGGATGAAAGGAAAATGTCTTAGGGTATAATGAAACCACTAACCATACCAGCATGTAAGTAGGAGAACATAACCATGGACTTAGTCACTAGACATCCAAGGACATCCATAAGAAACAATTCTATATGGGTCATTGTGGATCATCTTACAAAGACAACTCACTTTATCATATTTAGAGAGGAATTCTCATTGGATCGACTTGCATGGATATTTATCAAAGAGGTTGTAAAGATACATGTAGTAACAATATATATTGCATCTGATATAGATCCCATATTCTCCTTGAAGTTATGAAAAAGTATCCATCATGCTCTAAGAACAGAACTAAAATTTAGTACGACCTATCATCCTCAAACTGATTTCCAATCTGATCGAACTATTCAAACACCAGAAGATATGTTGAGATCATGTTCTACATACTTCCAAGGAGGATGGGACCAACATCTTACATAGGTAAAATTATATTACAATAATAGATTTCACTCATGCATTCGAATGTAAACATATAAATCCTTTTATGGGAAAAGGTGTAGAACACTAGTGTGTTGGGATTAAGTCAGTGAGTGTAAGCTGTTAGGACCTGAAATGGTAGAAGAGATGGTGGAGAAGGTAAAAACTATTCAATAACACATCAAGATAGCCCAAATTCAACAAACTAGTCATGCATACAATCTTCGATGAGACCTTGAGTTTAAAGTTGGAGATATGGTATTTCTCCAAAAATCTCCAAGGAAGAAAGTTATGAGATTTGTGAAGTAAATAAATCTAAGTCCCAAGAACATCATCCCCTTCGAGATTCTTTATCTTGTCAGAGATGTGGCTTATCGAATAACACTTCCACCCACCATGTATAAACTACCCAATTTCTTCCATGTATCGCTCATAAGTAAGTACACACTATATCCTTCATATATAATGTCTTCATAGGTGGTACAGTTAAAGAATGATTTTCCTTACAAGGAGAATCCAATGAAGATCTTGGATTGTAGAGATACATTTCTATGTAACAGGACTATCAATTCATCAATTTACTATGACAAAACCATAAGTACGAAGTGGAAACATGGGAAATTGAGGTATCAATGAAGGAAAAGTACCCACACCTATTTACATCATAGAATGTAAAACAAAATTTTGAGGGAAAAATTTCATAAAGGGGAAGAATGCAATGACCCAAGGTTTTATCATTGGATGTACCTTACTAAAATTATGTCTTATAGTATAATCATATAAGTTTATAAATATAATAAAGTAAATCCTGTATAAATAAATAATGTGTGAAATAAAAGGTATCTAATGAAGTTAAGGAACATATACTGATGAAATAGTAACTTGACCTTCATAATAGTAATGTGACCCTTATGAATAGTAAACCCACCAATGTAATTGTAACCTCACCAATGAAATTATAAATAAAATATATCCATATTATAGGTGAAAATATGTTATAATAATATCTTAGTATAAGTAAAAAATATTTTATAAAATCATTGATTAAGTGTTGGTTTTTTTGCAAGCCATGTATATTTAATTACAATTTTGTGATTAATGTAATAAATTAAAAGAAAATTTATTTTCATAAAACTAATTCATAAATTATTATTTTTATGGCTTATGATCATTATATAATTTTATGAGTCCTTAATTATTTTTTCAAAGTGTTAGAAAAGTAGTTTTAATTTTAAAATTTGTTTTTATCATGTAGATAATGTTTTTTTATTTAAAATTAAATTTCTCAAATTTAGGAAATTATTATAAAAAAATGTAGTTTATTTTATGTATATTCATGTTGAAAAATTATTAGGGTGAATTTTTGGGATTTTTCTGAACTCCTTGAATTTTTTATGAATATTGAAATATAGTAATTTACCGTATATATACATTATGAGTTAAATACACTATTATGAGTACCATTTCTGATGTGAGAACTATTAGTTAGAAATAAAAAGCTCTATTTAATATTTTTTTCACAAGAATAAATACTATTCGTATTCTTGAGGAAAAATATTAAACCAATCATTAAAATAATCAGAAACCCCTCCTCTCCTCCACTATAAATACCACCCATCTTTTCCTCTTCTCTTCACTCCCCTCATGAATTTTTCCTTCTCTAAATTCTGATAAAATCTCTTCCCAAGATCCTCCCCATGTCCATCAGCCCTTGGTCTCTTGAAAATACCAAAAACTCTCCCCTAAAGAGGCTCTCAAGGAAGATATATTCAAGAGGTAAATTCATCATTTTATTTCTTTTATTTTTTTTCAAGTTCATTTATTTAAATTTATTTCATCAACTCCTTTCATCCAAATGTTATTATAAATACAGTACCTTACATGTACTTTTAATATTTTTATTATGATGTAATAATTCATCATAGTATCTTCTTTCCCCTCCTATTATACATGAAATGAAAACACTGTTCGAGATTTGTTAATTTATCACATTCAAGGACGCTAGGTTTTCAATTTCTATTACCATATTAAATTATGTCCATGGAATAGTTTTAATTATTGAAACAGATTATAATATATTTATTATCTATAATTTAAGGTTTTGGAATCTTTTGTACACATGATATTAATTTATAAAGAAAAATGTGTATGACGTGATCAATAATTTCCAATTAACCAAAAAATTTATCCTTAACGTTTTATATAATGATTGATCTTCAATGAAAATAACAAAATTATTTTTATAAACAGGTAATATTATTTATGTTCACTAATAACATTCTACTTCAATTCTGGACAACCACCCTCATCTTACATGTTTATCCTTACATGTATATAAGTAATCCAATCATGGAAACCAAGGAAACAAATGCTCCCAAACTATGAAATTGGACCTCTTAACCAATAAAAAATGTCATGAATAAACTTAGTAAAGTGATAAGAAATAAATTAAACGAATGAGAGGTTCTTGAAATATTAATTAATGTAATTTAATTATCCAGGACATTAAGATCAAGTTAAGGACACCATAAAACTTAAGGTATGAGATTATATGTGAACCTCTATTATTCCTTGAGGTTGCTCTATCTTTCATTTTACCCAAATTAAGTTATATATTTTTTATGAAAATATTTTAAATTATGTTTATATTCTCCAAAATCATGTATCAAGATCCATTAATCATTCTCTTTTGGGGATATACATGTTTTTAAGTGGTTCCCTCGTAAATACTTTTTGATAAGCAAACCCATTTAAGGGAACTTCCCAAATTATTTCCCAATTTCAAGTGCACTCTATCATCTTTTTTATAACACAATTTTTTTTTATGAAATCAACTTTTATTGTATTAAAACCTTCTTATTTCACTTTTAGTTTTATATAAAATACTATTCCCTTTTGTATTTAAAATGCCCTTTAATATTTTCCTTACAACCGTAGTAAAGTATTTTAATGCTAAAATTTCTTAAATACTATTCATACATGTTGTCACTTATGATTGACTTCCCTTAACATGATATATTAATATTTTCCCTTATTGATTTCTATGAATTTTATAATTCATTTCTTTCATGGACACTTGTATGATACACCCATTTATTATGCTTTATGACATGAATATGATACCCATTTAATTCCATGGATACCCTTATGTTTATGTATGATTGATTATGTATGATTATGTATGTGGAAAGCATATTCATGATCCTATTATGATGGTTTCACCCAGATAGAACTCCAATTAATTTAGTAAAGTTTAGTATCAGGAAATGTTATGCGTGACGGTCTTAGTGGTTATCCTTGATTCGTGCTACCATCTGCAACTGTCTTGGTGGTTTACCAAGACTTGTGCTCCTCTATGTGCAACGAGCCTTGAATTAGGAAAAAATAATGTTTTATGTTACTTACTCATTACTATTAATTCATGTTTATATGATCCCATGATTATATGTTATGATTCTATATGTTCCATTCCTTTTTATATCATTATATCAAGCCCTCCAACCTATGTGCTAAAGATTTATTCTTATGTTTATCCCCTTACTGGGATTTTTAGCTCATCCCTTTGTTCATGTTATCCCAAAGTTATCCTATTAATATTTTTTGAGAAAAATTTAAGTTAGTATTTCTTTATTATTATTAAATAAATAAGTTTTTCATTTAGTCCCATGTTATTAGTTTTATGTACCTAGACTTCCAAGACACTAGAATTTATGATCCTTGGCTTGTAATTTGAAGTTTAATTATGGTTAAAATCATGAAATGATATGTTTAAAGGCTGGGTTACTATATTATTCATATAAATTTATCAATTTAAAATCATATAATGAATATTACTAGTAATAGAGTTGATGTAAAATCATCTTTCTCTTGAAAAATCCATTTTTCAGAAAACTCCCTTTTCACCACCATTGTCGGTTTTATTTTAAATTAAATTATAACAATTATGTGAATTTAATTTGATCAAATGTAATCCATATTATTAATTGTTATAATTTATATTATATAATAAGTTAAATATAAATTTTGGTTATAATGAATAGTAAAAATAGTAAAACAATTTTTTGTCATTCTAAAAACCATAAAATGGTAAAAGAGAGTAACCTTAGAGTTTAAGGAGATAACATGTTTAAAAAAGTTTGTTTTTAGTGTTATAGGAGTTTATATGAATTATCACTCCAATAATACATTATGTTTCAATTTTTTTGGTAGTTCTCTTGAGATTTAATTTCCATCGTTGAATAGTTTTGGGTATTTACAAGAATGCCACTCTTCCTAATTTTTAAATGGACACACCTTCACTTTATTTATTCACACCTCTAGAGACATTTTTATTAAACAAACCCCATATTAATATCCCCCCATTTTTTAAAACTGGTCTTCAATGTAGAAAGTTTATTTCCTTAAGATTGTTTTTAATATTTTTAAAATTATTTTTATTAATCAATGACAACAATATTAAATGTTATGTATTGATTCTAAATTATTTATATATACATGTCTTACACACACACACACACATATATATCTAGCTCCTTATCCCTTCCTTTTATGGGTTAATGCATTACTTATGTTCATTTATCAAATACCTTCTTTGAGAAATATATTTTGATAATTATATGAGGAAAGATTATGAAACCCATTTTCATTTTATGGGTAATTATTATATTTATGACTTATAATTTATTTATTTTTGAGTCACACATATCCATGTACATTAAATGAATGTTATGTGTAGGAACAAAGTTATATATCCCTCAAATTTGTTGAGTAAATATTCAGTCTCGTGAGGTGTCATGTATGAGATAAGGGAGTAAAACGAGTCCATTATGGTAACCTTTCTACCATGTGATATTATCTTTAAAGTTATCCATGAATCATTTTTATGTGATGTTATATGTTACGTCCACTTTTCATATGATTCCATAATATTATGAAACCATTAAAATTTTATTTGATCTCGTGTGATTACTGTTAATCCTTCTCTTTTATGACATCATGTTATAATTTTAAATCACAAGTTATGATTCCTTTTTTATGTTTATTCCCTTATAGGTAATTTTAGATTTCCCCTTTTTTCTTTTATATTCCCCAGGTTATCCCTTTTAGTTTAGAAGATATAATGGATTCAAGGGATCATTATGGAAAATAAGATAAAAAGTTTTATTTTAGTATCACTTTTATGCATTATGAACCTAGTATTTCAATGACACTCGGGATCCGGATATTTTGGTTGTAATTAATGGATGTTTATGTTTAAAATAATGTAGTAATATGTGTAAAAGTATTGGGATACTATAGTTTGTATCCAAGAAAATGTTCAATTAAACTTTGGAAACTAGGATGAGGAAACTTTAGTAAGAACCCTTGGGATAAGCCTTACAATAAATCTATGAATATGAATATATCTTGGAATTTTGGTGAAGGATAGAGTGAGTGGTTTCCAAGTGGACTTACATACCTATCTTTATACAATAAGTGGATGTATCTTGGAATATTTATACACAAGGGCAATAACTCTAGAAATAGATCATTGGTATTTTACTTGATCATCACCTAGTGCATGATAACATGACTTTCCACACACATGGTTCAACATTACTAGGGAATATTCTTCATAGATTCAAAAACTATTTTCAAACTATAATTAAGTACTTTATCAAATTGTAAGTTTGGAAAAAATAATAGGAAACATTAACATGTATAACCTAGATTGAAAAATAGATACCCGTAAATTAGGATATACTTAGCATTAATAAGTTATTCCTTCCAGGTTTATTTTTTTCTCTTTTGGTATATTATGCATTATAATATTGTGTCTTTTATTATTTTTAGTTAATGGTGGGAAATAGGATAAATCATTCCAAAAAACAATTTGATGGGAAATGTAATGATTTTCTTAATGACATGCCTAATCTAATTTGAATAAATGTTAGACATATTATAATCCTTCTAAATGAGTTATCTTGAATTATGATTGCAAAAACCCGATTCTTCTTTAAGGTAAAAATCCTCTTTTTACTCAATTTTTGGTTTAAATGTTTAAATTTGGCCCAATGTGAAGGCTATTTGAGGTAATGGAGGTATTAGGGGTGTCTTGAGCTATTTAGAATCCCTGAACCCAAGTTTAGGGGTGAAATAATCCTAGCACACAATTAATTTAAAATATGTGGAGTAGTCCACACGGTTACATAAATCGTTTGAGGAATGGTAAGAGTGAAAGAGGAGCTCACACGGTTTGAAAAAACATGCATAATGGGACACACAACTTTGTGATAATGAATGCAACTTTGACAGTGTGATTTGGCATGGTTTTCACATGGTTAGACAAATTGTGCGAACAAACTATGTGATGTTACACTTCTTCTAGTAGACCGTGAACGATTTGTAAACCATGTAGACAAAATGTATGGTTGCCAATTTTGGGTGAAATTCCAAATCCCCCCTAATTAAAAGTATAATTATACCCTATTTATATTCCTCCTACCAGATAGAAACCATTCATGTTGGATATATCCTTTGGTGTATATTCTTAGATTTGGTGTATCTTTTCTATTCGATCATAGATTCAAGATCCTATCATCTCATTGCATATATATCTATGTTTTTTAAATTCCTTTTTCATGTACCTCATTAGTTTTGGTATTGGATGTGTTATTTAGGAAAAAACATTTCCCAATTGTTAGGCTCTTTATCTGTTCTGAAATTTTCTCCCAATCCGAGTCAAATTAAGAGCTGATGCAATACTAGCTATCCTCTATGGATCTATGGTAGGTGGTCTCCTGACTTTTGTTTAATTAAAAGTGGTTATATTTATGCCATTATGATGCACACCCAATATTCAGTGTGTCATCCGTGAAATAAGTTTTAATCTTGGAATTAAATTTTTTAGCATGTCCTATTTAATTAAAGAGTCCATGGTTGAATGGTTATAGGTTGATAACATTGAATTAAACCACCCCTTTGAGAGAGTTAAATAATTAAATGGGATATTTTTATGGCATATGAATTTGGATACCCTTGAGGTGTGTCATTTACCCCATGCCTTGGGTTGTTAATAGTGGATTGTTAAATTGTAATTGAATTGTGTATTAATTATAATTGAATTGAATAATGGGAAACAATGAGATGACCATTAAATATAAATTTCCATGTAAAGTATTATTAAACTTTATATTCTTGTTTAAATTAATTTTCTATGTGAGTAATTGAGTGGAATACCTTCTAAGCTTATCCTATGAATTTTTTCACCTCATAAGGTGAGTTTCTAATTGAATATTTTTGGTATTTACCTTTAAATTTTTAAATTTAATTGTTTAAAAGAAGTTTATTAAATGGTATTGAATTAGTAAAATGGTTATACGACTTGGGTGACATATGGGTTCATATAAGAATGCAATTGATTGACTCTTTTGTCTTTAACCTTTCTTATTCATGAATTATACTTAGACTCCTTATATTGGTTTCCGAGGATAGACTCTAAGGGGATTGATATTATATGCTGAGTGATAATTGGAATTTTATATGGATTTCAAAGGATAGAATCAAATAGAATTTTATATTTATTCCATAGGCGGTACTTGGCTTCCCTTATTGGACCCCAAAGGATGTAATCAAGTGGTTGTGACATTATACCACACCTAGATCAATACATGGGTTGTTGAGAGGTTCACCATGGATGATCTTATAGGGTGTTGTTTTATATTTCACCTAGAGCGATACCTATATTCTAACTAGCTAATTCCATGGATGAGATCTTGGTTCAAAATTGGATTATAAATGATATGACTTATTTTATGTGTCTTATAAGCCAAATAACAATCTTGGATTCAGTCTTGTCTATAATATTGAGATTTCTTGTTTAGGCATCTCTTGAACATGCTATCACGGGGGAAGCCGGGCAACATGGCGGGTCTCGAGACTCAATATTTAAATGAGACTGAATTAGTAAATGATAATGATTATAAAAGAAACATTCCACATTATTAATTCAGTTATTTTTTTTCTTAAATGAAACTGATTAAATAAATTTGATTATAAATGAGAACCTAGAATTTATAGTATGTTTACTTTAAATACTTCTTTTACTTATGAAATTGATTTTTTAGACTATTGTTATATATATTCACTAGTTGGGTGGAACTAACCTTGGGTTGTTTCCTATATAGATTATGTATCACACCCTATTTGGTCCACCTTTAGGTACACAAATAGATTATTTGATTATAGGTATTGATAAAAGAAAGTACCCTGCTTTAGGTTCTTGATAGCTTCTTATGAACTGGGGAGCATGGGACCGAGTTGAGGATCACGATTCTAGTCCATAGTTTTTGGATTTTTTTTGTAATTTTGATGAATTTAGTGAATACCGTCCTTGTATACACCTTTTGGATACTGTACTAGACACATGACATGTATCATCATCTTTTTATATGATATTTCCTTTGTTATCATTTTATATTCATGTTGTGTATCTATTGTCTGTATAATTTACTTCTTTCGCTACTTATCTCTCATTGATATTCCTTTATGTTACAATTTAGTAAGAGGGAATATTCTCCCCAAAAACACCCCATAGTCCCTCGCTTTTAGTAAAAGATATGGAATTTTGGGAGATATGCTTGAAACCATGTGTCCAATCGGAATCAGGGCACCTTTTAGTGGCACCCAAGTCCGAGATGTTAAAAAGTGGTATCAACGAACTATTTTCTGGTTTGATTTATTATTTTTCAACAATATAAAGGGATAATAAAGAATAGGGGTTTGTTAATGAGTTATGATCAAGAGTAGCTACCTTGCATATAGGAAAAAGCCAAATTTCCTTCAATGAAACTACTATTTTCTAGATTTTTACTATTAAAATTGATTTTATTCCACCTTTGAGTGATGAACTTGAATTGTGAGATTATTATTGATATGATTTTGGGTTCTATTGTTCTATAACCTAGTGATATGAGGGTATGAATTCTCATGCATCATGTCATTAAATTTATAGGAATCATATTCCATGCATCATGCCATTACATTTAGGATGTATTACTTGTCTCATTTTTTTATGATAGGAATCATAATAAATATACCTACTGTTGTGATATGTATTTTAGAACATGTTATTGTGTGAAGTAGATAGATGATAGACATTGGTTCCTAAGGAGTATGGGGCCTCATGGATCTGAATTTGGTGAACCATACGGTTCAACCTATATAAAGTTAATGTGATATAAATGTTAAATGAGTGTGAATTGAAATGAAAATGAATTGGAAACTGAAATTGTTTAGAGCAGTGATGTCACGACCCGTCCCCCAGGGCCCATGAAGTGACTACATGAAGCCCACATTCCATTGGCCAAGGGATGAAAACTCGCACTGAATGGCGTATTCCCCCTCAAAAAAAACTAGAAGGCATTTCCTTTATATCCTATAAACACAAATGACCAAGCACAAAACAAGATACGAACACTACTAATCTGAATAGTAAAAAGAGTGTGCACAGTAAGTAAAAGGGGCCAGAATACAAGACAAACTGGAAAGTACAAGTAAACTGAAACACCTCCTATGAACACCCACCAAGGATCCTACCTGAATGGTAGGTACAAATCTTGAATGGTCGTCTTTGCGGTGCGTCTTGTCTGAGGTCCAACTCTGTGCTACCTTAAGTCCTGGTACTCTCATCCGTAGTCAGCGCTGTCTGTCATCTGCACCAAACACTACAAGGTGCTGGAATAGCCCATTCATGGGTGAGTATAACGATACTCAATAGGGACCCTGAGACCCTCAAAGGCCTCACAAAATCCTTAAAGGATAAACCACAAATAATGAAAAAAACTTTCAACCCTACTTAGGTATATGACCATACATATACGTAAGTTATCAAGTATACCCATCTCATTCATTAGGAAACACAAGGCCCAACTCATTAGCTCAAAGCTCAACTGTTCCATGAAGGAAAGAATACCATGAAGGTAATACCAAAAAGGTAAGTACCACAAACGTAATGCCACACAGAAGAATACCATAGAGGTATCACCATAAAGGAAAGTAACACACAAGTTTTCCACACAGAATAATACCACCAAGTTATCACCATGATGGAAAGTACCACATAGCTACGCCACATAGAAGAATACCAAAAAGGTTTTACCATGAAGATAAGTGCTACATAGGTATGCCACATAGAAGAATACCACAAAAGTATCACCACTAAGGAAAGTACCACACAGGTACACCACACAGAAGAATACCACCAAGGTATCACCACGAAGGAAAGTACCCCATAGGTATGCCACATAGAAGAATACCACCAAGGTATCATCATGAAGAAAAGTACCACACTTATAAGCCACAGAGAAGAATACCACAAAGGTATCACCACGAAGGAAAGTACCACATAGGTACACCACATAGAAGAATACCACCAAGGATTCACCATGAAGGAAAGTACCTCATAGGTATGCCACACAGAATAATACCACCAAGGTTTCACCATGAAGGAAAGTACCACACAAGTAAGTCACAGAGAAGAATGCCACCAAGGTTTTACCATGAAGGAAAGTACCACCCAGGTATTCCACACAGAAGAATACCACCAAGGTAAGGACTCAAATCACACCAGGTATAACTTAAATACAGTAGTAAAGATGATTATATGTAAGCTAAATCATCTTATTCTGTTAATTAGAACTACTGCTGACCCACACATGATCGATAAGTAATAACCCCTGCCAGCCCACACAGGATCTAACCTACATAGGATCAGTATGCGCTGACCCACATAGGATGTCTGAGTGTTGACCCACATAGGATATGATAGGTGCTATCCCACAGAGGATCGATTGATGCTGACCCACGTAGGATCGATAGTTGTTGACCCACTTAGAATCAATAGTCTCTGACCCACTTAGAATAAATAGTTTCTGACCCACTTAGGATCAATAGTTGCTGACCCACTTTGGATGAATGTTCTTTCTTCACATTACAACTAGATACTAGATTCCTCATAGCCGGTACATTCGAGTTCCAGGAGAATATTCTTCTCATGCCAGAGGTTGATACTCCAACTTCCATGAAGTCCCACAAAGAAGTATCAGAAATTACCACCATGTAAAAGGGTCCCAATGAAATAGACGGTGCATTGATCGGACACCCGGTCTGTATGTTATTAGCCTTTTAGTCCCAAGGGACCAGTTTTATTCATGTTCGATATAACCCTACCATACTCCAACTTTATCGAAAACTCAGGTGGGGTATACCAAATGGTCTGTCTCAATCCCAGGTTTCCGATGCCGTAGACGGTTCGTCAAACAGATGCCCATAGCTCAAGCTGTTTCCAAAAGAGTGGAAATTGTCGAAGTTGGTCTGGGTCCGGTCCGACCCGGTCAGACCGTCCCGACCCGACATGGCCTGGACTGACCTGAGTCTGTTCAGGTCACCCCGGCCCGACCCAGGTCTGGCCCTGGTTTGGACCCAGCTCGTGGAATCCGACCCAGCCTGTATGGTCCTGCCCAACCTGTGATGGATGGCCCGAGGTGCGGCGACCAACTTTGCGGCAGCACACGGTGCGGCGACCCATGGTGCGACATCCGCTGGGCAGCCCCTGCTAGATGGATGGCTAGTATCTCCACCGCGCGGGGTGGTCGTACGCCACACCATCTCCGACGACCGACATCGAGCCGTCCGTGCCTTTCCTAGCCGCCGCGGATCAATGCCGCAACTTTTCTCCACCGAGAAGTGCGGATGCGCGCTGCCATATCCTTCATATGGCCGGCCGGAGTGTTGGCCACCACACTTCTTCTGCCGTGACCGATAGGTCTTGGTTCTTTTCCGGCGGCGCGGTTGCACCACCACCGTCTTCACCACCTATTGTGGTGCCAACCACCGCTCTTGAGTCCCACCGGTGCCAATCACCAGCACCGGTCTCCGTCCTCCTTCATCCCGAAGAATACATCAAAAACCAAAAAGGATTGCAGGGAGGTCCAGCCATGTTCATTTGGCATGTACCCTCTATGTTAGAGCAGAAGCAAGCAGCTTATTATTTCTTTAATCATGAAGAACATCAAAAATGGTTTTGGGGGTATTCAAAACAAAAAACCCTACAAGATACCCCGCAACATCATCCCACAAAGATGAAGGAATTGTGGGTCAAACCGTTAGTTAGTTGACCACATTGTTGGTATAAATTCAAGAATGGGGAAGAGGAAGTCAAAAAAATTACCAAAAAGTAATAATCCCCTACATCACGTTTGTTGGAGAGCGTCCGCATTTGAGGAAGTATTGGCGTTTGTCATCCCCCACAACTAGCCTCCAATGACGTCACTCATTCGTTGATCTCTGGTCCAAGGTTTCGGTGTTGTTCATAACATCCTACTTGTACTGGCTTCGTCCTCCAAGGGTTTTGCGTTTCTGCACTTTGTCAACACTTTATTTCTTGGCGAAGCAGTGTCAACACCTTTCCCCAAACTCCATATAAATAAGACAGAGGAAGGGTGTGAAACATTCGTAGGATTAATGGAGGACCATTAATTAGGAACCTTCCTAATTCCCCAACGGTGAGGTTACCTAGAATTTAAATTTCAAGCCATTTATTGGCTTGACATGTCGTCGGTGCCACCTTACCACTCGTCTGTTGGAGGATTAGAATAAAAATAAAATAATAAAGTTATTTTATTTATTCTATTAAAAAGTTCCAAAAACTAACTTTATCTCCGGATCTACTATGGTCGAAGTGAAGGTCTCCTTAACCGAATATCGATGCTGGGTGTTCAATGGTGCCGTAAAATTTAAATTTTGAGTACCGGTTCAAAAGTTATATAACATCGCTCATGCGTTTGCTGAACATACCTAAAAAAAGTTCAGAAAAATTATAACACTAACCTTTGACCTGCGCTAGTTGAGGTTATGCTCTGTCTAAGTGAAAAACACCCCAATAAACCCAACGATACTCTTAGATTTTCAATCCAAGTTACCCTTTAGAAGTTATGAATTTTACAATAAAATAATTTTCACTTAATTATTTTATTTACGGCCAAAAACTAACTTTTACTGGTGACCCACGCCGACCAATGTTTGTATCTTCCTAAAGAGAGAATACCCTCATGATTTCAGCAGTGGTCTCAGATTTTCAATCTGAGTTTCCTTTTGTGAGTTATAAGCATTTGAAAAATAAAATAATATATTTAGTTATTTTATTCACGATTATGACATTTTTGGGTTTTCTCACAGCAAGCCCGTGCCAAGTAAAATTAAGTCACGCCTAGGGTAAACCCGCCATCCTGAACGCAACTGTGCCCTTGTATTTTTGATCCGAGTTACCGTTTAATATTTATTATACCTTTTCTAGAAAACTGATTACGCGCGCTAATTAAAACTTAACAACCAAACTTTAATGGATTATTCTGGGCACTTTGGGTCTCAGAATCGTGTGCCATAAAATTTCACAGTCTTGAAATAATTCCATTTAATAAAAAAAAATTATACGGAATTTCCGGGACATTACATTCTCTCTACCTTAGGGATTTACGTCCCCAAAATCCACAACAAAGGAAAAACAAACAAAAGAGGGTACTGAGCACAAATCTGAGCCTTCCTCTCCCACGTGCTCTCCTGGATGTTCTCATGCTTCCAGTAAAAGCACATCAGAGTTATCGACCACCCACGAAGGACCCGCTACTATAGATCCTCAATCTCTACTGGAACCTTCGTAAACGTCACCCCATCATCGAAATCCATCTCACTGTGGTCGATGATGTGGGGTGGGTCATGCACGTATCTCCTCATACGGGATACGTGGAAGACATCATGCGCCCACTCCAACTGCGGTGGAAGAGCCTAGAAGTATGCTACGTCGCCTATCCTCTGAAGTATCTAAAAAGGACCGATAAAACTCAGTGATAACCAGTTGCCTCGGCCAAATCTTCATAGTCCCTATTGAGGAGTGATTTTCAAGAATAAGTGGTCTCCATCATGGAACTCCAAGGGTTTCCGTATCTTATCGGTATAAGACTTATTCCAACTCTGTTCCGTCTTTACTTTCTAATAAGTGAGACATTGTGATAAAAACTCTGCGAGTGCTTCCTTCATCCTGGGCCATCAGTACTGACGTCAGAGATCCTAATACATCTTCACCATACCAGTTTGTACCGTCAGAGGGGACATATGAGACTCCCTCAACACCTCATACGGTAGCACTACTGGTACCATGGTATGTCCTCTGAAGAGGATGACATGCTCAAAACCTTCAGAAAATCCATCAGGTGGCTGGCCTGAGGACATATGAACACATCTAGGCTCACAGTTATTGTTAAAAAACTGTGCCTCCCTAACTTGTTAAAGAAGTGGGGGAGTGACTGTCAGATACTGAAGATAAGATGCTCCATCTCGATCCATGTAGGATATCCGCAAAGCAACTAGCTTCTCTATCGCCTTACTCAACATATGCTCTATTGCCTATGTCTATTGATATGATAACTAGTAGTAGACGCAGACCATACCTCGAATCATTCCTAGAGCCATTGGGTCGCAGACCTTGACCGCTTGCAGCTAATCTCTTCCCCTGTCCTCCACCTCCCTGAGCAAGGTGGGGACCACAAAGGGGGGTTGTTGTAACATGTCAAAAAGTACACCACCTCACACTGACCTCCAAGCTCTGCTTCCACGTTTGTCGCCCTGAAGATTCATCTATCCCTATCACATACTCTTCCCAAAACATTTTACATGCCAAAGTCTCTGAGACTGGAGTCAGTTTCCTACTTTCCCACTTCTAACATTCACTGGATGCATCCGCTCAGCCAAAGAATATTCAACAACAAAGGTTCTCTCTAGAACCCTAACATAAGTAGGAATGTATAGAGGAATAGTGCTAGATTGGATGTCCCTATAGACACCTCGCTCAGTGGTCCAAGATCTGAAGCACTGTCCGTACTATATTTATTTAGTACATGGGAGAGTTGGTATGCCTCGATGAACACTGAGCTACTGACATGTCGTCATGTTGAAGCTGTAGGAGCTCAAGGGAACTCTCAGCCACCTCCTCAAGCCAGTGCTTAGCCGCCTATGGGTTGGGCTCGCCTTGGAACCTGAGGGGTATCTGATGCTGAAACACGTGTAAGGCACTAAGCCTACATGTGTCCTCTACTGGTACCAGCGGTTGTAATTTATGACCAATGGGTAATGATATAGTAGACACACTACCCGAATGTACTATCTTGGGTAATGGTCTATTTACCAAAGCCTCATCACTATGAAGACCATCCTCACAGTCACTCACTAAAAAATACTAGTAGCTAAGATAACCATCTGCTCTACTGGTATCTCAACTAGGCGGGAAACTCTAGCAATCACCTCTAGCTAGCCCTCAGCTGCATGGGAATCTGTCTCGCCATGAAACCTCAGAGGCTTCTATTGCAGAAAATTGTGCAAAGGGCTCAGTCGGCATGCACCGTCTGCCAGTGCGGCTGGTGGTAACTGTGACCCAATGGGTGGTGGTGCTGCAAGTACACCACCCAAAGGTGCCAACATAGTAAGAGGGACCTGCACTGGAGCCTCGTCGCTCGGTGGGCCATCATTGTGTACTCTCTTGGGAATCTTAGATGGCTATCAACACAAAATCATCCTCATAAGGAACAGGTGTGCCATGGTCATTAAGTTATACCTTGTGAGCTGACTAGAAGAAAACACAAGACAACTTTTCAAAACACACATGCAATCATTTTTTTCGTGCACTGAGTGAGAAATCAGAAGTCAGGGTCCTGATGTATGGATACGCCAGTCGTCGCACCGACACTGGATTCTCTAAATTGATAACCAAACTCGCTACACTTAACACTATTGCCATTAAAAAAGACCAGAGTCCAATGTTATATGGTAGAACCGAATCCTATGATACAAATTTATCACAACCTGTCCCCATGGTCTGTGCTATGACTACCCCAAGCCCACCTTCCATAGGCCAGGGGATAACGACTAGCACCGAAAGGCATATTCCCCCAAAATATAGTAAGGCATTACCTTTATATCCTGTAAACACACATGACCAAGAACAAAATAAGATATGAACACAAGTAATCTAAACAGTAAAAAGAGTGTGTATAGTAAATAAAAGGGGCCAGAATACAAGCCCATCAAAAAAGTAAAAGAAAACCAAAAAGTACAAGTAAACTAAAACAACTCCTGTGAACACCCGCCAAGGATCCTACATAATGGGTAGGTACAGATCTTGAACAATCGTCTCTATGGTATACCTCGTCTAAGGTCCACCTCTGAGCTAAATCCATTCACGGTACTCTCATCCTCAACAAGCATTGTCCGTCTTTTGCACCAAACACTACAAGGTGCAGGGGTAGCCTGTGTAGGGGTGAGTATAATGATACTCAGTAGGGAACTTGAGACCCTAAAAGGTCTCACAAAATCCATAAAGGATAAACCACAGAGCATGAAAACAATTGTAAACCCTACTTAGGTATATGCCCATACATATACCTAAGTTATCAAGTGTACCCATCTCATTCACGAGGAAACACAAGGTCCAACTCATTAGCTCAAATCTCAACAGTTGCACCAAGGAAATAATACCAAGAAGTTAACACCACAATGGTAAGTACCACAAAAGTAATGCCACACAGAAGAATACCAAAGAGGTATCACCACAAAAGAAAGTACCACACATGTTATCCACACAGAAGAATACCACCTAGGTATCACCACGAAGGAAAGTACCACATAGGTATTCCACACATAAGAATACCAAAAAGGTTTTACCATGGAGAAAAGTGCCACAAAAGTACACCACATAGAAGAATACCACAAAGGTATCACCATGAAGGAATGTACCACACAAGTACGTGACACATGAGAATACCACCAAGGTATCACCATGAAGGAAAGTACCACACAGGTACGCCACAGAGAAGAATACCACCAAGGTATCACCATGAACTAAAGTACCACAAAGGTACTCCACACAGAATAATACCACAAAAGAATTACCAAGAATGAAAGTACCACATAGGTATGCCACACAGAAGAATACCACCAAGGTTTGAGCACGAAGGAACGTACCACATAGGTATTCCATACAGAAGAATACCACCAAGGTTTCACCACAAAGGAAATTACCACACATGTACACCACACAGAAGAATGCCACCAAGATTTCACCATGAAGGAAAGTACCACACAGGTACACCTCATAGAAGAATACCACCAAGGTAAGTACTCATCTCACAACAGGTATAACTTAAGTACGGTAGTAAAGATGATTAGACGTAAGATAAATCATCTTATTCTGTTAAGTAGCACTGTTTCTAACCCACACAGGACCGATAGGTAATAATCACCACTAAATCACACAGGATCTAACCCCCATAGGATCGGTATGCACTGATCCACCCAGGATCGTTGAGCGCTGACAAACACAGGATTTAACAGGTGTTGACCAACATAGGATCGATAGATCTGGACCCACTTAGGATCGATAGTTGCTGACCCACTTAGGATCAATAGTTGCTGACCCAATTAGAATCAATAGTTTCTTACCCACTTAGGATCAATAGTTTCTGACCCACTTAGGATCAATGTTCTGTCTTCACATTACATCTAGCAACTGGATTCCTCGCACCCGGTGCGCTCGAGTCTGGTAGAATCTTCTTCTCATGCCACAGGTCGATACTCTAATTGCCACGAAGTCCCACTAAGAAGTATCCAATAGGACCTCCATGTAAAATGGGTCCCAACGCAATAGATGATGCATCCATCAGACACCTGGTCTGTAAGTTATTAGAATTTTATTCCCGAGGGTCTGCTTGGATTAATGTTTGATCCAACCTGGACGTATCCCAACTTTATCAAAAACTCAAGTGGGGTACACCAAATGGTACATCTCGATCTTATGTTTCTGACGCCACATATGGTTCATCAAACGGACGCGCTTACCTTAAGCTATGGTCGAAAGAGTGGAAATGGTCGAAGTGGGTCCGGGTTCGGTCCGACGTAGTCGGACCGACCCAGACCGACTTGGCATGGGCCGACCTTAGTCTGTTTGGGTTGACCCAAACCGACTTGGGTATAGCCCTGGGTGGAACCAACCCATGAAATCCAACCCGACCCACACCGGACGGCCAGCTGGGCAGCCGGTGGTGCGGCGTCTGCTGGGTGGCCCCTGTTGGACAGATGGCTAGCCTGTTCTTCGCGCGGCACAGTTGTGTGCCCCTCCATCTCCGGCGACCGGCATCCTGCTAGCTGCGCATCTCCTAGTCACCGTGTAACAAGGCTGCGACTCTTCTCCTTGAGGAAGAGTGGACGTGCACCGCCTTCTCCTTCGTATGACCGGACGAAGTGGTGGCTGCCACCCTTGCTCTGTCGTGACCGGAGGTTTGCGGTTCTTCTCAAAAATTACGATTGCGCCGCCACTATCTTCACGACCGACCGTGGTTCCGGTATTCACTATTGAGTCCCACCGGTGCCAATCACTAGCACTGGTTGCAGTCCTCCTCCATTGTGAAGAACACATCAGAAACCACAAAGGATTGCGTGGAGGTCGGGCCATGTTCGTTTGGCCCGTACCCTCCACTTTAGAGTGGTAGAAAGCGGATTATTATTTCTTGAGTCACAAAGAATGTCAATAATGGGTTTGGGGGTATTAAAATCAACAAATCCTACAAGATTCCTAGCTAAATCCTCCCTCAAATATGAAGTAATCAAGGGTCAAACCATTAGTTGGTTGACTGTGTTCTTTATATAAATTCCAGAATGGGGAAGAGGAAGTCAAAAAAACTCACAGACAAAAATAATCTCTTACCTCAAGTTCATTGGAGAGCGTCTGTGTTTGAGGAAGTGTCAGCATTTTTCATCCTCTGCAACTAGACTCTAACGATGACACTCATTCATTGATCTCTATTCTAGGGTTTCGATGTCCCTCGTCACCTCCCGCTGGTACCAGCTCCATCCTCCAGGGGTTTGGTGTCACTTCACTTTGTCAGCACTTCATTTCTTGGAGAAGCAGTGACAACACCTCTCCCCAAACTTCATATAAATAGATGAGGGGAATGGTGTGCAACGTTCATGGGATTAATGGAGTCCCATTAATTAGGATCCTTCCTAATTTCCCAACAGTGCGGTTACTTAGAATTGAAAGGTCAAGCAATTTATTAGCTTGAAACGTCACTGATCCCACCTTACTGCTCTTCTGTTGGAGGAATAGAATAAAAATAAAATAATAAAGTTATTTTATTTATTCTATTAAAAAGTTCCAAAAACTAACTTTATCTCTGAACCTACTATGGTCAAAGTGAAGATCTACTTAAGCGAATATCGGTGCTCTAAGTTCCACGGTGCCCTCATATTTCAATTTCAAGTTCCGGTTCAAAAGTTATATAATGTCGCTCATGTGTTTACTAAACGTACCCGAAAAAAAAGTTCATCAAAATTATAACAGTTACCCTTGACCCGCGCCGGTTGAGGTTAGGCTCTGCCTAAGTAAAACACGTACCAACAAACCCAACAATAGTATCAGATTTTCAATCTGAGTTACCATTTAGAATTTATGAATTTTACAATAAAATAATTGTCACTTAATTATTTTATTTACGGCCAAAAACTAAATTTTACTAGTGGCCCACACAGACCAATGTTAGTATCTGCCTAAGGAGAGAATACTATCATGAGTTCAACGGTGGTCTCATATTTTCAATAAAAGTTACCATTTGTGAGTTATAAGCATTTGAAAAAGAAAATAATTTATTTAATTATTTTATTCACGATTATTCCATTTTTGGTTTTTCTCACAGAAGGCCCGCACCGACTAAACATAAGTCATGAATAAGGTAAACTCGCCATCCTAAACACAACAGTTCCATCAGATTTGTATTCAGAGTTACTGTTTATGATTTATTACACTTTTTCAGGAAACCTGCTTACACACGCTAATTAAAACATAACCAAACTTCGACGGATCATTTTGGGCACTCCAGGCCTTGGAATCGCGCACCGTCGAATTTTGTGGTCTCAAAATAATTTCATATAACAAAAAACATTATACAGAATTTATGTGATATTACATTATCCACACCTTAGGGATTTACATCCCTGAAAGCCACAACAAAGGAAAAACAACCAAAAGAGGGTATGGAGAATGAATTTGAGCCTCCCTCTCCCACATGCTCTCCTTGAGGTTCCCATGCTTCCAGCAAAAGTGCGCCAGAGGTATCGACCGCCCACGAAGGACCCACTACTGTCGATCCTCAATATCTACTGGAACCTCCGTAAACGTCACCCCATCGTCAAAGTGCAGCTCGTCATGGTCGATGATGTGGGGTGAGTCGTGCACATATCTCCTCAACTGAGATACATAGAAGACATCATGAACCCTATCCAACTATGATGGAAGATCCAAGTAGTATGCTACCGCTCCTATCCATTGAAGTTTCAGAAAAGGACCGATAAACCTCGGTTATAACTTTCCACCTTAGCCAAATATTCATAGTCCCTGTTGAGGAGAGACTCACAAGAATAAGTGGTCCCCCTCCTATAATTCCAAGGGTTTTTGTATTTTGTCGGCATAAGACTTCTACCAACTCTATATTATCTTTCACATGACGACAAGTGAAACATCGTGATACAAACTCTGCCACTACTTCCATCATCTCGGTCCATCATTATTGACGTCAGAGATCCTAATACATCTTCACCACACCAACATGTACCATTAGAGGGGACGTATGGGACTCCCTCAATACCTCCTCTTGTAGCGCTACCTGTACCGTGGTACGTCCTCTGAAGAGGATGTCATGCTCCTTACCTTTAGAAAATCCATCAGGTGGCAAGACTGAGTATATCTGAACACGTCGAGCCTCGTAGTCAGTGTTCTCATGCTACGCCTCCCTGAAATGTTGAAAAAGTGGGGGAGTGACTGTTAGAGACTGAAGATAAGCTGATCCACCTTGATCCACATAGGATATATGCAAAGTGGATAGCTGTTCTGTCACCTCACTCAGCAGCTGTGGGCGAGACCTTGGGCAGTGTGCATCTGCTACCACATTCCCGTTCCCAGAAGTATAGATTATCTCACGTTCATAGTCCTGGAGGAACTCCAACCACTCCATTGGGAACTAAAAACTCAAAGCTTCTACTTCCATGTGGGTAAGGTTGGCCAACTCAAGAGTGATCAGATGCACCCTCCTATTCATGAGTTTATCCTATGCTGCCTAAGTTTCCTTTTTCACCGACTAAGGAAAACTTCATCCCAATGTTGTAGATAAACCAAAACCTTTTTTTCCTAATATAGTCAATCTGGGTATGAATTGTGGATGTTCAGTCATACCCAATCTAATGTAGTAAGGCCTCGATGCTGCCACCAAGAGGTTCCAACTGAAACTATAGTCTCAAGGGTTAGATCACACCATCAGCATAAGTGTTATTATCAAGTATCCTCCCAAAGGTATCTCCAGACATGAGGGTCAAGTCAACGGTTTAACTAGAAACTCTAGGTCTTGGACAAGTTTTTGGGAAGGAAGGAATGATTGGTACCTATGTATATTGATACGAAAACTAGTAGTAGACACAGACTATACCATGAATCATTCCTAGAGCCCTTGGGTCAAACTCCTTGACCGCATGAAGCTACTCTCTTCACCTGTCCTCCAGCTCCCTGAGCCTGGCGGGGACCACAAGGGGGGGGGGGTGGTTGTAACAGGTCAAATAGTACACCACCTCACTCTATCCTACAAGATCTGATTCCATGTATGCATCCCTAAAGATTCATCTATCCCTATCACATTCTCTTCCCAAAACATTTTACAGGCGTAAGTCTCTGAGACTTGCGTTAGTTTCCTGATTTCCCACTACTAACTTTTACTGGCTGCATCCACTCAGCCAAAGAATATTCAACCACAAAGGTTCTATCTAGAACTCTGACATAAGTAGGAATGCATAGAGGAATAGTGAGACCTCGGATGTCCCTAAAGACACCTCATTCAGAGGTCCATGCTCTAAAGTAATGTCTGTACTGTATTCATTGAGTACCTGGGATTGTCGGTACGCCTCGATTAATACTCAGCTACCGACATGTCATCCTGTCGAAGATGTAGGGGCTCTAGGGAACTCTTAGCCACCTCTTCAAGCCAGTCCTCAGCCACATATGGGTCGGTATCACCTCAGAACTTGAGGGGTATTTAATCCTGAAACATGTGTAGGGAACTAAGCCTATATGTGTCCTCTATTGGTACCGCAAGTTGTAACTGTTGACCAACGACTAGTGATATAGCCGACACACTACCCAAAGGTACTATATCGGGTAATGGTCCATGTACCAAAGACTCATCACTATGCGGACCATCCTCACGGTCTCTCACTAAAAAATACTAGTTTCTAAGATCACCATATGCTCTACTGATGTCTCAACTAGGCAGAAAACTCTAGCAATCGCCTCTAGCCATCCCTTAGCTGCATGGGAATTTGTCTCACCTCAAAACCTCAAAGACGTCTACTACTAGAACTCATGAAACACACTCAGTTGGTGTGCACCGTTTACTAGTGCAGTTGGTGGTAACTACTTCCCAGTGGGTGGTGGTGCTGCAGGTACACCACCCGAAGGTGCCAACATAGTAAGAGGGCCCTGCACCGAAACCTGTTCGCTCGGTGGGCTGTCATTGTGTACTCTCTTGGGAATCTTAGATGGTTGTCTACACAGCGGAATCCTGATGAGGAACAGGTGATCCATGGTCATTATGTTATAACTAGTGATCTGACTCAAAGAAAACACATGAAAACTTTTCAAAACACACACACAATCAGTGTTTTCCTGCACTAAGTCAGAAATCAGAAGTCAGGGTTCTAGTGTATGGATACGTCGGCCGCCGCACCAACACTGTATTTCCTATACAGATAACCACACTCACTACACTTAACATTATTTCGATAAAAAAATATCAGAGTCCAATGTGAAACGGCAGAACCGACTCCTCTGATACCAATTTTTCATAACCCGTCCCCTGGGGCCTGGGCCATGACTACCCCAAGCCCGCCTTCCATACTCCAACTTCCATGAAGTCCCATGAAGAAGTATCCCAAAGTACTTCCATGTAAATGGGGTCCGAAAATAATAGATGGTGCGTCAATCAAATGCCCGGTCTGCAAGTTATTAGCCTTTTAGTCCCGATCTGGCCCGCTGGGTCCGGCTCGGCCCGCAGTGCAGCGCGGTCTGGCCCTGGGTCAGAACCAGCCCATGGAATCTGACCCGCCCTACTGGGTCTGGCCAGGCCCATAGTGTGGAGACCTGTGGTGCGGTGGCCTGTGGTGCGGTGGCCCGCGGTGTGGCGGCCCACGTTGCAGCGGCTCGCGGTGCGGTGGCCCGTGGTGCGGCGTCCACTGGGTGTCCCCGGCTAGCCGGATAGCCAGCCTCTCTTCCATGTGGTGCAGTCGCGCACCACTTAATCTACGGCAGCTGGCGTCAAGCCGACCGTGATTTTCCTAGCTGATATAACACAATGCCACGACTCTTCTCCACCGGGCAGTGCGGACACGCTCCGCCGTCTCCTTCGTGCGGCCAACTGGAGTGTCGACCATGACCCGTGCTCCACCACGACTGACGGGCTGCGGTTCTTCTCCGGTGGAGCGGTTGCATTGCAGCCGTCTTCGTGGCCGGCTGTGGTGCTGGATACCTCTCTCGAGTCCCACCAGTCCTAATCGTCGACACTAGTCTCCGTCCTCCTCCATCGTAGAGAACACATCAAAATCCATAAAGGATTACAGGAGGTCGGTCCAAATTCATTTGGCCCATACCCTCCACGTTAGAGCAGTTGCAAGCTAGTTATTATTTCTTGAATCACTAATAACATCAAGAATGGGTATGGGGGTATTAAAAATAACAAACCCTACCAGATAACCCGCAAAATCCTCCCGCAAAGATGAAGTAATCGATGGTCAACCCCTTTGTCGGTTCACCGTGTTCTTCATATAAATTCAAGAATGGGGAAGAGGAAGTCAAAAAAGCACCATAATGAAAACAATCCCCTACCTCAAATTCGTTGGAGAGCATCCGCATTTGAGGAAGTGTCGACATTCGTCATCCCCCGCAATAAGCCTCCAACGACGTCACTCATTCGTCGATCTTTGGTTCGGGGTTTCAGTGTCACTCGTCAACTCCCGCTGGTACTAGCTCCGTCCTAAAAGGGTTTGGCATCACTGGACTTTGTCAGCACTTTGTTTCTTGGTGAAGCAGTGCCAACACCTCTCCCCAAACTCTATATAAATAGAAGAGGTGATGGGTGTGCAACGTTCATGGGATAAATGGAGGCCCATTAGTTAGGAACCTTCCAAATTCACCAACAGTGCGGTTACTTATAATTTAAAGGTAAATCCATTTATTTTATTGAAACATCACCGGTCCCACATTATCGCTCCTCCGTTATAGGAATAGAATAAAAATAAAATAATAATGTTATTTTATTTATTCTATTAAAAAGTTCCAAAAACTAACTTTATCTTTGGACCTACTATGGTTTAAGTGAAGGTATCCTTAAGTGAATATTAGCACTGTGAGTTCAACGATACCCTCATATTTAAATTCCGAGTACCAATTCAAAAGTTATATAATGCCGCTCGTGCGTTTACTGAACATACCTAAAAAAATGTTTGGAAAAATTATAATAGTCACCCTTGACCCATGCCGGGTAAGGTTAGGCTCTACCTAAGTGAAACAGGACCCAATGAACCCAACGATACTCTCGAATTTTCAATCGGAGTTACCATTTAGAAGTTATTAATTTTCAATAAAATAATTCTCACTTAATTATTTTATATACAGCCAAAAACTAACATTTATTGGTGGCCCGCACTGACCAATGTTAGTATTTTCCTAAGATAGAATACCCTCACGAGTTTAGCAGTGGTCTCAGATTTTCAATCTGAGTTACCATTTGTGAGTTATAAAAATTTAAAAAATAAAATAATTTATTTAATTATTTTATTCACGATTATGCCATTTTTGTGTTTTCTCACAGGAGGCCCGCGCTGACTAAACTTAAGTCGCGCCTAGGGTAAACCCGACGTCCTAAACGTAACGGTGCCCTTTGATTTTTGATCCGAGTTACCATTTAATATTTATTCCACTTTTTCCGGAAAACTTCTTACGTGCGCTAATTAGAACTTATCCAAACTTCTACGGATCATTCCGAGCACTCCAGGCCTTAGAATCGCGCGTCTTCAGATTTTGCGGTCTCGAAATAATTCCGTATAAAAAAATTATATGGAATTTATGGGACATTAAAATTGAACTTGACTCAGTACCAACACAATTAGTGGGTATTAGGTATTATCTATTTTTTATATATGATATGTACGATGCCTAGACCTAACTCATGGCGAAGGAATAGAGGTGTGTCTTTTTATAGGAAGTATTTTAGCTATCTTATTTTAGGAATTGTTATTTTGAGCTATGAACTCTGATAATAATCTTGATATGAGGTATGATATTGGAATTTTTAGAGGTATTCCATCATGAAATCCTTTAGTCGTATACCGGGAGGGTGGTGATGACCATACTCTGGAGGTTCTTGGCCATGGGATATCGGTGGATCATCCATTAGTTTCATTTACGACATGAATACTAGTTCTAGAAACAAGTGTTGAGGCATAGTTCTAAGATGGATTCTTGCGGTTCGTGTAGACTATTCAAGGAGAACCGAGACCTACCCCGAATGTGATAGAGTTTATGTGTGAGTTACAACAATAACATCCACCCATATTTTTGGGGGATGAATGACCATAGTCTATGGAGTCTTGGATAGAGACCATACTATCTACATTCGAGAATCTGAAGACACCTCATAGGAGGAGGGTCAACCGCAATATGTATATGCTACGTGATTCCTCTAAAAGATGGTGGGATTTTATAACTCAGACGAATTTTCATTGCGGAATGGTCTGGAGGGATGATAGAGCTCAAGACTTCTTATGCTTGGTGTAAGGTGCACTGTTATTTTTGGAATATTTGGCTCGTTTTACTGAGATCCAGTGCTTTAAACCAATTCTGAGGGGTAATGAGTTATCTAAATATAGGCGATTTAAAGACAATCTTAGGTATGATATCCAATTAGAGGTGAACCTATTTTGGCTGAAAACCATTTCTAGAATGTTGAATCAGGTGCGTATCACAAAGTGTAACTTGAGATAGGTTAAAGGTGCGAGTTAGGGTGGTTTAGAATCTAGATCTGGTACTACATCAACTGGTAGTAGGAAGGGCTGTTTGGAGATTCCACATGGTGAAATTGGTAGTTAGAACACATACTCAGGTATCCAGGTGAGGTGCTACCGGTGCAGTAGTCCAGGAAATACGACGCAACAATGTATGAGGGACACATTTGAGTGCCGATCTTGTGAAAATATGAGCTATCTACAATAAATCTATAGAACATTTACACCAGAAGCTAGTGAGAGGGGGTCTAAACTGACTCTACATTTAGGAGTAGGGTCAAAAACTTTTTTTAGGCATGAAGTTGGAGTACATCTAGCCAATCAGGCTGAAGTGATGTTCATGGTCATGGTATTTAGACCCAAGTTTTTCAATGACAATAGAGTGGACCTACTCAGGGTACCCAAGTAGTATCACTAGGCCTCAGTTCATGCCACGTATACGTAGTGTAATAGAGCATTGATGATAAGGATCCCAGACCTTCTAATATCAGAGGTTCTAGTCTAGTAGCCAGTACTTTATATTTTTCAATTTTTTATATAATATAGTAAATTTTTTTATATCAATTCCCTTTGTAGAGAGCCTTGGGCTCAATGTTTATAATTTTCAATGCTTATTGATACTTGAAACTCTGTTAGGAATTAGAATGAAGGATGTAAATCAGTGTAGGGAGTTCCCCTTTATATTTTTTGTTGTCACTATGTATGATACCTCTTTCTCATTGAGATGATAGGTTTTGAAATCCTTATTAGGATGGATACATTAGTTCCATTTAATGATTTCATTAATTACATTTGTTGAAGGGTGACTTTCACATCATCTAAGGGTGGTGATTTTATTCAAAAGGGTGAATGTGATGTCCAGGAAAGTTGAGCTGGGCCCAAATATTGTGGTCTAGGTGTGATGGTGGCCTAGATTACAAGTTTATATATAGATGATCAGGGAAATTTTCAGGAATATTTCCCTCAATTGAACGATCATTTCAGGGAAATTTTCCCAGACAACTTTTTACGATTACCTCTGGTGATAAAAGTGGAGTTCTCTATCAATCTAGTGCTAGGAGCTTCACTGGTATCCATTCCTCCTTACAGGATGGCTAATACTAAGATAATAGTGCTCAAGAGGTAGTTAGATGATTTATAGGTTATGGGTTTTATTCCACCCAATACTTATCTGTTTTTTTTTATCAGTCTTTGTTTAAAAAAATATGGACCGTACTCTTAGGATATTTATAGATTATCAAAAAATGAACCAGCTAATGGTTAATATTTGGTATCCTTTTCCATATATATATATATATGATCTTTTTTACCATCTCCAAAGACTAGGAGTCTTCTTGAAGATAGATTTGATATCCTTTTATCATCAGGTGTGTGTTAGCCTATTAGAAATACCTCGCACTAACTTTCGTAGCAGGTATGGTCTATTTAAGTATTTGGTTATGTTGTTCAGTCTCAAAAATGCTCCAGCAGTATTCATGGAACTATTGAATAGAGTTTTCTATCCTTATTTGGTTTCATTTATGACACTTTTTTTGGAAGACATCTTATTGTATTATCCAAATCAACACAATCATTTCAAACATCTTGAGATCATATTGGATACACTAATAGAGAATCAATTATATGATAATCTCACACAATGACACTTTTGGATGAAGGAGATTCAATTCTTGGGTCACATTATCTCAAAGATGGGAGTGTCGGTTGGCCTAGAGAGGTTGAGAATTGTAGTTTCTTTGGAGCATCCCAAGAATGTCTATGGTAAATATTTTCTTAAGGTTGGTTGGTTACTACAAGTATTTCATATAGGCTTTCTAAAACTTAGCAATGCCACTTATCATCTTGACTATGAAGGGTGTGAAGTTTTTATAGTAATATTCTTGTGAGAATCCCTTTTAAGAGATGAAAGGGAGATTGAGTCCAGATAATAGAGTTTCCTAAGGCATGATCTCGAGCTAGCTATAGTTGTTAATGCATTATTCTATTTGAGACATTACTTTCTTGGAGAGAATTTTATGGTGTAAATAGACCACAAAATCCTCAAATAAATATTTAAATGTGTGATCTGAATTTATGGCAGAAAAGGTGGGCGGAATACCTATAGTATTTTGACTTTGAGCTTGCATGAAATCATGATTATGCTAATGCATTGGCCAATGAACTGAGTAGGAGGACCTAGATATAGGAAGTTCATCATGCTAGTTGTGAATGGAAGCTCATTTATTTGTTCTCTAAGAAGCACTAGAAGGTGTAGGATAGTCAACGATAGAACTTTATATCATCCTTAGTGGTTAACTCTACCCTTATGAATATAGTTTCGACAATGAATCTATTAGACTATAAATACCTAGTCTTGTGGTATAGTGTGGAAGGCGAGGACCCTCCTCTCGATTGGACTACTGGAAAGGATGAAATTCTATGAGTACATGGTAGTGTATGGGTTTTAGCAGACATGTGTGAGAAGATGATGATGAACTTTCATGCTTCATCTTGGGTAGTTCACCCTGGCATCCCCAAGATGTATCCAGATTTACATCACTAATTATGGTGGCTAGGTAGGAAAAGAGATGTAGTTGGTGTTTTCATGAGTTGTTCCACCGATAAGTAGGTCAAGGTAGAACACCAGTGACCAACCAGAATATTATAATAGTTATCCATACATACGTGTAAACTGGTTAAAATTTCATTAGATTTCATGATAGGTTTACTAAGGTTTCCTTAAGGTAATGATGATATATGGTTTGTTGTTGATAGGATCACGAATTTTGGAAATTTCTTACTAATATAAGAAACCTTTAGTGTTGATGATATTGGAATGTTTTTACATATGTGATATAGTTTGACTTCATAGGGTCCCGTTCACTATCATTTTAGATAGGGATTCCAGATTTACTTCACGGCTCTGGAAAGGGCTACGGAGAGTGTTAGGTACACAGGTAATTCTAAGCACAACATACCACCCCCATACAGATGGTCATTCTGAGCCCATGATTCAGGTGCTTGAGGACATGTTGCGAGCTTGTGTCTTGTATTTCTAAAGATAATGGGAGAGGAATATACCCCTGATTGAATTCACCTATAATAATAGATTTCAGTATATTATTCAGATGGTGCCTTATGAGTGTTTGTATGGTAGGACATGCCGATCACCCCTATGTTGGTCAGAGGGATAAGAGAAAACTAATCTTGGACCTTGTCTTGTTCACAAGACCACAAATTTGGTGTAGTAGATTCAGAACTGGATAGCTAGTGCATAGTCTCATCAGAAATCATATGTTGTTTTTCCAGATAAAATCTAGAGTTTTAGGTGTGGGATATAGTTTTCTTTCATCTTTCACAAGTTTAAGACATAGGAGGATCAAGAGATAGGGTAATCTTTGACCATGTTATGTCGGGCTGTTTGAGATTCTAGAGAGAGTTGGGCCAATATCCTATCGGTTGCAGCTACCTTAGAGGTATCTAGACATGCACAATGTTTTCCATGTTTCTCAGATGTGAAGTTACTATTCATACCAGTATCATGCCATTTTTCCCAAGGAGGTTGAGTTATAGTTCTATTAATCCTTTGAGAAGTATCTTATTCATATTGTGGATCATGTATGAAGGTCATCAGAGGTCGGTTAGTTACTTTAGTGTGGGTCTTGCTGCAAGACGATAGAGTACATGAAGATACCTTAGAGGGGGAGGTTGATGTATGATCAAAGTGGATAGATTTATTCTCAAAACATTCATCACTACCCTTGGAAGGGAAATTTAGGGACAAATTTTCATAAGGGGGGAGGATTATAAGAAATAAGTTCTTCTTTGAGGTGAAGATATTTTTTTCTATAAATTTTCAGTTTAATGGTTTAAATGTGGCCTAATGTGAATACCCTTTGAGGTCATGGAGGCATCAGGGGTTTCTAAGGATTGTTTGATCTCGGAACCCAAGTTTAGGGTTGAAATAAGACTAGCGTATGGTTAGTTTAAACTGTGTGGGGAAGGACACATGGTTAGATAAACTATGTGAGGCATGGGTAGAGAGTTAGAGGATCTCACACAGTTAGAAAACAATGTGTGCAATGAGTAACATTTCGGTTCAAGAATGTTTTCAATTTTGATAGTGGGATTTGGCATGGTTTTAATATAGTTAGTCAAGCCGTGCGGACAAAACATGTGATGATCCACTTCTTCAAGAAGACCATGCACGTTTGTTGAATAGTTTGAAAACTATGTGGCCAATCCTTACGATGCCCAATTTTGGGTGAAATTCCAATTTTCCCCTAATTAAAAATATATCTCAACCCAAATTATATTATTCGTACCACACAAAAACCTTTCATGTTGGAGTACCCCTTTGGTGATTATTCATGTTTTTGATGTATCTTCTCCATTTGATCTCTAATTCAAGCACCTCTCATCTCATTAGATCCATATTGATGATTTCTCAATTCCATTTTAGTAATTCCTTATTTTGTTTGGTATTATACGCACTATTTAGGTGTAAGATAATTTTACCAATTATTATTTTCTTCATCCGTTTTTTGATTTTCTCCCGAACTGAGTCGAATCAGGAGATGATACAGGAAAAACTATTCTGTACTGATCTATAGTATGTAGTCTCATGTCTTTCGTTTAAAGTCATGTGGTTATATATATGTCATTGTTCCACAAACCTAATATTCAATAGGTCACCCAGGTAACAAGTTTTAATCCTAGAATTTAATTGTTTAGAATGAACTATATAATTAAAGAGGTCATCATTGAATGTTTATAGGTTGATAAACTTGAATAAAACCACCCCTTTGGGTGATTTAAATAATTAAATGGTTCATTTTGATAGCATATTAATTTGGATACCATTTAGGTTTGACATTTACCCCATGCCTTGGGATGTTAATAACGGATTGTTAAATTGCAATTGAAATGTGATATCCATTGTAATTAAATTAATTAATGGGAAAAAATGAGATAACCATGCCCTTGGAATTTCCAGGTAATGAATTATTAAGCTTTATATGATTGTTGAAATGAATTTACCGTGTGATTAATTGAGGGGAAAGACTTATAAGCTTAGACTATGAATTTAGTTACCCCCTGAGGTGAGTTTCAAATTGAATGTTCTTGGACTAACCTTGGCATGTTTAAATGTAATTGTTTAAATGATGTTGATTAAATGTTGTTGAATTAGTTAAATAATTATATTCCTTGAGTGACACATGGATTCATATGATAATTCCATGGATAGAATCCTTTTTATTTGTCCTTGCTTATTCCTGAATGATACTTGGACTCCTTATATGGATTTTTGAGGACATACTCTTAGGGGATGACTATTAAATGTCAAGTGATACTTAGAATTCCATATGGATTTCCATTTAAGGAATCAATTATAATTTGATCATTTATTCCATGTGTGATACATGGGCTCCCTTAGTGGACCACCAATGATAGACTCGAGTGGATGTGACATTATACCTCACCTAGAGTGATACTTGGGTTCTTGAGAGGTTCTCCATAGATGACTTCATAGGGTGTTGGTTTTTATTTCACCTGGAGTGATAACTCGATTCTTGATTTGGAATTCCATGGATTGGATTAGTTTTTAAATTAGATTTTAAATGATACAAGTTATATGAAGCGTCTTCCAAGACAAAGTAAAATCTCAGATTCAGTCTTTTATATGCTTTATGGATGGCATATTTAGGCATCATTTGAAGATGTTATCATGGGGGATGTGTGGATACATGATGGTTTATTAGAATAAATATTTAAATGAGTTTAAATTAGTAATTGAGATTGATTAAAAATGACACACTAAAATTAATTAATTCAATGATTTTTTTTAAAATGAAACTAATTAAATGAATTTAATTATAAATGAGAACCTAGATCTTATAGGATATTTACATTCATTACTTCTTTTAATTTTTAAATTACTAATTGCACACCATTGTTATATAAATTCACTGTTTGGATGGAAAAAACCTTGGGTGGTTGCCTACTGGGATTATGTCTCACAGCCTATTTGAGCCACCTTTGGGCAGAAAAATAGATTATATGATTGAAGGTATGGATATAGAAATCACCCAACTAGAGGTTCTTGATAGCAAATTAGGAGCTAGGGATCATGGGAACGAGCTGTGGCTCACGATGATAGTGGGAATTTTTTGGCATTTTTTTGTAATATTGGTACATACATTGTATACTTACCTTGTATATATGTTTTATATTCTTTACTAGACACATGAAATGTATCTTTATCATTTTATATGAGCTTTAAGTTGTTGTCACCATATATTCCTACTATGTATCAATTGTGTGTATCATTTATTAGTTTTTATAATTATATTTTGTTGATATTTAAATGTGTTAAACTTTGGTAAGTGGGAATTTTCTCCCCACCGACACACCCTAGGCCCTTGCTACTAATCATCAACCTTTTGAATTTGGAGATATACACATGTGGAAATTTGGCCAACTAGGATCAAGGAACCTTTTAGTTATTGGAGAGTCCAGGAAATTACAATGATTAACAAATGGAATGTAGTTGAATTTCTAAACACCTCAAAGAAGAAAATATTGAAATATCATGGAAGATCAAGTGTTAAAGATAACAAACAAAAGAATATTCAATTTTATAAATGTAAGAAATGTGGAAAGAGGAACCATGGAAAATAGCTTAAAGGAATTGAAAGATGATGTATGTGTTGGAAAGAAGGCCACATCACAGATAATTATTGAATAAAAATGAATAAATCAGTTGACAATACATAGGGAAAGACAGTTAAAACTATGGTACCACTAATAGTTAGATGTCATAAATGTGGGTAAAATGGTCATTATCTGAGTCAATTCCCTATTCTAAGGATTATTTCCTAAGGTCATATGTTATAAAAATCATTGAAGTGGAATTATTTAACTTTTTAGATTTTGGAATTAAAAAATCATTTTGTTGAAGTGCTTTTATTAA
The DNA here is from genome assembly GCA_963277665.1 of Viscum album. Taxonomy (NCBI): domain Eukaryota; kingdom Viridiplantae; phylum Streptophyta; class Magnoliopsida; order Santalales; family Viscaceae; genus Viscum; species Viscum album. The sequence continues at coordinate 742,845,810 of OY728155.1, read as the reverse complement.
TGGCATTCTAGTTATAAGAATCATGAAACTCATAAGTATTTTCCATTAATAGTTTTTCTTTAAGGATTTTCAATAATATGTTGAATGATAATAATGACCGAGAATGTTTATTTAATGTTAAATTTATATTTTTTGGGAAAAAATGATTGAGGGAATGATAATATTTGATATGTACTTGAGGATTACGTAATTATAGTCAATTACTATTATTTGATCTTGTGGGAATAAATAAGTCTTATAGAAAAATTTTGTGGTTAAAAAATGATTTGATTATCAATTATATTTTGATAATGTTCATCATATTTTTGGGAATGTTATAGGGATTATATAAATATAATTTTATAAAATGGAAAACTTGCATGCCAAGTGACGACCCATCCCATCTAGCAAGGTTGTGGGGCTTGAATCCACAACCGAAGGGTGATAAGGGTGAAATACCTACCACTAGTCTACATAATGTCTTGGTTAAGATGAAATAGTTTACATATAATTTATTTAGTGGATATATATTGAGTTTATTTGGGGAATATTAATATAGAATCAATTATTTTTTAATTTTTCGAATTTTGAGGAGATTAATAAAATTGTTGGAAAAATTTTGGAGGGTTATGATATATATATATATATATATAATTTTTATGTTTAATGTAAAGAATTATTTAAGAATAATTATATTATTTTTTGGTAGATGTAAGTTTAATGGAATGAGAAAATCTTTGAGGATAAATAATTATTTCATGTTGAGTTTATTGCTGGTTTTTATGATATAGGATTATTTTTTTAAAGAATGATCTATGTCAAGACTTTGTTTTATTCTTGAATTTTGGAGATCAATATATTCAAATTCATTTTGGGTATTATATTAATTTATTATAATTTTTTTTAATCAATATTGGAGGAATAACATGTTAATATTTTATGGACATCATGATCCATTAAAAGTTAATTTTAGTACTTCAGGCATAAAAAAATTATATTTGATATTCATTCCTTAGAATATGAGGTGAATTGGAAGTTTATATAAGCACAATGAAATGATTAAATTATATTTATGAAATGAAAATATATCAAGTATGTATATTTTTGGTGATATAAATATTAATATTAAAATAATCCTTAAACTCTAGGAAAATAATATTGAAACAAAAATGTTATTTTATTACCTTCATATTAATTGAATCAATGGTGTTTTAATTCTTCAAAAATTTATGTTATTGTGGTTGTTCACTTTATCTTAATCCTTCACTTTGTTGAGATCAATGATCCATATAAATCTCCACAATTATTTATTTGTCTCTTCCAAGTCTATATTTTCACTTCTCATTAATGTTATTGTACTTGCAAACTTAGTCATGTGTTATTATAAATGACCTTAATATTTAAAATTTCCCTCTTTTAAAAGGAAGTTTTATTTATCACTTTTATGAAGTGGGATTTACCCAAAGAGAATTTTCAAAAGCCAAACCCTTGATTATTGAGAAAAAATTAAAATTGATATGTTGAATTTTATTTAATGGGTTAGAATATAACATGCAGATGTTTTAGGGTAACACTATGTTTTATGGTGTATTTAACTTGGACTACTTAGTTTAAACAAACCAAAATATAATATTAAAATATTATCATATAAATGTGATTGATTTAACCAGGACACTAAATTTTAGGGTATTAATAGAATTAAAAGATTTAAGAAATATTCTTAAAATTCCTATATAAATTTATTTATAAATTCTTAATAAGCACACAAATTTTAAAGAAGATATTTTATTATACAAAAAACATGTTTCTTTCAAAAATGATTTTCATTTTATTTTTTGGGAGTATTTTATTATTATTTATTAGAAATTTTAGTAACAGTATTTTATAAAATGAATATAATTTTATAAAATATTAATATCAATTTTTACATAGGGTAAAATTTTGTGTTATTTCAGAAATATTTATTTTTCAGGGAATATTGAAAAATACTGTTTTTTGTAAAACTATAATTTATTTTAATAAATTTAGTAATTTAAACGTATAATTAATATTATAATTAATTTAAAATTAATATAATTATTATTTATTTATATTTAATCTAATTAATTACATTTTGAATCATCTTTATGCTGGATTTTAGTATAAGTTTATTCATTTGAAAAAAACACATTTTTCTAAAAACTGTTTTATAGTGCATAATGTTTCTTGATTTTAATTAATTAAAATAAAAACTAAAATTGAATGATTTAAATATAATTTATAGATTATAATCATAAATATATTAATCTATAATAATATAATTAGGATTACTAGTCAAATATTTAATGTAAAGTCATATTTTCCTTTAAAAAAATCATTTTTTAGAAAATGAGTTTTTCATTACGATTGTGGGTTTATTTTAAATTAAAATTTTATTTTATTTAATTAAATTTTGTAAAATTGATTCTATATTTGGAAGGAAAACAATTTATATTATATTATAAGGTAAAATTTAGTTTTTTTCATAATGAATAGTGAAAATAGAAAAAAACCAGTTACTGCTGTAAAAAAAATTAAAATGGTTAAAGTGAGTAACCTTAGAGGTGAAGTGGATCAAATGTTTTAAATATGTTTTTTTATAATTGTAGTTTTTTATCAGTATTATAAATCTTTTAATTTTTCATTTATCATTTTTGGAGGCACTTGGATAGAGAGTGATTTCACAATACTAAATAGTTTTCAGTATTTATAAAAATTCCACTCCTCATAAATTATAAAAGGGAACCCCATACCCTAACTTATTCACACCTATAAATCAATTTTTATTCACTAAATATTGAAATAATATATCTTCAACATCATTATCCACACTATAGATCTTTTTTAATTCCCAAAAGACCAACCTTATGTCCCTAATAAGTGATCCAAAGGAGGTTCTTCTAAAGAAATGGAAATTATCTTCAATGAGCTCCTTATTTTTTACTTATAAGTTTTCTATATTCAATTATGTATTACGAAATACAATTTAATAACAATATTATCTCATATATACTATGATTTTATTATGTTCATAACACAATATTTATCTATTTAATATTCTATAAAAATGGAAACAAAACCATTGTCCGTGTGTATGGTGGACCACCACCTCACAAATCATTGTAATTCATTTTCCATGATCATATATCATGGATATTTATTATTATAAATTTAATATTTATATACGATAATCATTAAATATTAATAATTTTTTAAAATTAAAATATCATGTACTTTATTACCTTACCATCAATAGAAAAAATGATAATGTCATTCGTATGTACGGTGGACTATCGTAAAGTGATGAGATTCATTATTTATTACCACATCACATGGATGGTATATTTTATTTTATTTAAATAAATAATGTTACATTTAAGATATTATTATAATTATAAAAATATTTAATAACACTTACCTCTTTTTTGATGATGATTGCTGAAAAATCTAAACACTGCACATGTTTATGTACAACCTACAGTCTCTAAGATTGCAACATTTTAATTTTTCATAAACATAATTACTGGTTATTTTTAAAAGAATAATTTATGTATAAATATGATAATAATATCATTTTTTTATTCTGGTTATGATCGAATGAATACCCCTTTTTCCATAGTCAACACACCGATTCCGTTTTGAAATTATGAACCAAGAATCCTAAAAACACCCAACGTGGACATAACTCATTATTTAACTAAATATGTCATTAATATAAATGAAGTAAGTGATCTAATTAGTAATGATTAAAACTAGAAAAGGTTATTAAGAAAATAAATAATTGATATAATTTCATTATACATGAGATTAAATACATACACGACAAAGTCTGGACTCGATGTATGGGTTTCCTTCTCAAAACTTCCTCCTCCGAGACACATGTTCTTTTATACACATATTTTTTTTGTTTATAGTGTATATATTTACCATTAAAATATCATATCATTAATACTTCATAATTTATGGAATTTTATGTTTTAATTCACTTAAATTATTCATGGGGGTTATGATTCAAAACTTACCAAGGTGGTAAGAGTTTATTCTTCAATATCATTATAATGAGAACTGTGTATGCTAGAATTTCAATTGAAGGAAATTATTTGATCATTGTCTATAAAAACCATTTATTTTCATTCACCAAATGTTATTCATGAAATTTCTAGGTAATAGTTCAATTTTACCTTCTTTGGTACTTAAAATTATTGAGTAAATGTTTTAAAGGAAAATAGACATTATTTATCTCTTTGATCGAAAACCATTTCTCTTCCATGTCCATGTTTTATTTAAAATGTTTTGAATTGGTTTTTAATATTCTTATATGATTTTATAAAATCATTTTTAACTATGTTGGTAATTTTATTTAAAAAATGGTTTAAAATTAATTTTATGTATTTTTTATAATTAGGTACTTTTAGAAATTTAACCAAAGTGTGAAAGGAATGTTTTTTTAACTTATTTGACATGTACAAAATTACCTTCTATCATGACTATTATTTTCCTTGAATATTACTTTATAATTTCCAAGGTTATTTTGAATGAAAATTATTTATAAATTATATATATATATATATTTCATATATACCTATTTGATTCTACATTCCTTTTATGAGTTAATTAATGAATTATGATCATTTATCAAATTCCTTCTTCAAGAAAGCTCTTTTGATTATGATATGAGGAAAGATTATGAAACCCATTTTTTTTCCACATGAAATTATTATGTTTACTCCTTATGATTGATTTCAATATATGTCACACATATGAATGTACATGAAATGAATTTAATGGGTGGTTCCAGAATCACATAGCCCTCCCATTCATTGGTAAAGCTTTAGTCTCATGAGAAGTCATGTATGAGATTAGGGAGTAATCCTAATCCATTATAGAAATTTTTCTACCATGTGATGTTGTCTATATAGTTATCCTTGTCTCATGTTTATGTCCTATTATATATTGAATCCAAATTTTCAATGATTACATGATCTTGTGATACCATTTTATTTATGTTATTATACTCTATGATTACTCAAGATACTACTGTTTTATGAAATCCTGTTATACTTTTGACTCACATGTTATGCTTTCGGATCATGTTTATTACATTTTTGGGTTTTTTATCTTTTCCGTTTTTTCTATTTTTCCCATATTATAAAATATAGTTTAGGATATATAATGGTTTTCTGAGATCATCATGGAAGTTAAAATAATATGTTTTATTTTAGTCTCTCTTTGATGTATTATGAACCTAGTATTCAAAAGACACTAGGCCTCACAATCTTTAGGTTGTAATTAGAAGATTTTTATGTTAAAAATAATACAATAATATGTGTAAATTTCTTTATCCTCAAAAAAATTCATTTTTTATATCATCATGTTCATAGTATTTAATATAGAAAATTTAAATTTTAGTCATAAAAATAAAATTACTAGGATTAAAGTTAATTATTGAGATATTTATAATAATTTTATTTTCAATGAATTTATTTATTAACATTGTGTAATTTTTATCTAATAAAATAAACTAATATATTATAAAAAGTGGATGTAATATGACTTTTAAACCTATATATAGATATACTATCACCCATTTATTTGGTAATTAATGTTATATAATATTTATAACACATATTGTTTAAAAAAAAGTTTCTAAAAAAATATTTTTCCATATATTATATTTTCTAATTTAAAAGTTATTTTTCTTATTTTTAGAAGTTTAATTGGATTAAATTGATTATAAAAATAGGTTAATGAAATTATAATTTGGTGAGAGATTTTTCATTATATTTTTAATAAAATATATATTACTTAGATAATGAACTAGTTACCAAGGTAACAACCAAAATGTGAAAATGTAAAAATAAAGTTGTAAAGGGATTTAAAAATGTTTAAAAAATGTGTGAAAATGAGTGTTATAAGATTTATAGACCTTATCCCACTACAAAATGCATTATTTACACTTTTTGATCCATTCACCCTTGAATAGTTTCATGCCATCATTGAAAATGTAATGGGTATTTATAAGAGTTCCATTTTTCTTCTACATGTAAAAAGAATTATCTCTATCAAACCCCTGCCATGGTGTGTCATAAACCCCCCAACATAATTTATATAATCCATTCACGCTTGAATTGTTTTATTCCATCATTGAAAATTTAATGGGTATTTACAAGAGTTCCATTTTGTTTACTTATAAAAGGGGAAAACTTACAACACTTTTCTACTACCTTAAAAAGGAATTATCTCTATTAAACCTCTATCAAGGTGTCTCATAAATCCAAAAAAATAATTCATATAATACATTCACCCTTTAATAGTTTCATTCCATCATTGAAAATGTAATGGGTATTTAAAAGAGTTCCATTTTCTTTACTTATAAAAGGGGATAACTTACACAACTTTTATAGTACATTTAAAAAGAATTATATCTACCTAAAACCTGCCATGTTGTCTCCTAAAACCCCCAACCTAATTCATATAATCCTTGGTCATACCAAAAGATGATTTTAAGGATACTTAAGATGTTACCCAAGGGAAAACATACCAAGGGAGAGGTAATGTTTTCATTCGAGACCCCTTATTTGTTTTCTTCTTATACCACCTGAAAAATAATATATCTATGAAATAATGATAAAATTAGTATTTATAATATGTGTAAATTTTATTATAAAAATTAAATACCCATTTTCTATACTCTTCCCTACCATTAAAAAAACTAAAATGTCTCTCAGGTTACGTGCAGATTACCGCCTCCATAAGTGACATGATCTATTTTTTCATAACTGAAATACAAGAATAGTTCAAAGAGGGTATTTAATGAATAATTTTTGTACCTAATATATTATTAATTTTCTGAAAATATAAACCAATTCCCACATCCTATAAATTTTATGAAAATGAACACATCACCCATGTGTATTCACGGACTACCGCCTCCATGAAAGTGATCAATATTATTTTTCAACTAGTCTTTTCTGTCATGGATAACTAAGGAATCTTAGTTACTGATGATATTGGAAAATAATAATTAAATATTGATTTTATTTTTTATCTAATGTTAATTTTAATATCTAACCCTTGATTAAGATACCACCCCCTCATTCATTAAAATAAGAAAAATAATATCATCAAGAACCTTATCATCATAATTTGTAACTAAAATACTTGTCATTAAGAGGATCAAATACCTTGGTACCCTGTTAAATTAGCTAGAATAGACATAGACCGAAGGGAAATCCAAATCCCCATAGGTTTTTTATTAGTTCTTGGAATCATGCAACATAAACATGGGAAGAAGGTTTCGACAACCATAGTGGAATATAACAGAAACATATCCGTATGATAAAAAATTACTAAAGGAGATAGTACTAGAAACCAAACAGGTATGTAAAAATCCAAATAGTACATAATCAAAGTACTAGAAATAGAAACTATAAACCAATGTCTCAAAGTATATGTCACTCGAATCTGAAATGAATCAAGAGCATCTACCTTGTAGCGGTCTAGAATTACTTCCAGTGGACTATAATTGATACCTATCAGGGCACTCCATGGGCGGGTACACCCCCTGGGCAGGACACACCACCATCATTAGTGGCAGCCATTTCCTCATGAAGCCCTTGGGCGGAGAGCCATGCTTCGTCCAATGCTCACATGTGAGAGTTACCAAAGATCAGATACATTCCTACCCCCTTTGCCTCTGATACCAACTGTAGAGACCCGAAGCTTGAAGTACATGGAAATTACATTACTTTTGCGGAATACTTAGTACATAACAAAAACACACACACAAGGATCGTAATAGTTTAGTGTCTTTGGAAACTTAGAATATAATCTTCTAATCGTGGTGAAAGAACTTCAACATATCACATAAAGATCTTCCTTTTTTTACCTAAAACATTTCTTTATATCCTGGGGAAAAGAAAACATAAAAGGGTGAGCTCAAATTCTCAGTAAGGGTAAACAAAAGAAATATCAATCACATCATTTTCATAAGAACATAACATTTTGGAAATCTTAACCTGCAAAAGAGAGCATAATTTCATAACATGGGATAAATCATAGTAGTGAAATGAAATCCCAATAATCATAACTTAAAACATGAAACTTTGTGGCATACACACATAATAATAGAGAATCATATCTTATTAGTCAAGACTCATTGCCCAGACCATCTTACTGGACAAAGTCCATTTCTGAACCGAGTCACCCTCGTTTCAGTCCTGTTTCCCTAAACCGGTATAACCTACCGTTCCATCCATATCTATCTCATGAGATATAAAATCTTTACCCAATGCATTGGAGGGAGATATAGGTCCCACCCAACTCATAATGATACCATTCTTATGTGTGCCACAAAATCATAAATCATACATCATTGCATAACCCATGTAATAAAAATGGGATTCTTAAACAACATGACATCATAAAAGAATTAATATAAGATAAAGGAATTAATAAAAATATTTTCATCACAACATAATCAAATACATGTAATAATAGGGATAGAAACAGAACCCTATATTATCTTAGATGGAAAATAATTTTGATAAAACACTTGAACTCCATTCTTGAGGAAAATATCCTTTCTACTTCAAAAACATTTTTCCTTTCTTAACTTGTCATACAATTTTAAACTAAAAGAAGTTGATTAAAAATAAACTTGAAAAATTGTAAAGGAAGATTCTTGGAAATAATGTTTTAAAAATCCATTCATTCCGTATAAGTTAAAAAAAACATTCTTTTCGTACTTTTGTCGGAAAAGTCAAAAAGTACCTCGTACGAAAAATGACAAAATATTCCATTCATATCTTTTACTAAAAACTAATCGAAGGGTAAAATTGGATATTAACTATTTTAGAAGTATATTAATATCACATATCAAGGAAACATGGATGTGGATGATAAAATACACCCCAGTAAACACCAAAGTACAAACAATCTCGGATAAAAATGAGATTGTGATATTTCCCTTACCTTATGTCCGATATGCTTTGTACGTATCCGAACCTCCTTTATAATGATTTAAATAATGTCATTAACTTATTACAGAATAATATTCATTGTTATGATGTCATATATGGTTCACTTATGACTTTATATTACCCGTTCTTTTGTAAATTCCATGTTAAAGAAGCGTTTTGGGTAAAATCATTTCATTTATCGTAAGTGTTTGGACTTGTTGTTCTTGACATTATTATTACTTATATCATGATTTACTTACTTCCAGAATATAAAACATGATTTATATATCATATATATTCAGTATATATATATATATATAATAGATAAATAAATGAAATGAAACACACCGTTCATGGAGACGGTAGTCCGTACGTACGCATGAACGCTGTTTTCCTTTCCTTATTGTCTTGAATGGAAGTAAGTAGATGACATATATATATACATAAATACAGTAGATTTACCATTTCATATATTTCATTATTATTCATTATATGTACTTTATAATCATTCTGGAATGGTTAACATGGATAATGAATCTCATCGCATCGTGGAGACGGTAGTCCGTACGTACGCACGAGCGATGATATCGTTCCCATGGTCGTGGAATTGTGTTGAAGTGTATGTATACTATTTCAGTATCAATATCAATTTATAATAATCATATATAGTTACTCATTACACCATTATACCCATCCAATTAAGGTGGTGGCGGAAAATAGATTACACCACGGCGTGGAGACGGTATTCCGTACGTACGCACGCGCGGTGATTTCCTTTTTCCGTAGGATGGATAGAAGGTTAATTAGAGTTGTTTCATATTTATAATAACATATCAGTATATAATAAATACTTATTTTATTACTTTATCATGAAACAACTAAATAAGAAGAATTTGAAAAAGAAATAAATTGAAAAAGATCGGTAATGGATGTTACCTCTTTTTGACGCGCCTTCACTTAACTTCCACATAAAGAACAAAGGATGGTCTTTGAAGAAGACCAGGACCTCTAGGATGATACTAGGGAAGTGTAGAATAGGTTTTGGTAGGGGTTGGACGAGCTTGAATGCTCAAATTGGTGTGAGGAGGAGAGGGAGGAGGTGCCCTTTTATAAGGTAGGAGAGGGGCACCTTTGGAATAACTAAAAATATTATTTTATTATAAAGCCATGTTCAATTTTAAATAGCTCCAAATTGATTTATTTAGAGGATATGGTGGGGATGGGTCGAAATCCTCTCATCCAATAGAATTTAGACCGGTGTAGGTTCCTATATTAACCTTATCTTTTAGTTTTAACTCTTAGTTAATTAGATTGACATTTACCATGTCACTTTGTATTTTTATATTATATAGTTAATAAACTTACCATATACATCCAAGAGATCCCCACGTTGTGTTTTATTAATATATATATAACCTTATATAAGTCATTTGGCCGAACCTTAGATTTTTAGAAATAAAATAACAATTAATAATATAATATTTGTTTTAAAAACTATTTTATGTCAATTTTGACACTATTCAGTAGTTCATTTTTTTGAAACTCATAATAGAATGATTAATTAGACCAAAGTTAATTAAAGCAATCCTAACATGTCATATTGACCTATAAAATTAGTTTAGTTCATAAAAAGTCTCAAATAATATTTATTTGGGTATTTATAACATCAATTATGTCAATATTTCATTAATAAGATAATTACTGCATCATCGTTGTGTCATAAATAAATTATATTTTTTAATGTCTAAAAATTACAAATAAAATACCATTATGTAGGAAATATTTTTATCTTTCTAATGAATATTTATAGTCTAATTTATCTTATGTATAACCCTATAATAAAAATGATTTACTTATTAAACATTGATTTTAACTATTTTAACCCTTCTTTAAATAAATTAATAATAAATGTCCTAATCTAATCCAAGTGGGCCTAAATGGTAATATTTTATTCCTAAGGTTGTTTTTTTATCGAATTAAACTTGTCCAATAGAATTAGGACATGTGTTAGGGTAACAATAATATCATTTTACCCTTAATTACCCTATTTACTTTTAACCGTGGTAAAAAAAGTAAAAAGTTACTATTCACCGAAAAATTATTTTCATCTCATTGAACCACCTTTTTCTTGCAGAAATCAACCGTGTCTCTCGGATTTTTGAAATTCCACTCACAGAAGCGCTAAAATTAAGTTTCATGAAAAATTCAGTTTTTTAACTACCACTTAGTGGTTTCACTATTCATCAAAAAATGAAAGTTTCCAGAAAAATACCAAAAATTAGATCTAAGCTATATTTGATATTAGGAATTCAAAAATGATGTCTATTTTATCAAATTCAAAACATATCAGTTGCATTAATTAATTTAAAAATTAATTCCCGTCGTTAAAACAAATAGCGTGTTCTTAAGAGATAATAACTATCAAAAGATTGACACTTGTTTATGACTGGTTTAAATGTGAAATTACATCCAATGACCAACATTGTATTAAATTGTAAAAATATATTCTAAATATACTTTAAAACCACTCAAATTAATAATTTATCACTATTAATTATTTCGATTAAAAAAGTTATTTTTAATTATAATTTAGTAATTTTCACTATTCATCAGAATGTGAAAGTTATCCGAAAAGTACCAAAATCTCACCTTAGGCTAAATTCGATACTCCGAATCCAAAAATGAAGTCCATTTTGAGAGATAAAATTTCTAAAATTTTAAAAGGTGGTTATTACTATTCATAACGGCTAGTTTTAATAATATTTTAATAGCATATTGTTGTTTAGTGAAACTCGGTATTGCGTACTACACACGCTATCGAGGAAGGTCGTGATTGCGTGTAATGCAAGGCAAGTCAAGGATGTGTGTCGAGAAATATCCTTTTGGTGTAGCGTACAACACAAGACATTAATGAAATTAAAAAGAATATTTTTTTTCATAAAATCTCAGGCTGTTACATTCTACCCCCCTTAAAATGAATTTCGCCCTCGAAATTCGTCGGGGTTATAAATGGTTTACTACCTGAAAGTTTCTTTAATAGAAACCCACATCGTAAAAAGGAATACCAAAACTTGGCTTTAAAAACTAAAGTATGAAATGTAACGATTACCCAAATAAAATAATCACTGGGTTTCCACATAGGTGAAAATATGGATATGGAAGAGAAATCTAACCATCATGTTCTGATGGAGAGTGGTAGAGAACATGGTTATGGAAAAGCCAACAATCACAAAGCTATTGATTTATGGTGATCTAAGGTACCATCTGATTCATCGGATATAAGGGTAGTAGGACAACATTTTTGGATTTTCAAGATCATTTCCCTAAAGATGATGAAATTGGAATTATAAGAAATACTTTCGTGATTTCGGTATAGTCTCAAAGTTGGTCGTTCTTTGGAAAATTTCCACTTCATCTCTTAAAGAAATGAAGTTGAATTTTTCATTCGTGATGTGTTAGCAGATCATGTGATAGAATGATGGGTCATTCCATCTGTCTCAAACAAAAGGTTACAAAAGTTTTCAAAAAATTCATAAGTCCATCTATAATTAGATTAATCATATATGGTTCCTAAAATGGACTTATACTTAATATATAATACTGCTTAATATAATAAAACTAGTTTCTACTAAATAGGGACTTCCTGTAGGCCAGTGGTAGGCGATAAAGGCCAGTCGCACTTCGGTTGTGGGTTCGATTCCCCCAGCCTTGTCCGACGTGATGGGCTGTCGCCCGTCCTGCAGTTTGTCCTTCTTCTAAAACTACATTACTATAACATCACATAAATAATATCAAAAAAAATTCTATCCTTAAACAATACTAGATTATGGTTAACATAATCCATTCCAATCTTTAGGCTTATCTAAAATACTTCGGTCCAAGCTCATAGTATAAAGAAAATGATCACGTGAATTCCATCATTTATCCCCCATATATCATAAGATATATCTTGTTGGTCAAATTAAAAACATGTGAATACCTTAATCATGTATTCTCTTGAAGAATGAATATCCATTGAACCTTAGTGAAAGCATGAATGCAGTTAAAAGTTAACACTTTCCACATTCCAAAATCCTCAAAATTCTATATCCTCAAACCATGATATCACTTATTCCTTATATCAATCATGTGCTCATGAATACTGTCAAACATTTCATTTTCTCCTTATCCCTTCAATATGCGCATATCATCTGCTTTCCAAAAATATCTGAATAACCTTTCATGGTTACTGGTACCATTAATCATACACTTTCAAAACTTAAGGAAAGACAAAAGTGTAAAAATCCTTAGATGTCTCTTTATTCCGTAGTACCATGAGATTACTTATACAACATTACACATGATAAACATGTAATCATTCCACTACATTCTTAAACCATTGACCGAGCTTCAACAATTCTTTCATCTCACATGCCAATTGTAGTCTCTTCATCATCATCATCCACATAAATACTACCCATACGACCATACTGATTCTCTTCATGAGACTTTTTCTTAGGGCATTGGTTTTCATAATTCCCGTACATTCCACATTTAAAACATTTAACCATTGTTGATGTCGTAGCAATACCATTATCCTCATCCCTGGTGTTAACTGAACCTTTTCCTTTGCACTTACTGGCTTTGTGTCCTTCTTTTCCACACCCAAAGCATCTTCCAGTTCCTTTGAAACATTCTCCTTGATGCCTCTTTCCACATGATTTAAATAGGGGAAATTGAACTTTCTTTCCTCTATGATCATCATGAAACTCCATCTTTCTCTTATTAGCCGAGTCAGGAAACTTACAAAATTTTACTTTATTGATCATATTATGAGATTACTGATTTGGAATAATAATGATGTTTGGACTTCCAAATCCCATTTCATTTGGTTGCTCATGAATAATATCATTCCATTGTCCATCATATCCTCCATTATCGTGAATCATCTTGTTTCCAGCCATTTTCTAAAACCCAAAAAGAATAGTGTGAGAGGAAAAAATCATAATAAAGGGGGAGTAACTTCAATATCTAACATCTTTGGTTTAATCTAATGTCGTTACCTTATTTCTAGGACTATATCCTATTGTATACTTATCCTTAGGAACATCCCTAGACATACCTTATAAATATCTCTAGGGATCTCACTAACGTTTTCGCATCCTAGTTTCCAAAGGTTGACTAAACTTTTCCTCTGATACCAACTGTAGCGGTCTGGAATTAATTCCAGTGGACTATAATTGATACCTATCCGGGAACTCCATGGGAGGCTACACCCCCTGGGCGGGACACACCACCCTCCCCAGTGGCAGCCATTTCCTCATGAAGCCCTCGGGCGGAGAGCCATGCTTCGTCCAACGCTCACATGTGAGAGTTCCCAAGGATCGGATACATTCCTACCTCCTTTGACTTTGATACCAACTGTAGAGACATGAAGCTTGACGTAGATGGACATTACATTACTTTTGTGGAATACTTAGTACATAACAAAAACACACACACAAGGATCGTAATAGTTTAGTGTCTTTGGAAACTCGGAATGTAATCTTCTAATCGTGGTGAATGATCTTCAACATCTCCCATAAATATCTTCCTTTTTTTTACCTAAAACCTTTTTTATATCCTGGGGAAAATAAAACATAAAAGGGTGAGCTCAAATGCTCAGTAAGGGTAAACAAAATAAATATCAATCACATCATTTTCATAAGAACATAACATTTTGGAAATGTTAACCTGCAAAAGAGAGCATAATTTCTTAACATGGGATAAATCATAGTAGTGAAATGAAATCCAAATAAACATAACTTAAAACATGAAACTTTGTGTCATACACACATAATCATAGAGAATCATATCTTATTAGTCAAGACACATTTCCAAGACTATATTAGTGGACAAAGTCCATTTATGAACCGAGTCACCCTCATTTCAGTCCTGTTTCACTGAACTGGTATTACCTACTGTTCCAGCCACGTCTATCTCATGAGATATAAAATCTTTACCCAATTCATTGGAGGGAGATATAGGTCCCACCCATCTCATAATGATACCATTCTTATGTGTGCCACAAAATCATAAATCATACATCATTTCATAACCCATGTAATAAAAATGGGATTCTTAAACAACATGACATCATAAAACAATTCATATAAGATAAAAGAATTCATAAAAATATTTTCATCACAACATAATCAAATCCATGTAATAATAGGGATATAAACAGAACCCTATATTATCTTATATGGAAAATAATTTTGATAAAACACTTGAACTCCATTCTTGAGGAAAATATCCTTTCTACTTCAAAAACATTTTTCCTTTCTTAACATGTCATACAATTTAAAACTAAAATAAGTTGATTAAAAATAAACTTGAAAAATTGTAAAGGAAGCTTCTTGGAAATAATGTTTTAAAAATACATTCATGCCGTATAATTTAAAAAAAAACATTCTTCTCGTACTTTTGTCGGAAAAGTCAAAAAGTACCTCGTACGAAAAACGACAAAAGATTCCTTTCATATCTTTTACAAAAAACTCACCGAAGGGTAAACTTGGATATTAAATATTTTATAAGTATATTAATATCAAATATTGAGGAAACATGGATGTGGATGATAAAATACACCCGAGTAAATACCAAAGTACAAACAATCTCGGATAAAAATGAGATTGTGATATTTCCCTTACCTTATGTCCGATATGCTTTGTACATATCCGAACCTCCTGTATAATGATTTAAATAATGTCATTAACTTATTATAGAATTATATTCATTGTTATGATATCATATATGGTTCACTTATGACTTTATATTACCCGTTCTTTTGTAAATTCCATGTTAAAGAAGCGTTTTGGGTAAAATCGTTTCATTTATCATAGGTGTTTAGACTTGTTGTTCTTGAAATTATTATTACTTATATCATGATTTACTTACTTCCAGAATATAAAACATGATTTATATATCATATATATTCATTATATATATATATATAATAGATAGATAAATGAAATGAAACACACCGTTCATGGAGACGGTAGTCCGTACGTACGCATGAACGCTGTTTTCCTTTCCTTATTGTCTTGAATGGAAGTAAGTAGATGACATATATATATACATAAATCCAGAAGATTTACCATGTCATATATTTCATTATTATTCATTATATATACTTTATAATCATTCTGGAATGGTTAACATGGATAATGACTCTCATCGCATCATGGAGACGGTAGTCCGTACGTACGCACGAGCGATGATATCATTCCCATGGTCGTGGAATTGTGTTGAAGTGTATGTATACTATTTCAGTATCAATATCAATTTATAATAATAATATATAGTTACTCATTACACCATTATACCCATCCAATTAAGGTGGTGGCGGAAAATAGATTACACCACGGCGTGGAGACAGTATTCCGTACGTACGCACGCAGGGTGATTTCCTTTTTTCGTAGGATGGATAGAAGGTTAATTAGAGTTGTTTCATATTTATAATAACATATCAGTATATAATAAATAATGATTTTATTACTTTATCTTGAAACAACTAAATAAGAAGAAGTTGAAGAAGAAAGAAATTGAAAAAGATCGGTAATGGATATTACCTCTTTTTGACGCGCCTTCACTTAACTTCCACATAAAGAACAAAGGATGGTCTTTGAAGAAGACCAGGACCTCTAGGATGATACTGGGGAAGTGGAGAAGAGATTTTGGCATGGGTTGGACGAGCTTGAATTCTCAAATTGGTGTGAGGAGGAGAGGGAGGAGGTGCCTTTTTATAAGGGAGGAGAGGGGCACCTTTGGAATAACTAAAATATTATTTTATTATAAAGTCAAGTTCTGTTTTAAATAGCTCAAAATTGATTTATTTCGAGGCTAAGGTGGGGATGGGTCAAAATCCTCTCATCAAATATAATTTAGACAAGTTTGGGTTCCTATATTAACCTTATCTTTTAGTTTTAACTCTTAGTTAATTAGATTGACATTTACCATGTCACTTTGTATTTTTATATTATATAGTTAATAAACATACCATATACATCAAAGATACCCCCAAGTTGTGTTTTATTAATATATATAACCTTATCTAAGTCATTTGGCCGAACCTTATATTTTTAGGAATAAAATAACAATTAATAATATAATATTTGTTTAAAAAACTATTTTATGTCAATTTTGACACTATTCAATAGTTGATTTTTTTGAAAATCATAACAGAATGATGACTTCGACCAAAGTTAATTAAATCAATACTAACATGTCACATTAACCTATAAAATTATTTTAGTTCATAAAAAGTCTCAAATTATATTTATTTGGGTATTTATAACATCAATTATGTCAATATTTCATTAATAAGATAATTACTGCATCATCGTTGTGTCATAAATAAATTAAATTATTTAATGTCTAAAAATTAAAAATAAAATACCATTATGTAGGAAAACTTTTTAGATTTCTAATGAATATTTATAGTCGAATTTATCTTATGTATAACCCCATATTAAAAATGACTTACTTATTAAACATTTATTTTAACTATTTTAACCCTTCTTTAAATAAATTAATAATAAATGTCCAAATCTAATCCAAGTGGGCCTAAATGGTCATATTTTATTCCTAAGGTTGTTTTTGGTCGAATTACACTTGTCCAATAGAATTAGGACATGTGTTAGGGTAATAATAATATCATTTTTACCCTTAATTACCCTATTTACTTTTAACCGTGGTAAAAAAGTAAAAAGTTACTATTCACAAAAAAATTATTTTCATCTCATTGAACCACATTTTACTTACTGAAATCAGCTGTGTCTGTCGGATTTTCGAAATTCCACTCACAGAAGCGGTAAAATTAAGTTTTATGAAAAATTCAGTTTTTTAACTACCACTTAGTGGTTTCACTATTCATCAAAAAATGAAAGTTTCCAGAAAAATACCAAAAATTAGATCTATGATATATTTGATATTATGAATTCAAAAATGATGTCTATTTTATCAAATTCGAAACATATCAGTTGCATTAATTAATTTAAAAATTAATTCCCGTCGTCAAAACAAATAGCGTGTTCTTAAGAGATAATAACTATCAAAAGATTGACACTTGTTTATGACTCGTTTAAATGTGAAATTAAATCCAATGACCAAAATTGTATTAAATTGTAAAAATATATTCTAAATATACTTTAAAACCACTCAAATTAATAATTTATCAATATTAATTATTTCGATTAAAAAAGTTGTTTTCAATTATAATTTAGTAATTTTCACTATTCATCAGAATATAAAAGTTATCCGAAAAGTACCAAAATTTCACCTTATGATAAATTCGATACTCCGAATCCAAAAATGAAGTCCATTTTGGGATCTAAAATTTCTAAAATTTTAAAAGGTGGTTATTACTATTCATAACAGCTATTTTTAATAATATTTTAATAGCATATTGTTGTTTAGTGAAACTCGGTATTACGTACTACACATGCTATCGAGGAAGGTCGTGATTGCGTGTAATGCAAGGAAAGTCAAGGATGCATGTTGAGCAAGCTCCCTTTGGTGTAGCGTACAACACAAGACATTAATGAAATTAAAAAGAATATTTTTTTTCATAAAATCTCGGGCTGTTACATACCTCCTCCGAGAGGAACTTTCCCTTTACTCATACATGGAAGAAGGAAATCTAAAAATGCCCAAAGCTAAATGAAGAGAGTGAGATATAAATACCAGTAGGGTCTCACGTTGTTTTCCATAATAATATTACATAATAATTAACCAATTAATTATTTCAATTTTAACCAAAATAGGCATGGAAGTTCACAATCGTATTTAAGACAAAAAATGACTTCATTTCATTTTCATGGAAAAAAATTTCAACATAACTTTAGTAATTTTTTATACATAAAACAATCTGTATTAATCAAAAGGAATGAGTAAAATAGTTCCATGTCAGATGAATATATGTCTAAACACTCACAATAATCACCAGGATCATCTTAATTGAAGTATGATATTTTATAGTTGTAGGATTCTTATACATCTCATATCAGTGATCACAACAAGTATGTGTACAAACCACCCTTAGGATAATTCCAAGTAGGACCCTTCAACATGCCATCAAAGATAAGATATGTTGAAATAGGTTTTTATTGTTTTAATCATAAATTTATTACTATGTAATTACCATATTTTCATGCTTGTTCAAAATAACCCACTAACTACCCAGGGTAACATGTTCTCAAACAATTAGTCCAAAATACGAAAATTATTTCAAATTAGTTTAAAAACAAATCACCCCATTTTTAGTTTCAGTAATCCAATTTCATTTCAAAACTAAAAGTAGGTTTTTAATCAATTCATTCATTTTTAAACCAAATATGATCTTAGGTTTTTATCATTTCTATTTAATCTTTTTTTTTTCAAAATCAATTCCAAAATCAATTAACAATTTCATTCAATTTCAAAAAAAACCTCAACTTATAATTCTATTGGAATTAGGGGTTTCCCAAAAATCCATGAAAAATAAAATCCATGATCCAATTCATATAGAATTTTTTTAACAAATAAATTTTATTAAATTTAAAATAAAATAAATTATAGGTATAATCAGTTGGAATTAATAAACTGAACCACCAACCTTTACTACAGAATCACAACAACTGCAATGAGAATCACCAATGGAAAATGAAGGAATGGAAGATCATGGAAATCATCCAAGAAACAAGATTAGATAACATAGAGCCTAGATTCATTAATCCCAAGATGATCTTTCATAGTCCAAGTAGGAAAAGAGAGAGATATAGAAGAGACATGGAGAACACTTACCCAGGAAGATATACCACAACCAATAAAACAATAAATCACCGAACAGATGATCTAAAGGGATTATATATCTCCAAAATCACCTGGGAATGGATCTAGGTTGAGAGAGAAGGAAACATAGAGGAAAGAAATGATATTTTCAGTTGATCTATAAACTTAAAACTGACACTCAATATTCTACAAAATGTTTAACCCAATTACACATCATGTAATTATCGAGCCCCACATACATAGAAAACTCATCTCCTTTTATTAAAAAATTGATTATTATTATTTACATGGTGTGTAAAATATAAAATTCATGTAACCATTAATGTTTTGTACCCATTTAAAGGATTATTCTAGGATATTATTACACATCATATAACACGATTACACGACATTTAAATCCCCAATAGACTGTAAAAATATCAGGTTTTTTGCTAAAAAATACAACAAATATATTATTTCACCATTATAGTTATCCTCCCAATTCCTTCTCAGTATTACTCAACCAATGGAAAGGGAAAACCAAACAAAGGGTTAAATATTACATGATAGAAATTTAATGGGGTGTTATACCCTTCCCACTATAAAAACTTTTTTACCCTAAAATCCTTTCAAGAATTTTCCATGTCAAAAAGGTGAGGCCATTGCTCTCTTATCAGTGCCTTATACTCCCACATATCACGGGAATAAGAACCTTGATTTTATAGCACTTAGACCAATGGTGTCATCCCCTATGAAGTACCTTGGTCTCAGAATCAATAATTCCAACTGGATGCATAGTTAGTAATAAATATGGCTCAACAACAAGATCACTCCGGATAAAAAAAAAGTGATGGATTAGGGACATAATTATATAGTTGAGATACATGAAACAAATTATTTATCATTGAAAATTGTGGCATATTTTTTAAATATAAATCCACTTTCCCCCTTTATAAACAACCTCAAAATGTATTAAAAATGAGGAGCATGCTTCCCTTACCTCTAAAGCCATTGATCACTCAAAAAGGATGAATCTTTAAAGAACACCTAATCATCAAATGAAAATTCCTATGGTCTACGATGATTATCATCATAAGATCTATACCTGCTATTTGTCGCTAACATCCTCTAATGAATCAACTGAATCTTTTCTATCGTCTCTTGAACCAAGCTCGTTCCAACCAATGAAATTTCATGGATCTCTGCCAACAAATCAGATATATTCAAGGATATCTATACAAGGCCTCAAAAGGATCCATTATGATCACAAACTGGTAACTATTGTTATAATAAAACTCGACATTCGCAAATGGTCATCCCAAGATCCTCCAAATTTGAGGACGCAAACACAAAGCATATTCTCAAGAATCTAAATAGCACTCTATTTTTTTCCTTTCATATGTGGATGATTTTCCATTCTCAAACGAACTTGAGTTCCTAGTGCCACCCAAAGGACACTCCAAAAAACAATAAGTAAAAAAGGTATATCTATTAAAGACTATAGCATATTGAACTCCACACAAATGGAAAATATCTATCACATGGAGATTTCCCACCTCATGCCCTATGGTTTCATTTAGAATGGGTATAACAAACAATTTTTGGAAACATAGAATACCCTCTATGGAGAACAACCATTGAGAAACAATCTTCCCACCATAAAGAGAGTCTTTAATGCTATAGAATTCATCATCAAGATTTAGTTCCAGAACCATCTTGAGAAGAGAAGAGTTCAACTAAAAACTAGACAAAACAACTTCATCCCATGTGTCCTAAATTACAATATTAACATATGCAAAAATAGTTATCATGTTCCACTCTTATGATGATTCTTTCACACTCTCGGTCAGAAGCTTCATATTTAACGCATTAGTAATGAAATTTAATTTCCCTAGGGTATATGTGATGTCAAATTGAAAATACTACAGGTACTCCACCCATCACTTTTAGAGTAGATTCAAATATTTTTGAAAGAAGATATAAATCAAGATATTGTGGTCAGAATATGTGATAACCCCTTCTCTAAAAAGGTAATGCCAAAAACTCTTAAGAGTATGAATCATAGTTGTGAGATGAAGGTCATGGGTTTGATAATTATTATCGCATGGACTAAGATGCTGAGATCCCTAGGTAATGATGTGATCACCCTACATAAGAACACCACCCAAACCTAAACTTAATGCATCACAAAAGACCACATAGCCCTGTTTGACCTCTGGAAGAGTTGAAACTATTGTATATGTCAAAATATGTTTTAGTTCAAAATAATAACTCTTGAATTTCTCACCCAAAACAGAATTTACCCCATTATGAGTTAGAGAGTTCATTAGAGAACACAACTAAGAAAAATCCTTTATGAAATGGAGATATTTTCTATCTAAACCCAAGAATATTTGAATCTTAAAAACATTACTCAATTTCTTCCATGGAATAAAAACTTTCAACTTCTTTGGATCAACTGAAATACCATGTTTCGAGACCATATGTCCCAAGAAATTCACTTTAAAAATCTAGTAATCACATTTGGATAACTTGGAATAAAGTCAAACATTTCTCAACAATTATAGAACTTCTCTCAAATGAAGCACATGACTCTCCTTGGACTTGGAGTAATCTAGGACTTAATCAAAAAATACCACCGTGAACACATAAATATACTCTTGGGAAATACTATTCATCATATCTATAAATACTAAAGGAGAATTGGTTAGGAAAAATAGAATGACAAGATACTCATAATGTGCATACCTAATCTGAAAGATGGTATTATAAGTGTCATACTATTTTATTCTTAACTAGTGGTAACAAAATCCAAGATCAATCTTAAAAAACCACTTCTACCCTTTCAACAGGTCAAATAGATCGTCAATCCATGGAAACTGATACTTTATATTTACTATGACTTGATTGAGCTTATTGTAATCAACACATAGCTGAATTGTTACATTATATTTCTTAGAAAAATGAATAAGAACCACCCAAGGTGATACCATCAAGCATATAAATCATTTATATAAAAAGTCATCTAGTATAGTTTTTTTATTTCTTCATATAATCTTGTTCCTTGTGTTAAGAAGGAATAGATACTAGTTGGGTACTAGGAACTAAATAAATAGAAAACTCTACCTCCCTTACAAGTGGAAAATGAGTAATGTTAGAAGGAAAAAACATTTGGAAAATCAAATAAAACTAAAGGGAGATCACCTCTCAGATATTCATGCTCTAGGTAAAAAGGAAACACATATATTACTTTCCCCAAATACAGATAATAAGGTATAAATTGACTTGAACCCATGTCTCATTCTCCCAGAAATATATGGCACACCCCACCAGACATAGTAAAGGAGACCCATTGAAGATAAAAATAAATTAAGGAATTATTTTCAATGAGCCGATCCATCTTAAAATTGAAATTAAGAGGTATCATGTTGAGATCAAAAAAATACCAAGTAAGATCAATATTTGATAGCAAGAAAACACAAGCAGGACAATGAAGACCCTCGTCTCTATTTGTTCTGAGGGGTGTAGTAATATCAATCACATAAGATAAAATATCCATATAATATTGAACGTATTCAAAAAATGAGTTTTTATAAATGAGTGATATGCATCCATATCAAACAAATCAATCACTAAAGACGAAGCTACAACGATTTTAAAACTCATAGTTAGTTGAACCATATCTAATTCCTTTTTATACTCTTCCACTCTATGATGAATCTTTGTTTTGGATTCCTATGGATGGAACCCCTTAGATCTTGAAGTATATGATTGGAACATAGTAAATTTTGGTGATGATGTGAGGATTCCACCATGTATAATAGAATAGATATAACCAAATTTATGAAAGTGTCCTGAATGACTACAGAAACCCCATATCTAGGGTGAATCAATGAAAAACCAATTCGAATACCTAGTCTTGCCACACTAGAAGCACATCAAAGGGCCTCTTTCCCAAACTGAAGGAGGTATGGAAGAACACTACTTCTAAGAAAGACTATTAGAATCATCAATATTTACATCCCCTTTATGTAAACACAGAAAACTAAAACTGAAAAAAGGTACTCCCATCAAACTTGGCTTACCACCCATATCAAATTCAACCATCAAAGATGTATCCAACACAACCATATAAGAAGATAGCCTTAATAATAAATCTTAAGAAAAAATATTAGATCAAAGTACCATATCTAACCATCAAGTATTAATATTCTCATTTGGTAGAATCTCAGGTGAAAACTACATAATATTAGGGAATCAGATTGCATATTCTTTCACGGTCCTATTATCCTGATCGAATTTGAAAAACTCCATAGCCTTTGATAACACCATAGATTCTTGATAGGAATTTTTAGTAAAAAGAACATTAAATTCCCTCTACTCCAATCCCTTGTAATTATTTTCCTTGAAAATGGAATCCGACAAACTCCTGACAGGTCCCTCAAGCTTAAAGGTAGCACATTTTACATTAAAAGCACCGAGAGTTTCTAGAAAGCCAAAGAGAAGATCTATCTTTCTCATCCAATCCTAAAACTCTCGAGGATCATTAGATCCTTGTAATGAATATGGTTTCTAAAACAAATAAATCCTGATAAAGATTATGGTATTCATCCCTATGAGGTTTCATAATGTTACCTAAGTGGGTACCAGTGTAGGTGGCTTTATGAGAGTTTGGAAAACAAGGACAACTTCAACCAGATTCTAGTCTATAGGATGATTTTATCATTATATTTCATCATCACCTTCCTCCTGGGTTTTATTACCATATCTTCTTAGAGGCATGATGCTATAAAAAATTATAAAACAACATCAAATACTTCATAAGATTACCCAGATAAACACTCAAACAAGAGTAAGAAGGAAAATTAATCACATAAAATAAAAACAAGATTTAAATTTCAACCGATTCAAATATAAAACTGAGAAAAGGCTAGATCTAATCCTATAGATACCTTTCCAAACCCACCCATGGTGAGTTATGGATCTTTACGATGAGTTATGGATAAAAACTGCCTTGAAACTACCTCCTATTTCCCAAAAATATTTCTTAATTACATAGAAACATCAAGGAAAGATGCTTAACCTAATCTATTGATACCACTTTGTCATGAACTAGCATAGATACCCTGGTATCTTGATACCTGATCTAGCACTGACATGGTTCAAAGTGAATTATTGATCCTTATGGGTTGGAGACTATAACTTTGCATAATTGAATATAAATATGGGAATAAATTTCCCACAACCACAATAGAAGATAATAGAAACATATCAGTATGCTCAAAAAATCCCAAAGGATACAGTACCTAAAACCAAACAATTATATCAAAACCCAAACTTTATATCATCAAAGTAATAGAAATTGAATAGATAACACAACATCCCAAAGGACACGTCACTCCAATTGGAATGCAATCAAAAGAATCCACCTCCCCACAAATTAGATTTCCCTTTACTCGGATCTGGAAGAAGGAAATCAAAAAATGGACAAAGTAAAAGGTATGGTGGGAGCTATAAAACTTATTATGGTGTCACCAATTATTCTATAATGATATTCTATAATAATAAATGAAATCATGTATTAAATTTTAACCAAAATAGTTTTTTGAGTACATCTTTATATTAAAAAAACATGCTTTCATTTCAATTTGATGGAAAACATTTGAACATGTCTTAAATATAAATTTTATAAAAAATTGACTATATTAATAAATTTTTATGATTAAAATAGTTATACAAAAATTTCATATATATCAAAATAATCACAACAAGAACTATGTTCATATGCCAGATGGTACACTAGTTTCTCGTTACAGGATCCTCACACATATCATATCAGTGCTCAAAAAAAGTTTGTATACACAAACCCCTCTGGCATAGGCTGAAAGGGACCCACCAAAATTCCCTTAGTGATATGATATGTTTAACTAGGTTTTTTTAGAGTTGTAATTATCAATTTTTTTCTAGGAAATTACCATCTAGGGTGATTTTCCAAAAAAACCCACTAAGTACCCTGGCTTGAATGTGCTCAGTCAATCAGTCAACGATTTGAAAATTATTTCAAATCAGTTTAAAATAAAATTTCCACAATTTTAGTTTTAGTATTTCAATTTCATTTCAAAACCAAAAGATAGTTTTTTAATTAATTCCATCCTTTTCAAACCAAAACCAATCACATGTTTTTATCATTTCAATTTAATCCATTTTTTTTAAATCAATTCCCAAATCATTTAACAATTTCAATCAATTTGAAAACACGCCCCAAAATTCCAATTCTATTGGAATTGGGTTTTTTTGAATATCCATGCCAAATAAAATCCAAGTTCAAATTAACATCAATTTGGTTTTTCAAAAATCAAATGAAAGAAATTTCAAACATAACAAATTCAAGGTTTAATAAATTGGACAATTAAATGGGACCACCCACCTTTATCATAGAATCAAAATGCCCATAATGGTAATTTCCAACGGAAAACAAAGGCATGAAAGATCTAGGAACTGAACTTATAAAAAATATTCCACAATATGTAATTCAGATCCATTAATAGTAAGAGGATCTGTCAAACTCTATGGAGGAAAAGAGATAGAGATAGAAGAGATAGAGAGATCACTTATGTGGCGGTATACACCAGAACCAACATGATGATCAATCGATGACCATATGATCTGGATGGATTGGATATATCCAAAATTCCTGGGGATGAATCTAGGTCCAAAGGAAAGGGAACATAGTGGAATGAAATTAAAATTTACTTTGAGCCACATTCTTTAAACATACTCTCAGGATTTTACATTGCGTGTAACCCAATTACACTTCATATAATTTTAGTGTCCCATATACAATGAAAAACCCATCAAATTTTACTAAAAAACCAAATTTTATAAATTACACTATGTGTAAAATTCACATTTTATGAAACCTTTCACGTTGTGTACCCATTTCAAGGAATATTCCTGGTGATGATTATACATCATGTGACCCCATTATATTGGTGTAAATACCCAGAAGATAGTATAAAAATCAGTTTTATGATAAAAATTATAAAAATATCCCTAACCTCACGATTAAAAGTTTCCTACCAATTAATTCTCGATATTATTCAACCAACGAAAAAGGATAACCAAAGAAAAGGCTAAAACATACCTGACAGATAGGTAAGAGGACATTACAATACTTATTAAATGAAATTTTAAGTTTATAAATAATTATAAAACATATATTCCATTGATAATAATGATATAAAAGTGATAAAATTTGAATCTATAAATAAGACTCAACACCACCATTATAAAACTAGCATAAAACAAAGAATCAAAATTTGTAATATCCACTGATGAAAACTTATAATAACTAACTAATATTTTTCATAAATTATTAAAAATGGTGTTTATAAAAGGTTATGGATATTAATGAGGTTCAAAAATAGGTGATTAAAATATTTATTTTTTATATAGTAGTATATAGTTTATTTTATTAAGTATGAATAAAGATTATAGTTTTTGGATCTTAATTTTTTTAATTGATATATAATTAATATTAACCACTTATTTATTTTTTGGATCTCTTTATGGGAATTGTATTTATTTTTTGTAATTAATTTAATTAAATATAATGTGTTTACATGTCCATATCATGTTCTAACTTTTATGTACTTTCGATTTGAATCATTAAAATTATTTAAGGAGTTTTCATGACTCAAATATTTTTCTTTGGTCATAATCACTCCTATTTAAATATAATATTTAAAAATGATTTATTACACCCTATGATTAATTTATGTTATATTTAAGCCTTATTTTATCCTGAAATCAGGTTCACCCCCATTTATTCTTCCTTAATGAATATATTGTTTCATAAAAATGTAATTTTGTTAAGAATAATTCTAGTCTATTTTTATGAATTTTCCTCCATAAGAAATTTTTACTCCCCCCAGTATTCACCTTTATATAGTAGAAAATAAAATTATTTTGATCTTATATGATCTTTATATTTCAATTTATTCATTTTAAAACAATTTCCCCTTATCCTTTTGATGTTTTCAGTTTTCAATAAGGGCATTTTAAAATATTTAAATGGATTTCCTTTCTAGGTTCTTATATTCTTCCCTTATACTTAACATTTGTAAAATATGATGTATTTAATTTCATGTTATATTTATTAAAATTATTTTAAAGTATTTTTTTAATAAATATTTTCTTTATATTGAGGAAATTGGTTTTGGAAAGTGGATCAAAAATCACTTCCCTTGAAGATTATATTTAGAAACATTTTATTTGAAAAACTATTTTCATGATTTATCATCCATTTTCACAAGATTAATCTATTATAAATTAATGGTTCATAAATCAGACTATATTTTCTATTTTTAAACAATATTTTTGTATGATATTGTTTATGTTATAAATTGACCTTGTTTTTTAGAAATTCATTTTATGTGAGAAAATTTGGAAAAGTTATGAACCTAATTTTATTTCCATGGGTTATTTATGATATGATGTATTTTATGATTATAAGTTTCACTAATATGTATTAATGATGATTTTTGGTGTCCTATATTACCCTATATTTAATTCTTTATGGTTTTATATATCATGAGATAATGAACTATGCACATACTTGGATTTTTTCACAATTTAATGGGTGGACATACTTAGCTTTTTTCACAATATAAAGGGTGGAAATAATTGAATGTTTTTACAATTTAAAGGGTGTAAACACTCTAATTTTTAAATTACTAAAAGGATTTATATACTAGGATTTATTCACAATGTTTTACTATGATTATTTTGGTTCTATTTCTCTAAAATGTGACATATTTCCAAGCTATGCTATATGTTAATGACGTTCCATTTTATAAATATAATATGATTTCTTATGTTGTGATTTATTATTATTTTTTATTTATATTATATGATCATAGGCCATTATTGTTATGACCATTAATTGGTCTTATGTTACTATAACATGATCCTTAATTATCAATATGCTATTATGATTTTCACTTATTATCCCACGTCCTTATAATCATATATTTCGCCCTTATTCGTTTCTCTCAGGTTTATGATCTAACTATTATGAATAATTTCCCTTACTAAGCATTTGATCTCACCTATTTCTTATGTTATATTTCCCTAGGATATAAATATGATTATTAACCATGAGATATTTAGAAGGGGTTTTATAGTTGATCACTTATAGATAAATGTTGACGAGTATTTTAAAATATGATGTTTATGTAACTAATAATCTAAGAAACCAATACTTTGATTTTATATTTTGTATGAAGATTTATAAATGTAATTATTATTCATATAAATTAATGAGATAGTTTTGTTTTTTATATTGGAATGAAAAATTCTATTTTAAGGGGTTTTTATATAAATGTTATTAATGTCATAAATAATTATTTTAAAATATTACTCTTATTAAGGATTTTTTATTTAGATTTATATTAGAAGAATTATATACTTATTATCTTTTTAAACCACAAAAATTTTCTTTCCCTATAGTTATTTCATGTGTTTCAAAAATTTCTTCCAACTTTTCTTCTATTTTTTACTCAAACACCAAAAGATGTTTTTTACAAAAATTAAACCTTATTTCATTTTTGAGGTTAATAATATTTTTCTTCATTATCCATATTTTTCAAACTATTTTCATGTAAGTTTTTATCTAATTTTAAATGTATGTAAATTTTTTATACTAATTTGACATTATTTTCAATGGATTAAAATTAAACTTTTTAATGTTGTCAAAAAAATTCAGTTTTGAGTTTTTTTAAAAGCATGAGAGAAATGTTTAAATATGTATACCGTGTTAATGGATTTTCCTAACTCCATGATCATTATTTATTATTTTTATTCATCTATAAGTTTACATTTTTGTGAAGAAAATAATTTTCAATTATTTTACGAATTTTTATCTTTTATGTTAAATTAAAATTCCATTATTTTATAAAATGATGAAAAGATGTTCGAAAATTATTGTTGACTTCATTTTTTCGAAGAAGTTACAAAATACTTAAGGAAAATTATTTTTAAAGATTAAATCAAATTTTACTCATAAATTTTCAAAATAATTTCTGTTATTTAAATCCTTTATTTATGATTATTTTATGAAATTTCATCAACCTGTATTTCTTTATGAATTATACATTTTATTTAGGTATTTCACTTTATTGTGATCATATACCCTATCACTCTCCATTATTTGTTGGACATTATTTTCTTATTTGTGTTTCTATTTTCATCATCATGGATATATTTAGTATCATTTATACTACTTTTATTTTATCTTAACTATATACAACTTCAATATAAAATGTTTGTTGAATGGACCTTATTAAGAAATTTATTTCATTTACTAGGGGAATATTGATGTTCTGTATTCTTGTTTCAATATAGATATTTATTTATTAACAAATAATATTTGTTATATAATATATTATTGATTAATTATTTGAGGAACATATTGGAATTATGTATGTGATGGGAAAGGCCCAATTATAAATATCCACTCAAGGCATCGACATGTCTCATGAGACAAAAAATTGGCCAAATTAATTAGATATTTGGTGTAGAGCTACCCATTCATTGAAATATCTTTGAAAAAAGGATTTGATGATAGGTTCACTTATACTGGTAGGATGACTTGATTATAAGGTAATGATGTATGATATTATGAATTTCATTCATTAATATTTTAGTTATTATTATCCACAAGATTATTATGTTGATATTTTCCATGAATACATTTTGAAGCTAATGTTTTTAATTAAATGGAATATGCATTGATTATACACACTTCCATATTATTAATTCTTTATCAAATCAAGATGGCTTCTACTTTATTATTTCCCTTATTGAATATATGATATCACCTTTTATTGTTTTTTCATTTCCCCATGATATGAAAAAGAGGTATTTGAATGATTGTCAAGGATACAATAAAGTTGTTCTATGAAATGTTTTATTTTTCCAATATAATACTAAAATCATATACACATCTAATCTCTCAAGACTACTAAACTGACTTATAATTTGTGCTGCAATACCTTGTATATTATACCAATGTAATAATTTGAACATAGTCTCTCGTTTACTAGATTCAAAGGTGTTATATTTGGTATCAAAAGAAGTTTAATTGGACCCTTGGGAACTTGATTTTAGAAGAACATAAATAGGATGAACATTAAAGTAACCCCATATAATGTTTCAAAATTGTTATGGATTTTTAGGTTATGTGTCAATATTCAAGATGTTATGAGTTGATTATTTGTGCTCTATTTTTTGATTTGGTGTTTTTTAGAAGATATTGAAATCATATCTGAATTTGTAATAAATTTATGGATTTCACTTATAATCTAGTCCATAAAGAGTGTGTTTAAAAAAATAATATCATGACTATTTTTGGGTGACTAACCCATGTTAGGAAAACTAACCTTACAATATATAGAACCCTATTGTTCCATATCACAATGCACCTTTGTTGGAAATATTTATACACCAGAAGCCTCCAACCATTAATTGAACTACTAGTTTATTGGTAGATATTAAATGGATCAAGTCCCTTGATAATATATTCCTGGATATAGGAAGTAATGAAAACGAATATATTATTTAGGTAGTATATTTTTTAAAGGTATATATTGATTAGTGGTGGTAATTAATTTAGAATAATAAAGAATATAATGAAATAGAAAGTGTGGAATGAATACACTCTAAAGTGATATTCTTCAATAAATATTTTCCTTAAGATAAATGATTTATATGGAGGGAAAGTTCCTAAAAATAAAGTATAAGGAATATTATGGTTTTTATAAATATAAGGATAGAATCACCAAAGTATAAAGGATTTAATGTACTATATATATAATCCAAAAAACTAGATCGATTATTTATTTGATTTGATTAAGTTTATCTTTATAAGGGAACTGATGTACCAAATATTTTCATAATATAATGATATAGTATCAAGTTCCATAAATGAAAATAAATAATTTTATAGGAATTATATCTTTAAGGGAAATAATGAAAATAAGATTCAGCTAAGAACCAAGGAAGAAGGAATGAATCAAAGAAGAATAATTAAAATATGGGATTTCCACAATTTAATAATTGTGTATTAAAACATCTATATAAATTCTCAAATGGGATTGGTGTTTTTCACAAGTGTAGAGATAAAGTATATTTGGATAATAAATTTATGTGAAAGAAAAAGTTATTATTATCAAACACATTAACTATAGGAAGATGAAAAATTATTCAATAAATTCCCCACACATCAAGGTAACTTATCATAGAAGAGGTAAAGGGGTGAATAACAAGTTTATAAAATTACTAAAACTCATTTTTATGACCTTAAAGTTGTGGTGGAAGGTATTTATATGAAAAAAATCAAAGTTAGATAATTATTTATTTGATTCTGGATCTTCACACCCTTCTATAAAATCTTTGTTTTAGAATAAAATTATCTAATTACCAAGAAAATTAAGAAGGAAGTTTTCAATAATGATTCCCAATGGAAATATTATTACAAAAAGTATATGGAATTATGTTTCCATTATGATGCATAAACATAAAATATTTAGAAACATTGTTATTATACTTATTGATGAATTTGATATAATCTTTAGTATGAATTTTCATTGAATTTACAATATGAATATATATTTTTAAGAAAAGTAGATTACAATTCCCGATAGAGATATGGAATCAATTTTTTTAAGATGGGAGACTACATCATCTAAACCATGTATGTATCCCCCTCCAGTATGTCACCTTAATAAAGTTTTGTGTTTAGAAGAGAAAACCTAACTTATGGAAGGGAATTGCTACTTAGAATAGAATATGCACCTTTGTTTCAATAATAAATTGATGTGTTTTCAGAAGAGTTACCTAGAAATAAACATGAGCATGAATTTGAGTTTTTAAATGAAATCATCAATGATGGAAAATCTATATCATTGACTTTGTAAAAAAATGGAGATAATGGAAGTAGTGGAACTGGAGAAAATCTACAAGTGTTGTGTAATTATAAATTCTTTCACCCTAGTGTTTCACCATGGTGAGGAATTATTCTTTCTGTTAAGAATTAGGATTGTTCTATGAGGATGTACATCAAATTTCATGGAAATAAATAAAATTACGATAAAGAACCAGTATCCACTACATCAAATTGATGATATGTTTGATCAAATTCAAGGATATAAATATTTTTAAAGTATTTAACGTCATATTGGGTATCATAAATTCTGAGTAAGAAAGGAATATATTTCAGAGATGAAATTTCACAAATAGTATGAAAATTCTGATTTTATAAAAATAAAAATTTTATTGACTAAATAACCCTATATTTTAATAGATCTAATGAAAAGATTATCCAAATATTTTCGTAAAAATTTCATTGTGATATTTATCAATGATATCTTGTATACTCTAAAAGAAATTAATTTCATAAAATCTATTTAATAATCATTATTGAAATACTCATAAGTATATAGTTATATGGGAGATTTAGTAAGTGTGAATTCTATATTTAGGAATATTTTTATTGGACATATTTTTTCCAGGTATGGAATATCAGTTCATCATTCGATGATAAATATAGTTAGAGAATGGACTACACTAATGAACAACACTGGGGTACATAATTTCCTTTGATTTATAGGTTAACATTATTGTTTTTTTAAATTTTTTTCCTAATAATATAACTCATTAACCAAGTGTACACTTAAATGGGTTAAGTTTATATGTTATAAGAATATAAAAAAAGTTCTGATGAATTAAAAAGGATACTTTTAAATGAACCTATATTGAAATAACAATTAGGAAGGGATGGTTTTGTGATATATAGTGATGTATCAAAGAAAGGACTCAAATTATTTATTATGTAGAATGATGGAGTTATTCCTTATACATAAATATAGTAAAATATCCATGAACATAATTATCTAAACCATGATATTAAGTTGGAAAATTTAATCTTTTCATAGAATATATGGAGGAATGGCATCTATGGTAAAATATGTGAGATATATTAGATCAAAATGGTTGAAAATATATATTTTCATAATTAGAGATCAGAATGAGAAAATGGATATGTATAGAGATACTCAAGGAATATGATTACCCAATATAATATTGTAGAGTTGAATGAATATTTTCAATAATTTCTAACCATACTTTTGAAAATCAAAAATATACTTCAATAAAAGTTTGTACATTTCTAAATTTTTTTACTTCCAAAGTTTTTGATATTTTATATTAGATTCTTGGGGGTACAATTATATTAAACACACACAAACATACCATACACACATGTTGGTAGGCCATATCCCCCATGGGATAGCCTACCTATCTTGACCTATTTATTCAATGCATGGCCTAAAGGTCTAGTGGTAATGAAGACAATTAAATGACCCAAAGGCCCACAAATTGGCCTAAATTCCATGGGCTATGTCATTCCAACATCAACGTCTTCCTGCATTATGCCTACATCACTGCTTTCCTACATCATTCCTGCATCACGACCAACCTGCATCATGTCTGCATCACTGCCTGCCTGTAGAAATTATCTCCCACCTCAATTTGAACCTGGTTCTGATGTAGGGTTATATGGAGCCTTTTAATGGATGAATAATATGAATAAAAACATATACAGTTTTCTTAAAATGTGTACATGTAATTTTTTACATAATTCAATCTAAAATTAAGTTAAAAAATAGTGATTTATAAAGACCAGAAGATAAATTATAAAAAAGTAAAATGGATGATGTTTTACTAAATCAATCAGACTAAATTTATCTGATAGTGGAAAACATTTCTACCAAATGAAACTTTTTAAATCCTACCAGATGAAGAACTTCATACATTCTACAAGATGAATAATTTCTATTCTACTAGATACAACCTATATGCATTTTAGTGGTACTATATCATGATGATAATTGGATAAAGTCACTATGCTAATCCTTTCCAAGTGAAGGAGTTCATCTAATTCTGTTTCTTTTGATCCTGATAAATGAGAAATATTATAGTATCAATAATGTCAATAAATAAAGACGAATGGTCATAGAGAAAAATCTTTTATAATTCTTACTTTTTAAAGATACAATGTTGATTTAGTAAAATATTGTTACTTTTGAGTGATTAATTATTACATTTATATAGTATTTTTCTTAAATAATCCATTGTGAGTATTCTTTTGTAACTTCCTTAATATATTTTTATTTTTGCAATAGTTTTGTCTCATCTAGTTTGATTGAGGGATTACATTATTAAGGAAGACAGAGGATAAACTAATCATCTGATAAAGGGCTACCAAGGATAAGGGAAACCAATGATATGAATGATCTTTGTGATCAAGGATTTCCATGGACAGTAAGTCATATCCAATGTTAAGGTGAAAATTATGGATACCCTAATTCAATATTATTTAATTACTTACCACAAAAGGTTAATTTTTTGAAATTTTTTTATAAAGTTATTTTAATATTTTATTACCTAATTTATAAAGTTTATTATTACTTATTTTTACATGTTTTTTATTATAATGTGCATGTTTAAGAAATGTTTATATAGTTTTTTATAAACCTTTTTTACACTAATTATAAATTTAATTAGTATTAAACATCATCCGATAAATTTGTTAAAGCGCTTGGAAAAAATTTTATGTTTATTTTTATAAACTAAAATTCTCTCCTCCCTCTTGTTGTAAAACATATAAGATTGTGATCTTAAAAAATCAACCATGGGATGGAAAATAGGTTGTTTGATTCATTTATTAAGAAATTCCATGGATTTATATCTAAATTAATGATTGAAAGAGATCCTATAATCATGGATTTAGTAATGTTGGATAAGTGAATCATTATTAAAGGGGAAAGATTACTCATATTTAAAATGATTTCCAAACCATACTTATCAGAGAAGATAAAAAGGACCCATATTGATGATAAGATATAACAAAAGAAAATTAATTTTGAGAATTATTATAATATAGAAGATTTTTTTATAAATATAGTGTAAAAAGTTTAGAAAGAGGTTTTGTGTCTAATCAATACCTGAGATAAGGATGGAATTACTTGATGTAGCCCATAACTCAATTTTTTTTAAAACCTAGTAGAACAAATATTTAAATGGATTTATGAGAAAATTTTTTGTAGGATAATATAAAGAAAGAAATTTTTGACTATAAATTATGATTCTTGGTTTTTTAATAGGTAAAGGATGAGAGATAACACCATAATGGTGTAATATAACCTATCAATTTTATTTTGTGGAAGTGGGATTATATTACTAAATACTATATCACTATATTTTCCAGGAATATTAAAAAAAATAATGTCATATGGCTATTTTTGATCTTCTTACTAACTCACTACATTTCCTCACTCTAAGGGATGACATATATTTTGGCACCTCACATGACAATATATCAATGAAGTTGTGGTAATTCATGGTAAAAATATTTCGATTATATCTCATACTGATCCAGGAGTTACATATGTATTTTTGGGAAAGTATTTACGAGGCTCTCTATGTAAAGATATATTAGACCATGGGGTGTTATCCGAAGATGGATGAAAATTCTGGGGGGACTATTCCAATATTAAAAGACATACTGAGGTCATAATCACCTAACTTTCAAGGTGAGTGATATTAGTATTTACCTTTAGTGGAGTTTTATTATAATAAAATTTTCTATTCAAGATTTAAAATGGAATTATACTCAGCATTTTATGGTAAAATATTATATAAAAAAACCTGTTAGGATAATGTATGGGATGTGATGATTTTTGGCTAAAAACATATTGTGGAGGAAATGATGAAAGTGAGTGTTATTCAGAGTCATATCAAATTATCTCACAGTAGGAAAAAGTGATATACCATTAACCAAAGGAAGGATATATAATTATAAGCATGATATATTGTTTTAATTAAGTAATATATATGGAAAGGTCTCATACGTGTTTTATGAAAGGTAAACTAAGTCCTAGATACATCAGTCCCTTTGATATTTTTTAACAATTGAAGTTTTGTGTTACCATTTTGAAATACAATCTAGCCTATCTAAAGTGCACAATGTTTTATATAAAACTTTTCCACGGAATTATATGCTCTAAACAATGATTTTAATAATATATGAATAAATATAACTAGAGCATTCTCTATCTTATTATTAAGGGGCTATCTATTTTCTTAACACTAGATAATAATTGTCGCGGAATCAGATGACTCGACTGGTAAAGATAATTTGGAGATATAATAAGATATAAGAGGAAAAGTGAAAACCTGAATAAGTAATGATGATTAAGAAACCACATTTTTATGTGGTGAAATTTAAGAAATTATTAGGATTAAAGTTTTTATGGGTTGTGGAATGTAACACCCGAGCTAGAACTATAATAAGTAAAAATTTCATTATAAAGAAACTATAATATAATTCATATAGACATATTCAATAATGTGATTAAAACATAAATTACCAAACTTTATAATTTTAATTTCATGAATATATTTTAATTTTTTAATTGATCATTTTAAAATCACCATAAGGTGAATTTTTGATATCTTTCAAAAATAGTTTATTTTTTGATGAATAATGAAAAATGATGATTTTTGAAATACTGTAACTTTTATGATTTTATAATGCTATAAAAATGAATTTAAATTTTATGAAACCATTTTTATATGCTAAATATATTTTTAATAAGTAATATAATTCATTTAAATATATAATTTCAAACTTATATTTCGATGTTTAACTTTCTTTATATCTACATAATGTTTTTACTCAAATAAAAACTATTTTTAATTCTCCTCTCTTAATCAAGTATCCACAAGGTCCCATTAAAATTTTGTTTTTTCCAAGTTAAATAATTCTCATTTTCTTTTAAATAATTCAATTACTTCAATGGGAATTATCATTATACTTTATTTTGTTGTAAAATCAATTTTATACTTAAAACAAGTTTTTTCTAAAAATTGTTTTCATTTCATTTTATAAAATTATATTAAAATTATTTTTTACAAATAATGGAAAAATTATATTGTAAAATTTATTAAATATTTTGAGAAAAATAATTAATATTATTTAATAAGATAAACATATTTTTTGGTCATATTGAATAGTGGCCATAATAAACTTTATCACCGTAGTTAAGGGTAAAATGAGTTTAAAGTATTTAAATAAATAAACAAGGATTAAAAATAATAATAAAAACTTTATTAAATCTGATTTTTGGTTTTATTTTAACCTTATACTTCTCATATTCAAAACAATGAAAATTTGGATCCACATGACTTGGGTAAGACAAATATTATATAATAAAATCATTAAAAAGTTTTTTACACACCTCACTTTTAAGGGGGAACCTACTCCCCTCACTTATACATAGTTATCAAGGCACATAACTCAGGAAATAAATACAAAAATATATTCCAAAAATCATTATCAAAATTATATAGGTTTGAGTGTTCCAATAATACAACTTCAACAAGGATTATGGTGTAAGCCAAAAGAGATTACTAAAAGAATAGGTATATGTTCTTACCAAGATTTTTTAAGTTCATTTCTTTTTAAAAATCCTTCTAATATTTAATAACCATATTAACACAATAATATAATTATAATTAACATACCCATATGTTTTTATATTAATGTCACATCCATTTTTATCTCCATTCCACCATATGTAAAAGGAAAGCATCACTTGTTCATATGCACGGACTATCGTCTTCACATAACAGTGTAATTAGTTTTTCATCATCAACACACTTGGATGGTTATAAATATGTAATTAATTAATATATATGATATTTATAATGTAATTATTTTTCTTTAAATATAATT
Source organism: Viscum album (assembly GCA_963277665.1). Classification (NCBI taxonomy): domain Eukaryota; kingdom Viridiplantae; phylum Streptophyta; class Magnoliopsida; order Santalales; family Viscaceae; genus Viscum; species Viscum album. The sequence goes on along the minus strand of OY728155.1, from coordinate 742,807,230 downwards.
TATCATCTAACTTATTTCCCTATGTTTTTTTGGAAAATGATAGTGTTTCTCGTGCGTATGTGTAGACCATAAACTCCATAAAGTAATGTGATTCATTTTTCTATTACCTTATTTCATGGATGATTATAAAATAAAATATAATTAATAAAAAATATCCTCATGACATTATTAATAATATGAAGGAAAATTAACCATTTTGATAACACCTTTTACTATGGTTAAAATACTGATGTAATTTTAGGAAAAGTTATCGAACAACCGTACATGGTTGATATAAGAAAGAACTATTAAATGAATGAATGTCAAATGATTTTAAAAGGACCGCAAAATTTAATATATATATATATATAATTTTCATAATAATATTATAATAAATTATAGTTTATTATTCATGTGGATATAACACATCTGGACAAATATGAATCCAAGGTAAAGAGTTTTCATCTCAATTCCACACTAATGAGACATATTTTATATTATGAACTTAATTTATTTATATGGTTTATATACTACCACTTTGAAATATTATTTCATAAATTATAATTTATTAATGTAAATTGTAGTTTCAATTAAGTTTTTCAATTATAGGGGGTTTTTATTAAAAAGTTGTTAATGTTGTAATTTTTTATTTTTCAATCTCACTCTTATTCGGGATTGTTTATTTTAAATATATATTGTAATAATTATATAAACTTTATCTTATTAAACCTCATATATTTTATTTTAATCATTGGATATTTTAGTGGGTTTAATGTTTAATTCCAACTTTTCCTCTCTTTGGCACTCAAAGACTGAAAGAATGTGTTTCAGAATAACCATTTTTTCCTTTTTTAGTTGAGAATAATTTTAATCTATCTTTATATTTTTAAACTTATTTCATTTAAGTTTTTATATACCTTTAATAGATTATTATAGGTCATTTTATACCACCTTATAAAGTTTACACAATGTTTTACAAGGAATTATTTTCTATTTTTACTAAACTAATCATTTTTTCATTTTTTAAAAAGGTATGAAATGAATGTTATTTTTAAAATATAATTAGTGAACTTAATTTTCATCTTAAATTAATGTTATTCACTATTTATATTCCCCTAAAAAAATTATTTTCTTTCAAGGAATATAAATTTTCATTATTCTATAAATTTTTATCTTTTATATTAAAATAAGAATTATTTTCTAAAAGGATGAAAAGAATTTTAAAAATTATTTACAACATCATTTTTATAAAAACATTTTAAAAGTTATAGGAAAGTTATATTAAAAGATATACTTCCATTTTCATCTTTAATTATGAAAATAATTTTCTTTTATTTCAAAACATTAATTGAGTTGAATTTATATTCCTCTATAAGTCTTTTATAATTTATAATTTATACCTTATTTTGAGATCATTAGCATTCCTGTGATCATGTTATCAATTACTCTATATTATTAATTAGAAATTATTTTCTCTTTAATATCTATATTTTCAGTATCATGAATATATATAGTATCATTTTTACTATTTAGATATTTTATTATTTATATACCATTTTAATTTAAGGTGTTAGTAGAAGGAATATTATTATGAAAATTATTTCATTTACTGAGGAAATATTGATGTTTTATACTATTGATTCAATAAAAATATTTATTTATTGATAAGGAATACACATGCACTGTAGCAGGTACTGTTCGGTTCTGTAGCAACCAGAACTATTCATCCATCTGGGCCTTCGGGCCACCGGTTTGGTCGACGGGTCCTGCAAGGCCTTCGGGCCACCCAAGGCCTTCGGGCTAGTTTATTCTCAAGGCCTTCAGGCCACCTTAAGGCCTTAGGGCCACCACAAGGCATTCGAGACACATGAATGCATGCCCCATACACACTACAAAAAGGAGCAGCCCCAGAGGAGGATTCAGAGGAGGTGCACTCACCAGAGCAGAGCCAAATGGATTTTCAGAATGAGAGGGTATGGCTATGCCATTGGTACCAGCCTGTGCTTGCACGGGAAGCCTAGCCAGACAGTCATGCAAAGGTGGAGAGCTACTATTAGGATGTAGATGCTGGGGAGGGGCTGTTCCTTGTAGATAGTCTAGTTGATTTCCCTAAGACCATCGGGTCATATAATCTCCTAAGCCTACGTGCCATGTAATCTCTAGGCCTATAGGACTTGTAAGGGTTCCCCCTCATACCTTGAAAGGGGGGTTATGAAAAATCAATAAAAATGAGGGCCTTTGGGCCATTCAGGTTGGATAAGGAATACTGATTATGTATTATATTTTTGATTCAATATTTGAAGAATGAATTGGACATATGTAATTTATGGCTGTGTTTTGGTTATATAAAGTCCCTTGATGCATCAATAGGTATCATGAGGCAAATAATTAGCTAAATTAGTTTGATATTTATTTTATACCTACCCATTCATTGAAATATCTGGAAAAAAGTCTTGGTGGTAAGGATTATGATGTCTTGGAAGGATGCATTTATGGTAATATCATGGAGTTGAACATTATTCAAAATTTTATTAATATTTTAGTTATTATTATAGATGTTTTTGTTTTATAAATATTTTCCATGGATATATTTTGAAGCTCATTTTTATGGAATGTTATATATAATGATTGTCCACTATAGAAAATTGTTAATGACTTATCTACTCAAGAGATATTACATTTTATACTTTACCTTAATAAGAATAAGATCTTTCCCTTTATTATGTTTCTCTTCCATAAGACATGGAGGAGGGATATTTGATTGTTCATCAAGGATGAAAAATGTTTTTTATGCTATGTTTTATTTTTTCAATGTAACCTAGAATGTATATATGTATCTAGTCTCTAAAAAACTAAAATGATCAACTATTTTTGTTGTGATTCCCTTTATCTTATACCGATATAATAAATTAAACATCAGATCTGGTTTACTAGAGTTGGGGTCCTTAGAAAAGAAAGTAAATATAGTGAAATATAAAGGATCTTTAATATCTAAATTAAGCATATCCAATAAATATAAACAGAACACGAATGAAAATAAAAAAATAGAATTTAAATGATGCAATAAAGTTTTAGATAATAAATTTTAAACTTATAAACAACATTTATTAAAGGATATTATAGTTACTGTCCCTAAAAATCTTCTATCTTGATCCAAAGTGGTAGAAAGATCAATACTAAGATCTGATGGTACCCAGGTTCTAAAATAGAAACATCCATAATCAGTTGTTTGAAAGAATAATATCTTTCCCCAATGATTATTTAGTAGAGTTGGTAGCAAGTATTATCCCTGTAACTATTCAATCAATATATTGAAAAAACAAGTTCATATCATCGCAACTTCATCGATCAATAGATATTAGAATATCAATATATTATCACTTGAAATTCTTTAAAAAATGTTGAAATAATTTTCTTACCCAAAGAATTATTTGATCAACAAATATTGGAATAACATGTTCATATTGTGGGATAGAATTATGTTTTTCTAACATATATCAATTGTTTATATGTTTTAATGATTTAAAAAATAACTATTTATTTACTAATATTTTTATATTAAGTGTTTTATAATGTTATTTATAGCTATTAATAGGGATTATTATCTCTTTTTTTGAATAAATTATAAAGTCATTTATCTTACACATGTAAAATTAATTTCATTTTATAGACACTTGAATTCATTTTTTTATTAAAGAAAATTTTATTACATACTAATTTTATCTTACAAATAAAAGAATTTTCTTATGAATAGAATTATGTACTTGTGTTGAAATCTTGAATATGTGATAAAATATTTTATGTTATGGTAGCCTACCAAAAAATATTATCTTACTCATAAAGTGAATTATCTAATGAAGTAGATAAATTATCTTATGGAAAACTAAAGATCATAAAGAAATTCCTAATGGAAATTCATAAAAGCATTTTATACTAAAAATAGGATCTTCATGAAATGAATCATCTTAATGAAGTCAAATATAGACATAAAATTTTCTTCTCACGACCATACCCCATGAGGTTTGACCTGTGACTACCCCAAGCCCACCTAAATAAGATAGGGGTTGGAGTCTAGCGCCGATTTGGCATATTCCACCAATGTGGGGAATTATACTAAAGTTCCTGTACTCACACACATCTCCAAGCCAACATAATGATAAAATGTAAAAAAAGTGAAAGAATGCATGCATACATCTAAGATACCAAAATAGAGTATAATAGTAAAGGCACTGTAAATAGAAAATGGGCCAAAAACAAGACCAACCAAAATTTTAAAGAGTCCAACCTGCTCTAAGGGTGAGGACCAAATCAAAAGTACGCTTCTAGTAAACACCTCGGTCCTTCATGCTCCAGATATGATTGACCTTCTCACTATCCTCCTAGGACACCATCAAAATTGTCTCTGGCTGTACAAGACATGACACATGTAGGTAAATCCCGTGCATGGGTGAGTAAAACAATACTTAGTATGATACCTGGAAAACACTAATAAAAAAGCACCAGCTATATCCAGATCACTAAAAGATATAACAATCTAGGTATAACATATATTTATAGTACAAGAACCCTATTATACTCAAGAGAGACACCACACCATTAGGCGATCATAAAAACCATCCAGCCAAAGGATTATTCTTGAAGAAACATTCTTTCTTGGATAAATCACTCCAAAATCCATGATATCATCATATAAACTTGATGAAGAGGTCTTTCTAATTTGGACTCTTCCAAAAGAGAATTTTTTGGTAAAATAAGAATATGATACATAGAGAGGCGGTCACACTCAGAATCATTGGGGGACACCATAAACCTTATCTAGATTAACCCTCTATATAAAGTGTTATATGCCATTGATTCCACAAATCCTATTGATGCATCCTGCTAGATGGAGGATTGACACTCATCTCAAAGATGTTATGATGATTCTTCAAAATACACTAGGGATGATAGTGGATCGAAGTCCAGTCTTGTAGAGGGAGACCAAAACCCTATCTAAGACTCAAACAATAGAGAATATTACAATCCAATGATGTGGATGTATTGCTGCAATATACCCTTGATGAAAGGACCAAGGGAATGCACTCAACCTACAATGGTCCAAACTTGAAAAAATAAATGACTCAAGCACTCTTGATGGGAGTACATTGTCTGTCCCAGGGGGTATAGGGCATGCCCATCTATCCCAAGTCTTTCCCATGTGGAAGAACCTCACACAAAATTTTGTCTCCGTATACACAATATCTAGGATTAGTACACAGTGGGTAGAGACACAAGGTTCCCTGTATGTGTTTCCTGGATGTGTCTGTGTCAAGGTACACGATGTTCCATATATCTGTGTACTATTTCCCATTTCTATGTATTCTTCGGAGTACACTCAGTGTCAACAGGGAAGGGTCACATGCCATGTAACAGGGGTCACACACCTTGTGATCATCATCTGCTCCCTAAAACCCTAGCACTCCTAAAGGGGGCCCCAAATGGCATGTAGTGCCTAGTTACACGTCGTGTGTTACAAAATTTTTAAAAATCCATGGTTCGTCCGCCCACTTGTGCCTGCATTGTCGCCGCCTTCAGATATGACTTTAATCAAGGTAAAAACCAGGGTTTTCTCCTACCAAGCCTCACCATCTAATGAGAAACACACTCCGTCCATTGAATCTGGTAAAAAAATGCTATTCATCGGGTTCATTTTCTAGAGATGAAGCTTGAAAATTGGGGGTTTCTAGACCACTTCAATCCATCCACCTCCCTCACCATCACACCTCTATTGCATCATACCAAATCTGGATCTACAATCTCAAATCATTTCTCCAAGAATCACATGTGCAACGATCGATCCGTTGGTAGGGAATCGAAACATGGACCAAGGGGTCACCCATGATGAATGGGATAAGAGGTAGGAAAAACAAAAAGGACAACCTAAATGAATGAACCTTGGAAATTGTTCATGATAAACTCAATACATTTCCATAATAATGATAAATGAATAGGTGTAATCAATAGAAAAAAATAATCAATTCTATCATGTTGAAATCTACCAATAATACACAGGTCAATATTTGTTCATTTAATTGATCCATGTTCATCTAGGATTGATTTGAGGAAGAAATTCCAAAAAAAAAGAAACACACTACCTCAATTCTTATTGTTCACTAGCCAATATTGGTCACCATGTCATTGTCATTGGCGAGATCTTCCCTGATTGGTGTGAAAAGATCATCAATATGAGGTTTTAGAATTGTTCTTTACCTGCTTGAGATAATTCTCCAGATATCACTCCTTCTTATGTCTCTAGAGGATTCCGCGGTCATGAGGCTAACCCTTGGTCTATTTTATGGATACTTTTGTAGAAAAAAAATAAAGTCTCTACATCACTACTCCAACAACTAAAATAAAATAAATTTTCTTAATTTGTTTTATTCATTTAAAAATCCATGATAACTTTCTATAATCCACCCGAACTAAACAATGTTAAGTTACCCCTAGGGTAAAACATCCATTTTGAATCCAACATTACAATTATAATTCTAATATGGTTACCCATTTAGTAGTTGTCACACTTTTTCAGGAAACATGTGTGTGTGTGCCGTTAAATATTTTAATATTTTTTCAACATTTATTCCAAGAACAATGGGCCTCACAATCAAAGTCCGTCTCAATGCTTGGTCTCAAAAATAATCCAAGTAATATCTAAAAATAATACACTGAAAATATGATTTGTTAAATTCTCCCCACCTTGGGGCCTTATATCCTTAAAAATTAAAAATAATGGATACTCAAATAGATGAGGGTAATGAGTATGAATTTGAGCCTTCCACTCCCAAGTGCTCTATTGGAGATACCCATGATGACACCAGACAAACACCAAAGGAATCTATTGCCTATGAAGGATCCTCTCCTATCGATACTTGATCTCCACTGGGTACTCAGCAAAGGCTTCTCTATCCTCGATGCCCATCTCACCCCAGTTGTTGACGTGCGATGGGTCATGCATGTACCTCCTCAACTGTGAAATATCGAAGATGAAGTGTACTTGGTATAACTTTAGGGGTTGAGCTATGTGGTATGTCACCTCACCAACTCTACACAGTATATGAAAATGTCTAATGGACCCTAGATATTTCTTTTCTACCCTGGCCAAATATCTAAAATCCACATCGAGGTAAAAACTGTAATAACTCATGGTCTCCTTCCTTGAACATAAAAGGCATCCTTTACCTATCATCATAAGACTTCTGATGGCTATGTTTAGTTTTCATCCACTCTTGATGATATTTACCTTCTCTATAGTATCCAACACCATCTCTGGGCCCATGAGTACCAAATCTCTCGGACCAGTCCAGTAGAGTGGTGACCTATAGGGTCACTCATATGAAAACTTGAATGATTCCATAAAAATGGTTGAATGGTAGATTTTATTGTACACAAAATCCACCAGTGGATTGTGATCCTCCCAACTATGACCCAAGTCAACATGCAAGCTTGTAACATGTCCTCCATAACTTGGATGGTTCATTATGTCTGGCCGTCAGTCTGTGGGTGAAATTCTATTCTCAAGCGTAACTCGGTACCAAATGCCTCCTATAATCTAGTCCAAAACTAGGGTGTAAAGTAAGAATCACAATCTGAAACAATCATAAATGGAACTCTATGGAGTCGAACTATCTTCAGAGGTATACCTAGCTCTCTTCCAAACTCTGTTCCCAGATATCTAGGAAACGAGTTGAGTTGGTGAGTCAGTTAATGATCACCCAGATGGAGTTTCTTCCCCTAGAAATATGTGTAAGACCTATGAATAAGTACATATATACCCCATAAAACTTCCATTCTAGAACCTAGAGGGGTTAAGATAAACCCACTAGAACCTGGTGCTCAGACTTCACTAGATAATAAGTAAGGCATTGCAAAACAAAATATGTAACTCCTTTCTTCATCCCTAGCCACCATAACTGACATTGGAGGTGTTGGTACATCTTCAAAACACCTAGATGAAGTGCTAAAGGGGAGGTATGAAACTCCATCATAACCTCTTCCCACAAAACAAAAAGTATTATTATGTGTCCTCAGAAAAGAATGATGTGTTACCCACCTTTGGAGTATCCATTAGGAGGATTCCCTATGGGAATTTGGGCACATATGGTCTCATATTTGGTATCCCCAAGATATTTCTCCCTAACTTGCTGTAAGAGTGGAGGGGGGAAAACCATATATTGGAGGTGAGATTCTCCATCTCCATCTACAAAGAATAACTACAATAATGAAAACTAATCTGATTACTCATTCAATAACTTCAAACTAGATATTTTTTTGATAGAATTTTCCACCATGTTCCCCTTCCTAGGAGTATAGAAAATATCAAAGTCACAGCCCTATAGGAATTCCATAAATCACATATGTCTCAAGTTCTGATCCTTCTGAGGGAAGAGATACTTGAGACTCTTATCATCATAGTAGAAGAAAAACTGATCGTCCATCAGATAGTGTCACCACATATTCAAAGTAAAAAATACTGCTGATAACTCATGATCATCTGCGACACAGTTCTTATCATTTGGTATCAATTGGTGTGAACCATAGGAAATCACTACTTGCCTCTACATAAAAACACAACCAAGCCCAGTTTTTGATACATCTGAGAACCCCATGTAATTAAAACCTTTCTCTGGTTACCTCAATATGGGAGTTCTTTTAAACATTTTACTTAGCTCCTGAAAGCATTGTTGGAACTTTTCTGTCTACATAAGTAATTCCCTTTCCTGGTCAGGGGAAAAAACGGCCCTACCACTTTGAAGATATCGGGTACAAAACTCCAATAGTACCGTACCAATCCATGGAAACTTCACACTTCTATAACACTGTTGGGTGTATTCCAATCAAGAACTACCTAAAACATCATTGGATACACTACAAATCTAGCCTCTAAGATGCCGTGTCCTAGAAATTGGACCTATCAAATCCAAAACAGGAACATTGAGAGCATCTTGTAAAGTTGGTTCTCCCTGAGTGTGTGTAGGACCACCCTCAAGTTTCTTGTACGATTTTCCTATGGTGTCGATTGCACTAGGATTCCATTTATGAATAATACCATGAACAGGTCTTATAATTTTTAAAGATCTGGTTCATGAGTCACATGAACATTGTTGATGTGTTCATCATGACCAATTACGATGCTCAAAATTTTATTTCTCTTGTAATAGTAACAATATTGTTTTATTTTATTTTATGAAATCCTATTAAAACATTCAAAATAGACACACGACATTTTATTAATTTAAACACCATAGTGTTACATTACAACAAGATCAAAATGAAATTATTTTAACCAACGATACCTAAAAAAACCCTATCAGATCCACTGGATGGCCTCCTAAAGAAACAACCTGACCCGGTAAATAGAGAATCTCCCTCAGGCCAGTCATAACGAAGAACATCATAAAATAAATCATGAAAACCATACTGACCATCACTGGTATAGAAAGAACCATCTTCTTCATCTGTCTTGAGTTTTGGAACACCCTAATTTTGGTTTTATAAGTGATCCACCTGACCATTACCCCTTGTGTAACCGTTGGAGATATTTGTGACCATTGACTTATAACAGCTACAATTATAGCTGTTGGACTCTTAGGTAGTTTAATAAAAAAAATATTTAATATAGTTTTTCAAAGAATTTAAGTTGTTAAAAATGTAACACAGCCTCTTATTGTGAGATTTAAAAGGACAATGATTTAATATTTTGAATTTCACTTGGATGTTTTTTTAAAATGATAAGAGGATTTCAAACATCTTGCAAATATTTTAAATATCTTGTAAATGTTCTCCTTATTAATGCTTAAAACCAAACTATGTTTTTGATTTATATAATACTAGTATAAAAGCTTTCATTTAAATTTATAACTTTTCATTTTAAAACAGTAGTGTTCATAAATAATTTTAGTAAAGAAAAAGTATAATTTAATTTATATTCTTTAATCTTTGTAAGTTTAAATAGAAGTCAAGTTTTATATAATTTAATACATTTTATAGGTAGTTAAAATAAATGTATTTATTTTATTATGACTTTTTAAATTTGGAAGCTGGATTTTATAAAAAAATAAACCCACTAGGGACAGCCCTTTAGCCATGCCAAGGGAGGCAGCTCACGCTAGAGAGCTGAGCCTATCCCTAAGCCTCAACTCAGGACGTCCCGAGCGGGAGCATAGCTTCCCCGAAGGGAAAACTGGGTTTCATGAGGGATCAGAGCATGAAAATGTGGGCGTGAGGCCATGGCAGGGCCAGGGTTGGCTGAGGCCTGCGGGCGGTGGGATCCCATGTATAAGGCCTCCTTTTCTATGTGTTATGATTTCTGAGATTATGCTCAGAGCTCATGGCTTATAAAAAATCCACACATGTCTCACTGTTTCAATGTGGGAGGATAGATTTCAAATGGGATCAAATATGGACCATTGGATAACATAACACACAATCTGGGCCTTTGATTTTTATCTAGAGCTCAACCCACATCTTCCACAGAATACCTCCAAATTTTCATACACCGTCCAATCCGACGCGAATCAAATCTCAGACGTCTGAGAATTTTAAAACATCACGTCGAACTAGGGCTATCTGATCCAGCCACAGATCAAATCCGAGCTGTCCATCACTTTTAAAATCTTTGGATGCACCCCAACTATTGGATCAAGTCCCGATCAAATCCTGGCCATCTATTCAATCTCTAATTTTTCCTCCCGTGATGTCCTCTTCTTCTCTGCCTGCATTGAACCAGTAACTCCTACACAACCTATTTGCACCATTTTTTTTTCACCCATGAGAGCCAGTGGACCCTCCATTCCCTTATTTTTCAATAATATTTTTACCTGTCATTTAATGTGCTGGATAAGCATCAAATTTCCAATGGAAGCATTAATTATCCTATTTGTTTTTTTATTATTGTTATAGGTCATAAAAAACCTGGTTGCACCCCAAGTATACCTCGACTATTATTCTTCCTCTAACGCCTTATTCAAGAACCTCCAAGACTTCCCGAGACTCTCCTCCCTCCTCGAACCAAGGTAAGGGATCTAAGTTTCCTAGTTTTTTTTTGTTTGAGGGTATGTACATATATATGTATACTCATAAAAATATATATTTAAGCCTACGATTCAGTTAAAACCTTCTCCTAAATCGAACCAAAGTCTATGGAAATTTGAGTCCAAGAAGTATTATGAACTTGAGGGTTTGCCTAATATATACAAAACTTTAATATGTTCTTTATATACACACGGTTGGTTATACTTTAGGTATATTTACAGATACATGTAAGATCATACAGCTTTGGGTGAAAACCCTCAAACACCCAACCCTAGGTCTTAAATATTTTGGGTTATGAGGTAGTTTTTTTAAAATGGGGTTATTATCTTCATGCAATATATATTATATTCTTTATACATCCGATTATATATGTACTTATATATATAAACAACTATACAGTTTTAAAAGAACCTCTATGATGTTACGGTTTCAAGTCCTCTACACCGTGAGTTTTAAAGATGAGGTTGAACTTTTGTTTTAAACATATGGAATTATATTTCTATATATGTTTATATACCATATAAACAGATTTATATAATTGTATAGTATGTATAACCTACCTTCTGGACTAGTTTTATGTCCCTCAACATTGGACTTAAATGATTTTATTAACATTTTGATAAACATGTATGTGTCATTTGATCTTGGTGTAAGACCCCTTGGTATACCTGATCTTTCACATAAGTTATATATGTGATCGAGGTTTACACTTTTATAAATTTGTTTAATAAATAAACCTTTAAAATTTTATTTTACATTTTGGGAACTTTTGTTAATTAAGGTGACTAAAATATCAAAGTCATATGGGTGTCATGGATTTTTGGTTTAAACCCTTTTATATATGATATATTTTTTGGATATGTGAAAATATGGGTGTACACCTAAACTTTGTCCCTTAATGTTATTTATAAATTTTCCAAGGTTTGCAAAGGAAATATGAAACTATTTTTTTAAATATATTTAGTTTTGTTTAAACACTACTCTTTATATATACCCCGGGGAATAAATAAATTTACACAACACTCAAACCTAAGTGTAGATATTACAAATTCTATACTTTTATTGTGTTTAGGTAATGAGTATTATAATTGGGGTTTGCAACTTCTATATTCATATGTATGAATAACTTATTTTCTTACATATTAAATGGTATTGGTTATGGTTGGGTTACATGCTTTCTATTTTTGACATTTTGATGTGTTATACAAAAGCATATTTAGCAATGAATGTTTGAGCATCTGCAAGCTTAAAAACCCACATGAAATTTTTGGTTTGTCTTTAATTAATTAAGCATCTAGATGAAGTTCCAATATAAATATTGACTAATATGGTTTTATAATTTTAAGGTTACTGTTTCATGTGACAAAACTTGTGTTCCTTTTAGTTCCTTGCTTTTCATCACATGTGCCATAGTCTTCTTTCTATACTCACCATTCAATGACAAATACATGTAGTTGTTAGCTTGGTTATTAACCTTTTAATGCATGACTCACCTTATATATATATGTAAATGTTAAAGGATTAAATTTAACTACTATGACCAAATATTGATTGAATTAAATAATTGAAGGGGGTATGAGACACTTTGAATAATATAAAATATTAAATTAAATTATTCAAGGTGGTATGGGACACTTTGAATAATGTGAAATAAGGAAACTGGAAATATGGGACACTTAAAATGATAAGTAATAAGTAATTTACTAAATGAAAGTGGTATGTTCACTTCGATTTATGGAGATGAGGAATGAATTGGACTTAGTATGTGATGGCTGGGGCCTGATATAGCCTCTCAATGCATCGGTAGGTCTCATGAGACAAAATAAGGTCTTGGAACAAGGCCTTGAAAAAATGATTATTTATGGTCCTAGCACGAGGCCTTGATAGTATGGTTATGATGTTCAGTATATGAACTTTTCGTCATTATCTCTATGAAATTTGATCAACCAGAAGAATATTCGACTAGTAGAATATTCTTAGTTAAAGAGCTTTTGTACATAAGAACCATAATAAGTAAAAGTTATGGAATAGTATTTAGGTAATACTCAGAGTCTTTATCCAGTGCATGTGTTTCTATAGTAAAGGATGAAATTGATATTTTTTATGTGAAACTATGATCATGTAGTTATATTAGTTATTAATTTTGTACCTGCATTCTCACATGGACTGTATTTTACTTCTTACCCCATATGAGCATGCCTATGATTGAATCACGTTTCCTTGTAATTCTGTTAGTATGATTTTACTTGTGCACTTATATTTCATAGACAATTGTTATGGAATGTTTCATGTGTTACAAAATTTTTAAGAAAATGTTTTTTGAAAATTTTATAGAATATTTTCAAAAGTTATATTGGTTTAATATGTTATTTTTAAAACCCCTTATTGGGCATTTGTATGCTCACCCTAAATTTTTAAATGAAAATTTTCCGGTATCAGTTTTCAGCAAAAGAAGCTTGATAGAAGTGCCTAGTTTCCCAGAACCAGAAACGAATTCGATCCTCTTTATGGGAAATGATGTGTAATTTATTAGTACATGTTTTAAAAAAAATAAAATTACATATCATTATTCAAGGCACCAGCTCTGAGTATTTTGGGGTCGAGTCCCCACAGTTGGTATCAGAGGATTCAGTTTAAATATCTCTGGAAAACCATAACTAAAAATATTATTTAAGAATTACTAAATATGAGGTTTTATTAAATTTCTAATGGAAAAAAATGTACTATTGTTTTTTCTCTTCCCATTCAGGCCCTAGAAATGATAATTTCCATATCCATTCATGAAAACTTTGTTAACTATGCCCATAATCTTATGACATGAAAACACCTCTATGACGTGTCCAACTCTCCTCATGTACTTCAACTCCACCGAGGAGTAGGTTTGGAATACCTCTATATGATGAAAACCCAATTCCCATCCTATGCACATCGTGGGAAATAATTCAAAGGACATTTTAGATGCCTCACCATGGTAGAAGGAATCTCGTCCCTCATGGGCTTCTAAGAAGCTATAGCAGCGGGAGACCTCCGCCCAACATATATGTTCCAAGTCTTGTCCTATGGCCATTTTGGTCAAGTAATGGACTTTGAAATTATTAAATTTGAAGCCTCCCATTCCATATACATACATAAAATACATAGTGATGTCTCTCAGATATACACCCCTTATGTCATACTTTGGAGACACGATATGTGCACCCATGAGATTGAACCAGACTGCTCGGGTTGCATATAGTTTAGGGAGATTGAGAGTTTTGAAATTGTTTAGGAGATTCGTGTAACTGGGAACTGGGAAAACTGTTAGTCGTGGGTGTTATGTACCAGTTAGTTATGAAAATATAATTTGTTGTTTCTTCCTCCTACCTTTTCAGTGTTTGTGTTTCACTGATTAGACTTTTATATAAATTTTCAGATGGAAGGACAGACCCACATTTTATCTCTTCCTGTTGAGATACTAGAGATCGTCATCATGAAAACCTGTGTAGAAGAGTACCTTCTGTTTGCAAACCTGTGGAGAACGTGTAAATATAATTATGTGATATCGAACAGTCTGATCATTCTCCATTCCTATGAAAAGAATGCTTACATCTACCACTTTATAACCAATGCTCAACTTTCTGAGTATAAACGAAGGGGAAAGTAGCAAGAAGGTATTTTAATATGATTAAAACAATACCAAAACTTCACGGCCAGGGTAAGGTTTCAAGAGGCTGCCTTGGAAGGGGAACTACGTGTAGGCTACATGTACCAGATCATGAGTATCAGTTTGTATGAACATGTCGATGTCATTGAAATTCTCAGATGATAGACAGTTCGACGAGTCCTTAGGGAGTTTGTCCATTTGGACATCTCCGAGATCTCTACCATTCAAGACTCTCTCTAGAAGCCCAAGTATACACATCATGAGTTCAACTCATACTATCTTAGGTGTGTATGGGCTGGGGAAGTAGAAGAGGTGACCACTAACTTAGGTATTCATCTCTCCTTACTTGAGGATCCTCCACGATGGAGGATGTGGTAAATAACGTTAGGGAGTTTCCTTTAGTGTGGTTATATGAAATGAATTTCGAGGACGCAATTCCTATTACGGGGGGGTGGGGTGGGGGGGGGGGGGTGGGGGGGGGGGGATAATGTGACACCCTAAAGTTTATATCTCTTGTAATATTGATAAAATAGTTTTATTTTTTTAATTCAATAAAAATAAAACTTGCAAAATGAAAACAAGGCATTTTATTAAATAAAACACCATAGTGTAAAATTACAAAAAGATCAAAATATAATTTTGTTAACCAAAGATACCTACAAAAAACCATATCAGAGAAACTGGAAGGACAACTAAATCAATAACAAGTCCCAATAAATAGAAAATCTCCCTCGGGTCAGTCATAATGAAGAAAATCACCAGAAAAATCATGAAAACCATACTGACCATCAGTGGTATAGCAAGAACCATATTCTTCAATTGTCTTCAGTTTTGGAACACCCCAATTTTTTGGTTTATAAGTGATATACCTGACCGTTACCCCATAGGTAACCATTGGAGATATTTGTGACCATTGAGTTCTAATGGCTATAATTATAGCCGTCGGTCTCTTCGGTGGTTTAATCAAAAATATTTAGAGTAGTTTTTCAAAAAATTTATGTTATGAAAAATGTAACACAAACTCTTATTGTGAGCTTTAAAATGACAATGATTTAATATTTTGAATTACACTTGGATGTTTTTTAAAATTATATGAGGATTTCAAACATCTTAATAATATTTTAAATATCTTGTAAATGTTCTCCTTATTAAAGATTAACACCAAACTATGTTTTGGATTTATATAATACTAGTATAAAAGTTTTCATTTCAATTTATAACTTTTTATTTCAAAAAAATAGTTTTTATAAATAATTTGAATAAGGACAAAGTATAATTTAATTTATATTCTTTAATCCTTGGAGGTTTAAATAAAAGTCACATTTTATAAAATTTAAGATATTTTATTGGTAGTTAAAATAAATATATTTATTTTATTATGACTTTTTAAATTTGGAAGTTGGATTTATAAAAATAATAAGTCCACTAGGGACAGCCCTTTAATCAGGCCAAGGGAGGCAGCTCGCGCTAGGTGGTTGGTCTGAGCCCTTAGCCTTAGCTCAGGCTGGCCCGAGCGTGGGCATAGCTTCCCCGAAGGGAACACATGATCGCATGAGGGATCAGAGCATCCAACATGGGCACAAGGCCATGGTGGGACAGGGGTAGGTTGAGGCCTGCAGGGGGGTGTGTATAAGGACCCCTTATGTGTGTGTTGTGATTTATGAGCTTATTCTCGGAGCTCATGGATTATAAAGAATTCATGCAGGTCTCACAGTTTCGATGTGGGATGAAAAATTTCATCTGGGATCAAATTCAGACCATTGGATAACATCGCGCACGATTTGGGCCGTCAATTTCGATCCAGATCTCGACCCTCAGCAACTGTGGAATACCTCCATGTTTTCGTACACTGTCCGATCTGACGCGGATATAAGCTCATCCATCGGAGATTTTTAAAACATCGTGTTGAACCATGGCCATCCGATCTAGCCACAAATCTGATTCGATCCGTCCATCACTTTTAAAATCGATGGACGCACCCCATCCATTAGATCAAGGCCAAATCAAATCATGTTCATCCATTCAATCTTCCGTTTTCCTCCTACACTGTCCCCTTCTTCTCTGCCTACATTGAACCAGTAACCCCTACACAACCTATTTTCACTGTTTGTTTTCACGCATGACAGCTGGTGGACCCTCCTTGCCCTCCTTTTTCCACATGTTTTCCCCGGTCATTTATTGTGCCTGATAAGCATCCAATTTCCAATAGCATCATTTAGTATCCTGTTTGTTTTTTATGCATGATATAGGTTATAAAAAACATAGTAGCACCACAAGTATCCCTTGAAAATTCCTCTACCTCCAACGCCTTCTTCAGGAACCTCTGAGACTTCCGGATCCTCTACTGCCTCCTCAAACCAAGGTAAGGGATCTAAGTGTCCCTATTTTTGTAGTTTGAGAGTGTGTACACATATATGTATACTCATAAAAATATATATTTATGCCTACAGTTCAGTTAAAACCTTCTCTTAAACTGAACCTCAGTCTCCTAAAATTTGAGTCCAAAAGTTATTATGAACTTGAGGGTTTGCATAATATATACAAAACTTAAATATGTGATTTATATACACAAGTTTTGTTGTACATTCGGTATATTTACATATACATGTATGATCATACGGCTTTGGGTGAAAACCCTCCAACACTCGACGCTAGGTCTTACAGATTTTTGGTTATGAGGTAGTTTTTTTTTAAATGGGGTTATTATCTTCATGAAATATATATTATATACTTTATACATCCGATTATATAAGTACTTTTATATATACCCAACCATATGGTTTTAAAATAACCTCCATGATGTTAAACTTCTAAGTCCTCTACACTTTGAGTTTCAAAGATGAGGTTGATCTTTTGTTTTAAACATATGGAATTATATTTTCTAATATGTTTATATATCATATACACATACTTATATAATTCTATATTATGTATAACCCAACGTCTGGACCAGTTTTAAGTCCCTAAAAATTGTACATCAATTATTTTATTGACATTTTGATAAACATATATGTGTCGTTTGATCTTGGGGTAAGATCCCTAGTTATACCTGATTTTTCACATAAGTTATATGTGTGATCAAGGTTTACACTATTATAAATTTTTTAATAAATAAACTTTTAAAATTTTATTTTGTGATTTGGGATCTTTTTTTAATTAATGTGTCTAAAATATCAAATTCATATGGGTGTCATGGAAGTTTCGTTTATTCCCTTTTAAACATGATGTATTTTTTGGATATGTGAAAATATGGGTGTACACATAAACTTTGTTCCTTAATTTTATTTAGAAATTTTCAAAGTTTTTCAAAGGAAACAAGAAACATGTGTTTCAAAAATATATATTTAGTTTTTTAAAACACTACTCTTTATATATACCATGGTGTATAAATAAATTTACACAAAACTCAACCCTAAGTGTAGATATTCCAAATTATATAATTTTGTTTTGTTTATATCATGATTATTTTATTTGGGTTTGCAACTTCTATATTCATATGTAGGAATACCTTATTTTCTTACATATTAAATGGTATTGGTTATGGTTGGGTTACATGATTTCTATTTCTTACATTTTGATGTGCTATAAAAAAGAATATTTAGCAATGAATGTTTAAGAATCTGTAAGCTCAAAACCCCACATGAAATGTTTGGTTTGTCTTTAATTGATTATGCGTCCAAATGAAATTCCAATATGAATTTTTATTAATAAGGTTTTATAATTTTAAGGTTACTGTTGCATGTGACAAAACTTGTGTTCCTTTTGGTACCTTGGTTGTCATCACATATGCTATAGTCTACTAACTATATTCACCATTCAATGACAAAGTCATGTAGTTGATAGCTTGGTTATTATCCTTTTAATGCATGACAGAACTTATATATATGTAAATGTTAAAGGATGAAATTTAACAAGTATGACCAAATATGAATTAAATTAAATTATTCAAGGTGGTATGAGAAACATTGAATAATATGAAATTTTAAAGTAAATTATTCATGGTGGTTTGGGACACTTTGAATAATGTGAAATAAAGAAAACATGAAATATGTGACATTTAAAATGATAAGTAATAAGTAATTTACTAAATCAATGTGGTATGTTCACTTTGATTTAGAGATATAAAGAATGAATTGTAATCATTATGTGATGGTTGGGGCCCACTATAGCCCTGGGATGCATCGGTAGGTCTCATGAGACAAAATACAGTCTTGGCACAAGGCCTTGAAAAATTGATTATTTATGGTCCTAGTACGAGGCCTGGATAGTACAGTTATGATGTCCGACATATGCACTTTACTCATTATGGAAATGAAATTTAATAAACCATAAGAATAGTGGACTATTATAATATTCTTTGTTAAAGATCTTATATAAATAAGAACCAGAAGTAGTAAAAGTTTTGGCATAGTATTTATTCAGTACTCAGAGCCTTTAGATAGTGCATGTTTCTCAGTATTAAAGGATGAAATTGAAGTTTTTTTCTATGTAACTCTGATCATGTAGTACTCTTTGTTATTAATTTTTTACCTACGTTATCATGTGGAATTTCTTTTACTTCTTTCCCATATGATCATGCCTATGATTGAATCATGTTTCCTTATAATTCTGTTAGTATACTTTTACTTGTGCACTTATATTTCTTAGACAATTTCTATGGTATGTTTCATGTGTTACAAATTTTTTAGGAAAATGTTTTATGGAAATTTTAAAGAATTTTTTTTAAAAGTTACATTTCTTTAATGTGTTATTTTTAAAACCCCTTACTGGGAATTCGTATGCTCACCCTACATTTTTAAATGAAAATTTTTAGGTATCAGTTTTCAGGTGAAGAAGCTTGAGAGAAGTTCCTGGTTTCCCAAAACCGAAACCGAATTCGATCCTCTGTATGAGACATGATGTTTAATTTATCAGTACATGTTTTTGTAAAAAAATAACATTACACATCATGATTCAAGGCACTAGCTTTAGGTATTTTGGGGTCGAGTCCTCACACAAATAGAATAACCAAGTACACATAGTGGTTTAATGGCATCTGAAGGTTGTATTTGGTATATCCTCATCCCATACTCATAGATGGTGATAGCATGATCTAAGGTCAATCTTTGAGATCCATCTCACCCCTTTAAACTGATCAAAGAGGTCAATGATCCTTGGTAATGGATACATGTTTTCACGATCACCTGATTTAAGCACCCTAAATCCATACATAACCTCTAGATCTTGTCTTCCTTCTTAGAAAACAAAATTGGGGCTTCATAGCGAAAAAACATAGTCTCATGAATCCCTTACACTACACGTCCTCCGAATGCATCATTAGTTCAAAATGCTCTATAGGAGAAATATGATATGCTGGTGTAGATATCAGTGTCATATCGGGGTGTAGATCAATGCATAATTCTATCTCCCAGTGGGGAGGTAAACCTGGAACTTCCTAAAGAAAGAAAATTTTCATCCTCCACCACCACTGTAGAAAAATGAGGACTCATAACATCCACTAGACCAAGGGTCAGGCTGGATAAGTGATGAATAATTGGATACACCCTCCTATGCATGAGCCCATCCCGCACTAGAAAAATTTTCTTTTCACCAAAAATGGAACTTGCTCCCATCACTGTAGACACACAAAAATCTCCATATAAAAGAGTAAATTTGATTATAAAGTGTGAATAACCATTCAATACCAAGAATGATGTTGTAAGGCCGTGATGCCACTGCCAAAATATCCCAACTGGAACTCTCACCTCCAAGAGTCTGGTCACACTATCCCCACCAATGTTGGTCATAAAGTCTTCTCCAGTAGGAGTCTCTAAGCATAATTGTCGAGTCAACTGTTCAACTAAAATATCTGAGTCTCGAACAAGATTCATGGGAAGAAATGAATGACTAGTACTTACATATATCAAAACTATTGCTAAGATGGAAGAGACATAGATCACACCTCATATCATCCCTGGAGCCTTGGTTTTATAGGACTATATACCTTATATTTTTACTCAACCCTTGTCAAAAGCTTCCTCATCCTAAAATGGACCACTTGGGGGTGGTGGTGGTAATAGGTCAACCCTATGACCACATACAGATTCCCTGCCTACCCCTATTCCATGTTTTCTTCCCTAAACACCATCCTACTATCTCTATCTGTGTCTTGATGGTCCCCTGACCATATACTGATCAGCTATGTGATGGGTCAAGAAATATCACTCTAGTTGTCCCCAAACAACGCAAGAGAAACACCACCTATACCTTTGATGATTTGATCTACCCTGGGAGCCCTGAACCATTGACCCTGAGTCCTTTAATTGACTCCAGAAGAACCTAAACCACGTGGATCCTAGAAATTTCCATCGAGTACCTGATGACAAGGTATCAACTACCGGTTTTCCATTACTAGCTCCCACAACTGTTGTATACCTTTCCAAAAAAAAATTCAACCAATAAGGCTCTCTCAAGTACCCCAGCATATATAGAAATGCTTGGGGATACCACTGATGCCCTAATGTACTATAGAAATACTTGTTTGATGGTCTGATCCCTGAAGAACTGTTCCATAATATATCCAAATAGTATAACAAGAGATCATTAATCTTCACTGAATACTCTACCATCATCAAACCATCATGAAGTAGATTTAGAACATCCTGTATGCATACCGATAACAAAATTTCCGGATAGAACTCCTCCCTAAATAGATGCTCAAAGTCTTCCTAGGAGATATTTTTCTCATCATGTGACTAAGTCACCAAGCTCCACCATCTCCCTACATATCCCTAAAGAAGACTCATGATAAGGACTTCCATCTAGTTGGCAGGCGCCCTCACAAGGTGAAAACATGGGTGACTTCTTCTAGCCAATCCACATCCATCATGGGGTCTGGCTCACCTCAAAACATTAGAGTTTGGTTCCTATAAAACCCTTGCAATGTAATTATCCTATGTAAATCCTCAGGTTGTAGTTTCGGTGCTATCTGCTGCTCAATGTGAGGTGGTATAGCTGTTAAACCACTTGAAGGTGCTATCTCTAGTAGATACCCCTGTACCGATGCCTCGTCACTAGGTGAATCATCCTCATGATCATGTGGTAAAATCCCAAATGGTTGTTTAGGTTAAAGAATCTTGAAATAAACAAGATGTACCATGGTCATATGATTATATATTGGGATAAGTCTCAAGAAGAAAATAGAAATCAAAACCATTAATATATGATGGTTGTACCATTTTTTCCCCTACAACCAGTGTTCTCATGTACAGTGTTGAAAAGAAGGTGATCAGAGTCCTAGTGTATGGATATGTCGGACACCACACCAACAATAGAGTCCCTAGACTGAAATATGGACTTGAAAAACAAAAAACTATTTCCCTAAACCAATCTCACTTAATTTGGTCTTATGGTAGAACTAACCACTTCTGATACCTCTCTGTCATGACCCGACCCACCGGGGTCTGACCTCCGCCTAGCCTAATTCTATCTCCAATTGGCCAGGGGATGGTGAACCACACCGAGTAGGAATATCTCACGAATGGGAGGCATTACCCAAAAGTACCTTTACACATGCACATATATCTAGGCCCACACAATGCTGAAATGTAAAACAATTAAAAGAATTCATGTATACATCTAAGATCCCACAACAGGGTACGATAGTGAAAGTACTGTAAACAAAAAAGGGGGAAAATCCCAACCCAAACATTAGAGTCCAACCATATCCAAGGGAAATTAATACATCAAAAGTATGCTCCTAGTAAACACCTTGGTCTTTCAAGATCAATCTATGCTCCACCCACTCCCTGTCCTCATAGGACACTACCAAAAGGGCCACCATCAGCAAACGACAAGACACATGTGCGAAACGACAGTGCATGGGTGAGTATAACAATATTATATAGGATTACCTGAAAACACTAAACACAAAGCACCAAGTATAGTAAGATAACTACAAGATATAACAATCTATGTATTACAAATACCAATAGTATAATTACCTATATATAATCAGGAGTGACACCTCACGATTAGGCAGTCCTAACAAACTGCTAGTCATATGATTATGCTTGAAGTAATGTTTATTCTAGGTGAACTCATTCCAAGAGGTGTGATATCATTAGAGACACTCAATGATAGGGTTTATCTCATTTGGGACCCACCCAATGAGAATATGTTGGTCAAAGAAGACTTTGATACACAGAGAGTGGGTCACACCCAGAACTATTAGGGGATAACAACAACCCAATCTGGATCAACCCACTACGTAGGGGATTATATGTGAAAGATTCCATAAACCCTAGTGATTCATCCCACTATTTAGAGGATCAACACCCTGATCAAGGATGTGTGTCCAATTCCAAACACTCCAGTAGGGATGATAGAGGATCACACTCTAGTCCCATGGAGGGACTCAAA
The DNA here is from genome assembly GCA_963277665.1 of Viscum album. NCBI lineage: Eukaryota > Viridiplantae > Streptophyta > Magnoliopsida > Santalales > Viscaceae > Viscum > Viscum album. The sequence continues at coordinate 742,784,138 of OY728155.1, read as the reverse complement.
AAACCTATCTGAGACTCATCCTCTAGAGGAGATTACAATCCAGTGATGTGGAATTAATGAGATAGTATATCCTCAAAAAATGGACTAAGGGAACACAATCAAACTACATTGTTACAAAATAGAAAAAATAAGATCCTCAAGCACTCCTGATGGGAGTACTCTACATATCCTTGGGGGTACACAGTGTGTCCAGCTATCCCAAGCCTTGACCATGTCGAATAACCTCACACAAAATTTATTCTCTATATACATGGCATGTAGGATTTGTAGATGATGTGTAGAGACACATGGTTCCTTGACCGTGTCACCTAGATAAGTCCGCGTCTAAGTACACAGAGTTCCATCAAGATATGTACTGATACCTGTGTCCTTGTACCCTCCATATTAGATGATGATTCAATCAGGGAGGGTCACATGCCGTGTGACTGGGGTCACATTCCATGTGATCATCATATCATTCCCGAATCCCCAGTCACCATTTAAGGGGACCCCACATGGAATGTAGTGCCGAGTTTCATGTGATGTGTTACCAGATTTTCTATAATACCTTGTTATTCCTCATTCTCACACTTTCGGTGTTGCTGCATTTATATCCATCATTAATCAAGATAAAAAACATGGATCTACTCTGGCTTAGCGTCACTGTCAACGAGCAACACACTCCGTCTATAAAATCTGGTTGAAATTCAAAAGTGTTTGTCTGGTTATTCTTCAACACACGATGCTAAAAAATTAGAGGTTTCAAAACTACTTCGATCTGTCCACCACCATCACCATCACACCTCTATTGTATCATATCGAGTCCAAATCTATAATCTCAGTTCGTTGCGCCAGGAATTGTGTGCACAATGATCGATTCATCGGTAGGGTGTCGAATTAAAGACCAAGGGATTTCCTGTAGTGAACAAGTAAAGCAGAAGAAAAAACACAAAGAATAACTCTGAGGATCAAACCTCAACCATTGTTCATTGTGGAATTGATTTGATTCTATAATAAATATAAATAAATAAAATTAATCAATAAACTATAAATAATAAATTCTATCATATTTCAATGTCTCTAGAGGAATCTAGAATATTTAGGCAAACCTTTATTCTATGAATTAAGGAAGTTTTTAATGAAAAAAGTCAATTCACTGTTTCACTGCATCGATATATGAAATAAAATAAATTTTCTTAATTTTATTTATTTATTTAAGCACCTGTGATGAAATTCTACAATTGAACCATGCTGACCAAGGTTATGTCACCACTAGGGTAAAACAAACATCTTGAATCAAATGGTTCAATAGGATTTCTAATTTGGGAAAAAATTTAAGAGTTATATCACTTTTTGAGTAAAAATATGCATGAGTGCTATTAAATATTTTAATAATTTTCAAACATTTATTTTGGGCACACCGGGCCTCAAAATCACGAGCTGTCTCACCGGCTTGTCCCAAAAATAATCCACATAATATCTAAAATTAATACACATAAAATATGAGACATTACTTTTATTTTATTATGATATTATTATGTTATCATACGAAATAGAGTTATCCTATGAAAATAGTCAATCTAGTTTATTTATCTTATACATCATATAAGTCAAAGATCTAAAGTGTTTTATCTTATGAAGATGCTCTGAAAAATTTCTTATGAGAATAGTTATTCCAAAAAATTATCTTATTAATTCAAAACTATATTATATATCATTATTATTGAACTATTACTATTTTAAACACCATAATATTTTAAAAGAAAACTATGTTAGATAGTGTCCAATGTACACAACACCCAACTTAAACAAAAAATGAAATATTATTATGTTACAGTTATAACCTTTACATTAAATTGGTTGAAGTGAATTTTGATATCCTTGTTATGAAATATATAATTTTCCTAATCATTGTTAATGTTTTAATTAATGCCTTTTTAATAAGCACTTGAGTTGTAGTAAAGTCATTTTAATCTATAAAAACATGTTTCTTCAAAAATAGTTTGGCTTCTTTTTATGAGTGAACATTATAATCAATTTCTGAAAATTATATAAATTATATTTTAGAAAAATAATATATATTTTAAAATAATAATGTTAAAATAAGCTTAGGGTGAATTTTTATAACTTTTCTAAAATGATTAATTTTCCAGCGAATAGTGAAAATATTGATTTTTATAAAAATATCACATTCTCTATACTAAAAAGTACCTTTATGATTTTAATTTGACGAAAAAGTAACTTATGTAATATTTTATTATATATAATCAAATTCATTTAATATTAATCATCCTTATAACTTCTTTTTAAATATGAATATTTTTAGGATTTAAAAAGCATTTTTCAAGAAATCTATTTTTCACTGTTTTCCATGATTAATTTTAAATTAAATGATGCCAATTATGAGAGATGAAGCTTGAAAAATATATTACATATTTATAATTAGTGGGACCAAATTTAGTAAATAGTTCCTTTTTATTTTTAGACAAATTTAATAGTAAATATAGTAATTTTGTAATCACAGTATGGGTAAATTATGTAATTTTAGTTCAAAATATAATGATGAGGACTCGAAAATGGCCCTAACACTTTATTTAATCTCATTTTATGATTAAAGTTTATCCATAATCAAATGATATTCATTTATATGTCCATTTATGACCATTTTTTTGAGTGTTGACACCGTGAAATGTGCTATATGCTCTTTACTGCAGAATTCAAGATGTAAACCTCACATAAATACAAAAAGTTAAGTTTGAGTATAAATTTTTCTTTATGAGATATGAAGGAGAAGATTGTGTTCCCATGTTTCACGATCCCAAATTTCCCCAAATAGGATCAGAAAGTTCATGGGACACCTGCACAAGACATTTGTATGAGACATCTACATGGGACTCCTTCAAGGGAAAAATGTACTGGACACCTACTTAGGAAACCTACACAGGAAACCTAGACAAGACCCCTACATGAAACACCTATACGAGACCCCTGCATGAGACCCATGTAGGTGACACCTGCATGAGACACCAACATATGACACTAGTATGGGACCCCTGCATGGGAAACCTACACGGGACACCTTCACGGGACACATGCATGCGACACCTGCAAGGGACCCTTGCATGGGACCCCTAAACGGGACACCTGCACGGGACACCACCATAGGCACCTGCACTGGACCCCTGTATGGGACCCCAACATGAGACCTCTCCAAGTGACACATGCACACCTGCACATGAGACACCTTCATAGGACAACTGTAGGGGACACCTTCACGGTACTCCTACATGGGACACATATATGGGAAACCTTCCTTGGAAACCTATATGGTACACATGCATGGGACCCCTCTACAAGGGACCCCTTCACTAGAACATTGTGCAAGACCCCTTCATGGGATCCCTACATTCCCCCCTACATGGGACCCCTGCACAGGACACCTATTTGGGACCACTCCATGAGACACCTACACATGACACCTTCATGGGACCTCTACACTAGACCCCTGCACAAGACCTTTTCATGGGATCCCAACATGGGACACCTGCGTGGGACCCCCCTGTAAGGGAACCTTACACTGGACCCCTGCACGGGACCCCTGCACGGGACCCCCGCACGGGACCCCCACATGGGACCCTACACGGGACACCCAAACACCTGCATGAGACACCTGCACAGGACCCCTACACAGGACACCTGCATGGGGCCCCTACAAGGGTCTCATATAGGGGACCCCTTCATGGGACCCCTGCATGGGACAGTTGCATGAGAAAACTGCATGGGTCACCTACACACCTGCATGAGACCCCTACACGAGACACCTATAAGGGACACCTATAGGGGACACCTACATGTGACACATGCATGGGACACCTATATGGGACCCCAACATGGGACACCTATACACCTTCACGAGACACCTCTATGGGACCCATATACAGACACCTATATTGAACACCTTCATCAGAGCCCATCATGAAACCCTAGCATGGGACACCTACATAGGACACCTTCATGGGACACCATCACTAGGGACCAGTATGGGAAACAACACTCAATCAGGGTACCATATTTTCCTTTAAATAGGACCCTGAATATCCTCATTTCCAGAAATAGAAAATTGGAAGAAGCCCAAAGCTATTGTCATGAATCCCCTTCGCCTAGGTCCTCAAAAATCTTTCAGGAATTCCTGTACAACTTATGTAAAGAGGTAATTAAGGGGGATAGTGGGATCAAAGTTTCTCTAAGGTCGGAAGTACAAGACATCTTTGTAAAGACCCTATTTCCCTATAGAATAAACTACTTGTGCGGGGCACCTTCCCTAACCAGGGACCTAGGAAAGAGCTATATTAAGACACTTTAGGAGACCCATGGTTCTTAGTCTAAATCCTAACTCATGTTTTGTTGCCCATGTGGTTCATTTCCCTTGGCATCTTCAGCTTTCTCAGGTTTATTCCCTCCTAAGTGAAGCACTTCTAGTTCCTACTTGGTTCTATGTGGAGCACCATTTCTTTCCAACCGAGGACCTTCATGATCCCCCATTTGAGTCCTATTTAGAGATACCAATGGAAGGTATCCTCTCCATTTGGATCCCTCATCATAGGGGGACCAGATTTCGACCTTCATAAAATCCTATGGACTTGTAATACCATGATATGAGACACACCAACATGTCTCCCATTTGAGTATGCATTACTTCAGTTAGAGGTGTCCCTACCTTTTCCTACATGATAGGTAGGGTTCCCAGGGTGCATGTGATTGTGAATACCCTTTATCATGGGGACCCTATCCCTAAGGTAAGTGTTAGGTAATTCCTAGTCCTAGACATGGGGACTAAGTCCTTCACTTACCTTATCATCTCTAAGACGAAGGACCTTCGATTCAGGTAGGTATAGTGAGAAAAACATTTTCTTTTCTATTTTATAATAGCGGCTTATTCTTCTTTCTTCCACATAAACCAATTTTAGGGAATCCATCTTAGATTAAGCACCTAACCTAGCTTACATGACCTCTACCGCTTCATTCCTTCATCCCCCTACATACCCATGGGCTATGTCCAAATTGGTAGTTCAACTTGACAATCAGGGATACCAAAATAAAGGGGGACATGGGAACATTAAAGTTTTTTCTCTGTTCCTTTGGTTATAGGGTACAATGATGGGAGGGAGGTTTTAGAGACTACTCTATTTCTCTCTCCCTTTGGGTTTTGGACTTACCCACTAGTGGAAAAAGAGTATTATGTGGTTTCTGTAGATCTACCAATCCCTCTTGTTTCTCACACCAAGCATGAATCACATGGTCTTAGAGGATAGCGGTGATCATGACATCAACATGATATCAAACCAATGGGCCTCCTACTTGGTATAATTCCAAATCATAACTAAGAGTTGGGGAATCATTCCTAGTGTAAGTCACTAGAAAAAATGGCTTCCTATTCTGGAATAAGCCCCAACTTAATCCTCAAAAAGGGAAATACTCCCCCTTCTAAGAAAACCTTCAGATGTACTCCATATTAAAGGGCCCTCACAACTGAAATTTGTAGGATTTGATTCCCATCCAAATGAGATATATAGGAATACACCCTAAGTTCCAAACCTAACACCCAAAACAAAACCTATTTATCTATAGTCCATATTCATAGTAGAGTATTATCCAACATGGGAGCCCATATCTCAGGTTCCCTGGGGTGATTTGACACAAGTCCCACACCAAATTTGACTAGGAACCTTTTTACTAGACGTTATTTCCATATAATGTTAAAATATAATATTTAGGTTTTATCACATGACCTTAGAAGGTACGATTTTCCCCGTTAAGCTGTATAGAAATACATGTCTTCAGAATCCTTTCACAAGGATACATTGGAATCCCACCTTATGGGTCCGATCATGATATAAAAATAACTCTTATCTCCCTAGATGATGAATCACTAAAGAGTTCCACACTATGTGTCTCAAAAACGATGTCATAATATGATGGAAAATTAATCATTAATCAGTACACAAGAGGGTTACCATTGATGGAGAACCTCATATACATACAAATATATCAATTGATGAAGAACCTCAGATACATAAAAATGATTCAAGATTCCATAAATGATAATAATTGATTGTTAATCCAAGGATGAACCACATAATACATGGGATTTAATTAAGTATTCATGAACATATCTTAAAACTATATTAGAGTCCTAGAGTAATCAATAATTCCCTAAAAAAATGTGTGATGAATACGACCTCCCGTCCTCCCAACCAGTGAGAGTTCTTAAGTATTATTGGACAAACTTACCAAAAATTTACTTCCATTGGAAATTAGTTCCCTCATGGATATATAACTAATAGGTGTTTTAGGCATCATAAAAAATCCTATTAGAATCTATTCAGAAATAGTAAGCTTCAAGTGAATGATTGTATAAAACTCAACACCCTAAAATAAATCATGAGGTAGAATAATTTTCATCAGAAGCAAAAATCATAAACCCAATGTGAAACCTTAACTAATATGATAGTGTCAACCACCTATCAGATCATTATCTCTCTCAAAATGAAATAGTTCCAACCAATAAAATCATTCATGCTTGTGTTCATTTAATAAGATTATTATTAGATGGTGTTTTATTGCTTGTGTTTTTCACATATATTTCAAGAACTTCTAATAGGATCTCGCTTTAATCATAATGGAATCATAATAACTATCACATATATATTCCACAACAACCATTCATCCTGGGTCCTCGTCTAAGAAGATGATTTTTTCACTGAACCAATATCTTCAATGTTGGTTATCGAATGCACTAGTCTAGGAGTATAATCATAATGCTAGCATCTAGACCCTAGAGGATTCCTAATAGGCCCTCCAGCTCGCAAATCCCATCATTCATTAAAATTAGTAATGGAAAATAATCTAAAGGTAGACAAAACCAATTACCATCTTCAACCTTTTCAATATCTTATCCCCGTAATAAAATAACATGTACCTACCTTATTTAGAGAGGTGGATTAAGAGGACATAGGCGACATTGTATTTAAGACATAGGGGTTTACCCAAAGGGATCCTACAAGCAATTTCCACCACCAATTATACATGCAAGTGAACCCCCTTCATGATGAGGGTGCCATCCTCGGTTGTTTAGACCAGTTCATCTAGACCTGTGAATGAAAGACGACCCATCGAGGGAATAAACCAGTCAACATCATGGTCACACCTCTTTCCCCTTATTATAAGCCCAATAATAATATTTGGGGGCAAACTGTGATGGGGAACATACTACCACCCGATATATTTTAGCTGACCATCAAAATCATCTTGAGGTTTTCCAAGAAACCCTCTATTCAAATCCCGTGGCACACAGTGAGAAGGAACATACACCTTCCCACAACAACCAAGCTTTCAAGAAAATTCTTTCGGTAGCATCCCAAAAACACCATAGGTCAAATTCAGTGAAAAACTGTGTATAGGAGAAAACATATTCCTAAATTTTTCAAGCATGCTATTATCCTCATCTTTATTCTCCTAGAGAAGTTAGTCAAAAAGTACCACTGATGAATTGGGGTAGACCCAACTCTCCCCCACACCTGAGTATTATCAGAATATAATGGTAGGAAATGTAAGAAAAGAGTAGGAACATACCCCTGCTTTAGATGAAGAATGGGAATATAAACCTGTTATAGTGGATAAAGTCACAATTATGTCTTATAACTGGTGAAAGGGTAGATGAAAATCCATGTACACATGAAACAAGCCTTCTAGGAAATCATAATAGAGAAAACATTAGTGAGAGAGGGATATACTCCTGGATCCACACCCACAAGTGGGGTGGCTCATAAGCATGTAGCCCCAGAGCAGACACATACCTCATCTCTAATCTTTGAGGGTCATGGGAAAACTACCCCATGATATATGGACAATTGGATTGGGAACTTATTCTCATTCCAAATGGAGGCAATTGGCCTATTCTAATGGATACTCCAAGACAATCATAAACCCTAGCCAAATCCTCAGAATCCGCTTAGTAAATTCTTTTCGTAATAAGGGAACAATCAAGAAATCTTCAATACGTAAAAACAAAATTCCCCATCAATTGATCCCAATAGCTCAAAAGAGGGAATCCTAAAAGAAGCCTCACCAGAGACAAATGGAATATAATGAGTTAATTTACGATCCTTCTCTACTTAATACTGGGGTTCTTGAACCCCTTATATGTTTATATATGGAATATCAAGATCCTACAATCCCATTAGAAAATTATGGAAGTAGTAATAGTAATTCTTAAGGTACTCCTCAGACACTTCACCATGATGTCTTGCTTCATGTCCAAAAATATATTTAATCTTGAGATCCGTTCTCCCGATGAGAGTGACAACTACCCTTTGAATGTCTAGAAGATAAAAAAGAAAGAGGGTCTTCCCCTTTCTATAATCCACCATGGTATTCATCTATTTTATGGTATTCAGTATAAATTTATTATCCACAGTAGTGTTTCACTTCGTCAAGTGGGTTGTCCCCTTGGTGATGTAGTCAAGAGAAAGACCTCCTACAAAGAGGCACTTGGGAAAAAAGGTCTAGTCATGTGTGATTCCTTATCATTGACAAGTTAAATTATTTCTTAGAAAGAAGATAACCTAAGGGGAAAATCACTCTCTATACCACCATTGGATCACCTATCTTCCAACATAATAATTGAATTCACCACTAATCTCATTGTTTATGATAAATTGGTAGGAAAGCATCCACTTTGGGTATACCAGATTTAGAAACCTATGAAAAATGATGAAAACAAGATAGTAAAGATGATGAAACAACTAGCTAAGGATGACATACCGATCATGTTATAGCCTTTAGATACCCCTCAATACTACATTTCATAGGCATTGTTTGAATATTGTGTGCACACCATCCTCTTTAATATATTACACACTCTTTATCACTTTAGGGAAAATGAATTTCCCTATGATGCATATCAAAGTAACATCAAAGTAATGAGAGGGATGAAACACCAAATTTACTTGGATACTTTATTAGATACATGACATTAAATGTTTGAGAAACAACAAGGATCCCTTCAATGTGAATGCCTTAGCGCATTAAAATGATAGTGATAGTTGATTACAGATTCCCAATATGGTGTTCATATTAGAGGATGTGGTGAACATAGCAGTTTTAATTTCACCGTGATCTAAAAACATCAAATCCCATAGAAGTTGGTATCATGAAATATCATAGTTTTAGGATGGATTCAGTAAATAAACTCTATTCGCGAGTAATGAGATACTAGAAAATAGGCCCTAACCAACTCTCACTAAAATTGATCTATAAGAGAGCAGTCTATTGAAATACTTTTTAATGAGGCTTATAAAAATATCGAGAAAGCCTCCCATTTAATGTAGGTTAATTTTCAGATAACAAAAATTTCATAAATAGAACAACGATCTTTAGAAGCGTGTTATACAGGTGCATACGAATTGATGCACCGATCCCATTTTTGAAAAAAAAACACCATAAAATTAGAAGGGAAACCATAAAATTAGCATCCATGAAAATCTTGGAGAAACCCCATCATATAGGGACAAATAATTTTTAAAACAACCTTAGATGTCAGTAAACCAGGACCATAGAGTTGTTAAAGTGGAATCAGAACACCCCCAAGCCATGGAGATGTGTTTTTTTCACCCCAGTGGCATCATTAGTGGAAATCTATTTTCTCCTTATTAAGGGGAACATCACAGATCAAATAATACAGATTTTCCCCATCCCATGGTTTGATATCCTCATTTTTTGAACACCCATGACTGAATTTTTGGAAGATTCCATTTCGATTTCCATCCATCTAACTGCTCCTAGAGAATTAGATAAGGAGAGGACAAGGCATCGTGGAGGGTATAGAAAAATGAATTCTCACATACATTGATAAAATTATAGCAATGCATTATGTGTTAGTGAATATCATTAACACTACCCCAATAGACCCTATAGAACATGAGGCCAATTTAAAGGATGGGTTAGAGGAGGATGTTTGGGTTCAATATATTTTCTACACTAAATTGATTTAAGGATGTGTGCATTCCATGAACCAGAGACTCGTCCTGATTTCGGGTGTTCCCTCAATCACCCTACCACTACCTTATTAGAGAGAAATTAACAAAGAAAAGGGAAATGGTTTGTTTTCACCTCACCTAATCCCTATAAAGGTAGGACCTATCACACTTGAGGAAATATTTTAACAATAAGAGTAAGAGATGAAATAATAACAGAGAATAAATGAAAAAGTACTTTGAGTAATCCTTATTAATGGATATGTTCTACAAAAAGATACTCAAATTACACTCCCAACCAGAGCACCACAACAAAGAGGGTTTTCGTAAGCCACCGATGTGGAGTGTGAACATATGCACAACATGGGGTACCAAAAACCAATAATCTTGGATCCCACAATAGTAGATAAAAAGTTCCTATAATGGGTATACATCTAGAATGGTGCCACATGTATCCTTATAGGTCACCCCCTATAGGTTTCCCATCGAAGTTACCAACAGTGCCTCCACAGATGGACTAATTGGTTGCTTTTCCTATTCAATCCCATTATCCACCAGACAATCTTGAAGGGATAATGAGTCATATTGTTAAGACTCTATCACATAGACCAAGGTTAAGTCCCAAGAAATTATATCGGCTTAGGAAAAGAGAACGAATAAAGTAGAGGCTTCCACTATTACACTTAAACAGGACCCTACACCTACTCTCACACTAAATCTTGAACCATATCGTGTGGTTCCACCCACACAAAATCAAGAACAACACCTTCTTCATCAGGATGATCAAAGGGAGAAGACTCAAAAATAGTTTTAGGAGGTGGAAAAAGGTCTATTAATTTCAAAGTGACCAAGTCCCTAGCTACTTCATCTCCACATTAGAGTAAAAATTGATAAAGTTTCTATAGCCTAAGAATCCTAGTAGATATGATGATGAAGATCTTAAAAACTATTTTTCATTTCATTTATCACTGGGGATCAACACTTAATAATGTTTCATTTGATATGAAATACTATAGAAGTTGTTGGACTTTGGGAAACTGAAGCTGGGAAAACCACCTACACAAGTGGCGTGTGTTTCTTCCACTGATTTAGAGGAGTTGAATAAATTGGAGGAAGTTAATAGTAATGGCATACCCAAATTCAGTGGTAGTATGGTCATAAATATGATCATCCAAACTCATTATATCTCTCGTGAATAGTTTCAAAAGCTAACTATTCCCTTACCTTATTCCGTTACAACACACTCGACTCCATTGGTAACTTAGTCCTCTGAAATACAGTATTCCAAAAAAAGACATGTCCAGAAGTTTTTAGACCTCTTTCCTTTCTCAAAGACATTGAAACCCTCTTTGACACTAAAGCAGCCATAGATAATCATGTGGTCTCGTATTTTGAGAACATTTTTAATGGTTCACACATTAACAAAAACCTCATTACTGGAATTATTCTAGTTATTTTTAATGAGGAGGATAATCTATCTCTTTTGAGAATCCCTCTAGACCATGAAATTAAAGCCACTATCTTTGATCTGAATCCTGACAGTGCACCGGGTCCGGACGGTTTCAATAATGGTTTTTATCAACAACATTGGGACGTTATCCATTCTGATGTTTGTAAGCTTATCAAAATTTTCTTTTCTAATGGTTGTCTCCCTCAAGGTCTCAATGTTCAATTTCTTACTATTATTCCCAATGTCACGAATGCTTCAGAAATTCATTTATTCTGCCCCATCGCTCTCATCAATTCTCTTTATAAAATAATTACTAAGCTCTTGGCTAACATAGTATCCCCTCTTTGTAACAAAATTATTTCCCAGAACCAATTTGGCTTTGTTATAGGTAGATCCATTCAAGACTGCATTTTCCTTGCCTCCAAATGCACCAATGATCTTAATAAAGTTTCTAGAGGCGGTAGTGTTGCCATTAAACTTGACATTAGCAAGGCCTTTGATACCATAGACTTGAATTTCATCTTCAAGGTTCTCCATAATTTTGGATTTACTGATGTGTTTATTAATAGGATCCATTATTTGTTTAAATCATCTTCCCTTTCTATCTTTGTCAATGGTTCCACTAAAGGATATTTTAAATTCACTAAATGTGGCTGATAAGGTGATCCTCTATCTGCTATCATTTTTTACATCATGGAAGACTATCTTAGCAGACTGATCACCAATTTGGTTGGTCAAAACAAGCGGAAACCTAATCAATCAGCTCGTAACTTAAATGATACGACCCATATTTTATATCTGTTTGACATTATCCTTTTCTTAAATGGGAGAAAAAGAAATATTCTGAATCTCAAAAATTATTTATCTCATTATTAGGAGGTGTCAGGTCAATCCATTAGTTGGAATAAGTCATTTATTTTTCTGGAAAAGGATTCCCTGTCAACCAAAAAACCAACATCATTGAAAACATTGGCATCAAAAAGGGTATCCTTCACTTTACTTATTTAGGTGTTCCCTTATTCTAGGGAAGACCTAAATCTATGTATTTCTCTTCAGTGGTGGATCAGGTTCTTCACAAGCTTCCATCCTAGAAAGGGAAATCCCTATCCATGGATGGAAGGATTTTCCTTGTCAAATCTACCATTTTTGCGAAAATGGTTTACTCTCTAATGATTTATAAATGGCTGGCCTCCTTGCATAAAAGAATTAATGGTTACATTAAAAACATTGGTTGGTATGACAACACTACTAAGCGAAATATTGTTACCATTCATTCATCCATGTGTTCCAAACCATTGGAAAATGGGGGTCTCAGTATCAAGAATCTCAATATTTTTAATGAGGCTCTTCAAAAAAAACTCACATGGAATTTGATCAATAAAAATACTGAATACATTGAGTTTCTTCGGAAAATATTCTTGGAAAATTTTAAAAAAAGGTAACTTGAGTTATGTTAGCTCAATCTGGCCCTCCATCAGAGACTCTTTTCACAGAATTATGCACAACTCTAGATGGATGGTCAGTAAAAACACCTCCTTAATTTTTGGCTTGACAATTGGTCTGGCTCCCCCTGATTTCCATGTTATCTCCCCACTCCCCTCCCGATAGCATAAATTACTCTATTTAGGAGGTTATGAATGCCCCCTTACCCAATCTCCTGGATTCCATTATGCATGTGGTTGACACTCATCCTTTATCTAATATGGAATACTTCCTCATTTGGGAACCTGCCAATAATGGTATCGTGGATTCAAATTCATTCTACAATCATAATTTTTCTCAATCCGATAATTTTTTTGGGTGGATCAAACATTTTGATAATTCCTGGATCAAGCCCTCTGGACTAAATCTTATTTGGAGGATTTCACATAATCGTATTCCTACTGAAGTCTGCCTTCAAACCTTTGGCATCCAAATATGATCAAAATGTCATTTGTGTCATCAATATAGAGAGGATACTAACCATATTTTCTTATCATGTGCTACAACTTCTGCTCTTTGGAATTTTATTGCTGACCTATTTGATTGCAGATGGATTTATTCTGACTCAATTCTTATTCATCTAAAACGTTGTGTGGAGCTCAATGTGTCAAAGAAAATCAAGAACCTTTTACTTTTAGCTGTTTCCGAGCTCCTCCATGTTATCTGGTACGATTGTAATGATATTTTACAAAACAAGTACTCACCCAACCTTAATGCAGGTCGTTCGTGAATTCTCATTGCTATCAGGGATGCCGCTTCGCTTCAAAAAGATAATTGTGGCAATTCGGTTGAGGAAATTATGGTCCTCAGACGTCTTCAAGTTTTCGGCCTCTACAAAAATCCTTGTCATTCAATTGAGGTGTTCTGGAAGGCCCTTATTCCTGTATGGATCAAAATTAATGTGGAAGGAGCCTCAAAAGGGAATCTAGGTCCAACAGGTTTTGGAGCTGTCTGCAGAGATTATCTAGGCCACTATCATGGGTGTTTCTTTAGAGGTTGCACCAGCACCACTTCTTTAGAAGTTAAAATGATGGAGGTAGTCCATGATGTTGAATTTGTGAAAAGAAAGGGTTAGAATGACATATGGATTGAAAGAGACTCCACCTACATCGTCCAAGAGATTTAGAACAACGTGGTCCTCCTTTCCTGGCCGCTTACAACTCATTGGATGAACTGCCTAGACTCTCTTCGTGAGATTAGATATATTTCCACACATGCTTACGAGGAAGAGAACATGGTGGATGATGGTGTTTATAATAAAGGTATCAACCAGAGCATTATGTGGACCGATTATCTGACGGTTGACCTTCTTCCTCTTTATGAAAGAGATTGTAATAAAATCCCTTCTTTCAGACCTTTGTAGTTCCTTTCTTTGATTATTAATAAATTATGTCTTGGTCTTTGACCAAGACATTACCTTTAATTTTTTTAATGGATCCCTTTTTAGATGATGAGTGTGATTATGAACCTAAATTCCTTACTCTTGATTGTGGTACTGGTGGAAGATCCTATTAGAGTCGAGTGTATAGAGGAAGATGTAGTCTTACTCAGAGTCACTACTCTAACCACATCCCATCTCAGACCAGTTATATGGAAAAAAATTGGGGGAAAGATCTGCAGTGAGCTCATCATGAGAAAATAAGTTACCCCACTCTTTCTAGGGTCTAACTTGACATGATCTAGACAGATGATTGACTACATGACACACCATCACCAAATCCACCTTGACGTGTAGATAATCCTAGTCGACCTAATCCACTAAGAGTGGAAGCACCTTCAACTCATTTCCCACGGGATGATCCCCCGACATTGTGTACTTAAATTACTAAAGTACCTACAAAAGAGAATCCCCATGATGGGAAGCATAGATCTTTGGAATATAAGTATGATATTTTAAAGAAATATTTGAGGGTTATGACCATCTTTTCAATCTTGGATGCTTTAAGTCTATCTAAAAACATACATGAAGCACTTGAAGAGGATTTTTAAAGCCATCAATTCTTTGAAGTCGTGTTTACTACTTATAAAGAATACTGTGTAGAGAATTATCATGTGGAATGCCACATAATCATCTCTTTCATAGACCAGAATGAGGATTCCATTATACATGGACATTTCAAATGGTTTTGTATATCTGCAAAGATAAATTGCATTGATATCCGATTATCCATCCTTAAAAATGGATTAGGAGTCAACCTCATTCCAATCCAAACACTTATTCAACTGGGTTTTGATGAATCTAACTTGTACCCCACAAATTTAATGATATTGGGTTATGATAAAAATAAGAAAAATAAACTTAGAGAAATCAAACTCATCACCAGTTCAGGGATCTCATGCCTGACTTAGAATTCATTGTTTTTTGGGAATATATGACCTTTAACATTATTTTCGGGACCTTGGTGACAAAATCCTATGTCTATATCCTCATCAAACCACCAATGCCTCAAATATTTTATCAATGAAAAAATTGGGACATTCACAATGTAAAATACCCATTTAAATCATATGAATCATAGTAAATTGACCCCAGATTCTACATGAGGGAAGAGAAATAGTTCACAACTGAAGATATTACCCAAATCAATGCCATGAATAGTCTAGAGATGTTATTTATTAGTCCTTTGAAACAAATTAGTGCATATTATAAACTTACCATGAATCAAATCAAAGAGGTGGTTCAAAAATTGAGCACACGTTCAATGACATTCACGATTTCAATCATGAAAATTAATACTAGAAGCATTAAAGAATTTGTTAAATCTCTAAGATGTAATGATAGCCCAGATGAAAATGTCTTCATTATGTCCCATAATATTCAAAAAATCTATGTTCCATCAGCTATGATGGAATAATTTGTCATGCTAGTGGGAGAAAATAAAGATTCTCAGTCTCAGTCCCTTGTCTCCCCTTCGGAGCTCTAAAAGGGTATCACGCCACAAATCGAGCATGAAATAATTGCTTTATATTCCAAATTCTCTAATTCTAACTCCTACCCAAACTTTGATAAAATTACTTCATCCCCCAATTCCTAGGAAACAGTAGAAGAGGTAAAACATGAGGGAGAGGAAGATTAGGAAGAACTCAAGGGCTCCACTCTAGAATTTGAGGAAGGTGTCTTCACCATTGTTGATGAAATTAGGGAAATAAATCTGAGTATATAAGAAGATACATGATACAATTTTATTAGTGTTTACATGATTTATAAAGAAAAATAGGTATATACATCTTTACTGAAATAGTACCAAGACATGTTTTCCTATAATCACTTAAAGATTCCAGGCCTTGATCCCAAGGTGGAAACCCATAACATGGGATTTCTAGAAGACCAATGATGATAAAAAAAAGATTCCAGAAGGACAAACCCAACTCAATCCGCCAAAATTAGGGCTAAATTGGAAATAATCATTAAGTAAAACTTCATTTGGGAAGTTCACTATCTAAAATAGCTTGCTAATTTCATCCTAGAAAAGAGTAAAAATGGTAAAATTTGGTTTGGATTTGACTTCAGAGATCTCCATCGGCACTGTCTGAAAGATAACATTCCAGTTACAATCAAAGAACTACTTATTTATGTGATGTATTTTTATCATGTATTATCCTTAATGGATATATATTCAAGGTACAAAAAATTTTGATAGTCCAAGAAGATAAGTAATCCAGCGTCTTTATACCACCTTAAGAGTATTACAATACAAGGTAATTCTCTTTGTCTTGAAGAATTCTAGTGATACATACTCACATACTGTGAATCTAATCTACAAAACCTTACTGGGAATGTTTTCTGAATACCTCATTGAATATATTTTGGTTAATTCCCAAAAAATCGTGACCACCTGGATGATCTTGAACTCGTATTCCAGAGGCTATGATAGTATCTCCTGAAAATGAACCCCTTAAAATGTGTCTTCAGGGTAATCTTGGGATAGTTCCTAATATTTTTTGTATGCCACCTTGGAATCAAAGTTTACCCTGATAATACAAAGGATATCCTTAGCATTTCACCTCCTTGAAATCCTAAAGAGTTGAGAGGAATTCAAAAAAAAATCCAACATCCGACTCTTTATAGCCAACCTCATAGGAATTTATTTTTCATTCCCCAAATTTATGAAGAAAGGGTTAGTGTATTAGTGAAAAGATGACTATGAATATTTATTCAACAATTTCAATAAATATCTCTTGATCCCACCAGTATTAATGTCACCTATTGAGGGAAATACACTCATTATATATGTGAAATCCCTAGAGATTTCAGTAGGTTTTTTTCTCACTAAGAAAAAAATGCTAGGATTGAAAATAACATCTATTATCTCAATTGATCCACATTTAAGGTTTATAATCTCAATTTAGAAATCAAGTGGAGTTTCATGGTGTTAATATTTGTATATCATAAACTGAGGAACTACTTGGAGTACCACAAGGTCCATTTGGTCTCTTGTAATAAGATGCTCAAATATATCCACATAAATCCTATGTCGATAGGGCATTTAAAACCATGGAAATTTATCCTACAATAGTTTGATATACAGTTTATGCCTCAAAAAGTAGTGAAATTCCACGCTTTGGAATATTTCATTATAGACCACCCATATATATAAAAATCATCATTAAACACTAAAATTCATGACAGAGAGACATTTTCTATTCATGATGGCCCCAAAATGTGGGAGATGTATTTTGAAGATGCATCTAGAAGCCCAATAGGGAAGAAAATGGAAGACACTAAGGTTAAAAATTCGGGTTAGGGATCATGCTCATTTCCCCATCGAAATAATATTACATTACTCCTTCCTATTGTTAGAAGGCTCAAGAAATAATGAGGTATATTATTAGGAACTCATTGAAGTCCTGGAACTAGCACTCAAAATTCCAATGGACTACATGGAGGTGAAAGGAGACTCAGAGTCAGTAATCAAATATATCAATGAGGATTATTATATAAAAACATATTAGATAATACCCCTACTTCATTATGTGCAAGGGTTAATGGAAGAGGTCCCCTTATAACCAACTTTGAATCAAGTCCCATGGTCACTGAATTTCTATCAAGATGCATTGAATAATGCATCTAAAACTATGGTGGATCTAAACTAGGATGAAACAGTCATCCACATTTCCCATAGACTAATGGCCTCCCCTTTTTCTCAATTTAGAATAGATGATATTAATTAATTCAACATTTTCACCAAACCATTTTGTCCTACCACAAATTGGATGATTCCCATAATGAAATAACTCCAAAATGGAGTAATTTCATTAGATAGATATAGGGATGAGAAAATCCGATGGTGATTAATCAACTTCATTCTTTATGATGTCCCCAATCACTAGAAAATACTGTAAAAAAGTGCCTTTGATGAAGTACTTATTATATGTATTCTTGGATAAGATACCACTCCAATCATGAATAAGTACACCGAGGAGCCCATGGTTCTCACCTGTCAGGATAAAGTCTTTCCTACCAAATATGAATGCATGGATTCTTCTAGCCTTAGATGATGTAGGATTTCACTGAATTAACCATGAAGATTTATTCGTTATAAGTGCATGATAACTTCACCCATCAACCCCCAAAGATTCTAAATACATCCAAATACTCCTTTTAATTTTCTATATGGGTAATGGATGTGGTGGGGACATGCACTGTAATGACAGAAAAGCAGTTCAAATACATCCTAACTTCTACCCACTTATTCTCCAAATGGGATGAAAAAATACCTCTCAAGGAAGTTGGGGAATAAATTATTTTTAGCTTCTTGGAAGCCAACATCATTACTATATTTGGTTCCCCTCATACAATACTGATAAAAAACAACACCCTTTCCTATTTGTTTGAGGTATAAAAGTTGTATCAGAAGTATAATATCAAATCCAACCATTTATCCCACTATCATGAAATAGATAATGAAAAGACAGAGGCCTTTAACAAGACATTGTAGACCACACTTCAAAATATGGTGGATAAAATAATAAGTACTGTCCTGATAAAATAGTTCAGGACTTGTGATATTATCAAACTAGAACCTCTACTGACACACGACCAAACCCGTATTCACTAGTATACATGATGAAAGCAGTCCTACCCATTGAGGTTTAATTTCAATCACTCTCCATTTATGTATTTTACTGGATATACATAGATGAGAAATACCGTAAATGGATGGACGAATTGGATAGACTCGATGAGAAAATATTTCACTCTACATAACTTA
Source organism: Viscum album (assembly GCA_963277665.1). Taxonomy (NCBI): domain Eukaryota; kingdom Viridiplantae; phylum Streptophyta; class Magnoliopsida; order Santalales; family Viscaceae; genus Viscum; species Viscum album. The sequence goes on along the minus strand of OY728155.1, from coordinate 742,764,981 downwards.
GAGGTTCATGAAAATCAGATAGTGCAAGATTTTATCAATAATTTCTACCTTAGTTTTCTCCTCCACAGAGAATTGGTTTTGGTACTTAGGACTCCAATGATACCAATACTAAAGCCTCCAAGACATGTTCTAATGTGGGAGACACCTTACTCCATACATAAGTTCTAGTATAACCGAGATTTTTCCTTCATCTCAATGGATGGAGAGCTAATTATGACCCCATCCAATGCGAAGTTCCATGAGAAATATTTCATGTAATCAAACAATGAATGTATTAGATGTATAACATTAATCTACATAGTTTGTCTTTGTATCAAAACCTTAAAAGGCATGGAATCCATCCTAGCTGTACGATATTAAATGAAGCAACACTATATATAGTCCAATATTTAAGAATTTAACCTATGTATCACATTATATTGACTTCATGATGTTAATATGTTTGGTTCACATCCTTGTTTCATGATGTTAATATGTATGGTTCACATCCTTGTTTCATGATGTAAAACTTGTTAACACATCGATCCGTGTTTGAGAGGATCACAATCTTCACTGCTGGTATTCCCACACAATTATTGAAGAAATAAATTTGGAATTATTATTTTTCTAATAAGATAAATAGTGACATGTATACATTATGTCTTGGTCCCTACTATTGTTCTGGAAAATATCAAAGCCCCATTTTCTCCATGTAAAAAATTGATTGATGTAGGGAAGTATTTTCAAAAACTAATAGTGGATTAATTCATACTACAAAAAGATACATAGTGATTCTCGGGTCCCATACCCTGGTCCCACCATAATATTCCTTTCTACATCAGGTGACCGATGCCTTTACCATAAGTTGTTAAATTAAACGTCTAACATTCTCATTGCATGATGAAAAACTGAATGACCTTTAACAAAAAACATGTGTGGCTTGATTATCATGTCAATGGGATATGTATTTGCCCTAAATTTAGAAGCCTGGGTCTATCCAAAATAAGAAAAAAATTCTGTCAGGGCCCCCTCACCACAAAGTTTACCCCTCCTAGGCTGGCAATGTGAAAAGGGAGATAATGACCCCCGAGTCCCGCCTCCAGTAGGCCCCGGGTTGGCGACTAGCACTGAGGGTATAATAAACACACAGATGGGAGGCATTACCCTATAAGAGAACACATGTAGAAGAGAGAGATAAGATAGATACCAACCAACTCCAACTCAGAACTTAAATATACAAGAAATCCATGTACATATATGAAATGTAAAGCAAAATTACTACAACTGAAAGGTAAAACTACAAGTACCCAAAAGAAAGTAAAACGTCACTGACCGCAAGCCCGAACAGCTCCTCCAACCACAAGCCAGTAGTAACCAGCTTGATCTCCAACCTACTCCATGTGACCTAAAAAACTGTTTATATATGTGTAGGGTTAGTATAAAAGTATACTCAGTAGGATCCTCCCCGAAGCCTCTCGTGCAAAAGTAATGAAAGCATGCCAAAGCACAGTGAACAACAGTGAAACTAAATCGTCTCCTAAGCAGGTATACTATATTCCCAACCTCACCACGGCTACTCTCACCAAGTAATGCATAAAAGAATATATCATATAGAAAAGGATATCAAGGGTACCCTACTACTACTTCCCCCCTGGTTTTCCACTTTTCCCCAATGACATACGTCCTGTACATATCTCTCCAAAGGATTTCCCGTATACACATGGGCTAAGCTCCATAGTCTGCACCACGTGCACCAAAAAGGATTGCCCGCAGACACCTGTGAGAATCTCCACACCATCCTCACAACCAAAAGTAACTAGGTAGTTTCCGGGAGCCACCACAGCTCGCATAACATGTATCATACGTTGGGTATTATACCTCAAGCCATTACAACCCATACACCGAGTAAGGATCCTCATCACAGCCTATACACATTACACCTATAGTAGTCCATGAGATACTATATCCAGAATATATGTGTGTGAATAACCACAAGCCATTACAACCCTCTATACACATATATGAGGGAAACTAACCATTATTCCCAATGGCACTAGTATCTACCAATAGTAGAGACCAGGGTCAAAGGGGGTAGTCAGCCATTCACCCTCCCATCAGAATGTTGGATAAAACACCCCCCGGGGCTCAGAATCCCCAGGGTACCAGTTTCCCTTACTGAAAGGGTGGAGTAGAGTATAGAACCACAAAAATTATAGAATATATAACTCACAACCACGCTATGGGCATAACCTAGTCTTAGTCTCAACTACAGCTAACATCTCTTGGACTTCGGGCTACAATTTCTAAGACTAGGTATCCTATAAGTACACAACCAATTAAATAACTTCATTAGGTTAATTCATTAAATTTTTCATCAGTTCCACTTTACGTTAATTAATTCTTTTTCACATTAATTAACCATAAACACAACCACATTAAACTTCATTGTCATCACATTCAAAAAAAACTGTTCCTTTAAAGATTCAACATCACCTTTAAATTCTAGCATCTCCATCCCCGTGTATCATCACCATTTAATCAATCTTTCATTACAAAAATTATTTTCCCATATTTCCAATAATTCTAGAAAAGAAACCTATGCTACTAAACACAAGGGGGTTCAACATGGTGAGTATATGTACTACCCATCGATTCTTTTCCGCCTATAGTAAGAGCGTAGACCCATCCTCTCTTGAGAAGCTAGACACGGAAAGAACATGGCATACCCCGCGCGTCTGCGCCTCCTTCGAAAGAAGAGTAAGCAAGACCACCTGCCTTCAGCAGTGGGGAAAAGTAAAGCAGATATACATTCAATCAAAGTCACCACGCATCCAAAATACACATCCATCCCATTCTATCATCACTTGTGTCCTCCCTAACACCCACATGCATGAACCGATGCATCTCTCCACTTTAGGCGTCATCCTCTGCCAAAACCACAAGGCCTCCCTGCCTCCACATACCACAACACCTCTCTAGGGTAACATCACAACACAAGTAGCAGGAAATAAAACATCACATCAAATGGGAACTTGGCCCTTTAACAAGTCATCTAGCCTTCATACATAATGAGCACTCATGGCTCTAAAGCACAAGGAACTCGGCCTTACGAACAAGAGGGTAACTAAGAACCCTACTAGGCATTTTCTTTTATCAACCAAACAATTCTTTAATCCCTATTGAATTAACAGATTCAATTCGTAGGTTCCAATTCCAAGAAACCTAATCAGTAAGCTATCACAAAAGATTTAACATTCTTACTATGCCAATTTGATTAACATCAAATTATAACAACTATAAAAACGGCAACAACCAGATTCATTTACTTGCCTCATTATCTTTAGCCAATTGATTATCAATTAATTCTAGCTTTACGTTCTTTATCAATTTCCATCAAGAATGAACAACTAAACAAAGAAAGCATAGATATCACTCTATCTAGCAAAACATGAGGCAAACCGTTATCACGGTACAAAGTAACAACAACAAGCGATCAAACAAATTCTTTTAATCCGGTTTAAGTATTTAATTAGGTCAATTCCATTGTGATCCAAAGGGATAAATCATGCTAACTCTATGATTGCACATAAACTATTAGAGAATCCATGAATCCCCTACCTCAAAGGTTTTCTAGGAAACCCACAACGGTCGAAGAACACCCAAGGAGACCAGGTTGATTCACCAAGGATCCTCCCTATATCTCCTCTCCTAAAAAAACAAGAACAATTACTATCACAAAAGTTATCCACACACGTAGATCTACCCATAACGGGCATATATCTAAGATCCCGAGAGAAAAGGAGGAGTAGATATAGGTAGATCTAAGAAACCAAAAAAAGGATCACTTACCTCGAGAAACCGGCTTCAATTCACGAAGAGATGCCTCTGGATCGCCTCCAAAACGGATGGGAGAGGTTCTTACACTTCCAAGGAAGGGTAATCCCATGTTATGGCCGCTTAGGGGCTTAAACAAGGTGATTAAAGGCAAAACGAGTTATATCAACAATTTTAGGTTCTAACTTTAAGTGCCCACACAGTTAGTTCGCATGGTTTAACAAACCGTGTGATAACCGTGCGTTAGCATCTGCCTCAAAAACCCCTCCTCGCACGATGAATCTGCATGGTTAGACAAACCGTGCGCTAACCGTGCGTTAGCCACTCCCCTCAAGAACATCCATGCATAGTTTGGCTGCACGGTTTAGTCAAACCATGCGCCAACTATGTGAAAGATATTACCATTTAACTTTCCTCAAAAGTCCACCCAAATGCACCCCCCAAGTCACCTTGAATTCCTAGAACACCTCTAGTACCGAATTTTATCCAAGGAATGGACTTGAGAGGTCTGGGCCATTACATTAGATACCTCTCAAAACATTATCGTCCTCGAGAATCCAAAACCCACCTATAGAGAAAATGAAATAGGGTCTGAACAACCACCCACCGAGATACCTCTCAAAAGAGAGAAAGCCACCAAAGAAACAAAGGGAGTCATCTCATAAACATGAATGTTTCATAACCACATAAGAAATATTCATTACATGAAGTAGTTAAACATTTAACAACCATGGGTACTAAGCACATATCTATGACTCACATTCCCATGTACTCTCCACCATGCCACCGTGCCGCCACAAGACATGAACTAAGGGGATGGAACACCAGTGCAACACCGTCTCCTTGTGGTCTTGGATCTCCACATGTTGCTCCTCAAAGGTGGCATCATCATCAACATAAATCTCTCCCCATTCGATGATGTGGCAGTTGTCATGAAGATAATGGCGTAGCTGTGATACATTGAAAAAATCATGTATCTGACTCATCTGAGGGGGAAGTGATACTCGATACACCACAACTCCAACATGAGATAACAACTCGAAAGGCACAACAAAGTGGGGAGAAAGCTTACTCCGATGACCAAACCGTCGCTTCCCACGACGGGGTGTCACCTTCAGAAACACGTGATCCCCAACATTAAACTATAAGAGTCTCCTTCTTTGATTGACATAGGATTTCTGACGATCTTGCACTGCCTTCATCCTCTCACGAATCACCTGAACCATCTCTGTTGTATTCTTCACTAGTTCTGGTCCGAGAATTGCTGACTATCTGACCCTAGTCTAGCACAACGGAGAACGGAAAGGCCTACCATACAAGGCTTCAAATGGCACCATACCGATGGTGGAGTGGAAACTATTATAGTAATCGAACTCCACCAAGTGTAAGTGCCTCATCTATGAACCTACAAAGTCAAGAACACAAGAGTGTAACATGTCTTCAACAGTCTGGATGGTTCACTCTGTCTGACCATCCGTTCGAGGATGAAAAGCAGTGATAAGGCATAGTTGACAACCAAAAGCATGCTGAAGACCTCTCCACACCCTAGAGGTAAAACGAGGATCTCGATCAGAAATGATCATCCATGGGACTCTATGAAGTCTCACCACCTCCTCCAGATACTGCCTCGACAAAACTTCCACTGAGCTCAACTCTTTGATCGCTATGAAGTGGGATGATTTTGTTAAACGATCCACTACCACCCAAATAGCATCATGTCCTCCCGGAGCATGAGGTAAACCAGTAACGAAGTCCACTGAGATGTCCTCCCACTTCCACTAAGGAATCTTTAATGGCTTGAGAAGACCACCAGGAACACGGTGTTCGGCCTTCACCTTCTGGAAGACTAAACATCGAGACACAAACTCTGCAACTGCACACTTCAGCCTAGGACACCAAAACTGACTCCTCAAGGATCGGTACATCTTTTTCACACTAGGATGTACTGCTAAAGGTGAACTGTGGAACTGTCTAAGAAGCATCTCGCGCATCGCCAATGGAACAAAAATCCTTCCATGATACAACACCCTGTGTTGTTCATCCTCAGACCAACCATCAGGGGCCTCACCACAATCGACTCAGTCTCTCCAGACGTCCACCGCAAGATCCCCCAACTGGGACTCTTCTACTTTCTACATCAGGGATGACTGTACCGTAATCTGAAAAAGACAACCTCTACCTCAGACTTCTCCCATATCAAGATGAAATGCTGACAGTTCTTCAATTACTCTCCAAGAATCACCAGATCCTTGCACAACATCACTACATGACTTTCGGCTCTGCGCATCAGCTACAACATTCCCCTTTCTAGGTGTATATGATATTTGGAAGTCGTATTCCTGCAAGAACTCCATCCACCGACGTAGTCGTAATTTCAAGTCACACTGGGAGAAAACATATCTCAAACTCATATGATCGGTGAAAACCACAAAGCGCTCACCAATGAGGTAATGTCTCCAAAACTTTAGAGCAAACACCACGGCTGCCAACTCGAGATCATGGGTGGCATAGTTGTGTTCATGGGAACTTAAATGCCGAGACCTATATGAAAAAACTGACCTCTTCTACATAAGAACATAGCCTAACCCCAGAAGCAAAGCATCACAGAAAACATCAAACGGAACTCCTTCAGCTGGAAGACAAAGGACTGGATCACTTACTAACTTTTCTTTTAGATACTCGAAAGCTGCCTGACATTGATCAGTCCATATGAATGGCTGATCCTTCTTGGTCAAAGATGTCAGAGGAGTCGTAACCTATGAGAAATTGTCCATGAACCTCCTGTAGTAGCCTACAAGACCAATGAAACTTTTCACCTATGAAACTGTCTTGGGGGATACCCAAGACACAACTGCTTCTATATTCGATGGATCCACAACTAATCCCTATTGGGACACAACACGCCCCAAGAAATGGACTTCTCGAGGCCAAAACTCACACATAGAAAACTTCCCGAACAACTGATGTCGGCGAAGAACTGCCAAAACAGATCGTAGATGCTTTGCATGCTCCTCTTCAGATGTGGAGTACACAAGGATGTCATCGATGAAGACTACCATGAACTTGTCTAGGAAATCACGAAGCACAACATTCATCAATCCCATGGACACAGCTGGATCATTCGTCATGCCGAACGACATTACACCTAACTCATAATGCCCATGATGACAACGGAAATCATTCTTCATAATATCCTCATCCTTCACACGCATCTGATGATATCCTGACCATAAGTTGATCCTTGATAAACAACTTTCACCCTTCAGTTGATCGAATAAATTATCAATTCACGGAATAGGATAGTGGTTCTTTATTTCCACTTTGCTTAAGTGATGATAATCGACACAAAACTGAAAACTGTCATCAAACTTCTTTATGAACAGAACCGGTGCACCCCATGGGGACACACTTGGTAAAAAAAAACCGCACAACAACAGACCATCAAGCTGTATACGTAGCTCTCGTAACTCAGAAGGGGCCATCCTATATAGAGACATAGAGATAAGAGATGCTTCTGGCTGTAGCTCTATCCCAAAATCGATCTCTCGTCGAAGGGGTAATGCTACAACCTCTTCTGGAAAGACATCAGGGTTCTCCTCTATGACCCTAGGAAACACCAACTACAAAACCACTGAAGAAATCAGCATCATCTCAGCTGCCATGGACGATAAGGATGGAATGCGCCTATGACCCATATGAGGATCTCTCTCACCAACAAACACCACCTTCTCTCCATCCACACCGATGAAGATGACCTTATTCCTGAAGCAATCCATGATAGCTTGCACTGAATACAACCAATCCATGCCGAGGATGACATCATATGGTTGTATCCGTAAAAATAAGAAATCTCCCCAAGAGCGGTGTTGCCCCAACACTAGCTCGCAGTCTCTACATACTTCAAACAAGTCAGCTCAACCTCCAACTGGCTTAGTCGACACCAAGGGCACTGGAAGCCTCTCTACCTAAAGTCCCAAAGCATGGATAAGGGTAGGTTATATGAAGGAGTGTGTCGCTCCTAAATCAAACAAGGAATACACCAAGGTATAAAACAAGCAAAGGGTACCTCGAATGGCATCTGGCTCGCCTGGTGCTGGTAATGCTAGAGCATGAAGCTGACCACGTCCTCCTCCACGACCTCTCTAAACCTGATGATGACCACCACCATGGCTGCGCTCTACTCTATGAGGATGGGGAGCATCATGGAGCTGTCCTCTGCCTTCCCCATCTTCCCTCTGGTGATCTAAAGCTGGTGCAACTAGCTGCTGTTGCCTCGGTGGAAACTGCCTCAACGGAGGAACCTGGAGTGTAGTGCCTGGTGCACGAGGAACGCTCTGAAAGGTCGGGCACTGCTGCTGCTGATGGCCATGACCACCACAAGAAAAACAAGCGCATGATCTCTTGGCATAGGCCTAAGAGTTGCTTCCTTCGGAGAAACAATATGTGAAGGGCTGGGACCTACCCCTGGATGAACAGAAACTCTTCTACACTGAAAACCGGGAACCCCGGACTACAGACTTGCTTCGTCAAGGATCACGAAGATCCCCTTCTCGTAATGATATGGTCCTGGCCAAAGTCCTCTCAACAACCTCTACCCTCGCCAACACCTCAAGATATGTATTCAGCATAAATGTGGTGACCTAACGTTGGATCTCTGGACGCAAAGCCTCCTCGAAATACATCACCCTGACCTCCTCATCTGGTACCAAGTCCGAAGAATATCGTAAAAGGTTCCTGAAATGGATTCCAAACTCCCGAACACTAGAGCTCCCATGTCGAAGGGAAAAATGCTCCTGGAAACTCGACACCTTTGCAGTCGAGGAAAGAAACTCAACTCTGATCTTGTCTCGAAACTCCTCCCATGTGATCACTGACTCCACACGATCCCCGAGGAACAAGAACCACCACTGCCTTGCTGCTTCACGCAACATCTTCATAGCTAAGGACACCCAGTGCTCCTTCTGAGCACAGATCAAACTGAAGCCTATCTCGACCGCCTCCAACCAGTCTTTCGTGACTGTATCTAAAATGGATCCCTTGTACTTCTGAAGACTCTAGCACTGAAACTCTCTGAGTGTATTCCTATAAGTGTCATCTTCGTCAACCTCTACCCTACGAAGACCTACTGGAATAGCCTGTTGAAAATATTCTATGCAAACCTGACGAGGACGTCGACCTGGAGCCATACCTGCAAACTAACAAACACTTAGAGATCCTAATACTAGAATATGGAAGACTCAACATCAATTAATTAATTGTTTTCTTTCATTAGTTTTAGGTTAACCTATCCCAAGGTCTTCCCATTCACACACATGTACAAAGAAGAATGATGCATGATCCTTTCATAGGACTCTACCCTGCAACTAGTATCACCATGTTTAGTAGCCATGGTAAACTTAAAGGTTCGTACATCAGATCATAGGGGGACCTAAATGGTTATGTCTTATCCGGTTTCCAGTGTTTACTACACTTGCTAAACATGAATGACACCGTTTCCCTACCAACCCATGCAACCTCACATGTGCCTAACTCCAAACTCCATCCGATCCCTCAACCAGACCTCTGATACCACTCTTTCATGACCCCCTCCCCACAAAGGGTACCCCTCCTGGTCCAGAAATGTGAAAAGGGAGACAATGACCCCCGAGTCCAGCCTCCAGTAGGCCCCGGGTTGGAGACTAGCACTGAGGGTATAGTAAACACAAAGATGTGAGGCATTACCCTCTAAGAGAACACATGAGGAAGAGAGGGATAAGATAGGTACCAACCAACTCTAACTCATAAGTGAAATATACAAGAAACCCATGTACATATATGAAATTTCATTCAAAAGTACTAAAACAGAAAGGGAAAACTACAAGTACCCAAAATAAAGAAAAACAACAGCGACCGCAAGCCCGAAAAACTCCTCCAGCCACAAGCTAGTAGTAACCAGCTTGATCTCCAACCTGCTCCAAGTGACCTGAAAAAACGTTTATATATGCGTAGGGTGAGTATAACAGTATACTCAGTAGGATCCTCCCCTAAGCCTCACGTGAAAAATTAAAGAAATCATGCTAATGCACAGTGAGAAACAATGAAACTAACTTGTCCCCTAAGCAGGTATACTATGTTTCCAAACTCCCCATGGCTACTCTCACCAAGTAACACATAAAAGAATATATCATATAGAAAAAGATATCAAGGGTACCTCGCTACTACTTCCCCACTGGTTTTCCACTTTCCCCCAATGACATACGTCCTGTGCATCTCTCTCCAAAGGCTTGCCCATATACACCTGGGCTAAGCTCCACAATCTGCACCATGTGCACCAAAAATGCTTGCCCGCAGACACCTGGGTGAAGCTCCAAGCCATCCTTTCAACCAAAAGTAACTAGGTAGTTTCTGGGAGCCACCACATCTCGCATAATGTGTATCATACACCGAGTATTATACTTCAAGCCATTACAACCTATACACCGAGTAAGGATCCTCAAGCCATCACAGCCTATACACGTTACACCTAGAGTAGTCCATGGGATACTATATCCAGAATATATGTGTGTGAATAAGCACAAGCCATTACAGCCCTCTACACACATATATGGGGGAAACTAACCGCTGTACCCAATGGAACTAGTATCTACCAAGAGAAGAGAGCGGGGACAAAGGGGATAGTCATCCATTCACCCTCCCATCGGAATGTTGGGGAAAACACCCCCCAGGGCTCAGAATTCCCAGGGTGCCAGTTTCCCTTACTGACAGGGTAGAGTAGCATATAAAAACATAAAAATTATAGAATATATAACTTAGAAACACACTGTGGGAATAACCTAGTCTTAGTCTCAACTGAAGCTAACATCTCTGGGATTCCGGGATGCTATTTCTAAGACTAGGTATCCTATAAGCACACAACCAATTAAAGAACTTCATTAGGTTACTTCATTCCCTTTTTCATCAGTTCTACTTTATGTTAATTAATTATTTGCACATTAATTAACCATGAACATAACCACATTAAACTTCATTGGCATCACATTAAAAAAAACTCTTCCTTTAAAGATTCAACATCACCTTTAATTCTAGCATCTCTATCCCCATGGATCATCACTATTTAATAAATATTTCATTACCAAAATTACTTTTCCATATTCCCAGGCATTCTAGAAAAGAAACCTATGCTACTAAACACAAGGGGGCTCACCACAGTGAGTATATGTACTACCCATCGAGTATTTTCCGCCTATAGTAAGAGCGTAGACCCATCCTCCCTCGAGAAGCTAGACATGGAAAGCACATGGCATACCCCGCGCGTCTTCGCCTCCTTCGAAAGCAGGGTAAGCAAGAACAGCTACCTGGAGCAGTGGGGAAAAGTAAAGTAGATAAACATTCAATCAAAGTCACCGCGCATCCAACAAAAACATCCACCCCGTTCCATCATCACTTGTGTCCTCCCTGACACCCACATGCATGAACCGATGCATCTCGCAACTCTAGGCATCATCCACTGCCACAACCACAAGGCCTCCCTGACTCCACATACCACAACACCCCTCCAGGGTAGCATCACAACACAAGCAGAAGGAAATCAAACATCACATCAAATGGGCTCTTGGCACTTTAACAAGGCATCCAGCCTAAATACATAATGATCACTCATGTCTCTAAAGCACAAGGCACTCGGCCTTACGAACAAGAGGGTAACTAAGAACCCTACCGGGCGTTTTCTATTATCAACCAACCAATTCTTTAATCCCTCTTGAATTAACAGATTCAATTTGTACGTTCCTATTCCGGGAAACCTAATCAGTAAGCTATCACAAAATATTTAACATGCTTACTATGCCAATTTGATTAACATCAAATTATAAAAACTACAACAATGACAACAACCAGATTCATTTACATGCCTCATTATAATTAGCCAATTGATTATCAATTAATTATAGCTTTACGTTATTTATCAATTTCCATCAAGAATGAAAAACTAAACAATGCAAGCATAGATATCACTCTATCTAGAAAATCTTTAGGCAAATCGTTTTCACGGTACAAATAAACAACAAAAATCAATCAAACCAATTCTTTTAATCCGGTTAAAGTATTTAATTAGGTAAATTCCATTGTAATCCAAAGGTCTAAATCATGCTAACTCTACAATTTCACATACACAATTAGAGAAGCCATAGATCCCCTACCTCAATGGTTTTTGAGGAAACCCACAACGGTCGAAGAACGCCCAAGGAGACTAGGCTGATTCACCAAGGATCCTCCCAAAATCTATCCTCCTAACACAAAAAAGACAAAATATCATCACAAACGTCTTCCACACACTTAGATCTACCCATATTGGGCATATATATAAGATCCCGAGGGAAAAGGAGGAGTAGATCTAGGTAGATCTATGAAACCAACAAAAAGGATCACTTTCCTCTAGAAACCGACTTCGATTCGCGAAGAGAAGCCTTTGGATCACCTCCAGAATGCTTGGGAGAGGTTCTTCCACCTCCATGTAAGGGTAATCCTGAGTTATGGCCACTTAGGGGCTTAAATGTGGTGATTAAAGGAAAAACGAGTTAGATTCACAATTTTAGGATCTAACTTTAAGTTCTTGCATGGTTAGTTCGCACAGTTTAACAAACTGTGCGCGAACCGTGCATTAGCTTCTTCCTCAACAACCCCAACATTCATGGTTATTCTGCAAGGTTAGTCAAACCGCGCGCTGACCATGCATTAGCCACTGCCCTCAAGACCAGCCTTGCATGGTTTGGCCGCACAATTCAGGCAAACCGTGTGCCAACCGTGTGAAAGCTATTACCCTTTAACGTTCCTCAAAAGTCCACCCAAACACACCCCCAAGTCCCCTTGACTTCCCGGAACACCTATAGTACCGCATTTTCACAAAGGAATGGACCGGAGATGTCCGTGAAATTAAAAATTCCCTACCATCTGTGTACGAGTCAGATGTTCACATGAAAGATTTGAAGAACTACAAGGGTATTTATTCCTTCCATCATAGGATACATAGTGACGCTGAGATTTCCATTCTTCTTCTTAGCCACAAAATTTACCCTCTTTCACATCGAGTCATTTTCTTCCTCACCATATGACATTACATTTCATGATATTTCATAACTACCTATGAAGTTATTCTCATTTTAATGAGATACGTAGTAATTCCTAGATTATACATCCTTTCCTAGCCACCATAGAACCTAAATGTCCCCATCCTTTACTTATGTTTCCTTTGTGATGTGAATGAATCTTTTACCACTCCTTGTTTATAACATTATGAATAGAGCATGTAGGATTAAGAGTTTTGGTAAAGAATTTACCTACATGAGTAAGGATTATCAATTAACATCGAGGTTATCATGGTCTTGGCAGAAAGACCTTAAAAGGCACACAAAATGTATTTTTTGCCTGACTCTAAACTGCATAAATTCTTCAAGAACTATGAGTGTCTTGATTCTCATCCTAATGAGATACATAGTGTTGTATGAATATTTGATCTTAGTCCTAGATTCAACAAAATACAATAAATCCCACCACTCACCTATGTATGAGTTAGATCTCTATAAGAGGATTCAATTTGGTGTCTCACCCCATGTGGGATCCCATATTAAAAAACAATTTTTTCTCCACACTTGAATTCAGTTAGTCTGGTAAATATTTTCTAGAACTAAATGTGGCTTGATTTTTTCTCCAACAAGATATGTAGTGATTCATGTGTCCTATTTCCAAGTACAACCAAAATATTCATTTTTCACATCAATTCACTTTTTTGCTTACTAAATGATAAAAAACTACACGGTTGATGTCCTTGGAACATAACTTTTAACTCCATTGTTCCCTAAGAACTATGTGTGGCTTGATTCTCACCCCAATTAGATATATAGTGACACTTAGACCTTATTCCATAGTCCCAACCATGGGTTAAATAAAAAATAACCCTCATATATATTTATATAATGATATATCCATGAGATCTTAATTTGGGTTCCCTCATTCAAGGGTTCTCCATGGAAATAAAGATGTCTGCTCCAACACATGAGTCTGATATATACAAGGGGAACTACACTCCAGGGATGATATCGATCCAATTAATTCTATTTTTCTTGGACATAAACCATCCACAATTCATTCTCTTAATATTTGAAAAAATTAAATATTCATAATCCTTCTCTGGATATCGATAATAGAAGGTATAATACCTGAGAAATCCTATTCCAAACTATACTTTAACACGTCCTAGTTGGATATGCATAAGTCTCCCGTGAATGGGGACTCACAACCAGGGGATTCCACCTTTTTACTATGTTGTTACATTCCCCAGTTAGCTTTTCATAAAGTATTCCACAAACAGGTTTTTCAACTAGTAGTAACTTCACCCTCGGAGGAATCCTCTTAAGTCCCCATAGGATTCAAACACATTATGTCGGGACCCCATATTTTAATTTGGTCCACCATCATCCTCCACATACTTTTCCCATACCATTTTTCTCAATCTAGGAACCCACATGATCATGTATTACAATTTCAACCTTTATGTACAAAGTAGGCCGGAATGACCATGGTATGGAAGGATATATATTAAATTTAGATTCTATAATAAATGGTCCTAGTTTTATGACCTAAAGCTAAATGGAATATTATTTCTTGCATTTGGTTCAAACTTCCATAGGAAACATTTTACCATATTATTGAGTAATTTTTACTAGGAATGATCCTACTATATTCAGATACTTTCCTTCCAAAAACCAAACTCTATGTATGGGGAAATATGAATATCTATAAATCTCCTTCAACCATCGATAATAGAATGTTGGAAGTATTAAGACCTCCTTTTCCTAACTATGCTGTAACATGCCTCAATTTGTTTTTCATATGTCACCCACATAATTAACATGTCATCCAGAGGATGCCACTAGTTGACTATGTTGTAACATGACCCAATTGAATTTGCATAAAGTTCCCATAAGATGGGGTTTTTAAACTAGTGGTAACTTCATATTTGGGAAATCAATCCTCTATTAAAAAAATCCCTTTCCCCTATACCACTCTTAGAATATGAAGATCCCAAAATTACATCTTACAACATTCCAATATTCACACCTAAGTATGACAACAAATTCCTATATAGATTACCATGAATGGGAGAATCATTAACATTTTGTCCAGAGACAAAGAACTTAAATTATATACCACCATAATGTACTTATTGTAAAACATTAAACTACATAACATATCATCCTAGTAAAAATAAGTTAGCTGAACAACAACATCCTAACCGTAATAAGTTAAACTATACATTCAATGTCTTACTAAGATGAAATTAAACTTTAAAATGATTCAAACTTTGCCAGAAAGATGAATTCCCCCCTAAAATTGGTCATTTACCAAAATTTACCCTCATTGAGAAAATCCAAATTCACATATTAATGCTCTCCCATTCATGTCCAATGACAATACAGACATTCCCCTCATTCTCATACATCTTCCCTGGGAAAGCGACCCATCTTGGTTTTTCAGAATCCAAATCACCAAATAAATTCTTTAGGCATCAAAAATATAATTTTAGAATTTCTAAGAACACATTTACCTGATTGTGTTGTAACACACCCTAGACGGCCTTGAGTAATATACCCACATAATGGGACAAGCAGCCAGAGGATGCCAATATTTGAATATTCCATAACATTCCCTAGTTGGATTTTGAAATGTAAAAAAAAGGATTTTCAACTAATGGTAACTTCATCACCATGATATACCTTCTTTATTCCCAAATATAATGTTTTAGATTCAGAAATCAAAAAATTATAAATCAAAATTTTCCTTAGGATATCTAATGCATGTCTAAATGTTCTCGGCCCCGAAGACTTGTTTGGGTCATCATTTCAAAACTTATGCTCAGATCTATTTGACTTTAAACACCAGTCTCTTTAGTCCAGTTTTCGAGACTTTTAATTTCCCATAAAAAGATACATAATACTCTTTAGGTTGAAAATATGTAAATGGAGATTTGGATAAAATTCAATCCTCATCTATCTAAACCTACACTTCATGTGGTTTAAAGAAAAAACCAAGAAATTAAAAGATAATAGGTACAAAACTTGTTTGGCTAAAAACCCAAAAATATGGCCTAATAAAAACTAAGTCATACTCCATAAATCATTTCCATATTGTGCTTAGGAAAAAGGTAGGGAAATTAAAAAAGACACAATGTTTATTGGGTTGTCCATATAACCATAGAAATATTTTAAATACACTCTCCAGGCCCCATGGAATATGAAAAAATTAGAGCACCATTCCATAGTTTAGATAGCTCCAAATAAAACCAATTGATGATGGGATATATAAAAGTTCCATAATGTTACATTAGAACAAGATTTTTCTCATTCTGAATGAATATAATTATAATGGGGGGGAGATTTTGTTGACAATGTGAAATGCGTTCCATACAATTTCTAGTAGAATGTAAGATGTGAACCTCATTCTGGCACCAAATGTTGAGTTTTTATAGAAATTCATCATTATGTCATATGAAGAATAAGAGGAGATTCCCATGGGTTTTGACCAAGAATGTCCTTGAATAGGCTCAAAACGTTTAGAGGACACCTGGAAAGGACAACTTCATGGAATCCCTACGTTGGAAACCTTCATGAGATATATTCACATGAAACCAACATGGGAAACCAGCAAGGGAACCCTGCTCGATACATAGTCATGGAACACCTACATGGGACCCCTACATGAGAAAATTGCATGAGACCCTACATGGGACACCTGCATTAGGCACCTTCATGGGATGACTTTATAGGATGCCTGCATTAGACCCATGTCTTGGACACCTACATGTGACACCTTCATGGGATAACTGCATGAGACACTTTCATGATACCACTTTATATGACACATATATGGGACACTTGTATGGGACTCCTTCACATGAAACTAGTATGAGACACCTACATGGGACACCTACACAAGACACCAACAAAGGACACCTGCATGGGACATCTACATAGGACTCTTGAACAGGACCCTTGTGACACCTACACAAGACATCTATATTGGACCCCTTCATGGGATTTCTGAATGGGACCCTTGTATGGGAAACCAACATGCGACACATGCACATAACACTACACATGACACCTCTATGAGACACCAGCATGATACCCCTACATATGAACCTTCCATGGGGCACCTACATGGGATACATGCATGGGACCCCTGTATGAGACACCTACATGGGACACCTGAATGGGCCCCCAGTAAGGGATACCTCCACGGGAAACCTACATGGGACACCTACACATGAAACCTACATAAGACACCATCACATGACACTTGTAATTGACACCTTCATGGGACACCTCCGCTAAGGACTTATACTGAAAACCACCCACGACCAGGGTCCCATATTTTCCAAAAAATAGGACCTCAGGGCTCCTCATTTTTAATCTGGACAATCAAAAGAAGAATTGTAGTTTTGGTCATGTAGAACCTTTATCTAGGCCATCTAAAATATCATAGGTATTACTATCCTACTTGAGGAAAGAGGGAATTGAAGGGGATATTGGGATCAAAGTTCCTTGAGGGTTTCAAGTACAAGACACCTACATGTGGACCCTATTTCCACATAGTGTAAAACCACTTGTGTGAGAACCCTTTCCTAACCATGGAAGTTAGTGTGACCTATCTAGGGACACCTGGGGAGACCCATGGTTCCTAGGATAAAGCTTCACCCAAGTTGTTTTACCAGGTTTTCCATTGCCAAAGGAATATCTAGTTCACAGAGGCCTATTACACATGTGCGAAGAAATTCTAGTTCCTCCCAAGCCCTGCACGAAGCACCTTTTCTCACAAAGACAGTTCTTACATGAGCTCCCTTTGAGTAATCTTTAAATCCACCATTGTTCGAGATCATCTCCATTTGGATCCATCATTTGGTGGGGGGGCATATAGATCCCTCCATTGAAGCCTCCAGACTTTAAAAAACATGATAAGAGGAACTCCAACATCTCTCCCTTTTGGGTATTCTTTACTTTAGTTAGAGGTGTTTGAAACTTTTACAAAAAGATAGGTAGGGTCCTAGGGGTTCATGTAAGTATGAATCCACTCAGTCATGAGGACCATGAATCATGGGGATGGTTTAGGGAGTTCTCGGTCTTGGACAAAGGTGAGAGGCATTTTCCCTTCCCCGATCATCTCTTAGACTAAGGACCTATGATTCTAGGTGGGGTGTGTGAGGATAAAACATTCTTTTCTATTTGTGGATAGTGGATTATCCTCGTTTCTTCTTCTAGAACCAATTTTAGGGAATCCCACATAGAGTAAGCCCCTACAATTTATTGAATAGCCTATTATGATTCATTTCTCCATCCTCCTATATACCTATGGACTAGGTCTAAATGGGTTGTCCAACGTGACTATCGTGGATACTAAAAAAAGGGGGGGATATGGGAAATTAAAATACCTTTCTATATAACTTTAGTTCCCAGGTAAAATGATGGGAGGGAGGTTCTAAATCATGCTCTATTTACCTCTCCCTTTTAGGTTTTGGACCTTTCCACTAGGGGATAAAGAACATTTTTTGGTTTCTATAGATCAAACACTGCCTCTTTTTTCTAACATCTAGCATGACTCATGTGGAATTTATGGTTAGTGGTGATAATGAAAACCAAACTAACCCAAACCAATAACCCTTCTTTTAAGTATAATCCTCAATCATAAACAATCATTCGTACATAATCACTAGTAAAATTCTCAACCAATAAAGGGAATTATAATCAGGAATAATCCCCAAATTTTTCCTCTCAATAGACCATACAACCCTATCAGAAAAACCTTTAGAGGGCCTCTATAGGAAAGAGTCATCACAGCTAAACTACATGGGCTTTGATTCCTAAATAAATGGGATACATAGGAATCCTCGTTATGGTTAAAAACCAACATCCCAATACAACCCTAATTCTCTCTGTGACACATTTACACCAAAGTATTATCCAGCCTCGGATCCCATATCCTAGTTTCCCTATGTCACTTTAGAATAATTCCCATACCATACATTGACTAGGAACATTTCACATAGAAGTCCTTTCCATATGATGTTGAATTAAACTGTTTGGTCCTTGACACAGAAAGTTAAAAGGTTTGATTTTCCACATTAAGCGGCACCAAACTACATGAGTTATGATTTCTTTCACAAGGATAGGTAGGAATCATATCTTATGGGTTTGATACTGATTTCAAAACAACTTCTATAACTATATATGATGGTTCACTCATGAGTGGCCCACTATGTGGTTCAAAAACAGTATAACAATAAGACGGGAAAAGAATGTTTTATCAGTACACAAGAGGGTACTATTTATGGAGAACCTCTGATACATACAGATATATACATTGATAAATAACCTTATATACATAAAGATCATTCTAAATTTCATACAAGCTAATAATTAATTTTTAATCCAAGGGTTACCCACATCATACTTGAGATTTAATGAATGCTTCTTGAAAATATCTTAAATATATAAGAGTGTACTAGAGTAGGAAATAATTACACTCAAAAAGGTTTTATGAGCCTGAAATCCCATCCTCTAGACCAATGCGAGTTCTTACGTATCATTGGATAAACTTACAAATGAGTTTTCACCTCTGGAAAATAATTCCCTCATGGATATAGAATTGCCAGGTGCTTCTGATAGGATCAACAAATCACATTGAAATCTATTCATAAAAATTGATCCCAAAGTTAATGATTGTGAAAATGTCAACCCCCTACAATCAATCATTGGGAAAAACAATTTTCATTATAAACAATGAGATTATGACATTTAAATTATTTTATTTCAAGAAAAGTTAAACATGTCACACAGTTATTATTAATAAATATAATATTTTTAATACGTGGTTAACCAAAGGATATGTTTGAATATAAATAGTATTTCTGAAGGTAAACTATTTATCTTCATCATGGTAATTTTTTTAAATTTTTAATGGATAAATTATTAACTTAAATTCTCACACAAATATAGAGTAAGAATTAAATAATTAGTGGAATTATCAAACAAACGATATTAAAAATATTAAAAGTAACATAATTTGAGATATTTAAGGTAATAAATGAATTATATGGATTACATGACATTTTTAGGATATTTTTTTTTAATTTTATCTATTATATTGATGTTTTTAAAGGAAAAGTAATGAATAGTATCAAAATTGACAATAAAAATATTTTATGGGACTAATATTTTACTAAACTGTTTATAAATCATAAAAATATTAAATAAGAATAAAGGAGATTGTATATGGTTTAAAATGTCATCCCATGTGTATTTATATGCCGTTTGGAATCATGATTCTCAAGAATATTCTTATTATATTATAATATCTTGAGAAATTTCAAAATTGCTCATCACCTCAATTATAAAAAGAAACACCTTCCCATTTGTACACCAATTTGTGACAACTAGATAGACCAAAAACAACCTATTAATGTTATAAAATTAAGTATCATAGTTTTATAGGTCTTTTTAATTCCATAATACCAACCATATATCCCTTCATAAGATATATAATGGAAGTGTACCAAAGAAGTGGTAATCTTTCGTTACCAACTCTTCCATGTTTATTTATTCATATAGTTTCTCTTACTGTGTTGTTTCCATACTAAATTAATAAATAAAAGATTATATTTAGTATTATATTTAATTATTATTATAATACAACCATATTTCACCTTTTATCCATCCTAGGAAAAACTCAATGACCACACGTGCATACATACAAGTTAATTTCTCCACGTAGCAGTGCAATTCATTTTTTATAACCACTTTACCAGGATGATTATATTTTTGTAAATAATGTATATATATGATATTTATGAAATGATATTGACTCTATAAAATTAATATATCATTTAATTCCCAACTAATTTACCACTATGGGAATGATTCCACCGCTTATGCATATGTATGACCTACTATCTTCACGAAGTGACGCAACTCATTTCCTTATCCAACTTTCTATGATGGTATTAAAAATGTATTGAATAATTAAATTTAATACTTATTGAATTAATTAATTAATTAATATGATGAATCTATATCCAATGCATATGAACTTGAACTTACATGAAAAAAAATGCATGGAAAATTAAAGCACATAACACCCAAAACAATGGCAATAATAAAATTTTATTAAAAAATAGGTGGTAAGATGTTTTGTAAGGATTATATACAACAAAATAAATATTAATATGGTTTTGTAATAAGTTAATAACATTATTGAAACCATTATTAATCTATCTAAAGCACGTTCAAATAATTTAATGTACAAGTATATGAAGAAATAATTCTTGAATGAGTTCAAGGATGTAGAAATTTTACTCTCACTCTATTGTATCTTATCATGTTTACCAAGAATAATAAACTATTAATTCCATTGTAATGTGATTCATTGTATCTTATTCTGATTTAATATAGTATACAATGACTTTTTGTTTTTTGGTTTGGGGTTGTTACTGTTGGAATTAGAGAAATTTCAATTGAAACATTGGGAACTAGATTTTGGAAAACATAGATTTGGGAATATGACCATATGAATGAATTTGAGGATAAGTCTAAGTATAGGATACCATTCGAAATATTTTTGTAATGATAGTGGATAAAATAGTTTAAACATAAGGACTCATTAATTGAGAGAAATGTATCATAAGTTATACAATCTTAGAATAATATTTCATGGGTATTTGATAAATTACATTGATTATTATAGTTTGATAATTACACGTTGATTTTTGGTTTTAGTCAATGGCTATAGAAATAAGGTATTGTATTAACATAAAATGTGAGAGATTATGTTTTTATATTAAGAAAAAAATGGAATGATACTATGAGTAAAATATACCGTGATTACTCTTAATCAGTTTTCATGATATATGATTACAACCTACACTTTAACCAACTCTCAATATCCCTAAAGAAAAGAAGGATAGTGTTTTTCGAGAGATTGGGTAGTGTATTCCATGGGGGAAAGAATAATCAATTTACTTCATGTAAAAAACGTGAAAAGAGACACCTTGGAAAATGTCTCTAAGGAATGGGAAAATATTTTAAAAGTGGGAAAGTAGGACTTAAAGTAACACATTTCCTTGGAAAAATGAAACGTTTAGTGAAGATAATGGATGAGAATAATGGTATTCATAAGATGTTATCAAAGTTTTAATGTTTTAAATATGGTAATCATGGGAATTATGAATGAGTAATGGTTATATTTTAGATGATGAAGAGACTAAAAATGACATATGAAAGAGAGGATGTATTAATGAATAAGATGATGAAGTGTAGTAAATGGTTTAATAATTAAGTGGAATGATTTGAGATGTTTTGTATTTGGACTCATTAATTATGTTGTATAAGTATTTTATCAATGAAATTTTGGTAATAAGAATTATGAGATATATAGTAATATACTGAAATAATTCTTATTTAATGATTTTAAATGTATGTTATGAATAATACTAGTAACCAAGAGTAGTCATTATGTGCTAAGTTGAACTTTCTTAAAACACATGATTTGGTGAATATAACCCTAAATATGTTCCTGATTTTGACATAATAATAATAATTTGATGTTTATGATATAATATAGGTGAAATTTAAAATAGATAGTGATTTGATGAAAAATTAATTTGTGAGAGAGTTTATTATATTTTTGGGATTTATGAAATTCATTCGGTAATCTATGATTTTATTTAAGGAATAAGGAGAGAGTTAATTATAGAAATAATTCTTATTTTTATTAAAGTTTTATGGGTATCCAAGTTATTACAATATCATAGGAGAATATGTGATCAAATAATTCACATCTTTGGAATGTGACATTATAGAATTATTTTTGTTGTTTAGAGATAAATATTTGATCAATTGTTTGGATTTTGAATACGATCATTAATATTTTCGAAGAGTATTAAGGTTAACTAATTATGTAATAGATTAACCTGAAATTTGGATATTAGTGTTTGAGGTTAATGTATAATTTATCGTAACATAAAACATATGAAAACAATTTTGGTTATAGTGAATGTTTAGAGGCTAAATAAAGGAATTATGGATCTTATGATTCATTAAAAGTGATCTAGGGCTGAAAAATTCATTTCACATAGTAAGAGACGATGTGAAAATAGATTGAAGAACAACCAAAGGATGTGATTATTCATATGACATGGAAAGAAATAAATTATGTTTACCTTCTTAAGAAATTTATGAGGAGGGTAAAAAAATTACTCTATATTAGAAAATGGATATTGAAATTGTTTTATCCGATTAATTTTGTTATCGATAAATCAAAGACCTTTTTATCCATTATAGATTTACAGTTTTTTGATATATTATTTTTTCATGAAAATGTTATATATTACCCTATAATAATACATAGGTTATAGTTTTATATTCCACATTCATATTTTCACTTAACACTAATGTTCTATTATTTGGAAACCTTGTTTTGTGATGACCATCTTATTTCCCTTCCCCTCCTTTTAAGAGGATGTTTTATTAAAAATATTTGTGATGTGATATTTCCAAAAAGGAATTTTAAAATTTCAAACCTTTTATTATCAACTAAATTTTAAATTTAAAGGAATAAATTTATTTAATGAAGGAAGAATGTAAATACCTATGATTTAAAATAATGGTTTGTTCGATAGCATACCACATACGCAACACCAAACTTAAACGAACAATGAAATATTGTTATGTGATATTTATAAACTAGGTGTAAAATTGGAGGGATGTAATTACATTAACTTAAATGAAAAATATATAATTTTTCTACTCATTGTTAATTTATTAATTTATTCTTTCCAAAAAATCTCTTGATTTTTAGTAAAGTCATTTTAATCTTCAAAAATACATTTTTATCATAAATTTTTTTATTTATTTTTATAAGTGAATATTATAATAAATTTATTGAAAATATATAAATTTAATTTTATAAAAATAATTTCATTTTCGGAATCATCATATTAAAAATATTTTTGGGTGATGTTTTGAGATTCTTCTAAAATGATGAATTTTCTAGTGAATAGTTAAAAATACAGATTTTTATAAAACTGTAATTTTATATATATTAAAATTTTATTTTTATGATTTTAATTTTATAAAAAATTAACTTTAGTAATAGATATTTTTAAATAATATAATTAATTAAATTTTAATAATCATTATACCTTATTTTGGTATAAGTATTTTCTTGGGCTTAAAAATGCATTTTTCAAGAAAGTTGTGTTTGTTCTGTTTTATAGGATTAATTTTAAATTAAATTATTTCTCTTATGGGAATTGAATATTTAAATATGGATTCCTTATTTGTAATAATTGGGCCCAAATTTACTAAACATGCCACTTTTATTTTTATACACAATTAATCATAATTATAGTAATTTTGTTACCACAGTATGGGTAAATTGAGTGATTTTGGTTGAAATAAATGAATAAGGACTGTAAAATGACACTAAAATAAACCTTAATACTATTTTATTATTCAATATAATACATTATCATCTAGTATTCTGTTATATGTCATTTTATGGCCATTTGTATACGATTTTGGCCATTATTGTATTTTATTTCAAGAAAAGTCAAACATACCACACTCTTATTCTTAATAAGTATAATATTTTTATATGGGGTTACCAAAGGATATTTTTGACTCTGAATAATAAATTTATATATAGAATATTAATCTTAATATTTTTATTTTTTTTAATTTTTATTATATAAATAATTATCTTAAATTCTTACACAATGCTGATGCAGTAATTATTTTATTAACGGAATAATCCAATAAATGATATTAAAAATATTAAAGGTAACATAATTTGTGATATTGAATGTTATAAAAAAATCATATAGATTAACAAGACACGTTTATGATATAATAAAATATTTGTTTCTAATTTTTCTTATTGTCCAGATTTTTTTAATGTCAATGTAATGAATAGTATCAAAATTAACAATTATGATATTTTATGGGATTAGTATTTTATTAAAATACTAATAAAAAATGAAAAATTTAAATAAGAAAAAATAAGATAATATATGATCGAATAGGTCACCCCATATTCATGTATAGTTTACTTGGAAGCATTTGGATCTAGAATAGTCTTATTATATTTTAATATTTTGAGAAATTCCAAAAGAGCCTCTCACCTAAATTATAAAAGGGATCCACATCCTTCACTTATTTCTACCAATTTAAGAATTATATATCAAAATAACCCTCACCATTACACTTATAAACATCCTTATCCCTATTACATATGTTTTTTCAGTTCAAAATACCAACCCTAGATCCCTTAAAAAGTGATCTAAACGAAGTCCACTAAAGAAGAGGTTATCATCTTTACCAAATCTTTTATGTTTATTTCTTCTTTTACTAACTCTTCATGTGTTGTTTTCAGAAAAAATTTAAAAATAAAATTTTATATAAATATATATTGAGTATTTATTATGATTATCGTACAACTATATTCTTCCTTTAATCTATTCTATGAAAAACGAAAGCGCCACACGTACGTACGTATGTCTTACAATCACAACGTTGCGGTGTAATTCATTTTTCATCACTTCTTTGCATGGATTGTTATAATGATGGAAATAATTTGTACATGAAAATTATTACCCTATATTTATTCAAGAAAATAAATATATCATCCAATTCCCTAACCATTCACCATCAAGGGAACGATACCCTCTCCCTTGCGTACAAATGACCTACTATCTCCACAGAGTGATGTGGCTCATTTTCTATGTCAAACTTTAAATAATGGTTATAATAATGTATTACAATTAAATATTATACTTATATAATTAATAAAATTTCAAATATGATGAATCTATATCTCAGGCACATGAACTAGAACTTATTTGATAAAAAATACATTGAAACATGAAGCAGTTAACTCAAAACAATTGTAATATTGAGGTATTATTAATGAACAAGTGGTAATGTGTTATATACGGATTATATATGATATAATAACGAGGAGAAATGTTTTTTTATAAATTAATAACATTCTCTAATTGATTATATTGGTTCTTAAAGCATTTTCAACTAAAGGAAATGACAAGGATATGAAGAAGGGATTCGTGAATCAGTTCAAGGATGTAGAAATTTTATTTTCACTATGTTGTATCTTATGTATTATATTGTAATGAATGAATTAAATATGTATCTTGTTTACAAATAATAACGACTTATTTGGTCCTTCAAGATTCGATTCCTTGTATCTTATGCCAATGTAATAAAGTTGACATCGACATCGGTTTTTTGGGGGTGGGGTTGTTACACAATTAGAGTGACCAATCAAAAAATATGTTAATGATTTTATATGAATTAGAAAAATAATTTTACAAATAAGGAATGATATATTTGGAAAAATTCCTTTTCTCAAAGACTATAAAGATTTGATAAAGGATATTTCTTCCATATCTTCCATAATGTTTGTTCCGTATTTGGAAAATAAGGACACACACCATAAAGAACATGTCTATTAGAATTACCAAAATGATCATCCACTCAAATATTGTGATTATTGAGTTTTATTAAGTTAAAATTTAAAAGATATGATATAAAAAATAATAGTTTTATATTATAGAAAAATAGAGGCATATACATAAGGAATAAAGGATGCTTCATTTATACGTCTCTCAAGAATAAATTAATTGAAGTGAATCTATAGTCATTATAATTATGGGATTATATATTGAAATTAAATAAATTACAGAGCTACACTTATAATATTTTCATCTTCTATAGATATTTATTCATATTTTTTTTTCATTTTCT
Source organism: Viscum album (assembly GCA_963277665.1). Taxonomy (NCBI): domain Eukaryota; kingdom Viridiplantae; phylum Streptophyta; class Magnoliopsida; order Santalales; family Viscaceae; genus Viscum; species Viscum album. The sequence goes on along the minus strand of OY728155.1, from coordinate 742,738,324 downwards.
ACTTACAATTGCATGCTATATTTTTTTCCAAACATTATTTATTCTTCTATGTTTATATAATTACTCATTGTTTTCGAGGGTGATAATGAATTAGACAGGTCTTCTGAAGGGAGATTTTGGTTAAAATATATAGGACCTATATAAAAATTACCAACTACTTTCACTCTACTTGGAAGCCGCTATAAAAAAGGTGGTATATTGAAAATCACCTAACTAGTGGTGTAGAGTGTTTGTAGGTAGAATAGGGGATATCTATTCTCTGAACCACTAAATATTTCTCCTACTCAATATTTTTCCTTATGTATTTATTTCATCTTCTTATTTTAGTCAAAAAATGATCGGAAATATCATACCTTTAAGTGGGTGGTTTTAAAGTAAATGAAATTTTTATGAATTCAATTCACCCCCTATTGAGTCTTTTATTATTAATATTCTGAAAAAAACTAGTATCCAAGATTATGATTTTTTTTATAATTTATAAAAGGTCAAAGTCTTATGATCATATCAAAATGGTTTTTACTTTTAAAAATAGGTAAGGTATGACTATAGTTATAAATCCTTATTTTAATGGACAAAACTATGTTTTTTGGAAGGTACATTTGATAATATATTTGAAGAACCATATTATGTAGGTGTACTTAAAATCCAAAAATCCTTATATAATTTCAACAACAAAAAGTGACACATGGGACGAAGACAATGGATCTAGAGTTTATTTATTCTCTAAATGTAGGAATGAAATTATTTATGGACTAGGTACATATGAGTTTAACCAAGTTTCACAATCTTAAATAGCTTATGAAATGTTTACAACTATAACAGTAGCTTATGAAGGAATAAAAAATGCGTGAGCTCTAGGATATAATGCTTCTAATATTTATTTTGATACTTTTAAGATGATAGAAGGAGAAAGATTCAACCAACTTAATTAAATACTTACTAAAGTCACAAATAATGTTTTTTCTTTAGGATCACCTATTTTCGAACCAGTTTAAGCCTTGAAAATTCTGCAGAGTCTACCATGTATGTGGAGTTGAATGATAGCTGAACTTATAAAATCAATTGAAGTTAAAAAATTTAAAATAAAGGATTTTTTAAACACTTATTATGTATGGGGCTTAGATAGAAGATAAATATGGAGACCATAGATTGGTTAAGAATAAAAATGATGCTTTTAAGGATTCCACCTCAAAAGATGACAAAATGATCAAGAGTGTAAAAAGCTATGATTCATATGTAGAAGAAGATAAATTAAGAAATTTATGATCAAATGATGAAATTTTATAGTTTGTAACAAAGTTCAAAAAATTCTATAATAAGAGAAGAGTTTTCAAAAAACTATTCTATAAGTACATAAAGCATGAAGAAAATTCTAAAGGAGTTAGATTCTATGAGTGTAAGAAAACTAGGAAAATCAAGATAGAGTTCCCTCATATATAATAAAATAATAAGTCCAAGAAAAATTATTTGAAGAATTTTAGAAATAATAATAAATCCATGAAATCCTTATAATCCACATGGATCACTTCTAAAGATTCTAGTGATGTTTAATCTTCAAAATTAGAAGTTTAATGTTATAATAAAAAGAATAACATGCATTTTATAGCACATTAAAATTAGGTACAATGTTTTTATTATGTTAAGAAGGAATCAAAATCTAAAAATTGAAACTAATCTTATGGATAATTAAATGGATATTGTATTATAATTAAAAATAATAATAAATCTTTAAAATTAAATAAAAATCCCTAAAAAATTTCAAAATGTTGTTGTTATTAAAAAACATTACATAAATAAAATAAATTAGACCTAAAAACTAATATATAATATTATATTTTATTATGTTTTAAACATGATTATGAAATTGCGAGTCTACAAAAAGAAGTTCAAGATCTTAAAAAAATGAAAGTTTTTTTACTAAGGGTTTAAATAATATCCTTGGTATAAACCAACCCAAAAAAGAGAAGTATGATATAAGAAGGAAGTGTAAAAAAAATCTTGCATTAAAAAAACTATTTTATACAAAGATATAAAACTAAAACTATGCCAAGTATTACTTTCCTTCATTGTGTAACAAGTGGCCATTTTAAAAATGTAAAATATCTAAAAATCCCCAATTGTGTGGAATAAATAAAGTAGTTATTTAATATTATTCTATCTAATTATTGTTTTAATTTGACAAATTCATGCAAATTTGGGTTCCCAAATCTCTTGTAACTAACATTGTTAGAACTAAGAGTGTTTGGGTACCAAAAAGTCACGTTTTTTGATTTGAAGTTTTAGGTAACAAGCCACATGAATTAAAATTCAAAATAGTTTGTGGATAATTATTATTCAAGGAATATACGTAGAGAATCTTACAAAATATACTCCTTATCTAAGATTGATGAAGACTATGTCACCTTTTGTGACAACATAAATGAAAAGATAGCTTCCATTACATCCATTTAAAATTCACATTCAATCCTCATAAACCAAGGTATTTATGTTGATGGTTTAAATTAAAACCTAACAAGTATTTCTAAACATTGTGATGAAATCTGTTCTATTCATTTTTCTGATAATGTTTTTATAGTTTTTAAAAATAAACCCTTTAAGTATATGGAAACAATAATTGAAAATGGACATAAGTTACATCTAAAATTGTTATGTAGACAACAAGTAAATTGTTTGAATGCAGAATTTAATGAATCATGTATTTGTCCTAGAATACATAGACTTTGCAACATTTAATCCTTGATAAAATCATCTGAGAGAACTTTAATTTAATATGTCCATAACCTTAAATTGAAAAAAATACACTATGTGATGTATTCCAAAGAGGAAAATAAAGAAAAATATATTTTAAACAAATTAAAGGGGTTTCCACTTATATACCCTTATAACATATCTTTATAATTTCTTTATACCAACTAGAATATTTATCTTAGAAGGGAAATTTGTTGCTGTATATTTTTTATGATTTTCTAGATTTAATAGTTTTATTTTTTGATACATAAATAAGAATATTGTTCTATTTTTATTAAAAAAATAAACATGTGTAAAAAGTGAAAGAATATAAAATTGTGACTTTAAGAACTGACCATGGTGGGGGGGGGGAGATTTAAGAGTCATGAATATATTTTAATTTTCCCAAATAATGATATTAAAATACATTTTTTCCTCTTGAAAACAACAATAGAATGGGGTTGTTGAAATAGAAAATAGTAAATTGAAATAAATTACTAGAATAATGTTATGTGAATAAAAATTTCTCACTCATTTTGGGACTGATGTTTTAAATACAACCTGTTATGTTATTAACACAATTTTAATAAGACCTATATTAAAGAAATTTTTTTATTAGTTATGGAATAAATGAAAATGAAAGATAAAATACTTAAGAGTGTTTATATATAAGGTTTATATTTTATTCACCAAGGAAAATATATGTAAGTTAAATATAAAGGGTGATAAAGAAATCTTTATAGGTTACTCTATCAATTCCAAAGCTTATAGGATTGTCAATAAGAAATCAAAGGTAGTTGAAGAATAGAATCATTTATAGAATGATAAAAGTGATCCTTATGGTCATAAGAAAACACATATTAATTACTTAAGTCATTATATGGACAACCTTGAACCTGGAACACTTTTTGAAAACTGAAAGGGAGATGATATAGACCATAATTAATAATAATCTGAACCAGTAGGGACTGATACTAAAGGACTAGAAAATGTGTTACCTAGAAATCCTAGAAAACATAAATAACATCCAATAGAGAAAATTATATAAGTTATATATTGGTTTTAAAACTAGAAACAATGTTGTAAACCTTTTATACATTTCTTCCTTTTTTATTCAACTATTATCTAGAACTATAGAAAAATCCTTAATTGGTGAGAGTTGGGTTTTAATAATATAATAAGAGTTAAACCAGTTAAAGAGGGACACATTATGTGAATTAGGCAATAGAACCAATAAAAATAATGTTATTAAAACTAAATTTTTATTTTGAAATAAAAATAATGATCAATAAATGATAACTAGAAATAATGCTAGGTAGGTTTCAAAAAGTTATAATCAAGAAAAATTTATGTACTATGAAGAGACATTTTCCTAAGTATCTTGGTTAGAATTTGTTAGAATCCTTCTAAGATAAGAATCTAATATGAAATATATATTTTATTGGATTTTTTTTCAAATATTATATTTTAAATTTGTTTTTAATGGAGGGTATTTATGTTTAACAACCTTCTGGTTTGGAAAACCCCTATTTTCAAAATTCTATTTTTAAACTTCTCAATGATCTTTATGACCTTAAATTGGAACCTAGATCTTAGTATGAAATATTAATTTCATTTTTCATATCAAATGGTTTTAATATGGGATTGGAATACTCCAATATTTTTTATAAAACCTCATGAAAGTCCACTTTTATTATGAAAATATATATTGATGATGTTCTATTTGGTCCAAAAAAACTAAAAAATGTGTAATTAATTTTCAAAAATCATTAAAATAGAATTTAATAAGTGTGTGATGGCTGAGTTAAATTATTTTCTTAGTTTACAAATTCGTAATAAAATATTTTGGAAATGTTTTAACCAAATAAAATTCATACTTGATTTACTTAAAAATTTGGACTTGAAAAGAATATGAATTATTAAACTCATATGAGTTACAATATTAAAATTGAATTGGGGGAGGCTATAAAACTAGTTAAAAACAAGTTATATATATGAATGATTTTTATTTTACTTTATCTTACAACAAGTAGGACATACATCATTTTTTTATCATGTATTTGTTCAAGATTTCAATCGAATCCAATAGAATCTCATTTAATAGACACAAAAATAATTTTAAGGCATTTGAAAGGAACTATTTATATTTATTTACTATTTCCAAAACATATAATTTTAATTTAAATTCATACTTAGTTTTTTAATTTTTTTGGTGTATGTGAGATAGGAAAATTACCTTAGGAACCTTTAATTTTATGGGTCAATCCTTAGTATCAAGGTCTAGTCAGAAAAAAACTCTATAGGAATGTAAACTACCAAAGATGAATATATTGTATCTAGAAGGAACTATGCACTGGTGTTGTGGATAATGAAATCCTCGAAAGATTTTTAATTCAATTTTAATTATGTTCCAATCAAATTCAGCAATACGAGTTCTATAAATATTTCAAAGAATTCAATAAAACACTCCAGAACAAATAAAATCGATCTAAAGCACCCATTTAAGAAATAATTCAAAAAAAGGTAATATCTGTTTAGAATTTTTTTGCAATAAAAACATCAATTAGTATACTTTTTTTTTTCAGAAATTTTGTTCGATGATATATTTTATTTTATCAAATCCTAATTATGTTTGTTTAATTTTAGTTTATTTTTTATTTATTGCATATTTCAGTGAGAATGAGTCTATATTTACTAAATTATTGTTTAATTTAGTCTACCCTAAAATTAGAGCTTCCATTTAAGTCCTAATAATATCATAATATGGAAAATAATATTTAATTATCACAATAACCTTTCACATCACTCTATATGACCCTTTGGTTACTTCAAAATAAAATAAAACAAATTAGTCCTATGAAAAAATACTTTGAAAACTATAGAGTTATAGTCTCTATGGTTTCTAATACACCTTACCCAAATCCATCAAACCTTATTCAATCATTGGAAAAACTAATAGATCAGATAGTTCTACCATGAGTAGCACCAACCACTCAAGATTAAAATATAAACTATTGAGTAGAAAAGCAATTGATTTTATTTTTCTAGATAAGGATGATATTTTGATCAAGAGAGTTATTAACCACCAAGGATAGGAATAAATTTTTATGGGAAGATAACCATTTCCTTTGATAAGTAAGTTCATGAATTTTATTATTCTGTGGTATTTTATTTTAGGTATTTTGAGGATCTTATTACTATAACAATAAATCAGAAGTGTTTTTCTAATATCCTAAAAAATTATTGGTTAAAGTGTTTAAATGTTATCATGATGTTCATTTGATATCAAAACCTCTCTTGTTACCATTGTTGGAGTTAAACCTATAGAAATAATAAAGTATTCTAGTTGGAATTTTGGATGTTGATAAGAAACAAGTAAAGTATTTTGATCCATAATGGACGTTTCCCAGGAAGTTTACCCTATCCGTAATTTCTCAATGTAAAGATAATTTGAAGAAAATAATTCCTTAAGATGTTACATAGTTATATTAAGTCATGATATCGAATCTTGTAAAATTAAAATGTTATGTAATTAATTACACTAGCCACATTCATAAAAAAAATATTAATTTGTATCCATTTTGGAATATATTAAAGTTGATTTTTTAAAGACTCTGTACACTTGGATGGTACTACAACTACCCATTGGTAGAGGTTAACAAATTTAGGTGATAATGTTTTAGAGAACAATGGTTTTTATGGTGTTATTTGGGAATAAATTTACTACATATTATTATAGAAGATGATATATAATAAGATCCTACTAATTTTCAAGGGTATATATCTCATGAAATAGTTATTTCGGAGGCACCTGAACAAGTTACTACAAGTGTGATCACACCTTCAAAAGAACCCATTGAAAGTTTAGTAGTGGATAACCATTTGGATATTGAAACTATTTATAATAGAAACCACTGAGGATGAGTTGTAATCTCAGATGGGATTCAAACTACAGAGTAAAATATCCATTAATTTTATTGATAATTGAGTCAAGTGATTTTAGAAACCCCTATACTTACTTTTCTTAAACCATTTGTGTAACCAGTTCCTACATCTTGAGAAAGTCTGGATATGACCCTTAACAAGATTTTGAGTACTCGTGAAGGATGGAATATCTCTATAATGTATGGATCTATTACTCTCGTTAAAGAGACTCATACTACTAAGAAAATCTAAAGGATAAAAATTAAAAATGTTCTATTTATTAGTGAAAATGCTATTGGTAATCAAGAAGTAGAAGAAGAAGCCGATGAATCTACCATGCCTACAGCTAAAATAAAATTGTGTGTATAATTTTGAGAACCATATCATTTAAAATAATTTGTTCAGGTTGATGAGAAAAAAGTAGTTGATGTAAATCAACCACTATATGAAGATCAAAGTGTAAAATTACACCAAGATATATCTTACCTATTTTTAACAAATCATGTTAGCTCTATGATACCTATTGTCGATCTTAATGCTACTGATGAGTGAGATCATTTATGATATTCGATTCTAATGTAAATGGTTAATCTAGTGAAAATTTATTTTAGAGAGTATCATGTTGAAGTGGGGAATCTTTTTGAACATATAATTTCAAAGTAATAGATACTCTCAAAAATATTGTATTGATTCAACTATAATATATCATGTAGATACCCACTTATTAGAAAGATGTGTTCTCGAAAAATGTTTTTTATATATTTAAAGTGTTGATTCAATTGGTTATATATAAATTCTCAAAAATAATCCCCTGATGATTCTTATTTCCATGTATATTTCAATAATTCTAAAGTAGAATCACTGTTTGAAAATTTCTCTCATGCTATAGATACATGTATTACTAGAATCACCTCCTTGTAGTGAGATGCTTTCAAAATATGTTTTTAATAACTTAAATTTATACTAGTTTCTAAATAAGAGTATTCTAATCATTCCGAGATACCTAATAAATAGAATAGACTAGTCCTAGAAATAGATTAGATCTCTGCTCAAGTAAGAATCTCTAATAATCAAGGATTATTCAGTGAATGGTCAAAAAGATATGAATTTTATTATCAATAGGTTAGGAAAAATTATTGGATCATTGGAAAATAACTTTTTTATCTTAGATTAAAAGTTAGGACCTTAACATTATATCATTTCTAGAAACATGGTATTAGATTGTTCTTATAATTAAGAATATTATTTTTATGAGATAAAGGAATATTGTGTTACCTCTATGGGTAAATAATTTTCAGTTTCCCCGAACATTTATACTCCTACTGATTATTCAATTAGTTTATCATAAAATAATTTTGAGGTTTCGATGAATTTAATGTTCTGTTGTAAAAAGAAGGGATATTTGTAAAAAATCTTGGAAATTTTTTCCATATGACATGGAATTGATATAAAACCTTTATTTACTATTAAATAATGACATGGTAAACAAGATTGATATGGGTAAAAATTCATTATATCATCTATGAGGTAGATGTTGTAACCCCCTAGGTTTTTAAGAATTATTTTTTGAATAAATTAAAATTATTTAATGGATTGTGTTATATGCTACAAAATGTTATGCTTTATTTATAAACAACACTAATTCTATCTTTTAGAACATGCATAATTGATTTAATCTTATGGTACGTGCAATACCGTTCTCATTAGATAATTTACATTACACAAAAGACTGAGTTTTACCAAACTACAATATACTATTCATATTATTATTGAATATTATTATAGTTATCACCTAGTCGTTGAAATGTATGTTATGAAAATGATTAAAAAAATTTATAATATACTGTTAATTCATGTCTATAAAATTAATTCTTTCATAACCAATTAATAATAAATAAAAGTAAGAACTATTTAAAAATAATGAAATTTATTTTCTGAAAAACTATGTTTTTTGAACCAACATGTTTTATCTCAGTAAATTAAAAAAACCAATATAGATAATTAATTTTAATTAACATTAAATATGATATATTAAATCAACTATTTAACATTCAATGTATGTGTTTTCTGGACAAGTGATAAGAATAAAACCAATTTTTTTCGTAAATGATGTATTTTTCAAAATGGTAGTTTACCTATTTTTAATAGAGAACTTATTTTAAACATAATTTTTGACACTTTTATAATTTATATTTAAAAAATTAACTTCATTTTTTATCATGAAACATGAAACTTTCTTTGGTTTAATTTTCTTTATTTTTATGAAAGTATTTCTTTTTCGGTCAATAGTTGTAATTACTGAATCTTAATTGAAAACTTTATTTTTGTTCAAATTATTTATACAGTTAAATTATATTTTAAATTGTTTCTAAAGTATAATTAAATTAATTATAAATATATTAATATGATTTAGTTTATTATAATATATTCGATATTGAAATTGGACATAAAAAACATTGTAATCTTTTGAACAATTCTTTTTAACTTTAAAAACCTCCATTTTTATTGCATCTGTTAGATTAATTTTTAATTAAATTATTTGACTTATGTGAATGAAATCTGGAAATAGGGATTCCATATTTGGAATCAGAATATTTATATTATCTAATAATACCTACATAATTTTTATCGCAACGATTAGTGAAAATGGTTAAAATTAATTAACACGGTTAAAGATAAAATGGGGTTTTGTGCATTATATGTGTTCATATTAAAATTAATTTTACAAAAACATAGATTTATTATTTTATGAATTATAAATAATAATTATATTTAGTGTGTATAAAGTATATAAGAAATTCTTTTTAATTATAATATTAATAGATAAATTACTTAGGTAAGTAAAAAGATACATGTTTCCTTGGTAAAAAATTTAAAGATAAAATTGAGTAAACTTAAAGAATAAGAAATATATTGAAAATTTTTTTATTTTATGTGGTGGAGGGTTTTCTCAACACTGTTATCCGTACTATCCATTATTGATCTATTTTGGTGGCTCATGAGATAAGATATAACTCCCAATAGTGAATACATTTAGGTATTTACAAGAAAGAAAATCCTCCTCCATTATAAAAGGGCATTCACTCTACCCACCTTTTCATACCTATGAAGCCATTTGGATAAAAAGAGAAAAAAACAATTCCCAAAATTCTTACCCTCATCCTTGAGGAATTATTTAGTATAGAAAGAAAACCTTTGTGGGTTTTAGTGGAAACCTAAGGAGGATACCCAAAGAAGATGTATTGTTCTTCAAAAAAAATATTTATTTTACTTCCAACTCCACATCCTTCAATTTATCTTATAAGAAGATTATATAATAAACTAATTACATTAAAAAAATTTATATTTTGTTATACTAAGGGTATTACCTATAACCACACACACTTATATTAAATGGGTTACGAAATCATCATCCATGTGTACAAAAAACTACCGCCACATGAACTAATGCTGTTTGTTTTTCCATTAACACATTTAAAGTTTAGGAATAATGATGAAATACTAATTAGATTTGAAATATATTATTTTAATGATGTTATTATTATTTATTAATTTTTATAATTCACATACTTTCATGCTTTCCAATTTGTGGGAATACGATAAGTTCATTCATGTGTATGACATGCTACTACCTCGCGAAGCGATGTGATTCATTCATGCTATACATGGAATGTATTAAGGATTATTTTATTAAAAATATGTTATATAGATCTAATTAAAATTATTATTTGATGAGATTATATCATATAATCTCCTTTATTTCAATCCTATAAGTAAATAAAAACATCATTTATACGTACAAATGGGCTATTGTCTTCAGAAACGGTGTATTTCATTTCCTATTTCTTTATTTTATGGATTAATATAAATAGGAGAGACATCGATCAGATATGGAAGATGAAAATATGCTGAGTACTGGTGTAGTGATGATCGACAATAAGGATGACGATGTTAGGCCGACTTCAATGAGCGGTGAGACGGAAACATGGCCAATGACGATGACATTGGTGGATGGTCTCGCCAGTAACTTACTCTGATGTGATGATGGGGACACATGATGTTAGGGTTATTGACTCAATGTTATTGTGTAGAGTTAGGAGGATGCATGTAATTAAGAATTGGTTTGGTATTGATTTATCTTGATGTTTTAAAATCGAAAAATTGAATGGTAATATGGAATGTTCGTGTACTGTGTTGTGGATATTCTTTTTTGAATTTAGATATTTTGTTTGTATAGTTACCAGTCAACCTTAAAATGGATTTTTAGAAAATTGAAAAAAATGGACTTGGAGGAGGAGGATAATATAAATACATATATAATGAATATATATGATATTAATATCATTGTTATCATCCTGTATATTATTTAATCATGATCTAAGTAATAAGACAAAAATGACAAGTTAAAACTTGTATGAAAAAACTAAGAAGTTGTTACCCAAAATATAACATTTACATGGAATTATAAAAAAATGGGCAATATAATGTCATAAGTAAATAAAAAATGGTTTTATATGTATTAATATGGTTCTGTGAAATATTTACAAGAAACATATATGATAAGTGTCAATACATAAAGAAAAGGTATTTCTAATCTCACCTTTATTTATATGATAATTATGAAATATTCACTACTCATTTATTTTTTGTGGTTAATATACTACCATATGACATATTATATCATAAATTTCATTTATTTTATATTACTAAAAATTTTAATTGATGTCATTCTTTTATAGGGACTACTATGACAAATCTACTCAAATAGTAAGGGATTTCCATCTCACTTTTATTTTCTGTGAGATAAAATCCTTGTTCACCACCTACTTTTTATATTTGGTGTGTAAATTAACCATGGATTTATTTTATGATTCTCATTAAGAGAATTATTTCGATTTAAATAAACATTTTAGGATTTCTCTTTCATGGGTTTTACACTTAAAACATTACCGACACGTGAATGGGGTTTTTGTCTCAATTTTCTTTATTTGAGTTGTAAGATTTTTATGCACTTATATTATTTAATTATGTGTATATACAAACCATTTCACATGTAATATCATTAATTTTCTCATCCTTATGATATATTACATTTCATTTTATGTTATTCTTTCTTGGGGTTTATGATTCAATGTTTGAAAAGTGGTGAGAGTTTATTGTTACAATTTCATTATTTATAACTATTTTATATAATAATGCTTCCATTTATAAAATATCATGATCCATATATCAATAATTATCATTAATTTTATTTTCCTACATTTATTCATTTTTTCTTTAAGTATTGAACACTTTCGATACATTTTAAACTTAATTTAATTAAGAAAATGTTTTAATAAAATCTATGTTTATTTATATCTTAATTCAGAAATATGTTTTCTTTTAAAACAACATTTTAAAAAAATAATTGCAAAAGTGTTTTTTAACCTATTAAAAATTATTTATTAAATAAAATTTTACTATTTTTTCTTTTTTTAAAATGTATTCAAAGGAATCTTCTTGTCATTTTCCGATCAAGGTAAATTTTTAATCTTTTTTTATAGAGTAAAAAAGGAATGTTCATTTAACATGTACCATATGTATAGATTTACCCACCATAATGAAAATAATTTTATTAAATATTCATTTTGATGTTTAAAATATTATTTTTAAATATTTTTTTCTAATATTTTGAAAATTCATTATTTTTAAAGTGGTTTTCAAATAAAAAGCATTTCAAAAATGTTATAAATTTTTAAATGTGTTTTTCATTGAGGAAATGATATTTCCCTCAAGAAATGATTTAAATGATCTTTTAAAATTATTTTCTATATTAAGATAAAATTAATTTTTTACTCATGCCTTATTGGGAATATGGTCCAATAGTACCATTCATATTCTATCTCTGAATGGTTTATGTTTTGAGGGAATTAGGTTTATAAAACATGATTCTCTTCCACAGGTTATATGCTTACGAAAACTTCTTTTATTCATAGGTTATTCTATGATTAAATGATTATTAAAACTATATCTTTTCCATAGGTTAATATGTGATGAAATATATTTCATACCCATTTCATTTCATGGGTTATGATACGATTAATGTTTTTGATCTTGTAGCACACATATGTATGATTTTATTATGTGAACGATGAGAACTACATCTCCCTCCAAATCATTGGGTAAGGATTTATATCTCATGTGACAGGCGTGGATGGAATGGGGAGTAAAACCTATTCAGTAATTGACTTTTTCCACTAATATAGTCTTGGGTTTGAACCTTGACTGCTAATATGGTTTGGGGAGTGATCCCATTCTACAAGGATAAGCTTGGAAGTGAACCTTGAATACTATGATTTTATACATAAATATGATTACATATTCATAATGTTATGTATAAACCTGTTTACATGTCCATAATGTTTTTCATGGACCCAATTAAATGTCTTTAACTTAATGAGTGAACTTTTTTCTATTTATACATGTTCAATATGATATATGATTATGATTATGCCATAAATATGTGTCTTATACCAGTTTTATGATTTCATGGATCATGTTATTAGATTCCCTTTTGATTCATATCTTATTCACTACCAATATTTATTCGATGACTCATGATTATGATATGTGATATGTTGGGTATGATCTTAAAATGTATTCTCATGTTATCATACCCTTATGTTCATGTTATTCTTACATATCTACAACATTTACCCTTACTAAGCCTATGTGATAACCCTTTCCTATGTTTTCTTTCCCTAAGTTATATAAAAAGGTTATAAGTATGAGTACTAAATGAGAAGACCTTTTTAGGAAACATTGAATATCTTTCAGTAAGTTTGGAGACCACGTTCCATGTTTCTAATGACCCTAAACTATTATGGTGATTAGGCATGAGTTTGTGTAATGTAATGAATATTCATAAAAAATTATTTTACATCCATGTATGTTAAGCCCTGGGTCTCTATAATTTGTGTTAAATAAAAGTTTTAGTCTTCCTTTGGAATCTAGGATAAGAAAACTTTATTGACATACCTAGGGATATTTCTAAGGACATGTATAGGGATTTATGTAAGGATTATTTAAGGATGAGTCAAAGTTTAAGAAAATTTCAAAAAAATTCGGTAAAGGATTGATAGATTGGTTTCAAAGAAATTACTACACAATTTGGATAATACAAGTGGATGTGGCTTAAAGAACATATATAACTAGGGGTAAAAACTATAAAAAACTATATTGAGATATAATCGATTGGGAATTGGTACATGACAATGGTCCATTTTTCACACCTAGTTTGACACACCTATTGGATATGCTTTGAAAATTCATAATATCTCTATAAACCATAAAAATTGATTAAATAAACTAGGAATATGAATAACCTAGTATAGACATAAGGTGTGAGAGATTAAAGAATATGTGTTTATGATTTAGATATCATTTATGTAAAATTTTAAGGATTATTTTGTTTCAAAATATGATTAGTGTTACTTAAACAATGTTTTTTGGTTTTATTTAATGAAGGGAACCCAAAGGAACAAGGTTAAAATTGAATGAGATGAATAATTTACTAATGAGAATCCAAATGGGATGATAACTGGTGTAAAAGATGTTATGAATATTCAAAATATTTTTTCACAAAACATGACTGAAAATGTGCACCTTAACCAACTATCAGAGTCACCAAAGAATATAAGGATGGATTTCCCTTAGTGTTTTGTTAATGGAGACTATGGAATAAATAAGATTTAGTTATATATATGTTGAGAATGTGGGAATAATAAGACAAGGGAATGACTTAGAGGTATAATAAAATGTTTTGAGTGTGAAAAAGGACACAGAGAAAGTAATTAAAAAGGGAAATTTAAAAGTTCAGTCAACATAATGGATGTAAATGATAGTCTTCGTAAGTTATTATTAATGGTGGAATGTTTTAAATTTGGAATTAATGGGAATTATGAAAATTTATGTCTTATGTGGAAATATTGTGAAGAGGATCAATAAGTTTGTATAAGTACTGGATTTTTCTAATTGATGATGAAAATACTATGATTTAATTATGAAAGGATTAAAGAATAAAATGATGAATCATAGTTAATAATTTGAGAAGGAATTTTTATGATTAAAGTATTTATTATTGGGATTCAAGAATTATGAATTATATACGGATTTTTCTGTATTAGTTTTCCATTAAGGAGTTGAAATATTATGTTTAATGATGCTGATAGATAAGATAATTGATTTAATGGAAATGTTATATTTTAGGGAAAACACTTGATTAAGGGATGTTAACCCCTAATATGTTTCAGATATTGATAAAATGGTGTTTAGTTTGGAAAATGGGATTTTTGATAAGAATAAATTAAATTGGATTATACTTATTACATTGTAATAGGTTAATGATTTATTAAAAAAGTGGTTTATGTCATTATAGAGTCAGTTTACAACATATTTGGAGTTATATAATATATTTAATAATCTATAATCTATGTAAGGAATGAAGAATTATTAATTATTTAAATATGGTTTTGTGGTAATTTAGTTTATTAATATGTTTATAGAGAATACATGATGAAGGTATTCCCATTTTTTGTATGTGACAATCTAAAGATACATTATCATATATGAGAGGTATTATTGCCAAACTGATTTTGAAAAATTTAGTGATATTCCTTAAAATTTTGGATATGCATCATTTATAAGGTTCTAAAGGATTACCTATTTTGATATGGTTTAATTTGAAAATTGAAAGAGGTTTTATATGTTAATTTAGAATTTATCCATAAGAATATTTATGCATATTAAATAACCTATGGTAACCATTTTTTTAATGATAATTGAAGAAAGATGTAATGAAATATCATTCTACCTAGGGATATTTTGATCTGTTAGTTTTTTAGGGAAAAAAATTCACCTTCATTTATCAGATTAAGAGATGAAGTGGAATTTTTCAAGGCACAACCAAAGGGTGAGATTTTTTAGATGAAATTGTGTGAAATTAAGTATGTATATTTTGTTGTGAAAATTTATCAACAATAGAAAAAAACTCTTGAATGAAAAATTTTATCCCATTACCTTCAATTATGATGTATCAAATTTCCCCTTATATAATCATAGTTTAATGTTTTGTGATCATTAACTATCTATAAATCACACACTTTCTTATAATTAGTGATCTCTGTTACTCTCAATTATTATTAATTATTTTCTTCTATGTCCAAATATTCACTTCTCACCTATGTTATCCTTTATTAAAACATTGTTATGAGTTACTATGGGTAACCATTATATTTCAAACATCCCCATTTTAAATGATGTTTTAGTACTATTTTTATTGATGTGGGTTTCTATGAAATGAACTTTTATGTATTAAACCTTTTATGATGTAGAAACAATTTGAGGAAAAAATTAGTCTTTATGGGGGTTGAATATAACATGATGAGTTTTTATGAATTTATTTTTAAAATAAATTAAAATTATTTTATTCCTTTCATTACACACTACACCAAGGTAATCTTTATTTACACGCAATGCTAATTTTATCTTGCAGTACACACAATATCGAGTTCCTTTTATATCGTGCATTACCACTATGATAAAAAATTCCCTAGTTAGATGGTTTTTTTAAGTCTATAGGGGGTTATAACCCCCTATAATGACCTTAGTAGCATTTGTGGGGGAACTTTCACCAATATACCCACCCAATCATAATTGGGGAAGTTTTTAATAAGCGTTGGTAAATTGAATCCCAATTTAGAAGTGGATATTTTAGAGGGGGTTTAAAACCCCTCTAATTTTGAGCTAAAATTTTAGAATATAGATGATTGAAGAGTGGTCATGACCGCCTCTAAACACATGTCAAGTTTAGAGGTGGTGAGAACCACCTATAAATCAAAACAATTAGATGATGTTAGCTATAATCATCTTTAAAGGTATGTCAAATTTAGAGGTAGTATGAGCTGCCTATAAATTGAAACAATTAGAGGCTGTTATCTCAAACCACGCCTCTAAACTTGATTTTTTTCCATTTTCAACACCCCCACACACACACTTTGACCTCCCACCAGATCCACCCCATTGTCCTTGGAAACTCCCCATTCCCCACCCTTTTTCCCCAGACACCCCCAGACCCCATCCTTAGTCAACAGACACCCCATACCCCAACCCTTGCCTGCTGAAACCCCACAAACGCCCCCTTGTCCATGTATCCAGGCCCCTCTATCCACACACACCCCACTAGAGCCCAGAGGTACCACCCCTATTCCGCGAACACTAATAGGAACTCCTTCCCCCTGTCGAAGGAGACCCACCCTCCTAGAAAACCCCCACACTCCTCACAACTTCATACGTATTGCACCTCCCCAAAATAGTCCGGAGTAAAACTTTCCTAGGTGGGATTTGAAACTGTGTCATTTAGGTAAACACTCTTCACCAATACCACTCATCCACCATGAGTTTGTTTAATATACATGACATAATTAATTTATTTAGATACATAAATATATAAAAATGTACGATAATATATAAGTGTATATAAATATAAATAATACAATATATTTGGGTATATATGTATATATATATCTTTTTATATATAATATATATAAGTAGTTACATTTACATATATAAATATAAATTTATACATATATTTATAAATACATTTATTTTTGTTTGTGTATGTGCATGTGTAAATTTATATATATAATAAAATTATAATATAAATATTTATGTAATTATTTTTATATACTTATATGTGTGTGTAGGAATAATATTATTAATTATTATTATTATGAAACATCTTTTTTAAACTAAAATAACTATATGTTGGTTTAATAAATAATATTCATTTATTTTATAATTTATATTATACATATATTATATTAAATAGATTTATATTATATATGTACATATATGCTTATATACATTTATATAATATCATGTATACACATATATACACACACAAAATTACATATTTTCATATAATTGTAAATTTATTATATAATTTATATATATATAATAAAATAATTTAAAATTTATTTGATATTCGAGAATATATATAAAATAATTATATAATAGATATAAATTTATATGTTATAAAACATTTATAATATAATATATATAATATAATTATATAAATTGTATATTTTTATTTAATTTTTTCTATATTATATATATTTGTATACATAATATTATATAAATGTATTTATACATAACTATACAATAAAAATGAATTTAATATACTTTATGCATAATATGTATCATAATATAAATGAATTTAAAAAATGAAAAATAATTATAAATAAACATATAAATTTTATATATTTGAATTAATATATCTATAATTACATTTATATAATATATACAGATATTTATATTTGTATACATTTTTTATATGTATAATTATTTATTTAAATTATTTTGATAATTTATTTAAATACATTTATATAATATTTTTAGGTAATATATATATATACACACACATACACACACACACACACATGAATATTTACACATATATATTATAAAACATTAATTCATGTGGGATTTATTTAGAAGAATAGAGGGGGTTTAAAACCCCCTTTAATCTAAGAGATTAGAAGAGGTTCATGAAACCATTATAATTTATTAAAGTAGCGAGGGATCAAAACCCCCTATAATTAAGGGATTAGTGGCGATTCCTAAACCCCCACTAATGTCATAAATTAGAGGGGGTTCAAAATCCCCTTTAATTTAATAAATTAAAAGGGGTCCAGAACCCCCTTTAATTCCATAAATTAGAGGATGTTCAAAACCCCATCTAATCAAAAGAATTAGTGGCAGTTCATGAACCCCCACTATTTCCATGACAAAAATTCTATTACACACACACAAACATCCTCTCAAATACAAATTAATGTTATATATATATCCCCTAAAAATAAAAATGAATCATATATATGTATATATATATATGTAGAGCCTCTAAAATTCATCTGAATATATAGTGTTGGATCGAATATGTAGATGTATATGTATATTAGATGGAACAATACAAGAGGGGGGTGAATTGTAGGTTTAAAAACTTTGTGTTTAAACACATAATAAATTAGTTTAAATGATCTTAAACTAATACAATTCACAAAAAAAACAAACAACCACAATTGTATTGAATATAAAGGTATGATATGATGTAATACTATAATAAAAGTAAAGAAATTGTATTCAAGATGAATACAAAAATCAGAGTAATACAAAAGAGAATGATTTTGCCATAAAGCGTATAGAAACAATCGATACAATATGTAACTGTATGAATGCAACTGATACAATTACAAATGAAAATAAAACGAAGATAGGAAATGATACAATTCCCTTTCTAAAACAAACGGAAGCGGAAATGTAAAAGTATTACAATTATTTTAACCCAAAGAGTAGGGTTATCCCTTCACCTAGGATAAGAGGTCTGTCTTACCACCACCTTGGTAAGCCTTCGATACGATGATCGGTACGTCTGTCTTGCTATCCCCGCAGGCCTTCGATACGATGATCGGTATATCTGTCTTGCTATCCCCACAAGCCCTTGATTTTGCAGGTAATCAGCACCTCTATCTTTTAATCACTTGAAAGCCCTTGATACGATGATCGGTAGCACCGTCTTCCTATCCCCGATAGCCCTTGATCGTTATCACCTGATCGGACGCACAAGGAAAAACAAAGCATTTATAGAAATACAGACTAAGAACGTGCTGTTCACATTTTGTAATCTCAAGGCTTTCACATGAAGCAAGAGAGAAGTCACATTATTTCTCTAGAACTTGATATAAGCAAAGTCGCACACACATGTATATTTTTGACTTCAAATGACCTCTTATTTATAGGCCTCTGGTTCCAACGGTCATATTTCCCCCAACGGTCATTTTTCTTCAAAAAACTCGGAGGGACTTGGACACCTGACATTATAACGGTCATATTGAAACAGAAAACATGACATCGTTTTGATTAGTTTATAACTAACTACAAAACATCATTTTGGTTAAAACAAGAGATATATGAAGATGATAAACACGAGTCTAATTCAATTGAAACATGTTTTTTTACTAAGAACTAAAACAAGCAAGTAATGAAAGCAAAGTATGGGTATTATAAGTATTAATGTGTAATGTTTTGAAATGATACAAAGTGAGTAGATTTATAAGACTTGGTACGATTAACAGAGTAAATAAAACTTCCTGTCAGCACAAAAATTATAGTCAGTACAATCAGTATGGTCAGTTAGATCCGCATGGTTCGTACGATCAGTATGGTCAGTACGATCAGCATGGTCAGTACGATCAGTATGGTCTGTACGATCAGCATGGTCAGTACGATCAGCATGGTCATTACAATCAACATGGTCAGTACTATCAGCTTGGTAAAAGATATTTGTGATTTCCAAAACAAGATATAAAAGTCAAAATAGAAATTTTGACTCAACAATATCCCCTTTTTTGGAAAGCACAAAACCCAAAGTAAAAACAAAAAGAAATACTTATCTCCCCCTGAGTTATTGGAAAATCTTATGAATATGAAAATGAATACAACTAACTCCCACTTAGGTATGTATTTTCCTAAGGATTGTATTCACAGATTTTCCTTGAATTAGAAGTGTTTGCTTTAAAACACTCCCTTTTTAAAAAACATTCTCCCCCTTTGTGATTTACAAAAATAATGGGGTAATCTTTATTTTCCTGAAAGAGTTAGAGAAAAGAAAATAAGGACAAAGAAAAGGATAAGATAAATCTCACTATGATAACAAAAGTTTATAGAGTCCATTAAAAAGAAAACAATACAACAATAATTTGTTTTATCATTCCTTTTCCTTCTTTATCAACTCATGAAGAAGAACTTTCATCTTTTTGATTTCCTTCTTGTCTTCAGATATAGAATCACCCTGATATTTGAGAATCTCTTGTTGGTCGGCAAAAATCTGATCTTGATTCTTGATGGTCTCCTCCTGGACTCTTATTACTTGTTCAAGAGTATCTATTCTGTTTTTTAAATTCTTGTTGTGTTTGGATAACACAAAATTTTGTTTCTTCAACAAAACTAATTCATCTTAAAAGGACGAAACCCTTGTCAAATCTGACTGAAAATCATTCATTCTCTCTTGAAAATCTTTCACTGAAGGAATATCGGCTCCATGGGTATATGACAAAAGATTCAGTCTTTCAACAGTTTCTTTATCATGATTATTGAAAGGAATTGTGAGATCATTTGAAAGTATTATTAAGTCTTCAATTGAAACTTCATAATCATTCACTGAGCATTTTGTTTTGTATGAACATTTAGTCATTCTATTACAGGCCTTCTTATGAGCTGCCGAACTTTCAGATAGAACTTTCAAATCATCTTCAACTGAAAAAAACCTCTTTCTTAATACTCTTACAGAACCAAACTTTTTTTTATAATTTTCAATAATGAAATAAATTTTTCGTTCAAGCATGGGAAAATAAGGAATGGTCTTCTCAATTATCCTTAAAAAATGAATAATTTAATCAGTCTTCTTTAGAGAAATTTTCTATTCTGAGTCAGTATCCTCATCGTACGAATCTAGTTCATTTGATCGGCTTGAGTCTGCAACTAGATTTTTTCCTTTTTCTTTTTCAATCACCTTTCTTTATTATTACACTTTATCACTGATAAAAATTTATTTCTTAGTATGAGAATATTGAGGATGTTGATTCCCTTGGGAAAGAATTCTTTCTGGAGTTTCAAAAGATTCAGCTGGTGCTTGATCGGCATGAGGAACTTGTTGAATACCTTCACTCTATTTTTCAAACGATTCTTCTCTAATGTTCTTTGAGCTCTGAAGGAATTCCATAATTAAATCTCCTTCCTCTTCTTCAACTTCTTGAATTTCATTCAGAATTTGTTTCCCTTTCTCTTTCTCTGGAAAACCATGTACGATTGGTTCTTGATATACTTCTTCGGCTACTTGAGCACTACCATCCTCAACCATTTTCATGATTTTTGAAGCATAAAATTTATGTGCTTTTCTTTTCAAAAGAATATTCTTTTTCTTTTCTTCTTGAAGGGTATCCTCAACCCTTAATCTCTCAGCAAAAGCTTCAGCTGGGTCAAGACCGAACTTTAGATTGCCTTCCTTTCTCTGTTCTCTTTCTTTTCTCCACCTTACCACAAACTCCTGACTGTACTTAGGTTTCTTCTTTGGATTTAAACTAGTTTGCAGATCTGACTTTTGAGGAGCACCAAGAGATGGATTGTCTTTGGCTGGCATAGGTGTCGATTGATTTTGAACCAATTCAGCTTCTGAACCCTTAACAAAAAGCTTTGAATTCTGATCAAAACATTCATTCAACTTTTTCAAGGTACTATTACTTATCTAGGAAGGCTTCAGCTCTTTCAATTTTCCTTTCAAAGGAATATTGAAAAACTTCATGCTCTCAAGAATGAACTTTGTTAGAATAGCTGGATACATTATCAGATGGGATTTAATTTCCCCAAGACTTTACATTCTTGATTGTTTCAATGACGTATCCCATGAGATTTACTTTTCTCATGTTAACAAGATAGTTAAGCATGAAAATATCAGAAACTTTCAGAGTTTCTCTATCCCCTTTCCATGAGATAAGAAAAGCTTGCATCCAAAGATCCACAAATCTATTTTCTGGAGAATGATGATCCACTTTACTCTTTTCTTCATTTATCAGAAATAATGACTTTTTAGAACTTTCTTTGTTAAACGTACCAACTTCCTCTGGAATTTTATGAGATGGACAAATAGAATCACCTTCTACTGGAAAATTTAGAAAGTGGGAAGCTTTTTTGATAGACATTAATATCTTTCTATCATACACTGCAAAATGGATAGTCATGTTCTTGTCGAAAGATAAAGTTTTGTAGAACTAACTGACTTCATCAATAAGAACGGGATCTTGAGACACTGGTTTTTCAACACAAAAATGCTCCCAGTCTTGAAACAAAACAATTCTGTTGATTATTGAATCGTACGAATCAAAGAAGTCATGAGAAACTAACCATTCTCTGAAAAAGTCTTTTTCTGAAAAATTCTTGGAAGACATTTCAGCAGGAGTGTTAGCAGAGGACTGAGACATATAGTTGAAGATCCTATGAAGTCTTAAAACAGGGAGGCCAAGCTTCAAAAAAAAATTAGAATAACCGGTGTGGGTTTGAGGAAGGGGGGGGGGGATCTATTTATAGGCAACAAAATAAATGACCATTGGTCTTCTACAGTTGAGATTAGAAGAAAATAAATCAATGGATAAGATTAAAATGAAGAATTTTTTTTAAAAACAAGGAAGTATGTACCTACTGGACATCATAAGGTAATTGTTGGTTTAAGTAGTATTATTAGTGAAAGAGAAAAAACAAGTGTACGAAGAGATAGAATACAACTAATTGTCATGCCGATGGAAAACAAAGTCATTACCATTGACTGACGTGCCAATGGAAAACAAAATCGTTACCATGAACTGACGTTCCAATGGAAAAGAAATTCATTACCATGAACGGACGTGCCGATGGAAAATAAATTCATTACTATGAACGGATGTACCAATGGAAAAGAAGTTCATTACCATGAACAGACGTGCTGATGGAAAAGAAATTCATTACCATGAACAGATGTGCCGATGGAAAAGAAATTCATTACCATTAACGGACGTGCTGAT
Organism: Viscum album; assembly: GCA_963277665.1. NCBI lineage: Eukaryota > Viridiplantae > Streptophyta > Magnoliopsida > Santalales > Viscaceae > Viscum > Viscum album. Next base: position 742,715,024 of record OY728155.1, on the reverse strand, counting down.
GGAAAAGTAATTCATTACCATGAACGGACGTGCCGATGAAAAAGAAATTCATTACGATGAACAGACGTGCCGATGGAAAGGAAATTCATTACCATGAATAGACATGCCAATGAAAAAGTAATTCATTACCATGAATGGACGTACCGATGGAAAATAAATTCATTACCATGAACGGACGTGCCGAGGGAAAAAAAATTCATTACCATGAACAGACATGCTGATGGAAAAGAAATTAATTTCCATGAATGGGCAGGTAAATAATAATAAGTAAACAGTCAATAAGATAAACAGAAAGGTAAATAATTAAACAGTAAAAACGATAAACAGAGAGGTAAATAATAATAAGTGAACAGTCAATACGATTAACAGAAAGGAAAAAAACAGACCAGGAGAAAAATCTAATAAAAAAATGTTCTCCCCATTTTTAAGAGGAGTTTTTTTAATGTAAGGAGAGGTAGAAAACATGAAGTAGATATGAATGATTAGTTTAATGTAATCATTCCTAGCTTCTATTTTATACACTCAAATCTATCGGAAGGTAATGGTTTTGTAAAAATATTAGCAAGTTGTTCTTGCATTCCGATGAATTGTAAAATAATATCTCCTTTTTGTGTGTGATCCCTAAGAAAGTGATGCCTAACATCTATGTGTTTTTCACGAGATTGATGTGATGAGTTCTTACTAAGATCTATAGTACTAGTATTATCACAATGAATTTGAGTTTTGGAAAAACTCAATCCATAATCAGTGAGTGTGTGTTGCATCCAAAACACTTGAGCACAACAACTTCCAGCTGCTACATATTCAGCTTTAGCAGTGGAAAGTGATACTGAGTTGTGTTTCTTGCATGACCAGGAGACCAGAGAATCTCCTAAGAAATGACATGTTCCAGATGTACTTTTTCTATCCATTCTACAACCACCAAAGTCAGAATCTGTAAAACTTTTTAAAACAAAATCATTTCCAGAAGAGTAAAAAAGACATAAATCCACAATTACTTTTAAATACCGATAAATTTTTTCAGGACTTTTAAATAAGAGTCTTTTGGATTATATTGGTATCTTGCACATAAGCATACAGAAAACATTAAATCTGGTCGACTGGATGTCAAGTATAACAATATTTTTATCATACCTCTAAAAATTGTTTGATCTACTGGTTTCCCAGTTTCATCAAGATCTAGTGTATTTGTGGTACCGATTGGAGTGCTAATACTTTTAGTACTGTCATAACCATAATTTTTGAGTAAATATTTTATATACTTATGTTGAGATATATATGTTCCTTCTGGTTTTTGTGAAATTTGAAAACCTAAAAAGACTGTTAACTCACCCATCATACTCATTTCAAACTCAGATTTCATTAAGTTGGAAAAATAATCAGTTAAAGATTGCTGAGTTGATCCAAATATGATGTCATCAACATAAATTTGAAAAATCAAAGCATTTTTATTTTCTATTTTTATAAAAAGGGTTGGATCCAATGTACCTTTTGAATAATTGTTTTGTATAAGAAATCTTGTAAGTCTATCATACCATTCTCTAGGGGCTTGTTTAAGACCGTATAAAGCCTTGGTAAGTTTAAAAACATGATTAGGATGTTTTGGGTCTAGAAAACCAGAGGGTTGTTCGAAAAACACTTCTTCTTGAACAAAACCATTTAGAAAAGCACATTTAACATCCATTTGAAATAGTTTGAAATTAAAGTACGCTGCAAAGGCTAATAGAATACAAATAGATTAAAGTCTAGATACTGGAGCATATGTTTCTTCGTAGTCTATTCCCTCTTGTCGATTATAGCACTTAGCAACAAGTCTTGCTTAATTTCATACAATGATTCCATTTTCGTCACATTTGTTTCTGAAAACCCATTTTACACTAATTATAGTTTTTTCTTTAGGTCTTTCAACTAGAGTCCAGACTTGATTCCTTTCAAATTCATTTAGTTCATCTTGCATTGATTTAATCCAATCTTCATTACCTAAGGCCTCACTTGGACTTTTAGCTTCGAATTGTGAAAGAAAGGAAAGATGTTCTATTTCATTTCTTAAGGAATTTCTGGTCCTTAAAGGTTGATTTTCATAACCAATGATATTATCACTAGGATGATTCCTAAGGAACAATTGATTAGGGTTTTGAAAAACCTGTTCATCAACATATGGGAGAAATTATTCTTGGGTAAAAGTTTCAGGAACACTTTCTTGAAAATTTTCATTATTAGAAAAATCTTCTTATAGAGGTTGACAAACATTTTTAGAAAACACATCCGAGGATGTAGGTTGGAGTTGGTTTAAAACAAAAGGATCAGTTTCATCAAATTTAACATGCACTATTTCTTCAACAGTACAAAAGTTATTATTGAAAACTCTATATGCCTTAGAAGTTGTAGAATATCCTATAAAGATCCCTTCATAATATTTTTGTTCAAATTTGTGCAGTTTATCTTTAGTATTCAGGATGAATAATTTTCACCCAAAATTTTTGAAGTATGAAACTTTAGTTTTTCGTCTAGTCCACAATTCATAAGGTGTTTTATTAAGAAAAGGTCTGGTTAAAACACGATTTATAGTATAACAAGCAGTACTTACAGCTTCCTCCCAAATTTTCTTAGAAATTGAGTATTCACTCAACCTAGTTCTTGTCATTTCCTGAAGAATAAGATTTCTCCTCTCAACAACACCATTTTGCTGAGGAGTTCTTGGAGCTAAGAAATTATGAGTAATACCTTTCTTACTACAAAAAGTTTCAAAATCTGAATTTTGAAATTCCCCACCGTGATCACTATGAATAATGATCAATGGTAGGTTTTTCTCATTTTTAACTAGAGCTCTAAAGATTTTGAAATAGGGAAAGGCTTCAGATTTTTTCGATATAAAATAGACCCATGCAAATCTAGTAAAGTCATCAACTAAAAAAAATACATAGTATTTTCCTCCAATACTTCCAGTTTGTGAAGGACCAAAAATATCCATATGCACTAGCTTTAATGCATTAGAAGTTGAAACTTCATTAATTGATTTAAAGCTAGATTTATGTTGCTTACCAAATTGAGAAGGATAACAGAGTTTTGAAGAATCATATCTAAGATCTGGTAGTCCCTTCACAAGTCTTTTATTGAATGTTTACAAAGGTTTCTCAGGTAGCAGTGTCCTAGTCTTCTTTTCTATATCTATAATTGGTCTTCTATTGCACTTAAGAAGGGTAAATTTTGGCTCCTAAGGTATTTTAAGTTAATAGTGTATACATTCTCTTACCTATGGGCAGATAGAATGAACTCATCCTTGGAATTGTGAACTAGACACTTATCATTTCTAAAATTAAAAAGTTAACCTTCATGACATAATTGACTTATGCTGATGAGATTGTGTTTAAGACCTTTAACAAACAAAACATTTTAAATAAGAACTTTTCCAAGAAAAAAAATATTACCTATTCCAACAATTTTCCCTTGAGCATAATCTTTGAAGGTAACCTTTCCACCTTTTGTTTTGATGATATTTTCAAAGAAATATTTGTTTCCCGACATGTGTCGAGAACAACCACTATCCATGTACCAAATGTTCTTGTTGGTACACTTCTTATTTTACTGAAAAAGAAACAATTAATTTTTCGGAATCCAAGCTTGTTTGGACCCAGAATAGTTAGATAATAGAATTTTAGGTATCCACATTGTCTTGCAAAATGGGCTTTATGAAATCCTAAATACTGGGTTCTATTAAGAGAACAATCTCTTTTCCAGTGTCCTCCACATTGACACTTAGATAAAAAAGGAGTATTTTGAGGAAAAAAAATAGTTATTAATAAACACTGGTTTATAATGAGTATAACCAATACCAGAATGATTCCTCAAAGGTCTAATTTGAGAATACATTTTATCAAATTTTTCCTTGCCATAGGTAATGTTTGAAAAACATTTTTTCAAGGAAAAATTTCTGCCTTTAGTTTCAAAACTAAGTTCTTATCCTCCAAAACATTACATTTTGAACTAGAGTTAGGCTCTAAAACATCTTTCTTAGAAATTACATTTTAAAGATCCTTAAAATTTTTATCCTTATCATATTTGACTTTCTCAAGGGTATTTAAAATAATTTCAAAATTACAAGTTTTCATATCAAGATCATTAGAAAGATCTGATACTTCTTTAGTTAGAATTTGAATTCTTGAATTTGCTTTATCAAGATTTTTCTTGAGTTTAGAATTTTCATCCCCAAGTAATTTAGAAAACCTAGACACTTCTTTAAAAGAAGGTAAAGTATCATCTTCTGATGATGAATACTCATCTGAAGATTTATAATACGTATTATCAGTATAATTCATATTAAAAGAAAAATTTGTAATAGCTTCAGCATTGTGTACCTTAGCCATGAGACAATGATCTTCAATTGGTAATCTGGCTATAAGTCCAATAATCCTTTGTCCCGGGGACTCATATTCTGAAGAATTATCTGATGAACCGCTATAACTTGCACTCCAAGTATCATTCTCCTTCAAGAATTTCTTTGTCTTTTTCTTGTAATACTTTTTCTTATTTCTTTCAAAATGTTTCTCCTTTCTGCCATCTCTCTTCAGTAAAGGATAATCAAGCCTTATATGTTTTAATTTCTTGCATTCATAACATGTTACCTCTGAATCTTTCTTTTCCTTCATTTCTTTCTTTTTGAATCTGTATTGGAAGTCTTTCATTCCCACAATCTAGTTCATCCTTCGAGCAAGATTGGCTAACTCATTATCTAAAAGATCACAATCACTTGAATCAGACATAACATCTTTTTTTTTCTTTGGACCATGTTATACTTTTAGGTGTTTTAGTTTTAGATGTATTAGTAAAATCTATACTTCCATTTCCATTTTTCTTCTTGTTGAAATCAGAATCTCTTTTCATTATTGTCTCATGCCATAGAAGAGTTCCAAAGAGTTCATCAAGAGTAATCTGGGAAACTGTTCTGTTTTCCTCGATTGTAGTCCTTTTTGACTCCCATTCATTCGGCATTATATCAATAATCTTATCTACAAGACCTTCATCATCAGGAAATTTTTCTCCCATAGATTGTAAGCTGTTGACAATTTTCATAAATCATTGTTGTACTTTTCATACCGGCTCTCCATAAGGAAAAAGAAATCCATGATACTCTGCTCAAAGCATTGCTCTTCTTGTTTCTATAACCTTGGATGTACCAAAATGTATGAATTCAAATTTCTTCCAAATATAGTTGGCTGCTTCACAAGAAGATATCTGGATGTATATATTCATGGTCATAGTACATAGAAAAGTATTGCATACCTTGTAATTTAGTTGATATTCTTGCTTATCTTGATTAGTGAAAGTACTGACTTCTTTGTCATGGATTTTGTAACCTCCAGTAAGCATAATAAAATTGTCTACACCAGTACAGATAAAGAATGTCTTCATCCGATCTCTCTAGTACTCATAATCATTCACATTAAATATAGGTGGTCTACAAGAATTTATATTTTCAATATACCCAATATTTATTCATGCCATCTAATAACAAAACTTTTCCACTCCACATGTTAGTTTAGTAAATAATTGAAATAGTAATATGAAACAATAAGGGCCTGTAGTACAAATTAGTGGAAACCTCTTCTGATACCAATCGTTGGATCGAATATGTAGATGTATATGTATATTATATGGAACAATACAGAAGGGGGGGGGGGTGTGAATTATAGGTTTAAAAACTTTGTGTTTAAACAAATAAGAAATTAGTTTAAATGATCTTAACCTAATACAATTCACATAAAAAACAAACAACCACAATTGTACTGAATATAAAGGTATGATATGATTTAATACTATAAAAAAATTGAAGCAATTGTATTGAATATGAATATAATAATCAGAGTAATACAAAAGAGACGGATTCTACCATAAAGTGTATAGAATCAATTGATACAATATGTAACTGTATGAATGTAATTGATACAATTACAAATGAAAATGAAATGAAGAAAGGAAACAATAAAATTCATTTTTGAAAACAAACAGCAACGGAAGTATAAAAGTATTACAATTCTTTTAACCCAAAGAGTAGGGTCATCATTTCACCTAGGATAAGAGGTCTGTCTTACCACCACCTTGGTAATCCCTCGATACGATGATCGGTACGTCTGTCTTGCTATCCCCGTAAGCCTTCGATACGATGATCGGTATGTCTGTCTTGATATCCCCATAAGCCCTTGATTTTGCACGTAATTGACACCTATGTCTTTCAATCACTTGAAAGCCCTCGATACGGTGATCAGTAGCACCGTCTGCCTATCCTCAACAGCCCTCAATCGTTAACACCTAATCAGAAGCACAAGGCAAAATAAAGCATTTATAGAAATACACACTAAGAACGAGCCGTTCACATTTTGTAATCTCAAGGCTTTCGCACGAATCAAGAGAGAAGTCAGAGTATCTCTGTAGAACTTGATATAAGAAAAGTCTCACACAAATGTATATTTTTGACTTCAAATGACCTCCCATTTATAGGCCTCGGGTTCCAATGGTCATATTTCCTCCAATGGTCATTTTTCTCCGAAAAACTCGGAGGGACTTGGACACCTGGAATTATAACGGTCATATTGAAAAAGAAAACACGAAATCGTTTTGATTAGTTTATAACTAACTACACGACATCGTTTTGATTAAAACAAGAGATATATGAAGATGATAAACATGAGTCTGATTCAAATGAAACACGTTTTTGACTATGAAACAAAACAAGAAAGTAATGAAAGCAGAGTATGAGTATTATAAGTATTACTGTGTAATGTTTTGAAACGATACAAAGTGAGTAGATTTATAAGACTTAGTATGATAAATAGAGTCAATACAATTTCCAGTTAGTATGGAAATTATAGTCAGTACGATCAGTATGGTCAGTATAATCAACATGATCAGTACGATCAGCATGGTCAGTACGATCAGCATGGTCAGTACGATCAGTATGGTCAGTACGATCAGCATGGTCAGTACTATCAGCATGGTCAGTACGATCAGCATGGTTAGTACAATCAACATGGTCAGTACGATTATCATGGTAAAATACATTTTTGATTTCCAAAACAAGATATAAAAGTCAAAAGATAACTTTTGACTCAACATATAGTTCCACTAATTATTAAATTAGCAGTAGGTTCTTCATAACTGCCTCTAAAATCGAACCACATATTTTAAAAAATAAGGATAAAAATATAGAGGGAGTTCAGAACCCCCTCTATATTCGATGATTAGTAGGGGTTTTGAATATACCTTTCTAATTCATGCAGAAAATGAATTTATTAAGGGTTTGAACAAAAAACTCTAAAAAACTGTCCCTAATCTACTGTTTTTTAGTACGAATGACCATATTTTTCCGAACTAAAATATATTATTAATATTATTATTAAAATATTAATATAGTTATAACCAACCCTTTGGAATTGCAGGTATGAGAAGGATTAAATAAATTATAAAAATAGGGTTCATTCATATTTATAATATGAGAACATTGGTTATTAATTATTTATAAATTAATGTAAGAACTATATGAAAATAAAAAGAATTATTTTATGAAAAATTATTTTTCTACGCACAATCATGTTTTGTCTAAATAAATTTTTAAAAAAGTTTTTTTGAATTATTTTAGTGAAATTTAAATATTTTATTCTCATTTTACTATTTAATATTCAACTAATGTGTATTTTAGACAAGACATATGAATAAATCCAAATTTACACATTAAATTATGTTCTTTTCTAAATGGTAGTTTTAATGCCTTGTAATGGTGCAATTGTTTTAAAACTAAAATTTGACAGTATAATAATTTATATTAGAAAAAATTAACTTCATTTTTTAAATTTGAGTGTCAAAATTTTCTTAGGGTTTTTTTTCGATTTTCATGAAAAGATTCATATTTTGATGAATAAAGAAAAATACTGAATTTTAATTTAGAATAGCCTTTTTATTAAATTTGTTTATATTGTTAAATTATATTTTAAATTGGTTTTAAGTAAAATTAGATTCAATAAACATTTATTAATTAATTTGTTTTTCATTTTAATAAATTTGATACTGAAATTAGATATAGAAACATTGTAAACTTTTGAATATATATTTTACTTTAAAAACCTAATTTCTCATTAGATTTGCAAGATTAATTATAAATTAAATTATTCCACTTATGTGAATGGAATTTTTATAAATATATTCCACTTTTTTAATAAGAATAATTTATATAATCTAATAAGTTCAAAATAATTTTTAACTATAATGACGAGTGGAAACATGTAAAATTAATTAACAAGATTAAGCTTAAAATGAGGATTTTCCCATTATAGGCATTTCTATTAAAATTAATTTGAAACAAAAAAATAATTTTTTTATTTAATTTAAATTATTATTTATAATTACTGGGTCTAAATTATCTAATAAAAATCTTTTTAATTATAATTTTAATCGATACATTACCTTGGTAAATAAAAAGATACAAGTTACCTTAGTAAAAATTATAAAGATAAAATTGAATAAACATAAATAATATAAGATAACTTGACAAAACAAATTTATTTTGTATTAAGAAGGAATTTATTGACAAATTCATGCCTCCCCTCCATTATTTTTTCTATTTTTTATAAAATGAGGTAAGGTAGACCTCCCAATAGTGCTTACTTTTCTTTATTTACAGGAATGTCCGTCTTCCATTATAAAAGAGAATTAACTCTTCCCACTTATTCACACCAATAAAGCCATTTACATAGACCCAAACCTGAAAAAAAAACTTCACAACTCACCTAAACTTTTCCTATAATTATTATTTTATTCACAAAGAAAACATTTTCTGGTTTCGGTATAAACATACGGAGGATACTCGAAGAAGAGGACATGTTCTTCTAAAAACAGATTTATTTAATTTCTTTATCCACCTCATTAAATTTATATTATGATATGATTATATAATAAATAGATTATATAAAATATAATTATATTTTTTTTATGTTATGTATATGACATAAAACCACACACACTATCATCAAATGAGTTATGTAATCATCGTTCATGTGTACAGAAGGATACTGTATCATGAACTGAGCTCATTCATTTTTCCATTACCAGCTTTCACAATTGAGAATAATAATGTTCATAATTTTTATATATGAAATATGTTATGTTTTTTTATTTTTTATTTTTTAATTTTTATATAACAAATAACCTCATGCTTTCCATTTTTTGTGAATACGATAACGACGTTCGTGTGTACTATGGATTACCGCCACACGAAGTGATGTGATTCGTTCACGCTATAAATAGAATGTTTAAGGATAAGTTTAATAAAAATATGTGATATATATCACATAAAAATAATTATTTAATGATAATATATCATATATTTCCTTTCGTTTAATCATATAATAAAATGAAAACAACATTGATACACACATACGACGTACCATCTCCATAAATGGTGTATTTTATTTTCAACTTATAAATTTTATGGATTATTTTAAATACATATATAATGAATATATATGATATTAATATAATTTTTATCATTCTGTTGATTTTGAAATCATGATCTCTGAAATATTACCAAAAATAACAAGTTAAAACACGTACGAAAAACAAAACGGGTATTACCCAAAACCTAACTCTATCATGAAATTGTTAATAAATGGGTAATATAAATTCATAAGTAAATACTATATTTTATTATAGTTATGAATATTTTTATGAGATATATATATATAATAAACTTATATTTATTATAAATGTGGATCAAATGAGTATTATTAGAGTTAATTCTTAAGGTAAGGGGGTTTATAGTCTCACCTTTATTTCTTCAAGACCTATACCATATTCACCACTCATTTATTTTGTGTTGTGTATATACTTACCTATGAAATTTTTATCCTGAATTTAGGTTATTTAATGATTTTAATAGTTTGAATTGATGATATTCTTTCATAGGGTTAACTATTACAAAATTACTCAACTATTAAGAGATTTCCATCTCACTTTTATTTTCCGTGAGACACAGGCCATGTTCGCCCCCTATTTCTTGTATGTAATGTGTATAATTACAAAGGATGTATTTTATTATTAGTATAAATAATCTTATTAGTATTTACATATTCATTTTAGGATATATATTTCACGTGGTTTGTGATTAAAACATTACCAAAGAGGTAAGGGGGTTTTGTCTTAATTTTCCTTGTTTGAGACATACGTAATGTTATACACCTATATTATTTAACAAGGTGTACAAACAAACCCTCATTAATGTAATATATATACTTTTTTCATCCTAATGATAATTTAAGTTTCATTTTATGTTATTTCTTCTTGAGGTTTATGATTCAAAGTTACCAAAGTGGTAAGAGTTTGTTGCTACAATCTAATCATTTATGAGGGTTGTTTATGATTATGCTTCTATTTATTAAATATTTTGTTCCATACCTCATTAAATATAATGAATTTAATTTTTTTATAGTTATTCAAGATATCTTCAAGTAATGGTAATATTTTTTCATGATTTTATACTTAAAATAATTAATAATTGTTAATGAATAGAATCTTCATTAATTTCTCTCTTCGGTCGGAAATATATTTTCATTCAAAACCATTCTTTCTTAATACATTTTTAAATAATTTTTTTATGAATTTAAAAATAATTTATTAATTAAATTCAGACCCTTTTTTCCTTATTTTTTTCAAAGGAATATTCCTGTCATTTTTCAATCAGGTCACCTTTCAAAATATTTTACAATGAAAGAAGTAATGTTTGTCTAACATGTATGACATATATGTATTTACCCTCCTTCATGAACATCATTTATATGAAGCTTAATTTAAATGTTTACATGGTTAGTTTTAAATAATTATTTTCACTAATATTCTATAAATTCATTTCTAAATGTGGTTTTTAAATAAACGGTTTTTCAATAATGATTTATGCATTAAAAATAGTCTTTCAAAGTGAAAATTATATTTTTCTCATGAAATTTTTTAAATGATATTTCAAAATTATTATTTCACTAGGATCATATTATTTGGAGTTACTCGGGTCTTGATTGGAATATGATCTGAGTAATCACTTATACTCTTTCTCAGAATGGTTTATGTTTTTATGACATGATGTTTATGAAACTTTTTTTATCTTTGAAAAGTTATATACTCATGAAACCCACTTATTTTCATGGGTTATGCAATGATTAAATGATTATAAAACCAGTTTCTTTTCAATAAGTTATGATATTATTAAATTTTTATGATTCTCTTTCTATTTCATGGGTTTTTATAGGATTAATGATTATGATATTGTGGCACACATATGTATGATTTCATTTTGGGAAGGGTGGGACCTATATTTACATGAAATTTATTATGTAAATATTTATATCTCATGATATAGATATGGGTGGAATGGGGAGTAAACCTAGTTTATCAAAGGATGTTTTCTGCTAAGATGGTATTTGGAGTGAACCTTGACTACTAAGATGGTTTAGGGAGTGAACCCATTCCACTAAGATGTAATTTGAAGTTAACCATGAATACTATGATGTTATATGTGAAAATGATTAATTGTCCACAATGTTATGTATAAAAATAATTACATGTTCATAATATTATTAATGGACATAGTTACATGTCCATAAGTTTATGCAAGGAGTGGATTTCATGTCCTTAACTTAATGAGTGAACCTATTTCTATTTGTACATGTTCAAAAAGTTATAAGAGTATGTGTATTCCTAAAATATAAGTCTTATACTAACTTTATGCTCTCATAGATCATGTTATTTGATTTCCTTATAATCTGTGTCTTATGAACTACCAATATTCATTCTATTTCTCATGATTATGATCTTTGATATGCTGGGTATGATCTAATTTTTTTTATTATTATCTCATACACTTATGTTCATGTTATGCTTACATAACTATTTTAATTACCCTTACTGGGAATCTGATCTAACCGTTTCTTATGTTTCATTTCCCCAGGTTATGATGAAATGTTTTGAAAATGAGTACTAAATGGGAGGATCTATGTAGGAAACTTTGAGGATATTTCATTATGGTTGAATATTGTTTTCCAAGTTTCCAAAGGCACTAGACTATTATAGTCGTCTGACATGTTTTTCTATATTGTGATGAATATTAATAAAAAACGATGTAGTATCCAAGTATGATAATCCCTATGTCACTATTGAAGTATTATGGGTATTTCCATTCATGATCATCTTCCCATCACATCCCAAAGGATCAAGGAAATATTTTATCTGGATGAGTTCTATTCAACAGTAATTCTCATGTTTTTTGAAGAAGTTTCATTTCATACTCCTACCCCTTCAATTAAGGTGCCTTTCACTCATGCCAACCCTTTGAAATTTCTAGGCATCATCTAGATTCTATCAATGTAAAATATATTTTATTAAGGATGGATCCTAGATATCAATCCATCCATAGAGGATCTTTTTTCAACTTGGGAACTATTATTAGATAGATTACATATTCCCTTATACCAACATCTTCCTTACTTACAGGGAAACCCCAATTTTTTAAGAATCCACCCATAAAAAGTCATATTGTACCACTTGACTTATTTGTTTCCTTCATTGTGTTTTAACCCATTTTTTGTTGATTCTCACAAAAAATTGAATGGTTTTTTGATCACGTGTTTTCAATTCATAACTGTTTTATTTCATTACTCGCTACTTTTTATTCTTATTATAATATGTTATTCTTGTTAGTTTTCTTCAAATTAATTATTTTTTCCATATATGTTCATACTGGATCCAATTTATAATCATATTAAAACTATTTACACTCTTTTATGTGTTATAATAATTATATTTCTACCTACCTTATTTTTTTAGCATCAAAAAATGGAGAGAGTTTAATCCTAAAACATTTGTTATAGAATCAAAATTTAACAAAGATTATTTGATTTCCAAATAAAATAAAATATTTTGTTAATTATTTTCTTTTATATTTTTTAACATTAAAAAGGGGGAAATTATTGGAAAAAACATTGTTGTTCCAACATATCTTAAGTTCTTATATGTTTTGATTGTTTACAAAATCCATGTTTATTTACTAACAAGTTTATCTTAGGTGTTTCATAATAATATTTCTTTCTATTTATAATTATTAATATTTATTCAGTGTAAAAATTCAAAAAGAATTTATCTTACACAAAGAAAAAAAATTCATTTTATGGACTTTTGAATTCAGTTTTTTGTTATTGGAATTTATATATTGTTTAATTTTATCTTACGCGTAAAACAATTCTCCTATGAAGTAAATTATATACTTACAATGAAATTTAAAATCCATGCTAAAGTATTTTATCTTACATAATATTACCATAAAATATTATCATTCTAAGTAAGTGAATTATCATATGAATTAAAAAAATTATCTTATGACTAAGTCAAGATCCAAATTAAAATTCACATTGAAATTCAAAAAATTAAATTATCTTATGAAGTGGATCATCCTTAAATGAATTATACTATTGAAAATTTATGCAAGATGATTATCATACAAAGTTTAACCTATCTTACAGATCAATATGATTATACTATAATCATTGGTTTGACCCCTTGATAAGTCAATTCATACTTTTATATGCATCTAAAATATAATTATCTAAAAACAAAAGATAACTTTTTAAAAATAGTCTTTCTTAAATGAATAGAAGGATTTGATTAAGGATATTTCTTTCATCTCTTCCATTTAATTTTATTCAACAATTGGAAAAGGACACACTCCATTAAGAACCAATATATTCAACTTTTGAAAATGATTCTTTACTCCTGAATTGTGATTATTGGGGGTGTTAAAGATACAATTAAAATTAGAAGATATAAAATGAAGGGTTTTATACTACATGAAAAGAGATAATATACATAAGGAAGAAATGATATATACTTCATACAACTATCTAGAATACAACAATTGAAGATGATCTATAATATTTTTTACTTACAAGATTATATCTCGTAATTGAATAACTTTTTAATCCTTAAAGAGCGTATTTTTATCTTTTTTAGACATATATTTATCTTATTTTAGTTAATAATTCAAAATATGTGTTGTAATTTTTTCCAAAATTAATTTATTCATCATTTTTTCTATCTAAACTCATTTTATTTGAGTTTAATATGGCCTTGGGCAGGTCTTGTAAATGGATATACCTTTGAAAATATATTTTTATTTTGTAACAAGTAAAAACCACTTTCACTCAATTGGGTAACAACTAGAAAAAGGGATGGTATTTTGAAATTCACCATACACATAGACTATATTTATGGAACATTACCTTATTTATTTATTTTTATTGTTTGTTATTATTAAAAAGGATTAAAACCTCCATACATGAATATTGTGGCTTTTAACTGAAATAAATTTTCATGAACTCAATTAACCCCATATTGAGTCTTTGTAGAGTTAGTATTGGGAAAAAACCTATCCCTTGGACATGTTTGATTAGAAGATCATAAGATGAATAATTTCAAAAGAAAAAATAAGTGCTTTAAAAATGAAAAGTCACACAATGAATGTAATTAAATAAAAAAACAATTGAACAATATAATTTATTGAGGTAGTGAATGGACCTATATTTCTTTTAAACAATATTATTCATTAGTCCCTTGAGCCCTCAATTTACAATTTATAGAGGATGAGTGTAACCTGCATTTAATATAATATTCGAGTACTTCAGGGAACAATTATCACATAAAACTGACTTAAAAGTTGAAAAATTATCTTCCTTTTGTATATTGGTTTAGGTTAATCTTCACTGTGTTCTTGAATGTAATGTTTAAAATCATAAGGTTATGAACATGTAATTCATAAGAGAAAATATGTATGTAGTTAAAAACAAAATTCAAGTTAGTATATTTAAAATATAGAGTGTATCATTTTTCATCAAAATAAATGATTTGAGTGATTTCATTTGGAAAAATGAATCAACATTTATGTTTTCACCTATGTCGATGTAATTTTGAGACTTTATACTCATTAAAATATTCTACAAATCCTTTACGTTTATCAATATAAATCTCGTCATCATGTTCGTGATGAAGAATTTTTTTGTCACACATATTTGATGGTTGATAAAATAATATAAAGAAGCCAAAGTGATTATCGTTCTAATTATACTCAAATGAGAAAGTGGGGAATAATTATCGAAGTAGTATATACCATCCTTTTGTTTAATCCACTTATAAACCAATATGGATTAATATTTATCATTGGTTCCATCTTGATTCTATTTCCTTATAAAGATCAATTCACATTAAATAATATTTTCTCAGGGAGGAAAATTAACTGATCCCCCAGGTTCTGTTAGAAAACATTGAGATAATTTTACTTCTTAGCACACTATTATGATTATTTCCATTAGATGACTACATGACATATCTAAGGGTTATAGGTTTATATAGGAAATTATAAGTAATTAAATCACTTACAAATTAATTAATAGCCTTCATCATTTTACTCCTCCTTGGTTCATCCACTTCCTTAGACCTATCAGGTCTTAAAATAATATTTTTATTTACACAAACATTTTTTAAATTAGTTATATATTTAAGAACGAATCATGATGTTAATGAATTATCTTATGTTTATTATTTGCGGGGTACTCTAATTTTAATGGGAAAACAACTTTAAATAAAGTCACATTAGAAAAGAAAATAATGATATTAAAATATATGTTGGGAATTATATAATTCACCACTAAGAAGCTTAAAGAAAAAAAATTAATAATATATCTATGAAAGAATACATTAACTATTTTATGACCTAGAATATTTATTTTGTACGATATGACTAGTAATTTTGCAAGACATCCACACACATGAAAATATAATAAGTTTGGGTTTATTATTTTATAGAAATAAAATATAGTGAGTTATTTATGTTTATGTGTAAATATATTCAGAATATATTAATTTATATTTTATTCTATCCCCATATATATATTTATTCAATACATAAGTCAAAAGATGCTAATCGATAATATCTTATAATTTTCTATTTTTTCATCTTGCTATCCTATTAGACTAATATAAAGGTGTATCTTCATGAATTATATATTTTTTTCATTAAATATTAAACAAATTAATTGGAAATATATTCTCCACAATTATTTAATATTAAGGATTTATGTCTGTTTTCAATTTTAAGTTTATCATAATTCTTGTAAATGATAAATTTTTCTAGTGCTTCTTCTTTACCTTTTAATATATAAACATGAAAATATCTATTACCATTATCGATGAAGGTGATAAAGTATTTATTATGATCCCTAGTCAAAATACATTGAATTCACAATTCTTTGTGTCTATCAATTCAAGAATTTTTTTATCCCTTTTATGAAAGATAATTTTCCGATTAATTTTTTTAATTTTTTTAATTTAATTAACAATATATATTTTTATCAAATCTAAGAAATGTATAAATATTGGATCTTGTAATGTCATGTAATGTATTCTAAGGTACTTTTTGTGCTTTATTTTTACCTTTAATTGGTCAATCCTTGATTTGAGGCCATTTTGGGAGTTCATAAAAAAATTTATAATCCCTTGGGTGAGTGCATAGTTTGTTCCTGGTTTGGGAATGCCATATGATTTTTCCTAGGGAAAAATGCGTTTAAGTAGGGTCTAATAGAATGGGGAGCATGGTTTGTCCCATAGTACCCCCTAGGTAGAGGGGTTGTGCTAGTTGGAACATGATTAAAGTAACCATGAATCCAAACTATGAACCCAAAATATAATCACTATATAGGGTTTATGGTTATGGTGTACAATTACTCCTAACCATGTAGCCATGCCTGAAAACCTTGTGCATGTGTGTTTACTTATCAATTTTTTTTTTAATTTTTGAACTCTGAGACCCTATTTTAGCCTCTAATAAACCCTTAACCTCATATTTTCTTCACCCTGTCCTTCCTTAGCATTCTATAGGATTATCTCTTGGGATTTAGGTGTATTTTATTCATTTTTGATGGATCATCTTGAGGTATGTTGTTTTTTTTATCATGTTTTCCCTTTTCTTCTTAGATACTAAATGGATCACTTATCCTATTTTCTTGTGGAACCCAACAATTTTCTGATTAATCTAGGGGTTTAATATAGTATTGATGTTTTTCTTGTTGATCTAGGATCGTGAGGACCCGATAAAATCTTCCCCAGTCTTCGTTGTTGATGGTGAATTGTTATACCTCCATTCTTGAGTTAGGTGTTTCTATAAAAAGGGATAATTATATGAATTGGATTTTATTCTTGTAAAATTACTTTTTTTTATTCATTGAATTAAATTTATTTGTGATTATCATGGATTTTTGGAAGTAAATATGGTTTTAAAGGGTGTTTTTATTTAAAAAAATGTCATCGTTCGCCTAGTGTTTGATTAAATTTTTAAAGGGTTATTTTGGTTTGGAAATGAGTTTTCAAACACCGAAGTTGATTTTTAAGGATTTTAAATTTTTTATAAATTGTGATCATGGTTTTGAAATGTACTTATAAATACTTTTCACCTTTGGAAACTTGGGATCATTGAGAACAAACATTCCACATGTAGTGTGCATAATGCCACTAGAGGTTTTTTTAAATTGAGAGACTGTAGAAGGAATAAATATCCATTAGTACCAACATATTCATATTTTTAGATAATTTATGTCTAGTACATATTATTATAGTGTAATTTCCAATATGGTTTACCTTTTAATTTATAGTTTATTTATTTCATGATGGATTTTTTTTATGGATTTTTGCTCACAGTTTTTCACAGGAGGTTGTATTATATTTCTTCACATGAAGGGTTATGTCATGGATATGTGTTTAATTTAATACCTTAAAATGTATGAATATAAATTCCTTATTTATCTCTTATACTTTTTATTTTATTTTATTAATTAATATGGAGTTAATTTATTAAATTCAAAAGGAAAATGATTAAAAAATGGGTTTGGAGTTATTAAAATTATTTATAAAATTATTTTTGTTTTAAAAGACAAAACTATTACATTATTATTATTGTAACATGTGTAAAATATATGGGGGTATCCTAATAGTATTTTTGTTAACACAATAATTTTTCCCTTGGTCGGTTGTATAATGTTTTTTAGAAATCTGGTAATGGGAAGGACATCATGTAGCATGTCATCTTTTCTTTACATCAATGCCTTCATAGTATATTTTTTTGTAGGTGACAGTTAGTTACGTGGAGACTTTTTGGTCATTTCATGTCATTTTTTTGATTTACCCTATTTTTATTGTGTTGAATGGATGATTATGTATTTATTTCTTATGAATTATACTATGGTTTTATATCTTTTTTGTTTTATATGAGACATGTTTTTACTATCTTTTTGCACCTTACCATTGGGATGGGAGAAAATGAGTGTCTTTTCTAGTTGAATCGAGTCGGTTCATTGATAATTGGTATCATATGAATTCTCCTCTTGATGTGGTTTAATACTACCTGAGATTGGTTCTATGTCCTATGTAGATATAAGTTAGGACCATTTGAATTTGGATAGTAAATTGGGGGGGGGGGGGTGTCCTTCTCCCATCCATGTCTAAACATGAGTTTCCATGGGTGGTTGGAAATTTATTACCATGTTTGAGTCTTGGATTTTAGGTTATTTGAATGAACTAAATGGGTATATTATTTAAATATACATGTTCCTTCAAGAACAATTAATTTTAAAACTTGTAATTTATAATTATTTAACTTCAAAATGTTTTAATGAATGGCCATGAATTCATGAAGTTGGTCTTAATATTTTAGAATATTCTCTAAAGATGATTGGTTGTTCTATTGTAATTTATAAAAAATTCCTCTATGAAGTTATCTTCTAAATCCAAGAGAGGAATCTATGAGACTAGATATGCAGGTGAATCCTACACTAGACCAATCTTTCATTGAAGCTGTAATCTATACAATTCAGTCTCTAGGTCTAGTGTGTGTCGAGAACCCATGAATTGTGTTGGATCATTGATCTAAATTATCTGAGAAACATCTGTATGTCTACCATGGTAAGAATGGAACCCTAGAATCTAAAGTATGTATTGAGAGGATTGAGTGGATCCTCAAATTTTTAAATACACTTGAATACTCTAAGGTGAGTTTCTCAACATATATTCTTATGGGATTTGGATCGAGATAGTTGGAATACATTGTGTCAGCAAAGTTTCATGAGGCTATTATCTAGATTTATTTCATGAAAATATCTAATTAACTATTTTACACTGAGATGTTGTGTGTTGTGAAGACCTAAGAATTTAGGAACTTGGAGTAAGGGTGGCAATCCATTTTGAAGTATTCCACCCATTTTCCTGAGATGGTGAATCAAGAACATACACTTTTCACTAAGGAGTACCTAAAGTATCAAATGATTGAGATAGAATTAATGTTGGATATTTAGTAGATATTAATTCTCATGTGTCTTCTAACCTTTGTGGAGCTAGTAATTAAATATTCATTTGCTGAGGCAGATATATCTAGAAAGATAGGTTTGGGTGGATCTTAGGTTGGTATTTTTGTTAGCTAGAGTATAATATATGGCTAGAAAAGAAAGTGAAAGGATTTTTGGTTTCCTTTAGGAACAGTTTTGGGGGCTTCATTAGGGTAGTATAAAGCTGTCCTATACTAGTGTGGAAGGCATGGTTATGACAATTTTTACTGTGTAATACTCTTAAGTCGTTTAACCATTCTAGAAAACCAGGTTACCTAAATAATTTTTGTAAATGGATATCACATTGAAGTATGGTAGGATCCATTTTCACCAAGGGATCATTTTTCCATACTTATCCTTCCATGTGTGGTGGGTCTAGTCGTCAAGTAAAGGGGTATGTTCTTGGGAATAAGACCAGATGAATTTTTTCTGAAGTGTATGTCACATAAGAACCTAAAGTACGAACAACTATTATTAGAGGTCTAATGTTTATTTTGTATTCTATGATGCTATATTTTCTTAATAGAGGCACTATTCATTACTTTATACCATCAATGTTAGTTGATGTGTTGGGATTACGTTTAGAACATTTTTTTTACTAGTTAGATCTTTCCATTACTTTTGTAATGATGTCCAAACAAGGTTTCAAGTGTCCCATCTATCATGTGTTGATATCCAACTTGAGAGTGGTGTATGAATTTTTAGTTTTTGATGTTGAAAAATTTGACCTGATATTTTTCATGGATTGGATAATAAAAATTAAGGTCTCGATAAAATGTTATCATCAATAGGTTTAGTTTTTTATCTTAAAATGTGGTCACTCATGTTATTTCTGGTGAGTGGGACTCTATATCGGGAATGGAGGGGATTATTGTTCCTTATTCTAGGGTAATATCATGCCAATTTTTAGAGATGTGTCTTAAATTTATTGACCCTTATTTTAGAAAACTGCTTCTTGCAGTGGTGAGTAAATACCTTAAGGTCATTTTGGATGATTTTTTCTAGCTTACGACTATAGAGAGAAGTTGAGTTTACCATTTACCTAGTTCATGGTACAATGCGCATTTCTGTTCCATCTTATTGAATATGACCTACTGAGTTGGCGGAAGTTTAATTCAAAATTGAGGATCTAAAGGAAAAGGGATATATTTTTCCTTGTGTGTCACCATTAAGATCACCTATCCTCAATTATAAGAATTCATAGAAGAGTCTCATACTTTGTGGGGATTATTGAAATTTAAATCAAGTGATTGTTAAGAAAAAAAATTCATTTACCAAGGATTGATAATATTTATGACCATAGTAGAGGGGCATGTTGGTTTTTAAATATTTAACATCAGCCAGAGTACTACCAGCTAAGATTCTAAAAATAGGGTATACCTAAGACAACACTTAGGAGTCGATATTGTCATTTTTTCTTTATATTAATTGCATTCCGTATCACTAATGATCCTTTAGTATTTATAGATTTTATGAAAAAATAGTTCATTAGATATGGGACTCATTTCTTATTGTGTTCATGGATTATGTATTAGTGTAAACTAAGACAAAGGAAGATCATATTGACCATTTTTAAATCATTATTCAAGCCTCAAAAGAACTTCATCTATATGGTAATATTTCCAAATGTGAGTTTTGGATTAGGGAAGTGAAATTTCCGGGGCATGTCATACCTAAGAGGGGAATATTTGTTCATCTTGAAAGGATAGAACAATTTATATCCAATGAGTAGAAAAAAAAACGAGTTTCATAAATGAATATTCTTGTGGTTTGGATTGTTACTATAGGAAATTTATTTAGCATTTCTCTAAGATCTCATATTTGATGACAAATATATCTCGTAAGGGTGTAAATTTTGAATGGAATGAAAAATTGTAGATATCCTTTGAGGAACTAATTGTGAGGTTGGATCCAACATTAGTTTTGGTTCTTTCAGAATTGGATTCAGTTTAGGATTTTTTTATTGATTCATTTTTTATGAGTTTAGGATATGTATTGATGTAGGGGAAATAAATAGTATCCTTTGACTATCACCAGTTATTCCCTCATGATAATACCTACCCTACCAATGATCATGATTTAACAATGATTATGGATATAATCAAAACATAGTGTCACTATCTATTTGGGGATTAGTTTACAATTTATTCTGATCATAAAATCCTAAAATATATTTTTACTTAGAGGTATCAAATATTTTAATAGAGATTGTGGGTGGAGTATATTTTGGAATTTTATTTTAATATTTCATAAACTCCAAGAAAGGGGAATGTGGTTTATGATCAGTTTAGTAGATAATTACTGACTCTAGCTATGTAAGAATAAATTTAATTGTGGTCTCTAATCAATTTTTTTACTGAGTTGATCTTGGGAGTGGAAAAGGATGTTGGACATGTGTTATGGGATTTGATAAAAGCTGGATCATATTTTGATGAGAGATTTGAAATTGAGAAGGTGACATACACCGAGTGAAAATTCTTTAGTAAATGCTTTTATAGTGGGGAGACCTTGGGCGAGTGGTCTCGATATCCCAGTGGAGCTTTATGATTCCATAAGATGTTTGTTTTTATGAATTCTCTAAGGTAGGAGTTGATATATTGTGGTCACCAGTGTTTAGGGTATATTCAACCTAGTGCTACAATAATATATCACAATGTGAGATGTTAGTTATTTTAGTATGGTATAGGGCATTCGATTGTATATTTTATCTTATGGTGTCTCTCTTGTTAGAAAATTTAGTGGGAACACCAGAGACCAACTAGTTTATTGAAATATTTTCCCATTTTGGAATGGAATTGGGATGATATTTCTCCAACTAGAAAATTAGGCTTCGACTAGAGTTTCTATTTCCACCATTTGGAATACCATGCCCGTAGGAATCCTATTTCTATAGTTTCTGAAAAACCTAGATATAGAACAATATATAGCCATGGATATATGAAACTGTAGTGATAGGTTTTGTGGGAAAACCCAAACAATGTTGGAACATTGAAGGAAAGGTCTATTTAAATGGGTTAAACCATGGTTTTATGTTTCCTATATACATAATTTCTAGAAAGCATGGCTATACGATAACGTATAACCACAATTATATGAAACTGTAGTGATAGGTTTTATGGGAAAACCCCCAAAATGTGGAATAATTGGTGGGAAAGGATTATTTTCATGGTTTTGTATACCATGGACATAAACACCTATTAATATAGTTTCAACAATAGCCATAGACACCTCTTTCC
Source organism: Viscum album (assembly GCA_963277665.1). NCBI lineage: Eukaryota > Viridiplantae > Streptophyta > Magnoliopsida > Santalales > Viscaceae > Viscum > Viscum album. The sequence goes on along the minus strand of OY728155.1, from coordinate 742,692,337 downwards.
ATGGTTTAATGTGTCTTCATAGGTGAATACTTCCATTGTTTAATGTGTGGCCATAAACACATATTGAAATTTGCTGTGTTCATAGACCATATAAATTCGAAACATATATTATCAAAATTATATTTTCACCTATGAAAAAGGCGATGGTTAAAATATCTTTATATTCCTGACTTTGATTTGGTGTAAAAAATGTGAAAATAGAATTATTTGGTAGATGAATGAAGCTGGAAATCATATACTCAATTAGCCAAAGAAGATTGTGATTAGTTGTAATTAATGGGTGTGATTGCATATAATAATTTTTATTACATTGATTATGGTGAATTAAAAATCATTTACCAGGTTAATCTTATTATGGTCTAGTCTGAACTTGTTATGGACTCTCAAATAGTGGATCCTAACTATCTTAACTTTTTGTTAGATATTATTATAGGGGATACCATTCATGAATGAAAAGAAGATAATAAATCAGTGTTTCTTTTTCATGATGAAACGGTTTTCCAAAATCATGTGAAGAATTTTTTTTCTACGTACCATTACATGAAATGGTTTTTTCATCAAATCGTTTATAAGATTTATTAGGTTTTTCGATCCCATTTATAATAGTATGAAATGAAAAAGAAAGTGGTAGAGTTTGTCTCGAGATTCCTTAATTATAATTAGGTCAAAGATGGGTACCAATGACCATCTAGTTTGTTTCACTCTTAATACACCCCTTTGTAGAAATGGGAGCATATAAGAATATATTTTGTCAGAAATCTACCAAGATTGGGGTAGAAAAAAATTCCCTATGAATGATTATTTATTGAATCACAATGTTAGATCAATTTATCCCTATTTAAGAATCCAATAAAGTTGAAGAATTGAAAAAACTCAACATTCAAGAAATAATAATGTTTCATGGAATATCAATTTTGATCTTATCTAGCTTAGATCCTCGTTTTACCTTTTGGATTTGGAAATATTTACAACTAGATTCTATTACCATGTTAACCCTCAAAAAATCATATCATCCTCAAATGGATGGAAAATTTGAATGTACAATACCAACCTTAGAAGTCATGATCCAAGATTGTGTTATGAATTTTAAAGGGTCATGGGAGGATCATATACCATTAGAGGAGTTAATTTACAAAAACTGTTATCAGGACTCAATGCATATAGATCCTTTTGAAAAATTGTATAGTTATCCAAGTAAATCTCTCCTTTATTGGGTAGAGACCATAGAAAATATTTTTTTGTAACCTATCCCTATTCAAGATATGACTAAATAAATTTAGATTATTAGAAAATGGATTGTGATCCCTTAGATCCATCAAAAAGCTTATATGAACCATCATCATTGTTTGTTATCATTTTATGTGGGGGTTATGTGTTATGGAAAGTCTTTTTGAGGGTAGGAAAGGTAAATTTTATCCTCAGTACATCAACCCTTTTGAAATAATAGAACAGATTAATAATGTGGCTTGTCTTTTGGATTTGACACTATTGTTTGAATCCATACACAATGTATTTCGTTTATCTCAATTTATGAAGTATCAACCTAATCCTAACCATGTGATTTGATGAGACCACGTTGATATTTCACCAGATACTACTTTGATACAAATGTCAATACACATTATATATTGATAATATAAATTCTTATGAATAAGGATTATCTATTTGGTGTGAGTTTTATATAAGAATTGTCAGATCTAAGAGGAAATTTGACAATATGAAAAAGAATTTCCAGAACAATAGCACAAAATGGGTGATGTGTAAATAGTCCTCTTTGAACTGTTGGACCACCCATGGTTATCTCGATGTATCTGTGAAGATAGTGTCATCCCACCATCTCTATAATCCACAACTATTACATAATTTTATTAAAAACCTGATCTTCATGGAATGTTTCCTAGTCATGTTTGCATGGAAGCTTCAAGTTAGTATTTTATTGACTAGGATGTTCTGGTTTGGATGCCCAATTTTAATGGAATATTTACAACAAAATAAGTTACAGGATACCACAAGCCTTTTATTCATCCATACCAATCATTTCTTACTTGGAAAATAAAGAAGGGAAGACACCCACTACAGGTCATGTTTCAGCGGGATGACCTTTATTGGGCCACGGTCTTCCCATTCTACTTGGAAGATGATGAAACTCATTCTCACCTATTAGTTTCATGTAATTTTTTATGCAGGATATGGGCGTATGTGTAGGAGACCTTCTATTTCTGAAACTCAATTCGGTTTGTTGAAGGGATTCTGCAGTCTGTATGCAAGGATAATTGTAGTGAGAAGGTCTACCCCCTCATATAGACTGTGGTCACCAGTGTTATTGATTACAATAGGAAGTCCATAAATTACTTTCCATTTAAAACCATCAAGACATTGTTACATGCTGATGTACAGTCTATACATAGTGCTATCAGAACTGCTTCAAACATTCAGACTGGGAGCATGAGGAATGATGTTTATGATCTTGTTCTGTTGATGTCTCTTGGTGTTAATGGTAGGATGAAGAAACCATAGGTGATGAAATATGTTCTATGGATTTCCATTATCCCCTAGTGGATAAAGGTCAATGTTGATGGAGATGCTTCTAGTAACCCTGGCCCCTCCGGTTGTGGTGGTGTTTTTCATACATATTAGGGATTTGTGAAAGGGTGTTTCTTCAATTTCATTGGAGATGGATTTTCTATTGAAGTAGATCTTTGGTATATGATATAAGTGATCCGGTATGATGTATATTTTGGTTGTCATGAATTATGGATAGATTAAAACTCATCTGTTGCAGTTGAAATTCTAAAAGATCGCTTAGAGAATGTTTCAGAGAAGTTGTTACCAGTCTAGACTAACTGGCTTCTGCTGATTGATTCTCTTTCCCTTGTGGTTACACATTCTTATCGCACATCTAATTAAGTTACATATTCCCTTTTGAAGAGAGAAATCTTTGAGGTCATCTCAAACTAGTCTTTTGTGTTACCTGATTTTTGTAATGAGATTAATCATGCTGATTCCTATGGTGAGGTATATAATCATCTTTGTAGAGTGGATATGTGATTTCCTACTTTGTAATGAATTTTATTTATATTATACTTTCCTAGGAGCATGTTCTTCTGACTCTTGATCTTATTAGTATTTTTTTAAATATTTTTTGATGGTTTTAGTTGGGTTTGGGGATCTTGAGTGAGTTTTAGGGATATTGTTGGTGGTATTGGCCTATTTTATGTCCACCACGGCTAAAAATGACTTTGGTGGTGTTTTTTTTATTCTTGGCATGTCCCTGTGCAGTGTGTTCAAAGAAAAAAATGCCTAGTTACTGGTCATGGTGGAGGGTGTGGCACCCTGGTTGGATCATTATTCCAAATAACGAGAGAGACATCACCACACCGTGGTCTAGAGCCTAATGATCCTAAAATTTCATGATTTTTCCCATTAGTGTATATTAGATGATTGTGGTGTGTCTCCCACATGTTGAACATTAGAAGGTTCCATTCCCTTCTTGGCCCCAACAGGTCATGGTTATGGTTAACCTCGTTACTGAAATAACTAATTTGTATTCGTATATTTAGGGCGGAGTTAAAGAACAAAATATTTTTTTATTAGGAGCGATTTATAATTTTAAATCACCTCTTATAACCATTGGATTCCCTTCTTTTATAGATATTAAAAATTTAGTGGTATAGGGTGAATAGTTGGATGTCTTCCCACACGTTTTTTGTAGAGTTTCTAGAGGTTGATTATTGGAGATATAGACTTTCCTATCCTGTGTTTTGTAATGACTTTTTCTCATGTTGGGTGGATTCTATTTAAGTAATCTATTATTGGAAGTGTAATGATTATATTTCTAAACTATCTTTCATGGACTTTTTATTGAAAATTAGTATTATACATTTTTTAAATTCCCTAACCTTAAGTAATTCATATGGATTTTTTAAATGGATTGCTTCTCAAAGGAATTTTGTTGAACCTTTTCCAAACATTATTTTTTATGTCTTGAGAATAAATTATCATATAAATATTGTATTTTTTGAAAATTAAAGAAATTTTTTAGTTTTTCTAAAAATTAATTATGATTTGTGGTCTTGGAATATATGGGTGGCATGTGTTCATATTTTCATTGTACGAGACCTTTTTTTGGTATAGGCTTGGTGCTCGGTTCCAATTTAGAATGATGGCTTATCATAAAGTGATGAATTGGTAAAGGATGAACCAACACTCATGAGTATTGGGATTTACATTTAGAATGCATGTGTGAAACATAGAGAAACATGTATGGGTTTGAAAAGTCTAATAAAAGAATTAACAAATTGTTCTAGTTCAATTTTTTTTCATTAACTCATATTTCTTATGCTGAACTATTTTGATATTTTCATAACATATTTTATATAAATTTTGATATAACTTGATTATGGTTATATTTGTGTTTTTGGAATGGTTTTGGTGGATTTTCTATTAGGTATGATCACCCTCCCCCATCATATTCACTTTTCTGAATATACCAACATTATTCTGTATGGAACATGTAAAAGGAAGGTATCATATTTCTCTAGTTCAGTATCATGGTGCCTCTACAATGGTATGTAGTTTGGAAATCTTTTGTTCTATTTTAGATTCATTGGAGTTATTCCACATCGATGTTGCAATGTTTGGACATATTTATGTTTTTAGTATTCATGTTGTTTTACTTGTTGATGATACTATCATAATGTAGTTTTATTTATTTCTATTTTATTTTTATAATCTATACCTCATGAATCATTTAGATGGGTTGGATTTTCTTATTTTATTATAGTTTTCATTTTCAATCTAAAAGGAAAAATCACCCCAATGTTCAGTTAATACATTTGAATATATTACGGGCCTTTGGTGTCTTGGGAATGTTACCTATTGTTGTTGGAACCTATAACAACACGAATTTTTATAAATAAAATCCCCCCTTTGATTCAATTAAATGTCTTATTATGTAATGTGGTTATAGAAAACACATTAATTTCTTTTGTTTTATAATATCCAATTATATTTAAATGACCATTAATAATATTTACTATTGATAATATAATCGTTAAACAGTGATCACATGATTATTATAAATACCAGGTTTTAACAAATCCAATTGGCATAGACCAAGGAAGTGACGACCTTAACCATTAGGATCATACCCTATGAAAAAAATTTATCAGATCTTCCGGATGAAATATCATTTCTGTGATTTTCCTTTGACCAAGCACAATCTATGACCCAATAACTTAATCATGATCAAAACTGTGTATGGGATAAGTTCAACCTCATTGAGATCACAACCCAAACCATGTTCACCAAACTTTCCCATGAAAGTATCACCATCACACACCTTACTATTAGTGATTTTTCTTGTGTATTAAAGGTATATGTATCAATACCCTATAAATATGTGTTTATACACTATTTTTCATTTAATAATTAATATATTTTAATCTTATTATTTTTACTTTATAAATGATTTTTATTTTGATATAATAAAGCAAACATTGTATTTTTGGTTAATATTCAAATTGATTTAATGAAATTATAAATTAATAGATTTTTTAAATAAATAATGTTTTCATGATATAACATTATAAAATAATATTTATCAAATATATATGATTAAATAATTTTTATGGAGTTAAATGTAATTTTTATTAGAGTTTGAAATCTGTTATTATCAAAAACCCGTAATTTTCAATGAATGTGGGTCATTATTCAAAAAATAAAAATTCACATATTTATAAAATTATTTATATATAATTAATAATATTTTTTAAATCATAATGTTGAAAATATCAAATGGTGAATTTTTCATAATTTTCTGAGATAGTCGAATTTTTGTGTAAAAATTTACTACCGTATAAATATAAATTGTCTTTTAGGACATAATAATATCCCAAATGTGACATAATAAGTAACATAAGTAGTATTCAGGACCAAATATTAAAATAATGTGATTTTAAGTTTATTTGAATTATTTTTTAAATCTTTTTTGAATCCTCCAAAACTTATGATATATTTTAAGGTTTTAAAATCAGTTCTTTAAGAGTGTAACCCGCATCCACATCACCAAGGTTAATATTTTAATAAGTTATGACTTTTTACTTCTAAAATATTTTAATACACTACCATTTATTATAATCCATGGTAAAAAACCATGGCATAGTGTGTGGTTTTGGATAATTTTTTATATAGAGTCCAAAACCTAAATAGTAAAGAAATCCCACTCCTTCCATATATAAACCCACCCAAGCTCGCATTTTTATTCAATAAAAATCATTTGATCACTTCCATACTCTTCCAAAATCTCTCTAAATTCCTCAAAATGTACACCCATGCTATAAAGAAGTCCTTCCCAATCCTTTGGATTCACACATTCATGTAAGGGATCCTCACCTCCCTCTCATTCTTTCAATTCAAGAACATTATTTGGAATTTGTCTTCTTAATTTAAATTATTTATATAGAAATTTACATTTGAAACTCCCCAATATTCAATGGATGTTATTTTAATGAGTTATTATTTATTATCTCTCATTTTATCCTTCACCCAAGTTGTTACTATTCAAAAATTCTATAAGGGTTTTCTCTCTTCCCATTTATATTCATGAACTCATTTTATTTTATGTCAATTAAATTAGATTTTATTTTTTTGGGATATGTTGTTCCATATTAATCTTAATTTACATCTAATGTATAAACCATGATAAACCATTTTAAATATCATTAATACCCCCATTATCCTTTATGTACACCCATTACCATGCAAAAATTTCAGAAGGGATCTTTTCCTCTATCCTCTTTATTAAAGTATCTTCTTTAACTTATATATTTTATCTTAATTTCCTTATGATTGTATATGTTTTTCCATATCCAAAATAATATAAAATTTATTTAAAAATTATGATATACCCTTTCTCTCTCATCAATCCCTTTTATGAATTTTTATGTATCGCTGATATGTTGCAGAAATTTCACTACGATTTTCCAAGAAAAAACAATTGTATAGTGAATACCATTCCCATTGTATATCAAAGGTATTCACCTTTATAAAAAAAGAATTATTTAATTGAGACTGAAATTTATATATTCCACATTACTTGATCATGGATTAAATTATTATGTTGAATGAATCCATGTTGTATGATCTATGTGGCACACTTATGCATGATAATGAAATGAATATGATGGGTGTTCCAAGAGAGAACTCAAATGCATTGGTTAATGATTAGTATCATGATATGTCATGTTGGGATAGGGATTGAACATTATTTATTTATGGAATTTTTCCCACCAAGACGTCATATTGGGTGTCTCCTTATCATATGTTTATGATGGAATGTTTTAAGTTGCCTCCACATTTCACATGATATGATTTTCATACTATATCATGTTTCTTTGTTCATGTTTATGATTCATAATATTTTTTTCCTCATTAATATGCATATTTTTTGACATAAATTATTCTATATATGTTATTCCATGTTTATTCCCTTACTGGGTTTTCTATATAACCGATTTTTTATATTTTTCCATAGGTTATTCCATGCAGATTTATTTTTTTTGGAATATTATCATCATGCCAAGGAAGTGTTGAATAATATTCTGTATTTTATATTATATGTTTTTATTTAATGTAACTAATTCCCTTAAACAATATAATTATTTATCTTTTAGGTTTAATTACATGTAATTTTCTCTATTAAAACATGAATTAATGTGTAATAAACAGGAGAGTTGTTATTGTTGGCATCAGAGGAAATGTTTAGTTATTTTTGGGATTAGAATTAGAAAACTATATGAAAAATACTCAAGGATAAGACAAATTATAAGTATAAATCCCTAAATTTTGGTTATTATTAAGTAAGTGGATTAACATTAAAATACATAAATGTCTAAATACTATAAGTAGAAATGGTTCTAGCATAGATGTACCAAGGAGTAACAACTCTGACAAGGTGTTTCAGCCCTAACTCAGGGTAACCTGCTACAGAAAAAGGGGCCTTAATATGAACCTTTTTGACACCCTCAGGGAATATTCATTGGTAAAATAATAATCACATTATGAACCATTATTAACTAAAAAAATACCATAATAATATATGTTAGGAAATAGATAATGGAAAACATATATTGATGCCTAGAAATTCATTAGTTTAGAAAGTATGAGTAACTTAAAATTAATACCTATAATTTCATTTAATTCCCCCTTTTCAGTTTAAAACTTTAAAAAAAATCCTCCCTAATTTTCCTTTTATTCTAGCTAATGTTCAGAAATAGGAATAACCATATAAATAATCAATAATATGGGAAATTTGATGACTGTACTAATGAGATTCCAAATCAAATGGGAGCATGAATCCTGACCTTTTTGACGATACTCTCTTAGTTGAATTAGGTTCAAAATAGAAACATGGAGCAGTAAGAGCATCTAAACACCCTGAAGACATAACAAGATGTGATTGAGATCTTTATGTGAAAAAGGCCTCCTATTTTCAATGGATCATCATATCCCTTAATTGTGAAAACATGGATCAACTCCATTGAGAATATATTATATATCTTTCAATGTTATGGACCAGAGAAGGTTCTTATAGATGTTTATCATATAGAGGTAGAAGATGATTAGTGGAGTACATTGATCAAAAAAATAAATTTTTAAGAATATAATGAAGAAAAGGAGTTGAAGGAATTGAGGAAAATGTTTTTTGATAAATATTTTACTCACACCCTCCAAATTAAAATATAAAGAGATTTAATTTCCCTCAAGGAAAGAGATGACTAATCTATCAGGGAATGTGGAGACAAATTCATAATACTTGCAAGATATGCCTCCAGTTTTCTTGTTACCCCATAATATAGGTTTAACCACTTCTTTTTTGGGATAAAACCTAATCTTTTAAAATTCACATAAATCCATGAATTTTATAGTCATGAATAAGTTTTTTATGTTCCATTAAATTCTAAATAGAGATAATCAAATCTCTAGGGTATCATGATCAAAATAAGAGGAAATTGGAGTTTAATTATAGAATTCTGATAGAGAGATCTAATGGTGAAATAAATTCAAACATCCTAGTTTTTAAGGTGTGGGAAAAAGAACATTAAAAATTTCCCTGAGGGAACAAATAAATACTTCAAGTATTGTATGTAATGATAGATTGACAATAATTTTCGAGTAGAGAAACCCATGAATACAATAGAAGAAATGAATGCTCCAAAAAACCCTCATCCCATTATCCAATGCTTCATCGATAAGGAACCATGGAACTTTGAAAATGAATTCCCTAAGACAATGGTTTTTAGAGACATCCAGTAACATCCAAGGAATCAAGGGTGAGATTTTTAAATCACTACTGTTGAAGTAAATCCTGATAATGAAGTGGTAATAGGTACCCTAGTTATTCATTCAAGAAAAGGGGACATAATGTTTTATTCGGGTTCTACACATTCCTTAATATCACAAAATTTTAGTAGAACTATCCAAAAACCACCACAAATCATGGAATTCGAGATGTTTGTGAAAATGGTAAATGGGAAAACTATTGCATCCCAAATATATATGTCCTCTCTAATCAATATTTGTGGTTTAAACTTCACGAATAACCTTTTCATACCCCTTTAGTGTAATTTGATGCAATTAGGGGCATGGATTGGCATTCCCTATATTGAGACAACATAAATGTTCATGAGAAGAAAATCACTCTCTCTATAGAAAATCAACCCTCGTTTATATACAATTGAAATGAGGAGAATTAATCTTCTTTCATTGAATCATCTAAAGTAAGGATATTATTTCCCTATAAGCAAGAGTATATTGAATAAACAATTGATTATAAGAAAGGAATAATTCTCAAAGACATGCCTATTATGAGAGAATATGATTCTTTGTTTTTCGAGGAATTTCCTAGTTTTCCTCATTACCGAGAGGTGAAATTTTTAATCGAGTGTATACCTGGGGTGTTGCTAATATACAAGACTCCATATTGTATAACTATTGTGAAAATTTAGGGGATAAATAAAAAACATAAGAAGAATATGGAAAAAGGGTTTATACACCCAAGTGCTTTACCATAGGGTGTACTAGTCCTCTTCATCAAGAAGAAGATTGGGTCAGTGCACCTTTGCATTGATTATCACGAGCTCAAACAGATCACAATAAAGAACAAGTATCGTTATATGTGGATTGATAACTAGTTAGATAAACTACATGGAGCGTAATACATCTCCATGGTGGATCTGTGGTTGGGATATGACTATGTTTGGGTGAAAAAAGAGGATATCACCAAGAATGCTTTTTGTAAAAGGTATGTACACTACATGTTTATAGTAATTCCATTAAGACTCACCAATGATCCAAAAATATTCAAGGACTTGAGGAATAGAGTCTTGAGAGATTACCTTGAAAAATATGTAGTAGTATTTATAGATGATATTATAATATAATCCAAGACCAAGGAGAATCATGAGGAGCATCTGAGCACTATGCTAAAGACCTTGTGGAAAGAGAATCTTTATTCAAAGTATAACAAGTGAGAATTCTGTTTGAATGAAGAATCACTCTTAGGGAATGTCTTGACAAGTAATGTGATATCTCTGTATCATTCAAAGAGAAAAAAAATAAAGGATGGATGAGGCTAAAATCTATGAAATATATCCATAGTTTTCTTGGGGTATCTAGATATTATTGCTGATTTGTGAGAAATGTTTCATGATTGTCAAACACTCTTACCAAGATAACTCAAAAGGGATTCAAGTTTTCTTGGAATAATGAATGTGAGTGAAGTTTCAATGAGTTGAAAATGAGTCTTATCACTTCCCCTGTTGTCACACTACCCAAAAGTGGAGAACCTTTCATAATATTCAACTATTCTTTGAAGATTGTATTGGGATATGTGATGATGAAAAATGAAAAATTCATAGCATATGCTTCAAGGTAGTTGAAACTTCACAAGTAGAACTATACAATTCATGATCTGGAGTTTGATTTTGTGATATTAATTGTGAAAATATTGTGGAATCATCTATTTAGGGATAAGGGAGATTTATATACACATCAAAAAAATTCTTAAATATATATTCACATAGACAAAGTTGAATAAGAACCAATGAAGATGGTTAGAGTGGATAAAGTTCTTTGACTTCTTAATCCACATCCATCCTAGTAAAGAGAATAAATAATTGGACGCTCCTTGTCGAATTGATCCAACAATTTTATCATTTATAGGAATTAATAAGGATCTTATATTCATAGAATTTATGAGGATGGGCATGGGGATCATAAAAGAATGAAAATGATCAATCCTTTCACAAATTATTTCATAACTGTCTCTTCCTGAAAGGTTAATGGATGATAAAAAAATGATGTGGCAATTTAGAGGAAAGTGGAAACTATAAGAAAAGGGAAATCCTCAGATTTCACTGTTAAGGAAGAAATAATTGTAAGATTTGGGTCAAGAATATGTGTTCTATCAAATCTTAGGTAGAATAAGGAACCATTAGATGATGTACACAGTTTAACCTTCTCCATTCACCGAGTAAATGCAAAATATATTGAGATTTCCGAGAGAAATATTGGTGGGAGTACATGAAGAAGGGGATCACAAAATATACATCAATGTGCCTGGTATGTTAGATAGTGAAGTCTGAAAGAAATAAGTCTAATGGGATGATGCAACCATTACCCATACCAATAAAGAAATAAGAAAACATAATCATAGACTTTATCACTGGACTTCCAAATACATCATAAGGAAACAATGATATATGGATTGTTGTGGATCATCTTACAAATATTGGACACTTCATTATGATTGAAGATGATTTATCATAGGATCAACATGCACTGATATACATTAGAGAAGTTGTGAGGCTATATGGAGTACCACTATCGATTGAGATCTATTAAGATCCAAGATTCACGTCTATGTTTTCTAAATTTCTCTGGAATGCTATAAACAATAAGTTGAACTTAAGTATGGATTAGCATCCTCAAAATCTTTGACAATCTAAGTGGACTATCTAAAAACTTTCAGATATGTTGAGATTATACTCAATTGACTTCAAAGGAGGATGGTCCAAACATCTTTCTCTGGCCCAGTTATCTTATAACAACAATTTCCACTCAATCATCCAAATGGATACCTATGAATCCATTTATTGAAACAGGAGTAGAACATCAGTATGTTGGGATGAAGTTTGGGAAAAAAGAATTTGGGTCTTGAAATGGTCAATGAAATGGTGGAGAAGATTAAGTCCATTCATTTGCACATCGAGGCTATCAGAATTCACAGAAGAGTTATGATAAAAATCATGGACAAGACTAAATTTTGGTTATAAATACATGGTATACATACTCATATATCATTGGAATAAATGGGTGATATTTGGGAATGAGGGAAATCTTATTCTAATATACATTGGCCCCTTTTAGATCCTTGATCACATCAGAGTGGTGGCTTATCTACTAGAACTCTCACCTAACCTATATCAATTACATGATGTATTACATGTATCCCTCTTGAGGAATTATATACCAAACCACTCACATGTACTCAATCCATAGGTAGTACCATTGGATAATGAATTTTCTTATGAATATCATCTAGTAGAGATCTCAGATCGTAGAGAAAAAGTTCTATGATGTAAGACAATGCACCTCGTCAATGTCTTGTGGAGAAACAACAAGTTTGAAGCAGAAACTTGGGAATTGGGAGAGGAGATAAAGAAGAGTTACCCTCATCTATTTTATTGTGGGAAAAGAAAATTTCAAGGGTGACATTTCTAAAGAGTGGAATATTGTAACATCCTGAACCATTATAAATAAAACTCCCATTTTTATTAAATTAAATATCTTATCAAGTAATGTTGTTATAGAAAAAAACATGAATTTATATTATTTTATTTTATATAGTTTGATTTAAATTGAATATAGGTATCTTTACCATTTATAATATATCCTTTGAACAATGAAAAGATGATTAGTATAAATATAGGGTTTTATCAAATATAATTGACATATATAAAGGAAGTGATGGCCTCAATCAGTAGGATCATACCCTATGAAGCTCATTTACCTAATCTTATAAAGAAGATTTCATTTCATGAATTTTACCTTGACCAAGCCTAATATGATATCAAATAGCATATGCATGAGTGAAACCATTTATGGGAGATGTTCAAGCTCATTGAGATCATGACCAAAACCATTTTCACTGAACCACCCCATGAAAGTCACACCATTGTGTATATTACTATTAGGGTGTTTGATATTGTATTAAATTAATATTTATCAACACCCTATCAATATGAGTTTGTACATTATATTTTATATAATAATGAATATATTTTTATCCTATTATGTTTACTTTATGAATGATTATTATTCTGATACAATAAAGCACATATTATAATTTTTGTTAACATTCAAATTGATTTAATGAATTTATTTATTAATGGATTTTTGAAATAAAAAATATTTTAATTAAATATTATTATTAAATAATTTTTATCAAATATATATGATCATATAATTTTTATGATGTTTAATGTAATTTTTTTTGGGTTCAAGAACTACTATTGCCAAAATCCAGTCATTTTAAACGAATATAGGTCATTATTTTAAAAGTAAAAATTCATATATTGATAAAAATATTTAGATAAAATGAATATTATTATTTTAATGATAATTTTTAAATTATTAAAATCTGTATATTTCATAATTTTATGAGACAGTCAAATTTTACGTAAAAATTAAATACTGTCTAAATATAACTAGTTTTTTATAACATCATAATGACCCAAATGTGACTTATTATGTAATATAAATGATATCCATGAACAAATATATGTTTTTAATAAAAAATAATGTGATTTCAATTTAATTTTATTTAATTTATAAAGCCTTTGTAAATCCTCCAAAACTTATGATATATTTTAAGGTTTTAAAATCATTTCATTATGAGTGTGACACACCTCCCTATCACCAATTTAAATATTTTCATAGTTTCAGGCCATGGAATTATAAAATAATGTAATACAATACTATTTATATAAAAACATTGGAAAAAACCATTGGATGGTTTATGTTTTTGGATATTTCATTTTGTAGTTTCCAAAACCAAAATAATAAACAAATATCCCCTTCCTTTTATAAACCCATCCAAGATCCAATTTATCTTCACTTAAACTCTTTTTAAACATCCATACTATACCCTCCACTCTTTATAATCCTAATAAGGTTCCCTAATCTCTCAATAAGTCCTTACCAAGCCTTTTGAGTCACACATTCAAGTAAGGGATCCCCAAATTTCTCTCATGCTTTCAATTCAAGCACCTTTTTTGGAATTTTTATTCTTACTTTCAATTTATTATGATTGAATTTATTTATAAACATAACATAATATCCATTTTTGGTTATTTTAATGAGTTATAATTTATTCTCCCTCATTTTTATCTTCATCTTAGCCGTTAATATATCAAAACTCTATAAGGGATTTATTTTTTCTCATTTCCATTCAAGAACTCCTTTTATGGTATGTATTTTAAATTACAGTTTATTTTGTTGGTATATGATAATACAAATTATTATTAAATTAAATTTTATGTATAAATTATATGATCCCCCCTTTCAATCGCATCAATACTCCGATGATCAATTATGTACACCCGTTACCATGCTGAAATTTCATAAGGGATCTTTTCCGTTCTCCTCTTTATTAAAGTATCTTTTTTAGCTTATGTATTTTATTATAATATACATATGATGTGATATGTTATTTCATATCACCCTTGCTATCCAATTTATGTAAAAATAATTAGATTTCCTTTCTTTCTAACCATTCGATTTTATGAATTTTTATTTGACACTGTTATGCTGCCATTTTTAACTGTGATTTTCCATGTCAAAATAATTGTGTAGTAAATACCGTACCCTTTTTCCTACCGAAGGTATTAAACATTATGAAAATATACATATTTTAAGGGAATTGAATATCTTTATTCTAAATTCTTTGATCATGGAATACATTATAATTATTAATGAATCCATGTTGTATAATCTATGTAGAACACTTAATGTTGATAATGAAATGTATATGATGGGTGTGCCAAGATAGTTTTCTAATGTATTGGGTGATGTTTAGTATCATGAGAAATTATCTTGAGATAGAGAGTGAACCTGATACTTTTGTTGTACTTTTTACACCATGATGTATTGAAGAATTTAGCCTTGTTATATGTTTATGATGCCATGTTTTATGTTTTTTCACATTTCCCTTGTAATAATTATAATGTTATATCATGTATCATTGTTCAGGTTTATGATTCCTACTCTTTTTATGCATCTTTGATATTCCAATTAATTAACATGTATTATCCTCTCCATTTAATTCAATTTTTAATTTCTTACTAGGCTTTATATCTCACCATTACTTATATATTTTCATGTTTATCCCATGTAGTTTTGTGTTCATGGGAATATTATGATCATGTCAAGGACATTTTCAACAATTTTTTTTATTACTTGTTATAAATTGTTTTGTAATGTACCTAATTCCCAAATACACTGGTCTTCAAGATTATGGGGGTTGTATTAAGTGTAGTTTTATGTAATAAAACTTTCATTAATTTTTACTAAAGAGTAGGTTTATTATAGTACACCTTACGCACCCTAACCTAAAGGTTTGGGTGGGTATTTTACAAAGATAGGGAAACAATGAAGCATAATTCAAGTTGAATATAGAGGTGTCTCTATTCTTTTGTTCTATTCTATTTTTTTCATTTTACATTTTTTTAGTTCATATTTATCAAAAATAGTCTTCCCCATTATTGTACAACTATAGGTTTAGTTAAAAAGAAAAAAATATGTTATTAAGATAGTGGATATATTATCTGAGATATTAATGAAATAACCCTCCTCATATTACCTAGCTACATTAATGGAGTTAAAAATTTTATTTTATTTTGAGTCCCATGATAACCTCCCATCCCTAAAAATTAATTTTAAGAATATATGTTTTTTTCAATGGATTTAGATATGGAATCCATGTGTAAAATTATTTTATAAATGACCTTGAACATTTTTTTATAATATTTTAATGAATAAATATTCTTGATATAAAATTTATAAGTCACACTTTAGAAAAATAAATATTCTCTTCCACTTGGTCTCAATTTTTTTCCCTTTATCCATGAATGATTGGAGAGTGGTGAGAAATATTGACATCAACCTTTCAGATAAATGATATAGTTTCTTCATTTTCAAATCACCCCCACACATTTTACCTTTTTATTTTTTATCAATTATATGATTTGTTATAAAATTATGCTTCATTATCTATTTAATAGAATCTATATTTATTTGTCAAATATATATATGTAAAGTATTAGAAATTTAAAAAAACATATTTTCTGGAATAGTATTTACTTTAGAAATGGAAGTATGTTCATCCCTAAGTTTAAACAAATAATCATTCAGATTACCTTTTACAATAAAATAATTTGAATGAAAAATAACAACTTTTTTACATTTTAATAAAAATTATAATCCAAAACTATCAAAATAATAATCACTCAAAATGCTTCCAACGACTATTGGTAAATTTCGTTCCTTGTGAAAAATAAAATTTAATCTAAATGAAAATTTAAGTTCACAGATATGAATTCACATTGGTAGAAATATTATTTACCATATTCACATACATTCTATATTAAAGTTTATAAGATAAAAAAACAATTTATCCGCACAAACAGGTACATTTTCACTTTTGTCAACCAACCAATTAGGTGGTTGATATACAGTGAGATATTAAGGATTTATTTCAACATAATCATAGATAATATTTGGAATACTTCTCTTACTATAAATCATGTTTTCCCTACTATATTTCCTCACCTGTTGACCTAGGATGAAACTTAGGGTACTTCTTTGACCAATGATTTCTTGATAGAAAAATACTTATCCCAATTCCCAATCCGTCCAAAGTACTTTTTTGGTTTGTTTTGATTTTTTTCATGGAATTACATTTATCATTATTTGTTGGTTTTGAATTGAGGTTTAAACTATGAAAACTTTTATCAAAAATTTTATCCTTGGGAGATTTTATAATTTTAGATGTTGGTTTTTCTTGTGCCCTATTATGTTTATTTATATGATATTATTATATAGAAAATACAATAATAACATCTTTAAGATATAATTTCTCATTCAAGTGCTTGAATGTCTTACTAAAATACCCCAAGTCTAGGGAAATTTATCCATTATTAACTTAAACTGAAAATTGTTTAGAATATTTATTTTAGATACATATGGTGAATATGTGAAATGAAAAAGTCAATACATTCATTCCATTATTGATTTTCCGTTAACAATTTGAAATTTCAATAATATTAAAATAAAATACATTTCTATACCTATGATTTAAACATTATATTTATTATATAATTCACCCCTTAGTGATTTTGCGGTGTTTGAATTAGAAAAGTAAATATAATATAGTATATTTAATAATGAATAGTGAATAATCCCTATGATGAACTGATATATTCCATTCCTCACAATAATTTATTCAATTTTAAGACAATCCATAGTTGGTTCAGGTTCTTTAGACTGAATTTTAGGCAATGTAAACTGAATTGTAAAATAGATCTTTGTATGGTTCTAGGAATATTTGAAGCCCTGGGAATTAAATTTTTCATGTAATCTAAATATAT
Organism: Viscum album; assembly: GCA_963277665.1. Lineage (NCBI taxonomy): Eukaryota > Viridiplantae > Streptophyta > Magnoliopsida > Santalales > Viscaceae > Viscum > Viscum album. The sequence continues at coordinate 742,674,629 of OY728155.1, read as the reverse complement.
TAATATTTATGACAAAACCAATTCCAAAAATGGAATATGCTATTTTAAAAGTAATAGGTCATGAGAGATTAATCATAAAATTTATTATTAAATATTATTTGGAAAAAACAAATACATAATAGTATGTTAGTGGGTTCATTAATATAATATGACCACTTAAATTTATAAAAACAATGAATTATCCAAACAAAAACAGACCAGTATAGAAAAAAGAAACAATTTTTAGATCGTGGAATACTTATTAGTAATAACTCTTCATTGAATCATCAAACAAACTTCACTTGTGATTATGAAGAAACTCATCAAATTTCATTATGATGGGTTACAACAACTCCACCTCTAGGATAACACATTATAAATGTTTTTAGTGTAATATGTAACCGAATAATAAAAAATTTTATTCAATTATCCAAAAAACACAAGATATAGTCTCTATAACTACCATAGGGAGGTCTAGCTCTCTATATATGTCTCTAAGATTAAATAATTTAAACATATGATTTAAATTTTTTGTAAATAAAATTAATCCAATTATTCATTATTATAAGTAATGAAATTTTTATAGTCTATTATGGAAATTAATTTAATTGTAAAAGTTAACTACTAATGGGTAACATCACTGTTTTTAAAAAAGAAACACTATATTCGATAACATAATTGATATGCTACCTCAAGCTTAAACGAACATCTAAATATTTTTAATTAATTGTTAACATTATAAATTTGAGATTAGAATATAGGGAATGAAAAATATTAACAAAATAATTTAAATAGGGTTTACACATACTTATATATTGATTAATTAGTTAGCAAATTAATTAGAAATAAAAATAAAAACTAACTGAATATAAAGGTTGTTATTTAATGAAAAGTTCTTAAGTTCAAATAATAGTGTTCATAATATAATCAAATAAATATTTTTAAATTATATTAATGAAATATAAATTCAATATGATTTTTAAAATTCATCTTATGTGTTTTTTATCTATTACATAAGAAACAATTGAATTTTATGAACAAAAGGATTATTTTTCAAAAAAATGTATTTTTACCACATTTTGATGACACACATATTTTAAATATAGAATTTTAATATTTTATAGGTTATATTTGAAAGAGAAAATTTCTTTGGAAATGGGACATCAATATTTATTTTTGAAGAATTATTGGTATTTTTATGATAAATTTAAAATTTAATGAATTGTAAAAAAATACTGTATTTTCATTCAAAAATGCTTTTTCTTCTAATTTATTTGTATTGTTAGATTGTAATTATTTTTATTTTAATTATAATTAGATTATGTTTTTTATAATTTAATCCAATACCGGTCATTGGAGTAATTGTTTAATTGAAATTAGATATAAAAACTTATTAGAATGTTTGAATGTCTCTTTTACCCACATTCCAGCTACTTCTATGAGATTCATGGTGAAGGTAATTTAACCAATTATGTGAATTGATTTTTTAAAAAATATATATACATGGTTGTAAGAAGTATAAAAAATATGGTTTAATAGGATTAAAATATTTTTTTGGTGAGTATTAACTTTAGTATTTTATTTACTACGGAAAAATGGTAAAAGAGGTAAAAGGGTAAATTTTATATTATAATATTCTAAAATTACACTAATAATTTTCATAATTTCATTGTATGAGTTATTATAAAACTATAAAATACTTTGGCCTAAATTTTATCATTTGGAAGCAACTAGGGTGTTATCATATATAACATTTATATCGTTTTATTTAAATTAAAAACAAAGAATTAAAAAACATGTCTCTTATTACTAAAATAATTTTAATATGGAAATATATAAGTTATATATAAAACTAAAAATATTCATAAGAAAGATACAAATATTACCTAAATCATTATAATTTATTTATAATTTTTAGGAAATAAATAAATAAATTTAATTATGACCCAATGATGATATTATAATAGATTTATTAAAGGATGAATTAAATAAACGATATCAATAACATTTAAATAAATATAGTTTGAAATATTTTATTCCATAAAAGAATTTTATGGATTAATTTTACATTTTATATAAGAGTTAATGTTATCAGTTTGATGGAGTCATGTTGTTTATGATTTTTTGAAAAAGTCAAGTAATGAATACTATCAAAAGTGACATAATTCATATTTTAAAATAAAAAATATTTAATTACATAATATAAAATTTCTGAAAATATATGATTCGGTAAAAAAGTTTATATGATTCATTAAATTTTATTAATGGCTTATTCATTGGTCATTTTTCATGTTATGGTAATTATTTTAACTTTTAAATGGAAACTTACATAATAAAACAGTAAGAGTTAAAAGGGGTTAAAAAAGATAAGAATTAAAAAATATTAAAATCCAGTATAATTTTAATAGTAATATGGTAATTTGACCCAACATAATCACATCTTATAAATAAATTAGTTTTGTTCCATTAGAAATATAAAATTAATTTATATTAATTTAATATGTTTAATAATTTCATGGGTTCCCCTCCCCTCTCATATAAAAAACACACATTCCTCTCTATTACTCACACTTAAAAATCCAATTGGTTCAACTAAGATCCTCATAGATCCCTTCCTAGAATATATACCCACATTCAAGAGGCCATATTTGAGGTAGAACACCCTGCTTATATAATTTATGTTGTTAATAAATGTGATCATCTAAAGGAAAGGAAATTTTTTTAATTAAGTATTTATTTTTTGTTTCTTCTTCATTTTCCTTAAAATATTATTCCATACTGATGAAATAATAAATATAGTATTATAAATATACTAAGATTTTATTATGTCAATATGATTACCTAAATACATCTCCAATTCCATCAAATCAGAGATGAACTTTTATTCGTGTGCACGATGGATAACTGCCTCAGGAACCAATATAACTCGCTTTTCATTACCATCTCTTAGGATAGATAACAATGATAGAATATATGTTTATATATGATACTCAAGAAATATTTATAATTATCAGAGAATAATATATCAGCTATTTTCCTACTTTCCAAGAATATAAAAATGATAACATCATTCGTGCGTATAGAGTCCAAAACCTAAATAACAATGAAATCCCGCTCATTTCCTATATAAACACACCCAAGATCTCATTTTGCATCAATATAAATCATTATATCACTTCCATAATCTTAAAAAAACTCTCTATATGCATCACAAGATATTCCCATGCTCTCATGAAGTCCCTCCCAAGCCTTTGGATTCACACATTCATGTAAGGGATCCTCACCTTCTTCTCATTCTTTCAATTCAAGCACCTTCTCCGTAATTTTTCTTCTCAGTTGCAATTATTTATAAGGAAAGATACTTATGAAACTCCATAATATCAAATTTATGTTGTTTTAATGATTTATCCTTTATTATCTCTCATTTTTACCTTCACCTAAGCTGTTACTATTCCAAAATTCAAAAAGGGATTTCACTCTTCTCTTTTATATTCAAGAACTCATTTTATGTTATGTATATTAAATTCCATTTGATTTTTTTGGGAGATTTTATTCCATATTACTCTTAATTTAAATCTATTGTATAAATTAATATAACCCATTTTCACTCTCATTAATGCCCCATTATTCTTTATGTATACCCATTACCATTCCAAAATTTCAAAAGGGATATTTTCCTTTATCCTCTTTATTCGAGTATCTTCATTACCTTATATCATTCATCTTCATTTCCTTATGATTTTATATGTTATTAAATATCCTCATTAATATAAAATTTATTTAAAAATTTTGATACACCCTTTCTCTCTCATCAATCCCATTTATGAATTTTCATGAAACACCGATATGTTGCCAAAATTTCACTGCGATTTTCCATGAAAAAATAATTGTATAGTGAATACCTTAACCATTTTATATTAAAGGTATTCACCTTTATTAATAAGTAATTATTTATTTGAGACTTAAATTCATATATTCCATATTAATTGAACACGGATTAAATTCTGCAGATGAATGAATCCATGTTGTATGATCTATGCAGCACACTTATGCCTGAGAATGAAATGAATATGATGGGTGTTCCCATATAGTGCTCAAATGCATTGGGTAATGTTTAGTATCATGATTCTTCATGTTGGGATATGGAGTGAACATTATTCCTTTATGGAGTTTTACCTACCATGAAATCATAGTGGGTTCATCCTTTTCATATGTGTATGGTGGAATGTTTTAAGTTGTTGCCATATTTCCCATGATATGATTGTCATGCTATATCATGTCTCTTTGTTCATGTTTATGATTTGTAATATTTTTTGCATTATTGATATTCCTATTGTTTAACATAAATTTTCCTCTCTATGTTATTCCAGGTTTTTTCCTTACTGGTTTTTATAGATCACCCCTTTCTTATATTTTTCCATAGGTTATCTCATGCAGATTTAAGTTTGTTGGAATATTATGATCATGTCAAGGAAGTGTTCAATAATGTTTTGTATTTCATTATAAGTTGTTAGGTAATGTACCTAATTCCCTAAAATAATGAAATTATTTATCATTTAGTTTTTATTACATGTAATTATCTCTATTAAATCATGAATTAATGTGTAATAAACACATGAGTTGTTATAGTTGGCATTAGAGGAAACGTTTAGTTATTTTTGGTAGAAGAATTAGAAAACTATAGCAAAAATACTTAGGGATAAGACAAAGTATATGGATAAATACATAAATTTTTGTTATTATTAAGTAATTGGTTTATCAATAAAATACATCCATATCTGGATACTACAAGTAGACATGGTTCTGGTATAGATATACCAAGGATTAACAACTCAGACAAGGTGTTTCAAACCTGACTCAGGGTAACCAGGAACACAAAAAGGGAACTTAATATGAACCCTTTTTTGACACCCTTGGGGAATATTCTTTGGTAAATTCATAATCTCATTATCAACCTTTTTTAACTAAAAAATCCCATAATAATATTTTTTAGTAAATAGATAATAAAAACATTGATTGAATCCTAGAAATTCATAAGTTAGGGAAGTAATTGTAATTTATAATTAATACCTATAATTTCATTTAATTCCTCTTTGTGTGTTTTATAATTTAAAATAATCTTTCATAATTTCCCATTTATTATAGTTAATGTTTAGAAATAGGTGTAATCTTGTAAATAATCAATGCGATGGTAAATTTGATGACTGTCCTAATGAGATTCCAAATCGAATGGGAGTAGGAATCATGACCTTTATAACTAAACTATTTTAGTTGAATTAGGTTATAAATAAAAACATTGATCAGTAGAAGCATCTAAACCCCATGAATAGATAACAATATGTGATTGAGATATTTATGTGACAACTCCCTCCTACATTCAATGGACAATCTGATCCCTTAATTGTGAAAAAATGGATCATCTCCATTGAGAATATATTCTATATATTTAAAAGTTCTAGACATGAGAATGTTCTTATTAGTGTTTATCATATGAAGGTAGAATATGATCAGTGGAGTAAATTGATCAATAAAATAAATCATGAAGAATATAACGAAGAAATGGAGTTGAAATAATTAAGGAATTTTTTTTGATAAATATTTTACTCACACCCTACAAATTAAAATGGAAAGGGATTTCCATTCCATCAAGAAAAGAGATGACGAATCTATTAGGGAATGTGGATAAAACTTCATAAGACTTTCATGATATGCCTCTAGTTTTTTTGTTACCCTAGAATGTAGGTTTTACCACTTCATTGTTTGGCTAAAACCTAATCATTGAAAATTCCTAGAAATCCATAACATTTATAGTCATGAATAAATTTTATGATGTGCCATTAAATTCTAAATTGAGATTATCGAATATCAAGGGTATCATGAGGGAAATAATATGAAAGTGAATTTTAGTTCTAGAATTATGATAGAGATATCTAATGTTGAAATAAATTCCAACATCTAAGTTTTCAAAGTTGTGGGAAAAAGAACGATGAAAATTTCCTAAAGGGAACAAAGAAATTCTTTAGGTAGTGTATGAAATGGTAGATTAACAAAAATTTTCAAGTGGAGAAACCCATGAATACAATGAAGGAAATGAATTATCCAATCAAACCTCATCCCATTATCCATTGCTTCAACGACATGGAACTAGGGAAATTTGCAAATGAATTCCCTACCCCAATGGTTTTTAGAGGCATCCAGTAACATCCATGGCATCAAAGTTGAGATTTTTCCATCACTACTGCTGAAGTAAATCCTAATAATGAAGTGGTGATAGGTACCCTAGTAATTCAGTCAAGAAAAGGGAACATAATTTTTGATTCTAGTTCTATGAATTCCTTAATATCACAAAAGTTTAGTATAAATTTCCAAACTCCACCAATAATCATAGAAGTTGAGATGTCGGTAAAAATGGGAAATGTGAAAAATATTGAATCCCAAGTATATAAGTCCATACCAATTAATGTTTGTGGTATGAACTTCCCGAATAACATTTTCATACCCCCTTTGGTGGAATAGGATGCAATTCTTGGCATGGATTAGCTTTCTCTATATCAAGACAACATAAATTTTCATGAGAAGAAAATCACTCTCTCTATGGAAAATCAAAACCCGATTATATATAAGTTAAATGAGGAGAATTAATATTATTTAGTTCCATCATATAAAGTATGGATATTATTTCACTATAAGAAAGAGTATCTCATGAAAATTATTGATTCTAAGAAAATAATCATCGTTAAAGACATGCCTATTATGAGGGAATACATTTCTTAGTTTATCTAGGTATTTCTTAGTTTATCGAGGTGTTTCACTGTTTTCCTCATAGGTAAGAGGTCAAATTTTTGATCGTCTGTATACCTGGGGTGATGCTAATATCCAAGACTCCATATTGTATGGATATTGTAAACATTTAGGGGACAAAGAAACAACTTAATAAGAATATGGAAAAAGGGGTTATACTGCCAAATGCTTCACCATGGGGTGCACCAGTCCTCTTCATCAAGATGAAGAATGGGTCGATGCACCTTTGCATTGATTATCACGAGCTCAACCAGATCACAATAAAGAATAAGTACCATTTTCTGTGGATTGATAACTAGTTAAATAAAATACATGGAGCGCAATACATCTCCATGGTGGATCTGTGGTTGGGATATGACCCTGTTAGGATGCAAAAATAGGATATCACAATGATTTCTCTTCATACTACATGTTTATAGTAATTCCATTCAGACTCAGTAATTCTATAAAAATATTTAAGGACTTGATGAATATAATCTTAATATATTACCTTGAAAAATATGTTTTAGTATTTATAGATGATATTATAATATACTCCTAGACCAAGGGGAAGCAAGAGGAGCATCAAAGTACTATTCTAAAGACCTCGTGAAAGGAGAATCTTTTTTCAATGTATAATAAGTGGGAGTTATCGTTGAATGAAGACTCATTATTGGGCTATATCATCACATGTAATGTGATATATCTGGATCCTTAAAAGAGAAAAAATTGAAGGATGGACAAGGACAACATCTTTGACATATATCCATAGTTTACTTGGGGTAGCTGGATATTATCAATGATTTGTGAGAAATTTTTCATGATGGTCAAAAATTCTTACCAAGCTAACTCGAAATGGATTCATGTTATCTTAGAATGATGAATGTTAAAGAAGTTTCAATGAGTTGAAAATGAGTCTTATCACTTCCACTGTTGTCACACTGCCCAAAAGTGGAGAACCTTTTTTAATATTGAATGATGCTTTGAAGAATGGATTGGGTTATGTGATGATGAAAAATGAAAAGTTCATAGCCTATAGTTCAAGGTAGTTGAAACTTCATGAATAAAACTATCCAATTAAATATCTGGAGTTAGATTCAATGATATTCACTTTGAAAATATTGTTGCATCATCTATTTAGGGAGAAGTGTAAATTATTTACCGATCAATAAATTCTCAAATATATATCCACATTGATAGAATTGAATATGAACCAATGAAGCTGGTTGGAGATGATCAAAGACTATGACTTCTCAATTCACATCCATCCTGGTAAAGAGAATAATGCAGTGGATGATCAATGTAGAAATGATCCAACAATTTTATCATTTATAGGAATTCATAAGGATCCAATCTTCTTATAATTTAAGAGGATGGGAATGGGGATCATAAAATAAGGAACAGGATCAATCCTTTCACAAATGAATTCTTAACCGTCTCTTCATGAAAGTTTCATAGATGCTCAAAAAATGATGTTGGAATTCAGAGGAAAGAGAAAACTATAAGAAAAGGGAAATCCTCATATTTCACTATTAATGAAGAAGGAATTGTGAGATTTGGGTCAATAATATGTGTTCCATAAAATCTTGATTTGAAGAAGGAACTGTTGGATAATGCACATAGTTCAACCTTCTCCATTCCCCTAGTAAATACAAAGATGTATTGATATTTCAAAGAGCACTATCAGTGGGACAACATGTAGAAGGAGATCACAAAATATACATCAGTGTGCCCTATTTTTTAGTAAATGAAGGCTTAAAGACATAAGACTAATGGGATGATGCAACCATTACCCATACCAACATGGAAATGGGAAAATATCATCATATATTTTATCAATGGAATTCCAAATACATACCAAGAAAATAATGATATATGGAATGTTGTGGATCATCTAATAAATATTAGACACTTTATTGTGATTGAAGATGATTTATCATAGGTTCAACTTGCACTGATATACATCATAGAAGTGGTGAGGCTATATAGAGTTCCACTATCGACTGTGATCAATTGAGATCCATGATTCACCTCTTTGTTTTGTAAAATTATGTAGCATGCTATAAACACTTAGTTGAACTTATGTACGGATTATCATCCTCAAACTCATGGAAAATCTAAGTGGACTATCTAAAAACATTAGGATATGTTGAGATCATGCCCAATTGACATTAAAAAGGGATGAGACCAACCTATTCCTTTGGGCCGGTTCTCTTACAAATACAATTTCCACTAAATCATCCAAATGGATCCCTAATAATCCATTTTTTTGGAAGAGGAGTAGAACAATGACATATTGGGATGAAGATTGGGAACAAAAAATTCTGGGTCATGAAATGGTCAATGAAATGGTGGAGAAGATTAGGACCATTCATTTGCACATCTTGGCTTACCAGAATTCACAGAAGAGTAATGATAAAAATCATCAACAAGACCAATGTTTGATTATAGAGTCATGGTATTCGTCCTCATATCTAATTTGAATAAATTGATGAGATTTTGGAATCAGGGAATGCTTATTTCAAGACAAATTTTCCCCTTTGAGATTCTTGATCACATCAGAGAAGTGGCTTATTGAGTAGCTCTCCCACTGAACCTATCTTAATTAAATGATGTATTACATGTATCCATATTGAGGAATTACATACCAAACCACTCAAATTTTCTCAATCCAGAGGTAGTACCAAGGGATAATGACTTTTCTTATTAATATCATCTAGCGTAGATATTAGATCATAGTGAAAAAGTTTTATGAAGTAAGACAATGAACCTCGTCAAAGTGTGGCGGAGAAACCACAAGTTTGAATTAGAAAAATGAGAATTAGAGGAGGTTCTGAAGCATAGTTAACCTTATCTATTTTAGTGTGGGAATAGAAAATTTCATGGTTGAAATTTCTAATGGGTGAAATATTATAATGAACTGAACTTTTATAAATAAAACTCCCATTTTGATTCATTTAAATTTATTCTTTAGTAATGTGGTTACAGAAAAAATGAATTTATTTTTATTTATTATATCTAGTTGGATTTAAATTGACTTTATGTTTCTTTATCGTTGATAATATAGCCATTGAACATTGATCACATGATTAGTATAAATATTGTATTTAGTCAAATATAATTGACATAGACAAAGAATGTGATGACCTCAATCAGTAGGATCATACCCTATGATGCTAATTTATAGAAGATTCTAAGGGAGATTTTATTTCTTCTATTTTACCTTGGCCAAGCCTAAGATGAGATCCAATAGCCTATGCATTATTGAAACCATTTATGGAAGATGTTAAAGCTCATTGATATCACGACCGAAACAATGTTTGCTGAACAATCCCATGAAAGTCCCAAAATTTAACACATTACTGTTAGGGTGTTTGATAGTTTATTAAATAGATATTTATCAATACCTTATCAATATGAGTATGTACATTATTTTTTTATATAATAATGAAAATATTTTGATCCTATTATTTTTAATTACTGAATGATTTTTATTCTGATACAATAAAGCACAAATTATATTTTTTGTTAAAATTGAAAATGTTTTAATGAATTTATAAATTGATGGATTTTTGAAATAAAAATTATTTTAATGAAATATTATTATTAAATAATTTTTATAAAAAATGGATAATTATATAATTTTTAGGAAGTCCAATGTATTTCATATTAGGGTTCAAGAAATGCTATTTTCAAAAAACAGTTATTTTAAACGAATGACGGTCATTATTTTAAAAGTGAAAATTTACATATTTAGAAAATTATTTAGCTAAAATGAATATTATTTTTTTAATGATAATTTTTAAATTATTGTAATCTTAATTTTTCATAATTTTATGAGACAGTCGAATTTCTAGGTAAAAATTAAATATTGTATTAATATACACAGTGTTTTATAACATCATAGTGAACCAAATGTTAATTATTATGTAACATAAATGAGATACATGACCCAATATATTTTTTTAATTGAAAATATTGTTATTTAAATTTAATTGTATTTATTTTATAAATACTTTGTGAATCCTCCAAAACTTATGATATATTTTAATGTTTTAAAAGCATTTCTTTATGAGTGTGACTCACCTCCACATCACCAATGAAAATATTTTTAATATTTTCAAACCATGTAATTATAAAATAATGTCATATAATCCTATTTGGAAGAAAACATAAGAAAAAACCATGGTCTGGTTTATGGTTTTGGATATTTCATGTTGTTGTTTCCAAAACCAAAATAATAAACAAATCCCCCTTCATTATATAAACCCAGACAAGATAAAATTTATCTTCACTAAATATATTTTTTACACATCCATACTATACACTCCCCTATCTATAATCCTAAAAAGGTGCCCCAATCTCTCAATAAGTCCTTACCAAGCCTTTGGAGTCACACATTCAAGTAAGAGATCCCCACCTTCCTCTCCTTCTTTCAATTCGAGCATCTTCTTGGGAATTTGTCTTCTTAGTTGAAATTTTTTATGATGTAATTTTTTATAAACCTAAAATAATATCCATTTTATGTTATTTTAATGAGTTATAATTTTTTATATCTCATTTTTACCTTCACCTAAGCCATTACTTTGATAAAATTCTATAAGGGACTTCTCTTGTCTCCTTTCTATTCAAGAACTCGTTTTATGCTATGTATTTTAAATTAGATTTTATTTTGTTTGGATATGATATTACATATTTTTATTACATAAAATATAATTTATAAATTATATGATCCCCCTTTCAATCTTATTAATCCTCCCATGATCCTTTATGTACACCCATTACCGTGCGAAGATTTCTGAAGGGATCTTTTCCTTTCTACTCTTTATTCAAGTATCCTGTTTACCTTATGTCTTATACATTAATTTTCCTATGATGGGATATTTTATGTCATATACCCCTTACTCTCGAATTTATGTAAAAATAATGATATATCCTTTTGTTATCACCAATCCCTTTTATGAATTTTTATTTAACGCCATTAAGTTGCAAAATTTCACTACGATTTTCCCTGTCAAAACAATTGTGTAGTAAATACAATACCATTTTTTCTATCTAAGGTATTAAACATTATGAAAATATACTTATTTATTTGGGAATTTAATTTTATTATTTTAAATTCCTTTATCATGGAATAAATTATAATGATTAATGAATCCATGTTGTATAATCTCTGTAGAACACTTAAGAATGTTAATAAAATGAATATGAAGGGTGTGATCAGATAATTCTCCAACACATTAGGTAATGTTTAGTGTCATGATAAATCATGTTGAGATAGAGAGTTAACCTGATGCATTTGTGGGACTTTTTATACCCTGATGTATTGGAAAATTTAGCCTTGTTATATGATTACAATGCGGTGTTTTATGTTGTTTTTACATTTCCTATGTTATAATTACCATGGTATATCATGTATCTTTATTCATGTTTATGATTCATACTATTTTTATGAATCATGGATATTCCAATTTTTTAGCATGTATTATCCTCTATATTTTATTCATTTTTTATTCCTTACCAGTCTTTATAGCTCACCCCGTTCTTATATTATTCTCCAGGCTATCCCATGTAATTTTATGTATGTAGGAATATTATGATCATGTCAAGTACATATTAAATTTTTTTTTCTATTACATGTTATAAATTTTTATATAATGTACCTAATTCCTAAATACACTTGACTTCTTGATCATTTGGGTTGTATTTAGTGTACTTTTATATATTAAAACTTTAATTAATTTGTACTAAAGAGTAGGGTTATTATAGTATATCTTACCCACCCGAAACCAATGTTTGGGGTGGGGATGTTACAAAGATAGTGAAACAATGATGTATAATTCAATTTGAATCTAGATGTGTCTCTATTCTTTTCTTCTATACTATGTTTTTCATTTTCCTGGTTTTGTAGTTCACATTAATCATACACAATCGTCCCCCTTATTATACTACTATTAGTTTAGATAAAAAAAAAATATAAGTTATTAAGATAGTGGATATATCATCGTAGATATTAATGAGATAACTCTGATCATATTAAGTAGCAACATTAATGGAGTTAAAAATTTTATTTTCTATTGAGTCCCATGACAACCTCACATCCCTAAAAATTAATATGGAAAATATACGTTTTGTTCAATAGTTTTAGGCATGGAATACATGTGTAAATTGATTTTATCAATGACCTTGATCATTTTGTAGAATATATTGATAAAGGAAGATTATATAGATTAAATTTCTAATTCACACTTGAGAAAAATAAATAGTCTCTCCCACTTGGTCTCAATATTTTCTCTTTATCCATGAATGATTAGATAGTGGTGAGAAACATAGACATCAACCTTTCAACTGAATGATGTAGTTTCCAGATTTTCAAATCCTAATCACACATTTAACCTTTTTATTTTTGTTATCAATTAGTTGATTTTTTATAAAATTATGCTTCATTATCTATTAAATAGAATCTATATTTATGTGTCTAATATGTATTTGTAAAATATTAAAAATTAAAACAATTGTTTTCTTGGTACAATATTTACTTAATAAATACAAGTTTGTTCATCCCTATGTTTAAACAAATAATCATACATATTACATTTTACAATAAAATAATTTTAATGAAAAATAAAAACTTTTTTACATTTTAATAAAAATTTAAATCCATAATTATCAGAATAATAAGAACTCATAGTGCTTCTAAATACTATAGGTATATGTCTCTCCTTGTGAAAAAATATTATATAACCTATTGGAAACTTTAAGTTCACATATATTTATTCACCATGTTAGAACTATTATTTACCATATTCACATAAATTATTTTTAAGGATTATAATACACAAAGAACAATTTATCAGCACAAATAAGTACATTTTCACTATTTTCAACCAACCAATTAGGTGGTTGATATATAGTGAGATATTTAGGATTTATTGAAACATAATCATAGATAATATTGGGAATACTTGTATTTCAATAAATCATTTTAGCCCCACTATATTTCATCACCTATGGACCTAGTAAGGAACTTATGGTACTTCTTCGACCATGGATTTTGTGATAGAAAAATCGTTATCCCAATGCCCAATCTATCGACAGTTATAGTTTGGTTTGTTTTGTTTTTTTTTCATGGAATTACATTTTTCATTATTTGTTGGTTTTTAATTGAGGTTAAACTATGAAAAATTTTATCAATAATTATATCCTTATGAGCTATAAGAATTTTAGATCTTGGTTTTTCTAGGGCCCTACTATGTTTATTTATATGATATTATTTTATAAACATTACAGTAATATCATCTTTAAGATATTATTTCTCATTTTAGTGATTTAATTTCATATTAAAACCCCACCAAGACTAGGGGAATTTATCCATAATTAACGTAAATTGAATATTATTTGGAATATTTATTTCAGCTATATACGATGAATGTATGATATGAATAAGTTCATGAATTCGTTTAGTCATATATTTTCCTGTAACCATTCAAAATTTCAATAATTTCAAAATAGAATACATTTATATACCTATGTTTTGATATATTATATTTCTTATCTAATTCATCCCTTAGTGTTTTTGTGGTGTTTGACTCAGAAAAGATAATATAATATAGTATATTTAATAATTAATCAGGAATAATCCCTAGGATGAACTGATATATTCCATTCCACACAAATATTTAATCAATTTTAAGATCATCCATAGTTGGTTCAAGTTCTTTAGACTGAATTTTATGCAATGTACACTGAATTGTAAATTAGATATTTGTACGTTTATAGTAATATTTGAAGCACTATGAATTAAAATTTTCATGAATTGAAAACATTTTAATATTTTGGACAAAACCAATTCCCAAACTGGAATATACTATTTTAAAGGTAATATGTCATGAAATATTAATCTTATGATTTTTTATTAAATATTATTGGGAAAATAGAAATACATAATAGTATGTTAGTGGGTTCATTAATCTAATATGACCACATAAATTTATCAGAACAATGAATGATCCAAAGAAAAAAAACAAACCAGTATAGAAAAAAGAACAACTTGTTAGTTCTTGGAATACTTATTATTAAAAATTCCTGATTGAATCATCTAACAAACATGACTTGTAATGATGACGAAAATCCTCTAATTTCATTGTGATGGTTTATAATAACTATACTTCTAGGATAATACATTCTAAATGTTTTTAGTGAAATATGTAATAAAATAATTCAAAAAACTCCTCAATTATCCATAAAACAGAAAATATAGTCTCTATAACCTCCTTTGGGAGTTCTAGCACTCTATATACGTCACCAAAATTAAATAATTTTAAAATATGATTTAAATTTTTTTTGAATAAAATTATTAAAATTATTAATTATTATAAATAATGAAATTTTAAATATCTATTATGGGAATTAATTTAAGTTTTAAAATTAACAACTAATGTGTAAAATACTCAGTATTTAGAAAGAAACACTATTTTCGATAGTGTACATGATATGCCACATCAAGCGTAAAAAACATCTAAATATTGTTATTTAAATATTAACATTATAACCAAGCCATTAGAATATAGGGAATGAAAAATATTAAAAAAATAATGAAAATAGGGTTTACACATGTTAATTTATTGATTAATTGGTTAGGAAATTAATTATAAATGTAAACAAAAACCATATAAATATAAAGGATGTTGTTTTATGATAAAATGTTTAAGTAAAACTATTTATGTTTATAAAATAAAAAATTATATATTTTTAGATTATATTAATTAAATATAAATTAAATCTAATGTTTAAAATTCATCTTTTGTGTTTTTTAGAAATTACATAAGAAACAATTCAATTTTGTGCACAAATGGTGTATTTTCAAAAAAATGCATTTTACCACCTTTTGATGAATTAAATATTTTAAATATAGTATTTGAAACTTTTATAAGTTTTAATTGAAAAAAATAATTTTAAAATGGGACATAAAAATTTACTTTTGTTGAATTTTTGGTATTTTTCTGATAAATTTCATATTTTTGATGAATAATGAAATATAGTGTATTTTAAATAGGAAACCCTTTTTCGTATAATTTATTTGTATTGTTAGATTGTAATTTTAGTTGGTTTTAAATTATAACTAGATTATGTTTTTCATAATTTAATCCAATATAGTTCATTGGAGTAATTTTTTAGTTGAAAAAAGATATAAAAACTTATTGGAATTTTTGAATGTCTCTTTTACCTGCATTCTAGCTGCATCTATGAGATTCATGTTAAATCTAATTTAACCACTTACGTGAATTCAATTTTTAAAAAATGGATATAAATTCTTGTATTAAGTATGAAAAATATTTTTCAATATGATTAAAATATATTTTGGTGAGTTGTAGCTGTCGTATTTTATTTACTTTAGTAAAATGGTAAATGAGGTGAAAGGGTAAAATTTATATAACAATATTATAAAATTACCCCAATAAATGTCATAATTTCAATGTATGAGTTATTTTAATCCAATAAAATACATGGGCTGAAAGTTTATCATTTTGAATCCACTTGGGTGTTATCTTATATGACATTTATAAAATTTTATTTAAAGTAAAAACAAAGATGTAATAAACATGTCTCTTATTATTAAAATATTTTAATATGGGGTTATATAAGTTATATATCAAACTATAAATATTCATTATAAAAATAAAATTATTACCTACATCATTTTAATTTATTTATAATTTTTAGAAAATAATTTATTAAATTTAATTATTCCACCATGATGATATAATAATAGAGTTATTAAAGGAAGAATTAAATAAATGAAATTAAAAATATTTAAATAAATATAGATTGAAATATTTATTTTCATACTTTAATTTTATGGATTATTTTTACATGTTATATATCAGTTAAAGCTATTAGTTTTAAATAATCATGTTGTTTTGATTTTTTGAAATAGTCAAGTAATGAATAGTGTCAAAATTGACATAATTCATATCTAAAAATATAAAATAATTAATTAAATAATATAAAATTTAGGAAAATAAATTATTTTTTCAAAAAGTTTATATAATTATATAAATTTCATTAATGACTTATTCATTAGTATTTTGGCATGTTTTGGTAATTATTTTAACATTTAAAGTGTAACTTACTTAATAAAACGGTAAGAGTAAAAAGGGGTTAAAACAAGAAGATAAAGATTAATAAATATTAAAAATTGTATAATTTTAATTTTATTACAGTAACTCGACCCAACATAATCATATGTTACAAATAAAGTAGTTTTGGACCATTTTGAATAGAAAATGAATTTATATTAATTTAATATGTTTAATAATTTCAGGGGTGCCCCTCCCCTCTCCTATAAAAAAGAACACATTCATCTCTATTACCCACACTTAAAAATTCTATTTGTTTGACCAAGATCTTCCCCAAACCCTTATTATAATACCTCCCAAAATTCTAGAGGCCTTAGTTTAGGTATAACACCCTCCTTAGAGGCATTATGTTGTTAAAAAAGAGACCATCTAAAGTAAAGGAAATGTTTTTAATTAATTATTTATATTTTGTTTCTTCTTCATTTTCACTAAAATATTATTCCACCATGATGAAATAATAAAAATAGTGTGATAAATATACTAATATGTTATTATTTCAATATCTTCACCTAAATACTTCTCCAATTTCATCAAATGGGAGATGAACTTTCCGTTCGTGTGCACGATGGATTACCGCCACACAAACCAATATAGCTTCTTTTCATTACCATATCACAAGATAGATAATAATGATATAATATATATTTATATATGATACTAATGTAATATTTTATAACTATTAGATAATAATATATCAATTATGTTATTAATCTGAAAGCACATAAAAATGATAACATCGTTCGTGCGTAAATGTGAACTATCACCACCATGAAGTGATGCGATTTGTTTTTTCCCCACATCACTTATAAGATTTATATAAGTATATTTAAATCATTAATTTAATTTAAAAAATATTTTTATAATTCTGGAAAGGAAAAATAATAATTTTCTTATTTCCATAATTATCAATGAAAATGGAAAATTTAGTCATATGTACATACGACCTACCGTCTCTATGATTATAACATTGTTCATTTTTTATAACCATAATAAATGGTTTGATTTAAAATTATTATTAATTAATAAAAGTTATCCTTAGTTCATGAATATTATTTTTGAGATGATGGAATTATGACAGCATGTCCTATTAAAATCATACCATGTTCATCATTGAACTCAAGTACACAATATTGAAAAAACATCCAACATGAACATAAATTAATAATGAATTTTTATAACATTATAAATAAGTGTTATATATGAGATAATAAATAGTAAAAATTTTCTAATGCAAGTATAAATTAATCTAAGTTTGTCATTCAGTAATATGAAAAATGTAAGAGATGATTCAGACTCAAGGTAAGGGACTTCGTCTCAATCTCCCTTTATTGAGACATATTTTGAAAATTTACACCACCTTCTTTTATACCATATATAATCAAACCCTTTGAATTTTAATTTCATTAGATGAATTTCAAAATTAAACTTTTATATGAAGATTTTTACTAAATGAAAAAAGAAATGTTTTTTAACATATACATCGATAAGGACTTTTCCACCATCGTGACAATTATTTTATATTTTAATTCCTCTACAAGTCATAATGTTTTTAAAAGAAAAATAAATACCATATTCAATTTTTAGGTATTTTTTGTATTAAAAATAGTTTTGAGAATGGATTGGTTATATCAATATCATGAAATGATATACTATGTTTAAAAAGTGGAAATGTTATTTTTACATTAAGCTATTTCTATGTGTTATGATTATGAAACGGTTCTTGGAAATTGTTTATGTATACGGGCAGTTCTGTGATACATTAAGGGTATGTGAGACTGGGATATCTCTACAATGCAATGGATAATGAGATGGAGTAAAACGATATTGTTTTTCCTAAGATATTTATGGAATATATTATGATTGGTCATTAAAATGTAACCATGCAGGATACTCCCTAAGAGGCTGTGAAAGCTAAAATATAAGTATGATATGGACACTAAATATCTTTATGATTTATTATTTCTAATAAGAGTTTCATTAATCTTATGTTATCATGAGGTATGTTAAAGAGATTATGTATTATGGGAAAAAATCATGATTTTTTGAAAATGTTTTCATGAGTTTATAATATTTGAGGACTAACAGTTTCATTCCTTATTTTGTATCCGTTACTAAGATTTTTTGATCATCCCAAGTTTAAAAAATGTTTTTCAAATGGTATAAGGATGTGTAAGAGAAATAAAGAAGTCAAGATTAATTTCATAAAGTTTTCAATCAAGAAAAAGTATTCTTGTTTTATTTTGAAGTTTTTTGTTTTTTGAAAAAAAGGATAGTGAGTAGAAGTGTCTACTTTGTAATATTTGAGCTGTTATGTAATAGTTACGACCTAATTATATAAAACTCTAAACCAGAAAAGATCCTTAATTTGAATTCATAAATTAACTTAATATTATTTAAAATTTAATGTTAGGGCCTTATATAATGTGATTTTAATTTTAATCTATCATAATTAATGGGATATTAAATGATATTCCCATTTCAGTCAATAATAATTGGTCAAATTTATTATTAATAAACTAAATATCTTAATTTTTTTATTTATTCCAAAGTAACCAATTGTAAAATTTCTAAAAATAAAATAAATTATTTGACCAAAATTTTATAATTATCAATTATTTCTTTGGACAATAATATAATTGACTCATAACAAATTCGATAATTAAATGATTTCTAATCAATATTAAAACTAATTTATTCATAATTATTATAACTACTATTAGGATAAAAATTATTATCAAAACTAATTTATTATTAGTTTATGTGATAATTAATAAATCCATAACTAGTCATCCACACCACCAAGGATCTAAATTCTCAAATTAAACCACCATAATTATTTCAAGGTGAAACTAAGATTATGTCATCCACATCACACATTGACAAAACCATGACCTTGACACATATTATTAAGACAATCCTTTGAGACCCAGCATATAAATTTTTACGAGGATCAATCCTAAAACAAATTGGTAATAAGAGGACTGTATCACTAATCTTATAAGTTAGCCAACAATGATTTATGAAACTAATGCAGCCTATGAGTTTTTACCCAACATAAAATGGTTTTTAGTTGAAATAGATGACTATACAAAATTATTTTATAAAAATTAAATGATAATTTAGAAAATTTAAAGTTAATGAATTCCGTGTTATTAAATTTGATTTTATTCATTATTTATAGTATAATTGAATTATAAAATCACTCATAACATTTTAATTTCATGTTAAAAAATATGTTCAAATTTCTTGTGTTTATAGATAATAATTTGATTTCAACTTAAATCATTGATTTTAATGTCTTAAAATGAATTTCGAATGACATATTCAATCTATTAGTATTTTATGATTTTTTGGGATATTATTTTTGAAATTTGGTCATCTTTCGTGTTCATTTAATTCAATGACAAAAATATTTCATTTCGAATATTAAAATTTCATATTTAAAATATATTTTAAAATTCATGTTTCTATTTTAATTCTTGGGCCTGATTATTTTAAAATAATGATTTAATTTTATATGTACATAATAGTAACTGATCTAGTAGTAGATAGATATTATTAATAAAATATAACTCATTGTTTTTTGTGAGAAGATTAAAATACACACACTATCTAAGAATAATTGAAGAAGTATGTAATTGGTGTATGAATTAAAATGAAAGGTTGGCACCAACACACGATTTTAATTATCTAGCTATGTATGAATAAATAATCTCCCAAACAATTAGTGTAAAATTACATGTGGTATGGGTTTAATCTTACATTTGGGTTGTTTTTTTTGTCTAGAAATATATAGATTTTTTTATAAATGAAAAAGTGATTTGATTTAATAGAAATTGAAATGAGGAAAATTGAGGGACTCTAAGAATCCAATCCTCTATTGATTGAAATAGGGTGAATTGAGTCTTATTCGTTGAGGATGATATTCGAAATTTAATTCAAATATGATGATATGTGGTTCCAATTATACATAAAAAAATTTATTTTACGCATTGTTTGAGTTTGATTACTCACTTTTCAAGTGTATCCAAGATTTAATCTCAAAATATTAAACCCCCCTAATTCTATCATAGCCATATTGAGTTCAAATCTTACTAGTGGTATATAGATGTTTGCGGCATTACCAAAACATGAGGATGGTAGCTCGGGTGATCCTATGCATTGTGGCTATTGTGAACTAATATTCATGGAAGCATCCCTTCAGCACTTGGTGAGGTGATTCTATAAAAAATAGGGTCATCCCTATAATCCTAACAACATTCTCAACCAGTCAGAAGCGTTTCTGACAGTCCAGGTCAGATGTTCCAAAAGTGGCTTATCTTTAACTATTGACTCCTGCAAGATGGCTCCCATGAAGTAGAGACATCAAATAGTGTCTATCGAACACCCACCCATACCGTGCATTTTTTTTCTAATAAGATTCCAAAATTTTTAAAATCAGACCATACATTCTCCATATTGACTAAGGAATGGTCTACCACAAAATGATTCTCATATCCAAATTTATGAAGAATTATCTATTACTGGATTATTTTGAGGGAAACATTAATTTATATAATTTCATAGGTACAATTATTTTGAAGGAATTAGGGTGACTTTTGGTAATTTATTTATAATGATTTCTTTACCATCATCATAAAGAACACAATGGCTATCCACATATGCGTGGATATGGTCTTTATATTCCTTTTCCCCTACATATATTTATTTGTGTAGGGATCTCCATTTATTTTTTGGAAGATGATATTTTTTACGAATGAGTGGGGGTATTTCTCATATGGACAACTTAAGATGAATGTACTATCCAATTTTAGGAAACAAACTTCATCTTCTCTTGACCCACAGTAGGATCATCCCAGATAGTCTAGAAAAAAATTATGGAGGCTTCCCAATCATTTCATATGACTTTTTTCTTCCCATAGAGAGACTACGATTCCGTATGTGAAGGGTCTTTAGTATTATAAACCAAAAATTGATTTGAGGACCCATTAATAAACACAATTGATATGTCCAAGGAGGTTGATGGCTAATGGGAGATGATGGATTCTATGATTGACATCACTATAAACCCTTTAACTAAGGAATAATTGATATTTGGGTAGGACTATGGATGGATAGTGCTGACCCCATTTTTTGAATGAATTAATAGGAACATAGTCAATGGGTAGTTGTAAATTATCATTAATGACCCCTCGACCTTAATGGAAGTAGACCAGATCAAGTTTGATTCTCCCGCTATTATTGAAATATTAGTTTCGGATTGTGGTTCTTAGCGGGAAGAAGTCCTCTCTTGGGTTGTGGTAGATAGTGAGATTGGTTCTCTCATTAATAGACCTACCCTAGGCTTGGGTGTAGATTAATCCTTAAACACCATATTATTATTGGATTAGGGAGTCCTTCTCACCATATCCTAAAAAACATGGTTTAAAAATTTGAGGTAAGCACACCCTCTAGTGGAAAAGGGGATGCCAACTGCGGGAGAATTTTCAAGTCACATTGGGGATGACCAATATTATCAATGAGAAAGTATCCATTCATCCACTAAGGTCTTTACCCTTTCTCAGTGATGATATCAATTATATTTTGAAATGCAAGGGGTTTCAAAGCCACAACTAAGTGTGAATTCATTAATTTTTAAGAAATTTTTATCATGCTTCTATTCTTGTTATCCCCAAGATGAAAAGGCCGAGTCTATCAATTATTTCATGTATATGGTATATTTGAAAAACCACTAGTGTTTAGACCCCAAAAGCACACATGTATGGGTTTTCTTGAAGGAGAAATTGCAAAGGGATTAATTTATCTTCACAAAATATCACCATCATGATTTCCCAGCATGAGTAAATGGATGTTTTTAATTTCATTTATTCCAAATGTGATATAGTTGAAAATGGGTGTAATTGAGTTCCCTATATGACACAACTACAAAACTGGATTTCTGTAATTCCACCTTTTAACAATGATAAAAAAGAATTGATAAACGGTACTTTTAACAGTACTAAAAAGCGTCGTTAAAAGTACCCCTTTATGAGCACTTTTTTATCACCAATAAAGGTAACCACTTTATCAGTGCTTTTTTAGCATTGTTAAAGGGCCCCCTTAAACATCACTTTTTTATTAGCATTGATAAAGGGGATTCTTTTTCAGCACTTTTTTTTACTAGCGCTGTTAAAGGTTATATTTCAAAAAAAAATCAATAAAAATAAAATATTAATATACTAATATATTAATATATTAAAATAAAATATATATTTTAAATATTTTTTAGATAATTATATATAGAACTTTATATTTAATAAATAATATATTTTATTGAAAATGACATAAATATACTTTAAAAAATATTATTAATTAATAATTTTATAATTATCATCGAGTAATAGTCATTTGATAACAATTTGATGACATAAAAATCAAAAAATCAATAAAATATCTAAAACAAGTTGAAAACGTAACTCAAAGTTCAAAAGACCATAAATTTTGATCCATCTGTCCCTTTGAGCTTTACAACATAACAAATCCAAGACTACGATAACATCTACATGCTGGTGACCCAAGGAAACCTTCTATCGCATTTTTTGAAGAATAAAAAGTCCCAGAAGGCCTCTAAAACTGAGTTTTTATTCTAGATACCCAAATGTTTTAACATTGGATAGAATTTCAACCTCGTTTGAGTGGGGGTTTTCCTTTTTAGCAGGGTATGAATTTATTCTCAGTGATTGCATTCATATTGACATTACCACATTAAAATTTTATCATTTTTCACAATGTAATGTTATTTATAAAAAAATATATAATATATAATATATATATATTTTATATATTCACACATAAAAATTTAATTTTGAAAATAAAGAATTAAAAAAATATATATATATATAATATATTTATCAATATATAAGCCTTATAATATCCATTTTATTAAAAATAAAAATATAGGTATATTTATATACCTATGTAATGTTTGATCATGTGTGCATATATATATATATATTATTGTGTGTCTATATTAACAAACTGATATATATTATCTATATATTCTAATATATGAATATACATATGAATATACATATGAATATACATATGAATATACATATGAATATATAATATATGTAAATATATATAAATATGTATAATTATACTTACATATACACACATACATATAATATATATACAAGTGTATGTTTGTTGCATGCATGTTGTATATATGTAGGGATGTATTTATTTATAAACACAAAAAATAAATATTTCATAAATGTATTTAAAACTAATTTTATAAATAATTATTAATATACAAATAAATATAAAGATAAAAAATATAACTATATATATATATGAATAGATATTAATATATATTAATATACGAATATATATATATATATATTAATATAACTAAATATACATATATATTTTAATATAAGTCAATATTAATATATGAATAAATATTAGTAAATATATATATATAAATAAATAAATATATCATTAAATAGAGAACAAAAGAACATGGGGGAGTGGTAAAGGGTTGAGGCACGTAGTGGGGAGGTCTCGAGTTCGAATCCTGGGAGAGGTAGTGGTGTGTAGGTGGGTGCATAGTGGGGGATTAGTGTGTTAAAGTGGTGTGGTGGGGCTTCAGGTGGGTGTAGGTGGGGAATAGAACTATTTGGGGGGGGGGGAGGTGTAAAGCACTGTTAAAAGGTGGCTTAGAGTGAAATATTTTTTTTAATTTTTTTTGACTTTTATCAGCCCTTTTAAAAAATCACTGATAAAATGGGTTTTCTATCAATTCTTAAAAACTGCCATTAAATGACCTTTTTATTAGTGCTTTTATAGTACTAATAAAATTTGTCTTTGTCAACGCTGATAAAGGGAATCCCCTTTATCATCACTGAGATTAAAAGAACTTTTTAGTGCATTAAATGCCATTTTCTAGTGCTTTTAAAGTCCATATTTGTAGTAGTGTGAGTTTAGACTAAGAAATACACAATGTTTTACTGTTGGTAATTTTAACACGATATTGGACCCCTTAGATACGGAAAATTTCCACCCTTACTCTAGGAGAGTGGTGAAATATTTCATCTATTTCCTCATGGAAAACTAGTTAATGGATATTGGGTACTCTGATGATATATTTAATAGGTGTAATAAACAATAAGGGATACAAGGGAATATGGTGTCAATTAGACTGATGCTTTCCCAATCTATAAGGGATTTTCCAATTTACTAACATATATGTAATCTAATTGACTTGCATTGTTTCAGATCATGATCCCCTTCTATTTTAAATGGAATCATTGAATTTTAGTGATTCAACTATTGGTTGTTCTAAATTGTGGAATATAGAGGAATATTATTTACATTTAGTGAAGAACTCATGGTTGGTGTGATTGTGAAAGAAACCACAATATTATTTAAAAAACTGAGAAGATTGATTGAATCTCTTCAAGCATAGCCAAAATCAAAACATACACCTTCCACATATTCAATTGAGTTATCCAAAAAAATTCAACATATCAACCAAAGTCTACATGATTGTAGGGATGTAGAGTTATAAAAAATCATAACCCTAAAAAAAATTCCATTGCTGTACATATACCAAAAAGAATTACAAAACATCACATGAAAAATCTATGAATCATTAGCCAAAGGAGGAGGACATGGAAACTAAGAAATTTCGTGTATATATCAAAGAGAATACTATTATACCTAATCTAAACTTATATCTTTTGGATAGATCCTATAAAAAATATGTAAACACCACAGGGACCTTAGTAGTTGAGTATTTTTCACCCTTTCTCTCTAGAGTAGGTGAAATCCACTATAGGGGCTACTCAGGAGTCAATAAATGGGAATTGTTTTTCAATATTACACCTCATACCAAGGACAACCATAATAGAACCATGTTTGATGCTAGTCCAAATGAATACAAGACCCCTAAATCAATGAAAGGTACATACCCTAATAGTGATATATATCCTGATAGATCCACTATTTCTTTTTTTTCTTCTAGTGGATGGGTTATAAAAAATGATTTTAAATAGACTATTTCAGAGGGGGAGCACTTCCTAGGTTTCTCTGTTAAACTACACATATTTTAATTCTAATATTGAGACAACATAATTAATTACATAATTTTCAATCCATCAACATGTCCAACTTCAAGTATAAAGTGAAAAAAATGACCCAATAATAGAATCACTCTCTACCTCTCAATACAATTTTGAATGAACAACATAGTTTTATCCAATGAAAGGTAATCCAAGGTGAAATATATCTTTCTCTAGAGATGATGAATGGTCTTAATAGGATTGTGACTAGAGGAAACAACAAGTTGAAATTGTATATATTAAAGGTGTATGATAAGATGGTATATAACATTGTCATTATGGTCATGAAACATTCCATATTCTCTCTACGGTATAATTTCTTAGTGTTCGAATAATATTCCTTTTTCTGGTTCTTAGTTATTCCCATTGGGACAATGATTGGTTTTTCCAAGTCTTTCTATTAACCGTGAAAAGGAGACCCATTTTCTCCCATCCTTTCCTTTTGAGTGCAATATGTATTCAACAAATTTCTTAATAAAAGAATGAGATATAAAAAGGTGGATCCATTTAGAGGTATATATGGGAGCCATGATATTGCCCGCATTTTATTTTATGATGATATAATGATATATATATGTCTAATGATTAAGTAAAATAAATGTTTCAAGACGATTATGAATTCATAAGAGAGATGGTGTGTTAAAAGGATAATTTTATCAAATTTTCTGTTTTTTCTAATAAAATATCTACTAGAAAGATCCATTTGATCAAGATATTGAGTGGTTTCTCAAGAAAATACTTCCTAGTTTAATATCTTAGAGCCTCCCTATATAATGAAAGTGTAAGGATAAATCAAATTGATATATTGGTTAACAAAATATATGGATTTATTCTCAATTAGAAAAAGGCTTACTTCCATTGATGAGAGAATGAATTTAATTAATATCATTTTTTCTCTATCTCTATACCCATACTCATAGTGATCAGTATTCTAAATACAATTATCAAAAACAAAAAAAAATATATTAAAAATTCTTGTTGGAACCCTCAGGAATAGGAGTGTTACCACTAGGCTGGTTAGAAGAAATTCTCAATATCCTTATATGAAAGAAATATTTAGAGACAAGTGGGTGTCGTGGTTGACCTGAAAAACATTCCTATTGTGTGATTGTGGTCTAGTATTGTGGGTATGTGTTGAACCCACTTTTTTGAGTGTTGTATTTTTTGTTAAGGAAAGAAGAAATATACATGGTGAGGTTGTTGGATGTGGTTGGAAGTTCCAAATAATATTAAAGCCTCTAAGTGTTGTTGTCATCACTATTTGTGTGTAAATGATGATGTGAAAGAAGATACTCTATTTATCATATATAAAATTAATGATGAATTTTTTAGGAGTTAATATGATTTTTTGAATAAATTTGATTATTTGGTATTGGTAGTGGAATCATATTATTAATGATCTTACCAGTCAATGGAAAATTAATATTTAAGATCCCACAATAGTTTATGATAGAAAATATAATGAAGTTATTAAAAATATGTGATGAAGACATGTTATATGATGAGTGTTTAATAGTTTGGTATCCCAAGATATGGGTTGAATAAATAGAGAGTTTGACCAAGGGAAGTCTATAATATATATATTAGAGATTAAATTTCACAAAGGGACGCCAATGTATTAGTCATATTCTTCAGTGTAAGAGTGAATGAGGTTATGTATAAGTTTTATTGGACACTGAAATTTGGAAAAGTTTATGGATACATGAACATGATCCAATGATGTGTAATAATAATTTATATTTTTGTGTACACATGAATTATAATTTGTGTTATCACGAGTTCAGTATATATATACACTATAATATGAGGAAATGAATTCTTTGAAAGCGTCACCTTACCCAATCTAAGCTATGCAAAAGGGTCAACTGGCCTCTCTGTAACTGTCAATAAGTATAGAAAATTTGAAATTCTATAGATGGAAAATTATAATTTCTTGATTCAAAATATGAAGAAGAAAAAAAATTGATTATTATTTTATGCTGATATTTATGGTTAATACATCAAACATAATTAGATTAATTATAGTTCTAGTTCAGATTAAATGACCCACTGAATACGGAACTAGTACCTTGAGAAGAGTAGGAACCCTAAAAAAGGCTGAAAGGCTAGGAATGTGAAAATAAGATTATAATGTTGGATACACTATATTAGTCCTATGACATAGTAAAAAATGATGAAGATACTCACCACACCTTGGTAATGAGAGTTTCAGGTGAGTTGTTTCACTTTTAGGAAAAAATAGAATAATCTGAGTCATTAAGCCGGAATAGAGGAGAAATATAGATGACCATTCCATCATGGGAACTCTAGAAAGAATTTTTGTTCAAAAATATTTAAATTATGTACAACAAAACATAGGGATGAATATTTGGGATAATAATCACACCAATGTGAAACAACGAGGTGAGCCATGTCATGGTTGATTTTTAGTGAATATTTTGAGATGCCTTTGATGTTGGAAGTTATCTGAGACCCATGACGATTCACTTCATGTCGTAGCACTCATCATGTTACTGAATTTTTTATATTCATACATGGAATGAGAAATATGAAAGTGATATACTTGTTGAGAAAATTATAAATTAGATTAACACCATGGTATTAAATATTACATGGTAACAAGTAAATGAGTCTTTATATATATTTATAGGGTGAGTTGGAATGAAACAAATATTAAATATTCTAATTTATTAGAAGGAATTATTTAGGAACACGAATATCATGAATAATTGAAATTAAAATATCAATATTCAAATAGTAATTTTGATATATAATATGATAAGAACAAAATAAAAGTAATAGTATGCTCGATAGTGTGTACGTGTGAAAATCCAGTTAGTTGAATGAATGAATAAAAAAGTGGTTTGAATCTATTTTAAGTTGTAGATTCCATGTATTTAAGAATTAGAGATACCTAGTGTGAATCCGCTATTCACTAAATAATAATAAGAATAAATTCAGTGGTTCATTTTGTATCAATTTCCATTGATTCTATTTTGGAAAAAACATATAATAAATACAACCTACAACCATCATGTTATAAAAGTCTAATGAATATTGAGTTTTACTGTGATTTAAAATAATATATTCAAATACTGGAAGGTGATATATTTATCCTAAAACATTTTTTATTGAAGTTTGAGGAATCTTGAAATAACACACTTTATTTCTGTAGTCGAGGAAGAATATCATTCACATTGACTAGGTGACTCACATGAGATTTTTGATGATCTAATTTATTATAATTTGGTCAAACCCTATATTTTTTTGATATAGTAGAATAGAAAGATATTTCATTCATTGTACCTATTTAGTTCATGGATAATATGTTCACGTTCATAACATATCTTGTACTTATTTTGATAATGAGAATGAAGCTGTTTAATTGGGATAATAACATTGATAAATTGGGGACATATTCATCATTTAGAAGGAAAATCTCACCAACAAATCAAAACATTTTGTTGTTCCATTTTCCATTTCCATATCTACTTGCATACTGAACCAATGACAGATAGAGTAAATGATAGATCAATTCACTAAATAAGTTATGAGGTAATAAATTGATAAATGTTAAATTTTAACAAAAGTATGATGACACTGATGTAACCCCTCTTAGTGTTGGAAACATCCGTATTGGATCCTATGAATTGGTATCAAAGAAATAAAATACTATATTATATATTCATATTTGTTTTTTTAAAATGTGTTTTTCTTTTCAAAGGATATATGAAATATATATTTAAATAATACATTTAATTAATTATCAAAGAAACCCTGGAAGATATGTCTTCCCAGACACTAATGAATAGGAAGAAAAGAGATGGAAGGAAACTGTGAAAGTCCTCTTATAATATTATATATAAAAAACACTCCCTACTATTTTATGGTGATAAAAATTGATTTCATAAAAATATTTTTATTGATAATTTTTTTCATAAAGATTATTTTGATGAGAATTCGTCCCTCTCAATTAATGTGGAAGAAAAATCAGTTTTCCCATGCTAGAATAGTTATATATAAAAATCGTATATAAAATATAAAAATATTGTAGTTTAATGAAACCCTATGAAAATATATAATAGTTATACTCCATGAATTTTATTATTCTTTCATGAATAGGTGTAAATTGGATTTTTATCAAAAATTTCCTTTTAAAGAGCCATGAACTAATGGGAATGTTCTAGTTTTCATAGTATCATGTGAAAAATATATGATGAATCATGTTCTTATTCAATGAATATCCTATAGAATCTTTCCAGGGATGTTGTCACTTTTATCTATGGATCTATTAAAATCATGTAGAAGGACATTTTCTAGATTGAATATGAGAACAAAAGATTGAGGAATGTTTTGGAATAATGAGTGGTGATTTGTATAAAGGTTTCCAAATGGGTATGATCCTTAAATACCATGAATGATGAACTTGAAGAAATATTATTTAGTTTTTCTAATGAATATATCACTATAATTATTAAGAGAGACAAATCTAAAAAGGGCTCAAAGAAAAGAACCATGAATTTTAAGAAGTAACTACTTTCAAGAATACTTAGCAAGAGGTCCAAAATATTAGGATTAAATAGATTGAACACATTCTATAATAAAATAAATAAAATCATAAATATCAAGCTGTTGATATGTGAAAATATGTAAAGACAAAACATAGACAATAGAGAATGAGGAATACATACTCAATATGAGATTCTTATATCATAAAGTCAAATTCAAAAAAAATCTAAAAACAACTCATGAAATGATTTAAAAATTAGTTTAAAGAAAATATTAGTCCATAAAAACTGATATGGATGATTCTCATACTGATAAGCCTCTATTTGTTGCAAAAAAAATTAAGTCCATCCGTTTTTCAATATATAATAGGCTCAAATATAATGGTGTTATGCAGATATTAAAACAATATTTATGATAAGTATGTTTCTTTTTAGATTAAATTATTCAACTTAAAATCTATATAAATGTGGATGAGTTAATATTTTGAGGATCCCAACACAATTTTTAAGGTGGAAAGAAGATATATCATGAGGAGATGTTCAAGAATTAAATCTAAAATGATAAAGAAACATTCCAAAAAAAAGAATGTGTATAAGTCTATAAAAATGGTATTTCAAATAATAAAAGAAAGTGTTTGGGGATTTTTTTTATAATGGATTTTATAATATATATTTGGATTTTAGTCATATTGTGTTAGCTTGTAGAAAAAAATTAGATCAAATTTAAAGGGGAGAAATCCTAAATTAAAGAAACAACTATAGATGAAATGAAATAATATATACAATAAAAAATGATTAAAAAACATGAAAATCTATGTGATATGTGAAATACATGTGGAAAAAAGAGTATATAATTCTTTATTAATTTATCTAAGCACCTTTCAACAAAAAATAGAGAGGCCCTAAAATTTAATTAAAAAAGAAAGATAGACATTGGAAGCATGATTGAAAAGAATTATGAACATAGTAAACCCAAGATGATTATGATGAAACTAGGCGAGTCATCTATGATCATTAGGAAATAGAAGAAGTCTATTCAAATAAATCCATATAAGTTAAATAAATATGACACTCCAAGGTGTGTTAACTACAAATTTTATTGAAAAAGGGGACATACCATGAACACATAAAAAATAGGCCATGGATGGATGTGTTAAAGGAATCAAGCATAAACAGAATGAATAATTAGTCTAAAAGAAAAATAATATGGTATAATTTTTAAAAAAATCTCTTCAGATTCCACATGTAAGAACCAAAAATGTATAGAACATCAAAAATAAATGATTACAAATTTGGCTAGATGACTTAGAAAAATAATGTAAAATGAAAGTAAAAGAGATATAAATATCGAAATATAATGAGAATATTCTGCCTGAAGAAAAATATAAATTCCAACATCAGTATTTAAGAAATGATAAACAAATGATTTTGAATTTTCTTGTTAGAGGCGAAAGAAATATTGAAACAATTGAAATGATTGTCTCAAAAAATTACCATCCTAAGAATAAATCCTCAAAAACATGAATGATACACCAATTGATGCATGTTATTTGATAGATCATGTTAAAATAAAGACCCCAGATAAGGAGAGAAATAATTTACCCATACCACACAAAGAATTATCTGATTTGGAAAATAGTTTTTCTAGAATGAAGCGTCCATCTAGTATTTTAGCTAAATTGGAAAGGTACAATGGGTTGAGAAGAAATTATCAATCCATATAGTCACATTGATTAAAAAAAGAGGTACATATTATTCCCTATCATATGTACTTGGTTTTTGTTCTCACCAATAAGAAATTTAAGGATATGCTAGTTCTCAAATGGTAGACTAATGATGTGAAGTAAGTTTGAATAACTATTACAGATCATAAAAAGTTACCATATTGGTTCGATGTATCACTTGGACTTTAACAGAATATCTAATGAAAATTTTACCTCGAGGAAGTAGGGATGGAGATCATCCCTTAAGAGGGAGTTTATCTTCAAAAATTTCAATAACCATTAAATTAATATAAATATACATTTTTTTATAAAATTATTAAAAAAGGTAGTCCATGAGGTATGTATAAATATTCCTTCATCCTTGTTGTGGAATGAACCAAGACTGATCTTAATGTGGAGAATTTGAAATGATCAATGAGAAGAAAAAATATTAAGCTTGAAGAGATCTTGGGTTGTTTGTTGTATTAAACCTACTAGTTATGTGTTGAATGTTTTAATTTGTGTGTTTTAGATAAGTGAAAGTATTTTAGATTAAAAATATTTAGATTGAAATATCTCATAATTGGTATGAGTTGTTTTAGCTTGAAATTGTTTATGCAATCATTCAGGAAGAATATTAATAAATAGTATGATCTTGTATCATGTTCTATAAATTAATGGACAATCTTTATATCTAAATCATCCCATATTATTTTCTTATTTGATAATGACACATATAGAATTGTCTTGGATTGATTTATAGTGAATTTTTAATTATTAATTGATATAATACTCTCTCATTGACATTATAATTGTTATCAATAAGATGGAGAGAGACGAAAATGAGATTTCATATTAGAAAAAAATACAAAGGGGATGATTAAATATACGACTTTATATATGTTTTTTTCAATTAATGAATAAATATACATTATGAGGAGAATTTAGGTAGATGGATGTCCACAAGAATATTGAATCGTGTAAGTTTTTTTACCATCACTAGGTGGATGAAAAAGTGGATGTGAAAGAACTTATTCTATTAATCATATATAAAAGGAACAAGGAAGATACTATGAATTAATGTGTAACATATTATGGAGTATACTTGATTATATGATGTCTGTGGTACTATTGTATTCTTAATGATCTAAACTAATTAATGGAAGAGGAATATTTGAGCTTCTTCCATTGATTATGGTAAATAAAAATGAAGATTTTGTTATTGAAAATAGTTGATGAAGACCTGTTTGATGATGATTATTGAGTCATTCAGAAGCCTTGAAGATGAGTTAAAGAGGTGATGAGTATTATTGAGTGAATTATGTAATATATAGATTATATATGACGTTTCATAATGGTCTGGAAACACATGAGTCATTCTTTATAAGTGTATGTCTAATTGAGGGAATTCCGAAATGTTAGTGGGAATAAAAACTATAAAAGCCCCATACTACATAAACATGATTGGAGAGTGTGTAAGTATCATTTATAAAAAAAATTTAAACATTAATTCTCATCTATTTTAGTATGAATTTATCCTATGTATAGAGAATTATAGATATAGAGGCATTCTATACAATCATCACCTAATCGAATTAGTGTTTTGTGTAAGGGCCATCTAACCTATGTTTAACTATTAAAACATCGAGAAAGTATGATATTATTTATTCTAAAAATCATGACTTATAAATTCAAAATATTTTTAATAAAAATATAATTTGATGATTTTATACTGATCTTCATGGAATGCCCATCACAATTAATTTGATTAATTATGGTGCAAACTAAGATTAAAGGGCTGACTGAGAAAAGAACTGGTACATTGATAAGAGGAGAATCCAAACCAAAAAGTAGAAGGAAAAAGTTGTGAAAATTAAAATATTAAGTATTAAAAACATTAGTAAAGTACACATTGATAGTAAAATGTGAAGAATATTCTCACTATATTATGGTAATGAGAATTTCAGATGAGTTTTTTCATGATGAGGAATAACAAGAATTATCGAAGTCATTAAGTTTTTTAAATGGGGAAAGAAAGAGGGACACACCATATTGGAAACCATGGAGGGAATTGTGGTTTAAAAATAGTAATATTTTGAAACAAAATTCATAGTGATTATCATTTTAGATAAGAAAACAACCTCTGAGAAATGAAGAGTTAGACCATGTTTGTTTTTTTTGATAATTTTTAGATTCCATTGACAATGAAAGTTATCAGAGCTGCATCATGAGTAACAATATAATTTATCAAATAGATTATTGATTAAATACATGTATACATATAAATCGAATGAGAAATATGTAAGTTTAATTTTTGTGTAAGAAAATAAAAATGTAAATAAATACCACAATTTTAAATATCTCAAGGATGGAAATAGATAAGTCTTTAGTTGGATTTACATGAAGATTTTTAATGAAATAAAGATCTAAGTTATAGAGTTCTTAGAATGTTGATATTTTAGGAACATTAATACTAATAATAATAGAAATTAAATGAGCCATATTTTTACATTGTAGGGGATATATATTCTAATAATAGGAAACAAAATTAAGAGTGTGATCAACTATGCATACTTGTGCATATCTAGTAATCTAAAAGAAATACAGAAAAATATTTTTGATATTGTTTGAAGTTACTAATTGTAAGTGTTAAATAATTATAGTGACCCAATTCTAATCATTTGTGCACAAAATATGAATAATAATAAATTAAGTGGGTCATTTAGTATTTAATGACATTGATTTTATTTAGTCCAAATAATATATGAAATCTAGTCTTTAGACGTCATACAATAGATGTATGAGGAAGAGTGAGTTTGAGTCAGCTTCATAAGAGTACATTCCAATATAATTAGGTTAGATATCCATTGTTAAATCAATTAATATATAATTATAAGTATTCTTGAGTTATTATAATTGATTACTACAATTTATGAATAAGATCATTCACATTTTCCAAGTGGGACACAAGAGATTCATTTCTGATCTACTTCACAAGGGATATGCTGAATATTATATTATGTTGATATAATAGAAAAAAATACCTTACTATCATTATACATAATTGCTGTAGGGATAATGGGTTAAAGGTCATTTCCTTTCCAATTATCCTTTTGATAATAATTGGGAAGCTATTTATGTGGGATAATAATCAGAATTCATGGAGGATGTAATTATCATTAAGAATTTGGTCTTCATTAAAAAATAGTGTAGTTCTCTTATACTTCTTTCCTGTTACATGTGATTGTTACATAATGACCGAAGGAGAGATAAAAAGAAATAGATATATTCTTAGTGAATACGTGAATAGGTAATAAAGGGATAGTGGTAAAATTAGAAAAAAATCACCCAAAAAGATTCAATCCTCTATATCTTTTTTTACACATTCTTATGTGATCCTAATTGTACACTTTACTTGATAGAAATATGAGTCATCTCTGAATATGATTCTCTATAACAGATCACACCCTTTTCCTCTTTAGAATAATCTCATCATGACCTTATCTACTATTCTTCATTAATTTAATTGGATCACTGGGCAAGTGTAATTTTCCTTTTAGATAAAAAATTAGGTAGGGGATCCCCTCTCTTCCCCATACTCCTTAATTTGGTTATTAAATTTATGATGACCATTAATCACCCTTTATTTACCGAAGCATTATTGAATAAAAAATATAGGGTTTTACATTAGTAAATTTATCTCATAGAGGAAGCAGACTAGTGCATGTTCACTCTCTCATCACCTATAAAATTCTCTACAAAATAGTTTTGTATCCATCACTCCAGCACCTCAGGTTTGGACCGCCCATTCCCGCAGCTGACTTCGTGACACAGTAGCCCTAGATCTCGTATGACACAGTATCCTTAGATCTCGCTGACCACTACCGTATTTTCTCCTTGGATCATGTTTGGATCCACCATGCGTGATGCCATAACCCTTGATCCCACTGCCACTGATGACCCCACCCAACTATGACAGACTCATTGTTGCCCATGTAACAAGGATCCCCCCATCGAACCCCACGACTACTTCTCGAGTAGCACTATCTGCGATAATGATGACGCCTCTCCTAGATCAAGCTGTTGTGAGGCTGGTACCATTGAGTGAAAAATTTATCCCCCAGACCATGTGTTTGTGGCATGAAATGTCTCCTAGATAAAGTGACCCCACGACTTTCGGCTCCTCTACTAGGGATTTTATAATGGACCCCCACCCAGTTCATTGTGCCACATCTGAACCATATCTGGTTAGTTCCATTGAGTTTGTGTTTCTTCCAACCCCATTTCAAAATCTATTTGGCATCCTCTGATTCATATGATCATCCTAATGTGTTCTTTGGTAGATGCAATGTGGAACAATCGTAGGCACATACACAACCGACAAAGGTTTGACCTGGGGTCATCGTGTGATGATGACTGTTTTTGAGGTTTCTTCATTTGGATTGTTCCATGATTTCTTGGTTTCCACTTCTATTTCTTCATGATAGTCCATGCATGACTCCAATTTGGTCATTTTAGAAAGATTCCATGATGTTTTGGATGGTGCTGGTGACTTTGGTGAATGTCTTACCATTAAGATGTGTTTTGGTTGTTTTCTTTGTCCCTAGAATCTCGGTAGTCTTGTGGTTCCTCATTGCAGATCTCTATCAATAATTCCCTCACCATAGTTCATCCCCCTTGAAGTATCCTATGTATATTTTCCTCTTTCTTGATGTGTGCTTTGTGTTGTTTGTGTTTCTTTTGGATGGTTTGGCTTGTGTCTGCAACGGTGCATCCCAATGGGAATACTGACTTTTCTTGTTTTTTTTGGGTTATTCTAGCTTATGTCTACAATAGTGGACCCCTTGAACACACTACTTCAGTTTTTTTCTCTTTTTCAGTTCTCACATAACTAAAGTTTTTTGAAAATAAAAAACAAATGAATTTTCATTCTGTCAGTATCCCATGACTATTAATCAAGGTGAATACCAATGTTTTAATGTTTTTTTGGAATAGTAAAATTACATTGAAGATATTTTTTTTGGTTATATAGGTTCATTATGGGGGAGTTCCAATCTATAATGGCATTCAAAAAAGATAAATTTCAACATCCTCCAAATCCACGTGGTTCATTCATTAAAATGTGGAATTGAATCTTGAAATTTTTTGTAAATGGAGAATAGGTATCTGTACTCTAGGGGATTCTTTCTAGGTTGACCAATTATAGACTTATAATAGTCTCTTTTGATGTTTTTATGGATTCATGGTTTGAATATAATGGAGAGACATTTCATGATGGTCATATTTTGGAAATAGGAATGTTGAATGGGTTCTAGACTTTGTGGGAAGCTTTGAATATGGAAGGACCTTGAGTGGAATACATATCATTCCAACATTTATAGATGAGTCCAAAGTCGATCATTAACCAATTGACCTAATTTTTTGTATTAGTGGAAAATGACCACTATATTGAGAAAAAAAATTTATGTAATGATAATATATTAAGGGTGTATAAGGAGAAATGAATTTTGATATACTAATATCCTCTAGAATATGGTTTCAAACTTATAAATGATGGATGATTCACACAAGGTTACTTTCATCATGGATGGATCATCCATTATTCAAGATGATTAATGGTTCTCTATTTTAGCACATTCTTTGGTTCTAAGAATGTGCTCATTATGGAGGCATGGGATATGATTTATGGGATTACTATTTGAAGTGAATGGTATTGTAACATCCCAGGTAAATAAAAAAAATAATACATTTTCCTTTTAATTAATATGTTGTGAATTAAATATTAATTTTACTTTAAAGGGGTTTATATGATCTATGGCATACCCGATACATAACAACAAGTTTCTTTGAAATCATATGTTGCATACTAATAATATAATAATATTATTTTAAATGTAGTTAATGCCTAGCCGTTTTATTGGAGGGATTGAATAAAACTAATTAAAATATAATTATACATGTTTTTTAAATGTTTTTACATTTATCTAATAAATTTTATAAGCATAAAATGTGAATTAATCTAATTTTAATCAGAAATACTCTATTATTCTTTAAAAGGTCGATTTACCGCCTTTCAATGGTGAACCCTATTTAAATCTAGTTTTGTTCACTTTTATATGTTATTTCTGACAAAATAAGATTATTCTTTAGAATTGGGACATCAAAATTAACTTTGGGTAATTTTTTTGTATTTTTCTGATAAAATTCAATTTTAGAAGAATAGTGGAAAACACATTATTTTAATTCACAACTGCCTTTTAATCTATTTTATTTATATAGATAGATTATCTTTTTAATTTGTTTTAAAGTGTAATTAGATTATATTTTTACCATTTAATCCAATTTTGGTCATTGGAATTAATTTCACTTTGAAATTGAACATAAACAAGTGTCAATCTTTTAGTAGTTAATATTTCATAAAAACACACTTTTTATTTTGACAATGAGAATTAATTTTAAATTAATTAATCCAACTTATATTTTTTGAATTAGTTAAATTAGATATTATTTTGAATTTGGAATCTCAAATATATCTTACGTAAAATTTTTGGTTGTTTTCTAAAAACCTTCAATTTTGGATGAATAGTAAAACCACTAAATAAAAGTTCAAAACTGACTTTTTCATTTAAATGAAATTTTACCGCTTTTGTGAATTGAATTTTGAAAATCCGACATACATGGTTGTTATTAGTAAGTAAGGTGTGGTTCAATAAGAAGAATATTTTTTTTGGTGAATAGTAACTTTTGACTTTTATTTACCTTGGTTGAAGGCAAATAAGGTAATTAAAGGTAAAAAGAATATCATAATAATACAAAATCAACTTAAAACTTGTCCTAACCTTATTGTATGAGTCATGAACGACCATGGAAATCCATGGTTCAATTTTGGTACCCCACGGAGCCACTTAAGAGTGATAATGACACATTATTTTAATTAACTTAATGTAAGGGAAAAAACGACATAAAAAATTTTATTTTAGTAAATTAATTTTTATATAGGGTTATATATGTTATCATTTCTACTATAAATATTTTTTTAAAATATAAAAATATTTCCTACATCATGGTATTTTTTTATATTTTTTAGACATCAAATAAATAAAATTATTTATGACAC
Source organism: Viscum album (assembly GCA_963277665.1). Lineage (NCBI taxonomy): Eukaryota > Viridiplantae > Streptophyta > Magnoliopsida > Santalales > Viscaceae > Viscum > Viscum album. The sequence continues at coordinate 742,635,299 of OY728155.1, read as the reverse complement.
AATAATGATGTAGTGTTTACCTCATTAATAAATGATTTAAATAAACAATATTATAAAGATTAAAATAATATAAAAAACCTGTAAAATTCTTATTTGAAAATTTTATTTGAACCATGAGTCATATTATCTTCTAATTTAAAATTTTTTGGGCCTTTAGAAACCGAAAATTATTATATAATAAAATACTATTTTCACACTTTCCTAAAGAGCCCCTTCTCCACCTTATAAAAAGCCCTCACCTCTAACCCATTACTCACACCTCTAAAGTCCTTTGTCTTGTCCAAAACATTCCCAAATATTCTCTCAAGATCCCTATATTTCACCTATAAGTCTTAACATAGGCATAAGGCACTTGAAGAATTCCTTTTGGTTCAAACCAAAGGGAGTTACCTAAAGTAAAGGCAACAATTTCTCTTAATTTCCTCTCTTTTATTTTACTTCTCCATCCCCTAAAATCTTTTTATTATTTTATGTTATAACACAAATAGTATCCTATATATACTAGTATGTTTTTATGATATTTATTCTAACTACAATTACACACACCTCCATCTAATGGGTAAAGAACATACTATTTTTATAGATGGAAAACTAACGCCTCATGAAACGATGATTGTTCAATTATCTCTTACCGCATCTCATGGTGGACATTAATATGGAACTATTTTTATATATGATATATATTATATTAACGTTATATTTATTCATATGTATTTTTCAATTATAGCATACCTTTATGGTTTCCATTATGGGTAAACGCGATAATTTCATTTGAGGAAGTGCGGACTACCGTCCCCTCAAAGTGATATGACTCATTAATGCCATATGTGGGACGTATAAAGGAAAGATTTAATGATATTATATATGATATTATACTTTATTTATAATATAAATATGTATCATTTTGTTTTAATTCCATTAAATATGAAATATAAATGAAAGTCGTGTTCATGCGTACGTACGACTTACCGTCTCCATGAACGGTGAATTTCATTTATTACCTCTAAATGTTATGTAATATTATAAATACATTTATATAATGGATATATAAGATATATATGATATCTAAATCATGAATATCATTCTGTATATATTGAAATTTTGACCACATGAACAACTAGTAATTATAAGAAGTCCATTTTTGACTCAAGTACAAAATATCGACCAAATGACCGTTATTAACTTAAATGATTACATAATGTTTATAACATGGTAATAATTTATATAAATGGAATAATATTATTTAAAAATTTTCATAATAAATTATAAATTATCTTTAGTTTATTATTCAGGAGATTAAAGTACGAACAAGTCAAGTCAGACATGAGGTAAGGGACTTCGTCCCAATCTCTTTTCATTGTGGAATATTTTTTTTTATATATCAATTTATTTTATATGGTGTATAAACCCCATTTACATTTCATTTCATTGAAAGGGAATATTTTTCTACAAAACTTTTTACTAAATGACAAAAAGGAATGTTTCTTTTTAACATAAGCAATGACAATGACCTTTTCCGCTACTGCGAATATTATATGATATTGGGTTCCTTAAAAAACCGTAATGTTTGTAAAAGGAAAGTAAATACCATTTAATTTTTTACGTATATTGGTATTAAAAATGGTTTTGATGATGGATTTATTATTTCAATATATTTAAATAATATATTGTGATTGAAATGTGGAAATGTTATATTTCCTTTATGTTTGTTTTATGAGTTATTATTATGTTATGGTTCTTGGGAATTGTTACCTATATGGGTGGTTCTGTGATAAGCCTAGGGTGGGTGAGCCCGAGATAGCTCTCTAATTCATTGGGTAACATGACAGAAGTAATCATGAATGTTTCTCTTAAGAGAATTCGGGAATATATTGTGATGAGTATTCCAAATAAAACACCCTACGTAGCTATGATAGCTACAATGTAAGTATGATATGGATGCCATAAATTACCTTTATGATTTATGTTTTCTATGCATTATTTATAAATATTATGATATCATGATGTATGTTATAGATCTTATGTTTCGTATGCAATGATGAACTAATTCTTTCTTTCTTTGTTTTATAATCCTTACTAAGCTTTTTATATTCATCCCACGCTTTGAAATGTTTTTCACAGGACTTAAAGATGAATAGGTCGAGGATGGGATCAAGGAAAAGGCATGATCTCTAAAGCATGGGACTAGAAATGACTCTTTTTTAGAGTTTTAACTTATGAAAAAATGGAAACATAGTAGAAGTGACTACATTTTAATTTTTGAGATATAATGTAATAGTTATGGCCTAATTATATAAAACTCTATACCTGAAAAGATCCTCAATGTGAATTATTCATTTAATTCTAGATTATGTAATATTTTAGGCTGATTCCTTATAGTTTGTATAAGTGGTCGGTTTAGATAACTTTAGGAGTTAGAGTATTGTTAAATTAATATCCATAAATTAATTTATATTAATATTGGAATGATAGTATTTATAGATTACCATGTTTCTTCCCCTAAGTTATATCTGTGTTCATAATGGCTTTCCACAGAGGAAATAGGGAAGCTATATTGGGACGACATTAGGAGGAAGACAACCTTCAAAATCAGTAACCTGAGATTTTTCGAATTGGAACTGAAGAGTTTGTTGCAGTGATGGAACAATTGACTTAGGCAATAAATGGGGTTGGTATCCATGCAAGAGATCAGTTAGATCAACCACAGAGGAATATGTCAGTAGTGGAGCATTTCATGAGGCAACATTCCCCATTTGCAAGAGGATCATCTGACCCCGTGCTAGCTGAAGGGTGGAATAAAGCACTGGGGAAATTTTTTGATGTCATGGGGTGTTCAGAACATCAAAAGTATAGTCTCTCTATTTACCGTTTTGAAGGTGAAGATTATTAGTGGTGGTCAACGGTGAAAAATATCATGGATAGTGAGGAGATTTATGAACTTGATTAGGATGAATTCAAAGGTATGTTTCTTGAGAAATATTTTCCTAATGTGGTTCGTCTTAGGATGGAAAAAAAATTCATGGAATTGAGGTGGGAGGATGACTGAGTTGTTGCTTATGAAGAGAAATTCACTATACTGTCAAGGTAGGATCAAAATTTCATATGAGATCTTGATAGTTAAATCAACCATTTTTACTCTAAATTAAATTCAATGTATCGAAGGGATTTAACTTCTCGTGAATTCAAATGTTATGAAAAACTTGTTTGATGTGCGAATAAGGTGGAAATGGAGCTTTCCAACGATCAGGTGTTCTTTGAAAAAAAAAGCAGAATAAGAGGTCAAGGTGGAAGGAGAAAGGGAAGAAATCTTGAAAAAAGTATGATGGTAAGAAACATAAGTTTATATTTTGTGAAAATTGTGGTAAAAATCTTAGTGGGGGATGTCTTTTGAATTCTGGTAAGTGATACTGATGTGGTATAATGGGACATAAGGCCTGCAATTTCACTGAAAAAGAGTTGGGTAATGGTAATACAAAATATGATTTACAATCAGTAAAATGTTTTATGTGCAATAAAATGGATGATTACGAAAATTAGAGTCCAATGAAGAACTAAACTGAGGGAAATCAACCAATATACAATCATAAAGGGGTGGTTAAGTCCTTTGCAACCACTTTAGAAGATGTTGGGCCATCAAATGATGTAGTATCAGGTATACTGTTTGTTTTTTCAGATTATGCCAATGTGTTGTTTGATTCAGGTTTTACAAATTCGTTCATTTCTGAGAAGTTTTCTAGTAAATTTGAAATTTCATATCAAGATATGAATCCAAAACTTATGTTATAAACACCTTTAGGAAATTTTGAAACAAAAAGAAATTATAAGAACCTTTTTTTCCTTGTGTGCGGAAAGGATGTACCTGCTAACCTTATTAGTTTGCCTATAGTAGAGTTTGATGTTATTTTGGGTATGGATTGGCTTTCTATTTACCATTCTAGAATTAAATGTAGAGCTTAATAGGTTTTTGTTTAGAATTATTTTTAGTTTTTGTACAGGAATGAACCCCTACCTTGGATAACATATCAAGAATATGAGAAACTAGTAAAATATGGAAATTAATGTTACCTTTCACATATTGTTGAAAATAAAGTAACAATTCAGATTAATGATGTGCCAGTGGTAAATGAGTACCTTGATGTTTTTCCGGATTAGTTTCCTGGAATTATACCTGATCAGGAAGTTGAATTTAATGATGACTTAGTTCCTAATGCTTAGCCAATTTCAAAACCCCCTTATCGAATGGATCAAATAGAACTTTTAGAGTTAAAGACGCAATTGCACAAGTTATTAGATAAATATTTAATTCGACCTAGAACGTCACCATGGGGTTCTCTTGTATTTTTTGTTAAAAATGAATATGGTTCAATGAGACTTTGCATTTTTTATAGATCATTGAATAACATCACTATTAAGAACAAGTATCCTTTGCCTCATATCGATGATTTGTTTGATCAGCTCTAGGGAGATCACTATTTTTTGAAGATTGATTTGAGTTTGGGGTACCATCCGTTGAAATTAATTGAAGTAGTCATTCCAATGACCGCGTTTTGTACTAGATATGGACATTATGAATTTTTAGTTATGCCTTTTGGTTTAACCAATGCATCTGCTCTATTAAACGATATTATGTATAGAAGTTTCCACGCGTTCTTGGATGTGTTTATGGTTGTGTTCATTAATGATATATTGGTTTATTCTAAATGTAAAGAGGATCATTAATGCTATTTAAGGGTTTTCTTGAAAACATTAAAATAATAGAAACTATTTTGGAAATTCAGCATGTGTCAGTTTTGGTTACAAATTTTTTTTCCTTGGTCACATTGTTTCAAAAAGTGGCATAACTGTTGATATTACAAAACCAAATGTTGTTAAAGAATGGCCAAGACCCTAAAATATAACCGAGATCCATAGTTTTCTTTGTTTTGATGGTTTTCACTAGAGGTTTGTTGAGAATTTTTCACGGTTATCTTTCCCACTGACTAAATTAACTTGAAAAAGGTGTTATGTTCATTTGGACAAAAGAAATTGATGATTGTTTTCATGAATTGAAACGAAGATTGTTGAATTCTCTAGTTTTGGAACTACATTCTAGAAATGTTGAGTTTGTTGTCTATAGTGATGCTTCATTGAAAGGAAATGGTTGTTTCCTTATGCTTAATGATCAGGTAATTTCTTATGCATCGTGTCAGTTGAAACCTGATGAGTTAATTTACCCGACACATGATTTCGAATTACCTGCTATTGTTTTTTTCTTAAAAAATTTGGAGACATCATTTGTATGGAGTAAAATGTGAAATATATATTAAACACAAATGTTTGATGTATATTTTCACTAAAAAGGAATTTAACATGAGATAAAGGATATGGCTGGAAGTAATCAAGGATTATGATTGCATGATCCTTTACCATATGGGAAAATCAAATAAAGTGGCCGATGATTTGATTCGAAACAGTAATGCTTCATTGACCATGCTATGTTTAAAACGAGATACTTTGGATTTTGATTTGATGAACTTTGACATAGATGTTGTTGATGCAGGAAATTCTTCTGTTTTGTTTTAGCTGTCAGTGAAATCATCTATATAAGACAGAATAAATCTAGTATGTAAGGAAGATAGTGAGTTGCAGAAAAAGGTAGAGTTGGTTTAGAAGGGTAAGTTTCCTGAATTTAACGTCGATAATGATTGTGTTTTGAGGTTTGGAATGAGATTATGTGTGTCTTTTCATTCACCGTTGAAGAACGAGTTGTTCTGTGATGGTCATAGTTCCCAATTTTCATTTCATCCTAGAAGTACTAATATGTAAAATTATATTCAGGAGTATTATTTGTGGGATGAAATGAAAAGATATATTACTGATTTTACTATGAAGTGTTTGACTTGTCAGCAGGTTAAAGAAGAGCGGTAGTTACCAAAAGGGATGCTTCAGTCTTTACCAGTTCCAGAGTGGAAATTGAAACATATATCCATAGACTTTATTGTAGGATTACCAAATATATCTCAAGGTAATAATGAAATACGTGTTATTGTTGATCGGTTGACTAAATCTTCTCATTTCTTCCTATTTGAGGTACTTTGTCTCTAGATCAACGTTCTGAGTTGTATGTTAAAAAGATAGTTGGGTTGCATAGAGTTCCCCTATCTAGTGTATCTGATCATGATCCCAGGTTTACTTATAACTTTTATAAATTCCTTCATAAGTCGTTGGATACTAAGTTAAATTTTAGTACAACTTTTCATCCTCAATCAGATGGGAAGTCAGAACGAAAAATTCAGACCTTGGTGGATATGCTACTTGCTTTTTCACTGGATTTCTAAGGAAGTTGGGACCAAAATATTTCTTTGGTTGAATTTTCTTATAATAATATTTTTCATTCTAGTATATAGAAGGTTTCATTTGGGGAATTATATGGGAAGCGGTGTTGAACTCCAGCTTTTTGGGATGAAAAGGTGAAAGGAAGCTGATGGGATCAGAATTGGTAGAAGATATGGCAGAAAAAGATCAGTTGATTCCAAAGCATATGGGAACAGCTCAGAGTAGACAGAAAAATTATATGGATAACTAGAGGAAGGATATTTATTTTGAGGTAGGTGATCATGTCTTTCTCAAAGTTTCTCCTTGGAAAAGTGTTATGAGTTTTGGTAAGAAGAGAAAGTTGAGTCTGAGGTTTATTGGACCTTATGAAATCCTAGAGAATGTTGGAACAGTTGCATACAGAGTGGATTTACCTCTATGTTTGTTCCAGGTACAAAATGTTTTTCATGATTCAATTTTGAGAAAGTATATGCGAGATCCATCTCATGTTTTATGTCCAGAGATAGTTCAGTTAGAAGATAATATCTTTTATGAGGAACAACCAGTCAAGATTATTGACCGAAGTGAGCAAGTGTTACAGAATAAGGTAATTCACTAGGTAAGGGTTTTTTGGAAATACTATTTGGATAAAGAGGAAACATGGGAATCTGAAAATTTTATGAGGGATAAATACCCCCACTTACATGATAAGTGAAAAAAATTGCGAGGACACAATTTTCTAAAAGGGGGGAAGGATATAACATCCAATGTAAGTACTGAAATAATATATTTTCATTTTAATTAATATTTTGTGAATTATATATTTATTTTACTTTAAATATATTTATATGCTTGATGGGTTACCTGATATGGTACAACATGTTTTTTTGAAATCTTACATTGCACACTAATAATATAATAACATTATTTTAAATGTATTTAACGCCTAGACATTTTATTGGCAATAATGAATATACCTAACTAAAATATGATTATACATGTTTACTAAATGTTTTTACATTTATCTAATACGTTTTAGAGGATTAAAATGTGAATTAATATAAAATTAAGGATAAATACTCTAATATTTTTAAAAAGGCTGATTTACGACATTTTAATAGTGAACGCTCTTTAAATATAGTTTTGGAAACTTTATATGTTATTTTTGAAAAAATTGAATTCTTATTTAGAATCAGGACATCAAAATTAAATTTGGGTAAAATTTTGGTATTTTTCAGATAAAATTCAATTTTTGATGAATAATAGAAAATGCTATATTTTAATTAAAAACTACCGTTTAATATAATTTGTTTATATGTTTAGATTATCTTTTTAATTGATTTTAAAGTGTTATTTGATTATATTTTTATCATTTTATCCATTTTTTTTCATTGAAAATAATTTCATTTTAAAATTGGACCTAAACAAATGTCAATCTTTTGATAATTAATATTTCATAAAAACATGCTTTTTTGTTTTAAAAATGGGAATTAATTTTAAATTAATTAATACAACTAATATGTTTTGATTTTGGTAAAACAGAAATCTTTTTTGAATTCATAATGTGAACTATAGCTTAGGCTGAATTTTTTGTAGTTTTCTAAAAAACATCAATTTTTGATGAATAATGAAACCACTAAGTAGTAGTTAATGAGAGAAATTTTCATTTAAATGAAATTTTACCACTTATGTGAATTGAATTTAAAAAATAAAACATACATGGTTGTTATTATTAAGTAAAATGTTGTTCAATAAGATGAAAATAATTCTTTTTGAAAAGTAACTTTTGAGTTTTATTTTCTTCGGTTAAATGTAAATAGGGTAATTCTGGGTAAAAAGAATGTCATAACAATAGCAAATTACCTTATAACTTTTCATAGCCTTATTGTATGAGTCATGTAAGACCATGGAAATCCTTGGGTCTATTTTGTTACCCCATGGAGCCACTTAAGAGTGATAATTACACTTTAATTTAATTAACTTAAAGTAAGTGAAAAATGACATAAACAAATTTATTTTTGTAAATTATTTTTTACATAGGGTTATATATGTTATATTTTTGACTATAAATATTATTTGTAAATAATAAAATATTTCCTACATCATGGTATTTTTTATATAATTTTTAGACATCAAATAAATAAAATTATTTCTAACACAATAATGATGTAGTGTTTACCTCATTAATAAATGATTTTAATAAATAGTATTATAATGATTAAAATAATATCCAAAAAATGTCCATTTTTTTTGATTATTTTATTTCGACCATGGGTCATCTTATATTAGACATTAATAACTTTTATACCTTTAAAACTGAAAATATTTATATAATAAAATAATATTTTCCTTTTTTTAAACCGCCCCTCCTCCCCCTTATAAAAATCCCTCACATCTAACTCATTACTCAAAACTCTCAAGCCCCTTGGCTCATCCGAAAATTTCCAAAATAATCTATAAAGATACCTCTATTCCACATATAAGCCTTAAATTAGGAAGAAGGCACTTCATGATGTCCTTTTGGTTCAATCCAAAGGGAGTTACCCCAATTAAAGGTCACAATTTTTCTGAAATTCATTTCTATTATTTTTCTTCTACAACCCCTAAAATCTTTTTTATTATTTTATTTTATAACAACATTAATATCCTAAATATGATAGGATGTTTTTATGATTTTTATTCTAACTACACTTACACACACCTCCACCTAAAATGTAAAGAACATACTCTTTCTATGGATGGAAAATTAACACCTCACGAAACAATGATTGTTCAATTATCTCCTTCCACCTCTCATGGTGGACACTAAGATGGAACTGTATTTATATATGAAATATATTATGTTTTTTTTCTTTATTCTTCTGTATTTTTCATTTATAGCATACTTTTATGGTTTCCATTATGGGTAAACGCGATAATTGTATTTGAGGAAGTGCGGACTACCGCCCCCTCAAAACGATATGACTCGTTAATTCCACACAGGGGATGTATAAAGGATGGAGTTAATGATATTATATATGATATAATAATATAATTATAATATACTTATTTATCACTATTTTTTAATTCCATTAAATATGAAATAGAAATGAAATTAGCGTTCATGTGTACGTACGACTTACCGTCTCCTTGAACGGTGCATTTCATTTCATACCTCTAAATGTTATGTAATATTATAAATACATATATAAAATGGATATAGAAGATATATATGATATCAAAATCATGAATATTATTCTGTAAATAATTAAATTTCGACCATATGAACAACTTGTAAATATAAGATGTCCATTTTTGACTCAAGTACCAAATATCGACAAAACGACAGTTATTAACTTAAATGATTACATAATGTTGATAACATGTTAATAATTGATATAAAAGGAATAATAAGATTTAATTTTTTTTATGTAAGTATAAATTAACTTTAGTTTTTTATTGAAGTGATTAAAGAATGAATGGGTCAGGTCAGACATATGGTAAGGGACTTCGTCTCAATCTCCTTTCATTGAGGCATATTTTATTTTATACAAGAAGATATTTTATACGGTGTTTAAACCCCTTTTACATTCCATTTCATTCAGAGGGAATTTTTTTTTGAAGCATTTTAGAAAATGACAAAAATGAATGTTTCTTTTTAACGTAAATGGTGACAATGACCTTTTTCACCGCTGTGAGTATTATTTGATATTGGCTTCCTTTACATGCCATAATGTTTTGAAAAGGAAAGTAAATACCTTTTACTTTTTATGTATGCTAGAATTAAAAATGGGTTTGATAATGGATTGATTATTTCAAAAATTTTAAATGATATAATGTGATTGAAATGTGAACATTTTATCTTTCTTTTAAGTTTGTTTTATATGTTATGAATATGTTATGGTTCTTGGGAATTGTTACATATATGAGTGGTTCCATGATAAAACTAGGGTGGGTGATCCCGAGATAGATCTCCAATGCATTGGGAAATGGGACAGAGGTAAACATAAATGATTATCCTAATAGATTTAGGGAATATATTGTGATGGGTATTCCAAATTTTACTCCCTACGTAGTTTTGATAGCTACAATGTAAGTACGATATGGATGTCACAAATTACCTTTATGATTTATGTTTTCTATGTGTTATTCATATATCTTATGATTCCATGAGGTATGTGAAAGAGCTTATGTTATGTATTAAATGATGAACTATTGTTTTCTTTCTTTGTTTTATAACCCTTATAGAGTTTTTTATGCTCATCCCAAGTTTTGAAAAAAATTTCAAAGGAATTAAAGATGAATAGGTCAAGGATGGGATCATGGAAAAGTCATGCTGTCAAAAACATGGGACTAGAAATGACTCTTTTTTAAGAGGATTTATCTTATGAAAAAAATGGAAACTGAGTAGATGTGTCTACCTTGTAATTTTTGAGATAAAATGTTATAGTTATGGTCTAATTCTCTAAAACTCCATACCTAAGAAGATCTCCAATATGAATTATTCATTTAATTCAAGATTATGTAATATTTAAGGCAATGTCTTTATAGGTATATACAGTTGATATATATTGAGTTATATTTGGATTTGATAATCAAATACATCACTAGTATGCAACCAATGCACTGGTCCATATCTTACATATTGAAAAACTATATGCGTATAAATTCTAGAAACTATTTGATACAACGTAAAGTAAGAAATTTATATAACATCAGAAAAAAATTTCTTTTTAGTTATATTCATTAAATATATTTAATTTCTTTTCATGCCTCAGTTAATATATCTATATTATTAAATATTAATTATGAAGTGATGCACCATTTCACCATTACTGAAGACCTATATTATTATAATTTTCATAACCCCTTTAACTCATTTTCCCCATAATAAAAATATAAATCTAATGATTGTTTGTGGATTTGATCAAAATAATATAGGCACTAAATATTTTAGAATGAACATTTGAAATAAGGATGAGGTAAAAATATATTTACTAATATTAATTGAAGATGACTGAATAAAAGCTTTTTGAGTGTTCACCAGTTGTTAAAATAAAATTATATATAATAAGGATACTACATGATATTTTCAATAAAATATAAAAAATAAAATAAATAACTTTGATTCACTAATGGTGAATAAGATTGATTAAAAACCGAAAGAGGGAACAAATTTAAGGAATTACTAATTATCAAGATAATATGGGTTGATTTTTCATGGTTGTAGAAGATATTTACTAGTATCAAGGATTAATTGAGTCATGGTAGATTGAAAGTGAATACAATATGAATTAGAATGTTCATTTTAAAAATATGGAGGTTATTTGAGCTTGACCAAATTGAAGGTGTCTCTTTTTATGTTTAATTATTTTATAATCTTGTCTCACTATTTATTATAAAAAAATTTGCTTGATTTTGTTTCTTAAAAATTGTATAATGGATTTAAAATGAACGTTTGGTTGATCCAAAGTGAAAGTGTGCCGATAATTTTTTCGAGTGAATCATAAATAAAGGGATAGATTATTCAGTAATAGTTGATTGTATTAATAATGTACTGAGGTGTTCATATTACATTACAATTGAGAAATATCTATAGATATATTACACTAATTTAGGATAAACATCAAGATTTGATGTCCAATTTATTTTTTAGAATATTTTGAATAATTTTATATAAAACATTTATCTAGTTATGTTGGATTATTAAAATGAATATTTAGAGTTAGAAAAATATAAAGGGGGAATCAACTTAAATAGAAGTAGAGGCTAGGAGCTAGTCTGTCACACCATTTGAATTTAAAAGAAAATTATGTTTGATAGCATAAACAACAAACAACACCGAGCCTAAACCATAATAAAACAAAACAATATTTTAAGATATATTTTTTGTTAAATAATTTTAAACTTTTTAATAGACTATGGTACACATAAACTTGAGATTTTTATGTTATATTGTGTATTGAACATGCAACATCGAGCTTAAACGACCCATGGTATATATAACCATTATAACATAGCTGTAAAATTGGATCTTATGAATAGTATTATCTACTTTATGATATATATATACATACATATATACATACATAAAGACATATATATATATATATATATATATATAAATTCCACACTCAATATAAATTATTTATCAGTGTTTAGAAAATAACCAATCAATTTTTCGTAATGTAATTTTATTCTTTAAAACTTTTTTACTAAAAAATTAGTTATATTTATTTTCATTAAATAAATAATAGAATTTTTTTAGAACATTTATAACATCTATTTGATAAAATTGACTTCATTTTTTGTATTTTTACTATCAAAATTCTCTTTGGGTGAATTTTCATACTTTTTTGAAAATATTGAGCTTTCATCGAATAATGAAAAATATAATTTTTTTGTAAAAATGTCATTTGATTTAAACAAATATAGAAATTTCAAAGACACTTTATGTTTTAAAAGTGATTTAATGTAACATAAGTATTATTGAGTTATATTTATTCCACTTAATTAATTTTTAATTACCATCATTTTTGATTTTAGTGTAAGGTTTTTGTGTTTTTAAAGGAGGTTTTTTCTAAAAACTATTTTTGAGTTCATAATGTTTATCCATCTTAATTAATTTAAATAATTACTTATGAAGCGTGTTATAAATTAAATTTCTGAATTATATATAAATAATTTTTAATTTATATTCAAAAAATTATTTTTATTAGACATAGAGTTAATATAAAATCATAGTGTTCTTTAAAAAAATATCCACTCCATGGAAACCCTTTTTTTGTCACATTTGTGAACTTTTTTTGTAAATTTTTTTTTTACAGATTTAGAAAATTTATTTGGTAAAATTAAGTTAATTTTTCAAATCTAATTATCAAAATTAACATAGGGTTAATTTTAGGATATTTCTTTTCTATTTATTTTTTTGTCGAATAGTGAAAAATACTGAATTCTAATTGAAAACTATGATTTTGTTTAGATTATTTATAGAGTTAAATTATATTTTCAATTGGATTTAAAATAAAATTAGTTATATGTTATATATAATTTATACTAGTCTTGGCCATTTATGAATTTTCATATTTAATTTTGATATAAACACTTTCTAAACATTTGGAAATTTTCCCTTTAAAAACCCACATTCACGTTGCATTTGGGGGACTAATTTTAAATTAAAATTTTCCATTTTTGTGAATTGATTCTGGGAAAAGGGATTTTATATTTTGAGTCATAAGGATTTATAATTTCTAAAAATTTCAGATTGATTTTTTAACAAACTGAGTAGTTAAATTAGAACAAATGATTTATTGTAATTTTGGTAAAAATTGATTCACATTGTGGTTAAACTAAAATGATATGGGTTAAAAATGACCTATAAAATTTTCCAAAAACCCATTAGATGTAAATTTTTAGATTTTATCTATTCCGGGATCGATAATGACCCATTAAGGAGGCTTGTGTCATGATACAAGGAGTGTTATAATTGAATCTATTCAAAAAAATTACAAGTCTAACACCCACCTCACATATAAAGGACACCCCTCACCTCTCGGATTCACACCTTCAAACCCTTTTGATTTGGACAATGCCTACCCAAATCACTTCCCAAATTAACTCCTATAATAATAGAATCCTTATTTTTTACAAAAATATAGTAACCCTTGCCCTGATAGCTCAGACCTAGTGCCTGCTGCCATTACATTTCCATTAATACAAGATTCAAATATGAAGGGACAGAAAAATTTAGTAGTCTCGGTAAAATAGGTACATACATGAGTCTTGTCTTAAAAATTAACACACAAATTAGATTTTTTTCTTCGATACTAAAATTTTCCAAACTTTGATATCTTTTGATATCATTTCTAATATAGTTAATGGTATCATGGGGAAATGAAACCAAATAATGGTGAGATCAAAAACCCATTTAGGGTTAAATAAAATGGATTAAATAATAAACCAATTAGAATTATCAATATTTTAATGTAAATAATTGATCCCAAAATCAATGAAATCAATAAACTGAGAAAGAAGTTTGTAAATAATATGGAAGGGTAAATAACTGAAATAAAATCCATTTAAATAAAATTTTGACGATCATGAGTAGATAAGTCATAAAAAATATGTCATGGTAAATAAATGAGGAAACATTCCATTTAATCAACAATATGAGAATCAAATTCATCCATATAATTTTTTATAGTGAAATCATCAAGGATAATAATATCTAAAGATGAATAAAGGAAATTCTGAATTATCATAAGCCCTGTTTCTTACAATGTGGGTCCTTTACCATTAATACCTTTCACAAGACAATTTAAAACATACTGGTTGAAACCCATTACATGAGGCTAGACAAATGACTTGTCCCATGGGAATACCGACACATCGAGGGGATTTCATTAACTGTTCCCCAACCCATGTCATACTAGTCCAAAGAAACCATCATATATTAAATAATTGATTTAATTAATAAACAATATGACTTATCAAGTATCCATATTGAGAAAACGGTATAAATTTATCAATATTTTCCTAGTAAATCGAATAAATTTCAAAATAAACACTGTGTGTAAAATTGGTATAAGGTTTAAGAAATTATTTTATCCAAGACAAATAATATAGACATTTAGGAGAAATTTACTATACAATTATCACAAGGAAGTGAATAACACAAGGTAAAGTGAATGAACATGAAAATTATTCAAGGAAGAGATTTTCAATCCAATCCTTGGTCAAAGAAATCATAATCCATCTGATGAATAATATAGAGGGTATGAATACATCATATACCTATTGGAATAAGAATAAGGGCCATTATCGTTAATGAAATAAAATAAGATCATTCAAAACCTTATTGAGGAAAATATCATTTTTATTTGGATTTTTTTGAAAAACATATTAGTTGAAAATTATGTTTAATTTTTCTTTTTTAAACCTCTTGGTAAACATTCAATGGAAAATTAAAATTAATTAATATGAGTAATGTCGTACATATCAGACAGTGTATAATAAAATTCCTTTTGCATTTTAAAAAGGTTAAGATAGTTCTCTATTCGGAGAACGATATAAAGATTCATTTCAAGGAATTTGGTACAAAGTTAAAATGGGTAAAAATTTAGTTAATAAATCATTTTTGAAAGATTAAAAAAATTTAAAAATATATTTAGAAAACATGGGTTTGAGTGAATAAATATTTATCACCTAGAATAGTATTAATGTTGATTTTAAAAACATTTTTCAAAATATTTCACATATCAAATTGTATAAAAATTATATGATAAATAAAAAATATCATGAATGACCAAGGGATAATAAAATTAACGTGTTTATTATAAATTGATAAAATAATTTATCTTAAGCGAAAATCAATAATAATAATCTCTATTAGAATGATATTGTGAAATAAACTCTTAAAATGATCATAACTTTGATGTGAGAATTAATCAATGAAACAATTATGTGTATCAATAATAAATCCCCATAAAACCAGTGTAAATAAAAAAATATATTATCAAATGTAATTACACACATAGAAATAGAATATAAATGACAATAAAAAAGTAATATAACCTAATGAAAAGGAATTGAGTTAGAAAATTATTCACAACTCGATAACTTTTAATTCAAATCACCTTATACGAAATAATTAAAATTGAAACCTAAAATAAAATATATTACTAATTATTTATGTTATTACATGTAATAGGGATATTATATACACCATATAAAGGAAACTAGGTGCATAACATTACATTATAACTCAGTGAAATAAAATTGAGATGAAATACCTCAGTTCTTGATTTCCTTTTTGTTGAACTCGATTTACCATAAAATATAGTGGGTTTAAACATTTAATTAACATATTAAAGAGAAAAACTAATAATTATTATTTCTTATATGATACTTTTATGACATATTATTTACCATTTTTTTATAATCTTTCATTATTTCTGTCATTTCGGGTAATAAAGTGATTTGTTTTTCAAGTGTGTTTTTATTTATTATTTTTTGTTCCTATTAGTTTGATAAGGATTTAATAATCTAAAAAATGTAAAAAATTATTTAAATATCATACATATTCTATATATATATTTATTTAGATTAATCCATTAATGATGGTGATTGGGAATGAAATACACTATTCATGGACACGGTAGACTGTACGTACGCATGGATGCTGTATCCATTTTATTATCATATTTAAAGAAAGAAAATTAAATAATATATTTTATTATTTGGATATCATATTTTTGTATTTTGTGTAACATATTTTTATTAAACATATCCTTAATAAATTCCATGTAAATCATGAATGAATCACATCGCCTCGCGAGGAGGTAGTCCGCTGTACATAGGAATGACATTATCGTATTTCTAAAAAATGGAAACCATGATGGTATGTGTCATATCATTTTTTAAGAAGAATAAATACATCATAGATATCATATAAATCACATATAAATTGTATTTACATTATTATTCTAATTCTTGATAGTTGGTAATGTAAAATTAATGACATTGGTTCACAAGGCGGTATTTCACCATACACACGAATGATGATTTCATAACCTATTTACTGAATGTGTGTAAAGTTGTAGGTAATACCATTATAATAAAATCAAATAATTATATTTAATATAATTATGATATTATATAATAATTATATATATATTTTAAATATATGGTTAAGAAAATAAAATAAAAATTCTTTGAGAAAAACATTACCACTTCTTCAGGTATCCTCCTTTGGTTTGCAATAATTCCATCATAAGTTGGATTTATTACAAATATAAGTCTTATAGGATGAGTATAAGGAATCAGGGAAGTTATTTTTTTGGCATTTTTTGGATGATTCAAAGTGTTTTTAGTGGTGTGAATAAGGGTAGAGGGGAAGGCCATTTATAAATGGGGTGAGTGGAAAATGTGTAAATTTTTCTAATGCAGAATTCCACTCACATTTGTTTCAAGTAAAATGGAAACAATAATTTACCTAACTATATAATATAATTTATAAGGTCTAAATATTTAAATAAAATGGTTTTTTGAAAATTTTTAGGTCATTTGGACCCTTAATATTAATATTTAGTTCATTGGTAAACTCATCTTCTCTTAATCGTTGAAATTAATTTTAAATGCTTTGAAAAATTAATTTTGTCCAAAATAAAATTGAAATAATTAGAAATTAGAAATTATTATTGTTCCAAATATATTATCCATTTTTAAAAATTCAAACCACATTATTGGAAAAAATTAATGCAAAATTAATCTGCGAGACGAGATGAAGAAGAGAGTTTTCATAAAGTGAAAATGTTTAAAAGTTTACTAAGATCATTATATATAAATTCAATGTAAAAATGATTAAAATTATCAAAAGTTTATTTATATATGTATAGTTGATATAAATTTACTTTTAAAAAAATTACAATATAATTCAACATTATGAAGTATTTAGATTGAATGCCTCTTTTCAATTAAAATTCAGTATTTTTCCACTATTTATCAAAAAAAATAAAAATTATCCAAAAATTACCAAAAATTCAACCAAATATTATTTTGATATTTATATTTCAAAAATAAATATTATTTTGTCACAAAATATTTATGAAATTGAAATAATTTAGTTTTAATACTAGTTTTCCATTAAAAGACGACAAAACTGACTTTGTAAAAATACAGATTCTTATATATAAATTTATATTTTTTCTTTTACTATGCCTATAAAATCTATTGGAGGATTATAAAAATATTTTATATAATATATAGTATATAATATTCCTTAATATCATCGACTAGTAATAATGAATTTAATTTATTAATATAAAACATCTTTGGTGCATAATAATATTTTTTATAAAATCATTTCCTTTATATTCAATTGATTTTTATATTCATTTATATTTTTTTAACTAATTAATTCAAACATCCATTTTCTTAACTTATTTAATCCTTTTTATAAACCCAAATTTAATGGCTAGTAGATAATTTTCCTTTTAAATAAGAATATTAATAATACTCTACATAACTCAGTCTTGTGTGTAGTGTAATCTATCAAATAAACTCATTATTGCGTGTAACGAAAGATAAAATCAATGTTTCATGTAACATTAGATAAAATTATAGTTTCATGTAATTAAATCTGACTTAATATTTCATTTAACATATAATATGAAAAAATATTATTATTTTAAAATTTTAGGGTTCTACATTCACCCCACTTTAAATAAATTTCATCTTCACAATTTAAACATGATATCTATAATATAGGGTTTTATATTTACAAATTCCTTTGTTGAAAATACCACATTATGAAAGTTATAACAAGATATCCACTAAATAAATTAGTAAGGGTAGAACCATGTCTATATAGAACAACACATAACTCGGTTTCTATGTAGGAAAACATTGGTGGCATGTGAAGATACAAAGATGGTGGAAAATTTTCAATAAATATTGAGTTATTGAGGTCATTTACCACAAACATGTGCATGATAATTGTAATGTTGAAGGCCTTTAAAACAGAAATCTAATAGGTGTGAAAAGGTCATGATATCACCAGAAATGATAGAAATATGATAACATTTTATTTCATGATCAATTTTTTCTAAAGTTGAGGAATTATTTTACTATTTAAGAATATAAAAAAATATAATTACTTGGATGTTTATATTTTATAATAACAAGTTCATCTTTTGGTTTATTTAGTTAATTACATTTATCTCTTATTCCAAGAATAAAATATCAAAAAATTATTTTTAATGCTTGTAGCACTAGAAATCACTTTTAACATATCTTAATATCCATAAAACAAATCCTTATCTATATGTATAACTATTTTACAAATCAAATTTGGATAATTAATATATATATAATACATAAATGTAACTGTACTTTTTCGTCATTAATATTTCTTTGTTAAATTGTTTTATTAAAAATAATAACACATTAACCAGGACATCACGTAGGCCAATGGTAGGCACAAAACCCTTATTATCAGTTGGTCATGTGTTCAAGCCCTAAAACGTTTCTAGAAACGATGGGTTTTCACTTGGATTTCATGTTTTCTTTTTTTATAGTCTATATTAATATAATTCCTATATCACTCCCATAATGTTATTATAGACATCCCTAAAATTAAATTTATCATTAAATAACCATTTTCCTATGGTGTTTAATACAACATAATTTTCCAAAAACTCTTATAATATTATTTGAATATTATTAAAATGTCATCAATAATCATATGAATCCAAATGATTACCATTATCATTGAATTTTTTCAATAAAACTTAAATTCATTATTCCTCAAATAAATTTTCCACTATAATTCATTATTTCCAAAACTTTCTCCTAAAATGTATTTAATATTAGGATATTACTACCATGTAAAACCTAAAGAAGGAGTTTAATAATTTGAACTTATGATAAACCTTAAATTAATAACCCATTATCATTTCTATAACTGTTAATTTAATGAATAAACATGCAATTTTAAAATTTAACACAATCCATAGATGTTTCAAAATTATGATCACCAAAATACCATTATTTAAACACATTAATAATTTAATTATTGAATCCCCATACATTAATTATTCATCCATTTTATTTTTATATATGTCATTCCTTAGCCTAGTATATATCCTTGGTCATTCATTATCATTATCATATCAAATCCATCATAATGGTTTGTAAAGAAATTATAAATCATCGTAACCATATCCCTTGAGAGTGTGAAACAAGGTGCATAGTGAGTCCCATTTTTGTGAACTAGGTGATGACTAAGTCAACACCAATACACCCCTTTTGAAGTAATTATCCCTTAGTATATATGTTCAAGAACCAAATACACTTATAGTATTTATACATGGATGTATTTCTAGGAAGACCAAATTATCTCTATTTAGTAAAACTTTAGAATGTTTTTCTACACTTATCCTCAAATTCCATTATAGTTTATGTTTACTAATATATATTTTCTTAATATAGTTCCCAAGGTTTTTAATAAATCTTCTATGATACTAAATGTAGCAACCTCAACCTCATATTGGACGAAGCCAATTCCTACTACAAATACATTGACATAGATATGATATTAAAATACTAAAGGGATAAATAGTAATGTTTTTGGTAATATAGAAACATACATGGGTATTTTATTATAAAATACTATACAGATTTCAATTTTTTTGAATATAACTATATTACATTTAGAATATCCATGCATATCCTTCTTAGAACACATCATGAAATCCTTAAGAAAGGAAAAAAATAACGGTGAGATAAAATTCTCTATAAGGGTTAAATACAATAGAAGAAATATTGAATCAATGAGAATAAGAAATCACATGAGCCTCATCCCAGTTGGTGAGGAATCATAAGTGCATCTAGGAGGCTCGAGATCAAATCCATGAGGAGACATAATTTCTGGGGTACTGTAGCAATATTGTAGTAGGTACTGTAGTGGGAACTGTGCAGTGTTGTAGCAAGTACTGTAGCGGGAACTATAGCAGACACTGTTTGGAACTTTAACATCTGGGAATTTGCTCCCGTTTGGGCCTTCAGGCCCCCGATTTGGTCCCCGAGTCCTTTTAGGCCATCGGGCCACCCAAGCCTTCAGGCCAGTAAGGCCTTCAAGCCACCTTAGGGCCATCAGGCAACCTTTATGTGCAGATGTAAACCAGACAACTTACAAGGAACAAGCTCTTTAAGGAGGATGAGTAAGAAGCTTTCACAATAGCAGAAGCTACATAGATTTCAAGAATGAGAGGGTATAACACATGCCATTGGGACAAGCCTGTGCATACACAATATTGCCTACCCAAATAACCATGTGAAGGTAGTGAGCTGATTTCATGATGAAGATGCTGGGGAGGAGCATTTCCAAGTAGTTTGTCTGGGTTGTATGTAATTTTTAAAACCTACGGGAAATGAATTCCTCTAAGGCTTAAAACCCAAGTAATACATACACCTACGGGCCTTGTAAGGGTTCCACCAAACCCATTAAAAGGTGGAATATAAAATCAATAAAAAATTAAGGCCTTCAAGACAATAGATGAATGAGAATAATAAATTTGGAAAATCTAAAAATTTGAATGTATATTCTATGAAATAAATAATCCTAGAAGGAACTATGTAATTGATATGTCAATGTAAATATCTATAAACATATTTACATAAAAAAATTAATATCATGAGTATATAAGGTATAAAAGTTTTAGAAAGGTAAATAATTTAGAACATGTTCGATTTAATCAATAATATAAGAACAAAATGAATCCATAGATTTTCTCATAGTGAAAATCTCAGGGATAAGAATAACTAAATCTGAATGAAGTAAATGACTAATTATTCGATTCCTTTTTTCACTCAGACATGGAACCTTTACCATCAATACCTTTCACAATAAGTTTAAAACATAATGGTTGAAAAGCCATTAGATGAGGCTAGACAACTGATTCATCCCATGAAACTACTGATGACTTGAGGGTATTGAATTAAACTATCCCCAACTCCTATCATACCGATGCAAATAATTCCTCATATATTAAATAATTGATTTAATCCACAAAACATTTGACTTATAAAATATCCATATTGATTAATGGATAAGAATTTATCAATATTTACTAGTAAATCAAATTGAATTTAAAGTAAACATAATATATAGAAATGATATTTTGTTTTGTAAAATATCACATCTATGATAAAAGATATGTATATTTAGGTGAAATTTAATGTTAGATGATCATAAGGAAGGTAATTACTCAAAGAAACGTTAATGTATTTAAAAATTATTGAAGGAGGTGAATGTAAATAGTATCCTTGGTAAAAATAATCACAATATATCCTGATAAATAATAAGGATTTTATGTTTATAACTTATACCAATTGGAGTAAAAATCAGTTTTTTCATTTTTGATGATCTAAAAGAAGGTGTTTAAAAATATTCTTGACAAAAATCTAATTTCTGTTTTGAAAAACATTTTAGATGAAAATCACTTTTAGAAACATTTTATTTAAAAATAACCAAATAAAATTTTAAAGGAATCTTCAAGGGAATTAAAATGGGGTTTTTGGTACATAGTATAAAAGGTAAAATAACATTCCTTTTTCATTGTAAAAGAGGTTAAAAAAGTGCCCTATTCAATAAATGATAAGAAGATACCATTCATATAATTTGGTATAAGTAAAAATTGTTAAATATATATTTAATTAGTCATTTTTAAAATGGTAAAAACATTTTTAAGACCTTTTGAGAAAATATGGTTTTGAGAGAGAACAGATTTTTGACCGAAGATTGAAATAAGGTCCGGTTCAAACAATTTTTTATAAAACATTTAAGTTATAAATTGTGGAAAAATGGAACAATAAATTCAAAAACATACCAAAAAACTAGAAGAGAATAAAATTAAATGTTTTATTAAATAATGATAAAATAATTATTTTAATGAAAATTCAATAATAAATAATATCCACTATAATGAGAGTGTGGAATAAACCCTTAAAATTATCAAAACATTGAAGTAAGATTCAATGAATGAATCGATGTAAATCAATTTTAAATAAAAAATTATAAATACCAAACTATATATTAAAAATGTATTACACACATAATCTCAAAATATTAATGACAATGGGAAAGTAATATAACCCAATGTAATGGAATTGAGTTATGAAACTATTTTGCACATGATAAAATTTAGTTTAAATCCCCTACGATGAAATTATTAAACTTTAAACTTAAAATACCATGAATAATCTTTTATTCATTATATTACATGTCAATGGGATATTATATACACCATATAAAAGTAAATAGGTTCATAACATTGCAATATGCATCAATGGAATGGAACTGAGATGAAATTCCTTACCCCGCCCTTTCCTTTTTGTCTCACGTGACATAAAAACCTATATACTTGTTATAAACATGTTATTAATTTATTTAAGAACCATATTATTATCTATGATATCATATATGTTTCTTTTAAAATATTTTATTACACTTTCGTTAATAATATTTCACTGTCTTCATCGTTTTGAGTAATAACTTTCTTTGTTTTTTTGAGTTTGCTTGAGATTGTATCTTTTTTCACATTAATTTGAACATTATTTAATAATATAAATAATTTATACCATAATTTAAATATTATATATATTAATTATGTATTTTTTAGTGCAATAAATGAAATTTGGTGAGATGAAATGAAATACAACGTCTGTGGAGACAATATGCCGTACATACACATGAATGTTATTTCCATTTCCATGTCATATTAAAATAATGAAACTTAAATAATATATATATATATATATATTATAATTATAGAATAATTTCAATGTCATATACATAAAATGTTTTTATTAATCCCATCCTTAATACGTTCCATGTAAATCATTAATGAATAACATCGCTTCGCAAGCCGGTTGTCCACTGTACCCTTGAACGATTTTATTATATACCCAAAAAATATAAAGCAGGAAGGTATGAGTAATATAATAATTATATAAGCATAAAAATAAAAAATATCCTTTACATATTATATAAATAGTATTTCCTTGATTATTACCAACCTTGAATGGTGTTAATGCGAAAATGAATGACATCAGTTCACAATTCGATAGTATATCCTACACATGAACTTTGATTTAGTAACTCATTTGATAAAAGTGTGTGTATTTTAAAATTTTAACATTATGATAAAAACATCTAATTAAATTTAAGATAGTATAATTATTATATAATATTGAAATAAAAATAATTTAAGGAGGTGGAGAAGGAAATAAAATAAAAGCGATCTTAGAAAAACATTACCTCTTCTTTAAGTATCCTCTATAGGTTTTCAATTATAATTTCTTATGTTGGATTTATTCACAAGATATAGATTATAATATTATCGGATGGAATTTTTGGGGTGATTTTAACAGGTATTTTCTAAAACAAATATGTTTTAGATGAGTGAAGAAGGGGGGAGTGGGATGCCTTTTATAAGTGGGGTGAGTGGAAAACATGTAAGTATTTAATGGAGAGAATTTAACTCACATTTTTTTTCACATTTATTTGAACTAATAATGAAAAAACTTGATTATATAAAGCATAATTTATAAATATTTCCATAAAATTCGTGTCGGAGAAATTTATATGTCATTTGGACCATTATTTATAAAGTTTAGTCCCTTGCTAAACTCATTTTCTATTAATTCCTGTAATAAATTTTAATTGATTTCAAGGATAATTATGGTAAAAAATTATGTTGGTCTTACTAGAAATTATAAATTAGTGTTTTTAAAAATATTCAATCAATTTTCCAATTTAAAACCACATAAGTGGTATAAATTAATTTAAAATTAATCCCTTTGATGGGATAAGAATACTTATTTTTTTAAAGAAAATGATCAAAAGTTTACTAAGTTTTTATATCTAAATTAATTATAAAAATGATTAAAATGTCCTAAATTATATTAATAAATATATAATTGATCTAATTTTATATTAAAACTATTTAAAATATAATTTAACATATTAATTTATTTATATGAAAATTCAGTTTTCAATTAAAATATAACATTTTTTTACAATTTATCAAAAATTGAATCTAATATGAAAATAAAAAACAATCACCATAAGATATATATGTTATTAATATTTCAAAAATGAGATTTATTTTTTAAAATTAAATTTTTAAATGTGTCAAAATTTAGTTTTAAAGTAAGTCCATCATTAAAAGGCATACAAATACCTATAGAAACACATAGTTTTTATTCGTAAAATTTGATTTCCTTTTATCCTATACATATCTAATGTATTGGATGAATATAAATAATTTTTATTAAAATATAAAATATAAATTTCATAAATATCATCCAATAAAAATTATAAATTTAAATTATAAATATAGAACACCTTTTGCACAAAATTCATTTTTTTATAAAAACTTTTATTTTATATTAAATTGTGTTTTTTATTCAGTTGTACATAAGTGGTAACCAATGAATTAAACCATAGATTTTAATAATTTAGTTAATAATACTTTTAAATTCATATTTAGTGGTTGGAATTTAATTTTCATTTTAAATATTAATAGTAATAGTATTTGATATAACTCAATCTTTTTTATAATAACGGAATGACCTACAACCATTGAAACTTCCATTAAATGATTGACAAAGTAATTGTTTATGTGTACGGTAGACTACCGCCTCACGAACTGATGTCATTCATTTTTCCATTACCTTATCTCATGGGGGGGTATGATGATGGAAATAAATTATATATATGATATTAAAAACATAATTATTCTTATAAATTCATTATATTATATATAAATTTTTTACATTACATTCTATATGAGATATAATAATGTCACTTTTGTGTATGATGCACTACTACCTCACGAAGTGAGGTGATTCTTCAGTAACCATCCAATTTCATGGAAGGTGATAAGGATATAATTAATTAATATAATTGATAAAAATTAAATTATTATGATATTAATAACATATATACCATTATTATAATATAATATATCATTTTATTTCTTAAACTGAAATATGATAACGTCGCTCATGTACATTTGAACTATCATTTACACAAAGCGACATGACACTATTTTCATCACCACACCAAAAAAATGAAATATATAAGTATATTTAATGATATTATATGGTATATGGTATTTTATTACCAACATTTATTGATAAAATAATACTTACATCTTTTCTACAATGATCATTTAAAAATAAGAGTGTTACTCATGCGTATGTATGACCTTCCATCTCCGCGATTATAACTCTGCCCATTTTTCATAACTATATTTCATGAAATGTTTTTAAAATTAAAATTGATGTAAAAATATGATAATTATGTCATGAATATTATTATTGATATTATATTACTATAAAATATATGCTATAACTGAATTATTAATGACAAAACATGAATGAGAAAATAAGGAAATTAATACCTGAAACCATAGAAATAATGAATTATTATTAATGAATGGATGATAATATGTTATAAAAAGAAAATATATAAAAGTATAAATATTAATATAGTTATTTTCTAAGTTAATAACATGTTTAAAACCATTAAAATGAATTTTAATTCATGTTTGGAAAAAATGAATCGTGGGGTAATGAATTTTTGTTTCAATTTTTTACCTCAACGAGACATTTTCCATATTCCCAACCTATTTATTTTTTATGGTGTGTATAATCCTCATAAAAGAATATTATTATTCTTTTCCTAAAATAAATATTCATTTACATATCTATTTTAGGATCTCTATTTCATTAGGTTTATATATCAAAAGTTAACAAATTGGTAAAGGATTTTTTCCAAATTTTTCTTTCTTTGAGACATATAGTTATGTTATGAAACAATAATATTTTAAAAGAAGTATATAAAACCCCTTTTACATGTAATATCATGGATTTATTTATATTCATCATATTTTTAGTTCTTTTAACCGTATTCCTTCATGGGTCTAATGTTTTTATTTTTTATATGTGGTAATGATTTTATGTTAAAATATCATCATTTATAAGGATTGTTTATCATCATGTCTTAAATGTTGAAGTATTATGATCTTACCATCATTAATTTTCATGAATTTTATTCTAATTTTTTTATTAATGATATTTTAAAATAATAGTACCATTTTTCACTCTTTGTTTGTTAAAATAATTGAGAAAATATCTTTTAGAAAATCCAACTACATTTCCCTCTTCAATGCAAAATTCCGTTTTCCTCCAACACCTTGATTTCTATGAAAATTAAAAGAATGTTTTTAATCATATAAAAATTAATTATTAATAAAATTTAACCATGTTTGAATTTTTATAACATCCTTTAAAAGGAATCATTAATTAATTTAAAAAAAATCCATTTTTATTTTTCAAAAAATGTGAAAGAAATAATTATTTTAACGTGTACGGCATGAAAAAAATTTCCCTCCATCATTACCATTATTTTATTTGAAGTGTAATTTAAAATGTTTCACATTTTTTTCAATGAAAAGTATTATAAAAATGTTTAATATTATAAGAAGTTTATTTTTTCAAAATTTGAATGGATTGATTCCCATGAAATGTTTTAAATAGTTTTTAAATCACCATTTTATATAATTCATTGTTATTTTCCATGAAAACGATTTTGTAAATGTTTTATTTAAAAAAAATTAAAAAAAAACTATTCTGCTTAAGTTATATTACTAGTGATCATTCAAAATACATCTTGGTTTATGATTATATCCTTAGTTATAATCTTTTATTTTCTTAGCATATGAACCAACAATAAAATTCTTTTTCTTTTTCTGAATGGTTTATCAGGACGATATGTTTTTGAAAAACATTTATTTTTAATGATTTAGCCATTTTTCAATGGTATGAACATTGTACCCATTTATTTTCAACCACTTAATCATGTTTTACAGAGGTTTTTAAGGTACCCATTTCTTTTCCCTGGGTTAATAATGTTTCAGGAATATTGTAATGGAATAAATTTCTTTTCCTGATGTTATTAATGTTATAAAAACTGATAATAAGTTGTCATGAGTTTTAGGGGGAAATATTTATGTACATTATTCTATTTGTGCATCTTGGACGTTACTTAAATGATGAGTTCACTCAGATAATGCTGAGTGAGCTTGAGATAACATAAATTATGGGTGAACCCATATAGCCCACCAATGAATTGGGTAATGTACCATGTCTTGAGAGGAAATAATGAGGGAGTTATCTTTGGGTTTTTCCTCTGGATTTAATTTGGATATATTTAGTTTTAAATTTTTTCTAACAATGATTATGATGAAAAATGTTCCAAGATACAAACACAAAGTATCAACCAACCCTACTTAGGTATATGCACATACATATAGCAAAGTTATCAACCACAGTACAACTCCAACTGTTGAGCCCAAGTACATCCCAATTCACACAGGAAAGAAGTCAATCACATCGATGATAATGATTGAAATTCAAGACTCAGCTCACACATGTATATATCTTTTATATAAAAATAGAGATGATAAGATGTAGTCAGTGATTCATCTAAGTTGTCGGACTCACAAAAGATACAAGACCAGCTAAGCTGTCAGACCCACACAGGATAAAAGACCAGCTACTCTTCCGGACCCACACAGGATACAAGTACAAAGGTCAAACTTACAGACCCACACAGGATACAAGAATAGTATTTATCACCGTCGAACACACAGAGGATTTTAGTATGGTAGTCATTGCTGTCAAAAACCTGGAGGATCCTAGAATAGTAGTTGTCACTGTTGAACCCACGGAGGATTCCAGTACAGTAGTTGATGCATTTGCAGCCAGCTTTAGGGTTCCCACACCCAGCACGCTCAGTTCTGGGAGGTTCCGCTCATTGAGCAAAGGGGGTCGATACATCAAATGTCAAGAAGTCTATAGTTTATGTATCCCAAGGTTCTGGCTCGTCAAAATAAACCCAACGTGACAGACGATGCGTCAATCGGACACCCGGTCTGAGAGTTATTGGCTTTTCCGTTCGAGGGGACCTGTTAGAATTACGCTCGTTGCAAACCCGTCCATTTTCCAAAGTTGTCCGAAACTATCTTATACTATCACAGAAGGACCTCTTCATTGAAACGGTCCTAGTTCCATAGACGGCGCGTCGATCGGATGTACCATCGTGATGTTATTCACATTTAAGTTAAACGGGCTCGACCCGTCAAGCCCGGTGGGTTGGCGGGCCGGACCGTCTAGGCTCGACGGGTCTGACCTGTCTAAGGGGACGACCTGGACCGATGATGTGCAGCCCGACCTAGCCTGTGGAATGTGGCTCGACACAGCTGGAACGACCCGGTCCACGACTGGCACAACCCAGCCCGACTCGGCGCGGCCCAGTTGGTGCGGCCTGCGGCCGGTCGTGGCTCGACCAGCCAGCCATGCCGGTGCGGGGGGCGCAGCCCCCCGATTTCTCGAACCGGCGGCGCTGCCCTCCTGTCTGGCTGGCCGAAGCCGTCTAGTCTTCCCGGTGTGAGCGGCCCGCGATTTCGAGTTTCGATCCCTCCACCGCAGCACCTATGATCGACGTGGCTCCTTCCGCCCGGCTTGCGGACGAGCCGGCCGGTTCATCCGCTGGAGCGGCCTACCCAGTGTGGGCCTCGGTTCTCCACAGCGTGGCGCCGTGGGGCACCGCGGTTCCACTAGCTAGGCCGACTATGGCCGACCGATTCTTCTTCGGCCGTGCTGGCTCGCGATTGTGGGCCGCGGTTCATCCGCACACGGCCGGTGTGTGGCTGCCACCTTCGCTCACCACCACCTCCGTTCGCCACCTCCTCCCTTTGAGAAATAAAAATCCAAAAATAACAGAGGGTCATTGGGACATGTTTGTTTGGCCTGTTCTCTCTGCATTAGGCGGTAACAATCAGCCATAGACAACTATTCACATTCAACAAGAATGAGGGTATGATTTATTCGAACTAAATTATACAAACACCCTACATCGTAATTGATGTCGCACATCGTCGAGCCGCGGGAGACGAGGGTCGCGATTGAATGATGTCATACCGTCAACGATGGAGGAAGAGTCGTTGTTGTAGGAGGCATAAACTCCTTGACATAGAGGTGTGTCTGAGGAAGAAGCGTCGTTGGAAGAAGTCCTTTGCGTTCTTCGTCGGGGATGTTCTTCATTGATGAACGGTGTACTTCCTAGAAGAAGGATCACCTCTCTTCTAATTCTCCAGAGCCTCCCCAAAAGTGATTTTCCAATGCAAAAGAATTAAAAGGCTATCAAATTAATAGAATTTCCATGCAATTGAAATTGATTCAAAAGAGGTTCCAAATAATTATTGTAGACATTAATTATATGAGTTGCAACAATTGATGGGAAGAGGGAGGTGGAGAGGCTCCACCATTAAGGAGGAGTTGTCAAAATAAACAGTAGGGAATTAATGGGGAGTTGAGGGGATGTGGAAGGGTTCAGGTTCGTGTGGGCCCCACCACACTAAATCCTCTAAGGGGAGGTTATGTGGGGTGTGGGCCCCACCTCTAACTCCCCCTTGTAAGAAATAACCACCCAAGATAATTGAAATTGTGCAGAGTAGTTTTATTTATATTTCTTTTTATCCATCCCCAAAATTTAACTTTTCCTTCAAAGGAAACACAATTGCGGTAAAGGTCCCCTTATGCGAATACCAGCGCTGCAAGTTCATCGGTGTCCTTGGATTTCATTTCCGAGGATCAGTTCAAAAGATATAAAACACTGCTCATAAGTTTACTGAACGTACCCAAAAAAAACTTCAAAACATTTATTCCAGGCACACTGGTCCTCGGATTCAGGTGCCGTTAGAAACTGCATACTAATAAGATTCAAAGTATTTCAGAAAAAACTTCCTTGAAATTTCCGGGTCTTTACATTACCCCGACCTCAGGGATTTATGTCCCCGTAAAGCTACAATACACACTAGGGGAAGAAATAGGGGTACTGAGCACACATCTGAGCCTTCTACTCCCAAGTGCTCTCCATGAGGTTCCCGTGCTGCCAGAGAATGCGCACCAGAGGAATCGACCATCCACATAGGATCCGCTCCTCTCAATCCTCGATCTCCACCGGGACCTCCGTGAATGTCTCCCCATCATCAAGGTATAGCTCCTCTTGATCGATGATGTGGGATGAGTCGTGCACGTATAACCTCAGCTGAGATACGTGGAAGACGTCATGCACCATGTTCTACTGAGGGTGAAGGGCCAGATGGTAATCCACCTCACCTACCCTGCTGAGGACCAAGAAAGGTCCGATTAATCAGGGAGATAACTTGCCGCCCTGGCCAAATATCTGGAGACCTCATCGAGGTGAAACCCATAGGAAGACATGGTCGCCATCCTCGAACTCCAGTGGTCTCCGTCTCCTATCACCATAGGACATCTGTCTGCTCTGTGCAGTCTTCATCCACTCCTGGATGATCAGCTCCTTCTCCGTCATAGCATGCACCATCTCTGGTCCTAGAAGTGCTGACTCCCCTGGGTCAGTCCAACATAGTGGTGATCTGCAAGGTCGGCTATATAGTTCCTCATAAGGTTCCATCCTTATGGTGGAGTGATAGCTGTTATTGTACGCAAACTCCGCCAAGTGTAACTGATCCTCCATTCTATGACCAAAGTCAATGACACATGCATGGAGCATTTCCTCGAGAGTCTGAATAGTCCTCTCAGTCTGGACATCCATTTGGGGATGGAAGGCGGTGCTTAGACATACAAATGCCTCCTACAACCCCTTCCAAAGCCGGGAAGTAAATCGTGCCTCCTGATAGGAGATGATCGTCGATGGCACACCATGAAGCCGTACGATCTCCTGTACTTAGAGGTGTCCCAAGCTCTCTACTGATCCCTGCTCTCTGATCGGTAAGAAGTGGGCCGACTTAGTGAGTTGGTTTACGATCACCCAGATAGAGTTGTGTCCTCTGGATGTGTGTGGAAGCCCCATCACTAAATCCATGGAGATCCCATCCCACTTCCACTCTGGGACCTCTAAGGGTTGTTCCAAGCCTGCTGGTACGTGGTGCTCCACCTTCAATTGCTGAATAGTGAGGCATCGTGAAATGATCTCTACTACAACATTCTTCATACCCATCCACCAGTGTTGTCGTCTGAGGTCCTGATACATCTTCTCCACTCCTGGATGTACCGCTAGAGTGGAAGTGTGGAACTCCCTCAGCACCTCCTCCTATAGTGCAACTGGTACCATGGTACGTCCCCGGAAGAGGATGACGTGCTCCCCTCCTTCAAGAAATACATAAGGTGTCTGCCCTGTGGATATCTGAGCACGTCGCACCTCATAGTCAACGTCCTCATGCTGTGCCTCTCTAACTCACTAAAGAAGTGGAGAAGTGACTGTGAGAGACTGAAGAAAGGCTGCTCCATCTATATCCACATAGGATATCTGCAACGCGACTAGCTACTCCGTTGCCTATCCTCGGAGCTAAATGCCCGATCTCATGCTAAGAGCATCAGCTACAACGTTATCCTTCCCAGAAGTATAGACTATCTCAAAGTCATAGTCCTGGAGGAACTCGAGCCAACACTGCTGTCTCTGGTTCAGGTCTTTCTGCGAGAAGATGTATCTGAGACTCTGGTGGTCAGAGTAGACTATAATGTGCTCGCCCATCAGATAGTGCCACCATATCTTCAAGGTGAAGACCACTCCTACTAACTAGGAGTCAAGGGTAGTGTAGCTATGCTCTTTCTATCTCAATAGCCACGAACCATATGCGATTGCTGCTCGCTCTTGCATCCGGACACACCCTAGTTTGGTCCCTGATGCATCACAATAAGCTACGTATCCTACGCCCTCATCTGGTAGCCTCATGATGGGTGCAGTGGTCAATCTCTACCTCAGCTCTTGAAATCTCTACTGGAATCTATCTGACCAATTGAATGGTTTCTCATTCTTTGTCAAAGCTGAAAGAAGTGCTGCAACTCTCTAGAATTCTGGCACAAATCTCTGATAGTACCCAGCCAGACCCAGGAAACTCCGTAACTCCGTCATGCTCTTGGGTGGCTCCCAAGTAAGCACTACTTCGATCTTCGCTGGATCCACTACTACCCCTTCCTCAGAGATGACGTGTCCCCAGAAGTGAAACTCTTGAATCCATAACTAGAACTTCGAGAGAATAACATAAAGCTGGTGCTCCCGGAGTGTGTACAATACTTCCCGTAAATGGTAGGCGCGCTCCTCCTCACCAGTTGAGTAAATTATTATGTCTTGAATGAAGACTGCGAGAAATAAATCGAGGTAAGTCTGGGAGATCCTGTTCATGAGACTCATAAACACTGCTAGAGCATTGGTTATGCCGACGGGCATAACCAAGAACTCGTGGTGACCATACCGACACTTGAAGGCCGTCTTCTGCACATCCTCATCTCAAATTATAAGCTGGTGATAGCCTGACCGGAGTTCTATCTTCAAGAACCATCGTGCTCCCTTGAGCTGATCAAAGAGGTCGTCAATCCTTGGAAGTGGTTACTTGTTTTTTATGGTCACCTGATTTAGGTGACAGTAGTTGACACATAGTCTCAAGCACCCATCCTACTTCTTGGCGAACAAAATCAGAGAAGCCTAGGGTGAAACACTGGGTAGGATAAATCCATTTCCCTTCAAGTCCTCCAACTATACCCGTAGCTCACGAAGCTCTGCGGGAGCCATCCGATAAGCTGGGGTAGATATTGGTGTTGTCCCGGGGTACATGTCTATGTAGAAGTGTACCTATCTGTGAGGAGGTAGTCCTGGAACGTCACCAGTAAAAACATCGGCACACTGATCCACCACAATAGGAAAACTCGGACTCCGCACATCAACCGCTTCGAGAATGAGACTAGCCAACTGATGTATGATTGGCTGCCCTCTCCTCTGTGTAAGTCCATCCTGTGCTGCAAAGGATCCCTTCTCACTGGTGAAGGTGAACTTGCTCCCATCCGTGTGGATACACCGTACCTTGCACCTAATACAGTTGATCTGAGCATGGACTGTAGAGAACCAGTCCATACCCAAGATGACATTTTATGGCCTCGATGCCGCTATAAGAAGATCCCAGCCGAATCTCTCACCTCCTAGAGTAAGCTCACACTACAGAAACCAGTGCGTAATCTTCAAGTCAGCTCCCGTAGGAGTCTCTAGCAGTAAGGAGTGAGCCAACATCTCCATCGGAATTTCCAAGCTCTGAACTAGGGCAGCGGAAATAAAGGAATTACTTGAAACCTGTGTCTATAAGAACTACAACATGGGTGGAGTAGACACAGATAGTACCTATAATCATCTCAGGTGTGCCGTGGTCATAGGCCTCGACTACCTGGAGTTGTGACCGCCTCTAGCTACTAGCTCCCTATGGTCGGGGTGGACCTCCTGGTGGGGGTGGTGGTAGAGCCTCTAAACGTTGTCCACTACCCGCTGCTCGACCATCTCCTCTGCCTCGTCCGCCCGCTCCCGTTAGACCACCACGGTCAAACCTCTGCCTCTGCCTGGGAGGTCCCTTTACTGTCTAGTACTCGTCTGCATGATGGGTCGGGTAGTCACGAGCCATGTGGCCCTGCCCGCCGCATGCATAGCACTTCCTACTCCCCATAAGGAAGGCTCTGTTTCGTGTGCCCCGCACAACCGAACCTGTATCCTGAGGTCACCCACCTGATGGCCTGGTCCACTTGGATCCCTACAAAATCTATCTATTGCCGGCCGTAGAAGACTCTGCTACGTGTTTCCCTGCGGTGGGTCTCGCCACAAGTGACAGCTCAGCGAGAAAGATCTCCACTAGAAGGGCTCGCTCCAGCACCCCCACCTGCATCAGGATGCTGAGGGGAATCATCGAAGCCCTGATCTCATGCCTCAGTCCCAGCTCGTTGGTCCGAGCCCTGAAGAACGGGTCCCATACCATATCCGTAGAGTAGTGTGAGAGGTCAGTAAACCTCACTGAGTACTGAGCTACTTTCATGCCGCCCTGCTGCAGATGAATTAACTCCTGAATCTACACTGCCTGACGGGTGGATGGAAAAAACTTCGAGTAGAAGAGACTCTCGAAGTCTGTCCATAGTAAATATGCCTCGTCATGCACTTGGATCATCAAAGTCCACCATCTACCTGTTGTTGCGTGCAGGAGACTCATGGAAAGGATCAACAGAAGGCCAGCTGGTGTCCCTACCAATCGGAAAACTCTGACGATAGCCTCCAGCCAATCCCGAGCTACATGTGGGTCCGTCTCTCTGCGGAACCTGGGCGGCCTTTGTCACTGGAACTCTCGCAATGCACTCAGGAAGTGTGCACTCTCTTTTACTAGGGCTAGTAGTATCGGTGGCCCAGAGGGTAGTGGTACCGCTGGTGCCTTCGCTGTGATGGGGCCCTTCACTGAGGCCTCATCGCTCGGTGGGCTACCATCCCGTACGTAACTCGGAACCCTAGCTGGCAGCCTTCGTGGGGCCATCCTGAAAAGAAACAGGTGTTCCACGATCAAAAAGTATACCTAGTGAGCTGACACAAAGTAATCATAAATAAAACTTTCCAAATGAAACAAACACGTAATCAGTGTTTTCGTGCACCGAGTCGGGAATCAGAGGTCAGGGTCCCAGTGTATGGATAGGTCTGCCGCCGCACCAACACTGGACTCACTAGACTGAAAACCACACTCAATACTCTTAAAACTTTTACATCACAGAAAGAAAGATCTAAGTTCTATGTTTTGTGGTAGAACCAACTCCTATGATACCAATTTGTCACAACCAGTCCTCAGGGCCCATGCCGTGACTACACCAAGCCCGCCTTCCATAGGTCAGGTGCTGGCGACTGGCACCAAAGGCGTAAATCTGGATAAAAAGGGAAGAAATTGCCTTTATAAAAGTAAAAAACACAACAAAGTACAGAACTAAAGTAAGAACTAAGTAAACTGAGTAGAAAGGTAAGTGATAAAAAGTAAATGGGCTAGTATACAAACCCAACTGAAAGTACAGTACAACTGAAAGCTAGCACAACTAAAGTAATGTAAAATAGTAACCACCGAGTCATCCTTCGAGAATCCCTCCTGAACGGTGGGTGCAGATGGCCTCCTCCGCACCTCAAGTCTATCCATCCACTCTGTGTACGTCTCGCCAAGTGGTCCACCTCTGGGTACCATCCAACTCTACAAGTCTCTTCCTGGATCAATGCTGTCCATCATTTGCATCCAACACAACGTAGTGCGGGTAAAGCCCATACAGGGGTGATTATACGATACTCCGTAGGGACTCCGGGACCCCCAAAGGACTCTGAGAATCCACAAAGGATAAACCACGGAAGAGAGATACAAACACAAAGTATCAACCAACCCTACTTATGTATATGACCATAAATACACCTAAGTTATCAACCACAGTAGAGATCCAACTCTCGAGCCCATGTTCAACCCAGTTCACACAGGAAAGAAGTCAATCACATCGATGATAATGATTGAATGTTAAGACTCATC
The DNA here is from genome assembly GCA_963277665.1 of Viscum album. NCBI lineage: Eukaryota > Viridiplantae > Streptophyta > Magnoliopsida > Santalales > Viscaceae > Viscum > Viscum album. Next base: position 742,599,060 of record OY728155.1, on the reverse strand, counting down.
TCACACAGGTATACATCTTTCTTATACCGATAGAGATGATTAAATGTAGTCACTGATTTATCTAAGCTTTCAGAACCACATAAGATACAAGACCAGCTAAGCTGTCAGACCCACACAGGATACAAGACCAACTACTATGCCAGACCCACTCAGGATGCAAGTACAGAGGTCAAACTACCAGACCCACACAAGATACAAGAACAAGAGTCATTTCCATAAAACCCATGAAGGATTCCAGTACGGTAGTCATCACTGTCGAACCCACGAAATATCCTAGTATAGTAGTCGTCACTGTCAAACCGATGAAGGATTCTAGTAAAGTAGTCAAGAGAGTCGCAGCTGGCTCTAGGGTTCCCACACACAGCACGCTCGATTCCGGAAAGGTCCACTCCTCGAGAAAAGGGGGTAGATATATCAACTGTCACGAAGTACAGAGTTGATGTATCCCAAGGTTCTCTATCGTGAAAAGAAACCCAACATGACAGATGAAGCGTCAATCAAACGCCGGGTCTTAGAGTTATTGGCTTTTCCATTCTAGGGCCCTGGATGGAATTACACTCGTTCCAAACCCAACCATTTTTGTAGAGACCCAAAGCTTGACGTACATGGACAATACATTACTTTTATGGAATAATTAATACATAACAAAAACAGACACACAAGGTTCGTAATAGTTTAGTGTCTTTGGAAACTCGGAATAAAATCATCTAATCGTGGTGAAAGATCTTCAACATCTCTTAATAAAGATCTTCCCCTTTTTTTCTTACCTAAAACCTTTATTTATATCCTGGGGAAAAGAAAACGTAAAAGGTGTGAGCTCAAATGCCCAGTAAGGGTAATAATAGAGAACATAAAACAATCCATAAAAATTTAAATGGAAAAACTTGAACATAAAATCTAAACATCAAAATCTTGAGCAAAGACATGAATCTTGGAATTACATAAGGCATATATCATTAGGGAATATCAATAATGATAAAATAGAATGGGAATAATACATGTAATTGTGGAAACCATTAAGAACATGATATTATTTCCATAGTAGCCAAGGCATTGCTGCCAAGACCATCTTAGTGGACAAAGTCCCTTTCTGAATCGAGTTCACTCTTCGTTCCAGTCATGTATTACTGAATCGGTTTAACTTGCTGTTCCAGCCATGTTTATATCATGAGATATAAATCCATACCCAATGCATTGGAGGGAGAAATAGGTCCCACACATCTCATAATAAAATAATTCTTACTTGTGACACAAAATAAATATACATCATTCATAATAACCAAACGAATAAAATGGGTTTCATAAACATTATCCCATTATTACATAATTCATATAAAATAAATGGATATCATTTCATTATAAGAAAAGTGAAACTATGTAAATCATAGAGACTTTATACATGAAACATACACATATGAGATAATGTCATCTTAGATGGAAAATGGTTTTGATAAAACACTTGAAATGAATTCTTGAGGAAAACATCCTTTCTTCTTCAAAATCAATTTTATTTCACAAAACATCATGCAATATTAAAAGATTTTTTTTTGTTGAAAATAGTCATGAAATATTTTGGAGGAAGCTTCATGAAAATAAGGCTTTATAAAACCGTAAAAATACTTTCGTTCTATATAAGTTAAAAAAACATTCTTCTCGTACTTTTTCCAGAAAAGTCAAAAAGTACCTCGTAAAAGAAAGATTCCATACATACCATGTAGTAAACGTAATAAATGGGTAAAAAGGAAATTAAACATACATGAAAACATTTTTAGGAAACATTGACATGGATGATAGCAATAACCCTAGTAAATACATACGAATAAGCAATATCAGATAAAAATTAAATTTGCACAATTATCCCTTACCTTAGGTCCGATATTCTTCTTACGTTTCCGAACCTCCTGTATAATGTTTTAAATAATGTCATTTACTTATTACAGAATCATATTAATTGTTATGATATCATATATGGTTCACTTATGACTTTATATTACCCGTTCTTTTGAATGTTCCATGTTAAAGCAGTGTTTTGGGTTAAATCGTTTTATTTATCGTACGTGTTTGGACTTGTTGTTCTTGATATTATTACTTATATCATGATTTAATTAATTACAGAATGTAAAACATGATTTATATATAATATATATTCATCATATACCTATATATATTATATATCGTTAAAAGGAATGAAATACACCGTTCATGGAGACGGTAGGCCATACGTACGCATGAACACTGTTTTCGTTTCCTTATTGAATTGAATGAAACTAAATAGATAATATACATATATATATATACATAAATCCAGTAGAATTATTATTTCATATATTTCATTAGTATTAATTATATAAACTTTATGATCATTCATTTATGGTTGACATGGAGAATGAATCTCATCGCGTCGTGGAGACGGCAGTCCGTACGTATGCACGTGCGGTGATATCGTTCCCATAATTATTGAATAGAATTGGAGTGGATGGAATAATATATCAGAATCTGTATGATGTTATAATAACCATATATAGTTATTCTTTACACCATTATTCCCATCCATGTATGGTGTTGGTGGAAAAACAGATTTCGCCATGGCGTGGAGACGGTATTCCGTACGTACGCACGCGCGGTGATTTCGTTTTCCGTATGATGGATAGATGGTGAAATATGGTTTTTTCATAATTATAATAACATATCATTATATGAGTTATACTGATTTTATTACTTCATAATGAAACAACTAAATAAGAATAAGTGGAAGAAGAAATAAAGTTGAAAGAATCGGTAACGGACATTATCTCTTCTTTGAAGCGCCTCTTTGAGACCTCCTCTTAGGGAACTAAAATTTGTCTTTGAAGAAGAAAAAAACCTCTAGGATGTTTCTATGGAAGTGGAGAAGAGAATTTGGCAGGGGTTTCCTGAGCTTGAAGGCTCAAAGTGGTGTGAGGAAGAGAAGGAGGATGTTCCCTTTTATAAGGGAGGAGAGGGGCACCTTTGGAAAAAATAAACATATTATTTTATTACAAAGTCATATTCCGTTTTTAATAGCTCCAAATTGAGTTATTAAAATGATAAGGTGGGTATGGGTCGAAATAATCTCATCCAATAGAATTTAGACAAGTTTAGGTTTCTATTTTAACCTTATCATTTAGATTTAACCTTAATTTAAATAATTTTACTTTAACCATGTCTTCTTGTTTTCTTACATTATAATGGTAATAATATTACTATAACAAGCCAAAAAAACCCCAAAATGTTTATTATTAATATATATAACGTTATATAAGTAATTTTTCTAAAACATATATTTTTAGGAATAAAATAACAATTAATAATATAATATTTGTTTTAATAACTATTTTATGTCAATTTTGAAACTATTTGGTAATTGATTTTTGTGAAAATCATAACAAAATGATTAGTTCGAAAAAAGTTTACTAAATCAATACTAACATGTCATATTAACCTAGAAAATCAGTGGAATTCATAAAAAGTCCCAAATTATATTTATTTGGGTATTTATAACATCAATTATTTCAACATTTCATTAATAAGATAATTACTGCATCATCTTTGTGTCATAAATAAATTAAATTATTTAATGTCTAAAAATTATAAATCAAATACCATTATGTAGGAAATATATTTATCTTTATAATGAATATTTATAGTCGAATTTATCTTATGTATAAACCTATATTAAAAATAATTTACTTATTAAACTTTGATTTTGACTATTTTAACCCTTCTTTAAATAAATTAATATTAAATGTCCAAATCTAATCCAAGTGAGCCTAAATGGCCATATTTTATTCTTAAGGTTGTTATTGGTCAAATTAAACTGATCCAATAGAATTATGACATGTGTTAGGGTAATAATAATATCATTTTCACCCTTAATTATCCTATTTACTTTTAACCGTGGTAAATAAAAGTAAAAAGTTACTATTCACCAAAAAATATTTTCATCTCATTGAACTACATTTTAGTCCTTTATATTATCTGTGTCTCTCGGATTTTCGAAATTCCACTCACAGAAGCGGTAAAAATAAGTTTTATGAAAAATTCAGTTTTTTAACAACCACTTAGTGGTTTCACTATTCATCAAAAAATGAATGTTTCCAAAAAAATACGAAAAATTAGGGCTAAGCTATATTTGATATTATGAATTCAAAAATGATGTCTATTTTACCAAATTGAAAACATATCAGTTTCATTAATTAATTTAAAAATTAATTCTCGTCGTCAAAACAAATATCGCGTTTTTAAGAGATAATAACTATCAAAAGATTGACACTTGTTTATGTCTAGTTTAAATGTGAAATTAAATAAAATGACCAAAATTTTATTAAATGGTAAAATATATTCTAAATATACTTTAAAACCACTCAAATTAATAATTTATCACTATTAATTATTTCTATTATGAAAGTTGTTTTTAATTAAAATTTAGTAATTTTCACTCTTCATCAGAATTTGAAAGTTATCTAAAAAGTACCAAAATTTCACCCTAAGATAATTTTGATATTCCGAATCCAAAAATGAAGTCCATTTTGAAAGATAAAATTTATAAAATTTCAAAAAGTGGGTATTACTATTCATAAAGGCTAGTTCATAATAATATTATAATAATATCTCGTTTAGTGAAACTCGGTATTGCGTACTACACAGGATATAGAGGAATAACTTTATTGCATGTAATGCAAGACAAGTCAGGGATGCGTGTTGTGAAAGCTCCTTTTGGTGTAGCGTACAACATAAGACATTAATGAAATTAAAAAGAATATTTTCCATAAAATCTCGGGGTGTTACAATTTTCCAAAGTCGTCCAAAACTCACTTAGAGTGTTGCAAAAGGACCACTTCGTTGTAAGGGTCCCAGTGCTGCAAACGGCGCATCGATCGGATGAACGGTCATGATGTTATCCACATTTAAGTGAAATGGGCCCGACCTGTCAAGCCCGGTGGGCTGGTGGATTAGCCCGTCTTGGCTCGGCGGGTCCGACTTGTCTAAGGGGTCTGCCAGGCCCGATGATGCGCGACCAGACCAGTGGAAGGCGGCCTAGCCCGACAGGGCGCGACCCCCCAACTTCTCGAACTGGCAGCGCCGAGCGTCGCCACCCTCTTGTCAGGACATCAGAAGTCGGCCGATCTTCCTAGTCCGAGCGGCCCGTGGTTCTTCTTCCAGAATGGCCCGCCATGTGCAGGCTGCGGTTCTCTATAGTGCGGCGCTGTGGGGTGCTGCGATTCTACCAGCCCGGCCGGCTACGGTCGACCGGTTCATCTTCGGCCGTGCATGCCCACAGTTTCGGGCCGTAGTTCCTTCGCACGCGGCCGGCGTGCTTCCGCTGCCTTCACTCGCCGCCGCCTCCATTCACCACTGCCTCCCTTTGGGAAATAAAAATCAAGAAATAACAGAGGGTAATCGGGCCGTGTTTTTTCGGAACGCGCCCTCCACGTTAGGTGGAAACAATTGGCCATAGACAATCATTCACATTCAACAAGAACAAAGGTATAATTTATTTGAATTAAATAATACAAACAACCTACCTCATAATTGACGTTGCACGTCATCGAGCCATGGAAGATAAGCATCGTGGTAGAACGTTGTCGTCCCATCAACAATGGAGGAAGAGCCATTTTCTTAGGTGACGTAGACTCTTTAATGTTAATGTGCGTCCAAGGAAGAAGCATCATTGGATGATGTCCTTTGTGTTCTTCAATGGGGATGTTCTTCGTTGAAGAACGGTGTTCTTTGTCGAAGAAGGATCACCTCTCTTCTAATTCTCTAGAGCCTCCCCAAAAGTGATTTGCCAATGCAAAAGAAATAAAAGTCTCTCAAATTAATAGAATTTCCATGCAATTCAAATTTATTTAAAAGAGGTGCAAAATAATTAATGTAGACATTAATTATATGAGTTGGCACAATTAATGGGAAGAGGGAGGGAGAGGGGATCCACCATTAATGAGGAGTTATCACAATAAATAATAGGGAATTAATGGGGAGTGGAGGGGAGGTGGAAGGGTTCAGGTTCGTGTGGGCCCCACCACAGTAATTCCTCTCAGGGGAGGTTATGTGAGGTGTGGGCCCCACCTATAACTCCCCTTTGTAAGAAATAACCACCCAAGATAAATGAAATTGTTCACAATAATTTTATTTAACTTTCTTTTTATTAACCCCCAAAAATTAACTTCTCATTCCAAGCAAACCCAACTGTGGTAATGGTCCTCTTAAGCAAATACCGGCACTGTGAGCACATCAGTGTCCTCGGATTTCAATTCTGGGCACCAGTTCAAATATAGAAAAACCTGCTCTTACGTTTACTGAATGTACCTGAACAAAATTTTAAAAAAATGATCCCAGGCTCACCGGGCCTCGGATTCAGGTGCCGTCAGAAACTGCATACTCATAATATTCCAAAGTATTTAAGAAAAGCAAATCTCTTTGAAAATTTCGGGTCTTTACATTTTTTGGGAAGATATTATAGATTTATTAATGACACCTTAAGAGATGACATAGTTTGTAGAAGAATATGTAAATATTTGGTTTAATGTGAAGTATTAATTTAACTTTTTTGGAAATATATTTTAAGGTATTTATAACCATTATATTTTATATGATCTTTGATATTTATTTAATTATGAGAACACAATTATTAAAATATAGATAAACATGATATTGAAAATTGATTTTTGTCACAAAGTGATTAATTGTATTTCAAAAAACAAATATCAGTATATTTTTGGGATTTAATGATGGATGGTATGAGATAACATTTATTGTTAAAACCCTATTTAATTTCATGTTTAATTTGGAATGATTTAGTTTGAACCTTGGGTATTACTATTGAACTATAATTATTGATGTATCAAATGATGGTTTAATCATCTTGGAAATTATCTTCCAATGTGAAAACCATTTTTTTGGATAATGTAAAATGACCTTTACTATGAATTTTTAATTCTTTTATAGTTATATGATCCTTTAAAAGATTATTTTTAGTGATTCTTGCATGAAAGATTCATCTTGATTACTCATCATTTAGAGAAAAAGATGACATTTTTGTTGAAACTGGATAAAGGATTAAATTATACTTATCAAGCAAGTATATATAACATTGTTTTCAGTCTAGATGGTTAGAAAAATTCCAAAACTCATTGGAAATTATGTTGAAACCAAAATGTTATCCTATAACATTCATATTCATAGAATCATATGGTATTTTAGATCATAAAACATTTATGGTTTTAGGGACCTTAAATTTACATTGATTATTCAATTTATTGTGATATATGAAATAAATCAATATCAGTAAAAATTTACACTTTTATTCCATGTACAAATATTCACTTCCCACTTATTTTCTATTATTTAGATACCTAGTTATATATTATTCCCCACAACCTTTGTACTTCCCTTTATTTCTATTTGAGAGGATGTTTTATTAACCCTTCTTATTATGTTGGTTTAAAAGATAATTATTTTCAAATTTCCACACTTTTATTATCAAGATGAAGTTAAAAATGTAAGGATGCAAATTTTAAAATGTGTGAGGATGTGACAACCCCGTATTTAAAAAGAATGAAATTATATTCGTTATAAAATATGGAATAAAACACTGAGAATATGAAATAATGTAACATCACGAGACTTTATGATATATTTATATTTAAATAAATTTAATCTCTTTGATATATGTTTTTAGATTTAAATTTGGAATTTTTATGTTCTATTTCATATTGATCATTCAACATCGATCCTAAATGACTCCTGATATATATAAAAATTGGAATCTGATTTTTAAATTGGAGGCCTTGAATTATTTTATCTACATTATATATATATATATATATATTTCATATACAATATAAATTATTGAAAAAATTTAATAAATAATCCATCAATTTTTAGTAAGATATTTTTATTCTTCAAAACAAGGTTTTCTATAAAATTGATTTTTATTTCTTATTATCGAAAATAAAATATCATAATAAATTGTTGGAACTTTTATAAAAAGTTTAGTTAAATTTAAATCATTTATCGAGTTTGAATATAAAATTTTAATTTCGGATAAGTTTTTTGGAATTTTAAATTTTTATTTATTTTTTAGTGAATAGTGAAAAATAATTATTTATGTAAAAATGACATTTCCTTTGAATATATTAAGTAACTTGACTGTAAATTTATGTTTTTAAAATTATTTCAATTAATATTAGTATTATTTAGTTATATTTAATCCAATTTAATTCTTTTTAATCTACTTTATATTGGATTTCATTATATGTTGGGTTGGCCATAAAAAGAGGTGTTTTTTGTGAAAATTATATTGTAGAGAATAATGTTTTTCTATTTTAATTAATTAAAATAATTCCAAATGAAGAAATTCATAAAATAAATTTATAGATCATATATAATATATATTTAATTTAGACACATAAAATTATTGTTATTAGACATAGTATTAATATAAAATCATCACATTCTTGAAAAAAAATACACTCCTCAAAACCCTTCTTTTTTGTTGCATCTATGGGTTTTGATTTTAATTTAATATATAAAAGTTTTAGAAAATTTACATAGTAAAATAAAATTAATTTTTTCAATAATATTATCAGAATTATATTTGGGTGAATTTCTATTTTATTTAAATATTTCATTTTTCATCGGGTAGTGAATAATACTAAATTTTAATTGAAGAATACATTTTCGTTTAAAATTTTTATGGATTTAAATTTTATTTTAAATTGGTTTTATTGTAAAATTAGTTCAATTTTATATCATTTTATACAATATCTATCACTATATTAATTTTCCAATTTAATTTTGATATAAAATCTTTGTAAACTTTTGGTCATTTTCTCCATAAAAAACTCACTTTCTCATTGCATCTACGTGATAAATTTAACATTTAACATTTTAACTTATGTGAATTGAATTTGAAAAAAAGAATTGGAAATTCAGAGTTAAACTAATATATAATTCCTAACAAGTTCATATTATTTTTTTACAAAAATGAATAGAGAAAATCACCAAAATTATTTACTATATTTTAGGGAAAAAACTAATTTTTTGGGGGTCAAAATAAAAATATAAGGGTTAAAAATGACAAACAAACTTATTAAAAGACTATTATATGGACATATTTTAACCATATATTTTCTAGGTTTGATAAGGTTTATTTTTTGAGGATTATGTAATGATTAAAACGTGGGTATGATTTTTTTGTTTTTCAAAATATTACAGGTGTTCCACTCACCCCACTTATAAAAGAACACCCCTATCCTATCCACTTCACACCTTATAACACATTTGGTTCTGAAAATAATGAACCAAATCACAAAAAAACTTTCGTAATCTCAACATAAAAGCCTTGTTTTTTCGAAAGACATCATAGGACGTCATTTTATGGAAACTAAATGGGGATACTCGAAGAAGTTTTCACATTCTTAAATGAGTATTTTTGAATTATTTTTTATCCACCCACTTAAATTATTGTTAAACAATTATGATATAATTTAATCTGTATATTCCATATAATGGGATATTGTTATAATAATTTCATTACCTAAAAACATCTCCAATTCCATCAAATGGGTTATGAAATCATCATTCATGTGTAGGGGGGACTACCGCCTCGTGAACTGATATCATTCTTGTTTACATTACCATATATAATGGTGGGGTATGATGATGAAACTAATATTTATATATATACATATAGATGATATTTATAATATAACTATACCTCTCAAGTCATTATTCCATATATACAACACCACATATATGATTTATATATAAGTATATTTAAATAAAAAATACAGTATAAATTATATTATAATCATTATTTAATGATAAAATATTACTTACCACTTTCCCATAATGATAATTGAAAAATTGAAATGTTAATCATGCATACGTGTGACCTAGGATCTCCATGATTGTTACATATCCCATTTTTGTCACCATATTTCATGAATAGAATTAAAAATTACCTTTGAAGTAAAACTATGAAAATTATGTCATTAATATTATTCTAGATAAGATAGTACGATGTAATATTCACAAGAATTGGATCTATAATGATATAAAAACACACGATAAAACAAGGAAATTGACTCCTTAAACAATGAAAATAAGGAATGATTATTAATTAAGAGGTGATATGATATTCTAGAATAATCATATATTTTATAGTAAATATTTATATAGTTTTGGTATATATTAATAACATGTTTTTAGCAACTATAAAAGATGTTAAACATGTTTTATCAAAATGAAGCATTAGGTAAGGGATTTCCGTATGCTCTATAGACATATAGAATATTCACCACCTCTTTATTTTATGTGGTTTGTATATTTAGCATGAATTTATAATATTATTTTTTAATAAAAATTATTTGGGTGTAAATATCATTTTTAGGATTTCTCTTTCATGGGGTTTTGGGTTCAAAAGTTACCAAACCAGTAAGGGATTTTTGTTTCAATTTTAATTTTTTTGAGTCATATGATTATGTTATGCTCTTATCCCCTTTAAAGAATAGTATATACTTACAATTTAACATATAATATCATGAATTTATTTATATTTATTATGTTATATGTTTATTTTAATTATATTACTCCATGGCTATTATGTTTTAAGGTTACCAAAGTTGTAATGACTTTATGTTACAATCCCATCGTTTGTTGGGGTTGTTTATCATTAAGTATAAACATATTAAAATATTATAATCCACAGCCAAATAATTATCATTTATTTTTTATCTTCTCATTATTAATGATATTTTAAAGTAATATTACAATTTTACACTCATTTTGACTTAAAATTATCACGAAAAATGTTTTATAGAAAACTTGAATTCATTTATCTCTTTTGAGAAACATTTATTTTATTCCTAAACGATATTTTGCAAAAGAAATTAGAAAATTTTATTAATATTTTCTATGTGATTTATAAATAATATTTTACCAATTTTTAACTTTTTACAATGTTTTTTAAAAGTAATTTTTATATCAATTTAAAAAAATTCCCATTTGTATTTTACCAAATATTCGAAAGGAATAATTATTTTAATGTGAATGACAAAAAAATAATTTACCACTACAATGAACATTATTTTATTTGAATATTATCTTATAATTGTTCATGGTTACTTTCAAATAAAATGATTTTCAAAATGTTTTATGATTTAAAAATTATTTTTCAATGAGGAATGTATATATTCCGTAAGAAATGTTTTTAAGAGTCTATAAATATTCCTTTATATGTCTTAAATGTTTTTTATAGAAAATTATTTTTAAATGTTCTATTTTTTATAAATTTATTTTCAAAAAAATGTTATTTTATATAATATTTTTACTAGGTGATTTTTCAAAATCATTCTCTATATAATATATTTTTTCTTTTGATATAACTTATGCTCTGTTGGAGATATGAACAAAGTATACTATTTTTATTCCTTCTCTGAATGTTTTATCATGAAAATATGTTTATGAGACCCATTTTATAAAGGTTAATCATGATTCATAGTGATTTATGTGTTACCCATTTCTTTTCCACAGGTTAATCATGTTTCATAGAGTTTTTTATAGAAACCCTTTCTTTTCCATGAGTTAATAATTTTTCAGAGAGATAGTTATAGAAACAAATTATTTTCTCTAGTTTGGTCATTTTACTAGAGGTATAGATGGTTTTATTAGTTTTATGGGGAAAAATAGATGTACTCTATTAATGTTTTGGTTCTTAGAGACTGCTTATATGGTGGGTGCACCCAGATTGAACCGAGTGAGCTTGATATAGGTAAAATGATGGGTGTGAGTAGATAGTGTTCCAATTAATTGGAAAATATAACTTTTATTGGGAGGTAATGATGGTGTTACCTAATTTTTTATCATTAGTATTTTACTATGATCCAATTATTTATGATACAGATCTCACATGGGTTTTGATGAAAAATTTTCCAAGACACCCACATGTTTTTGTGATTATTTATTTGGGTCTTCTATGTCTTTTATGATCATTATTGATATAAAATATATCATTATTATTGATTATTATTACTCTTTAATTTTTTAAATAATTATAAATTGTTTTCATGTTTTATGATCTAGGTATTGTTGGGTATGAATAATATTATGTTTTATTGATGTACTTTTTTTTATTTCATCATGACATTATTCTTTTCTTATACTCACTGATGAAATTCATTTGATAATGATTAATTTTTCCATTATTGAGAATATTATCACACCCTTACTATGTTAACTTTTCCCTAGGTTACTAAGAATTATGTTAAATGAATTATGACTATAAGGGATTCATATCGATGATGTTTATGACCTGATATAGAATATGAAAATCTTGGTATAGTCGGAATATTACACTCTTAAATTATTTGGAATGGTTTATGTCAGCATTTTTCCTCATTATCTAAAACAATAAACCTAAAAGGTCTATAATAATTTAATTTATATAATATTTCCTTTTGGTATTGTGATTTTTGGATGGAGAAAACTAGGCCACCTCTATTGGTGTCAAATTCATAATTGTGAATTTTTCAATTTTAGCTTTGAAAAAGGGGGTCTGGGTTCTAGGATATTTTTTAATAGATTTATAACATTATATACATGATGGGGATATTCATATTGGGGATTTTTTATACCATTATATTTTAATTTAACTCGGTTCAAGATATTTTATATCGGGATGATGATGAAAATTTTAAATATAATAATAAAAAAATTAGGTGTTCTAGATTGAAATTTAGAGATTGAGGTGTTTTTTCAATGCTCCTAGGTTAGCTGGGAAAATAAATAACCAACAATATAAAAAATAAATGTGGACTAAAATATGTATAGATACTTTCTAATATATAATGTCATGTACACAAACTTCATTTTTTCAGTGGATGTTTTTGGGACATTAGAAGTTTACTTTTATTAACCAGAAGACAACCTGAGTGACTAAATTTTAGGTGGATTACAAATGAAATTTTTCTTATTTAAATAGTGTCTTAATTACATTTTTGGGATTATTTTTTATTTTTGAGGATTATTATTTTTAATTATGGTATTTCTCTTTGATTTTTGGTGATTTCCTTATTTTTTCTAGTAAGAATTTATGGTGGTGTTATTTTTGATCTTATGTGTCGATGTATTCTTATTTATGTGTTGTGTTGTATTTTATTATCCATGATGAAATAGAATACTCTTTCACATCCAATGGAGTTCTATTAGTTTATTCTTTGAGTTTAGATATTCTTTCCCATTCTTTTTATTTATATAATACAAGAAATCAATTCATGGTTAAGTTTAATAGGATGCGTGATATCCTTTGTTTCTTTATTGGATGAAACATTTAATCATTTATAAATCAATATTTATTTACTTCATTGATACAAAAATCAACTTTTGGAGTATTTTTATGGTATTTATATTCAAAAAATCGATTTCTTCTCTAAATTGAGGAGGAGATTATTTCCTCTTATAGAGATCTTAATGCAGAATTGTCACTTACAAAATAAAAAGGTGAATGATGAATTTTAATACACTACTCAACCAATATAAAAACTTAGATTAGTTATTTACATAATTTAATAATGATTTTTTCATTTATATTTTTAAGGTATATAGTTTCTTCACTAATTCATTATGTTTTATAAGCCATTATCTTTTATCTCTTACTACGAAACACTTATTATGCACTATATTTACACACCACATGTACATTATAATTTCTTTGAACCTCCATGAATTTATTATATTAGTATTATATTTCTTAAATATTAAAAATGTGTAACATTTTTTATATTTTTATTCCTATAATAAATAAATCAATAATAATAATAAATAATGAGTGGGTGGTGAGAAAGCCACCTTGAGATCGACTATAGGTCATGTCTCTGCTTTGGTAAACTCACTAGAGGCAATTATTGGTGATACTACACTATAATAAATATGGGATGAAATAAATGGGGATTTATTCTATAAAAACACTCCTCTTCAACATAACATTGTTTAAGGGGAGGTATAACATTTCCACTTTACCATTTTTTACTATCTTATTTTTGTTAAATCAATAAGGAAAAAAATTCTAAAAAATTGGTCTTTGTTAGTAAAAAATCTAATTTAATGTATATGTGGAATTATTTTAGAATAAAATTATGATGTTTTATTTTATATGTTATAAGTAATGTTTTTAAAATAAATACATTTTTTAATTTAAGAAAATTTTTAAAAATTTACTCCATGAGACTTTAGCCAATGAGTATGGTGAATTTTTATGATTTTTCCTGAATTTTTATGTGAAAAAATTAGAATAAATAGACCTCCCATAAAAAAAAGTTGAAGTAATTCTGTACACTTTTTAATAAGTGTTTTTCCTTGGATTTACATAGAAAATTGGGTTGTACCCACTTCCTAAATGGTCTTGTTCGGCCCTAAAGCCACATCACAAGATAAAGTTATTTAAAAAGAATATAGGATATTAAAATTGATCTGAATACATATTTGTTAAATATTTATATACATGAAATGTATAAATATATTACTTATTTTTGATATATATATTTAGTATAACATTACTGTATTTTGGGATAAGAAGAAGGGGAATAATAAACCCCTGATGTGGAATCAATTGATGATAAAGTTTATTAAGTTGGGCTGTGTACTAGTGCATAAGAGGATTGTGTTACCGAACTAATTTTCAAATAAGAATATATTATTCACAATGAAATAAAAGAAAAAAATATTTTATAAATTCAATATAGTAACAAGTTTATATTTAAATTCCTCAAAATGTAGGAGAGGAGAAACATGTCTATTTATTATGTCAACTTATAGAAGCCATGAAGATGCACAATTAAGTAATAGAGATGGACATGAAGTAATTTTAATAAGGGGAGCTGTAAATCCAATATAAGGAGTTGAAATTTAAAATTTATGGTTTATTTTATTAATAAAATGTTACCCCTTCAATCCATGGATAAATAATTATACTACCTTGCATTGGATAATAAAAAATATTGCAAATTTAGGGAGTTTAATCATAATATTGTCCTCAACATTGTTTTTTAGTTATCCTTTTAAAAATATTTATTGTTAAAAATGTTTATTTTTATTAACCTATAGGTAAAGAAATATGTGTTAGGATATTCATATTAATTCAAGACCATTAATATCTAATGTATACTTTCAATAAATCCTTCCAGTTATTATTTTTCATTTTTTGGGTGTAGTATAATATTAATTTTTTTATTCTTTATAGATAATAAGGGACAATTTGTTATTGTATACATGAATTAAGACCATAATAATATGTCATTTTTCATATCGTTATAACAAACCCTGTTATATTTATCCACACTATTTGATTGTCCATATTTTTTTATATTACAAAATAAAAATTTTAGTTTTTTACATTGGGAATAATGTAAAGTTTAAGTGTTGGGGAAGAGATAAACTATTTATTAGGATTTTTAATGTTTTATAAAATTTTTTATTTGAAGATATTATTATCACCATTAACATAAATATATTTTTTATAAATCGTTGATTTTTTTATTTCAATATGAAAATTATAGTGATTATTAATATGTTTAGATTATTTTATTAATGATATGAACATAAAATAAATTTAAAATAAATTTTTAATCCCATTATATGATCACTATACAATGTCAAAATTTCTTACTCAATAGGTTTCTAACCCTATATTTTATATTATTTCAACTACATATTTCTTGAGGGAACTTAATAAATGAAAAATTCAAGGAATTTCTATTAAATTCATTCCTATACATAAAGTGATTAGGGATGTTAGGGTAAAAATGGCCATAATAACTTTAAATGAGCGCCTTAACATTTAACATTTTTCACCAAATTTACATTTAACCTGTATTAAATCCATAGATACCATGAATTAAATTATATAATCCACATTATATGATGAAAATTTCATCCAACATTTCTCTTGAGTTAAATGATGTATACACTATGAATGATTGGTGTTGGGGAAGGAAATTGATTTTATTAGTCCCTTAGAAGAAGTGTATTGGAAGGATAAATGACTTTATAAATTTTGTAAATATTATGTCATGTATTTCATACCACTAAATTATATTATCTGGTCCCTCAACATATTAATTAAATTTGTGAAAAAATGAATAGTCAAACAAGAATTGACTTAAGGATTAAATTATTATGCTATCAAATGCTTTTTGGGTAAACTATTATCAAAATAATATAAGGATAAATTTGACAAATCAATAAGTAGGTTTATTGAAGAGATTATACATTGATCTTTAACATTCATATATTACATTTTACTTCGGTGTTAAATACATGATCTTTCTTGCATTTATTTTTATACATTAAACCACCAAAATGATATCTTTATAAAAAACATTTGAATGTTATTTTTATTATCCTTCTCTCTTACTGATTGAATAGAGGATTAAGATATACAATAATGTTATTGAATGTTCATATGTTTTCAAGTTGATAAATTATTTATGTAAATAATTATTCATTAAGAGTGATAAAAATACATCAGGGAATGTAGGTGTGAGTATTCATGGGTGGATCAAATTATTGAGATGATATCAAATGACTAAATTCATATAAATGGTTGAATAAAGCTAGAAACATGTTGAATTAATTATTAAAAGGATTTTTTTTCACAATTACTCTTGATTTATAAATTTAATATATAATTGGATGTATATTTTTATTAGGAGTGAAAAAACTAGGTGTGAGAGATTGATTATGTATGGGTTTTATTGATTATTTATTTTGAAATAGATTATTAAAATAACTTATAACATATTAATTTTTAGGTTAATATATTTTATCAAAAGTTTATGTTTTAGACAGTAATAGGATTTAACCATAAATCGATGATATTAATTTTTAAAAATACATTTAGAATGAAGTATTTAATATCACAATATTTAATGATTTTTTTAATATTGTTTTTGAAATTCCTGTTTTTAATATTTTATCAATTAAATAAGAAAACAATTTCATTTATAATATTAAAAAACATATTAAAGCCACATTTTTTAATATATTTTCAAATTTAAAATTTGGAATAAAATAATTTTAGAATTTGATTTTAGTTTTATGGTATGTAACAATAATTGGCCGAGAGTAAATAATAAAATATTATTTTTTAATTTAGTCCATGTAAGTAATATTAATGCCCATCCAACCAAATGTGGAATGGGAAATTGTGAGAGAATCCTTTTTCACACCGCATAATAATGATACAAATTTTTTGGATGAGATGGATAGGAATATCCAAAAACATATATCGTTAACGAATAATTGTTTGAAAATGATAATTTCATATTAAGATGAATATAATTTAGACCCCAATGAAATATTTTCATCCGTTTGTCATGTACAAAAAAAATTCCAAAAAAAGTAATTTATGATTGTCTTTATAAGATTTTTCAATCGGTGTTAATTTTATTTTAGAATAACATAGTAAATTTAGATGATGTAAAAAAACCATTTGATTTGAGAGAAATAAAAGTGTAGTCAATTAAAGGACCACTAGAATGTAATTCACTAATGATTAAAATTGGGTGAATTGATACTTATTTTTTGAGTATGAGATTCAATGTTTAAAAATTGGATAAAGATATGTGGTCTCAATATGATTGATATAGGGATTTTAGATATGAAAATAAATCGTTGAAATAAGGCTCTGGTAGATGGGGAGTTACCAATATTGGTACAATCCAACTAAAGAAGAGATAGCTTAGTGCACACCTAATGTTATGTGAAAATAAGATAATAAAATAATAATCAACAAGAACATGTTATAAATAATGAATTAATAATCATAGACATGATTTATTTATGGTGAATATAATCAATTGAAAATTCATGAAGGGAGATAATTAAAGGAATACTTGATAGTAGAGTTTAAAGGAATAATTATGTTATGGTAGTCTATAAGTAAATCACATATTAATTGGAATATTGAGTAAAATATGATGGAGGTTATCCAAGAATAACCAAATTGATGGTTTTTATTTTATATAGAAATTTCTAGTTTTGGGATTTTGTTTTTGTAGTTATTCATAATAATTTGGCTTTATTTTGATACATGAATGATTTTTGATGGAATATTAATGATTGTTTATTTAATGTCAATCCATTGAGTGGTGCTAATTTTTGTGAGTAAATTTGATCTGAATAAACAAATTCTTCAATGATTGAGTTTTTTAATCATAATGGATATAGGTATTTTTATTAGAGTTCAATAGAGATCGAATCACAGAGATACAAAAAAATTAAATATAAATTCTGAGATATGATGACCAATTGATTTGAGGTGTGTCAGAGGTTATCAACTATGTATTATTTACATAGTTCAAGAGGAAAATTGAAGTGTATATTAAGTGTGAGAAAAATATAATAGGGGATTAAAATTGAATGGACAGAGAGTCGAGATTGATATGGTAAATTTTTGACCTCATTTAGCGGACAAGGATATTCACTGTGCGGTTGGTTTGGAATGAAATAAAGAAATTTATATAGTATTGAGATAATTAACCAAGGTATAACAATAGAAAAAATAAATAAAATAATAAAAGAATTAAGGTTTGGATGGGGAAATTTAGATATTGAGATATTTTTGAATATGATGAAATTAGACGGGGAGATAGAGAGCTGGCTACCTGAAGAATGAATGTGGAACATAATATGTCTAAATAATCATTGAGACACAATTCCTTATACAGGTGTGTCAGTTGGTAGTATATTGTTGATGATCACTTTAGGATCTTCCACTTGGATTCAGTCGATATTGTTTTAAATTCTGAATGATATTTCTCTTATATAAATAGTGTTTAATGTTCATTGGGTGATATTATTCATCATTTTAGAGAAATCATATTTTTATTTATATGTATATCTCTTATTTAGTTTTAATTCTCTAAAAGTGTAAATTGATATTTAGTTTTTCTCTCTTCATTCCTTGTGGTGATCATATATATCCTTCAATTGAAACTACAATCCTTACCATCCATGGGAGGCAATACATTAATTACCTTGAGTTAATCTCATTATTTATAAATTCTTTTTGTTCTTATTATAAAATTATCAAAGAAAATTAAATTAATTAATCTGAGTGGTTTTATATTCTTCTCTGTGTATAATATATTTTCTCTCATTATTTATATATTTCCGTCATCCTTTCATTTTTATAGTCTAATAAACTTTAGAACTGAACTATGTCAGTGATTTATGGAGAATCATTTTCTTAACTATATTTATCTATTTTTATCCTATATTATAATGGTTTTAATGTAATAAAGTCAATTTTTTAATAAGTGAGTTTTTAGTGAATAATGATGAAATTTATACTTAATTTTAATAAAAATAAAAATTTTAATTTAAAGAACAGTGATTGGTTATCATTATTAAACCATGCGTGTTTCCATTTGCATACAATTATATTCATAGTAATTCATCTATATTCATATATATTAAGATTTTATTATACAAAAAACCATTTTTATGTATATTTTATTGTTATTTTAGTAAATTAATAAAAGTGACTTGAATAATAGTTTTTTTAGTGGCCTTTTGGTGAGAACAACACTAGGTTTTTTATTTTACTACATTTACTTAGGAAGATAAAAATATATTGCAGTTTAAATCCTAACAATTATTTTTTTGAAAAAACATGGAAGATCTAGTCCCATAAATAAATATTTTCTCATGAAAGATTTATATAATATTTTATAAAAAATAATTTACATAAAATTTACTGAATAAATTTTTTATTATAGATAAAATCAATGTGAAAATTCTCTCCATTACGGTGAATCAAAAAACCATTGAATTTCTTTAATAATAATTCAAAAAAAAATAATTATAAAACTAAATTTTATTTTCTAATATGATTTCTAAAAACTAAATAACGAAACTTGTATGAGAATTGTTCCCCAATATGTTTCATTTATTTCCTCAATTAATCTTTTATTATAAAATATAATCTGTCAATGATTTTTATTTTGGACATTCATATTTTTGACATTTCTTTTGAATTTTTTTTTATTTTAGAAATAATATTCAAAATATTTAATACATACACTTCATGGTTATACTCATTTAAAACCAATATTAATGAACCCATGTAATTCTAATGAACAATAAAATACTCCCAATTCCATTTACAACAACTACAATTAACATTTATTAATTGTCTAAAACTTCTATTTGAAGTTTATAACATTTAAAAATCCTCTATTTCTCTTCATGTCTGCACTGTGGAACTCCCTAAAGATAATTAATTTTGACTAATATCTATGTAACCTCTTCAAACGTAATTCTACTTATAAAATGTATTTAAAATATTATTTGGTCTTTATCTCATGTGAGGGTATTATTAATGCCAAAAATTAGATGATTTTTTACCATTTCATTTATTGGTACTTATGTTTCATACACAATTAATCATTGAATTTTTTTTAAAGAAATATATTGTATTTTTCATATTTCATGATGTGTTTTATATTGATTGGAATAAATTAGCATTTCATTTGAATTTAGTTTTTTTCGATAAGATTCCAAATTGAAGTAACCATGGCATGTTTTTTTGTAAATCATGTCATGGTCATTTTTGAGAGTGGGTACCATTGACCCAACCAGATTTGGGACTTGTTGATTAAAAAAATCATGTATACAATGTATTAAATTCAGGATTATTTATTACCATAATCAAGTTATTATATGTATGATCACTATTTATGTGGTATTTTTCCTTGATTAGATGTCATATAAAAAGGTTATTAAAGTTCCATTCAATTATAAGAACTTTGTGATACTAAGAAAGTAATCATAAACACATGTACTATGGTCTATATAAATCATTATAAGGGACACAAGCAATGTTTCACAATCAGTTTCTTGGGGTTCATAAACATTGATACTTTGTCTCATGAAGTTCACTA
The DNA here is from genome assembly GCA_963277665.1 of Viscum album. NCBI lineage: Eukaryota > Viridiplantae > Streptophyta > Magnoliopsida > Santalales > Viscaceae > Viscum > Viscum album. Next base: position 742,578,097 of record OY728155.1, on the reverse strand, counting down.
TTTGAGATATAAAATATTAAAGATCATAATGACCATCCCATCAATTAAAACACTATATTTATTTTTTAATTTTTTGGATGTTACTATTAATGGAATTGATTATTTGTCTCTCGAATTGAGTATTTTAAAATGTATATCATTTAATCATCTTATGAAAACCTTGATATTTTATGTATATGGAAAGGTATCTTGCATACAGTTCATTATTAGTGGGAATACATTTATTGAATTATTAAGACATAATTTGTCTCATCTAAGTGTAAAAAAAATATTTCTCTTTCAATTTAACTAGGATAATAATTACATTACTAAATTTATAGCCTTGGTAGATAAAATAAAGTGTATCAAATACTAACAATTAATATTAATAATGAAAGGGAGTATAATGAAATAATGTATACATCCTATTGAATGAGATATCACACGAAAAATATATCATATCACCTAGTGAGTTTACATATTATGTTTTCATAGCTTTGAATTATCATTTTTTTTATGGGCCAAGGTGTGCTACTATATATTTCTCTTGGTTAGTAAGTTACAAAAACTTTTGTAATGATAAGTTCCAAGAGGGGCATAGTGAAACTATATCTATAAGTTCTACCAATTAATATGAATTTTTTTTTTGTTAAAGTGGATTTACATTCTTATTCTAGTGAAAATTTGAGTATAAATGATTTAAATTTAATTAATTAATCCAATTTTATATTATTTATGCTTAAAATAATTGGAAATAAATTTATTTATTAGGTTTTTAAAATTTTAATTATATATAAATAGGTGATTATAAGAAAATGAATTTCAAATGGTTAATATTTATTTGGGGATAAGTAAACATATTTGGGATAAATGAAACAAGATAAGTGATCATGTAACATATTAATGTTTCAAAAGTTTGAAATTAAATATTCAGGACACTTATGATGGGTTCACTTAGTAATTCAGGGAATAATGGGCCATTTGAATAGTTAAATATCTTTAAATAAGTAAATTATTATTAAGTAGAGTTTAACCTAAGTATACAACCAATTTTGAAATATTGAATAGATTTAAAGATCATATTCACAAGTTCAATTAATCTCATGTCTTATCTAAATATTTTAAGTGATAATTATTAGATAATAATGAAATTTTATCAATTCCTACTCCTTGAATAATGTTTTTATTCTTTGGGAAATTGTATAAGCATCATAATTCATTTGCCTCTCTTATTTTAATTCATAATGTTTATATAATAAATAACTCATAGATTCAGTACAAGATATAGAGGGGTTCTTCATTGGATCATTCAAGCTATAATGATCAATTTTTGGGTAGTATATTCCCAGATCATGTCATTAGACCAATAAATCATTTATTGTATTTTAATTTCCCATTCTAAAAATATATCATACAATGTTATGTGGGGGAATTTATGTATTAATATACATTATCTTATTTCATAAAATGTATTATATTATATTTGTTTTACAAAATATCCTCATCGAACCCAATCATTGCTATATGAAGTCCAACTAGCCTTTTTTAGAAGATTTTGGTTTAAATATTGAATATATCAGATCATATGGCTATATAAAAAATTTTATATCCTAAATATTTATTAATTTTAAATAAAATGTAAATTTAAAAGAAAACCATAATATAGATCCTATTTTTGGTCCAACATATAAAAAATATCTTACTTTTTTTTCTTAATAAGAGATTATCTATATTTTAATTCTCTATAGATAAACCGTTATTTGGTGAACATCACATATATTGTTGTCTTCCAAGGTTTATAAATATATGTGTATAAATTTGTTATATGATATATCTATACCAACATAGTTTTAATTATATTTTTCTTAGTTTTTTTTATTTCCATGAAGAACCATTTCATTTTAGAACTTTTCTTTTATCAAATTCTTCACTGAATTTTGTATATCTATTTTAGTTTTAAGTGATATTATTTGTTTATTTTCAACTAGTATCATTATTTTGTTATTAATATTAGTTATTAAAATGGAAAGTCCAATTTTGATTGAATTCTATTTTGTAAGTAATGGATAGTCTATTAAGAGGTTTTGAACCAAGAGTGAAACGTTTATTATTTATCTTTTTCAGCTAATTATTTCCTAAATAAATAATTTTAATTTTATATTATGTTGAGACATAAATTTCTATCTCATTCCTTATTAAGTATTTTAGAAATATATTTGTTAAGGTAAGAGTTTCAAGGAAATTTTGAGTATTAATAATGATCAAAAGTTTGGAATCACCTATTTCCTATTAATATTGAATCAAATGAACTTGATTCAGTTAATTTTATAAATCAAAAGACTTATATATTATTTTGTAGAGTTGATGGATTTGACTATAATGTTGAGTAATACATTTTAATAACATTATAACCAATTTGATAAATTTATTTATAAATGAAGGGGATACATTAATATTATAAAAAACTATTCATTAAAACATAATTCTTACTTCTTACTATTAAGTGACTATTTTCATCATGTTAAAATTTATTTTTTATTTATTATGATCATTATAATATATAAACAAGGTTAAAAAATAATCTAAAATATAATTTTGAGGTTCAATTTTACTTTCTCAGGGGAAATATCTTAAACTTAAACTATTTTATGACCCAATAGTTTTGTTTAGAATTGACAATTAAACTATTCTTTTCACTTTTAATGTCATTAGAAGAAATGATTCTAGTGACTTTGTTAGGTTATTTATGCTATTTATATATACTATGGAGACCATAAGTGTGTTAAAACCGTTTTTTATTAATGAAAAACAATTCTCACCAAATTATTGTTTTTAGATTTTATTTTTCTATAAGAAAAGCTGTCCTATTTTTTCTTTTTTATGAATGTTGGTTTTTGATAAGGACATAAATAAGTTTTTAAGTGATCATATATTCTAGAAAACCATTGAACTACAATTATAATATTAATAAGTATATTTTATACTATTGAAGATAAATCATGTTTGGACAAAGTCATCTTAGTTTTAATGAGGATATTTTTGGAACTTTTACCTATCAAAAACATAAATAAGTATTAAAAACTACCATGGGAAATGGCCATCAAAGACCATGGTCTAATATCCATTAAAAGATGTACCCATTCTTTTTTGAAACTCTAGCTAAAAAAATAACATTAAACTAATTATAAAAATCCACTATATATAAAATATACGATAATTTTGATGGGTTAAAAATAAATATACTCATGAAAATTTGTAAAATTTATTATACATATGTTACACAGTAAAAAAAATAAGGATTTGATTGATTTCATAAGTTTAATATAATTAATAATATCACTCTAGTATTTTTTGAAATATTGGTGGAAATGATTTCAGGTTGGAAATATTGAACCTTAGGATATACTGGAAAATATATTTTTAGATATGTACTTTCTAATTGGAAAGATAATTATGTTTAGAAATTAAATTAAAATTTTTATTTAACAAGATAGAGAATCTATGTTTTCAGAGTGGAATAAATTCTAAGATAATTTAAGAAAGTTATACCGTAAACTTGATTTTTGGATCCAAATGTAAGAATTAACATTTGGTTTATAGTTGATGTCTTGATCCAATATAGATATTCAATAGATAGAGGATTAATACTAAACAATTTAAAAGTTTTTAAACACCGACTAAAATTAAATATATCACAATATTATAATTTTAATAATTGATAAAGGAAAAAATAGGAGAGTAATAAATCACATAGAAGAGATTACCACCGTGTTTACCTAAGTGTTATCCCTATTGAAATTTTTTAATAATTTTTAATTAATGGAACACAATCAACCTCTACCTCCAACACCTATTCTCATTTCAAAATCATTTGATTTGCAGAGAGGGACCCATTCATACCAAGGTGAATAGGTTATACTAGAATTAAATCAATCTATAGACTATAATAATCATAATTATGACTAACCCCACAAGATTTGAGATTAAATATAAATTTGTGCTATAAAAAAATAATACATTAAAAAGTTATATAGAAACTAAAGTCTACCAATATACAATCCATGTATTCATTACCCGAGTCAATTCTAATAAGGATTCTAAGCCGTATGAAATAATTCAATTTTCCACTCGACAAATTTCTTCCATACCCTCAACATAAAAACCATACTTTTTAGGATATCACCACTAAATATATTAATAATTCAAATTAGAAGGTGACAAAAAAACATAATTCCTTTATTAACTAGAAATCCACCCTCTAGAATCTTGATTATAATATTTGAAAAATTAGGAAGCATTCTCAAAAAGACTACCGAATACGGTAACACTGTGTAAATGAAATAGTGGCTATGAATTTTTTTGACACTACACATAGGGAAATAGAAAGAAAAAAAGGAAACTAAAGGAGGATAAAATGGAATATTAAATAATGAAAACTAAATGATAATTTTTTGTGAAATAGTTTGTGGACAAATAATGATAAATAATTTATTAATATAGGAAGAAATCAAATAGGAAAGAAAATAATAAAATGAGAAACTAGAGTAATTAAACCCCCCTATAACACTCTACAAAAGGATATTGAATAGAAAATTAAAATGTAATACGAAAATTTTCTTAATATATTTATATGAAATTTTATTAACATAACGTTCCCTAATCCGAAATCATAAATTCAAATTTCTATTACATTATTGATTGAATTTATTCCCGTAAAAGGAAAATGGAGTATTTTTGGATGATATCCTTGAGCGTGGGAAATTTTTTATGTCCTTAAATGAAATATAATATAATATCTTAGAGACTAGGGATGTGTTTTTGTCTTATTACCAATTCAGGCATGCACATTTGAAATGTTTTTTTATAACTAAGGAGTTAATTTTTATTTTATTTCCCTGTTTTTGTTTCACCGTATGGGACTGGATAAAAAAAATAAAAAATATTAAAATTCTCACTAAATGGTCATTTAGTGAAATTACATCATGTAATATTTTAATATGTTCTTAAAAAAGTGGGTATTTTCATCTTTTCCACTAATTTTTTGATTCTAAATATCTAATAATGGTGATATTCCCGTTATCAATGGGTGTCCATTCCTAGAAATAGTTTTATCATTGATAGATATGATACATGGTGTATGTATTTTCTATGCTAGTGATGAATATATTACCTTTGATTTTATGGATATTTTAAACAATTTAATTTAATTATTGTATTTCTATGCTATCTTTTATTTTTAATAACAATAATTTATATTGATATTTTTGAAAAATTAAGATGATAATATGAAAAAATACATTGATGAAATAGTGTAAAATTAAAGAGACATAACTAATTTGGAAGATGGATTAGAAGATAAAGATATATTGTAGAATAAACACATATCAACAGAATCCTACCTAGATCTAGTCCATTTAATTTTAATGATATAGATGCTTGAGCTCCAGCAACTAACAAAAAAATTTAGTTACTATTTTTTAGGATAGAAAGAATATTTAACCCTGATAAAAAACACATATTTATTAGAAGAATATGGGGATAAACCATAAAAACTATTGATGAAATATAATCACCCCATAACTTTGGGTATTTTTGAAATCAATGGCTTCAACCACATTATTTTAGCATACCAGTAACTTCTGGTGGAAGTAAATAGGGAAAATGGGCAACTAAATATGAGATATATACCCCCAATGATGGATGTTGTAAAAAAGGTGTTTTAAAACTACATGATCCATGAATAAATTTTTTTATTTGAGATAGTGAATGGGTCATTCCACTTCAATTAATATTTAATAAGGGATAGCTGATGATAATCGATAATGTATAAAATTTATTTATCCTATAAATTAATTCAATAGGATAATGTGTTTTTATGGAATATAAAAATATAATTACAATGAAATTGATAGAAAAAATTCATCCTTTATTCACAAATAAAAATACATAATGATAAATTGTATACTAGTTCGATTTAAATTTAGATGGCGATCTTGTAATGAAAAAAATATATTAAATCTAGTAGACTAATAAAAAATGAAATTTAATGAACTGGAATCATTTTAATGGTGTATGAAACACATAATTATGACATGTTAGAGGAATTATTAGAGATATTAGTAGAATATTTTTTTATAAAAAAGGATATCATTTAAATTATATCTTCATAACGTTGAGTGTATACTCAAATGATGAGCATAATATTTCTTATTATTTAATTTGGACATGTTTGATTTCATGGGTAAACTTGTAATTATCCTAGGGTACACAATACTAAACCATGGAATAGTGGTTTGCCTTATTAAAATATTGGTGATATGTGGTCTTATTGAGCCAACTACAGTGAAGGGGATACATATTATTCTTGTACATGTGTTATTTTACAACTAAGTTTTGATTGATTTTCGAATATATCTTTACCACTCACTAACCTATTTTTGAAGGAAGTTACATTTAACATTAGTGACAATTATAAGGAATAATTCACTACATTTAAAATGAATCTTCTCTCTCTCCAATCATGATTTCTCTCTATTGGGAGAACCCTTTAGTATTTATGTGTGATGAAAGTGATTTCTCTATGGGATTTGGTTGGGTTAGTAAATTTATTAAATGTTTTTAACCACATATTATTCAATTGACTCTCTCAAAAAGGCACAAATGATTTTTACTACTATGAAGAATGATGTTATAGCTGTGATCATTTCCTTCAATAAGTTTATATATTGTTAGGTACTCTCTATGGTAGTAGTCTATACCAAACATTTTTCTTTATGATGCATTGTCAATAAAAAGAAAGATAAATAATGAATGATTTAATGGAATTTTCCTGATAATATTTTTATATGATAATCAATTATAAAAAGGGATTATATAATATTATAGTTAACCATTTTTATAGGTTTATATAGACTAAAGTTGATAAAATATGTAAAATATTGATACAGATTTTGAGTTATCAAATGATAAACTCTTTATTTTTGGTTTATAATAATTCCCATTACATCTTAATATTGAAAATTATATAAAAAACAATTTACACTCACTTTATTTATCATCAAAAGAAATGATTCATTGATGATGAAATAAATTACCTTTGAGAGATTCATTTTTATTCAATTATTGTGGAGATGGAATTACCCAATGATGGTTAGACAAAGTAATGGTTAAAATTTGTGTTAGAAATTTTCTATTCATCCTCTAATATAGGAAACTACGGGCTCAAAAAATTTCCTCTAAAATTTTAAAAATGGAAACATTTTGAAGTATCTTTTCAATATAGAATGGGAATTTTCACGTGAATTAATTTATCAAAAATAATAGGAAATATTTAAAAGATAAATGAAATGTGCCAATAACAAATTATTGAGGTTGAATTTTTTAATGTTTATTGAAGAGATTTTATGGAATTATTATTAAATAATTTATAGGACATATACAATACTCTACATATATTTATTAATTATCTAAATAGGTTGAAGTTAATAAAAATAATAATTTATAAAAGGAATGAGGTTATAAAATATCTAAAAAATAATGTTTTTTATTGGTCTAAAATCCATAAAATACTCATCAGTGATTATGGTACACACATCCCCAACTATTTATTAAGGGGATTATTACAAAAATATAGATTTTGATATAATAAAATAATCCATTATCCCCAATACGAAAATTTTAATGTGGGGTTAATGAATAATGAAATAAAAAGAATAGATAAAGTAATGATATTTATAAAAAATCAATTAAGAAAAAAGTTTCATAATAGTTTGTGTATATAAGAAACATACCAATTATACATCCCAATTTTGGAAGAACTATGGAAGACCATATCAATTGATGGTGGTGCTAAAACATAAACCATATTGGGCTTTGATAAAGGGTAATAAGGATTAACAATATTCAGAGAGGAAGAGGATACAATAGTTTAATGGGTTAGAAGGGATTATAAGGTATTCAAATGATAATGAAATTATTTATAAATATAAGACCATGAATGGAATTTTATTACACATAAACATAAGAACATTGATTCCGAAAGATAGAATACTCTTGTTTGAGTAACAATTTTAATTGTTTCTAGGGAAATTAATGTCACATTGGTCCATATAATTCATTGTGATAAAAATATTCCTAAATATATCCATATATATTCAAAGGGTGCAAAAAAAGTTGTATAAGTTCTATAGAAAGAGGATAAATCTCTACTGGAATAAATTTAAATTATTTCACATTCAAACAATTTAATTTTTCTAAAAATCATGGTATGTCTAACTCTAGGATCTAAAAGAAGTGTAGACTAGGTAATAATATAATTATGAACAAAAAGATAAAAATTATATTCCATTTTAAAAATATTATAATATATTTTCTTGTTAGAGTATGAATAATAGAAAAATCCATAAAAATAAGATAATAAAGTCCCCTTAAAAACTAATCTTCATCTAAAGGATAATTAAGGTAGTGGTTGTGAAAATCAAAGAAAATTAGTGGTAAAATTGAAATTAAAATTTTATAGAATAATAATGAACCACAAAATGTATTATTTTAAACCATGTCATGTAGACTTTGATCTAAACATGGAGACATGGTAATGAACACCCAAAATTCAGCCTACAAATTTTTATTAGTAATTATTCCAACAAAAACTGAAACCATGGGATTTCAGTATGTCATGATTCATCATTGGTGCCCATTTTTAATGTGACTAATTCCCCACATATGACCATGATGAGAATATTCTACCTATTAGTGATTTCTATTTTCCAGTACACTATAAAAATCCAAAAAACTGTGCCTACAATCACCCACAATTTTTTCATTCTGATTTATTTATCTATTTAATTAAAATAAACAAACTAATTCCACCATGTCATAACTAAAAATCTGTAGAATTCATGGATTTTCTAAAAATTATGATTTCTATTATATTATATTTTAGCTTTAAATAAACTTTTTCATAAAAACATACATTCAAAACAATGTTTCTATTCCCATTTTCTATCTTATTTTATCACATCCTTTTAACTAAAATATGAAAATCCTGGCTTACCCATCTAGAACCATTTTTATGGTAACTTGATTTTTTACAGTCTCACATAACCATAAATTTTACACCTTAATAACTATTTTAACCAAAACCTAGGGTATACAAATTTTCTTTTAAACCATGACATTATTCATTCCATGGTACATTTTTAGAGGCCCATAAAATTATATATCACATTAAAATTTGATGTTATTGGGAATCAATTGAATTTAAAATTTATAAAGTAAACATTATCTTGAGTAAACTTATTCCTTCTTGAAGAACCCATTAGACCATGAATAATTCTGTTCAATGTACCTTATAGTTCTCTTATAATTTCTTTTCTAATCACCAAGTAATTTCTAAAGAGATGATCCACGATGCATCGTCATTCCTGACTCGAGGGTGGTGATTTTGTACCACCTTCATAGCACCATGGAGAATCAGTTCCCTTTGTGTATTCATGGTGGACACACTATATGAATATATAATTTTTACATGAATTAAAAAATAAAGAAGATATTATTTTATAACATCCTATAAATACTGAGTACCCACCTCAAAATGATACACATTATAATGATGTAAAAACTCTATGAAGTGGGAGATAATAGTTTTGGAAGCTCTAATGAGATTAATGTATTTTATTCAAAAAGGAACCAATAGGTCAAATCAGATCCAAAACAAATAAATAATGAAGAAACAATATATGTGGTACCTTAAAAAATACAGGGCCCATAATTCTACTTTTTTGAAAGTGAGGCGCATACAAATCCCCTCATTAAACATTGGGACACTAGGAAAGCATGTTCCCCTTAATGAATATGAGGCCCAAGATGTTTCATTCATAAATTTTCCTTGAGGTAGGACCTATGTGAAATTATCCTCTTTAATTTGAAAATGATAACACTATTGGTCAAAGTGGTGTAAAATAGAAAGAGAGGGGGGGGGGTGTAAATTTCATAACAATAAGCTACAACACAATGACTAAAAACCAAATTTAAAAATATTAAGGAAATCCAGTACTTTGGTAGATAAAAGAATCAAAGATAAAAAAATAATGATATAATTATATATACTAAAAAAATATTAAAGTAAAAACAAAGAGGTATTCAAAAAACTAATATGAGATAAAGTGATAATTGATTCATTAAACTATTGATTAAATAAATTAAATATGGTGAAAAATAAATAAAAGTTTCAAAAGTATATAATGAATTATATTTAGTTACGATTTTTATAAATAACTCTCATATATATCTTATTATCACCACTATAATATCTTTTGGAATCAATGTATTAGTATGTTGGTTTTAATAACATTAAATATTCTAAAACTTTCCCCCTCTTTTTAGGTTGTAGTATGAAATTAGAAATTAAATTAAAACTAGATATTTAATGGGAAATCCAGTAACCTCAATGAGAATAGTCCCTTTCATTTTTAACAGAAATGGTAATAAAACCAATGTACCTCACTTTATTGATAGCGAGGAATAATATTATATGAAGGATTAATAATATATAATTGATAGGAATCAATCACTTTTTATATCATTATAAGTTATCTCAAAAAATATCACGAACACTAAGAGATATATAAAATAAATAAGATAGTGAGAAGATATTTTAATTTTACAAAAACTATGGAATGGTGAAAATAATATTTATAAAAGAGTGAACATTGATATATATTTCATTTTTTAGCTTGCTGGAATTAGAGTTTGGAAGTGGTGGTAAGTTTCCAAGGAAAAAAATAAGTATATTTATTGCCTCCAAATAATTCATTATTATTTTTTAATTATATATGGGTATGAAATTCATAAAATAATACTCTCAATGCATTTTTACCAGCATAAATGTTTGGATCAAAGAACCTTTATCAACCCCACCAGATACCTGGTAGCCTCCACTATGTAACTGATAGAATAAATGCCCTAGAATCTATACAGTAAGCTACCACTGATGAGTAAGTGCCCCTATGCCATCTAGCTGGTTGACATATGAAGTATGCATTGGTTATGTCCATAAAACTCAGTTAGTTGGTTCTTCTCTACGAGGTTGTCAGTGGGCTCCTATAAAATGGGGGTGCTACTAAGAATTCATATGGATGACCTATGAATACCACAACATTTGGATTCAAAATATGGGACCTACAATTTATTAAAAATACTTTAAGGATTCTTCTCAATTTATTTTAAGTCTTATAAACTTCTATTAAGTTTTTTTCAAGGATATTTATGGTTTATTTCAATAGTCTAACAATAATTCATACATATTTGATTCCAAAAACATAAATAATAATAGTAAACATGTTTAAGAGTTTATTTTGATCATCAAAATCAAGGAACAATGAGAAGAAAAAAATATACCCCTTTATAATGATAAAAAAACAATTGAGAAATAATTTAATTAAAATATGGATATAATATATTTTAAAAAGATAATAACATTTTACATTACTAAGTTATTGAATTTTCCTTTGAAGAACAATAAAAAAATTCTCCCAATAGCTGACATATTATCCACATCACAAAATTTCACCCCCAAAAAACATATTCCATAGAAAATATAAATTTCCTCACATCTGAGGTTATTAAAAACAATTCCTATACTAGGGAAAGAGAATAAATAGAGATATAATAAAATAAAATTTTATAACTAGATATTTTCAATAAAGCATAATGGAAAATAAAAAAAATAAAATTGAATGACTAATTAAAGAAATATTAATAAAAGATAAAAAATAAACATTAAAAAAATTGAAAAAGGATGTTTGTTCTAGAATTATTTTAGTATGATAAAGATTATTTTCACCAAAAATAATGCAACAAGTGATATATAGTGACCACAAACATTAATTAATACTAAAATAAGTAAATTAATAACTAATATGTTTTTTTTGGAAAAATCATTCTCTTATTAAGGTTTAGTAAAGGTTGTGTTAATAAACCACTGTAAATTCCAATGGAGTGCATTATACCGATATGAGATCAACTAAACTGTTTCTTCATGTTGGTTCAACATAAGACCATATGGTTTCCTCCCTAAATTCCAATGGATACCACCAAGATGTGAGGGACTAATATGGTATTTGGAGAGATTGTATCCTCTTTAACATGTTATGAAATCAATGAAAATAAAAATAATGAATAACCAAAGTAATAATTATCAGCAACAATCTATTTGGAAAAAATATCTAATTGTGTTCTCTCAATACATTTTGTGTGTGATTTTGTTTTTTAATAAGTCTAAATGACCGCGAATGAGTATGGTTGGTGTTTTCAAAGATATATTTTTAAGGTGGCCTAGTTTCCAAGTGTTTTCCAAAATGTTTAGGGTCAAAATCGAGAATTTATGGTTGGGAATGTATGGTTTTCATCCTAATTTTAGATGGTGCGAAGAAAAGTGAACAAAATCATCAACTAAAGTGTAACGTTGATCCTCGTACATGGACCACATACCATGTCTAAGAAGGGTATGCATTCGCATACCAGGTACTAGGAACGGTAATCAAAACCAAAAATGGATTGTGGAATAAGGTTGTGTGGTATGCAGATGGATTGTCATTGGCATAGGATATCAACCACATAAGAGAAAAATTAGTACACTGACCTCTGTGGAAATTTTTTGTGTGGAATGGGTTCGGTTTGTAGCATGAGGATTAGTATATAGTGGATGCTTTTCCGAATCAAAGATATGGTAAATATAAGATTAACATATTTTATGGATAACGTTTCCTATATAGGAAGCATTAATCCCACTGATTTGATGAGAGACCAAATATCACTAGAGTAAATATTTTTTTCTCCAGTAATTCGGTGAAGTCCGAAGGAAGTTTGTGGGGGAGAATTCCGAAAACCTGGAGTGGTTTGTGTGAATGAAATTCCACTAAAGGGTTTTGCAGAGAATTGTATCCAGAATAGGACATGGTACATAGAGAAAGAATCCATGGTACAAAGGATTCTAGCGAAGGTAGTCCAGACATAGAAAACAATTCATAGACATAAGTTGATTCACAGAGGAGGTTCGCGAAGTAGGTTTGTAGAGGTGGTATGCGATAGTGAATGAAGAGGAAGTCCTCAGATGATGGGAGGTTCAAAAAAGCGGAAGAATTATACAGATATATGAAAAAGTGGTATGCGGGGGAGGTGTTCCACATACCATACCAAGTACACAGTACACATTAGGAATGTGGTGGTTCGCGATTCTCACGAGGAACCTTACAAATGATTCAAATAATTTTGTGAAATTATTTTTTGATACCTAACAGTTCCCTAGAAGGTGTACTTTTTCTGCAGGTTAAAAAGGAACTTCAAAAGAGAATGTACCTATAGTTTAGGATGAAGTATTCACACAATTGAAGGGTCATATATGTCTTTAAATTGTGTTTTTCCAAAATGTATTTAACCTATGATTGGATTCAATTCCAATAGAGGTTGGAGAAGGAATAGGAAGACAATGACCCCTTCCACTAGTAGTGATCCTAAAAAATAGGCATAGTGAGTGACCCTTGAGAATATAGTGAGCAGACCCTAAAGCTTGTAAAGGTTGGGAGCTTGGGAATAGAGGATCTACCCTAAACATTATAATCATCATTGGTAGTGAGTCTTAGTGAATTTGGTGCATCATCACATCATCTTTGTATGCTCCTTGGACATATACCAGTGATGGTGCACAAAGTAAAAATCCCCATTTCATGTGAATGATTTCATATCTCTTCATATATATCTATGGTAGGAAGAGGGAATTGAGATTTTTTTAACAAAAAAACAAGATTCGATAGGGTAAAAGTTTGTATCTGTATAACCCTGATTCCCCCCTCTCAGGGTATTCTACCTTGTGGACCCATCACTAAAAATAACTATGAATCACATAAAAATGTATTAAAACTAGATATGTTCCCACATCCAATACATAAAACATGCCATGTATTAACAGTGTAATGTTTCAAAGGAAAACCCAAAATATCAAAAATGATGAAAATCCCCAAATAGGGTCTGAAAATCATGTGTGATCCCCTTATCCTTGATAAATCCAAAAATCCTAACTTAACCAACAAATATAGGGCCTTTTACCTTATTATAACCTATAACAATGAAATATACTTTGTTACCAATTGGGGCGTGAGCAGCATGTGAGTACAACTCAGTTAGACACAACCAGTAGTGCATAAATTAACAACTAGTAAAATAAAAATGAATATAACAGAACAAACCAATAATTAAGAAGGAAGTAAATAGTATTTTTCATAATTATTTAGTTGTTAATTAAAATACTTTTCCCTTTTGTTCCTAGTGAAATTTGAGTGAATAAAACCTCCTTTAGTACACACGGTTTTTCGGAACCATATATTATATGGGTTTCATATTTTATACACAGAGCGTCAGTTAAATAATCCAATTGAGGATATGGAACTCCATGTCCAACATCCTAAACCAATGATCATGGAGTTCCATATCCAATCACCCTATCCACCGATGTGAAACAACATATCCAAGAACTTAAACCACTAAATCAAAAACCAATTCCCAAGGACAAACCCTTGACCCCATTAATATATTAAACAACTAGGGTGAACAATTTCATTTATCACTATTACATGTTTCTATAAATTCAAAATTTTATCCCAATTCAATAATTTAACCATTTATTCATTTCTCACAAACAATTAATTATTCTTCAAACCATAAATAATCTGACCATTCACTTATTTTCTATTTCCCCTTAATTATATTTATCATATCCAAATAAATTTACTTTCTATGTTAAGAAAAACCACATCTTAAGTCACAGTAATAATAAAAACAATAATTAAGGGAAGTTTACTCTCATAAACCATATATATTACCATGTAAAATCTCATTAAACCATCGTAAAAGGATTGGAACAACTCATGGGTATCCCATTGTCATGGATTTTAATGGAACCTATGGGATTAGTGAAGGGTCTACACATCATTTACATGCTCAATTTATTATTCATAGTCATGGAAAGAAAAACACAACATGATATTTAATTGGAACAACCACATACACAATAAAAACACTAATACCATATGATAAATATTATAGACCATATACCTTATGATTTTTGAAAACCACTCATAAAACCTCAACCCTTGATTCAACCTAAAATAACCATAAACAAAAATGAAAATAACTCCAAAAAAATATAGATCATGAAATTCTAAAGAACTAAAACGACCATAGTGATGTTATTTTAAAAAATATAAGGAAATGGATTTAGTGATTTACCTGGGGATTCATATCATAATAAACATCACCTCAAATTTATTAAAATCGAAAGATATTTTTAATTTTAAGGGATAATAGTGGGAGGTTGACCCCAAACAATGTTTTCTAAAAAATAAGGGTGAAAAGAAGGTTAGATTTTATAATGTTCGGAAGGAAAAAATGAAAAAATGACTAATTTTAATGAGGCATATTGTTTGGCCACAATATTTTCTAAACCATGCACCAACAGTGAAGTCTCATTTTTCTATGAGTAAATTATGTCACAAGGGTTTTTGGTCACCCTAATAGTTTTAAAATCCATGAATTAGACATACAAATGGCCTTGTATAGCCTCACATTATTTTTTAGGGACCCCATTTATAGTTTTAAATCCCATCACCCCATTATCTATAGAGAATGGTCATGGTGCATGGATAGTACTAACCATGTATCATGAAATTCACGACACTTATTCCCTCTTTTTCATGTCCTAAACCCCCAGGACACTCCCAATACCTTTCTTTAATACTATGATACATTCCATTAACCAAATTAAAATTGAGATTAAACAAAATTCAATTGAAATGAACCTCGTTAATGGGTCAGATTCTTACAAACTCCACACTTTAGAACAACTCATCGTTAAATTTCTTCCCAATCATTACTAATATTAAAATGTAAAAAGGATCAGCCACTGGGCCCACATATCTGCATCCTAATCACAATTTTCCTCTTAAAAATAGATATTATTCTATAACACTCATAACAAAGGGACATTATTACCCCAAATAATTTTTTCATTATGATCCATAATATTTATTAGATGATCCTCAAAGATGAATCATCTTAAAGATCAACATCATCAATATCAATTACAAGAGAAGGGTCTAGGTGATACTAATGAAGACGTTAAATGTGAAATTTTTTTGTCATTTAATTATACTAACATTGAATATCCAAAAAATATGCTACTGTTCTGATCCACTCCATAATCTTGAGTAACCCAATATATATGACATAACATTACATGTTCTCAAATCATATGGACAACCAATATCAGTGACACTTGAAAGAACACAAAGTCACCCAGTACAATCTTGAGAGATTTATGATGTCAATCAGTATATGAGTCATATCCTCTTTGGGCCATATCCATATGATTTCAGATAAACTAAACCTACTCTTAAATCTCTAACACCAGACTTGATCCCAAATTATATGATAATAATTCATCCATTTAACATAATGGTGATAGAAATTTCCTACTATAAACATCCATATATGGTTCAATTTGAATATTATTTTGATTCCTATTTTTATAGGTGAACTAAAAAAGCGCTAGGTGATTTTCCATAATTCCACCAAAATCTGGGACACATGCCCTTAGTATTTCCTCTAACACCTATATGGTATGTTATGATTCCCATATGACTAGGGGTGATAATATGTTCTAAAAAACACCTGAGTACCATGATACCTCTATAATCATTTCCATAAGTGTGAATTAAAATTTGGATCATAACCTAAACCAATACTCAGAGGCACCCCATTCAAACACATTATCTATTGAACATAATTTTCAACCAAGTGTTCGATGGTGAGAGAGTCCCAAATTAATAAAAAATGGTATAACATCTATAAAAAATCCATAATCACCCATATCACAGTACTCTTATGGGATGTTCTTATAATGTACACCACACAATCCATTCATGCATCAACCCATTTACAATTCAGAATAGAATATGTATGTAAATTTATAGTAGGATAATGATTACTTGACATCACCTATTGAAAAGGTCTTCTCTATATTAAAAAAACTAAAATATCCTTTTTATTCTTTTCCACCAAAATAATATATGAAGATAAGGTTATATTTTTTGCTAAATTAGGGTGAAATTCCCAATTTGAACAAAGAAAATTATCAATTATCCCCTCTTGCATACAAGTAGGAAAAAAAATGTTTCCATGAAGGTGGAAAATATAATCATAATCATCAGTAAACTAGTTAGGAGGCAACTCCCCACCATCAAGGTTGTCCCTCAATGATAGATATTACATGTCCTCATATAGTCTTCCATTGATCTGGATCATAAGTATTAGACCAATGGAAAATACATGATGTTCATCAATTACCACTCATACTAGAAACAAGTATGCATATTAGAAAACAAGGAAATCATATTCCAATTAGAACTAAGCTCCTATACCTCTTACGTATGTGACTTATTATTCGTGGAATCAACACCCCTATTTCCATTTCCTAATATATAAGTAAGATCAAAATAAAAATATTGAATATACTCAACAAAACTCCACTGTCGATGATTTAGATCATTCTAGTAAATGATATTTTTAGGATATTATGATTATTATAGAAAATTATCCTCTCATCGTTAAGATAACGATTACCACACATTAAGGCATAAACCACTAAAACTAACTCATGATCCTGCGTAGGATAGTTTTATTCATGAGGCCTCAATTATCGTCATCCAAACACCATGAATCTTTGAGCATACATCAACAGTAACCTATGTAAAATCCATGACGGATCACATTAAAAATTATACCCCTCACCTAGATTAGTTTTATTCAAAATAGGTGCAGTGGTTAAATTATTCCATAACTCTTTCAAGGAATTATTACATCCCTCAGACCAATCAAAATTCATACACTTCTTGGTTTGGACTAAGAGTTTAACTACCAAGAAATATATGTATCTTATTAACCTCCAATAATAACTCAACAAAAATAATTTTATTTATATCTTGAAATCATTATTGGGATGGTCCTAATAAAAAATCACTTTAACGTACTCAAAGACTAATGAAACACATTCTTCAGAGTTGATGTGACTTAAGAAATGAAAATTTTCAACCCAAACAATTCATTTATATATCATACCATATAGCCAATTCAATCTTGGGGAACTAAATATGATTAAAATTAACATTGAATGATCATAATGACTCTATGATAAAACTCAGATGTCATAAAAAAGGATGACGACAAAATGATCCAAGTACAGGTGAAAGATTCAGTTCCTCAATTCCATAAATACAACAAGATATTTTTTCATGATAAACAACTTAATGATGAAATTTAACAATATATAAATTATTATAAATGTAGTTAAAGGAATATAAGAAGGAAAAAACCTCATGTGATGATGCCTTTATTTAAAATCAATCATGGACAATACACAGATCCCACTCAACTGGTCAAAAAGGTATTTTATATGTGCTTGAAAATACCAGTTCTTAATATTTATCTGGTCCAACTTCTTATAATCCGTAAAAAAATATAACATTCCATTAGACTTAATAAAAAATAAAAATAGATAACCCAATATAAATAACATTACCCTAGTATCCCAGAGTTAGTGGTAACTTTATTTAATCGGTGATAGATACAAGTGATATCATCCCAAAGGAATGACTTGTTTTATATTCTTGATAAACACGATACATACTTCACATTCAGAATACATTTTAATATATAAAATGAAACATATAATTTTCCCATAGAACACAACTATTACCTTTATCATATCCTTGAATACTAATTAGAGTACATTTTATGGATTCTTAGGGAACTAAAATAGAATAAAGGGGTGAGCTTAAATTAGATGAAGGGTATGCGTATAGTGGAAGGTATCATGAATAAAAAAGAAATAATCAATATAATAAGTTAAATTACTAAAAATGCATTCCATTTAATTAATAACATGAACATTAAAATAATATTGAAGGAATAAATGATGATCCAATGATGTTGTATAAATAATCACATGAGCTTGAAACTTATACATAAATATTATAACTAATCGAATAATCACAAGTACATCAATAACTAATGTCATAATTTGAAAATCCATAATTCTAGACATACTATCAACAACTCATTCCAATACATAATACATAAATTGGTAAGAACTCAGTCAAATACCCACGTTAGTTTGTCTCATGAGGTCAATCGATACATATAGGTTATATAAAGGGCCCATCCTATCACATAATAAGTCGAATGAATTCCCCATATGAATTGAAAAACACAATTAATATAAGTATTTATATTAAAAAACATGAATATGAAATGATAATAATTTACACAATCAATAAAATTTATTAACATAAAAATTTACACTGAAAAAATAGCATACAACTATCAATACCTTCCCCAATCAATATACATAATCATAAACTATCTAGAGTCCTAAAGAGAATGGTATCAAAAAATCATATCCCCATCAAATGGATCATAAAACATACACAAAAATATTATGGGTGGTAATATTAAAATATATTACAAATGGAGAATATGGTAAAATGAGGGTTCTTATCATTGATGAGTAGAAATACCTCAAAATTTTCATTAAAAATTATATTGAGGAAAATATCATTTTTTGGATTTAAAAATAATTTTTTATGAAAAAAATTAAAAAAAATTATCAAATAATTTTTCTATAAAAAATCCTAGTTAAACCTATAATGTAAACTTAAAAAATGAATTTTTATGATGACATGTAATTCCATACATGTCATATAAGTAAAAAAACATTCATTTCATACTGTTATAAAAAATGCTACAAAGTATTTCATTTAAAAAAAATATAGGAATATTACCTTCAAACCATTTTTTTAAAAATCCTTGAATCAGTAAAATGTCTTTAAAAAATCATGTTCATAATGATAAAAATATTTTTGAAAATATTTTCCAAAATCTTGTATATGGAATTAAATGGATTTTCGACCGAAGTGAGAAATAAATTCATCTCTTATTAAAAAATATTTCTCAATAATCTTAAATAAAAAATTTACTAAAATGGTACTCTTACTTTAAAATGTCATGAATTGTGAGAGTTGAATAAAATTCACTAGTTTCTTGAGATATAAAAAATATTATTTCATAATTGCAAACATAATCATTAACAATCCCAATAAACAATGAGTTTGTAATCATAAAACCCTTACCACTTTATTAACTTTTGAATCAAAAACCCCATGAGAGAAGTAACATCAAATAAATTTTTAACTAACATTATGATAATTATATAAATGATATAACAAATCAAAGTGGTAGTGTATACACTATAAAAGATTATTGGGGAATAGGGTATGTCTCATGGAAGTAAAAGTGAGTCGTGAAACCCTTACCTAAGGTTATACTTCCTTCATTCATGTTCGAACCTACCATAAAATAAACATTTATATGTTATAAATATATAAAACATTTTACCACATATATCAAATTATATATGATTTTATTATATCATTATTCTACCCATTAATTAAAATTCATTATTAAAACAGTATTCCGAGTGATTACCACTTTATTTATCACATATGTTTTGGTTAAATTGTTTTGGTCCACGTAATTTTGTCATAGTTACATCATATATAGAATTATTACCATGATACAAATATCATATATATTTATTATATAATTATTAATAATAGTTCCAAAAAGTTTATTTGGAAAATGAGTTACACCATTCCTAGAGATGGCAGGTCATACATACAGACGGACGTTGTTTTCATTTTTTTGACAGATGGAAAGAAAGAATGAAAAAATATTTCATATTTATAGAATAATTATCATAACATATATTTCATATTTATTAATTAAAAATTTCCTTATTACCATCCATGTTAAAAAAATGAAAAATGTTTCACATCGCTTGGTAGAGGCGGTAGTCCACACATATGCACCAGTAGAATTATCATTTTCTAATGAATTGGAAGGTAAAACAGGGGATGTGATATTATAAATACAAAATTATAATTATTTCATTAATAGTATATAAATATATGTATATATTAAATCCATAATTATATCTATCCATGAGATGTGGTAATGTAAAACGAATTACATCTGTTCATGGGGGGTAGTCCGTCATAAACACGATTGATGGTTTCATTTCCCATTTGATAAAAGAGGAGAAGGATATAGGTCATTCATTTAAAATAAAGAATGTTAGTATATTTAAGACACTATTTGTACTATTTTATATTATTTTGAGAAGATTTTATGATGTTTGGGGAAAAAATAAAACAAATACACATGGTTAAGAGGTATACCTCTTCTTCAGAGAACCACTTTTGGTTTATACCTAAATCATTCATTGAATGATTTCATGATAAAAAAGGAGACTCTAGTTAATTGGTAGTTATTTAAGGAATTTATTTGTGTCTTTATTTTCCAAACCAAATGGATTTGGAAATGTGAATAGGAGAGTAGAGGGGGTAACCATTCATATGTGGGGGGGGGAGGGCACACTTGGAATTTTTAAAATAAAATAAATATTACCCATATTTTTAAAATATAAAAAAGAAAATAAATGTATAATTATAGAAACTTTCATTATATAATGCCAATGGATATATATAAAATATAAATTATACTAGTTTATAGGTAATGTTAATCCTAAAATTTTTATTTTAACCCCCTAAAACCCATTTTAACCTTAGATGTGGTAATTATTTTTTATTGTTTTAAAATTAATTATAGCCAAAAATTAAGTTGAAACTATTATAATATATAAAATATTAGTATTCAAATTATGGAAAAAAAATTAGAATTAAATTTATAGAAGTACAAGAATTCAATATAAAATTAAACATGAAACCATGATTATTAAATTATTTAAAGGAAAATGTAATTTTCAAAAAACAATCAGTATTTTTAACTATTCATCGAAATATAAATTTTTTTATAAAATTATAAATAATTAAATCAAAGATAATTTTGAAATTATTATTTGCTAATTGATGTTTATTTTTCATTTTTTTTATAATTAAAAAAAATTAATTTTAAAAGAAGTGCACAAAAGTTGACGAAATTTCTTTTTAGAAAAATACAGTTGTTTTCCATAAAAATATTTATAATTTTTCGAAATGATTTTTTATTTTAATTTATAATATTTTTTAAGAATTTAATTTAATATATATATTTTTAACTAATATAATTTTCATAATTTATTTATTACTATTCATAACCACCAATTTAACGACTAGTATGTTGAAATATCATCAAAATTTTAAAAGATAAAAAACCCACTTTTGTTAATAAATTACAAGTTTTTTTTATTATTGATATCATTAATTTAATGATAAAAAAGTCACAATTATTAGGATATTATTTCATTTCAGTTTTTCTATTTGTATTTTATAATCTGAGATAGGTAATTAAATTTCCTAACTACGAGTCACCACTTAAGATGAGACACCGCTAAGGATGAGTCACCGTAAAGACTGACTCACTGCCAAGTTGACACACCACCAAACATACTCGCTAGCAACATGGAATTTTTTTTTTCTTGAAATGAGTCACCATCCCCAAAAAATCACCATTTCTAATTAGACAATACCAGAGTGCATTTTTGTTAAGGTATGAGACATCCTCAGTCTGCCATACCGTCAAAAGGAGTTACTACCATGGCTAACTCACAGCCAGTTGAGATACCAACCTTAATGAATTTTCAGTATGTACAATGAACCTATATCTGTTTGGCATCATTATAAGAACACACTATTAGACTCTAAGACATTTCTCAATATAATAACCTATAGACTCCAAGACACCATCAGACCGAGTCACTGCCAGACTGACACTGCCAATGAAAAACCTTCAGATTAAGACCCCACCACCATTTCTAACTTATTTACTTTCAATTGAATTACTCGAATGACTATATTATGGATTTTAAGTCAAAATATATATTAATTATTGTCTTTAAAATGACCTAAAAAGTGCATTGAAATTCATGTTAGACATGATATACGAGGAAGAAGGATATCCAGATGCATGTAAACATTCTTCCAGCTACAATTGATCCTCATAAAAAATATGAAGAGATTAAATAGGTACGATAAAAGGATTTAATAGAACATGATAGTGTTGAACCTGATTGTAAGATCAAGTAGAGTATACCTATTACATCATAATCTACTCATCTGAGGAAGCAATATCTCAATACACATCCAGTTCCTTCCGGCTGTCAAGAACAGATGTGTCCATGACACTCTATTTTACTGAATTTCCCAGAAACCAAATTGAGATGCATTTTATAAATGATTTCAAGGTGTCAAGAGCTGCACTACACAACAAATTGAACATCTACATTCGTTCATTCTTTTTTTTAATCAGTTTGATTATTAATTTTTTACATTTCAATTTGTGTGTGACACTCTCTTTATTTTCAGTCACAATTTATCCTACTATAACTGGAAGATACAATGATATATTTTAACTAATTTTACATCTATTTTCCTTTGAAAACTATGGTAGAGGTCCTGTGTGACTTGTTTATTTTATACTCTCACTTATAAATTTAGATGAGGTAATGTGTCTCCTTGACAGTTGTAAACTATTGTAATAACTGATCTAGGTTGTGGATCAAACTGTTTAGTTATATTAACTTCTTTGTGTTGAGTGATCACCAATTACAGAGGACTAAGTCTCACCATGAATTTATTCTTTAAAACTAATTTTTCTGAACTGAAAAAATTATAATTAATCTTAATTAGTTTTATAAGATTTTTAGTAGTTAAATTGACTTATAATGGTTGATTAATATTGATTATTATTGACCCGAAACCTAATCAATCTTATAAGAAATATCTTTGAATGATTAAAACATATAAAGATATTATATTTCTGTTTTCTGGGAAATTTTAAATTAAATAGTGGAATATTTTTAATCCATTTTGAACTAAATTTTTTATTGGGTACTCAATTCAACCCCACTTTTGAGATACTCACTCTGACCAATATTTGGTGTTAGAGGAGAATTTTCCATAGTATTAAAAAATTTAAAATGGTTTTAACTATTATTTTAGCTAAGAAAAAAATATATTAAAAATATCATATTAATAAATGTAGTTCTTTAAATATATTCTATAAAATAAATCTATACTACCAACCAGCCTCCTTTTTTCAATGGTAAAAATTAAGCTCAATGGAAAATTAAAATGAAAATTCACATTGTGAGTTTGGGTTTTGAGATTTTGAATGATATAAAAGATTAATATTTTATACATGGTAATTAAAGAAATGATTTGGATGATGATACAATGATTTATTATAACAAAACTTGTAATGAAATGAATTCCCTTTACCGTGATTTAGGAGATGATAAATTTAAAAGAATATCTCCATGCAAAAATACATATGAGATTTGGGATACTTTATCTATTTAACATGAGGGAATGACTAATGTTTAGGATATGTGACTTAACTCATACACTATTAAATATGATAACATTATTATGAGGCCCGATGAACCTATTTTTGACATGTACCAAAGGTTAAATGAAATTGTGAACATAATGAGCTCACTGGAGAATCTTGTATTTGATAAGGAAAAGATCAAGTGACTATTAAGATGTCTACCTAAAAGATAGAGAGGGACATTTGTCTTCATTATATAATCACGTGACCTTAGTAAGATACAAGTCAAATAGTTTATTGGTAAGCTAATGATGTATAAAAAATATTTAAATGTCAACTAGAAGATGATAGAGAAACAAAGGGAAAATGTGTTGTCTTTAATACAACTGCATCAAAACAAAAGGAAAAAAAGAAACATCCAACTACAAGTTCAAGTGATCATGAGTCATCAAGAGATATAGATGAGGAGATGGATCATCTAGCAAAATGATTTAATATATTTTATAGGAAATAATAATATTTTATAAAACCCGATTATAAATGAAAATATGATTCCATGGGAACCTAGAAGAAATTTTGGAAGAAAGATAAAAATGAGGTTGTCTAATATGAGTATAATTGGAAAGGTCATTTAAAGGATGGTTGTCCGAAGTAGATGTACCAAAATTGATATGATGAAAATGGAAAGAATATACAATAATTCCATGAAAGTAACATGGAGTTCCTTAGAATAAATCTCCAACATTTCTAATTCATTTCTTGAAGAGGAATAAAATAGAAAAAACATGTGGTTTAGTAAAAACTTTAACAAGGCACCTACTATTGAAAATGTTTTAGTTATGCATGATGATGATATTTATGAGAACAAAAATAATGATGATGAAATGAACCAGGAAGAAACTTTTTAATATTTTAATGTTCTAGAAGATAATTTTTCTGAGCTTAAATATTAATATGAAGTTCTTAAAAAACAAGATGCTCAAAATACTATAATGCAGTATGATCCGTATATTGAAAATGAAAAGAATACGGAAATGATAAAAAAAATATGAAATTAAGTATTTAAATGAGGAGTTTAAGAAATAAATATAAAAATTCCCTAATGTTAGAGAAACTCTCACATAAATATTAAGAAATCATGTTGCATCTAAATATGTTATTAGTATTCGATACCAACCTCGACAGAGGAGAGTAGTGAAAAAATATTTTTTACATTAATCAAAAGGAGAATATTATATTGATGATTATTGTTATAAATAACCTAATGAATTTTTCATTTTAAAAATCCTTCAATATATATATTGGAAACCCATCAATAAATGGTGGGTTTCTAATTATTTAATTACTAACAAATCTGTAACTAACTAAATATGAGTACCAATGTCATTTTGTGCATAATTTTTTTTGTAGGAAAACTATTTGATGAACTCCTATAAGATTCTATGGTACCTGTACAATGGTTTTTCAAGACATATGATGTGAGATAATTTATGATTCAAGATCCTTATTTAGTTTTATAGGTGTCATGTTCCCTTTAGGGACAATGCTAAAGGGAAAATTTTCAACCTTGGCTAAATCAGTAATAAACATTAAATTTTAATTTCTAAAGTATTATTTGTTGATGGATTAAAATATTGTCTTATTTTAGTCACATAGTTATGTGATGATGGATTTATTTTGAAATTTAAAAATTATGCATGCGATGTTTTTTATTCAAAAAATTATTTAGTCTTTACTTCCTTAATATGTGAAAATGTTTATGTTGTTGATTTAAACTCTTTAGTTTCTCAAAATGTTACATTCTTAAGGGAATTTAAAAAATAATCTTGTCTTTAGAATAGAAGACTAGACCCTTGAAACTGTCACTCACTTATAAATATAACTAGGAAAGGCTTAGTTATGGATCTACCAAAACATGATTTCCCAATTTATAAAATATATAACCACTATCAAAAAGGGAAATTAAACAAAATTTATTTTAAATCAAATAATGAAGTGTAAACTTCTCCACATCTCGAGATGGTTCATATGTATTTATTGATACCATCTAGAGTTTCTAGTTTAAATGGGAAGAACTATGTCTATTTAGTAGTAAATGAATTTTCTATATATACATGGGTGTTATTTTTCGCTCACAAGAGGGAATCTTGTTCTTATGTAAAAACTTATACAAGATATGTATAGAACCTAAGTGGATATAGAATTAAGACCTGAAGAAGTTACTAAGGCCGTGAGTTTGAAAATAAATACGTTGAACCTTTTTTACTCACAAAATGGCCACACTCATAACTTCTCTTCTTCTATGAACCCTCAACATAATGGTGTTTTTGAAAGGAGAACTACAACTTTAAAAGAGATAACTCGGAACATGTTAAATGAGTATAACCTACATATCTATTTTTGCTGAAGATGAAATGAATACATCATGCTAAATCATAAATAAAGTTTTACATAGACCCAATCTATTGAATCCCCCTTACGAGATTTAGAATTATCAAAAGTCTAAGTTAAATTACTTTAGAGTTTTTGGTTGGAAAGTCTTTATTAATAAGACTAAGTGTAATGTTGAAAAAATTTCCTCCAAAGGTGATGGAGTAATTTTCCTTGATTGTTCAACCTACAACAAATCCTATAGAGTTTTCGATAAAAATTCTAAAACTATGGTTGAATCTATTGATGAAAAATTTGATGAAACAGTTGCACCTAAGACTATGAACTCCATATAAAATCATGAGGAAGTTTTTCATTATATAAATTAAAATTATAAACCTTTAGATTATACTTTTAAAAATAAATTAAAATATTCTAGTTTAGATGAATTTCCAGAACATCCAAAACCCAAACTAGTAGAAAATCCTGAAGTGACCAGCCCAAAATTTCATAGATTTATTCGAAATATTATGTAAAAGTGTCAGATTTCATTGTAGAGAACCTAAATAAAGGTACACCAAAAATAAATTCTCTTAGAGATCATGTTAAAAATCATGTATTTTTTTCTTAGATTGAACCTAAGAACATAAATGAAGATATTAGTGATGATTTATGGGTGATAGAAATGAATGAATAATTGAATCCGTTTTAAATAAAAAAATGTTTGGGAACATTTAGAAAGACACAAGGACACCATAGATATTGTGACTAAATGGGTGTTTAGATACAAGGTAAGTGAGTCAATCACTATTGTTAGTAATAATGATACACTTTTAGCACAAGGATATAGTCAAGAAGGAGGTATATACTATGAAAAAACCTTTTCACCTGTATCCAAACATAAATCCATTAGAATCCATCTTGACTATGTAGCCCATTTAGATTTCAAACATTATAAAATGTATGTTAAGAGTGAATTCAGGAATGTTTTTATAGTAGATGATTTTTTTTGAAAAACCCCTTAGTTTTTAGAATCCATATTTTTGAAGTCATGTTTTCAAATTTACTAAAGCATTATATGGTATGAAATAATATCTTAGAGCTTGGTTTGATATTCATAAAAATTTTCTTATTCTAATTTTTTTTCAAAAGGAATAATTGATACTACCCTTTTTACAAAACAAATTTTAAAAGAATTTTTAGTTGTATAAATCTATGTTGATGACATTATTTATGGATGGTGAAGAAATTATCTTTTCATTGATTTTTTTAAAACAAGAAAAAACTAATTTGAAATGTGTTTGATGGGTAAAATTATGTATTTTATTATATTTCAAATCATTAAAAATATTGAAGTAATTATTTTAAATCAATTTAATTATACAAAATATTTTCTAAAATAGTAATACTTGGATAGTAATAAGAGAAGTAATACTACTATGAGTACCACCTATAAGTGGGATCTTGATGAAACTAGAAATTCAGTTTATCAAACAAGAGACTGATGTAATATTGGAAGGCTTGTCTACCTAACTACTATCCAATATAACATAACGTTTATTGTGTGTATGTGTTCTATTTTTCTTGCTAATCCAAAAGGGTCATAGTTGGTTGTTTTCAAAATAATTTTCAAATACATCAAGTATACAACCAATTTTGGATTGTTTTACCCTATTGGACAAGAATTAGATTTATTTATTTATTCAGATATTGATTTTAGTGGATGTATTTTAGATATAATAAGAAAATCTAGAATATGCCACTTTTTAGGAATGTCTCTAGCTTCATGGGGGTGTAACAACCCTAGATTTTATGAAAAAAAATATTCTTTTTAATTTCATTAATGTCTTGTGTTGTACGCTACACCAAAAGGAGCTTGCTCAACACGCATCCTTGACTTGCATTGCATTACACGCAATCACGGCCTTCCTCGATAGCGTGTGTAGTAGGCAATGCCGAGTTTCACTAAACAACAATATGCTATTAAAATATTATTAAAACTAGCCATTATGAATAGTAATAACCACCTTTTAAAATTTTAGAAATTTTAGCTCTCAAAATGGACTTCATTTTTGGATTCGGAGTATCAAATTTAGCCTAAGGTGAAATTTTTGTACTTTTCGGATAACTTTCATATTCTGATGAATAGTAAAAATTACTAAATTAAAATTAAAAACAACATTTTTAATCAAAATAATTAATAGTGATAAATTTCTAATTTGAGTGTTTTTAAAGTATATTTAGAATATATTTTTACAATTTAATACAATGTTGATCATTGGATTTAATTTCACATTTAAACCAGTCATAAACAAGTGTCAATCTTTTGATAGTTATTATCTCTTAAGAACACACTATTTGTTTTGACGACGGTAATTAATTTTTAAATTAATTAATGCAACTGATATATTTCTAATTTGATAAAATAGACATCATTTTTCAGTTCATAATATCAAATATATCTTAGATCTAATTTTTGGTATTTTTCTAGAGACTTTCATTTTTTGATGATTAGTGAAACCACTAAGTGGAAGTTAAAAAATTGAATTTTTCATAAAACTTAATTTTACCGCTTCTGTGAGTGGAATTTCGAAAATCCGAGAGACATGGTTGATGTCAGTAAGTAAAATGTGGTTCAATGAGATGAAAATAATTTTTTGGTGAATAGTAACTGTTTACTTTTTTTACCACTGTTAAAAGTAAATAGGGTAATTAAGGGTAAAAATGATATTATTATTACCCTAAAACATGTCCTAATTCTAGTGGACAAGCGTAATTAGACCAAAAACAACCTTAGGAATAAAATATGACCATTTAGGGCCACTTGGATTAGATTAGGACATTTATTATTAATTTATTTAAAGAAGGGTTAAAATAGTTAAAATCAATGTTTAATAAGTAAATAATTTTTAATATGGGGTTATACATAAGTTAAATTCGACTATAAATATTCATTAGAAAACTAAAAAAATTTCCTACATAATTTTATTTTATTTGTAATTTTTAGACATTAAATAATTTAATTTATTTATGACACAACGATGATGGAGTAATTATCTTATTAATGAAATATTCACAAAATTGATTTTATAAATACCCAAATAAATATAATTTGAGACTTTTTATGAACTAAAATAATTTTATAGGTTAATGTGACATGTTAGGATTGATTTAATTAACTTTGGTTGAAGTAATCATTCTGTTATGAGTTTCAAAAAAATCAACTATTGAATAGTGTCAAAATTAACATAAAATAGTTTTTAAAACAAATATTATATTATTAATTGTTATTTTATTCCTATAATTATAACATTCGGCCAAATGACTTATAAAAGGTTATATATATTAATAAAACACAAATTGGGGGTCTCTTGGATGTATATGGTATGTTTATTAACTATATAATATAAAAATACAAAGTGACATGGTAAATGTCAATCTAATTAACTAAGAGTTAAAACTAAAAGATAAGGTTAATATAGGAACCTAAACTTGTCTAAATTCTATTGGATATGAGGATTTCGACCCATACCCACCTTAGCCTCGAAATAAATCAATTTGGAGCTATTAAAAACCGAACTTGACTTTATAATAAAATAATATGTTTTGTTATTCCAAAGGTTCCCCTCTCCTCCCTTATAAAAGGGCACCTCCTCCCTCTCCTCCTCACACCAATTTTAGCATTAAAGCTCGGCCAACCCCTGACAAAATCTCTTCTCCACTTCCCTAGTATCATCCTAGAGGTCCTGGTCTTATTCAAAGACCATCCTTTGTTCTTTATGTGGAAGTTAAGTGAAGGCGCGTCAAAAAGAGGTAATATCCATTACCGATATTTTTCAATTTCTTTCTTCTTCAACTTCTTCTTATTTAGTTGTTTCATGATAAAGTAATAACATAAGTATTTCATATATACTGATATGTTATTATAAATATGAAAAAACTCTAATTAACCTTCTATCCATCCTATGGAAAAAGGAAATCACCGCGCGTGCGTACGTACGAAATACCGTCTCCACGCCGTGGTGTAATCTATTTTCCGCCACCGCCTTAATTGGATGGGTATAATGGTGTAATGAGTAACTATATATGATTATTATAAAGTTATATTGATACTTAAATAGTATACATACACTTCAACACAAGTCCACGACCATGGGAATGATATCATCGCTCGTGCGTACGTACGGACTACCATCTCCACGATGCGATGAGATTCATTATCCATGTTAACCATTCCATAATGATTATAAAGTATATATAATGAATAATAATTAAATATATGAAATGGTAAATCTAATGGATTTATGTATATATATATATATTTCATCTACTTACTTCCATTCAAGACAATAAGGAAATGAAATCAGCGTTCATGCTTACGTACGGACTACTGTCTCCATGAACGGTGTGTTTCATTTAATTTATCTATATATTATATATATATACTGAATAAATATGATATATAAATCATGTTTTATATTCTGGATTTAAATAAATCATGATATAAGTAATAATAATGTCAAGAACAACAACTCCAAACACCTACGATAAATGAAACGATTTTACCCAAAACGCTTCTTTAACATGGAATTTACAAAAGAACGGGTAATATAAAGTCATAAGTGAACCATATATGATATCATAACAATGAATATGATTCTGTAATAAGTTAATTACATTATTTAAATCATTATACAGGAGGTTCGGATACGTACAAAGCATATCGGGCATAAGGTAAGGGAAATATCATAATCTCATTTTTATCCGAGATTGTTTGTACTTTGGTATTTACTGGGGTGTATTTTATAATCGACATCCATGTTTCCTCAATATGTTATATTAATATACTTCTAAAATAGTTAATATCCAATTTTACCCTTCGGTGTGTTTTTAGTAAAAGATATGAAAGGAATCTTTTGTCGTTTTTCGTACAAGGTACTTTTTGACTTTTCCGACAAAAGTACGAGAAGAATGTTTTTTTAACTTATACGACATGAATGGATTTTTAAAAAATTATTTCCAAGAAGCTTCCTATACAAGTTTTCATGTTTATTTTTGACCAACTTATTTTAGTTTAAAAATGTATGACATGTTAAGAAAGAAAAAATGTTTTTGAAGTAGAAAGGATATTTTCCTCAAGAATGGAGTTCAAGTGTTTTATCAAAATTATTTTCCATCTAAGATAATATAGGGTTCTGTTTCTATCCCTATTATTATATGTATTTGATTAAGTTGTGATGGAAATATTTTTATGGATTCCTTTATCTTATATGAATTTTTTTATGATGGCATGTTGTTTAAGAATCCCATTTTTATTACATGGGTTATGCAATGATGTATGATTTAGGATTTTGTGGCACACATAAGAATGGTATCATTATGAGATGGGTGGGACCTATATCTCCCTCCAATGAATTTGGTAAATATTTTATATCTCATGAGATAGACATGGCTGGAATGGTAGGTTATACCGGTTTAGTGAAACATGACTGAAACGAGGGTGACTCGGTTCAGAAATGGACTTTGTCCACTAAGATAGTCTTGGAAATGAGTCTTGACTAATAAGATATGATTCTCTATGGTTATGTGTGTATGACACAAAGTATCATGTATTAAGTTATGATTATTGGGATTTCACTTCACTACTATGATTTATCCCATGTTATGAAATTATGCTCTCTTTTGCAGGTTAAGATTTCCAAAATGTTATGTTCTTATTAAAATGATGTGATTGATATTTCTTTTGTTTACCTTTACTGAGAATTTGAGCTCACCCTTTTATGTTGTCTTTTCCCCAGGATATAAATAAAGGTTTTAGGAAAAAAAGGAAGATCTTTATGGGAGATGTTGAAGATCTTTCACGACGATTAGAAGATTATATTCCGAGTTTCCAAAGACACTAAACTATTACGATCCTTGTGTGTGTGTTTTTGTTATGTACTATGTATTCTGCAAAAGTAATGTAATGTCTCTGTACGTCAAGCTTCGGGTCTCTACATGGGGTGGTATGAAACAATTTTCTGTTTCCAGGTCTACTAATGAAGATGAATATATAAGAGTTGTAATTTTTTCAGCACAATTAATTTAGATGAAACACACATTACTAGAATATGGATATAAATTCCGACAAGTCAAGATAAATTTTGGTAACACAAGAGTTATAAAAATTTCAAATAAACTGGTATCACATTCTATGAAAAATAACATTGATATAAGAAATCACTTTTTTAGGGATAATTTTAAAAAGGGTAATGTAAAACTTTAGTTTATTAATATATAACATCATTTAGATGATATTTGGACAAAGAACGTGAATTTTGATAGAATTAACTATATCAAACACGAATTAGGAATGATGAACACCAAAAAAATAAATTTGGTGACATTCCATTGGGTGACACATCGATGAGTATGACACACTGTCAGGTATGACACACCATTGAGTATGACACATCATTATTGTTTTCTCACTATTGTAATTATCATCCTATTGCAGTTTCAAAACACTGGATTTCATGCCATTATGATTTTCATTTCCTATAATTTATCTAAACCGATGGTTTTTATTCTTACGGTTCGTTTCTATAGCCATATAGGAAAATATTCACTCATTTTGAATATTATTTTTATTTATTATTTCATATTTTATTTTCTTCAAATGCATATATCTCAAATTATATGAATTATAAAATTGAATATATCTAACAGACCTTATTTCTCATGCATTTCTCTCGAGTCTAGTGCAACCCTTTATCCCCCAAACACTAGACATTGAAACCCCTTCTCAACCTTCAACTGAGCTTACTAGACCTATATACATACCAATAATAATTCATCCTTATATGTCTTCACCATCTAATTCATGATCAACTAATAAGATAATAGGTGAACCGGGTGTTCCTGTTCTAGTTTCACCAGCAACCCCAAGAATTTCAAAGAGGATCGTTATACAAAAAGGAAGTGGACAAAAGTGGTTGTTTACAAGTATTTATATGGCGTTCAATGTAATTTATGATCAAGTATGGTTACAGTTATTCTATTCATATATGATAATGTTTTATCATAGTCTTTTAAATAAGTTTTTCCAATAGGTGGAGTTTTTTTAATGAAAAATAATAATATTTGATAAGATTAAGAATCAATTTTCTCCAAATAGTATTTTACTCAAAAATGTGGGAATGATGTTTGGGTTCTCCACATATAGGTGTTTATGATGGTTATCATGGAACTATACTTGAAGATAATTATTTTTTTATATGAAGATGCTCTTACCAAACCGACTAGAGAAGGAATCAACAAAATACAACTTTCATTAGAGTTATATGGAGAGTGAAGATTTCTATTTATGATTACTTGAAAAAATTATGTCTAAGGAAAGGTTAATTTTCACCTTAATTTACCAAGATATATATCTTATCAATATTATAAAATGAGGACAAAGAATAATATTTTTTAGGTTTCTTATTGTAAATCTATCCAAGATGAGATTTTTTTGAGATATAACTCAATGTCTTATCCAAATATTATTTATTTTATATTAATCAAAAAAGGACATGTTTCTGAAGATGGGTAAATAGTTTTATGATTTTGGTTGTTTTGGAATTTCAAGAGAAATTTTGTCAAGAATGATGATCAGTTGTAACCCCTGGAATATGAAGAGGTCAGATGATAGTGAAAATATGTATGTGGAATTTGATCTTGTGGATCATTGATCTAGGCCAAGGGATATGGCTTAACCTAGTCTATAACCTGATGAGATATTAAAATATTCACATGAGGATAAAGAATGCATCAAAAAAATAAGAAGAGGATTATCTAGTTGATTAAGGGAGTGACCTTGATCTATCTCCCTTGTATCCTCTTATATTATATGGAGATCCTATCCCACTTAAGAGACATTCCAAAAGTGAAAAGCATGTGAAAACTAATGACGAATAAACCGAGTTTTTTTGTAGAAGAGAAATTAAAAACTAAATCAAAATCTAATGATAAAAATGGAGGTGATAAAGTCAATGAATAAGAGGAAGAAGAAAATGGATAAAGTAGTAGTGTAAAGGGAGATGAGGGAAATGATTATAATGATGATGATAATTATGAACCTGAGGGTTTAGTTGAAAAAATATTAAGGAGAGATTTGGAAATACCTTCAGCAATTCTTACTTCTCATAGGTTATCTATAGAGAGACCAAACATGCATGGAGAAGTGGATCCCGTTTTTAAAGAGAAATATGCTTTTTTGATGGAGAGAAAACCCAATATGTTGAATCTAGCTATTATGTTGGTGGTCATAAATTTTCTTAAACTTCTTTGGGTGAACAAATGGCTATAATTGCCACCGTTGAGAAAAATTTAGCTGAATAGACAAGGAAATATCTTATTGAGAAAAAATTTGGAAATAACTAACATTATGAGACTTTGGTTGTTAGGATTGTAGAGGTTGAAATAGATGATGGTATTCATTAAAACTATGTTCATATGGTTGAAAACTCTGCTTCTAGTGAATAGGCTATTGTTTCACAAATCTCAGATGCTCAAAAATCAAATGATATCCCTACTTCCATTTTGCAGACTATAGCTGGATTGAGTTCATCTGGTTAGAGAAGTGTTGAGATATCTGTTGTACCTACTGTTATGATACCTCATGTCATTGTACCAATTGTTTCTGGGATTGCAGACAGATCGATCAACCCTATGTCAGGATAATGGGGTAAGATCTCTAGGGATGTTGTGAGTCCACCAAAGGATGGTGAACATGATTTTTGAAATAGAAGAGATCACGAGGGATCTATGGTCTATCAAATCAATGTTGTTGGACTGCTAGAAATAGAATCTTCTATGTGATTTCCTACTCTTTCCCCAACTTTATGTTTTGTTTTAGTGGATGAGGAACAAAAAGTTACTTGGATGTTTTTAGAGAAAAAAATCATTGTCTGAATTAAATAATTTATGGAAGATTGAAAACCCTCTCTTGAAAAAGATTAGTGAAAATGATAACCAATATTTGTTGGAATACGTGATCCACCAAATTCAATTTAAAATGATGTATCACATCCAGAAGATTGAAATTCAGCGTAAGAATATTAGTAGTGAATTAGAATATTTAAATTCGGTGTTTGAAGAGGTAAAGTCATATTTTAATATTTATTTGGATGGAATTTATATAATTCTTGTGTATTTATCCTCAGACACTTCTACCACTACTTTTTCACATACAATGGATGTTGATTATAAGAGAACTCTGGTTGTAGAAGAATTTTTATCTATTTCATGTTCACCTACTAGTGGAGAATCATCCATACCGTTAGAGATTCTATGGAATTTAGAGTAGATTACAGAGCATGTTCTTATGATGACTTGATCATATTCTAAAGATATGAATGATGAAAGAGATGTGTTTACTAAATCCATCAAATGTTATCTCTCAATGATTTTCACCATGTATTCCATGAATGGAAATTTCAAATTTTGGGTTTAAAATTTATGAATTCAACTTGTTAAAAAATATTATAATGTGAGAGTCCAACAATTTAAAGAGATTAATTCAGTACTAAATTGGTTTATGGAAGAGAAGGGTGTCTTTTTCAGTTCCATGGAGATAGTTGTGAAGATTAAAATGGATTTAATCAACCGTATGAAACCATTTATACATCTACATTTCATGTATATTTTGGTTTAGGACAAAATTAATATTACCCAAAATGAATTTATTAGACCAGAAGTTACCAGGGATCCATCTTCCCCTCTACCTGAAAATTAAAACCATTCCCTCTTCATCTAAGACATGTTATTAGAGAAGTAATGCCTATTTTTATTCTAGATTCACAACCTCAATCTATAGCAGGAATCCCAATTGGTGTTCCAGATAATTTTACTACAACTCCTTCAAATCCTTATTCACCTACTACCTCATATCAAGATAGGGAATGAGGCAAAAGAAAAGCACCACTTTTCACTTCTTCCTAACCTTAATAATGATGTGCGAGTAGACATTTTATTTTGGTGGGAAAATTTTTTGTATTAACTTTTTGACTGAACATTTCTAGATTCCCTTTGATTACCATTATTCATATTTTATTGATGTAATGTTTATATTAATTTCTCATGTATTTACTATATTATTCTTTTAATCATTACCTTTTTGATAATCCCAAAAGGGGGTGAATTATTAGAGTAAGTTTATTATGAAGAAAATAATGAATTTCATTTATTTCTAATTTTTTATAGATATATCTCATTGATAAAGTTTCTTATCTTTTTATGATACCTTGTTGATATATTATTGTGGTTTTTATTTAACACATATGAATATACACTTATTTTTATCTTCGATACAATCTGAATGATATGTCTTGATTTGTTTATATTTTACCTTTGATATCAACATTTATGCAAACTTTGATTCCATGATGTGGGATCCTAAAAAAGGAAGAGATTTTTTACCTCCTTATTTTAATGAAAAAATCAAGATTATAATGATATGAATGCATTTATATTTTCTATAAATATTTTATAATCTTGGACATGTGATAAAATTTCATAAGTAGGAGTCACTATTGAAGTTGATAAACCACTGAGGATGAGTAAAGTCAAGGTTAAATCACCTCCAATATGACACACCAGTTGACATATGTCACCATCAATATGAAAAAAATGGAAAAGTCATGAAATGATTCACCATCACCAATGTCTCACCATTTCATACGTGACACCACCGGAACACATTTTTTGATAAAGTATGAGACACCGTCAGTCTGACCTACCATCAGAAGGATTCACCACTAAGGATAACTCACCACAATCCGAGACACCATTGTCAGGAAATATTAGATAATTACTAGAACCGTCTTGATTTTGGTCACTGTTTTAATGATACATCGCAATACTCAGAGATACCATAAGGCCAAGTCACTGGTAGACTCTGAGACACCATCAGATCGAGTCACCGCCAGACTGAAAATACCAATGAGACACCACAAGCCTATAACATCACCAATATTTCTTACTTATTTTTTTGAATTAAATTATTATAATTTCTATATTATGTATTTTAATTCCTGCAATAATTTAATTATTGAATCTTAAATTATAGATATAGTGCATTTAAGAGTGTTCCAAACATATTGTATGAGGAATTAGGATATATGGAAGCCTATATATATTCTTCCAACTACAATTGATAATATATTAAGTGGATTTATTCATACAAAATATTAAGATATTAAATAGAATCATTATAAGGATTTATTTGAACATGATATAGTTGAATCTAATTTCAAGATAAATAAGATCTTCCCTTCTATATCGAACTCTACTCGACTGAAGAACCAAAATATTTATACACATCCACTTCCTTCGTCATGTCTTGAAAAGAAGTTTCCAAGAAACTCTATTTTTCTGAACATCCAAGAACCCAACAAGAGATGAATTTTTTCAAATTAATTCATGGATTCAAGATATACATTGCATAACAAATAGAGCATTTATATTCCTTCATACTATTATTTGATAATTTTTTTTATTATCTTGTACAATTTTAGAAGTGTGTGATACTATATTTATTTTCCCAAACACTATATCATTATATTAAAATAAGTCAAAAAGATATATTCTTAACTCGTTTTACATCTATTTTGCCATGAAAGCTATTGTAGAGATCCTATGTGATCTGTTTCATTTATACTCCTAAGTATAACTCTGAAAGTGGTCATGTGTGACCTAGACAGTTGTAAACTGTTGTAAAACA
Source organism: Viscum album (assembly GCA_963277665.1). Classification (NCBI taxonomy): domain Eukaryota; kingdom Viridiplantae; phylum Streptophyta; class Magnoliopsida; order Santalales; family Viscaceae; genus Viscum; species Viscum album. The sequence goes on along the minus strand of OY728155.1, from coordinate 742,539,570 downwards.
TAATCTAGATTTTGGATCAAACTATTTATTTATATAAACCTCTTAGTGGAGGTTAATAACCAAGTGGAGAGGACTGTGTTTTAGCTTGATAATAAACTTCTTATATTCAAAATCCATTTTATTATAATATTATTTTCTTTGAATTTATTCATTAAAATTGAAAATTGTTTTTAAATAGTAAACAAAATATATACTTTTGAAGTTCTTTTTAATTAGTATTTTTATATGATTTAATTTAAGAAATTGGTTTCAAATAGTTGAGTAATATTTCTCATTTTTTACTTGAGACCTAAAGAATCATCTAATAAATCTTTTTAAAGATTATAAATTATAACTATCTACCATTTTGGTCAACTGTTTCCTTTTAAATTAATTAGGGGAATCTTCTTAATCCATTTTGAACAAAAAAAAATCATTGGGTATACAATTCATCCCCCCTCTTGAGAAAATCACTCTTACTAAAACTATTTTTATTGTAAAATGTAATTTTTTAAATACATTTGTTTATTATGCCTTTAGAAGATGTTTAAGGTCATATCAACTATTTTGAAATATTCTAGGGAATATTTTCAGAGTTAGTCACTAAGTTAGTCTAGATTCCAAATCTCGCAGAGTGTTGAACATGATAGAATAAAAATATTAATTATATTTTATTTAAACATAGACATTTTTTCCAAAAAAACAAATAAATCCCAAATAGTGTCTCATATGAAAAATCAGAGACCACCTTTAGGTCTGGGTTAGGGGTTTTACCTTAGGTGTGATATAAAATTTGCGTGCATTTAACATTTGATCTAACCTCACGTGAGGATAATATATTTAATATTTTTAAATACATATTTTTCCAAAAAAGGAATATCCACCCAATGGTGTTTTTGATAAAAAAATTTGATACCACCATTAGGTCCGGCATATAGGTTTTACCCTAGGAAAAAGTAACCTTTGTACACATCAGTCATTTAGTAATATCACACCTAAGGTTATTAATATTTGGTTTATGAATATTTAGTAGGTATTTTGAAATAATAATAATATTATTATTATTTTCATTATATGTGTTAATGAAAAAAAGGGAAATATACTTCAATAAGTAATGATGGTGTTTTAATGGAAATAACTAGGGAACAATGTAGTTAATATTATATTATTATATTTTCTAATTAAATTTAAATATGTGGTTGATATTAATTTACATGTATTTAATATGTGTTTTTTAAAACCTTATTGGTGATAACGTTAACATTTTATAAAATAATAATAAGATATATTTATCAATTTTATTTTGTAAAAAATAATATATGTGTATGGAAAATTAAAATGTATATAAATTATGTATGTGTGTGTATATATATATAGATTAGTTATATATATATATATATATATATTAGGATGACTTTTAAAATATATTTTATGAATGATTAAATTGATTAAATGTATTTTAGTGGTTGGAACATTACATTTAAGAGATATGAAGAAAACAATTTATGTAATAATTGATTGGTTAATTGATTTAAAAAGAAGAAAATTAAAATAAAATGAATTCTTTAAGGTGGAAAAGGGTTGACGTACAATGAACAAGGTAATGATATGTCTCATGGGTAACACTTTGATGAATTATAAATACTCATTTATGAATTATACAAATAAAAATAATCATTTAATGTATGAAATTTCATTTGAATGTGTATATATGTACATATATGTATATATATAGGGGAAATTAGGAAGGTGTTGTGCACTAGGGATTTACCCTTTCCACCCATGACATTCTCCTATGTCTTTATACACACTCTAAATTATTGTTTTCATTTTATTATTTTTTTCCAATCATCTGTCCTAAATATATTCTCTAATATTGATTGGATTGATGTGATTTATATGTTGTCGTGTTTGTATCGATGAGAAAAAAAAATTTAAAGTCATTTTCTAAGGCTATGAGGTTTTTATGGTGTAGTTAAATTTGAACATAACCATTGTTGTTAATCATCATTGCACATATGGTTGCAAATAAATGACATTAATTTATGATTTATATAAGTAATTATTATGTTTTATAGTGTTCATTTTTTAAACACTATGAAACCTATGTGTCAGAAGTCCTTAACTTATCAACATGATTTTTATGAGTTATTGGAATGATTTTTTGGTGTGTGTTTCTTGCCTGTGAGACCCGTGTATTACTTTGGATCACATGAGGTTCGTTTGTGTAACCTTGAATTAAGATTTTGTTTCATACATAAGGTTTTTTCATATTATTATATCGGTATTTTTAGGGATATTGATATTCTATATTATATACAGGTTTATATATTCAATGTTTTCTTTTCAGTTGATACATGTGGTGCCATATGTACTATCACCATATAAGAGGGATGTGTGAAAAATTGATTAAACTATATGTGGTCAATCACTTCCATGGGATGTGTCAATTGTGTTTTGGTAGAAATCATATTGAAGATGGGGTGTGTCAGAAATGGCTGGTGACCTTCCATCCAGAATAGTGCCAAAGCATTTATGCTTCTTTTGGAATTGTGCTAAAGATGTAAGGGCCATTACCTAAGGAACCAACATGTTTTTGATATGTTTGTATTATATTATTGTTGTATTTGTAAACATTTTATGTTCATGACCTAAAATTATATATTTATGACATGATATTAAGGGTTGTTAGTGGCAGCCTACAATGTCTTGTACTCATAAAAAACTTAGGAATTTTGATTCATTTGTATACTTCATAATTATAAACCCATTAAATGGAAAATTTTTATGGTTGATGGTTGATAAGGTGGACTACAATGATACTTACATTGATGGATGAAATTAATATTGGATTTCTTCTAATTCTTTTATTACTATCTTTTTCTTGTAGTTAGGTCCTTGTTGTTTTTCATTTTTCATCATGTATGTCATCTTTTTTGTTTCTTAATGTACTATGATTATTTCCTTATATTATTATTTTTTATTATCAATCCTATGACATGATACTGAGGGTATAGAATCTCCACTGTCAGACTTATAACCTCACTACATGTCTTCATTCTCTTGCATATGGGGGTGAACACATAAGGTTATATATCATCTCTCATGATCCCAGTGGTTTGGGTGAGGATGTTCCAAAATGGTATCATAGAATCATGATTCACTAACTTTTATATTCATTTTTCCTTGGTTTGGGATAAAAAAACATGAATTAGGTTGATTGGGACTCATATAGTGGAACTACATTTGTGTATGATCATCACTGTATAGGGTACCTCTGAGTGTCAATAAAATGGGAAAATTATGGTTTATTTTTATCACTCATAAAATTCACCTTGGGTAATGCACATGCTGTTGATTTATGATTTATCAGTTTTAGTTTAAGTTCAAGAATCATATCAAGGACATTGGTTAATGTGTCATATATACATATTTCTTATATTAGATAGATCAAAAAAATATATACACAATGAAATTATGATATGTTACTGGGAGTATTATTTCAATTATTATTTTATTTGATCATGTTGTATTCTATGCTTGAGTGTATATATTTGGGGTGACTAACATCTAGGAAACTGAGGTTTGACTCTAGTTTTGGGTTGTGCATATGGGTGTATGCATTGTACTTTTGGGTACCCTCTTATGTTGAATTTTGTTTTGAACCATTAAGTATGCCTCTGCAGGTTTTCCATTCCTTGATTAATCCATTGACTTTTCTCTTTATAGGTTTTTCCTAAGATTTGTCTGGTGTTTCAGAAAATTACACCTCATAAATTTATCACCCATCCAGTTGCTTCCCCTATTATATGAGAGGACGCATTAGAATATTCTCCCACACTTTATCCAATATATCAATTTATAGAGATAATCCTTCCAGGGCTCTTTCAATTAGTTCATGTTCAAGAAGGAGGAAACTACATGGGAAGGATGACTATGGTCGATTATGCTCAGGATTTTTGGCTCCAACATCCCACTTCCTTCTAGGTTAATAGAGGCCCTTATGACATAGAGGATTTCATATGAATCATTGAGAGTATTTTTGACATAGTAGAGACCCCATAATAATTAATTCTTAATCTTGTGACCTTCATGACTAAAATAATAGAGAGAAAATGGTGTGATGTCATGTTAAAGGAGGGAAGAAGAGAAAGGATAACATTGGTGAGCCTTCAAGGATCTTTCTTTGAAAATTTCATCCCTGATATATTAGGTTTGTATCTTTCTCATAAGTTCATGGAGAATCAACATGAGACATTGAAAGTGTCCTCCTATTAAACATGTCTCTACTAGCCAATCCACATTTCTGCTCTAATAGAAGTGAATAATGCTCAAAAAACAAGAATTATCAATAATGGACACTACCCATATTTTAGGTTATTGGTTATGACATTGGATCTGACGACCTATTTGTGGTGCTCCTAAAAGAACCGATGATAGAGAAGGGTGTCTAAGAAGTCTTAGCCACAAGTTTTTTCCTGATATCAGTGAACCGATAGGTGTGTTCTGTAGAACTTCCCCGATTTTTTATTTTTGAGAATAAAAATAGGAATTCATATGATGGAAAACAGAGAGGCGATCAACAATTATATTTGATAAAAACATTCATCCCCTCTGATGGTAAGAGACTTCAAGTGGTGGTATAACTGTGGGAGAAAGGGACACGCTCTCAAGGAAATTCTTATACCTCTCAAGAATCATCACTAGTGTCGCATGATTTTACCTCTATGGTAGTTATTTTTTAAGGTTTCAGGGTTTCATACCACTAAATCTATCCCTGGTGAGGACACATGACCTCATCAGTTGGTTCAGACCCCAGAATGGTTAGTAAACCAGGAGATTCATTAGCCTATGGGGTGACATGAAGTGGTGGATGGTTGGACTTATGATATTTATCCATGTTTTGAAAATTATTGAGAGGAAATTTCTATGTTCTGAGGTTTGGTAATGCTTTCCTTATTGCTTATCTTTTGTTGGGTTTTTTCTGTTAAATCCTTTGAGTGGTGTTTTTAAATCTGTTTAAAAATGCATTTTTTTATTTTTAATATGGAAAATCATATGGTGGGGAGTAGTGGTCACATGATATGAAGTATTTCTCGAGGAAAAGTATAATTATGATGGGGATAATAGTAATATAATCAATATTTCAATGATAAAAAACCCTATTTTTTTAATAAATTACAATAATTTTTATCTTGTGTAAAAAAAATATTTTTTAAATAATTGTATAATTTATTAATTTAAAAAATGTGTAAAATTCCTAATTAAAAATTGAATTATTATCCAGAATATTTTTATAGTTAGGTACTTGAGTTATCATGTGATACAAGGCCCATAAAGCATCAGAATTGATTGAATACAAATATTATATTTATTTTATTTACACAAGCATGGGATTTCAAAAAAGAAGGAAACGACTCCCAAAGGGTTTCTCATATGATAAATATGAGACCGCTGTTAGGATCGAGATGTAGGTTTTACACTTTATATATCATAAAATTTGTGTGCATTTGGAATTTGTTCAAATCACACTTGAGGATAATTTATTTAGTATTTTTAATTACAAATATTTTTTTTGAAAATATTTGAATATCTTACATATGGAAATTATGATGATAAATCCAAGACCAAAGCTAAGTCCAAAATTAGTGTTTTACCCTTGGATCAATACAACATTTTCACTTATCCAGCATTTAGTAATATCACACGTAATAGTAAAAATATTTTTTTATGAATTTTATAATGGAAGATAATAATAATAATAATAATAATAATAAAAAATATTATAAATATAATATTAATTGTTTTATTTATTTATTATTTCTATCGATGATAGAAATGGAAATATAATTTTGTAATTAATGATGGTGTTACAGTGGGAATAATGTGTGACCAAAGTAATTGAGATGATATTTATTAATTATCCCAATTAAATTGAAATATATATTTTATATTAATTTATCTGTCTTTAATGATGATTTTTATTGAAATGTTTATTGAAATAATGATGATAGATTTTTATTAATATTATTATTATTATTATTATTATTATTATCTTGAAAATTATTATTTGTGTATGGAAAATTGAAATGTGTATATATATATAATGTTTGTGTATATGATTCGTATATGTAGGGATGACTTTTAAAATATATTTACTAAAATGTAAAATGGATAAATTCTATTTTAGAGGGTCAAAAATGATTTTTATGATATTTTAATAAAATTATTTGCGTAATAAATATATTATTAAATGATTTAAGAGGAATACAAATAAAATATGACAAAAAATTGATTGGTGCCAAGGTGTGATGTGCATTGCACAATGTAATTTGTGGTTTCATCTGGAATGACTAGATGAATTTGAAATAATCATTAATGAATTAAAAAATTCATAATAATCATCTAATGAATGAAATATTTATTTAGTATATATATATATATGATCATCCAATATAATGGATAACTAAAAACTCAAGGAGGGTGTTATTTTAGTTCCAAATATTTTCTTTGTGGAAAACCTCCCACTTCAAGTATGATTGGTTTAATATTTTTCCTCAACATCATATAGAAGAAGAAATATAAAACATAAAGTGAAGAGTTCTAACATAGAATATTTATAGGGATTCAAGAAATAGAAATCCCATTGTGCACTCCACCAACACTCCACTCTATATTTCTAATCATTTTCACTATTACAACCATTTTACCAGGGGCTCTATGATTACAAGTATTTGTCACTTAATAAAATAGTCCAGGAGATTTCAACTAGGGTATCTCTTTCTAAGCCCCATCCTCAGTATCAATACAAACCCTTACACTAATTATAAACAAATGAAATGAGTTTTTTTGAATGAATATTTCCAAAACACAGTTGCAAGAATCAACTAAAAGTAGTGGAATATATATTATGAGAAGATGATAGTCTTCAAGATGTACCTTAGAAGGGTCATTAGTGAACCTGGTAAAATATGTAAGGAGAGAAAAGTAATTTATGTTTTATATTTTCTATAGGCAGGGAATCACAGGTTTCATATAAATGTATGTGTGTTCTACTCTTTCTTCTCATCCATATAAATATCTACAAGTTTGTATATATATGCATGCAATGACCAACTATTCCATTGATATATCATTTGGAACTTAATAATGAGACAAAAATAACGGTCAATAAATCCATATTTTGAGATGTTTATAATACTTACCATTAATGACATGTGTGCATTCCTTCTAAATGTAGAAATTAATTACACAATTGATATTTTAGAAATATTTTTGTCCTTCAGATATTTCCATCATGGAAAAGAGACATTATTGGAAGATCATTATTTCCTTAAATGGATAATCCATTTTCTTATATACTCTAAAATCACGAAATGAGTTATCAAGAGATTCGAAATATAATGATGAAATTCTACATAACTACTAGATTTGTGTAAGATATTTAACAAAAATTAATAATCATTGTAAGATAACTTTTTGAAATACTTCTTATGACATAGAAGGTATCTCAATTAAACTTATTGTAATCTAAAATGGATTTATAATTGCATAGGATAATTCTGAAGTGTAATATGAAATCTGTTACTGTATTTTGATACTTAGCCTCTTCAACTATCATATGGATTTTATAAGATAATATTTTATGAATATCATTTTCATAAGTTAATGTCTTATTATATTTTTAGTTCCCTAAATCATCTTAATTGGTAACTCAGAAGCTCAACTATTCTCCTCATAAGATAATGGACTATGTACTTAGATAAACTTCCAACATAGTTTTCTGAGCATGAGTTGTCTAAAGATATTCCTTAATTCTCATAAGATTAAACACTTTTGCATAAAAATAATTATAAACAGATAATGATACTGATTCTGAATTATATTTTTCATCAATTTGGGTAATCAATTAACTATTAAGAAAATACAGAAAGTCATATATGAGTAGAAAATAGATACTAAAACATATCCATCACAAAGATAAGTAGGTAAACTAGAATAATGTAAAAAGTCCAAGATGTCATAATATAAGAATGTTGAACAACTACCCAATATATTGAATTAAAAATAAAAATCCTAAAAATAACATTAAATGTGTTGATACAGTAAAATATTTAATGATTCTATTAAATAATGAATGATTCAAATGTTTGTAAAGTCACCATTCCTTGGGAAACAAATTACAAAAACTGAAATGTTTAGGTGTATCAACTATTGATTATGAAACAACTAAATGGGGGTGGTTTCATAAATGATAAGATGTACAGAGGGTAAAGATGATTCCGGTAGAGGGGAAATAGTTGTTTCTCCCAAAAAACTCACCCTATGTTAGTAGAGATGATCCAAGACCTTTTCGATCTTCTTGAGAGATCCTTACTAGCATGGATTGGATGTTGAGAGTAGCTCACTGAGAACTTTTTATATCAAATACATCAATAGAATCCAAATTAGGTTTATAGTATGACATATAAGAAGGTAAAAATAATTCTTTTTAAAAACATGGATTTTCCATGAGAATGATGTTAGTCAAATAAATTGTATTTTCGGCCATTGTATGGAAGAAGAATGATGATAAAAAATGGGAGGTCCAAGAATACATATTCCTCTCATCTAGATCAAATAATTTTCATATAAATAAATAATTTTCACCATTTTATTCTTAAAAATTTCTATAAGATCTGTAAAAATTTACCATATTCTATTTGAAATATTTCTTAGATGTTTGTGAACAACCCCTTATTATCCTAACAAAATACTAATTTATTCATCCCTTCAAACCGATTTTGTTTCATAATGACTTAATGATCATCTAAAAATATTTATTTCTCATTAATGAGAAACGGATTCTCTTGGGGACTAAAAAAAGAATCGACTTATTCTTCATTTTTTTCATCCTTAAGAGATTATGTATTTAGACTATTTAAAACTTCTTGGTTCATATCTTAAAATATCTCCTCTTAGACTTAAAATTACTAGATAGTGATCTATACATTTTCATTAATCATGATATAATTAATGTTACATATTATTTTCACTTGAGACTTTAAAGATGATTTTTTGGAACCATTTATTATAATAGAGCACCGATTTGCTTCTTGAAATATCAATTGATGTCTTAGAGTTCTATGGAAATACATAAATCCTTTTGAATTAATCTATTATGTCTCTTTAATGATCCATAATTACCTATTTTTTTGTATGCCGCACTATCTTAAAGTGAGTGAAGAAGTAATATGTCTATAGCTACATAAACGCATTCTAACATTGAACGAACATCCATTTGATTATATGCTTAATAGGAGGGTTCCCGTGAAAACATGTCAACCAGAGACTTGACTAACAACATCACAACATTTACATCAACTCTTGAAATGATATTATCAAAAAACAACCCTTATGTTATTACTATATTCTAATAACTAATCTTTCAAATATTTCTATTTCAACATCAACATTAAATAGGACCCTTGATCTGACTCAGTAGTATCTCTAACGACATTAAGTAATTATTAATTTATTCTATCTTTATTGATTACATAGAATATATCTTTTTGAACTTCTATGATTTTATAATGATCTAGTTCTATTTATAAAATATTAGATAACTATTCAACATGATTATATTCATGATGCTCAAATATGATTCTTCTTTCAACTAAATTACACAATTCTTCTAAATTAAAATCAATGATAATATTTGAAGATCATAGTCTTATTGAAGTGGTCATATTCTAAACAATAGTTAAAATGGGTGAGAGTAGAGGCTATCATTCCATTATTAACTTTAGAAGATAAATGAACATGAGGTGAACTACCTTGATGAGCAGTTCATTCGCTAGATTCAATAAAAAATCTGACCCTTATTCACTATTTTTAATGAGCTTCTTCACCATCAGTACATTCTAGTATATCAGCAATCTAAATTGGTGTTCCCACTAAAACAATTATCTCATATAGAAGGGATTAATCCCCCAATGATAATGTGGTATGAACTTCAAATTCTAATGATTCTGGAACCAATTTTATCAAAGTTGAATTCCCACACAATGTTTTTTTTCCCAAAACATTTTCAGTTTATGTTGTCAACCCATAACACTGAGTGTATCTATTTTTTTTCCAAGAAAAAACCATCTTGTTGAAATATTATTACTATAATTATAACAAAAGGAAATAAATTTACATAACTATTCTACACACTCCACATATACCTCAAGACATACAATGCATGATTTATATGTTTTTTAAATCATAAAAAGTATAAAAGAGTAAAATCTTGAAATGAAACTTTTTAAAACTCACCATTATGTTGATCGATAGAGGATTGGAATAAATTGATGAGGAATTTCCTTTTTAGTTCAAGAACCATCACTAGCTTCTTCTTCATATCATCCGAGAATAACAGAGACTTTATAATATCCTTAAGAATAACGTCATCAATACCATGCAATGAGGTACTAAAATTTCTATAACCTTCATGTGGGTACTTAAAAATTTCATTCGTTGCTATAAAAGTAAACGATAAACTCTAATTATTCATTTTTGTTGTGATGAAGTTATTATTTCCACAAAAATGAAATACACTGTTCTCAAAGAACTAAATATATTACATTTTAAACAAAACCTCGGTTCATCTTTCATGAATGAAATATTCCCATCCTTTATAGTCGATATTTTTCAGGAGAATCTTATCAATTTAAGAAAGTCTGTAAAATTATATCACACATCTATTGAGAACTATACTAGATGTATATTTATTCATGACTTTACTTGATGTGGCTTCATCAGTACTATTTTTATTCACCATTGACAACTATATTATTATGATTAAATGTTTTTGGGGAAAAAAATTTTGTGTTATAGAAATAGAGAAGTTTCAAAGCTCTGTAAAATGTTTCGTACATATAGTAGATACACTTCTTTTAATTTGAAGTAATTGAGAGGTATCATTTAATGTTAAGAGGAATTGTTACTAAAACAATGCGACATGGCCTATTTTATATGAATAATACTCAAAATGGTGGAAACCAAAATTAAATTAAATAAGGAAAATAATGTATTTACTCAGAATAATAAATTATTCAATATTCAAAATAAAATTATGTAAAATTAAAAAAACCCAATTCTTATTTAATGAAATAAAAAATTTCAACTGGAAATAATTTATTAAAAATTTATGCTAATTGATTTTCTATGAAATAATATTCTAAATATATACCATCTTATCTGTGAACAATATATTAAGAATTGTTGTCTAAATTCAATATTCTTTATTCTGGAATAGTTTATTGGATTTTCTAAAATAATGATTCTCCTTGAGTTATCTCATTTGATCGGTACACAATTAATATTAAATAAAAAATTCCTTAAGGTGTGTTTCATTCAGAACACTTAGGAACAAAAACATTAAACTACAATATATTTAGTTTCTACAGTTGACAATTATCCAGAATAATTTTCTTACATGACCACGATACTAGTGATATTCCATGAAAATGATATGATCATGAGTTTCTCTTTATATCCAGTATACATAAATAAAAATTGCTATCTGAATATGTAGTCAAATAAGATTTAGATGTTTTTGGAAGAATAGGAGAAAGTAGCCTAGTTCATTTTACATATCTTCAAATTGTTTTAGAATCATTTAGATGATATCAATTGGGGTTATATTGATATCTCTTACAAAGAAACACAAAAAAATTAATGTATGATCCACTTATAAGAGTATATAGAAAACCTACAATGATTCCTCTATCCAACTTGTTATCAAATTGTTTTATAATTTTATATATATCATGCTTAATATTAGAGCTCATCGGTATAGGCTAAGTCTTACTTTTTTCAAGTCCAAACTTATTATGTAAATAATGAATGAATTTTTATTGGTTTAAAACACTTTAAAAATCTTTTTGATACATTTGAAATCCTAGAAAATAGTTTCAATCCCTAAAAATTTTTCATTTCTAATTATATTTTCATTTTCTTTTAAAAATAATTACACAATTATTGATTTGTTAATTAATAAATAATATCATCAACATATATTTTTACTAAAAAATATTTGAAGACAAATTTTTCTTAAATAATATAGGATATTCAATTCCTAATGTGAAACCATTTAATAAAATAATAGTATCAGTCTTTTATACTATTTTATTGGTTCTTATTTTAGTCCATATAAATATTTGGTAAGTTGAATTAAAAATATTTTTAAAGTGAGGGTCTTAATGTGGGGGTCTTAAAAATATTTTGGTTCTTATTTGGTTATTTTCATAAAATTAATTCAAGATGCATATGATAAAAGGAATAAAAAATAATCTGACCATGCAATTGGGGAAAACATTTCTTTATAATCTATTCATTATTCGTTATTGTATCCTTTGTACACTAATCCCGATTTATTTTCTTGTTCTCACACCATGATCATCTTTCTTGTATCTAAAATCCGATATTTGTTTCTAATTATAGGATATTTAGAGGTTCTTTAAACTAATTCCAAAATTTTGTTATTTTAATTTTATTTAACTCTTTATGTACAACAAAGAACCAAATATATTCTAATAAATATTCTTCTATAGATTTAGTTTATTTTTGTTGAAATATGGAATGGAATTCTATTAGGTTTCTCGTGTTTCTTCTAGTTATAAATTTTTCATATAAGCATCCTATAACTATTTCTAGAGGATGGTATTTATGTTTTCTATGTATTCTTGGAAACTCAATTTCTAGTTCACTAATATTAAGCCTTATTGGATTTGGTTTTAAGTAAAAACTGTTCCAAATAATCATCATTGTTGTCATTGATAAGGGTTTTAGGTATCATATGCTTTAGAAAATCACTATGTAAATTAGTTTGAGTTATTCTATGATCAAAAGAACCACTTTCACGAAAATTCACTAAAACTTAGTCATCAACAATACTTGAACTTTTGTTAAAAAATATATTGGATGTATAAGTAGTATAGTAACTTAGGATGATACCTTCTCCATCCATTGGATTGAAACTACAAATATTATCCTTTGGGTTCAATATATAAACCATTCATCTAAATAAATTGATGTATCCTAACATTGGTTTTCTATTATTCAATAACTTAGAGGCTTTTTTCTTTAAGATAGGTATCATTAGAACACTATTAATAACCCGAAATGACATGTTTATTGATTTTTCCTAGAAATGAGTGGGCAAGTTATATTCACACAACATAATCGTAGAATTTTTTTTTTGTAAATTCCTATTTCTCATTTCATCAACCCCATTCGGTTGAGTTGTCATGAGGGCAGATAATTTATTTTTAATTCCTTTCTTAAAAAAACATGAATTAAATTCATGTTTCTCAAATTCACCTCTATGATTACATCCCAATGTCATGATTGTATCATATTTTAAATTTTCCATAAGATTAAAAAAATTAATACAAATAGAACATGATTCACTAATGATTCTTAAAAATTAAAACCATATAAATCTCAAAAACACATCAAATGACACATAAAGAATAATTTTCTAGCAAGACTTATAGTTCTAGTAGGTTCAAAAAGATCCATATGGATAATCTCTAGATGTCTAGATTTATAAACCTCTTTAATTAGATGAAAAGTTAACTTGTGTTGATTTTTGATTTTACATGGATCACATTGCTTATTTTTATCAAATTTATGGTTCAGATAAAATAGAATCAAATTATATTTAAGCAACCTTTGTAGAGAATGAAAATTAAAATTTCCAATTCTTCTATTCCAAATCCATGATTCATCAATTTCCACATTCAAAAAATTTAATTTTTTTTACCAAAATAATTAAGATCTATGGTGTATATATTATCTGCAATAGGTGAGTTAAACTTGAGAAACTTATCATTGAACAAAAAATATACATTGATTAAAAAATCAATAGAATAAAAATCATCAAAAACATGAGAGATACTTATCATATTTTTATTCATGTATTAAATTTAATGAACATTGTTGATGAAAATAGACTACGAATTTTATAAAATTTCAATGCCAAATAATATTCTTTCTTAATTGTCACCAAATGTTCTATGGCCTCCATAAATCTTGGATATTGAGTGAAAATTTGATAAATCACCACTCATATGTCTTTAATAACAACTATCAAAAAACCATTTTTGATTCATATTCTTGTTGTTTGTTCCATATAGTGAAAAATCAGACAACAAATGTTCTTTTAGCCCAAACACTTTTGGGATTAAATAGTTTGCTATAGGTGATTTAGGTATCCAAATTTGTTTTTTCTTCTAGAAATCATAGTAACATATTTTGAGAAAACCATTATATTAAAGTAAATTTTTATTCACAAATCCAAGATTTTATAAATTCTATATATTTTTATAATTTCCATTTTATCCATAATGAAAACTGGTAAATTTAGAATGTTTTTTTTAGAAATTGTTAAAAATTGTTTTTATTGAATTTTTTATTTTCACCCTAAATTTAAATTCCAAAAAGTATCCTTATTTATTTGATTTTGACCAGGAATATTGTTTAGATAATATTCCCCTTTTTAAAAACACAAGAAACATCTTTAATGTTTTCAAATTCCTTATGTAAACTCCCAATTGTACTGGTTTATTTAGTACATGATGCAATTGATTTTTCAAAATTGATTTTCAACTAAAAAATTTATTTATTTAGGTTCTCCAATTTAGTAAAAATCATATTTTATGAATTTATTACGACATTTTCTTCTTCTTTAGGATTTCATATTTTTTTCCAACCTGGTATAATATTCATTTAACTATTCACATGAGTAATTTTCATTTTCCGACTCATGTTTATGCTTAGATGAATACTAATAATGTACCGCATTTTAATGTTCCAAAATTTTTTTTGGCCTTTTGTTTAATATATTTAGCTTCTAATTTTGATGAAATGCATTCTCTCGAATCATTAGAAGCTCTCGAGGTGTCCTGCATAGCTTTCTTGGGTTTTTATAGCCAGATTTTGTGAAGTATTTATTTGAATTATTTTAGTAATTCTTAATCCATAGAAAATAAATCTTGATATATCCTATATTCCTGCACTCATAGAATATCAGTTCTTTATATTGTTCACCATGATTTTTTTTCTTGTAAAAAGGATCATCTAAAACCTCTACTATTATTCATGTATTTTTTAAAATTTAATTAAAACCATGAAGGCTAATCATTTGATCCAACATTTATTTGGGAGTATTATTACTCAAAAGTTTCAGATATTTTTATTCTTTTTTACTTCCTATCTTCTGTAGAAGTTGAAATCCTCATGGAAAGATTTAATTTCTTTACAATTTTGTGTTCTCTAGTTCAGTTTCAATTTCAACTTCATACATCATTAGAGTTACGATGAGATATTTAATTTTTAATTTATTCACTATTTCATATTTTTAGACTAGAGCTAAGATTACACTCTATATGGATTGTAATATAATGAGAACTTTCAAATATTCTTTAGTATTAGTGATAAGTGTTCCTAGAAATGCAATATTATTAACAATCTCAAGGAGTCTTCAATTATTTGAGTAATACATTACCCTTTATCCATTTTGAATGTATCAATACTAAGCTTGTATGTGTCATATATTATAGACTTTAAAATTCTGGTGCCTTCATATAAATCTACTATAGTGGTCCAAATTTCATGTGTTGTTTAAAACTAAGAAATTATGTTGAATTCATCTCAACCCAATCCACATAGTATAGCATTAATCGATTTGTAATTTAGAAAATATTCTGCTACATTTGTAGAATTCCATGTTATAAGTTCTATCTTAGGATTTTCCTAAGGCTTTACTACATTAAGATAAACATTCCAGACATGATTCAATAGATATATGGTCATGTGATCCTTCCAGAAACAATACATTTGAACATTAAATTATGGAGCTCTAAATGTTCACAGATCTCAGTTATCTGCTATGATGAATGTTTTGGGTGCAACAGAAGCATACGATGGGTAATTACCAAATTTTCTTTTTTTTTATCATGATCAAATATCAATTTGAGATTTACATATTGATAAATTTTTTTATATATGATCTTTAGTCAAATAAAATAAACAACGAATAGAAAAATGTAACCAGAGAGAAGATCATTATATCTTATTTATAAACAATTTAATTAATTATAGAATTACCCTGTTAGAATTATTTCTTTGATGATGGAATCTGACTATAGAGAAACATTGTATCGCATCTGCGTTGTTGTAATCAATTGAATATTATATCTAGTAGTGATCCAAACGTGTTACAAATGTCTCTGAACATCACAGTTGGAATCTATGGGTTATAGGACAATAGATTATGCCACTTGCATCGTTCGTATTTAAACTCCTAGAGAACAAATTTCAAAGAATTCTCATTGATGTCTCTATACTTGAGATTCATAGGGATAGGATGATATCTATCCATTCTTGAGAGCATTCTAAGAGAAGGTAACTCTCTAGGGATTGAAAGGATTCTCTAAATCTGTTGTGAAAAACCCAAAAATTAATTGGCTCATTTATAACATAATATTATTGTGTTTATATATCTCTAGAGATAAACTAAAATAATTGCACAAGTTCCCTTTATTATTTATTTAATTCTAGCATAACCCCATGTCAAAAAAAAATATTTTTTATCTCTCAACATGTGCTTAACTTGAGAAATATATTAAATATTAATTAATCAAATGATATTCAATGTTTATTATTTCTCAGCATACCATTATAACCAGTGTTCCATTCCTCTAAAATATTTATCAGTCATTAAATAATGACTATTTATATTTTAAATAGATATCAATGCATTTTTTTTTCAAATAAATAAATAAATATTATTTTCACTAAATTGCAAATTCATATTAATTAAATATTATGCACACATTATATTCTCTCAGATAACTGGTGACATAATATATTCAATTGATTATACATGAATAATTATTAAACCAGATACAAGAATAATATTTATTCATCTTGTTAAATAATAAATAATAATAATATTATTTAACTCAGATTATGGATACACATAGGATGTGACCCTCTCCAGGGCATTCTCAGTATCAATAGGCAAAGTAGGCTAAAGTCCAAGGTTAGAATCTGACAACACATCATGTAACCCGTAGAGAAAGATGTTAATGTGTTAATAATATATACCTTATACGGATTCTTACCTTTTCTTATAATCCCTTTACCATGTTATGTATAATCAAGCATGTTTCATACTGATTCCATCAACCTATAAGCCAAATGCTTCTTTATTTGAATTCTTAGTAAACAAAAATACCTATAGAACACCATAACCATTGATTTATTTATACTATATCAATTCCATCAAAGGTATTGAGATATCATCTTTCATTAAAGAACATAAGGTGAAAATTATTTCTCAAATTATTCATTAATGCAATATTAATCATGACACTCCCAACATATACAACCGCACTATGAACATATGTCAACATAGTTTTTGTCAATACATCAAAGTATATGACTCATAATAATGATTTATAATAATCTTAATGTCAAGGGATCAATACAAAATCGACATATGCGAACATACAATGACACCTATAAATGTTGATTTCCTACTAGTTGGTCTTGTTTTAATAATATATTGCACTGGATATTACCATAAGAGTACACCATGAGAAGGTGCCCTCAAATTTCTATGAGTCTTCACCATAACTATCTTGAATCATTTGTGTCCATATAAATAAATTATCTTTCTATAGAACATATATTTAACAATAGTATTGTAGCACTTACGGGTTCTCATCATAGTAGAGAACTGCTATGACATTTTTGCATGAAAACTATTCTTTGGAAAATATCACATACTCTTCTATGTAGAAGAAAAATCATGATGTTATAGTAATCTTATTAATATTAAAAAAATTGAATATAGGTCCTTATAAAGTACATATAAGTTGGTTCTAAAGAAACAACTCCAAAAGACTCTAACTTGCACAAGAGCCAACTACGAACAACCTTCATTCGACTAACTATCACATGATACTCATTTTTTTGATGGATAAGATTTTAGTCAATTACTCCCCCACATTCTCTTCCATGTGTACTATACATACTAAAACTTAACCCCTCTTAAAAAAATCCATTAAGATGTGGTAATTTCGGAGTATATTATTTTTCTATTTGTGTGACCTTTAATCTTTCAAAAGAGACACCATTATAGTACTATCAAAATAAATTTTGGAAGGTTCTTTACTACTAGGTACCACATCAAGGTACTAGAAAAATTTTCCATATCCAAAAAATATTCCTTGGATGCATCAAAAGATGCTATATACCCAGACTCTATTGTAGAATCAGTAAAAATTGGATGCTTTGAACTCTTCCAACTCAC
Source organism: Viscum album (assembly GCA_963277665.1). Lineage (NCBI taxonomy): Eukaryota > Viridiplantae > Streptophyta > Magnoliopsida > Santalales > Viscaceae > Viscum > Viscum album. Next base: position 742,521,242 of record OY728155.1, on the reverse strand, counting down.
AGATCCTATATTGAGATAGAAAACATATGTAGTATATGAATTCATATAATTATGATCTGTCTAAAAACTAGAATAAGTATATCCACTGATGACCTACTCCACTTCTTCTCCATACACTAGGAACAAATCCATAGTTCATTTCAGACAATTATGGATAACCTTAACCTCAGACTAATATTGTTATCCCAAATCTTGTTGATATCTTTCTACCATGATCAATGAATATGAAACATCATGTCTAGTATATAACATGACACACTTTATTAATCCTATCATTCAATCGTGTGGGATCTTACACATTTTCTATTTTCGCTATTTTGTCTCAAGACACATTTTCTTAGAAATATGTCAACTATGTGAAACTGGAACCAATCCCCTATTTGATTTTTCCACAATAAATATCTTTTATATTTGGTCAACATATATACTTTGAATTAGTCTACCCAACCTCTTGGATATAAAATGAATGATCTTGATCACTAAAATATTGTCTTCTTCACCTAAGTCCTTCATAATGAAACACTTGTTCAACTAGTCCTCAATATATTATAAGACTGGTATGCCATTTCCCATAAGTAATATGTAATCAACATATATTAATATAATAATGACTAAATTTCCACTAAACCTCTTTTAAACACATTAAAAACATTCTTTCATAATGAAACCAAATTATTTAATAGCTTGATTGAATGGAATGTTCCCCAACATAGATGATTGATTCAATCTATAAATGGAACTCTGCAACTTGAGAATACTTCCAGTATCACCAGGATTCACAAATACTTCTAGTGGTTTCCTTTAGTTATCTTACTAAAGGTTCTCATTAAGGAATGAAGTTTTAATATCCACCATAAAAATCTACTGGTCATGGTACGATAGTATAGAAATTAATGTTTTTAAGATTTATACATGGAAACAGATGAAATCGTTTCATCAACGTAAATTCATTAATGTTTCTTTAAACCTTTATACACTGGCCTTTCTTTATAGGTGTTTACTTTACCTTCCTTGTATAGTTTTATCTTTAATACTCATTTTGACCACAAAATCTTTACATCAACCAGAGGATCCACTAGAACCGAAATTAGGTTCTAATATATGGAATGCATTGATAAATTCAAGGATTCCTTCCATATTGAATCTTTTGAGTTCTCTAATTCCTATTTGTAAGAGATAGGTTAATTATTGTCTACTTATAATGATTAACCATATTCAGTGACAAGAAAACCATATCTTTTTATTTCTCTTACCTCTCTTGTGCTCCTACACAGTACTTGTGTTTTAGGAACAACTTATACCATGTGGAACTGTAGAACCTATTCCTGTAACATTTCTTTCATATCGTGATCATCAAATTAATTTTAGTCTATCTTATTCCCACTATCCATTTTGATGATTTGATCTCTCTCATGAAATAAGGTTTTCTAGATACATTAACATTATTGTTTGAGGTATTATAAAGGCACTATACCTTTATTTCATTGGGATTCCCTATCAAGATACACTACGTGCTTGAGGTTTTAGTCTATTTACTAAGAAGGTATTAACAATATTCTTGTAACCATATACACATATATATGACTAAACAAGTTTCTTTCAATTAAATAACTCGAATGGAATTCCATTTTCTACTTTAGTTGGTTCTTGATTTAATTTGTATACCTAATATTGTAATTCATATCCCTAAAATGATAATTGAGGATACAAATGACTCATTATAGACCTTACCATGTCTAATAAGGTATGATTCCTCCTTTCATTAATAATATTCCATTGTGATGTATAAGGTGGAGTGAGTTGAGATAGAATCCAAAACTCACCAAAGATGTCAAAAAAACCATGATTATGATATTCAGCACCTTCATCTAATTAGAGCTTCTTTATCTTTTTTCCAATTTGATTATCTACTTTGTTCCTAAATTCCAAGAATTTCACAAATGAATTGGAATTATACCTCATGATGTATACATATCTATATCTACTCAGGTCATTAGTAAAAGTTATGAAGTAAGAATATACACCTATATGTTCTAATATAAATGGGCCACAAACATACGTGTGTACCAATCCTAGAATATCTGTAGACCATTCACTTAGTTAACCAATTGGTGGTTCAGTAATTTTTGTTTGTAAACAACCATGGAATCTTATAAGTGGGTTTATCTGAGAATATTCTAGATAACCAAAAGAAAATGCTATTTCAAATGGTTCTCATTTACATGACCAATATTGAGGCTCCATTGGTGGGTGTTATATGAGTAGTGTGAACAAGATTCGTTATCAATTTCCAATACCTGTTTTTTTAATTTAATACATAAGGGATGTTAATTAAATGTTCCATATAATAACATATGTTTCTTTTGTAATGGAAACAAATTTTATTTCTAAACATGAAAATAAACCCATCAATATCTTGGCATGGTACAAAATTATGTTCTTGGTAACCGTTGGTACATAATAAAAATATTTTAAAACAAAAACCATTCCCATCAGAAATGATATATTGTATTCATCAATGGATATAGCATCCATCCTTGCACCATTAGCATCCCATAGATCCACCACTCCTCTATAAATATTTTACAATAAACGTTTTCCATGTATTTGGATATATAAGTGAGCACCACAAGTTATATATAATACCCAAGATGTTGATATAGAAGGACTATACTTGATAAAAACTCACATTTTTCTTCCCTTTGCGTCTCAGTATTGTTCCTCTTCCACTGGCATGGCTTTCCAGATGCAAAACATACAACCTCCTTTTTTCCCTATGTTTGGATCTTACTATTCATGGAATTATGGTTCTTGGGAGCTTTAGATATGTTATGAGTCTTGGTCCCCTTTTCCTTATTCTTCTTTTTTTAGTCGCTATAAGTACTAGAGGTTTATTACTCCCTCATGTCCTTATTCACTTGGTGTTTAAGAACCCGGTTCTTATTCTTTAGGTACATGTTTCTTCTTTTCCTTTTTCCATAATTGTTTTTGAGAAAACTACGGAAATGTGGGAAAAATCCCAAATTTATGGGTGCACGCCGTGTAATTTTGTACACACACTCTGTACTTTTGTACACATATCGTGTACTTTGGTTGTGTGGGATGAGAATACAGGGCATGTAGGTTTGTTGGTGATTAAGGGTGTAAAAACTAAATACACTCTATATACATTGTAATACTCACCGTGTAATCTGTCAGCTGGTGAACAATGAATTGGTTGAAAGTATCAACTAGAGGAAAGGATAGTACATGTCGTGTACTTTGTAATACATGCTGTGTAATCAGTCGGCAGATGAATAGTGAGGCGGTGGAAAGTAACTACCAAGGGAATAGTTAAAAAGGATAGTACACGCCGTGTACTTGATAAGTACACACCATGTAGCTATGTTTTTTTTGTTAAAAATAGGTAGTAGACTCCTCATTCGGTAGAGGAGGTAGAGGACTCACCAGGAGCTGCGGGAGAGGAGTTCGAGACTGGGAGAAGCTCTAGATTACTCATCGGGACTCTGATTCTTCCGCCTGTGATCTCGTTTGAACCATACGGGTAAGGTCTTTCCTCTTATTGAATATTTACATTCAATTATTTCCCTAAGAAAAGTTATTTAGGTTTTAACAGGTAATTTATTATCTCAGATTTACACCATTCTTGGTTGTTTCAGGAGGCACCTTCCACATATATCAATCAGAGGAGATCAAGGTTGGTGGTCTTGTGTTTAATTCCAACTGTCATGTTGATTTTGTGTACCGTTATGCCACAAACCCATGTTTCGGGTGTCGTGTGGCTGAGACTTTGATTGTTGAGATACCTAGAATTGCATAGGTAATATAATGAATAATTTTAAACTGCTGTTTGAGATCGTTGCTTTAATCTAGGTCCACCCCGAGGGTGCATTTCCCTTGTTTATCCATTTGGCCAGGATACCCGTGTGTATTCCATGATTATAGTATGTTTTGAGTTTTATTGAGAGGAAACATATATAAATTTCTTTCTTATGCGTTGGGCTTAGCCCAATTACTTTATTTTCATCTGTTTAGCCGGAGGGAAAGGTTCTATTATCCTGATGGCACGGTTCTGATTATCCCGAGGGAAATGTTATATTAGCCTAAGGGAAAGGTTCTATTAGCCTTAGGGAAATGTTCTATTATCCAGAGGGGAAGGTTCTATTAGCCTGAGGGAAAGGATCTATTATCCTGAGGGAAAGGTTCTATTAGCCCGAGGGAAAGGATATATTATCCTAAGGGAAAGATTCAATTATCCTGAGGGAAAGGTTATATTAGCCTGAGGGAAAGGTTATATTAGCCTAAGGGGAAGGTTCTATTAGCCTGAGGGAAAGGCTCTATTAGCCATTGGTCAAGGTTCTATTTAGCCTGAGGGTAAGGTTCTTAGTTTACTGTATTTTATTATTTCACACCATTATTGCACATTTTCAATGATAGTTGGGCACGAGCCTTTGGTGGTTGCCTATTGGGATTTATTTCTCACACCCTTTTGTGTCATGTTTTGGGCCCAAACTGATTATATTTCTATAGGTGTCGATAAGGGAAAGGGTCTCTAAACAAGAACATTATTGTTGTTGAGGTTTAGGAGAGAATGAGACTGATCTTAGGCTTGTGATGCTATTGCGTTCCTATTGCACTGCATTGGTTTGGTTTTTGCTGTAATTTTTACCTTGTGTTGTATTTTACTAGATTGATGTGTATCCTATTTTGGTTGCTTTCTTAGAATTAGAACATGATTAATCATAATATATATGATTGTTGGTTATCTTTTACTTCAGTTTCATTGTCCATTTCAGGTCTATATTATTTACTTCTTCCTCTTTTGATTTTTTATATATTTCTATGCTATACTAAACTTTGACAAATGAGAAAATAGTTTCCCCACTATCAGTCCTAGGCCCTCGTTACTAGTGGGAAGCCTTTGGAATTTGGGGGAATTTACTTGAGGTCATGTTACCAACTGGGTTGGTGGAACCCATTGTGTGGAACCCGGATATGGGACGTTACTTGGTGAGTCAATGTAAGAATTTTTGAAATAATTTTCCCATTATTTATCATGTTGTAATTAAAAATAAAACTAGATAACATCTTGGTAAGTGGTGAAATTAAGAGGTCTATACACAACTAATTTTGGAATTTAATCACTCAAATGAGTAAGAAATCAATGTAGACAATAATAAGTACAACATGAAGCCCAACTGGCATATAATATTCACTATTAGTTGTAAACAAATCATTATTAATCTATTATATCCCTTTTCTCACCTTCTCTTGGGAGAGTTCATGAAGGTGAGATAGAATTCTACATGTATCCATGTCTTTATGTTTCTTCCAAAGCTCATTTCATGTGGATGATATAAAGAAACATTGAACATATGTGGAATTTTTAAAATGTTTCTCATAGATAAATAACTCTTCATCACTTTCCTTATTACCGAACACATCTATAATAGGTTATTCCAACACATAAAATTTTCATTCATGGTGATGGATAACACGTAAGCGGCTTTTCACCTCATGGAAATTTATACCAATGAGATGTCTATCTTTATCATGTATGGTTCACATTGATATTTTTGAAAACATTTTAATTCCATTTCTACAAATAAAATGGGCATATATTTAGTACTTTATCTGATAAAAATTTGAAAAATATATAAATAGTATATTTATTAATCACCAACTATTTGATCAAAACACAATATCCCTCACCATTCAATTTGTAATATCATGTTTCTTAGAAATTCTAATAGCAATGATCTATATTCCTTTTCTCATTACCCTAAATTTGGTTGGCCAAGAAATCAGAATGGTTTTAAGTAGGAATTAAAAATTCCAAATACATTAACTTAGGGTTCCTTGATCTATTCAATGGAGTCCCAAATATGTAAATCCTTAAATTGAATTTCCTTAAACATTTCCTCTTAGTTACACTAGGTCCAAATTAGGTATTCTACCCTTGATATGAACTAATTTAAGTCAACCCAAATCTTCTAGATATAATTCCCTAATAATTGAAAGCACCCCAAATTTTTTTGGGCAACCACATTGAAGTATGGTACAATTTTTACTGAAGTAGTGGAAGCTAATACAAAATTAATATATAAAATTTATGGATTTTTACATTTTATGCATACATTTTCAATTATTTTTTAATTACATGTTTGTTATTGTTATGTTGATTTACTTAAGCGATTAACCATGTATTAGTTAATATTTATACATAATACAATTTATTTTAGTACTATCTTACATTTTCATCAATTTAATTAATTCATGTGATTGTGATAAAATATTCATAATGAAAAAACCAAGAGACTTGATTGAAATAAAATAATAAAGTGGTATGATCATGATATTTTACTAACTATTAGTTTATCTAGTAGTCGATAAATTGACCATTGAACTATGAGAAAAATTCCTCAAACCAATTAATATCCATGTTATATCTTTCCACCTTTCCACATATGTATCTCTCTTGGATTGGTTTCACCTTGACATTAAAATTGAACCACCACTACTTGCTTAGGAGTTCCATCTATTACATATGTATTTACTCACTTGAAGTTGAGGGAAACAAGTGGTTTATATAATTGAAGATGTGTGTATACATACCCCTACATAATAATAGGAGAGAGGGAACATATGAGAATAATTTAATTTAATAATTAATGAAATGAAACCAATATCATACAAAGTTCATGACTATGCATAAAATCATCAAGATGCATGCAAAAAATTATCCATCTATGAAAACTAGTATCCAATTCTTAATTGTTCTTATTTAAGATAAATTATTCTAAAATAAATTAATTATCTTACTTAATTATTATATTATTTTCTCTTAATATTTAACTATTTTTTTAATTTTATCATCCATAATAATTTTAAATAAATTAAATAAATTTATTTAAAATTAACTATGTAGATTAATTCAACTTAGAGGTAACACAGTGAATACCTGTATACATCTACACAACATGTATTATAATCATATATATTTTTTTATGACATATGTCATACTTTAATTATCATGTACATTCATGACATGCACTATCAACATAAATATTACACAAGTTACTAGATTTTTCCATATGGTGTTATGCATAAATTTGGGTTGAGTAACAACTGTAATACAAATCATAAAAGATATTAAGATCTGAAAATGGTAAAGATATTAATTAAACACACACACACATATATATACATATTGAAACATATCTCAGGGCGTGTCCTTTCAACTTAATGAATTCATGAAAGAACATATCAATAAGGTTTTCACAGTATACTAAATATATTTTAATTCTTTATAATTTTGTATATTTACACGACCTGTACATGCAAGTTCCATGGTGGGTACATTTCTCCCCATATATATGAGGTAGACACCTTGGGACTCGATGCATAAACTGTACCTCGTAAAATTTTGAGTTCATGACATGTATAAGAGACTACATGATGTGTGGTCTCTGAGTTACATAGTCACTAATATGGTAAGTCATGTATGGTAATAAACATAATTTTTGTGACTCAATTGGACTACGCATTGTGTACGTGTGCTACATAGCATGTACTCTAGTTGACCATGTACCGGGATAGCCCAGTGAACATGCAGTGTAAGAAATGAATGCATAATGTGTCATTAATTCACACAGTTTGAATTAATTTCAGAATACATTCCCAATTCATTGAAAAATAAGTACATGGTGTGTAACTACAGTTACACGATGTGTACTTCAGTGTTACCTTTCTAGAATCATTGGCAACTATGGATGAGATAATTGATTTTATTTTTTTTCATAAAATTAATTATTTTGATTAGATCTATGATAAATAAACAATGGAGAAATAGATCTTGAAATTTAGATTTAATGAATGATTAAACATGAGTTGAAAAGTAAATGACAAATGCTTAAATCATCAATGATATTTGAATAATTATAATTAATTAAGTTACCTCTCTAATACCACTAGTAGGTAGTATGTGTAGTGGAAGCATGTGATGGGTCATACTAAAAATTTATTTTTCCATCGATTGGTGATCAATTTAAAAATTAAACAATGATAAATGTCATCATATATAGAATTGAGTAAAAGAATATAGAAAAGTTATAGAATGATGGAACTAGAGAGAGGATCATGATATTTTTATGTAATCAATTCGATTAAATAATGAATTTACTTTCTAAAATTATTTCTTGATTGATAGATCTAACAACAGATTTTTATAGTATTGTTATTTCTGTATAAGAATCAAGAAAGGATTCACTCTAGTGGTGATCTGCACATGTTCCAAAAATCTCTTAACATTGATGTAGGAATCCCCCTCTGCGAGCATTGGAAATCTGATTTATTATGTCAGATGCATTTGATAGCCTTGAGAACTACTTCCAAAGAGTTATCCTCAACATCTATTGACTTGAGAGTGGTAAGGTGGAGGAATATTACTCCCAATTTTTGGGAGATTTCATGTAAAATTCATCTCTATATATTTTGAGAGGATTCACGAAATTAGTAGCGCGCAACCAAAAATACTTATTGTCTCACATAGAATATAAAATAAATGGGTTTATATACTGATACGGTTAAAATAAAATATTTTCACAAGTTTCATTTTTTATTTATTTAATCCCTGCCAACCCCCATGTCGAATAATAAAAATATATTTTTTATTTATCCACATGAACTGAACTTGTGAATAAAATTAAATATTATTAAATCAAATAATATTCAATATTTATGATAGCTCAACAGAATAATAAACTCAGAACACCATTCCTCCTCAATATTTATTGGGTCCTATAGAATAACTATTAATTTTTTTAAATAAATATCAATTCATTATTCACCAATAAATAAATAAATAATATATTCACTAAATAGAAAACAAATATTTATTAAATGTTATTCACACTTGAATAAATGGTGATTGAATATATGAGAACACTTTAACATGAATAATTATTATACTATGTGTGGGAATAATATTTATTGAAATCATTAAATAATAATTAATAATATTATTATTTAGCCAAGATTTTGGATACACTTAGTGCACGACCCTCTAGAACTCCTTCTAATTGGGATTAGGTGAGGTAGCCTAAAGTCTAAAGTTTGAATCTTGTAACATACCACAACACCCATAGAGAAACAATTTACTTACAAAAATAAATAATACCTCATATAGATTATTATTGTTTAGTATAATCCCTTTATCATGATATATATAATCAAGAAAGTTTCATGTTTGTGCCATCAACCTTTATGCTTAATGTATCTTTCTTGGACATCCTTGAAATAAAAATTTCTTATTTAACACCATGAACATAGATTAATTTTATCTATATCATTTCTATCAAAGGGAAAAAGATATCTACTTACAATGAAGAAAATTTGGGAAAAATCATTTCTCGCATTATTCGTTAATGAAACATTACTCGTGACGCACCCAATGTACCTTACCTCACTAAGAACATATGTTATCATGATTTTCATCAATACATCAACATTCACAATACAAAAAACAAATAATTAATAATATTAATGTATAAGGATCAACCCAAACATCCATATATAATAACATACAATGACACATATTATTGTGGATTTTCTACTGGAAAGTCATGTTGTCATAAAATCAAACACTAGATATAACCAAGGGCAGAAAAAATGAAAAGGTAACTCAAATTCCTATGAGTATCCAACACCTATATCCATGATTACTTGTGTCCCTCAAATGAAATCATCCAACCATAAAACATATATTTATGAATAGTTTCACAACACTCTCAGCTAATCATCATAGTAGGGAACTTCTATGAACTTTCATCATGACCAGTAATCTTATGAAATTATTAAATAATATGTTTCACAAAGGGACAATAATGATGGGATAAGTAGTTTATTAATATTTAAAACAATGGATACATGCCATCATAATGTGTAATTGAATTTTGTTCAAGGGAACCAACTCGAACATATGAAATCTATTTAAAACAATGATATTTTTCTTTCAACCATTGATATTTGTGAACTCAAGAGTCACTTTATATAATTCCCATTATTTTTCCAGATAGTTTTTAACTAAAAAATCAAGAGGTGGGGTGAATTTATTTCCTAAAATATTCTTTACAGAAACCCCCCTCTTTAGGTATGACCAATTAAATATTCTTCTTTAAAATGAAATGTAAATGGGAAAACATTTAATGGAAAGATATCAAACATAAGAAAATAATAGTGTTTTATAGAATAGATATACCCAAGTCCACTCATCCAACACTATAATCCATGATTTGGGTGGTTTTCACTATGAAAGTACTTTTATCGGGGACTCCCCGATGAGTACAAGTAGATGTAAGTTAATAAAAATGTCAGAGGGCTTTCAACCAAACTCTCATTTTACAGTAACTATCTATTTTCTCAATACACAATATTACAATGAGTGTAAAAAAATAGAATGAATTAAATTTTGAAATAATTATTGCAACAAACAGTTACAAAAACAAATAATAGTAGTGGACGATAGGTTCTGAGAAGTTGATAGTCATCAAGGTGTATCACAGAATTAACTTTAGTGAACCTAACTAATTTGATAACAAAAACATGGGAATTTATGTTTGATATTTTCAATGTATAATAAATTATATTATTCATATAAATGTATGGGAATTATACTCATTCTCCTCATGTATGTGTGTGGGTATATCCCTGCAATGGCCAAATGTTCCTTTTATATCTGATTTTGATCTTAAGAATGAGATAATCATAATAGTAGAGAAATACATTCTTTGAAGATTTCATAATAAAGGAAAATTATTACTTGAGTGAACTCCTTCCAAATGTAGAAATTATTTTCATAGTAGAGATGTCATAAATATTCATGTTCTTCAAATCATTCCATTCACGGAAACAAAAAATATTGTTTAGATCATTCTTTCCTTAAATGGATAATATCATTTATGATATTATCTAAATGAATGAAATTAATTATCAAGAGATTGATTATGTAATGATGAAATTATACATAATCGATAGATATGTGAAAGATATTTAACTAGAATTACTACTCATCATAATATAACTTCCCGAGAAACATCATAAGATAAAGGATGTCTCTGAATTAAACCGAGCGTAAGATAAAATGGTTTTAGAATTGTGTAGTTTAATTCTTTAGTTAAAGATAAAATATGTTAATGTATTTTGATAATCCTCTTCATAAAAATTATTCAAGAATTTGTAAGATAATATATTACCAATATATTTTTCATAAGACAAAGTCATCTCATATTTTCATTTGAATAAAAAGATGGCTTGGGAATTCAGAAACTCAACCATTATCTTCATAAGATATAGGTTTACATAGTTATATAAACATAAAAAAGTAATTTTGAGTATGATTAGATATAATATATTATTCAATTCTCAAAAGATAAAACACCTTTTCAAAGATTGAATACTTCACTCAACATAAGATAAGCTCTTAAAACTCTTTTCTGAAACACTTAAGATAAACTTTTTGGAATAAAAGTAGTAATATTTTGAATCATCAAAACACAAAAAAACTAAGATATTTTGGAAAAACATAATCTATATATCACACACACATAAACATATATTTATATATAAGGTGGTAAATGAGATCAGTGAAACCCATAAGGGATTTACCCTTACTACTCATGCTATTCTCCTATCTTTATATTTCCCATCAATTATTATTATTATTATTTTATTTAATTATTTCTTACAATCTTGTATCCTTAAATGTTTCATCAAAATTGACTCGATTAACAGGTCGTCTGTGTCGTTGGGTTTGTGTCACGAACCAACCCAGTTCATCCCTGAACTTGTCAACTGAGCCAGCCTGCGGCATGGCCTTAGGCGTGTTCTCGATCCCCACAGGCTAGTAAGTAGTTCCCGGCATCAAAAATCTAACCACGGGGAATGATTTGGCCAATGAAAAAAAGATAACAAAACAAATAAAGACTGCCAATAAGAGAATAAGAATATCAGCGGAAAGAAAATAAATGTACATACCTCTTTGTGACCCTTCAGGTCACCACCGAACTCAGAACAAAGTCTGCTCCAACATCGACCAGCCGAACCAGGAACCTGGACTAGAAACTAAACCTACAAATGGAATGATATAATAGGCGTGAACACCAAGATTCTCAGTAGGGATGCCACGAATAAACCACTGAATCCAACAATTCTCTCTTCCAAAACAGTCCACTGACAGAAGTTTGAAATACAGATATAAAATTAGGGTTCTCAAATTTTTTAAATATAAAACATGTTGTTCTCATTTAAAAACCCAACACATGCTACATACCATTTCCAAAATCATTTTCCATTTTATAAATGAAATCCAAAATAGAAAAATACTAAATCTGGGCTAGAGTAAAACAAGTAAAAGTGAAACTGAAAATAAACCATCGAAATGAAAAGTAAACATGAAAATGTTAATAATTCAGTAACCATGGGTGATCCTAAACATCCATAGAAGACCCCTGGATGTACCCAGTTTTGGAACCATGTACTGGCTTATGGTGAAGCTCCTAAGTCTATAACAAACTGGCCACCCTAACTAACGAATCTAGTGGCAAAGCCCACCAAGCCTAACAAAAAATCCATGGGGTACCAACCCGTCTAATTGGGGTTGGTCATCAACCATCACTCGATCATCTAAATGATTCCCTGGAACCCATGGTGATTATAATAATCACGTGCAAGTAGGAAGGCGCTCACACGCGTGACTCATCTCACTCCACTCCCTACCCCAAACATGGACACTTCCTATGCGTTCACCCATAAAGGGTTACCCTAGATAGGAGCGCCCCGTATATATATATATGTGTGTGTGTGTGTGTGTGGATACATGTCAAGCATACAAAGTTCCAACCAGGACGTCACATCATTCGATAATCAAAAACACTTTATTAAACACTAGGATTTGTAAATTGGGCCTGTTGTTTTATATAATCAAATGCCTTTATGAAAACATTGCATGAGCTCTTTCAAAACAACTCAAACCACCACTTTTGTATTTAAAAATCCAAATGGGCATATACTCATGGATTTAATTTCAAAACAATTTAAATAACCACACCAAGAGACCCACATCATTTAGAAAACAAGAACCACCTATAAAACCAAGGATTCGAGAAAAATTACAACTCAATGAGATGTGAAATAATTTCTTCAAAAGTACTAAGTTCAATAAAACCAACCAAAACAGGAAAAACAAGTTCCATAATATTTTTCTACCAAAAAACACCACTCAAAACTTTCAATAGTACCATTTGTAGATAAAGGATGATATTTCCGACCAAGTTGGCAAGGTATAAACATGTGTATGTTTAGAGGAACATGCCAAAATCCATTTTTGATCAAATATTTCAAAAGGAAAACACTACCATATATTAAATAAAAACAAACAAGAGGTGAAAAACATAATATAATATTCAATCTAATAAAACACAAACATTAAATGGATTAAAACTGGGAGAAAGGGAACAAAAACACCTACACATAACCAAAGAACTATTTCAAGGCTATTTGTAACAATTCTAACCATCAAAGAAACACTTCAATGGATAAGCTATCAAAATTATAGGTGTGAGAATAATATTTATAAATTAAATGAAACCATGGAAGTGCCTATGGAAAACATCGGAAAGAGAGAAGGGATGGAAAGGCCTACCTCAAGAGCCGGACCCAGCCAAAGCATTATAACATAAGAAATAGCTCGCTCGCTGTGCGCTCCTGGAAACTATCTCCATAACCTAATGACATTCGGAAAAACAAGTCTGTGTGGAAAGGACCAGTATAAAACCAATTAAACATCAAGGACTCAAAGATATAAAAATGACTTAAAAACAAGTGCACAACAAGTTGAAAGGTGAAGAACATCACCTCAATGGTGGTGGAAACCCTGAAAACACATGGCCATCTGAGATTGCATCCAAGTAATCATCCGCAGTACAAATACAATATTAGGAATTAGAACACAAATAAAACAATAAAATAAAAGTGTGAAACCCAATAACACCAATCAAATTATCACCTCAAATGGCGACGATGGTCTGAAAACCGGTGAGGGGATCTTGTTGGAGTAGCGGGTCACCGGAGAGGGAGACAGACAGATGGAAAGAGCTCAGGGTGGCGCTACGACATGCTATAGGTCGAGCGGAAGGTGGAGTGAAGTAGGGCTGGAGCACTGCAGGCCAGAGGCAGCCAGGCCAGAACGTAGTGGGGTGAGGACTCGCTGGAGCAGGCCTAGCCAGAGGCAGCCTAGATAGGGCACGAGATGGAAAGGGGAAGGAAGAGGTCTGGTAGGGGGCAAAACAAGGAGGAGTCCGGAGGGGATGAAAAAGAGCGGGTGAGGGCGGTGCCGGGTCACCGGCTTGCTGCAAGTCAAGGGAGAAGGGGCCGCCGCTGGGATTTCTGGCCACAAGCTTGGACCGACTGACCAGATGGCGCATGGTCGGGCGCCGCTCAAACCACGGCAGCACCGCAGATTGGGTGGCACAACAGGATGGTGGTGGGTGTATTGTCACATGGCGGAGAAAGGAAAGGGGGTGGGGAGGCTATTCACAGGGATCTGGAAAGCGGGGTCATGGGGTTGTGGGGATGCAGAGGGGGACTAGAGGGTGAGCTGGACGAGGACGTAGGGTCGTGAATGGTGAGCAGGGAGGGTGACTGCGCAGGGATGGAAGACTCAGGGGAGACCCTGGCGGTGTGATGGGATATGGGGGGGGGGCTGCGAGTAGATTTAGGGTTTACTTTTTTTATTCTATAATAATAATATTAATAATAATAATATTATTATTATAAATTATTTTTATTATTATTTTTAAAAAATTTAAAAAATTATTTTTAATTTAATTTATCCTCTTTATTGTATATATCTATTTTTATTTTTTACAATTTAATTCATTATTATAATTTTATTATTTATCTAAATTGTTGGGCGACCACGCACTCACCGGCTCCGAAAGAACGATTTCTACTAGCGATGTGGTGACCGCACACAAACTCGGACCAAATGCATGGTGACCGCTAGCAGTACGGTGACTGCGCACTAGCCCAAGACCCACCAAAAACATCCAAGATTTAAAAAAAATCAAATAGGGATGCAACTAAACCTCATATAAATGATGTGAGACTGATAAAAGAATAAAATGATAGGTTTCTGTGGTCGGGGTGTGACAATTCTCCCCACCACTGACACATTCTTCCCCCAGAAAGTCACCATGCCAACAGTTGTCACAACTTGAGTCCATACCTAGAAAAAAAACATAGAGAACCGACAGCCTCGGGGTGACCCTTCCCAACAAGCGTCACACCCGACCAATTCATGGAATACCACTGCCCGAGATTAAGGGGAGAGTAGGACAGGGTTCTTCCCACAACAAAGGTTTACTAATACAGAATCCCATGAAACCCGAACAAACCACCCCCAGGGGGGCATAGTGGGAACTCTCAAACAGACTCATTTAATCTTTCCACATGGACCGAACAACACTCCTAAAAATTAGGCAAAATCATTCTATGAAACAACTCGGAATCATGAGGATGAGAAATAAACTCAACACTTCCACTCAATTTCATGATACCTAACATTCCCTTAACGGGTACAGCTTAGAATAACTCAAAATCTGATCGGGTCTGTTTATTCATGGGCCCACACCATTCAAAGAGACCATACAATCTACAAACCACACTGAGAGTAGATATGGCTTCTTGGATTGTGGTACAACGAGCTCATCACACCACAATATCCCCGGAAACTCATGACTGTGCGCAAGCTTCTCCCCGAGGCATGTGGATGGGACCCTGGTGGCTGAAGCATCTCCTGTATCATAGCCAAGAATTTTTGTCCTCTGGTCCTTAACTCCTTCCTCCCAAATGTCACTTCTTTCAGAACTCTCACTGGTGGCCCAAACAGTCGTATGATAGTAACACTTCAGAGGAATGCAACAAGGAGGCTTAGAATTTCTAAACCGGCCACACTAGTGTCATGTGAGAGAACGGTCCAAAAAAACTAGGAGTTGGTACAGACAAAGATCCGTTACATATGGGGAACCTTCACAAGAGTCGACCCCCACCAACTACACCCTAGACTCTAACGATGATGAGACAGCCATCCTTTAGTAGTCTAGAACTGAACCCTCAAATAAATCTGGGACGATATGAACCTTAACTACCCTGGGAGTTCCCAACAACCTGACGACACACTAACTTTCTGAACTATACGACTTCCTTTAACAGACATTGATTACCTTGATAAGTTGGAAAAAATAGAAGAACTGGGAACTGGGGCATAACTCATTAACATCTTTTGGAGGCTTTCTGGGTGGCATACTCATAACAACACGAAAAACACCATCGAAACCGGCATCATGCCAAAACTCAATCAAAGCAGCAACACAAGCCAAGGAAAACATACCCCCAACCAAACATATACAACCACAAGAATAAATCACTTTTCCAAAACCTTAATTTATTTAATGTTTTAAAACTCACCTACGACACCTTATGAACCGTCACATGTGCGTTTATTCAATCACGCTCACATCATCTGCAAAAAATGCCTCTACGCACTCTCTATACATACCCACACACGTGTGACCCTCTATAAAGAGTTCCAATATTCAAACACTTCTTTTTTCCTTACCAAATCCAAACACATTCCATGTTTTTCCAATACGATACACTTTCTCTTTAAAAACACACTTTACTAATTTCAAAAAAAAATTAGAAGAGACCATTTTTTTTCATTTTGAAATCACTTTCATTTTCAACACACACACACATCGATAGAGTTCAAAACGAAACACAACTAACTGTAAACCATCAGAATGAGGAAGTAGTGTATGTGCCTAACCCGACGACATGGGGGTGATTCATGCCCCAAGTAAGGCATAACACTAAGAGGAACTTAAACAGGGCACTTCGACTCCACATGGGTCACGACCCCATGTGAGGACACAACATGAACCAATTCACTCCCATTTTCATCCCTCAATCAAAAACAACCAAATACAAAAGACTCAAATCCTGGACTACCCATGGTAACTCAGGTCTCATTGCGAGCGGTGGTGATCAGGCACCGACCCGTAACCTACCTCCTGAGCCCCAACAGTCCTAATCTCCTTCTACCAGACACCCCGAATAACAAAGGTCCCATCTAATACAATTTTTTCACGAACCAACCCAGGTCGACCCTGATGTGGTCACCTGAGCCAGCCCACGGCATGGCTCGAGGGGATTTCCCTCTCCCCATGGGCTGACAACTAGTACCGAGCATAAAAAATATAATAGTTGGGAACAATTTGGCCCATGAACAATAGATAAAAAAACAAATAAAGACTGATGATAGAATAATAAGACTAGCAGCAAAATGAAAATAAATGTACATACCTCCTAGTGACCCTTCAGGTCACCACCATACTCAGAACAAATTCTGCTCCAACATTGAGCTGCTAAACTCGGAACCTGAACAAGAAACTAAACCTACAACTGGAAAGTTATAATAGGTGTGAGCACCAAGATGCTTAACAGGGATTCCAAGAATAAACCGATGAATCCAACAATTCTCTTTTCCAAAAAAGTCCACTAACACAAGTTTGAAATACAGATATAATAGTAGGGTTCTCACATTTTTTAAATATAAACCATGTTGTTCTCATTTAAAAACCCAAAACACACTACATACCATTTCCAAAATCATTTTCCATTTTATAAATGAAATCCAAAACGGAAAAATACCAAAGCTGGGCTAGAGTAAAACAAGTAAAAGTTCAACAAAAAATAATCCATTCAAATTAAAAGTAAACAAGAAAATCTAAATAATTCAGTAACCATGGGTGATCCTAAACATCCCTAGAATCCCCCTAGACGTACTTGGTTTTGGAACCACCTGCTAGCATATGGTGAAGCTCCAATGTCTATAACCAACTGGCTTCCCTAACTGACCAATCCAGTGGCAAAGCCTACCTGGCCTAACAAAAAATACAGGGGGTACTAACCCATCTAATTGTGGTTAGTCAGAAACCGTCAGTCAATTATCTAAAAGACACCTAGGAATCCATGGTGATTATAATTATACTGTGTATATAGGAAGGCCCTCACACACGTGACTCATCCCCCCACACTTGCCTACCCCAAACACAGACGCTTCCTATGCATTCCCCCATAAAGGCTTTCCCTAGATAGGAGCACCCCATATACATATATATATATATATGGATACATGTCAAACATACAAAGTTCCAACCAGGTCATCACATCATTCGGTAATCAAAACCACTTTATCAAACACTTGGATTTGTAAATCGGGCCTCTCGTTTTACATAATAAAATGCCATTATGAAAACATTGCACATGCTCCTCCAAAACAACTCTAAACACCACTTTTGTATTTAAAAAGTCAAACAGTCAAATACTCATGGATTTCATTTCATCCCAATTTAAAGAACCACACGAAGAGACCCATATCATTTAGAAAATAAGAACAACCTATAAAACCAAGGATTCAAGAAAAATGACAATTCAAAGAGACGTGAAATCATTTATTCAAAAGAACTTTGTTCTATAAAACCAAACAATGCTGGACAAACAAGTTCCATAAAATTTTTCTACCAGCTAACACCACTCGAAACATCCAAAAATGCCATTTTCAGAAAAAAGGTAGTTAGTTCCAACCATGTTGGCAAGGAATAAACATGTGTATAATTAGAGGAACCAAAAAAATCCATTTTTGATCAAATATTTAAACAGGAAAACACTACCATAAGTTAACCACAAAAACACTAGAGGTGGGAAACATAATCTAAGATTTAATTAAAAAACACAAACATCAAATGGATTAAAACCGAGATCAAGGGAACAGAAACACCAATTCATAAACAAGGAACTATTTCAAGGATGTTTTTAACACTTTTAACCATCAAAGGAACACTTCAATGGATAAAATATCAGAATTATCGGGGTGAAAATAAAATTTATAAATTAAGTGAAACCATAAGTGCCTGTGGAAATAATTGGAAAGAGAGAAGGTATGGAAACACCTACCTCAATATTAGGACCCAGCCAAAGCTTCCCAACTCAAGCAACAGCTCGCTCGCTGCGCGCACCTGGAAACTATCACCATACCCTAATGACAATTGAAAAAACAAGTCAATGAAACAAGCACCAGAAAACAACCAATTAAACATAAAGGACTCAAAGACATAAATACGACATAAAAAAGTGCGCAACAAGACAAAGAATGAATAAAATCACCTCAGATGGTGGGGGAAACCCTAAAAATACATGGAAAGATGAGATTGCATCCAAGTAATCATCCGCACTATAAATAAAATACTAGTACTTCAAACAAAAATACGACACTAAACTAAAAGTGTGAAACCCTACAACTCTAATCAAACTATCACCTCATATGGAGGCGACAGACTGAAAATCGGTGAGGTGATCACATCAGGGCAGTAGGTCTCCAGAGCGAGATACAGACGAACAAAAGGAGGTCAGGGTGGGGCTATGACACACTATAGGTCGAGTGGAAGGAGGGGTAAAGTAGGGACAGAGCATGGCCAGTCATAGGTGGCAAGGCCAGAATGCAGGGGGCGAGGACTAGCCGGAGCTTTCCTGGCTGAAGGCAGCCTAGCCGGAACACGTAATGGAAATGGGAAGGAAGAGGTCTGGCATAGTGGGGTGACATAAAGAGGAGTCTGGCGGGAATAAACCGAGAGGGTGAGGTCAGTGTCGGGTCTCCGGCTTGCTCCAGTTCAAGGGAGGAGGGTTCGCTGTCTAGATTACTAGCCTCCTGCTAGAACTGTCCAACCAGAGGGCGCATGGTTGGGCGCCGCTCGAACCAGGGTGACACTGCGGAAAAGTTGGCACAATAGAAGGGTGGGGGGAGGGGGGAGTTGTCGCGTGGTGGAGAAAAGAAAGGGGGTGGGGTGGCTATGCGTAGGGTACTAAGACATGGGGTCGCGAGGTTGTGGGTATCTGGAGGGCAACCGATGGGCAAGCCGAATGAGGACGTGTGGTCGCAGAGGGCGACTGTGGAGGGTTGGAAGACCCGGGGAGACCCATGTGGCACGATGGGAAATAGGGGGGCTGCGGGTAGATTTAGGGTTTACTTTTTTTAAACCTATAATAATAATAATAATAATTATTATTATTATAATAATAATAATTATTATTATTATTATTATAATAATATTATAAATTATTGTTATTATTATTAAACATTTTATAAAATTATTTTCAATTTAATTTAATATACATTACTTTATTTATCTATTATTATTTCTTCCAATTTAATTCATTCTTCTAATTTTATTATTTATCTAAACGGTTGGGTGAACGCACACTCACCAGGTCCGGATGTACGATCGCTAGTAGCGGTGCAGTGACCACGCACACTCCGGGAATGGATGCGCAGTGACCGCTAGCAATGCGGTGACTGTGCACTGTTTTGAGACCGACCAAAAACATATAAGATTTAAAATTAAAAAAATCAAACAGGAACCCAACTAAACCTCATCTAATCAACGTGAGACTGATAAAAGAATAAAATGATAGGTTTCTTTGGTCGGGGTGTGACAGTTTTCCTACATAAGAATAATTTTAAACCTCAATTTTTTTTATAGAAACAAGGATTCAGTGAAGTTAAATTCAGATGTCAACCATTTTTATTAATCATCATTTCACATTAGGTAAGAAATTATTGATATTAATAAATTATTTTTATGGTAATCGACATGTATAATGGAGTGTGTGTGCATCCTAACATGAAATATATGTGTTGTAAGTCCTTAAAATTGTGGAATGTTTTATATGGGTTATTGGCGTGATTGTTTGGTATTACTGTGTAGATTATGTGACATTTGATTGAATCTTGATCACATAAGGTGTTTGTGTAACCATGAATTGTGCTTATATTTATAAAATATGTTTTTTTCATTTGATTATATTTGTTTTTGGGGGTAATATTTATCTTCCATATTGTATACATGTTTTCATGTAAAGCTTTTTCACTGTAGTTGATGCAGGTGGTTCTATATGGAATATCCCCTTCATAAAGGGATGTGTGAGATATTTTAATCATTAGATAATTGGGATATCCCATTTATGGGATGTGTCAAACATGTTTTTTAAACTATATCATCAAATACATTGATGTTTTTGACATGTATAGTGACCTTCCATCCCAAATTATATTGAAGTAGGTATGTTTCATCTAGAATGGTGCTAGAATAGGTAGAGCCATTCCCCATGGACAAAACATGGGTTCAGTACTTGTATGATATATTTTTTTCATTTTTTTACCATATTAACATTTATGGATTACAATTTTAGGTTTTATACATTGATGTTAAGGACTATTAGCGGATATGAACTTCTCAATATGATAGATTGGTTTTCGATTCTATCTCTTCCTAGATGAGAACATGAATTTGGTCTAGAATTCATAACCTTAAAAATGATATATGGAACACATCATGTTCTTTAGAGATACATATTGGAATTTACAAATGGAAAGAAATAGCTCCAATTCATTAAAGGATTTAAAAAGTATTATTACACTTGTTGATTAATTTACCTTTATTACCAAACCATATTACACCTTTCCATAGTTTCAAGAAAATATGATATCCCACATTAAATTACAATTATTTTCATTAGCTATCATCTTATCTCTTTTTTATGATCTGAAATAATTTGATATGGGTGTTAATTATCTTTATTTTTTATTGTCTGCTCCATAATATTTGGGCGTACAAGCATCCGTTCACTAACTTAATCCCAACAAGTTGGAGTATGAATTATATTACCATATAATTCTTCTTTTGAAACCATTTGAATAAATGAATTGATGTTATTATTATAGGTTAACTCTTTAAAATTTAAATAAAAATCCCACATAGTTTTAATTTCAGGATAGCACCACCTCAACAAGTCTTATAAGGTTTTAATAGTTTGTTCGGATTGTCCATCTATTTGTGGGTGACATGTGGTGCTCAAATGACGCTTGGTATCAAGAGAATTCTGAATAATCTTCCTCAATATCTACACAAATCATTGATAACTATCATAAAATATTGATATTGGTTCCCCATTATGTCTTACAACATCACTAATATAGCAACAAACATAGTTCCCAAGAGGTAAAAAATGCTTATAGTAAGGAAATGTGAAGATTTACTGAGGTGGTCAAAAATAACCCATATTAAATCATTCTTTATAGAATTCATTTTTAATCTAATTAAAAATTCAGTAGTAATGTATTACCATTTATACATTGGAATGTGAATGTGTTTCTTAAATACTTTAGGATACTATCTATCAGTCATAACATATTTAAAAAACTTATCCGGACACAACATAATTAATTTCCTACTTTATATTATCCCATTAATTTTTTCTCTTCAAATATACATACATATCATCGCTAAAAAGGATAGATAAATTTGATCTATGAAAATAGTTCATTAATTACCTATATGTCTTAGGTATATATGGGACACATATTATCTTTCAAAATTTTAGAACTCGATCTTAATTAACAAAGACTTCCAATTTTATATTATTCATAGATTTATTTTTCTTTTGAAGATTCCAATCTGAAGGTTGGGAAATATTTATATTTTCTAATAACGATTATTTAAAAATCATTTGAAAAAGGGGTAATATATCCCTTTCTATAATAATTCTGAAATATATTTTTACTAAATACTTGAGTATATTATCCTTGTTGATCCTAGTTTTTGTTAGGACTCCATGATTTATCTTGAGAAATGCATTTGTTACCTTATTTTCCTACACTAGGTGGTAGTGTATTGATAAATAATATACTTTGAGTAGCTCAAGCCATCGTCTTTTCCTCATTTTGAGCTCTTTTTGTGAAATTATTTATTTCAAACTCTTATAATCCAAATATGACTCACAGTTGTCACTATAAAAATAATTTTCCATATATTCAATGAAACTATTATAGACTCTAACCCATAATCATGGGTTATATAGTTTTTTCATGAATATTTAAATTCCTTTATATGAAGGAAATAACATTATAATTTCATATAAGGAAACAACCAAGTCCCTTATTCAATAGATAACTATATATTAAAAACCAGTCATTTCATGATGGTAGAGTAAAAATCGGAGCATTCACCAATATCCTCTTCAATTATTCAGAAATTAATTACATTTCATTGTACATTGGAACATAACCCTTTTTTCCTGTAAGATTGGTTATAGGGTTAAACAATTTGTCCAAATATTGACTAAATTTACGATAATAACCTTTTTAAAAATTAAACCATGTACCTCAGTTATGTTCGTTGGTGTAGGCCATTTTTAGACAACCATTCTTTTCATAGGGTAGAATGAGATTCCATACCTAAATATAGTTTGTCCATGAAAATAATCATTATAAATATAGAATTCACACTTTCTAATATTACTATAAAAAGTATTTCTTCTAGGAGTCTCAAGAATGATCCTTAATTGATTCTCAAAGTCCTCATAGCTCAGAGAGTTCAGTAATATATCATCAATAAATACCACAAAAAAATTATCATGTTATTCCTTGAAAACTATATTCATTCATTAAATGAAGTTATATAAAGCATTAGTCAATACAAATGACATTACCGTGAACTCATAATGTTCATACCTCACAGAAAATACCTTCTTTGGAATACCATCCTCATTTACTTGCAATTTCTGATGCGTAGAATGATGTTGAATCTTTGAAAAATATTGAGCTCCCTGAAGTTGATCGAATAAGTCATTAATCTGAGGTACATGATACATATACTATATCGTAAAGACATTTATTTCCCTATAATTAATGCATTGACTCATAGATCGATAATTCTTTTTAATTTAAAGAATAGGTTATCCCCAAGAAAAATTACAAGGTCATATAAATCTATTATCCCAAAACTCATCTATTTATTTTTACAACTCTACTAATTCCACAATGTCCATTATATAAGGAGTCTTTGATATGGGTCTTTCATAAATGATTAATTTAGTGTAAAACTCAACTTAATGTTCTGGTGTATGTCTAAGTATTTATTTAAGAAATATATCAATTTATTCCTGTATAATAGTTACATCCTCAATTTTAAGATTATATTTTCTATCCATGGATTTTGTAAATTACTCTTTCCCAAGTATCTCATTCAAAATATCAACTGAGGATAAAACCAAACACGATTTATATGATGAACTCTCCTCTCAAAAGAAAAGGAATTCCACACCTTCATCTCGAATCATAATTTCCATATTTTTACAATAATTTTCCCTATATTTTAAAATCTGGTCCATAACATGGATTTTAAAATATTCAACAATATGTATAATAATGATGTTAAAAAATAGTTCTTGTTTATGCATCAATATGGGAGCAGAATGAAACAACCTTATTTTGGTGATACTTCCAATAGGAGTCTTGTTCGATAAATCATTTCTTATGGTTCTTGGGAAATATTAATTTTTTTTGAAAACGTGGATGATATAAAAGAGTTCAGGTAACCAGAATTAAATAACACATTTGATAAATTTTAAGACATGATTAAAGTACATGACACAACATTAGGGTCCTAAAAATCAGTTTTTTTGATCTCATATGTTTTAAATTTTTACCATGACATTTTCTAAGAAAAATTCCCTTAACACGTAGGGATATCATTTTCATATTGTTGTATATCTTTATAGATGAAACATTTCACAATTTCAGCTTCTTTATTTCCCCTTCAATGATGATCGTGGTGGCCTTTTTCTCCATACAAATAGAAAAATTCCATTCCCAACAACTATATTCTATGTTATTTTTTCCCACATTTATAACAAGTTTAAAATTTCACTATTTACTTATTCCCTTTAGTGGAATATCCCTTTCCAGAGCCCTAACCCACTAATTTATTATATTTCTTTCTTTAAAAAATATAATACTTAGAGAATTATTTCCCTATGTTGATAGTAAATGATACTATATCTTCATATGATGATAATTTTTGGTAGACTAGTTACATTTAACATATTATCTTAAATAAATCAAAGAAACATCCAATCTAGCTCTTCGAATTGCATAGGCATACAATAGCATGCCATGATAACCTTGTAAAGTAACATTCACACTTAACAACATTTTCTTATTACTTTTGTCTTAGAATGATGAATTTTATCTCTATATATTCTCTTTTCTTGTGGGTAAAATGTTTTCCCAAAAAGAGTAACTTAATATGATTCCACCCCATGTTTTGTCTCTATTGTTCATCCATGGTGTTTTTTAATCAATAACCACTACTAATCTACATCCCCTAAGAGATGATAAAATACCATGAAAACCTTCTAAATTTCATTACATCCAATAGAAGTAAATATATTCTCTACAGAACATATCCATTTCTCAAAGACAAATAGATTTATAGTCCCATTAAATAATTATGGTTATTGATGCCTAAATATGTTTAAAATTATTACATGGGATTTTGGATCATTTAGATACTCCATAAAGGCAATTTTATTGGTAAAAACTTGGGTCAGCTACCCCAATATAGATATAAATTATTCAGTTTCAGCTACAACTGCATCTCCAAATTTATTATCTTTCCTAGGATGGAAATTTCTACATGGATATTGGGCATTTATATGGTTTCCAACCCTTCCACTATGTAGAATTTCTAAATAATGGAATATAATATGTTATATCTTAACATTATGAAACATAATGTATAATTTCAAAACCAGTTAAACACATAACATAAACTGCAATGTTTTTTATAAATACTCTCAAAATCACAAACTTGGTTTTTTTGGGAACGTTTTCAAATCAAATTTTTTTAAATCCTTCATAATGTATTTTTTTAATAAAATGTTAATTAACGAAAGAATATACCTTGGGAGTATAAAACGATGTGTGAAGTGAGGCCCATTTTAATGCCCCTAGTGATGATTGATTCAATACCCAATGTTCCGTTTTCAATGATATTAATTTTATGTACAGTTATTCTTGAGCCACATCCAATTTCAATATCCCGAAAATGATTTATTTCTATGAAATCCACATAAGCTATACCTTACCAAAAATTTAGGATGTAATCCCATTCTTAAAAATGTCCTCAAATTCAGTCAGATGTTTATATCACCTAATCTATATTTCCATTAATCTATTTACCAATGTTTTAAATAAAAATAATTTGATTCTAAATATAATGAAACTGAACCGATTAACATAGAGTTGTGGTTATTTTATTATATTGGTTCTAGATACAATATATAACATCCCAAAGGAAAACACTATTTAGTAATCTAGGTAAAATAAATACATACTTTAAACTCACAACACATGTGAAAACCAAATATATAATTTTTATTTTCTTTGAGAACCCACTATTTACTTAATAATATACCAGCATAACAATTGTAACACATTTTGTGAAACTTATGTACAAGAAACATAATAAAGGGGTGATATTAGATGTCCTATAAGGGTATGTTTAATATATATGATATCATGAATAAGGTATAATCAATTTAGAAGGGTAAATAACTAAACAAATATGATATTGAATCAATAAATTAAACATGAAGAATAATATTAAAGTAATAAATGATGTTAAAATTATTCAATATAAATAATAACATGATATTGAAACCTATCCATGGATATTATAACTAATCCAATAATCACAATAAGATTGATAAGAAATCTTATAAAGAGGGAGTGCATAATGAAAGAAATCAGAACCGTATTGTCAAGGTATCATATCAATACATCATATATAAATAGTCAAGGCCTCTTCCAGATACCTAATCTATTTTTCCTCATGATACCAATTGATGCATCGAGGGACTATATAGGGTTTGACCTATTACTTAATATGTCCAACGAATTCCCCATATGAAAGTAATGAAACATAATAAATGTAAAATTTTTTCATTTGAAACTATCATATGAAATTTTAATAGTTTCCCCAATTAATAAACATAATAAAAAAACATTTACATTGGAAAACTTGAATATGAATGTTATTACTCTCATATATCAATAAACATAATTCTAAACCATCAAGAGTACAATGAAAAATTGTATCAAAATAGTATATCCCTATAAAAATAATCATAAACCATCTATATAAATCATATGGATGGTATAATTTCAACATATTTCCAATTTATCATATGGTAAAATGAGGGTATTTTTGTTGACAAATTGAAATACAATAAAAATTTTATTAAAATAATTCTCGAGGAAAATTTCCTTTTCACTTTTAAAGTCACATTTAAAAAATAAATATCTGTAGAATATTATGAAATTCATTGTATTTAAAAATAAATATGTAAAAATTATAAATTAATATTCAAAACAATGGGTGGTAATAATGGTGGTTAATTCTATACATAACATATAAGTCAAAAAAAAATATTTTCAAACTTTTGTTAATAGATTAAAAAGAACCTAGTTTGGAAAATGATAGGAAGATTCATTGATTTTTTTTTAAAAAAAATGGGTAAAAATGAAATTAATAAATATTTTGGATAATGTTAAAAAAATTAAATTTTTTTTTGAAAACATGGACATTAGAGAAAATTACTTTTGGACAAAGAGAGGAATAAAGTAATATTTCGTAAAAATATTTTTCAAAAATATAATTTAAAAAAAGAGGGCAATTGTAATATTACTTGAAAATTTTATCAATAACCATAGTAGAATAATATTTCGTAGTTTCTTAAAAGATAGAATATATTATTTCTTAATCTAAAACATAATAAAAAAAATACTGAGATAATGTGAGACTGTAGTCATAAAACCCTTACCACTTTGGTTACATTTGAATCATAGAACCCATGATTGAAATGAATTTTAATAAAAATTTTAATATAATGAAGATAAAATTAGTAATGATATAACATATAAAATGGGTATTACATACACCATACAAAATATATAAGTAGTTAATATGGAATATGTCTCACAAAATTTAAAGTAACATTAGAAACCCTTACATCTCGTATGATTTTTTTCTTACATGTTTTATTATTTGATTTAAAAAATATAATTTTATTTTAAATTTATTAATTATACATAATCATATATATAATACAATATATGATTTTATTATTGCATTTTGTCACCTATTTATTAAAAATTATTTATTAAAAATAGAAATTGCTGAGATAACTGCTTCATTTTTCATGTATGAATTTGTTTAGTAGTTTTGGTCATTGTAAATTGATAATTATTACAAAAAATAAATACTGTTATCCATAATATAATTATAATATACATACATTATATATTTATTAATTATATTCTATAAAATTTAGAGTTATAAAATTGAGTTACACCACTCATGGAGTTGGTTGGTCATTTGTACGGATGAAGATTGTTTTCATTTTTTTTTGACGAATGGAAACAAATAAAATAATATAACATTTCAAATTTATAGAATCATAATTACATAATATATGTAATATATATTCATTAAATTAAACTTCATTACAAAAAATTACAAAATAAAATGAAAATATTATCCCACCACTTTGTGGAGGTGATAATCTACATATACGCATGAGTGATGTTATCATTTTGCAAAAGATTTTATGTTCAGATGGTAGAAATGGTATTATAATATCATAATTGTAACTATTTAATAAATATTGTATATATAACAAATCCATCACTAAATCCATCTTTGATAAGTGGTGATGGAAAATAAATTATGTTGGTTCACAAGGAAGTAGTCCATTGTGTGCATGATTGATAGTTTCATTTCCCATTTGATGGAAGAGTGGATGGATATAGGTTTTGAAATTATCATGAAAAATATTTTTTTATTTAATATACTTATGTTATTATTTTATCATAGTTTTATATTATTTGATATAGCAAGTGGGAGAAATAAAATGAGGATTCATGGTTAATAAACATACATCTTATTTAGAGAACCTCTTCAGGTTTATTCCTAAAGATCTCAATAAATAATATTATGATAAAAAAGGGAATCTAAGTTGCGGAAATGGATTTAAGTAATGTATTTGTGCAGGTATTGGTTGAACCAATTATATTTTTAGGTTTAAAAATTATAATATAATGGGTTATGTTTTATAAGTTGGGGAGAGGACACACTTGGAATTTTTGAGAGGCATAAATTATTCTAACATTTTTCACTTGAAACTAGAATAAAAAATTTATTATTACAGAAAATAATATGATAAATGTTGATAAATGTACATAGAATTGAAATTATTGTATTTTCTTGTTAATTTTAACCCTTATCTTAATATTTTAACTCCATTTAAAACATAATAAACATTAATCACAATAATTAATTTTAACAATTTTTACTATTCATTATTAAAAAATAAGTTTATCTTCGTATAAAATTTTCATTATTCTAATTAAGAATATTGAATCTATTTTTTATAAATTAAATCCAAATAAGTGGTAGAATTTAAATTAAAATTCAACCCATAGACCTGATGAAAAAATGATTTACCAAAGAAAAAAATTCAAAAGTATAAAAGGTTTTTTGTATGATAATTAAAAATTAAATTTCTTGAAAAGACATAAATTTGATTAATAAAAATATAATTTAAAAAAATTACATTTAAATAATTTTAAATAAAAATTTTACTTTTTAAATAATTTAAACAAAATTGTAGTTTCCAATAAAAAACAATATTCTTCACTATCCATTGGAAAAATAATTTATTTAGAAAATTCCAAAAAAACAAATCACACTAAGATAATTTTGACATGATAATTTCTAAAATTAAGTTATTTATTTAAAATAAATATTTTAAATTTGGAGAAAATTAATTTTAAATTATGTTCCCAAAGCATGATTGAGAAACTTTTTAGATAAAGACTGCTTTAAAAAAACTTATATTTTTTATGCCAAATGATTTTTTATTTTTATTTATACATAATTTATAACCAATGAATTTATTTTATAGATTTTGAAAACATATATTTTTTTATATCTTAGTTATTATAGTTTACAAGCACAAAGTTTATGATGAAGTTATAAATGTTTGTTATATTACAGTTCATTTGGTCTCAAGGTTTTGTGTACTACCAGCGATAAAAGAGATTAAATTTATTTTAAAATAAATATATAATAAAGTATTAGGGTACCACAACAAAGGTAAAATAATCATATGGATGGACAATTTATCTTACAACTACTTCAAATATGTATTAATTTCATGGAGTTTTACAGGTTCCATTCTCTAGGGAAGAATAGAAATTTGATCTAGTCCTAGAATCAACATAATTATTTACTCAACCTCTCTCTCAGGTGTCAAACCTAAGAAATTATTAGGAAGAACCTACTAAAAATAATACTCTACTGGAGGAAATACACGATACACTCCTCCCTCATCGTCAATCCTTATACTCACAACCCGGGTACTGATCTCACCCAGTTACTGAGGAATTGGGCTTACATGGCCTATCAGTATATCTCAATCTCTTTGATGAACATAAGTGTCATTATTAGGATACATGAAGGTAAACATTTTATGGAAAAAATAAATTTTATACAGATATGAAACCTACAATTTAATTATAATAAACATTAAAAAACATATCATCTCAATCATGAACAAGTCCTAAATGATTTGGTTCCCACCAACATCGACGGAACACTCTTTGCAAATAAGATTACCCTATGATAGAACCCTTAAAGACACATTTATTAACATAAATCTACATAATAATTCCACATCTGGACCCATAACACATAGAAACTCTGAATGTTTAAAATAGTGTGCTTCACCCATTCGAAATTAAAAACTATAAATTATGAATCCACAAGAATCATACCTCAGATAGTCAATAGTAAAACCTCAATAACGATGCGTACTAGATGAAAAACATATAGGTAAATTGTACCACTAACTTTATATCCTATCAATTAACCTTTCCATATACATCTATAAAAATATATAAGCTCTTATCCTGAAGCACCACATTCACAACCCCAACCAGTAGAGCTGGTGAAGATCCTACTTCTAGAATGATACATTATAGAAGATCACCTATCAATGTTTTAACGTAATATAAGTACTCTATCACTATCAATTTATAATGGGTTTCTAAATAATATAAGTTTGTTCCCTATCCTTCCTGAATCTCATCACTGAACTTGTAGTTGAAGAAAATGAAAATTTATGTGATGAGTATTTTCACACAGGTAACAAAACACTCAGTCACTTCCATGTGAGGAAAATTATATCCCTTGGCTTGTCCATATAATAACACCTTGGTTGCGGTTCTAATAATTATTATTCCTACTATTTTAGGACATAAAAAATTATCACCCAAGTAAAACCGTCTTCCCACCAATAGATTCACCCTTCATATTACAATTAGATTTGATTTTTTGATTCATTACATTATCAAACATCTTTAAAAAGGTATTTACATGGATATTTATCGAACATATAACACCATAGTAAACATATTTTTCCATATATTCCTCTTACTCTATCAAATTAATCTAAAATCACTGCAATTGGGTGACTTAAAAAATATAACCATCAATGACACATTCGACTAGTTCAACTGCATAAACTCTGTAGAACTCTCTTTCCTCAGGGGATCATGGTAAAAGTGTTATAAGAGATTTTTAAATAAGTAATTCTATACCATTCCCACCATTTATCCTTATGAGCCTAAATATATCATTATTTATTTTATCTCTATCAAAACATATAATAAACTAACTTTTCTCTCTTTTTTAAGGAGTCTCCAATTGATCTTGAATCATTTGGATAGATTCAATCTAAAACTCATCATCCTCAAGGCCACCCTATCTAGATAACATCAGAGGGTTATATAGTTGAAACTCTCTCATCAGATCATACATAATTATTATACCATATATTTTTTCTTTCCCCATATACTGTATAAATAGTTTTAAATTCTCTTGGAACTGCTCTTCGACCCTATCACTTAGAAATAATAGGTGTTCTAGTTCCACTACAAAAGGTTAATTGTAAGAGATTACCTCATATCACCCTATTTTTAATAATAATTATGTTGAAATCCCTATACAATTAAAAATTCATCTTTTTGGTAACAAAAAAATACAATTACATGATTCATGAAGGAGGGGTCACAACTCTCCATAAAAATGCACTTTTCATACAATACCCTAGTAGTAACAACTGTAGCAATGTCATCATCTAACCACCCCCATCTCATTCTATGTTTAATAAGGTTAAAAAAACCTCCAAATTACAATATTCGCATTTTGAAACAATTTAATCCATTATATTTAACTTATTTCAACTTAAACAATGATAACTTCTTTATTATGAACCATATACATAAAACAACAATAGAAAAACAAAATAATTATTATTTTCCACAACCCAACCATAACATTTTTTCATGTGTGCATAATATTATGAATGTTATATGAATCATGAATTCCTAATATGATTCATCCATAGAGATTCTCATTCCATGCCATCCCATGCATATGTTTTTTAGAAAACTAATAATGTCACATAACATCGGTATCACCCAAGATGAAATATAATCCAACTAAAATAAGAGAATATCATGAAAAACAACCCCACTCTTGGAACTTGGGTTTTACCTTATACATGGTTTAGATAATCTCATTTGTGATCTCATTAACATGGCCCAATAGATCCTAGTATCCTATATTCCTTTCATAAATAATAAATCTATAGTGAATAACTTATCTGACACTACATCGTATTTTCCTTCCAGGGAGCCACTAAATAGGTGCCTTGAGCATGTTCTTTACACAACCTTTGGAACATTTACCCTTATTACTATGTTTTCTAAATAGTTGAGATGGTCAAATAAGGTGTGTGGGGAGAATGTACCCTATGTAACAGAGTTAGAAAATAGAGGAAATCAAAATAAACCAAATATAAAGTAATAATTATCAATAACTAAACATAATCATCTATAAAAAAATAGTAGACCAAAACTATAAAAGTTCCCATAATAGTTATAGAAAACAAATCATGTCATATTAGTGACATTCATAAAAAAACCCTAAAAAATACAGGCTAAATATCCACAAATCGGGTCCTGACATTCTATATGGTCCCCAAATCCATTATCTATCCAAAATTACTAACTCTATGACCTAACATAGGTCCTTTTACCTTATCATTACATATAAATAAGAAAAATTCTTATGTACTAGTGGTTGCTCGAGCCGGGTGTGATTACAACTTAGTTTCCCCCACAATTGGTGTCTAATGAAATATCTATTATGATAACAGTTTATATAGAGGAACAAATGAACAATAAAAAAGTCATTCTATATAATAGGTTTCATAATTATCTAGTTATCAATTAAATACCTTGGTGCTCAAGTTCAATGTGAAAGCTAAATTAATCAAACCTTCTTCGGATCATGCTAACCGTCTGAACCATATATCATATGTGTTTTTTTAAAATAAAAAGAATCAATCCAATAATATAATTGTCGATACAAAATTCCATGTTTGACAATCGTTATCATTGATATGGAACAACATGTCCTATATCCTAAACTATGGAGCATAGAGTGTGATGTCCAACCACCCAACCATCAATGAAAAATAGAAAATATAACACCCTCAACCATTTCATCAACAACCAATTCTCAAGGCCCAAAACATGAAATAATTTATATATTAAATAATAAGGGTGTGCCTTTTTCAATTATCAATATTATAGAATTCATTACATTTTATATATTTTAACAAAATTCCATTTTGAACCATTTATTCAATTAACAAAACAATTAAATGTTTTTAACCATCAATAATCTAACAAAGCCCCCATTTTCTATTTCCACATAATTCTCTTTATCACATCCTAACACATTTTATTTCTAAGATAATCAAAACCACCGCTTAAGTTACACTAAAATTCCAAACAACAATTACCATTGGTTTACTCTCACAAACCCTCAATTCCATCATTTTTGTTCCCCTTATTCCACTTCTAATGGATTGACATACCTCACGGGTTTATATAGTCCTATTCTCAGTCAAAGAAACAAATATGAAGCACAACAGTGAATTAAAATAACACATATTAAAGAAAAACATAAATAATATTAGAGAAATATTGTAGACCACAAAACCTACTTTCTATAACAACCATTGTTTCATCATCAACCCTTGATTCAAGAGAGAATGACAGAAAAAACATCAAAGAACTACCAAGAAATAGGTCGCATGAGATTTATAATAAGGGAAAGAACCATATCACTTAATTTCTAGAAAATAAGATGAAACAGATTTGGGGACTTATCTAAGGATTTGGATTATAATAAAATACACATGAAATTCCCTATAATAAAATGAGAATGATCCATAGAAGAGTTCGATGAATGATTTCCTCACCCAAGGATGCTGAAGAAGAAATTAGGATGAAACTTGGGTTGTATTTTATAATGTTTAAGATGGAAAATGGTTAAATGTTCACTTTTAAAGAGGAGAATGAACCCCCAATCCGTGTTATAATAATGTAGACTCTTTTTTATATGTGTCAATATGGTTTCATGTTTTTTGGTTCACCCACATGGTTTGGAAAATCATCTGAAATCTATGTGTATGGCTCTATCCAGCCACACATTGTTTTAAGGGTCCCCATTCTTGGTTTCCCAAGGATTAGACCCCTTCTATAGTGCTCATCATAATGGTACATTTTTTTAAAAGTTCCCTCAACCAGAAAGGAAATGTAATAAAATATATAAAAAACCAATTAAAAAATTCAGAAGGTAGAAGATTTATTATGTTCTATTTCATGAAATGGAACCCAGTCTAAATTTATATCATCTATACAAGTGAGATTAACCCCAATTGATTTACAAGAAGGTCCATCTTCCTCCTGAATTGATTCTCAATAGTTATGAGTGACAATTGAATTAGTTCACAAAATAATTTCCTTATATTCTATCCATTTAGTAGTAAGTCAACAATATAAATGCAGTGTTCCATTTCAAATGGATTAGATGATGGATGCATATTTAAAAAATATGAATAAATAATTCTATATATATAAACAATCAAAAAAGATAGAATTAATGAAAACATTCATTTCTTCTATAAGAGTAGATTCCAAACCACATGATCCAAAAAAATTTGAAGAATACTTCCACCATGATCACGAAATATTTTCACACAACCCACCGAGCCTGAGATTCATTTTAATTCCCCATATATGATTATTTTTATCCAATTATACATCGATGGTTTTTAATAACCTCAAAGGTTATTTCCAATGAATTATTATTTCCAATCACAATCAATCATTAAAGAACATTAAAATAACAAACACCGTTATTAGATTGATTGTTCTACATCATATTAGCTTCTATGATGGATATTATAGTTCTTCAAATAAATTAATGAATGTTGAAGGAAATGTTTTTTTGAATAATAGAGTTCCGAAAGAACGAGATGGAGTAAAATACCTTAATATCACTGACCTAGAAAATATTTTTTATTTGGGGATCCATCACCACTTCACAAATATACAGATAAAAAGAATACAAGGAATCTACCCTCTATCAAGGGAGATCAAATAGATCAAATATGACATTCCATAGAGTATATACCATATCAATGCTTAGGAATGGGTGATTAGAATCTTCCTTATATTGGATAAGGATAAATTATCCTAAGAACAATGAGACTCCACAACACTGTAAAATATTATCCATTTTTAAATGATGAAGATAAACCCTCTATATTAAAGTAAAATGTTAGGGATTAATCCATGATTTATTAATGTGATTTAATAAATAAAAATTCATTTTTGAGTTTATAACACTATGAAAATAGAAGATATTAATCTTAAGAATACTATTATTGTCTAGTTACCATATAATATTGTAAAAATCTAAAATAAAGGTATATAAACTGATAATATTTTCTAAATCCTCTTAAATGTGGGGCTATGTTTCAAAATAATAATTAATAGTGAAGTGAAATACCCAAGAGGATTCTATTTTATTAAATTCTATAATAAGTTCTGTTCTTTTCCAATTTTTAATTTATAATTTTTATGAGGAGTTTTTAGGATATCCTGTGAGAATGGGTCATGATATTCTAGTTGAAACATTTAAATGTTGTCCAAATTGAGGAGCCTATATTTGTAATTTTTTTCTTTATCCTGTACATAAATATATCTCTGAGAAATACAAGGTTAAATGGATTTTTGTTGATGAGGTTCCAGCTGAACCATGTTTCCAAATATTCATTAAAAAAATTTATTTATTGATAACAATACCACAATTAGTAATCAAATAACAACATTTTTTTTCTTGGTTATTGAAAACATAATCCATTAAATAATAGTATTGCTCAAATTGTTTTGCAAGTATTGATATTCTTTATCATCCCATGATTCCATTTATTAACCATGAAAGAGTACACCAGTTTTGAAACAATTATGAAGCTATAAAGACACACTCTTACCCCCAAAGAGATGGAGTTACCTTTCTAAGAATATAGATAGATTTTAATTTGATTTAAAAAATCATTGAAATAATGAGATTTTGGTCTTCCCCAAAATATAGGGATTCTAAGACAACTGAAGGGAAAAGTCCCCCCTCTGATCTCTAAATCATCAAATACATTTAAATTTATGACCAAATAAAATATTTTCCCAACATAAAAATAATACTTTTACTAACTGATAAATTAATCTGAAATTGTCTCATAATGGTTAAGAATCTATTTGGAAACTCTGATTCTTCTCTTACTACATTGTAGAAAAAGAAACAGATCATCATTACATTAAAGATGATATAAAGTCATAAGAGACCCATAGGCTTGTATTGGATTTAGTATTATTTGATCAACCAGATGGGTTATAATCCTAGTGGGGTAGTCTTTAGAAATTGAGAAGAGAATTGCTGAAAGGGGATCCCCCTAACTAACTCCTTTTGAACAATTGAAATAAACTTTTGGTGACCCATTAATCATATCCAAAATATGAGTAATGCGAAAAATGCACTTCACACAACAAAAAAGTGCAGTAGAACCAAATATTTTTAACACTTTAAATATGAAATTATAATTCATGATGTCATAGGATTTCCTCATATCAAATTTATGGGATTTTTTTCACCTATGGTGGGATTTATGAGAATATTGGCACACACTGTAGTGGTGGAAATGCACTATTGAATACACCTACATTTAATAAAACCAAATTGATTCCAAGAGATGTTTATTTAGTGATTGAATCCAACTAAAAGGAAAGAATATTTATAATGATTTTCTGGATAGAGATAACAACAAAAATGGATTGCAAGGGTGAATCTCACAATCATTTTCATCTTCTCAAATCCATGAGTGAAATTAGGAATTGAGCCCTCGAGGAATGCTTCCTATAATAAAGAATGGGAAAAAATAATTAAAATATCCACATGAATGATGTCCAAATACTTTTGGATGAAAAAATTAGTGAATCCATCTCGGACAGGAGCACTACCAGAGTTGAGATAGAAACTAGATTCCCTGATCACAAATTCATGAGGGACATTGAATCCTATTACTTATGCCCAGAATGGAGAAATGGTTAAAATGTAATCAACTATTTCTAGGAAAACATTCCTAGGTAAAGATATTCCAAGACCACATCCACTTTTATTTTACCCATAGAGAGTTTATTTCTAGGACTATGAAAACACCGTTATATTTCCAAAACTGTGAAACATTTTAAAATGATTTTATTTGAAATCAAATTTGGAAAATTATTCTTACAATAAAATAAAAAAAATACAAATCATAATAATGATTAAAAGATAATAATCACAATATAATAATTATCAAATCACCTTTAATAATACCAACGTGATCAAGGGGAATTAATTTAGTAAATATATCAACTAGTTTATGGTTGGTGCAAAACATTTAAGAATAATATCACCCCTTTGAAAGAAATATCATTTAAAACTGCGTCCCAATGAAATGTTCCTAATCTAAGAGCATTGGATAGGATTTTCATAGAAACTAGTCACACTAGTGTGGTCATAATTTATAGGGAAAATAGAAAATATTATCTTAAAGTATATATTATTATATTTCATCTAAATAAATTTATCATAATAACTCAGAGTGACCATGTGTCTCACTTCATCTATATAAAGATAAACATTGTTTTTCTTCATATTACTCTCTGAAATGTGGGATTTTACTAGTAGTTGATGTGTTCACATAAGACTTTTCAAATCTAGTTTCATCCTCAAAAAATTAGAATTTGAAAAAATGTATGTTAAAAATATATTTCCTTAGGATAAACTAATTCATGTTTTTTAGATCCTTTCATATAATG
The DNA here is from genome assembly GCA_963277665.1 of Viscum album. Classification (NCBI taxonomy): domain Eukaryota; kingdom Viridiplantae; phylum Streptophyta; class Magnoliopsida; order Santalales; family Viscaceae; genus Viscum; species Viscum album. The sequence continues at coordinate 742,482,886 of OY728155.1, read as the reverse complement.
AAATATTATTTTTAAATATTTTTAGGGATATTGTTTAGAATTTGATTTAAAGTGGGTATAAAGTCATACACTAAACACGATTTCCAGATATTTCAATGTATAATAATGTAGATTTATAATAATACTTCGATAAATATTACTATTGACACAGTGGATGACTTCATTCAATATTATATTACAAGTTATACTTACGAGAGACCTAATATCCTCAGTACGATCTAATCTAAACTTATTTATTATTTCATTAGATTATTTATTTTGGTTTAAAAAAATTTTAATACTAATTTTGGGAAAATTGAAAAACAATAAATAATTTGAGTTCTGCCATAAAACTCATTTCAAAAAATATTGTAACGACCCGACCCTAGTTTCCCAGATTCGGTGCATTATTACATAACATTTGCATGATCACATGAAAGATCAAATCTCGAAAGATCGATTGGTTTAGTAGCCTTGGAAACACTAGATATATTCACAAGTCTTACATTACATCATAAAATGAAAAACTACTACAACAACATATTGTCTCCATAATCCACACTCATATCCCCACATAATATCCCTGCAGGTCATTCATAATTTACTTCTTCACTTCCTGGGAGAAATAAAACATAGAAAAGGGGTGAGCTCAAATGCCCAGTAAGGATAACAATATAGCGGAACATTCAAAATAAGCATAAACATTTAAGGCAATGCATTACTAAAACAAAAGCCGTTTAAACTTGAACTTCAACATAGTTTGGAAAAAGTAAAATGAAATAATGCCATTTACTTGTTCACGTGGATATTCTACTAATCGAATAATCACATGCAATATCAATAACCACTTTCATAATGTTGGAATGCATAATGCCAGACTATCATAACCACATAGCCAAGGCCTTGTGCCAAAACTACAAATAATATTTTTTCAAGGCCTTGTGCCAAGACACTAGTTTGTCTCATGAGACCTACCGATGCATCGAGGAGCTATATCGGGCTCCACCCGTCACATATTAAGTCCAATGCATTCCCATATGAAAAGGTTTAAACATAACATAAACATTCGTATTAAAACTAGCATACGAAATGTCAATACATTCACCATAAACTATGAATGGTATAAAAATAGCAAATCCACAGTCAAACATATCACAAAACCTTCAATACAATATAGAAGTTTTGTATCATAATAATTCAACTTCAAATAATCTTAAAATCCATCAAAGGATGTTGACATAGATGAAATCAAAAATTCTTTTTAAAGAAATATCTCCTTTTATTTTGAAATCATTTAAGATCCATATAAAATAAAACATTTTCTTTGAAAATATTCTTATAAGCTTGTAAGGGAAGCTTTGAAGATTTTATAACGGCGGAAAATAGCCGCACCTACCGTATAAGTTAAAAAAACATTCTTACCTTAATTCTGTCGAAAAGGTTAAAAAGGACCTTGTTTTGAAAACGACAGAAAGATTCCTTTACAATCCTCTTATAAAAAGTCAAAAAAGGGTATAAATGACTTTAAACCATATTCTTGTAAATAATAAATATGTTTTGAAATACATTTCGAAGAAACATGGATGTGGAGATAAAGAAATCCCAGTAGATTATTACGTATAAACAACCTCGGATAATGAAGAGATTATGAAATAACCCTTACCTTGTACTTTTACTTGGTTGGGGTAGGTTAACCTCCTGTATAATGGTGAAATAATTGTTATTAAATTATACAATAATCATATACATTAATATGATATCATATATGATCTTATAATATTGATTTGATAATAATATCTTAGTATTATCGTTGTTTCGGGTGTTAACTTACTTGTTTTCTTTTATATGTTTTGTTACGTAAGACATATTTTTAAAGGATAGGTCTTATATTATTCATATCCAGAATGATATCAAGTCCTTAAACATCATTTTTAAATCATCAAATGATAATTATACTTGAATGGATACGATGGAGAATGAATCTCATCGCGTTCGTGGAGACGGTAGTCCGTACGTACGCACGAGCGACAATATCATTCTTTTGATATTAAACTAATATATAAATGGATGGTATATCATATATACAGAATCATTAACATGTTATATTTATTATTTACATGAGTTACACATCATTATTATACCCATCCAAATAATATTATATTGAATAACAATTACACCACGATGTGGAGATGGTAAGCCGTACGTACGCACGTATGGTGACATGTTATTCAAAGGGTGGATAGAATACTGAATATGGTTGTACCATATTTATAATAACATCACAGTATATATATGATACTGGATTTATTATTTTAGAATGGTAACAACAAAGGAAGAAGAAGTGGAAGAAGAAATGAACTTAGAAAAGGGTGGTGAAATCATTACCTCTTCTTCGGGTTCTTCCTTTTGATTTGATCAAAATGGCTCTTTAGGTTGGCTTTCTGATCAAACTAAGGCCCCTAGGTTGTATTGAGGGATGTTGGGAGAGTATTTGGGAAGAGTTTGTCCGAACCAAAAAGCTTTGAAGGTGTGAAGAAATGAGAAGGAGGAGTGCCCTTTTATAAGAGGGGTGATGGGCACCTTTGGAAAAGCTAGAGATATAAGTTTATAATAAATTCATATTCGGTTTACAATGGCTCCAAAGTTTACTATTACAATTTTAAGGTGGGGATGGGTCGAAGACAACTCAACCAATATAATTTAGACAGGTTTGGGTACTTATATTAACCTTATCTTTAAGTATTAACTCTAAGTTAATTAGTTTCACTTTTACAATGTCTGTTTGTATTTTTATATAATATGGTTAATAAACATACTATATACATCCAAGAGACCCCCAAGTGGTCCATTAATGATGAACCTATCATGATATAAGTTTGTTGGCCGAACCTTAGATTTTTAGGAATTTAATATCAATTAATAATATAATATTTGTTTTAAGAACTCTTTTATGTCAATTTTGACACTATTCAATAGTTGATTTTTGTGAAACTCATAACAGATTGATTACTTCGAAAAAAGTAAATTAAATAAATACTAATATATCATATTATCCTAGAAAATTAGTTTAATTCATTAAAAGTTTCATATTATATTAATTTGGGTATTTATAATATCAATTAATTTAATTGTTCACTATTTTAGTAATTACTGCATCATCATTGTGTCATTAATAAAATAAATTATTTAATGTCTAAAAATTATGAATAAAATATAATTATGTAGGAAATCTTTTTATCTTTCTAATTAATATTTATTATCTGAAATACCACATATATAACCCTATGTAAATATTGTTTTTCTAAAAGATATATGCTTGTGTCATTTTTGTATTCATCTTAACTTAATTAAAATAAAGTGTCCCTATCTCCTACAAGTGGAACCATGGGGTCCCCAAATCGACCCAAAGATTCCTATGGTCGAACATGTATCAACCAATAAGGCTAGGACACGTTTTAGGGTAATTTAGTATTATTATAATATTATTTTTTTAACCCTTATTTACCAGATTTACCCTTAACCATGTTAAATAAAATATTTACCACAATAATTATTCAAAATTTATAAAAATAAAAGTTACCTATTTACACAATTTGGACATACTGATTCCAAATTTGGAATCCATTTTTCTAAATTCAAAACACATAAGTGGCAGAAATTAATTTAAAATTAATTCCCGCTGTCAAAACAAAAAGCGTGTTTTTAAGAGATAATAACTATCAAAAGATTGACACTTGTTTATGTTCGTTTTAATTGTACAATTATGTCCAATGACCAAAATTATATTAAATGGTAAAAATATATTCTAAATATACTTTAAAACCACTCAAATTAATAATTTATCACTATTAATTAATTTGATTAAAAAAGTTGTTTTTAATTAAAATTTAGTAATTTTCACTATTCATGAAAATATGAAAGTTATCCGAAATGTACCAAAATTTCACCTTAGGCTAAATTCGATATTCCAAATCCAAAAATGAAGTCCATTTTGAAATATAAAATATATATAATTTCAAAAAGTAGGTATTACTATTCATAACGGCTAGTTTGATTGGTTATGGTGTGTTAGAACTCGGTGTTGCGTACAACACACGCTTTCACATTATTCAAAGAGAAGCGTACCGTAGAAGCTTGTGGTGTTACATTCTCCCCTCCTTAAAATAATTTAATCCTCGAAATTTCTATAATACTATCTCATGAAAAGACTCGGGTGGTTCTTCATCATAAGTTCCTCGGGTTCCCACGTTGCCTCTTCCATCTTATGGTTTCTCCACAAAACTTTTACCAGACGCGTCGTCCGGTTTCTCAGTACTTGTTCTCTCGTATCAAGAATCCTGACGGGCTCTTCACAATAGGAAAGATCGGGTTCCAGTTCTAATTCCTCATAGGTGAGTACATGCGTTGGATAAGGCATGTATTTCCTCAACAGAGATACGTGGAACACATCGTGAACTTTGGAGAGACTTGGCGGCATTGCCAATCGGTAAGCTACAACCCCAATTCGCTCTAGAATTTCGAAGGGTCCGATGTACCTGGGAATCAATTTACCTTTCTTACCAAAATGTATGACTACCTTCCATGGAGATACCTTCAGGAAAACATGATCACCGACTTGAAATTCCAAATCCTTCATTCGATTATCGGCATAGCTCTTCTGCCTACTTTGAGATGCTCTGATGTGATTTTGGATTACCTTCACCTTTTCCATCGTTTCCTCCACCAGTTCTGGGCCTACAAGTTTTCTTTCACCAACGTCAACCCAACAGGTTGGTGTACGACATCTCTTTCCGTATAACGCTTCATATGGTGCCATCTGAATACTCGAATGGAAGCTATTGTTATAGGAAAATTCTACCAGTGGTAAATATTGATCCCACATACCCTGAAAATCAAGTGAGCAAGATCTCAACATGTCTTCTAAGGTCTGAATAGTCCGTTTTGATTGTCCGTCTGTCTGAGGGTGGTAAGAAGTGCTCAAATAAAGTTCAGTATCAAGGGATTTCTGAAGACTTTTCCAAAATCCTGAAGTAAAACGGGGATCACGATCAGAAAAAATTGATAGGGGTACTCCATGAAGTCTCACAACTTCATTAATATATAGTCTTGCTAGAAGTTATAGGGGTAGATCTTCTCTTATAGCAAGAAAATGTGCTGACTTGGTAAGAGGATCAACAATAACCCATATTTCATCATTCCTTCTAGGATTCTTTGGTAGCCCCATGACAAAGTCCATCTTAATATTGTCCCATTTCCACTCCGGTATGGGAAGAGGTTGCATGAATCCTCCAGGCTGTTGCCTTCCAGCTTTCACTTGTTGACAAACCATACATCTTGACACAAAATCAGCAGTCTCCCTCTTCATGTTGTCCCACCAAAAATGTTCCTTCAAATCTCTATACATTTTGGTGCTCCCAGGGTGTATAGAGAAATCGGAACTATGAGCATCATCCAGCAATTCCCTTTTTAGATCAGGTAAATCGGGAACACAAAGTCTCTTCCCGAATTTGAAAATTCCATCTTCATACACAAAGTCTCTCAATCTCCCATCATTTACAGCTTTAATCTTCTTTTAGAATTCTTCATCATCGGTCTGAGAACTCTTAATCCTTTCTAGTAAAGATGGTTTGGAAACCATTTGAAAAAGCATTGATGTTTCACCTTCCCTGGTTATTCCCATGTCCATCTTCACTCGATTCATGAAAATTGGATCCCTTTCAATTCTCATATTGTTCAAAACTCCATGGTCTTTTCTGCTCAAAGAATCTGCCACTTTGTTTGCTTTCCCCGGGTGGTAGTGTATCGTGCAATCATAATCCTTGAGTAATTCAAGCCATCTCCTTTGCCTCATGTTGAGTTCTTTTTGTGAGAAAATATACTTCAAACTCTTGTGATCAGTATAAATCTCACATTTTTCACCATAGAGGTAGTTCCTCCATATCTTCAAAGAAAAGATCACAGCTACTAACTCGAGATCATGAGTAGGATAGTTTTGTTCATGAATTTTCAACTGTCGTGATGCATAGGCAACAACTCTATCATTCTGCATAAGGAAACAACCAAGTCCTTTCTTCAATGCATCACTATAAATAACGAACCCATCATTCCCCGATGGTAGAGTCAATATAGGAGCATTGACTAATCTTTTCTTCAGTTCTTCAAAACATTCTTCACATGCTTTTGTCCAAACAAATTTAACCCCTTTACGTGTGAGCTTCATTAATGGGTTAGCCAATCGGGCAAAATTCTGGACGAAACATCGATAATAACCTGCCAAACCAATAAAACTGTGTACCTCAGTTATACTCATAGGTGCTGGCCATTCTTGGATTGCCTTGGTCTTAGAAGGATCAACAGAGATTCCATCTTTAGAGACAATATGGCCAAGAAAAGAAATCTCATGAAGCCAGAATTCACATTTGCTAAACTTCCCATATAATTCATGCCTCCTCAGAGTCTTCAAGATAATGCGCAAGTGATTTTCATGATCTTCGTAGGTTTTGGAGTATACCAAGATATCATCAATAAATACCACCACAAATTCATCGAGATACTCCCTGAAAACTCTATTCATCAGATCCATGAATACAGAGGGTGCATTAGTCAATCCAAACGGCATTACAGTAAACTCGTAATGCCCGTACCTGGTTCGAAATGATGTCTTCGGAATTTCTTCCTTCTTCACACACAACTGATGGTATCCAGATCGAAGTTCAATCATTGAAAAGTATTGAGCTCTATGCAGTTGGTCAAATAAATCATCAATGCGATGTAGGGGATACTTGTTCTTTATCGTTATAGCATTGATCTCCCTGTAGTCGATACATAACTTCATAGATCCATCTTTCGTTTTAACAAAAAGAACCGGGGATCCCCATGGAGAAACACTAGGGCGAATAAATCCCTTATTACTCAATTCCTCTAGTTGTTTCTTTTAGTTCGACTAACTCTACAGTGGCCATTCTATAAGGCGTCTTCGATATAGGCCTTGATCCAGGAATCAAATCAATGGAAAACTCAACTTCTCGTTCTGGAGGATGTCCAGGTAAATCTTCAGGAAATACATCTAAAAATTCATTCACAACAGGTAAATCCTCTATTTGAACATTCCTTTCCTCACCCGCAGTTATTTCATTCTCTTCCTCCCCAATAATTGAATTTAGTTGAGCTATTGAGGGTGGATCTAAATAAGAATTAGGTGGTGACGATTCTGCTCTAAAGATAAGGTGTTCCTTATCATTATCATCAAGAAACATAACCTCGTTCTTCTTACAATAAATCTTCGCATCATAGTCCGAAATCCAGTCCATACCGAGGATTATATCAAACTCAATCATAGGTATGACGATGAGATCAGCAGATAAATAAAATTTATGTGCTCTAATGGGGACTGATTCACAAAATTTTGTTGCAATGATACTTCCCTTAGGAGTTTTAACTGACAACTCCCTTGTTAAATCAAATTTGAAATATCTAATTTTCTTAGAAAACTGGGAAGATATGAAACAATGCGACGATCCAGAGTCAAATAATGTATTTTCTAAACTTGAGGGAACCAATAAATTACCTGCCACCACGTCTTTTGGAGCTTCTACCTCTGCAGTAGTGATAGCATAAGCCTGGCCTTGATCCCTTGGCCTTTTCTGAGGTAATTTCTCCTGACGGTTAGGACATGAATTTGCATAATGCCCCATCTCCATGCAATTGTAGCACTGAACGTTGGTAGATTCCTTCTTCCCCTTGCAATCACGAGCTCGGTGACCTTTTTCACCACACTTGTAACAGACTCCCATTCCCTTCAAGCAAGTACCAGGATGTTTCTTCCCGCATTTACCACAAGATGGATATTCAACCTTTCCCTTCTTCCCCTTATTTCCATTCCCAGATTGATCATCAGGTCTCTTCTTCTCTTTCTTTGCTTTAAAGTCATAAGACTTAGGGAATTTCTTTTCGGTCTTGATAGCACATGAGACAATGTCTTCGTACGATGAAAAGGATTGTGAGACTAATGCTCGACAGAGAAATGGTTTTTACCCATCAAAGAAATGATCAATCATACTTCTTGGGTTGCGAATATAATCTCCAGCATACCTCGCTAACCTTGTAATGTTAGCCTCATAATTTGTGACATTCTCATCCTCCTTTTGTCTCAGACTCAGAAATTGCCTTTCCATATCTGCTCGATGGTCGTGAGGAAAGTATTTTTCTAAAAACAGATCTTTGAACTCCCTCCATTCCATATTTGATACTTCATCATCTTCCTTCATATTTTGAATCAATGACCACCATTGATCAGCATCTCCAGTGAGGCGGTAAACTGCCATGATAACTTTTTTCCTTTCACTGCTCCCCAAAGCCTGAAATATTTTCTCTAGGGAAAATATCAATTGCTCAGCTAGTAAGGGATTTGTACTCCAATTGAACATTGGTGGTTGTTGGCTCATGAATCGATCTAAAATTGATCATCCACGCTGCGGATCAGGGTGCTCCATACGGGTAAGGTTATTATTCATAACCTGAGTAAGTTGTCCCAGTATGGTGATTAGCTGATCGGCTCCAGTTGCATCACCAGCTCCACTATAATTATCTTGAGCAGGAGGGAAATCCCTATATGGAGTGCGTGCATTGATACATTTTCCATTTCTTCCACTAGGCGCCATTTCTAAACAATGGCATAAACTAGATCAGTTTCTGAATCAAAATACATAATCCCATACTTATAAAACACTTAACATAAATTGAACTATTTATGGATATAATCCATAATCATAAAAATGTTTTCTTTGAGGAATTATATACTCATAAACCCTTCATAATGATTTGTAAAGAAAATGAGAGTTATCCTAAGCATATCCCCTGGGAGTGTCGTAACCAAGAGTGCAGCAAAGCCCGTTGTCGTGCACCAGTTCCCGTTCGAGTCTAGCTCAAAGCGGTGTTTTCGGGTTTTACCCCTAGGTACATCTGTGCCAGAGCCGCCTCTACCTACTCGTATCCATACAGGGATGTATTGCTCGGAAAACTCACAAAATCTCTACAATACCAAAATTCTAGGAAGTTCTTCTATATAATCCTCAAAGTTCATATTAGGTTTACGTGCTCTAATAAGAGTTTATCTAAATCTAGCTTCCAAGGTTTGTACTAAACTTCCTCTGATACCAACTGTAACGCCCCGACCCCAGTTGCCCAGAGTCGGTGCATTATTACATAACATTGGCATGATCACAAGAAAGATCAAATCTCGAAAAATTGATTGTTTTAGTAGCCTTGGAAACACTAGATATATTCATAAGTCTTACATTACATCATAAAAAGAAAAACTACTACAACAAGATATTGTCTCCATAATCCACACTCATATCCCCACATAATATCCCTGCAGGTCATTCATAATTTACTTCTTCACTTCCTGGGAGAAATAAAACATAGAAAAGGGGTGAGCTCAAATGCCCAGTAAGGATAACAATATAGCGGAACATTCAAAACAAGCATAAACATTTAAGGCAATGCATTACTAAAACAAAAGCCTTTTAAACTTGAACTTCAACATAGTATGGAAAAAGTAAAATGAAATAATGCCATTTACTTGTTCACATGGATATTCTACTAATCGAATAATCACATGCAATATCAATAACCACTTTCATAATGTTGGAATGCATAATGCCAGACTATCATAACCACATAGCCAAGGCCTCGTGCCAAGACTACAAATAAGATTTTGTCAAGGCCTTGTTCCAAGACACTAGTTTGTCTCATGAGACCTACCGATGCATCGAGGAGCTATAGCGGGCTCCACCCGTCATATATTAAGTCCAATGCATTCCCATATGAAAAGGTTTAAACATAACATAAACATTCGTATTAAAACTAGCATACGAAATGTCAATACTTTCACCATAAACTATGAATTGTATAAAAATCGCAAATCCACAGTCAAACATATCACAAAACCTTCAATACAATATAGAAGTTTTGTATCATAATAAATCAACTTCAAATAATCTTAAAATCCATCAAAGGATTTTGACATAGATGAAATCAAAAATTCTTTTTAAAGAAATATCTCCTTTTATTTTGAAATCATTTAAGATCCGTATAAAATAAAACATTTTCTTTGAAAATATTCTTATAAGATTGTAAGGGAAGATTTGAAGATTTTATAACGGTGGAAAATATCCGCACCCGCCGTATAAGTTAAAAAAACATTCTTACCTTAATTCTGTCGAAAAGGTTAAAAAGGACCTTGTTTTGAAAACGATGGAAAGATTCCTTTATAATCCTCTTATAAAAAGTCAAAAAAGGGTATAAATGACTTTAACCCATATTCTTGTAAATAATAAATATGTTTTGAAATAAATTTCGAAGAAACATGGATGTGGATGATAAAGAAATCCCAGTAGATTATTACGTATAAACAACCTCGGATAATGAAGAGATTGTGAAATAACCCTTACCTTGTACTTTTCCTTGGTTGGGGTAGGTTAACCTCCTGTATAATGGTGAAATAATTTTTATTAAATTATACTATAATCATATACATTAATATGATATCATATATGATCTTTTAATATTGATTTGATAATAATATCTTAGTATTATCGTTGTTTCGGGTGTTAACTTACTTGTTTTCTTTTATATGTTTTGTAACGTAAGACATGTTTATAAAGGATAGGTTTTATATTATTCATATCCAGAATGATATCAAGTCCTTAAACATCATTTTTAAATCATCAAATGATAATTATACTTTAATGGATACGATGGAGAATGAATCTCATCGCGTTCGTGGAGACGGTAGTCCGTACGTACGCACGAGCGACAATATCATTCTTTTGATATTAAAATAATATATAAATGGATGGTATATCATATATACAGAATCATTAACATGTTATATTTATTATTTACATGAGTTACACATCATTATTATACCCATCCAAATAATATTATATTGAATAACAGTTACACCACGACGTGGAGACGGTAAGCCGTACGTACGCACGTATGGTGACATATTATTCAAAGGGTGGATAGAATACTGAATATGGTTGTACCATATTTATAATAACATCACAGTATATATATGATACTGGATTTATTATTTTATAATGGTAACAACAAAGGAAGAAGAAGTGGAAGAAGAAATGAACTTAGAAAAGGGTGGTGAAATCATTACCTCTTCTTCGGGTTCTTCCTTTTGATTTGATCAAAAGGGCTCCTTAGGTTGGATTTATGATCAAACTAATGCCCCTAGGTTTTAGTTAGGGAAGTTGGGAGAGTATTTGGGCAGAGTTTGGCCGAACCAAAAGGCTTTGAAGGTGTGATGAAATGAGAAGGAGGAGTGACCTTTTATAAGAGGGGTGAGGGGCACCTTTGGAAAAGCTAGAGATATTAGTTTATAATAAATTCATATTCGGTTTCCAGTGGCTCCAAAGTTGACTATTCAAATTTTAAGGTGGGGATGGGTCGAAAACAACTCAACCAATAGAATTTAGACAGGTTTGGGTACATATATTAACCTTATCTTTAAGTATTAACTCTAAGTTAATTAGTTTCACTTTTACAATGTCTCTTTGTATTTTTATATAATATGGTTAATAAACTTACTATATACATCCAAGAGACCCCCAAGTGGTCCGTTAATGATGAACCTATCATTATATAATTTTTTTGGCCGAACCTTAGATTTTTAAGAATTTAATATCAATTAATAATATAATATTTGTTTTAAGAACTCTTTTATGTCAATTTTGACACTATTCAATAGTTGATTTTTGTGAAACTCATAACAGATTGATTACTTTGAAAAAAGTAAATTAAATAAATCCTAATATATCATATTATCCTAGAAAAGTAGTTTAATTCATTAAAAGTTTCATATTATATTTATTTGGGTATTTATAATATCAATTAATTTAATTTTTCACTATTTTAGTAATTACTGCATCATCATTGTGTCATAAATAAAATAAATTATTTAATGTCTAAAAATTATAAATAAAATATACTTATGTAGGAAATATTTTTATCTTTCTAATGAATATTTATTATCTGAAAGCCAACATATATAACCCTATGTAAATATTGTTTTTCTAAAAGATATATGCTTGTGTCATTTTTGTATTCATTTTAACTTAATTAAAATAAAGTGTCCTTATCACCTACAAGTGGCACCATGGGGTCCCCAAATCGACCCAAAGATGCCTATGGTCGAACATGTATCAACCAATAAGGCTAGGACACATTTTAGTGTAATTTAGTATTATTATAATATTATTTTTTAACCCTTATTTACCAGATTTACCCTTAACCATGGTAAATAAAATATTTACCACAATAATTATTCAAAATGTCTAAAAATAAAAGTTACCTATTTACACAATTTGGATATAATGATTCCAAATATGGAATCCATTTTTCTAAATTCAAAACACAGAAGTGGCATAAATTAATTTAAAATTAATTCCCGCTGTCAAAACAAAAAGCGTGTTTTTAAGAGATAATAACTATCAAAAGATTGACACTTGTTTATGTTCGGTTTAATTGTAAAATTATGTCCAATGACCAAAATTATATTAAATGGTAAAAATATATTCTAAATATACTTTAAAACCACTGAAATTCATAATTTATCACTATTAATTATTTTGATCAAAAAAGTTGTTTTTAATTAAAATTTAGTAATTTTCACTATTTATCAAAATATGAAAGTTATCCGAAATGTACCAAAATTTCACCTTAGGCTAAATTCGATATTCCGAATCCAAAAATGAAGTCCATTTTGAAATATAAAATATATATAATTTCAAAAAGTAGTTATTACTATTCATAACGGCTAGTTTGATTGGTTATGGTGTGTTAGAACTCGGTGTTGCGTACAACACACGCTATCACATTATTCAATGAGAAGCGTACCATAGAAGTTTGGGGTGTCACCAATATTATTCATTTAATCAGAAAATTAGTGTATATTGTTTATTTAGTTGAGTTGTAGATAACAACCTCTATAGAAATTTGAATGATTAACATGTCATTTGAATTTTTTTTGAGAAAAAAGTGTAATTATTTTCCCATTTTAGTATCATTTGATAAAAAAGATTTATTTAACCGGTCATTCCAGGATTTATGATCTTATTTTCAGTAATTTAGGTATTTAGTTAATTGTATTATAGAATTTATAAATTTTTTATTTTCAAAACTCAGTGGTTGGTCCGTATAAATATTTTCATAAATAAAAATGTTTAGAAAATAAAAATTTTCATCTACTTGAAATAATTAAAAAATAAAATGAGGGTTGAAAGATAAATGGATTATAAAGGATTATAGTCCAGAAAACCATGTAAATGTTTAACCATAATCATTACCTTCTTCTTCGATATTTTAACACCTCGACCCTAGTTACCCAGAGTCGATGCATTCTTACATAACATTGGCATGATCACAAGGGATCAAATCCTGAATGACCGATCTGTTTAGTAGCCTTGGAAGTACAAGATACATACATAAGTTTTAATTTACATTATTAAATAAAATGCAGCAAAATTGTGTCTCCTTTTAACAAATTTATCTCCCTTGGACTGTCCTTGCATGTTTTTCATAATATTCTTATTTATATCCTGGAAAAAATAAAACATATAAAGGGGTGACCTTAGAATCTCAATAAGGATAATAATATAGCGGAAACATTAATAAATAAGCATAAAAATTTAAGGAAATGTATAAGACTAAAACACAACCTTTTTAAACCTAAACATCACCATAATGTGGAAAATTTAAATTTAATAATTACGTTTACTTATTCTAATGGATATTCTACTAGTCAAATAATAACATGTAATATCAATATCATAGGGATGAAATGCATAATAGCAGACTACATAACCATATAGTAAATCCCATGTGCGAAGTCTATAAATAATATTTTGTCAAGGCCTTGTGCCAAGACACTAGTTAGTCTCATGAGACCTACCGATGCATCGAGGAGAAGTAGTGGGATCCACCCGTCACTTACTAAGTGTAATGAATTCCTCATTTGAGAAGGTTGAAACCTAACATAAACATTCATAATAAAAGTAGCATATGAAATTTTAATACTTTAACCATAAACCATGAATGGTATAAAAATAACACATCCATAGACAAACATATCATGGAACCTTCAATACAATATGGTAGATTGTATCATAATAAATCAACTTCAAACAAATGTAAAATCAATCAAAGGATGTTGACATAGATGAAATCAAATCTATTTGAGAGAAATATATCTTATTATTTTTAATTAATTTTAATGTACCATAATAATAAAATAAAATTTTTATATTTAAAATACTATTATAATATTTAAAGGGAATCTTCAAAGGTGTTACAATGGAAGGAATTTTCCTCACCCGCCATATAAGTTAAAAAAACATTCTTTCTTTAATTTTGTTGAAAAGGCCATAAAGGACTTTATTTGGAAAATTATAGAGTGATTCATTTATAAAAATTATAAATATAATAAAATAAGGGTATAAATTAATTTAACCCATTGTCTAGGAAATAGTAAAAATGTTTTTAAATACATTTTTAAGAAACCCAGATGTGAATGATAAAGAGGTCCTACTAGATACTCACGTATAAACATCCACAGATAATGAAGTGATTGTTGAATTAACCATTACTTTATACTTATCCTATGTCTAGGTTATGTTAAACTCTGATATAATTGTTAATTCATTGTTATTAAATTATACAAGAACCTAATACATAAATATGATATCATATATGATCTTCTAATATGGATTTGTTAATAATATTTCAGTACTATCATTGTTTCGGGTGTTAACGGATTCATTTTCTTTTATAAGATTTGTTACATAAGACATGTTTGTTATGTGTAAGATGTATTTTATTCATATCCAGAGTGATATTATGTTCTTAAACAATATTTTTAATCATAAAATGAAAATTATTTTGGATGGTTATGATGGGGAATAAATTTCATCGTGCTCGTGCAGATGGTAATATGTACGTGCGCACAAGCAACAATATCATTCTACTGATGGTTAAATTGTATGTAATAGTATTTTATATCATATCTACCAAATAATTAACATGTTAAATTTCTTATTTATATCATTTAAACTCATTATTATACCCATCCAAATAATGATGTGTTTGAATAACAAACTACACCACGACGTGGAGACGGTAAACTGTACGTACGCACGTATAGAGACTTGTTATTCATAGGATGGGTAGAATAATTAATATGGTTGTACCATATTTATAATGACATAATATTTTTAATAAGGTATAGCTGTTATTATTTTTTCATGGAAACAACAATTAAATACGAAGTGATAAAGAAAATAACTTTGAAAGAGGTGGTGAAATTATTATCTCTTCTTCGGGTGTTTCATTTTTAAGTTGATCCAAAGGTCACCTTAGGTCAGTTTTATGATCAAAGTAAGGCCTATAGGTCAAATTAAGGGTAGTGGGGAGAATAGTGGAATAGGTTTTGGCCAATAAAAATGGCTTTGGAGGTGTGATTTTGAGAGAAAAAAATGTACCCTTTTATTAGGGAGGTAAGGTTCACTTTAGGAAAATCTTGAAATATTAATTTATTCTACAATAATATTCGGTTTATAATGTCTAAAAAATGATTTATTTCGAGGATTAGGTGGGGATGGGTCGATAAACACTCAACCAATAAGTTTTATAATGTTTAAGGTCACCACATTAACCTTATCTTTTAGATTCTACTCTTAGATAAACAGTTTAACTTTTACCATATATTATTGTATTATTATAATAAATTGTTAATAAACTTACTATAAAAATCCCAGATAACACAAAGTGGTTCATTATTTATATATCTAAACTTATCTATGTCCTTTTTCAAAACTTTATATTTTTAGTAATATTATATCAATTAATAATATAGTATTTTTTTGAAAAACTCATTTATGTCAATTTTGACACTATTTGGTATTTTGTTTTTTTGAAAGTCGTAAAAACATTATAACATCAAAAAAATTTATTTAATAAACCCTAAAATGTCATATTAATCTATAAAATTCTTGTAATTAATTAAAATTTTCAATTTACATTTATTTGGATATTTATAATATCAATTATTCTAATCATTCTTTAATATGGTAATTATTGCTTCATCATTGTATCATAAATAAATTTAATTAAATAATGTATAAAAATAATAAATAAAATATTTTTATGTAGGAAATATTTTTATATTTTTAATGAATATTTATATTCTAATTTATCTAATGTGTAACACTATATTGAGAATGTTTTAGTTATGAACATTTTAATTTAACACTTTTAACTCTTCTTTAAATAAAATAATAATAACTGTCCTCATCTAATCCAATTAGACCCAAAGGATCATATTTTATTTCTATGATTGTTTTTGATAGAATTAAACTTATATAATAGAATTAGGACACGTGTTTGGGTAATTATAAAATCATTTTTTACCTTTAATTTTTATATTTACTTTTAACCGTGGTAAAAAAAGTCAAAATATACTATTCCACAAAAATTATTTTCATCTTATTGAACTATATTATATTTAATGATTCCAACCATGTATCACCGATTTTTGAAATTCAATTAACATAAGTGGTAAAATTACATATTATTCAAATTTGCAAATGCACCTAGAATGGGGGTAAAAGACTGTAAAAAGTTTAATAAAATTTTATATATAAAATATTGTTATAAAATGACTCCAATGAATTACAATGTCCATATCTAAGTATTATGAATCTATTTTTTCTGATAATATATTTAAATAAAATAATTAATTATTTAAATAAAAAGTAGGTTCTAAACAATAATGTAGTGTTTTTCTCTATTCATTGAATGTTATAAGAAAAATACCAAAAACTCACCCTAAGATAATTTTGTTATTTAAAATCCAAAAATGATGTCCATTTGGAAATAAAAAATTTATTAAACATTAAAAGTGGGTATTACTATTCATACTAACTAGTTTGATTTATCTTAGTGTGCTAAAACTCCATGTTGCGTACAACACAAGTTATTGAATTATTCAAAGGGAAATGTATCGTGGAAGCTTGTGGTGTGACATTCTGTCCTCCTTCAAATAATTTGGTTCTCAGAATTTCTAGAATATTACTACCTAAAAATATTCAGGTGGTTCTTCATAATAAGTTCCTTGGGTTCCCACATTGCCTCTTACATCTTAGGATTTCTCTATAGAACTTTTACCAGAATAGTCGTCTGGTTTCTCAACACTTATTCTCTAGTATCAAAAATCATGACATGATTTTCACAATAAGATAGATTAGGTTCCTGTTCAATTTCCTCATAGGTGAGTATATGTGTTGGGTCTAGCATGTATTTTCTCAACAGTGATATGTGGAACACATCATGAACTTCAGAGTGACTTGGTGGCATTGCCAAACGATAATCTACAACTCCAATTCATTCTAGAATTTTGAAAGGTCTGATGTACCTGAGAATTAAATCGACCTTCTTACCAAAAATTATAACACCCTACCATGGATATACCTTTAAGAAAACATGATCTACAACTTAAAATTATAAATCCTTCCTTTGGTTTTTGGCAAAGATCTCTTTCCTACTTTGAGCTTCCTTAATGTGCGTTTGGATAATAATCACCTTTTCTATTGTTTTCACAACAAGATATTGGACTACGAGTTTTCTTTGACCAACATCATCCCAAAATGTTGGTGTGCAACATCTCCTTCCATATTACTCTTCATATGGTGCCATCTAAATACTTGAATGGAATCTATTGTAATAGGAAAATTATATTAAAGGTAAATATTGATCCCACATACCTTGAAATTCAATTGATAAAGATCTCAACATGACTTTTAAGGTTTGAATTGTCCGTTCTGATTGTCCATCGATTTGAGGGTGGTAAGAAGTGCTCAAATGAAGTTTAGTATCCAAGGCCTTCTAAGGTCGTTTCGAGAATCCTAGTGTAAAATAGGGATCATGGTAAAAAACAATCTATAGGGGTACTCCATGAAGTTTTAAATTTTTTTAATATATAGTCTTTCTAAATGTTCAAGTGGTAAATCTTATCTTATAGAAAGAAAATGTTGTGGCTTGGTAAGACGATCAACAATGAACAATATTTCATCATTACTTAGAGGAGTCATTGGTATTCCCATGACAAAGTCCATCATAATATCATTACATTTCCACTCAGGTATGGGTAGAGGATGCATGACTCTTCTAGGATGTTGTCATCCATCTTTCCCTTATTTAAAAACCATAAATCTTGACACATAATCTTCAATCTCTCTCTTCATGTTGTCCCACCATAATTGTTCCTTAAAATAACTATACATATTAGTTTTACCAGGGTTTATAGAGAAATTTGACCTATGGAAATTATCCAACAATTCCCTTTTTAGATCAGGTATACCAGGAACACAAAGTCTCTTCCCAAATATAAAAATCCCATCTTCATATACGAAGTCGACCAATCTCCCATTGTTCACAGCTTTAATTTTCTTTTGAAACTCCTTATCATTAGTCTGATAACGTTTTATCCGTTATAGTAAATATGGTTTAGAAAAAATCTGAAATGTGTCGATGTTTCACCTTCCATGATTATTTCCATATCCATCATTACTAGATCCATGAACATATGATCCCTTTAAACTCTAATCTTGTTCAAAAATCCATGATTATTTCTACAAAAGCATCTTCCACCTTATTTTCCTTCCCCGGGTGGTAGTGTATAGTGAAATAATAATCTGGGAGAAGTTCAGGCCATTGTACTTGCCTCACATTGAGTTCTTTTTGTGAGAAAATATACACCAATCTCTTGTGAGCGGTATATATCTCATATTTTTCACCATAGAGATTGTGTTTCTATATATTCAAAGTAATGATTACAGATTCTAACTCAAGATCATGAGTAGGATAGTTTTGTTCATGATTTTTTAGCTTTCATGATGCATAGGAAATAACCCTATCATTATGCATAAGGATACAACCAAGTCCATTCTTTGAAGCATCACTATAAATATCAATCGCGTCATTACCCGATGGTAGAGTCATGATAAGACCATTGAATAATCTTCTCATCAGTTCTTTAAAATAGTATTCACACTCTTTTATCCAACCGAATTTAACCCTTTTTGTTTGAGCTTGGTTAATGAGTTATCCAATCTGGAAAAATTACGGACAAAGCACCTATAATAACCTAGTAAACCAATAAAACTGCATACCTCAGATATACTTTTCAGTGAAGGAAATTCATGGATTTTCTTGGTCTTTGATGGATCAATAGATATTCCATACTTAGAGACAATATGGCCAAGAAAAGAAATCTTTTGATGCCAGAATTTAGACTTGTTAGACTTCACATATAATTTATTTCTTATAAGGGTTTTCAGAATGGTGTGCATGTAGTTTTCATAATCTTCATAGATTTTTTAGTGAACCATGATATCATCAATAAATACCACTACAAAGTAATCATGATATTCCTTGAAAAATCAATAAATTAGATCCATGAAAAAAATAGGGTGAATTAGTTAATCCAAAAACCATTACTGTAAACTCCTAATGCCAGTACCCGGTTCGGGATTCTATTTTTGAAATGCATTCCTTCGTCACACACAACTAATGATATCCAGATCGAAGTTCATCCTTTGAAAAATATTGATCTCCCTGAAGTTGGTAGAATAAATCATCAATATGAGGTAAGGGATAATTTTTCTTTATTGTTATAGTATTGATCTCCCTATAGTCAATGCACAAACTCATAGATCCGTCTTTATTCATAAGAAAAAGAATAAGGGTTCCCCATAGAGAAGCACTACGGAGAATAAATCCTTTATTACTCAATTCCTCTAGTTGTTTCCTTAGTTCCACTAATTCAACAGTGAACATTCTATTAGAGGTCCTTGATATGGGCCTTGAACTAGGAATTAAATCAATGCAAAGAAAATTCATTCTGGAGGACGTCTAGGTAAATCCTTAGAAAACACATGAACTTATTCTTTCACAATAGGTATGTCACCGATTTGAAAAATATTTTCCTATCCCATAGTTATTTAATTATATTCCTCCCCAATAATTGAATTTAGTAGAACTACTATGGGTGGATCAAGATAAGAATCAGGTGGTGTCATTTCACATCTAATGATAAGGTACTTCTTATCATCATTGAAAATTGAAACCTCAATCTTCTTACAATAAATTTTTTCATCATGGTCTGAAAGCCAATCCATAACTTGGATTATATCAAATTAAATCATGGGTAAGATGATGAGACCAGCGAATAAAGAAAATTTCTAATCCCTAATGTGGACTTATTCACAAAACATTGTTGCAATGATACTCCCCATATGAGTTTTGACTGACAACACTCTTTTTAAATCAAGCAGTAAATATCTAATTTTCATAGAAAACTGAGAAGATATGAAACATAGAAATTATCCAGAATCAAATAAAGCCTCGGTTAGACTTCAATAAATCATTAAATTACTTTCCACCACATCATTATTAGCTTAAACTTCATTATTAGTGATCACATAAGCTTGTCCTTGCTACCTTGGCCCTTTTAGAGGTTAGTTTCCTTGGTTCATTTGAAATTCTTTGGCATAATGCCACTTTTATCTACAATTTTATCACTCAACATGAAAGCCTCTATATTTCCCTTACAATCACGATCTTGGTGGCCTTTTCACAACACTTGTAATAGACTCCAATTCCCTTCAAGCTAATACCAGGGTGTTTCTACCAACATTTACCATAGGTTGGATATTCAACTTTTCCAATATTATTCTTATTTACATTTCCAGAGTGTTCAATAGATCTCTTCTTCTCTTGCTTTTCTTTAAAGTTATAAGACTTAGATAATTCCTTTAATATCTTGATATCACATGAGACAATATATTCTAATGATGAGAAGGATTATGAGACTAATTCTCGATATAGAAATGGTTTTTTCCCATAAAATAATTGATCAATCATACTCCCTATGTTACGTATATAATCAGCTGCATTCCTTGCTAACCATGTAATGTTAGCCTCGTACTTTGAGAAATTGTCATCCTTCTTTGGCCTCAGACTCAGAAAGTTCTTTTCCATATCTGCTCGATGGTCACGAGGAAATTTTTTTCTATGAAAATGTCTTTAAACGTACTCCATTTCATATTTCATACCTCTTTATCCTCTATTGTGTTTTGATTTAATGATCCCCTTTGATCTTCATCTCTCGTGATGTGATAAACTGCAGTGTCAACTTTTTCCCTTTCGCTACTCCCCAAAGCATGAAATATTTTTGCTAAGGAACTTATCCATTGCTCAGATAAGAAAATATTTGTAATCCCATTGAATTCTTGTGGTTGTTTAATCATTAATCAGTTTAACAATGATCCTCCACGTTGTGGATCTGGGTTCTCCATACGGGTAAGGTTTTTATTCATAACCTGAGTGAGTTGTCCTAGTATGGTTATAAGCTGACCAGCACCAGTTGCATCACCAACTCCACTATAATTAACTTGGGTATAAGGGAAATCCCTACATGGATTATGTGTACTAATACAGTTTACATTCATCCCACTAAATTCTAAACAATGGCATACACTAGAATAGTTTATGAATCACAATACATAATTACAAACTTGTAAAACACATAACATAAATTGAACGGTTTATGGATATAATCCATAATAATAAAAATGTCTACTTTGAGGAGGTATATACATATAAATCAATTATAATGGTTTTCAAAAAAAATGTGAATTATCCTAATCGTATCCCCTGAGATTGTCGTAACCAAGAGTGCAGCAAGGCCCATTGTCATATACTAGGATACCACGGGTCAAACCCGAAACTTACTGTTGAAGTTTTCACTCCTAGGTAAATCTGTTCTAGAGTCGTCACTACCTTCTCATATCTATACAGGGACGTATTTCTTGGAAAATACCCAAAATCCCTACATTACCAAAATTCATGGAAGTTCTTCTATACTAATCCTCAAAGAATATATTAGGATAATGTTCTCTAATCAAGGTTTTCTTAAATATATCTTCCAAGGTTTGTAATAAACTTCCTCTAACACAAAGTGTAATGCCCCGACCCTAGTTACCCAGAGTCAATGAATTATTAAATAACCTTATAATGATCATGAGGGATCATATCCCAAAAGACCGATTAGTTTAGTAGCCTTGGCAGTGCTAGATACATACATAAGTTTTACATTACATTATGAAATGAAAAAAAACTTTGTGTCTCATTTAGACACATTCATCTCCCATATACTATCCCTACCGGTCAGTCATAATATACTTCTTCGCATTATGGGAAAAATAAAACATAGAAAGGGGTGAGCTCAGATGCTCAGTACGGGCAACAATATAGCGTAAACCTTCATAAATAAGAATAAACATTTAAGGCAATGTATATGACTAAAAAAAACCTTCTAAAATTAAACATCATCATAATATGGAAAAGATAAATCAAATAATTCCATTTTATTGTTCACATGGATATTTTATTCGTTGAATAATCACATGTAATATCAATATCCAATTTTATAATGATTGAATGCATAATTCTAGACTTCATAACAACATAGTCAAGGCCTCATGCTAAGAATTCAAATAATATTTTTTCAAGGCCTTCTGACATAACACTAATTTGTCTCATGAGACCTACTGATTGATCAATAAGCTATAGTAGGCTCCATCCGTCACTTGCTAATTCCAATGCATTCATCATATGAAAACGTTGAAACCTAACATAAATATTTGTATTAAAACTAGCATACAAAATGTTAATAAATTAACCATAAACCATTAATGGTATAAAAATAACACATCCATAGTCAAACATATACCGAAAATTTTAATACAATATGGTATATTGTATCATAATAAATAATCTTCAAACAAATGTAAAATCCATCAAAGGATGATGACATAGATGAAATCAAAACTATTTGAGGGAAACATCTGTTTCTATTTTAAAATATTTTAAAAGTTACATAATTATAAAAGAAAACATTATTTTGAAAATAATCATATAATCTTACAAGGTATGCTATGAAGTTGTTACAAAGGCGGAAAATAGCCGAACCCACCGTATATGTTAGGAAATCATTCTTTCATTAGTTTTTTCAAAAAAGTCATAAATAACCTTATGAGGAAAATTATGGAAAGATTCCTTTAAAAAAATTATATAAAAAATCAAACAAGGGTATTAATGGAATTAAACCATTTTCTAGGAAATAGTAAAAAAATTTTGAAATACATTTTTAAGAAACACGGATCTGAATGAAAAAGAGGCCACTGTAGATACTCACATATAAACAACCTCAAATAATGACGAAATTGTAGAATTAAACCATACCTATAACTTTTACTTGGTTGAGGGTAGGTTGACCTATTGTATAATAGTTAAATTATTTTTATTAAGTTATTCAAGAACTAAATACATAAATATGATACCATATATGATCATCAAATATTTCTTTGTTAATAATACTTTTGTATTATCATTGTTTCGGGTCATAACTGATTTTTTTTCATTAAATTATTGGTTACTTAAGCCATGTATGTTATGGTTAGGATGTATTTGATTCATATCCAGAATGATATTATGTTCATAAGCATTATTGTTAATCATAAAATGAAAATTATTCTTTAATGGTTGTGATGGAGAATTAATTTAACCGCGTTCGTGGAGACGGTAATCTGTAGTTACGCCCGAGCGACAATATCATTATATTGATGGTGAAATCGTATGTAATTGGATGGTATATAATATATAAAGAATAATTAACATGTTATTTTTATTATTTACATTAGTTATACTCATTATTATACCCAACCAAATAATGAAGTGTTTTAATAACAAACTACACCACGAATTGGAGACGGTAAGCCGTATGGTGACTTGTCATTCATCAGATGGGTAGAATAATGATTATGGTTGTAAAATATTTATAATAACATCATAGTATGTATAAGTTACTGAATTTACTATTTTGGTATGGAAACAACCAAGAAAGAGGAAGTGTAAGAAGAAAATAACATTGAAATTGGTGGTGAAATTATTACCTCTTCGTCATGTGTTTCCTTTTGATTTGATCAAAAAAGCTCTATAGGATGGAATTAGGATCAATGTAATACATCTAGGTTGAATTGTGGTTAGTGGGGAGGATATTTGAGCCGGTTTTGGCCGAGTTAAATGGCTTTGGAGGTGTGATTTTGGGAGAAGAGGATGTACCTTTTTACAAGAGTGGTGAGGGTCACTTTATGAAATGCTTGAAATATTATTTTATTATAAAATCATATTCGGTTTATAATGGCTCAAAATTGATTTATTTCTAGAATAAGGTTGGTATGGGTCGAAATGTTTCCAACCAATAGGTTTTAGTTTGTTTTAGGTCACTATATTAACCATATCTTTTATATTTAACTCTTAGTAAAATAGTTAAACTTTTACTATGTATTCTTGTACTGTTATACTATATGGTTAATAAAATTACTATAAAAATTAAAGAGCACCCAAATGACTAATTATTAATATATATAAGCTTATATATGTAATTTTTCCAAACCATAGATTTTCTAAAATATAATATCAATTAATAATATAGTATTGTTTTTAAAAACTCATTTATGTCAATTTTGATAATATATGGTATTTTATTATTTTCAAAGTCGTAATAAATTTATAACATTAAAAACATTTATTTAATAAACCTTACAATGCCATATTATCCTATAAAAATTGTGTAATTCCTAAATATTATCAATATACATTAACTTAGATATTTATAATATCAATTATTTTAATGATTCAGTAATAAGGTAATTAATGCATCATCATTATGTAATAAGTAAATTTAATTATTTAATGTATAAAAATTATAAATAATATACCATTACATATGAAATTTTTTTATATTTCTAATGAATATTTATAGTATAATTTATCTTATGTGTATCTCAATACTAAAAATGTTTTAGTTATTAAAATTTGAATTTAAAATTTTTTACTCTTCTTTAAATAAAATAATAATTAATGACCTAATCAAATCCAACTAGACCCAAAGGATCATATTTTATTCCTAAGGCTATTATTGGTCCAAATAAACTTATCCAACAGAATTATTACATCTTTTAGGGTAATTATAATAACATTTTTTACCATCAATTACCCTATTTACTTTTAACCGTGGTAAATAAGAGTCAAAAGTTACTATTCACTAAAAAGCATTTTCACCTTATTGAACCAAATATTACTTACTGATGTCAATCATGTCTCTCATATTTTTTAAATTCAATTAATATATGAGTTAAAACTACATTTTATGTAAATTTGCAAATGCACATTGAAGGTGGGTAAAATACAGTAAAAAGTTCAATAAAATTTCATATATCCAATATTCTTAAAAAATGACTACAATGAATTAAATTTAACATATATAAGTGTTATGTATCTATTTTTACATAAAGTAAATTTGAATGAAATAATTAATTATTTAAATAAAAATTCTATTATAAACAATAACACATTTTCTTAACTATTCATCAAGAATTGAATGTTTTTAGAAAAATACCAAAAGTCCACGCTAAGTTAATTTTGATATTCCAAATCAAAAAATGAAGTCCATTTTGAAAAATAAAATTTCAATAATTGGGTATTACTATTCATAATGACTAGTTTTATTTATCGCGGTGTGCTAAAACTCCAAGTTGCGTACAACGCACGCTATAGCATTATTCATAGGGAAATGGATTATGGAAGCTTGGGGTGATATTGATATAGCATTTTTCCAGAATATTTAGCCTCGTTGTAGGTAAAAATTCCTAATTTATCTAGTTCTTTAAAAAACCATCTTACTTCTTAAAATAAGATGATTACCATGATCTTCTATTAGATTACAAACATTGTTCCTTTGAAATTGGTTCTACACATTTGAATGGGATGTAACTAATTTGTATCATTAATATATCCATCATATACTGAGGTTCATGGGGAGAGAGAAAATATTTACATTCGACCTTATTTAAGAACAACATTCTATTATGAGTTATGGATTCTAAATCACTAATAATATTCTCAATATAATGTTCATAAGAATGAATCTAGGACTTGGGTAATAGAGTAGACGGGGTTTCAATAGAATGTACAATTTTTTTAAATGATTTTCATTTAGGAAGGTTCAAACTAGGATGGTCAACATAATTATAACATTGAGTATGTGATTTTGGAATATTCTCATGAAATTTGATATTAATAGATACTTATATTTCCTTGGTCTTCTTTTTGAAGACTTGGTAGGATTAACATGAATTTGAGTACCCATGAAATATGCCTCTAATGGATTTATGGTTAAAAATTCCGAGATTATCCTTTTTGTGAAGGATAAATAATGTACAACCAATGACTTTTAAGATACTAGAATTTGGAAGAAAAGTATTTCCAATGTTTATAAGGATTTATTTCTAAGATAGCACTTATGATGACATATGTATGATCCTGGGTATTTATTGAGGTACAGATCATTCCTTTCAGGTTTAATGATTTTTACTTTCATTTTTTGGATTAGACACTAAGCTATGCTGTGGGCTGATTGGATTGTTTTTGTGAAAGAATGGGAAAAGAGGGAGAAAAAGTTTTTAGGATGGCTGAAAGTTAGGTAATTATCATGTACATGGACTAAACATTGTGTAATCTTAGTACATGACATGTACAGGACCATCACAATGTATAGCCTTTCTGGTTCAGAAAACAAGATGGGCAGTACACACCGTGTACTTGCCCGCCAGGATATTTTTATAAAAGAGGTAGTGGCCTTTTTTTCTGTTATTCGAAGCCTAAACCCCTCTAAAATAGTTTTTAAGATTTAGATACCATCTGGACTTTGATTTGAGTGTGTTTGATCACATTGGGACCACATCTGTACGTACTCGATTCCTTTTTATCCATTCATGATTCTTCAGAACAATGACTATGCTATTTGGATTTTGGATCATATTTCCTAATATAACATTTTTTTAACATTTTTTATATTTCATCCAAACTAGGACGAATCAGTCCTTGATACTAGATGAGACCTCCACTGCCAAGGTGAGGTAGGTGGTCTATACTTATTTTCGGATGTTTAGGTGATTTTCAGGCGTTCGGCCTTTTCGCCATCCTAGAGACTTTCAAGAATGTCCTGTTTATTAGTTAGTTGCTTATAGTAGCTATAATCGTACCTAGTAGGGATGCTCGTAGCTTCTATTTAGGTGTTTTGGAACCAGTTTATTGATTCAAGGTCACCCAAGGGGTGCTGCTTCAGTAAATGTATTGTTTTTTCCTATTTAAATAACCCAAGGGGTGTCTTCCTGTGCTTTCTTAGATAGAGGAAGCCCTTAGTCACCTTAATGATTTTTAATTTCTTATTTAGTAGATGTACTACCACATTTCCTTGTTACAACTTTTGATTACTTTCCAATTCTAATAGTTTGGATTAAATGAAATGGATGATAGGGGTGGGAATACCTATATGAAATTTTTAATGTCATGATAAACTATTTATATGGGAGGGTAAGATGATATGCATGTAAATGATAAATAGTTAGAATGTGATGGTATAATCATGGCATATGAATGTTTATGTTAATGGGTATACTCACTTGGAATGAATGTTTAAATTGAATAATTTGATATAATGGTTTGATTGCGGCCATGGACAGCTCTCCATGGATCTGGAATGTGGTAGCGGATGCCATGGGTCGACTCTACCCCTTGGGTCCTGATTCTATGGTATGGCTCGGGCCTCTCTTCCCTGTCGATATGGCTTACTTAGGCATATGTAGGAAATTCCATTGCCCTGATCCAAGGACCCCAGGCATTACCTAGATTGGGTTTCCACTAAGACGCCCCTAGGAGTCGATGTGGATTCCATATATGAGCTCCTTGGATCTATCCCTTCGTGGTCTAAAGTTATTTCATGGATACCCTAGTATGTGATAACTTGGATCTTTCCCTTGGGGTAGAGCTTTCACAATAAGTCATGGTCGTGGGATTCTACTTTTCACTATAGGGAACAGCCATGGGATTCTTCTATTCACTATACGGTGAGGTCGTGGGACTTCTTGAATCCTTTATACAATGTGGATGTTGCTTTCATGGAATTTATGGATGCATGGTGTGGTCCTATGACTTTTTTACCTATGTATAACAACCTTGTTAGAAGATGAACTAGGTGTAGGTAGCCTGGAGGGGATGTTTAGTTTTACTTTGTAGTAGACCAATGTTGTGGGCATTCACTTTACCTTACTTCTTTGTTTACACTTTCTTGAATATTTTATATTGTTATTAGAACTGTACCGATGAGGGTGGTTTCCAATTGGGATGTTTATCTTACACCCTATTTGGGCCTCCTTAGGGACCCAAACAGATTACATGGTTGCAGGTGATGATATCGAAGAGCACCTTGGTCGATGTTATTTTTTTTGGAATTGGAGTGGGGGAGAATAGGACCAAGGTGAGACTTGAGATGATACATACACTTTTTTGTCATTTGTTCTTTTTGGGATACTTTAACTATATTTTATTTCCATGTACTATTCTTGATTCTTTCAAGATACTTGTATCATCTGCATCATTTTTTATATGAGACAATAAAGGTTATTAATATGTTTTCATGTCTTTTCAAACTTCCATTTGACTCTTATTTATTTCATTTCCTCTATTTATTATATGTTTGAATTACATTGTGATACTCTTGTAATGAGGGAATTGTCTCCCCAATAACTCTCATAGGCCCTCACCGCTAGTCGGCATCCTCCGGAATTTGGGGTGATGTGCTTGAGGCCATGTGGCCAACTGGGCTTGGGGAACCGTTGGGTGGCATCCAGGTCTGGGATGTTACAAAGTATAATTCGAGGGATATTTCGATCCTCCAACTTATGGGTTATGGGCCCATATTAATTCGGAATTAGTAACCCTTGCTTGAATTTCCTAGATAACTGAATGTGAAATGGAAATGGAAACTTGAATTAATGGATAGATACTTGACCTACACTTGGATTTTGAGTGGACAAGAGGGTTCATTTCTAGTGGTTTGATGGTTTTTCTTTATAAAGTCATGGCCTTAAGATAATTTTGTGGATTTAACTTGGTTTTTAGGAGGGTTATGAACAATTCTATGCATTTGAGTAGTGTGGATGATGTTTTTCATTCCCAAGTAATGTGTTTGGAATTGCAGAGAAATGCCACCATGATGACCTCTAGTGGTACACCGTGAGGGAGGTGATTACTATACTTTAGAAATAATGGTCTATGGGCTACCGATTGATCCTCCTTTTGTGGTAGCATTGGAACGTAAGGATATTTTGGACACATGTACTGAGGAAAGGTTCTAGGAGGGTTTATTTTGATATATGTAGATGATATATGGAGCATCACAAATGGCCTTGACTATGGATGAGTTGACATGGGTGTTCCAGCAACAATATCCTCCCACATTATTGGGGGATGGCGGACCAAAGTCTGTATAGATTTTTCTTGATAACAAGTTGACAAATTTTTATCATGTGGATATGCCTTTGTAGTGGTGGGTCAATCTTATGATTTATATGTTATGTGGATTAGCAAAACACTAGTGCGAAATTTTGAACTAGGCTAATGGGCTGTATAATATTGGTAGGGATGAATTCCAAACCTAGTTATTTGACTACATTCACCCCATGAATCTTGGAGAAGAGCAGGCTAGTGAGTTCTTTCATCCGGTGTAGGGAGTGATGAAGGTTATGGAATACTCAACATTATTTACAGAGATTCAACATTTTTCATTTGATTTATCTTACTAATGAGCTATAGAGGGAGAGAAACTTTGAGTAAGGTCTTTGAAATGTTATAAAATCTCAGTTCAACATGCTTAGGTTGGATTCTACCTATGAGGTTATGAATCTGGTGCTAATCATAGAGCATAAGCTGAGGGAAGCTAGGAGTACAAAATAATAGAGTGTTGTTTCTCCCCCAGTAGATATAAATATTCTGGTAGGAAGCACTATTTTGAGGCTTCCTGTGAGGTCTGTTCTAGTTATGATGTGGGTGAAGGAAGCTTGATTTTTTTCCTTCAGTATGGTTGGTGAGGGTACACGAAGAATCAATGTGATCGTGACCTAGTCGAGTTCCGATCATATTGAAGGATAGGAGAGATGCTGTGATTTTTCATGAACTTCACTCCAGCTACGAGGGGTAGGAGTTCAAGTCCAATGTCAAGTCCATGATAAGGTTCTTTATCTCTATCTCAAGTAGGGAGTTGGAGCAGTATAGTCTAGTTAGTTTAGGGCCGCATCAGTCATGGCCATAGATGCCGGGCAATAGGTTCTCAAAGGCATTAGGGTGGATCTGCTCATGGTAACCAGGCAGGGTCATAAGACCATTGTACGGGCCAGACATATGTAGTGAAACATACCCCATTTGAGCTGGATCTCATACCATATATGGTGGGATGTAGAATCTTAGTATCTTTTATTATTTCATCCACTCTTTTCGATACAGGTGCATCAAATTATTTTATATCTACACGAGTGGTTAAAAGAATTGGGTTCTTGGGTTTTCTTTTTAAGGGATTTTGGATAATAGATACACCATTGGAAGTTATAACGATTGATTATATCTGGTGTATTGAGTGTCCCCTTGAGTTTGGATGGTTTCACTTCATCTGGGGTCTTAATGTCTTCAAGATGGAAGGGTTTGATGTCATTATCAGGATGGACTGACAAGTATATTATTGAATGTACATTGACTTCTATTTCCAGTGGGTTAATTTCACATCACCAGGGTAGAAATGTATATTCTCCAGGGCGAATGGGATGTCCAGTCATGCATTGATGGACCCAAGCATCATGGGATGTGTGGTATGACATCCCGATTTTCTAATTTGGTTTAGGATGATTAGGGATTGAGTCTGGATGACTACCCTCCAATAGTTGAGTGCTCTAGGTATGTCTTTCCAGATGACTTTTATGTGTTACCTCTTAAGAGAGAGGTATATTTCTCCATTTAGAAAGTTCTTGGAGCTTCACTAGTATCCATTCATTCTTACAAGATGGATATGATGGTGTTGCAGGAGCTCAAGAGGTGGATAGAGGATTTGGACACAAAGGGGCTTATTAGATCTATTACTTCTCCATGGGGTTCCCCAGTCCTTTTGAGAAAAAGTCGGGCAAAAATCTTAGGCTTTGGGTTGATTTTCAGAATAAGAATCAATAGATTGTTAAAAAATGATATCATTATCCCTGAATATATGATTTGTTTGATCAAATTCGAGGAGATCAAGTGTTCTAAAAGATCTAATTGATGTCCCAATATCACCTGGTGTGTGTTTGACCTAGATACATACATCGTAAATCCATTAATAGAAGGTATTGGTTATACGAGTATCTGTTTATGCCATTTGGTGTCACTAATGCACCAGTGGTTTTCATGGAATTGATGAACTGAATGTTTCATCCTTACATGGATTATTTTTCGGTTGTTTTGTGGATAATATCTTTCTGTATTATTAAAATATATATGACCATGAAGAACCTATTGAGATCATTTTGAATACACTGAGATAGCGTCAGTAATATACTAAGATTTGATAGTTCTACTTATGGATGGAACATATTAACATACTAGGTTGCATCATCTTGGAGACTAGAGTGTTAGTGGACTTAGAGAAGGTGCGAGCTATATTTTCATGGGAATATCCCAAGAACATTTCTGACATACGGAGTTTCGTTGAGATAGCTAGTTACTACAAGCATTTTATAGAGGACTTATCATTCTTAATAAAACCATTTATGTGCTTTACTAAAAAGGGTGTGAAGTTCTTTTGGATATATTCTTGTGAGAAAAAATTTCAAGGTTAGAAAGGAAGGTTGAAATCAACCACTGTCCTAATACAGCCAGAGTAGGGAAAGAGTTACATGTTTTATAATGATGCTTCAAGAATTGGGATGGGGATGTGGTGATGAAAGTAGAATGAGTCATGGAATACGGGTCTTGATAGTTGATGCCTCAAGAGAGGAATTACCATACACATGATCTGGAGTAACCTATAGTAATTAAAGCTTTACGGTGTTGGTGGAAATATTTTCTAGGAGAGAATTTTGTGGTGTATATGGACCACCAAATCCTTAGGTACATCTTTTTGAAGCATGATCTAATTTTGAGGAAGTGAAGGTAGGTGGAGTACCTATAGTCCTTTGACTATGAGCCTACCTACACCCCTGGTAAGGGTAATGAAGTGGCTAATGAACTGACTAGGATGTCTCAAATACAGACAGTGAAATAGTCAAATAGTGAGTGGTAGCTTATGGATTTGTTCTCTAAGATTCTTTTGGAGGTGAATGACGGG
This sequence comes from Viscum album, assembly GCA_963277665.1. Classification (NCBI taxonomy): domain Eukaryota; kingdom Viridiplantae; phylum Streptophyta; class Magnoliopsida; order Santalales; family Viscaceae; genus Viscum; species Viscum album. The sequence continues at coordinate 742,450,524 of OY728155.1, read as the reverse complement.
TAGAGAAAGATATATTTGTCATCTATAGAAGTGACCTCTACTGTACAAGACAGAGTTAGGATGAAGAAGAAATCTGATTTACATGGCATAGTTTTATGGGAGAGTGTGGCAGGTGAGGACCCTCCTCCATGTTGGATGGTATGTGATGATGATATCCTATGTATCCATGTAGGTGTTGGGGTTCTAGTGGATATACGTGAGAAGGAAATGTGAGAGTTTCAGTTTTCTTCTTGGGATGTGCATTTCGGGGTCATCATGATATATTGAGACTTGCGAAAATAATATTAGTGGGTGGGAATGAAGCATGAGGGGGATGATTTTATTATGAGGTGTTCCACATGTTAACAATTTATGGAATAACATTAGTGACTAGCTGAGATTTTATAGCAATTACCAATTCTGTATTGGAATTGGGATAATGTTGTGATGGATTTCATGATTGGTTTTCTGAGATTCCCTCAAGGTAACAATGATGTGTGTGTTTTTTTGACAAGTTTATAATGGTCACTCACTTCTTACTGATCAAGGTGACCTTTAGTGTTTCTTCTATAAGTAAGTTATATACTTGAGAGGTTATATGACTACATGGGGTCCCACAAACTATCATTTCAGATAGGGACACCCACATTAAGTATCATTTATTGTAGCATTTCTTGTGGGTACTCGTTACACAGGTTACTCTGAGAAGAGCATACCACCCTCAAACTGATGGCTAATTAGATAACATGATAGAGGATCTTTAGGACATGTTGGAAGCATGTGTCTAAGATTTTTGGGGCCCTTGGGAGAGGCACATTCCTTGGGATTAATTCCACTACAATAATAGTTTTGAGTTGATGATACAAATAGAACCATATATGGATTTATATGGTATGCCATGATGTTATTCGTTGTGCAAGTTAGAGGTAGGTGAGGTAGATTTACTAGGATTACGTCCAATGCAGAAGACTTCTATGCTGGTCTAGTTGATACATAATCTGGTGGATACTACAAGTTTTTTTCTAGAAATAATACATTGATCACCATAGAGGACCTCTAGATTTTGAGGTAAATGATTAGGTGTTCTTGTATGTATTACCTAGGTTGGGACACAAGAAGATCAAGAGACAAGGTAATCATTCACCGAGATATTTCGGGCCATTCGATATTCTAGAGAGAGTCGGGTCAGCTTCCTATTGGTTATAGTAACCTCAGAGGTACCAAGCCATGCATGAAATCTTCCATGTATCTTAGAGGCATCACTATCACTTAGAACTAGCTCACATTTTTCTGCCCGAGGTGGTTGAGGTCTAGGTTGATGCATCCTTTGAGGAGCATCCGATTCGTGTCGTTGACAGGAGAACGAATGTTCTTCGAGGTTGGTTAGTTCCTATAGTATGGGTGCTTTGTTAGCATGTCCTTTTAAAAGATGAGATATGGGTGCAGGAGGTCGTCATACGTGTTCAGTGGATAGATTTGTTCTTACATGGATCTTGACCACCCTTTAGAGATCAATTTGGGAATGCATTTCTATAAGGGGGTATATTGTAAGATCTCAGGGTTTTCTTGTGGTATAGATTTTTCCTTTCAGGTTAAATTTTTTTCACTTTCCATTTTGGCATATACCCTAAGATGATCCATGGGCTAGTTGGTTGTTTTTGGGAAAGGAGAAGATAGGTAGACAAAGGTTGGAGCCTGGATGTAGGATAGGTACATGTTGTGCAATCCAAGTACACGATGTGTACTAGCCCATCACGATTTGTAGCCTTTCTAGTTTAGAAAAAACTATTTAGTACATGACGTGTAATTGGCCTTCACTTCATGCACTGGGCCACCATGTTTTTTTATAAAAGCATCATTAGACTCATTTTCTTATGAAAAATCTTTTTTTATACATTTTTGAAGCCTAAAACCCTATAAAATAGATTTTAGATTTAAAATATGAACACACTCTGATTAAAGCATGGTTTTTCATATTGTAACTACATTAGTATGTAATCAATTTCTTTTTATTCGTTCATGATTCTTGATTACAACGAATTCACTATTTGGATTTAGGCCTAGATGAAATAATATTCCATTTTTCATCCATTTTTCATGTTTTATCCAAACCATGATGTATCAAGACTTGATACTGGATGATATCTCCACTGTCGAGGCGAGGTAGGTGGTCTATACTTTCTTTCATCTTATCGTGTGATTTTTTTTGGTGTTTTGTATTTTCACCATCTGTCAGACATTCCGACGAGGCCTTTTTTTTAGTGAGTTTCTTGTTGTAACTATAGTCGAACGTAGTGAGGATTCCCATAGGTTTAATTTAGGTGTGTTGGAACTCATTTAATGATTCAAGGTAACCCAAGTGGCGATCTTTCAAGAAATTCCTTGATTATTCCTGTTTAAACTACATAAGGGGTTTGTGCATGTGCTTTCCTAGTTAGATGAATCCCTTATATTCCTTAATGGTTTTGAATTGCCTTTTGGAGAGATGTACTACCTCATTGGCTTGTTATATATTGATATTCCATTCCAATTATGACAGTTTGTCTAAAATTAGATGGATGATATGGGTGGTTATACCAATATTAAATTTTTAATGAAATGTTAAATAGATTATATGGGAGTGTAGGACTATATGTTTGTAAATGATAAATGGTTAGCATGAGTGGGTATACTCGTGGATTGTGCTTGCTTATGTGATTTGGTATACCCACTGTGAATGAATGTTTAAATTTAATGCTTTTATTGAATGGTTTAATATATTCCATGGACTACTCTCCATGGATCTTAAATATGGCAGTGGAGACCATGGGTTGACTCTACCCCTTAGGTCTGGGTTCTATGGGATTACATAGGCCTTACTACCCTATGGGTCTAACATTCTTGGGCATGCATATGGCATGACAATTCAATTATCCTAAGACACCAACCAGTTCATTGAATGGGTTTCCAGTGGGATTCCCATGGGAATTGGTGTGGATTTCTTAGACGAGCTCTTGTATTTGGACATTTGTGGTCTAGATTAATTTCAGGGATGCCCTGGTATGCGACACCTTGGATCTGGCCCTTAGTTTCTACATTTCACAATATATAATGGTTGTGGGATTCTACTTTTCACTATTTAAAATCACCATGGGATTCTTCTTTTCACTATATGGAGAGGTCATGAGACTGCTTGACTTCTTTATACAGTGTGGCCATGGATTTATTGGTATTAAGGTATGTACAATGTGGCCGTGTGACTTGTTTACTTATGTTTAGCTGCCTTGTTAGGGGCTAATCTTGTTATAGGTATCAATGAGGTTCTGTTGTGATTTATTTTCTAGTATACCATTGCCATGGGCATTCACTTTACCTTCCTATATTTTTTACACTTGCTAGCACTTTGTATATTATTATTAGAACTCTATAGATCTGGGTTGTTTCCTTCTAGGAAGTATATCTCACACCATGATTGGGAATACTTGAGGACCCAAACAGATTACAAGGTTCCAGGTGATAATAGCAGAAAGTGCCTTGGTATAGTTTTTTTATTGTGGATTTGGTGTAGTGAAGTATATGAACATGCCAAGGATTGTGATGGTATAGACATTTTGGGCCCTTTTTTTGGGATACATGTGATTTATTGTATTTTCATGCACTATTCTGGATTATTTCAAGATACTTGTATCATCTGTATTATTTTTTATATGAGACAATTCTCTTTATTGATATGTAGTCATGTCTTGTCTTACTTCCAGTTGATTTCTATTTTTTTCACTTCTTATATTTGTTGTATGTTTGACATCTACTCTGATACTCTTGAAATGAGGGAGTAGTCTCCCAAAAGACTCAGTTATTCCCTAGCTATTTGTCAGAAACCTCTGGAATTTGGGGAGATGCACTTGAGTCATTATGTCTGAATAGGCATGGGGCACAATTTGGTGGCATCTAGGTCTGACACATTACAAAATAGTTAAGTGTAAATAATGTGGTAGTTTTCCCCTCAACCCAAAAAAAATTGAGGAAGGGAAAACACCTTAATATGTTTCCAAGTCATTTCATGGAGGGAGCTATTTTAACTTTCTAGAGCATGATTTTTTAGGAGTTCTTGGATTGGATAAGGTGTGGTGATAACCTTGAGAAGGAAAAAACACCTCAAATCCTTTATTATTAAATTCTCTACAATGGTCACTATTAAGGAAAATTAGTTCTTATCCTTTTTCATTTTTAACTTCCTTAAAAAAATGATAAAAATATAAAAATACACATTCATAGAAGATAAGAGGAGAACCCTTGTAAATATTTTACTATTATCAATAATTATAAAGGTTTAATTTTATTACTTATATTACTAGGAAATAAAGTTGGACAAAAAAGATAAAGTTGGGCTAGTTATAATAATTTATAAGGTGTAACAATCATTTTAGATTTGAAATTGTATTTTTCTTACTTTTCATGTTGGAATGGTTCATGGCGATGTTATTTTAAATCTTTTTGGCTAAATCTCATACTAGTTAGTTGGAATTGTGTTTTAAAAGAGAGTGAATATCATGATAGCCTGGAAATTGATACCATATCTAAGAATCATTATCTTGTTCACTTAAACAATTAGAATATTAACATCCATGATATTTATATCTATAATATCAAAAATTTAATAGAATGAGGTATTTAAAATATTTTTTAGAGAATTAAAAACATAATAATAATAATTTTTAATTTTTTTTTGAAATTACGATCACATAATAGACAATGAATTTTGAAATTATTCTTCAATATTTTTAAAATAATAAAAATTAATTAAATAGTATTTGTAGAATTAAATCACACATATACACACACAATTACCTTTTGAATCATCTCAAAATGTGACATGACCTATATAAAATATTTCAAGATTACTGAGTTCGGAAGGACCACCACACATGCACCTCGAGGACCCACTATCTATATACCAACAATCTTATTAGTTTTTTCCATCATGACCATTTTTACATATAGTATAGAAGGACTGAATATTTTTGGTACCCATATCTTGTTTCCACATAAGTTATCCAATAAAGAATTTGAAATCCAAACTTCTTTGAAAACGTTCCTTATATTAGAAGTATAATAAGGGAGGTGAATGATTTTTTGTTTACCATATATTTAATTTCCATAATTGTATCCACAAACAAGATGAAAAATCTTCATTAAATAATTAAAATTTATATTTTATGATATTACCTTTATTAAATTTGTATTTTATTAATTTTTTGGAAAAATATATTGTTTTGTAAAACCAAATCCATAGTTATTTTTATCTGATTTTTGAAAACACAATTTTTTATCAAATTTTATTCCCCTTGAGTAAAATGATAAATTTTATTTCTTAGATGTTTTATATTAATTTCAAAATTATCAACATTTGGTTATTATATTAATTTTTAAAAAAATTCTTTCTTATCTTTTAAAATTTTTTGTTTTCAAAAATTACTGGACTAAAATTCAATTTGTGCTTTTTAAATTGTGAAACAATTTCACAAAAACCATAGTGAAGTTGATGTATAGAATAAAGTATAACTTCATAGCTCAAATAAGTGGTAGAATAATAATAAATATAACATGCATAATTTATATCATTACATACCTTTCCATTGAACATGATGATCTTCAGACATTCATCACTTGATTCATATGTCTGAATTGAGTCTAACATTCACTATGTGTTGATTTCAATATATATTTATTACATTTATAATTCATTTAATACATTTTATTCAAGGTATTATATATATTTCTGTGGAAATTCATTTTTAATAATATAAGAAAACATCCCTTTCTTGATTTTTCTTTTTGAAGCTTTGAGTAGCTATATTCTTACAAATGTACTTGCAGTCCGTTTTGAAAATTTGAGCTTTCTGGGATTTGATTTCAAATGTATCATTGTTGATTAAATTGAAAGTAATAATATTTTTAATTTCCATTATGTCCTTATATATTTTTTCATATTTAAATCTAATATTAATAATTTTTTCAGTATAGAACCAATGATTTCCTAAATACATATGTTGGTCACATATTTAGATTCTTGGATCGTAGTAATGTTAGGTTCCCAATTACTAGTAAATCCCAATGTATTTCTAGGACTAATGTTTTTGTATAAATATAATCAAAATGTCATTTTAAACAATTAAAAATATCAGTTAATCAAGAAAAAAATTTAGATATAGATTAACAAGGAATCACAGATAAATTTTCATATTCTTTTCTTTTCATATCAAATTTGGTATCTTTGAATTTTTTAGTTCCTTTAGGATTTACTTATAAATCTTTCCAAATTTTATGAGTTGTTTTCCCAGAAATATAATCAAATTACTTTTGAACCAAACCAAAAATCCATGCATTCATGTCTTTACCATGTAATTATAAAACTGAAATATTATCAACGGATTATTTATTATCTTTTTCTCTTTTAAGAGTATAATAATCCACAATAACATTCCACACATCATAGCCAACATATATAAATAAATTATATATACTTTTTTTCATGAACCATATAAATGATAAATAATTAACTATATAGATTCATTTCAGTGCACCATGAGTGTCTTTAAGAGAGATTTAGAAAAAAGAACATTTCATGAAAATAAATTTAATATTTTGAAAATAAAAAGTTTTTTAATTAATTTAAAATGTTTTTTCAAGAACCCATTTTATACTAAATTTATGTCAGATTAGGGTAAAACTGAAAGGGTAGGGTCAGGGGATTTCCATTTAATATTATAAAATGATAAACAAAATGATTAAAAACATATCATTTAAAATTTAGGACATTAATAGATTTTGATGATAATAATTTCAAATAACAAAACACAAAAATATAAATATATATATATTAATAAAATTTGAATAGTAAAAAAATATGTGAAACAAAAAATAATAAACTATAAAGAATTAATTGATGTATTAAACAATTAAGAAAAATAAAAATAAAAGGAAAACAATAAATGAAATTATATAAGGTAAATGCGACATAATATCTAGTAATGAAGTATAAAAATTACTCTAAAGTTGACATTATGTAAAAAAACTTAATTTATTTTTTATTTAATTTATCATTCCCTTATATTTAATAGTAGAAAATATACCAAAACATTCTATTGATTTATAGGTTATAGAAAGAAGCATGAAATACAATATAAACTAGATCTTTAATAAGAAATATTATAACCCTAAAGACAATAGTCCTTTATTTTTTTAATGTAAAAGGAATGAAAACCAAATTACCTAACATTATTGGTATTGAGAATCAGTTTTATAATAAATAGGAAGAGGATAAAATTACAATGAAATAATCAGTTCTTAAAATAGTTTCTATTCCCTCAATGAATATAAAGAATTCAAGGGGAGAAAAATAATAAAGAAGAGATGGATGATATATTTTAAATTCTCACATGATCAATAATAGACAAAATAATATTTATAAAATAGAAAACTTTGAGTGATATTTAGCCATCATAGCACTTTAGAATTGGATATTAGAAGAGATTTGTAGCTTCAATATTATCTGCAAATCTTCTAGAGTTTTTTTGGGGGTTCCTTAATCCATTTAATACCACCTTGAATGAATTTTTAAAATCATAAGTAATGGTCTCAAATATTATACCCCGAAACAATAAGATAACTGGTATCCCCTAGTGGGTTACTGGTGGCCAATCAGCTAATGCATTATAGTTTTCTGTTACCACCAGATGCACGGGAGACATCAGAATAGTAAACTGGTTTTATCCATCATTGCTGTCAAGATGATTCTCTTCTACCATGTAGTTAATGGGATCATAATTCTTGGGGTTTATATTATCCATTCTACCAGATAGTTGGTGCTTCCTACATCTGTGTTCTTTACAAAGTGGTTCCATGTATTTTTTTTAAACCGCTATGATGATTTTCAAGACTTCTTCCAAGGACTGAAAATTTTAATTATGCCTCTACAAGGATATTTCAAGGGTATTTAATGATTCTAAAAATATTTCATCTATATTAAATTTTAAACACATAAATTAAAATATTAAACTCTTTTAAGAGTGTCTGTGATAATTAAAATCAAATATTAGTGAGAAACGCAAAACCAGAACGAGGGGTAAGACCCATAGGGCACTGAATGGAATTCATCTAATAATATCCCACCATGAACCATTTGGCATGTATTCAGTCACATCACAAGGCACAATGGATAGATAATTATAAATACTTATTATAGTTTCATAAATCCACTTTAATTACTTGTAAATGTTTTATTTGATTGACTATGTTAGCATCATTTCACCAAGGTAAATACTTTAAGTATTCCTTTGTAATAAGGTGACCTTTTTAACCTCCAAAGATACCTAATTAATCTATGTTTATTATCTTAAACCCTTTTTATCTATTATTCCATTTATAAAAGTCTTCAATTGATTTTCTCCCTAACTAAAATTTCCCTAAAAGGATTTATAATCAGGTATCCCCTTGAAAAGGAGGGTTCTTATCATCATGGAATTGGTGAGACTACCCATAGTTCAACATGCTCACCAAAATAGCCTGAGAATTGATTTGGATGAGTCAAATCAATCATCCATTAGGGATTATAATTCCTTCCAAAATTTAAGCCCCATTTATCTTCGTATTCAAGAATTAATCACAATGATACATCAATGATATTGGGAAATCCATACATGGGAAACCCATGGGTAATCCCCAACTCCTTACTCATGGTCCCATATCTAACATAAATACATTTTTCCTTTACTTTACATACTATAATTCTATATAAGTGTACATTATTGAGGGACTTCTATAATTTTGGAGACTCATCCTATATCTAAAGGGATATATTCCTTATGAAATGAATATCAGGGCCACCCATGTGAAATCCCATTTCAATTCTTGTTATCACCTGTTTCCAGATGAAAATGTCCTTTCAATATAATGTAAAACTACATGACAATGTACTTACTATGTAATATTAAGATAAATAGTTTGGTCCAATCACATAGAATCCAAAATATGCATAGTAAACTATATATACATTGATTCCCATTATTCAAGATAAGTATGAAACCTCTCTAATTCACAAACCCAACATTCCCAACTATGTTTCCACTGGACCATAATCCCTATAAAACAATGTACTCAATATTCTATACTCTAGGTAAGTCATAAAATTTCTTCTCATCTAGATATATATCTTGATGAACAACATTCTCATTGAAACCCCATTCCATGTGGTCCTATCACATCTTTACATGTCTTTTTATCAATAGACAAGGTAACTTAGAAAGTTTCTTTTATGAATAATTAATAAACTTTTAGGTAGGATAATTTTCCTAGTATTACACTCAGAGTGACTTTAAAATACATGGAAACTATAATAGATTCATGAGACTATAAGGTTCCACGTGGTCGTTTTCACATGAGCTTAGAAGGTATGCATATCCTGTTAAGTGTCAGTGAACTACATGGGTTAATTTACCTTTATTTTTGATATATAAGAATCCCTTATAATGGGTGTTATCCCAAAACCATGAATACGTTCCACTTCTTTGGATGGAGAAAGATTCCATAACACCCAAATATATAGATTTCAAGAATTGTATCACTAACAAATTAATAAAAAAAATTTAGAATCTATTATAGATACACATGGGGGCATTGATGAGGAAACTATAATACAAAAAAATGACCATATTAATGAAGAAACTCTAGTACATAAAAATTATCACCTTGATGAATGATTTCATTTGAATTAATGACATGTTGGTAACCATTCTACCCAAGGTTTTTGGAAGGATTCATAATATTATATTATATCCATAAGGGAGTCCCATAGTGGGTGAAAATAACCCTAAAGGGTGAAATAATATAGAAATAACATCCTATCAATAAAATCACATTACGATGCATGATTGTTAACAAACCAAATAATTTCAGGACTTTGGAATGCATGTCTAGAATATTACCATAGCATCAGTGATTGGGAAGTGAACTAGAGTTTACACTAGAATATGAATGGTGAACCCAATGTTTAATATTTTCCTGTGAAGGTTATTAGTGAATAATAATAATACTTATAATAATAAAATTATGGGGTTTTTATGATTAATAATCTTTTGGACTATCATAAACACTTGAGATACCCCCCTTGAATCTAAAAAATTGAATCATCTAAGAATTAACCATATTCCTCAGTCTTTGTAAAGGCTATTACCCAATTAAGTATGAATATATTGTTAGGTTTGAATCTTGCCTAAAATTAAGTAGTAAATGAATTAATGAGATAATATTACCTTTATGGTGTTATCCACACCTTGGAGGTAGTTTGAGAGAGCCAAGAGTAACTAAAACAAGTGTTTTAACCCATTGAAAAAAGATTATGGTGGAGCTATTGGAATCAACCTACAACTCCTACTACCCTGAAAGCATGTATCAATTATGAGACAAAAAGACATAAATTATATAAGGGATATGAGGAATGTGGGAAACATATTCCTCATCAGGATCTAGAAACCATCATGGAGGCTTCCTATTGATCATATGTGCCTCTAATGTTGTGTGGATATCTCTCTTCGTGGATCATCCAATGATTTTGTATAGAAAATAGAAACCCCAATCACATAGTATTTAGATCCTAGTAGGAGGTCCTTATATGGGAAGAATGATATCCAATATAGAGAGAGGGATTATATATACATCCCCATTAAAGGACCCAGTTATGAAATTCTAATGAAAACTGAATAAAATCAATCTATTCTTGAGCACACTCAACAAACCTACCAGTATATCCTAGAAGCATTGTGGGAATCATTCAAATATACCCTTATGACATTCAAGGATAAATCCTATACTCTTTCCTCTATTTATAAAGCCTGTCATAATATTTTGATAGTTAATAGAGGAATTACGTAGGATTATATACCCACTCTCATTGAAGAGAAGGCTTATATTTCTAATTATAAGGATTAATCCCTTCATCATATTATAGTTTTAGTTTAATAGTAGGATTATATCCATGTTAATTCCTTATATATCTATCAACATATCATGATATTTGAAATAGAGAAATAAAATTGAAAATTTTCAACTAAAAAACCGGGAATTCCCATTTTACCGTTCCCAGTATTATAGGATCTCATTAGTACAATCTAATGAATAATAAAGGGAATGATCATCTTCCTACTAGCATTAAGGTGGATCATTATTGTAACTTGATGATGAATGAAGAAATATACATTCTCATATTGTCATTTAAACTATATTTTCCAGCATATTCTAACATCCACATTAAGGTAGACTCATATATATACCAACCACATAGAATCCCACATCCATATCCGGAAAACCACTTGGGATCATGTCCATATTCATGGTTCCCTTAAGTTAATGGATATTTGTTAGTTTATCTTGGGGGAAACCGTAATGAATGGTTTTATCCTCACCCGTTCTAGATAAATTCATCACTATATTCCATTGGTAACAAATAATTAGACTTATATAATTGGTTCATTTGTATATATATATCCGTATATTCTTATCTCATACAAGTAGAAAAATATTATTTTTAATATATATCAAAAATATTATCAAAATAACCCTAAAAAATACGAGATTTATGTAGGAGGGATTCCACATGTGAAGGTCTCTATACATTATGCATAAACCAATTACCCAATAGGGAATGTCTAAAAGGAAAGATCATAGAGGAAATAAAATTTAATGAGAGTAGGATTATATATGCACTACAATCAATAATTATGTACTTGATGACCTTCCATACATTTCAATAGAAACCTAAGAATCTACTAGATTATCTATTTAAATAGAAATCCATTTAAATCATTAAGTTTATTCCCATGTAAACATAAATATTGATTTGGGATCCTCTTCTCATAGTGATATATGTATAATTTATCCTCATAGCCAAATGTTCAGTCAATAATAATTTCCTACCATTGAAAATCAATCAAATATCAGAAAAGATAAAGATATATCTTGTAGAAACTAGATCATCCAACTTATAAGACCCCCTAAGTAAATATGTTGCAGATTTCCTCCATACAACTAGGAATCATGCAATAATGGTCCCCCATGATGGTGTATATGAAATTGATCATGGAGATCCTCTCCATTGAATTGAATGTGATGGTACTCCCTGTAGTGACATACCACATCAACAATAAGGTCATCACATTGTCAAAAGTGCTCTTATAATGAACTAATACTTAGAGGAATTTGATAATCATAGGTCAACATGATTAAGATCCTCTTCACTAGTTGGTGATACCTCACTACCAAAGAAGTATAGTGTGAGAAAATAGTCATAATTTTCATGACTTTTGGACTATATATCATTTGATGTAATAGATGATATTCTAAAAAAATATCACTCCCTTGAATAAGGAATCTTGGTAGTGACAAGAATGGTCAAATCATGTTAATGATTCCCTCTTAGAATATGAAGATAATGTTATTATCCTTGGAAAATAACTAGATAAATACAATTTACCAGTTATGGACACCTCTTATTATGATATCCAAAATACATTGAAATGGTAATTCATACATTAACCTTGCCTGACTCCTAGGATAACTCTTTTCCATCTTAAAATAAAATATTTAGCTTATGGAAAATATGATAACCACTCCAATGAAGTAGATAAAATCGTCCATAAGATTAACTAGGCATACCTTTCTGTATTCACAACACCCAATTTATGTATTTATACCTAGGGATATCTAGAATTTGTACCTCTATTGTTTAGAAATTCCATTCTAATTTTTCACTTATTCCCCACCTTATGTACAACCCCATGGATAGGGTGAGTATATTTATTGTATTTTAAATCTCTCCATAACCAATAGAGTCCCCCAGGAAAGAAACCATATAATTTCATCTCCTAGGCCAAGTTACAAGTCTGAGATAAAAATTTTATAGCTAATATATCTAATAGAACTCCAATATCTCAAGAGCCTAATGGAATAATTAATATGAGTTGGGAATTGAAAATATATTACATCAGGTTTCTATGGAAGCTTTGTGATCCTTCTATTTAAGGAAAATGAATCCCTCAACCTGAGAATAATCTTTAGTATCAAAATGATCATTTTTAAAACATGTGTTAAATATAGATAATGTTCAATATAATCTATATAAATTCAATAAGGAATTCATAATTGTTTCCTTAGTGGTGATATGGGAGAAACCTCAACCCTTAGGGAATATATTTCTTACCACTATTACGACTCCAAGGATTATCAAATTCTTGGTGGCCCAAGATATGATGGTGGAAAATCTATGTTAACCCTAGTACTTGGTGATAAGAGGATTTATAGCATCCATTATTTTTCTTACATGACTATTGAAAAATTATAAAGATATCAACATAATAGTTTTCAATTCAAGTATCAAAAAATTTAATATCCTGGAAAAATAAATATTATACAACATTTGTAAATAATAAATCACCAAAATTTCTTTAAATAAATATTATTTAACCTTATAATGATCACATTATCTATAGTACATGTAGTGAACTTGGGATATAAATAAAATAAGGGGATGTGCTAAAACCCCAATAAGAGGTATAATAAAAGAAATAAATCAATATAACATAGATCCAAATAATCATTAGAATAAAATACTAATCATAGGATCATCTTCATAATAAATATGGAATTATTTCTATTAAAACATGGAATGTGGAATTCCATAATAATGAATCATCATGTCATAGTGTCCAAATAATACAAATAGTTGTGAACAACCCTAGTATCCTGTCCACACATGACATATGTGAATAAATTATAAAATCATAATGATGGGAATATATACCATCATGTTCACATACAATAAGAATAGTCTCATGAGATACATCACATTTCCCAATGCATTATGGGGTCATAAATATTTGATCCCACCCATCACATTATAATATTCACATTATCATGAATACCACATAGAATGTATAATAATCATAATCATGAAATAATCATTTAAAAGGAATAAATTTTATAATTATTGCATAAATAAAAATTTCATTAATAAATATGGTTTTTCCAAATGAATAATGGGAAATATATTTGGAATTGAAATCATCATTATTGGGTGATGAAGAAACAACTCAATAAGAGTAAAACATGTCTTTTGGAATGAAAATCTTTTTTGGAAAATCATTGTATTTATATTATAAATCAAGTTGGTTAAATTTATATTATATAAAAAAAGTAAATAAAAAATAATGTATATTTAGGAAGTATAATTGGAAAAATCATACTATAATTTATGTAACAAATGGATAACCCAAATAAAATGATCTGGGTTTGAGATCCCCTTGCCATAAATCCCACTTTATTTTGTCACTTGTTTGTCTTATATGTAATAAAATTTTTGTTATTAAAACATATTTACATAAGGTAAATTTTTTAAATTTTTACAATATTTATCAATAACAATTATTGGATCTTTATTCATAAGATTTTTTTAAATGTGAATCTTTATGATATAATGTTTTCATTAAATTATTCTGTATTTTTTATTGTTGAAAATTTTTGAAAATTATTTTTGAAATAATATAATTAATTAAAAAATATTTTTAAAAAAATATATTCATAAATTAATTTATAATAAAAAAATAATTATAACCAACTATATGTTTGGGGATAAGAAATTGATTAGAAATATCCTCCTTGCCGATTAAACGACTGTTGATGGGTCATTGTCGAATGAGCTGGAAAGGGATGTTTAAAATTTTTATATATAACAATTATTATAATTAAAGTAGGTTAAAAACATTAATATAATGTTAAAATATTACCTAATTTATTTTATAAGATTTGGTTTTGGAAGGTATTTGGAAAAATGAAAAAGATGGAGTGAAGGGTTGATGGAAACAAATTGTTTCTTCAATGTGACTTATCTTATAAAATAAAAAATGCCATTGATGATTGGAGTTGATTTTCTGCATAAAATCACTAGGTATTCAAAAATTATTTATAGGGGGGATTTGGGTTGATCTTAGGGTTTGGAAAGAGATATTGGAGTTGTCTCCCAATGGAAGGTAGAGGGGTTTTTTATGCATGAGGAGAGGGGTATTTTTAGAATATAATACTATATTAAATATTATATTAAAGGAAAAACTTTTAATAGTGAATTTTTAAAAATATTAATCATAAAAAATTTAATATAATGGTTTATATAAATTTACAACATTTTTTTCTAATTCACCTTTTTAACTAAAACGGAAAGTTGGAAAATGGTTTTTGAAGGGATCAATTTTGACATATGGGTTTGGGAAATTATTTTTAGGTTTGGAAATAATTTTTATTGTAATTTAAAGACTTATTTTAGAAATTAAATATATTTTGGCTGAAATTAACGTTATTGAAATTATTAGGTTATTATTAAATCAGAATGATGAAACTTAAGATACAACGGATACATAAAATACTATATTTTTAATATTCACCTAAAAATTGGAATATTTTATAAATATACCATAATATAATCCTTGGAAAATTTCATGTGATGATTTCCAAAAACGATATTATTTTTATCAAAATATATTTCTGTCATAGGTACTTTTAATTTTTAATAGAAAAATTATGATTCTTAGGAAATTATTTCAAATTCAGTTTATTAAAAAATGTGCTTATATTTTCATTATGTTTTTTGAACATGATATTGTTTTAACATTAAAATATTTTTATTTATTTAATTAACTCATGATAAATAATATTTTTTGAAAAATTTATTTTTTTCATCTTAAATATCTATTCTAATATTTAGGTTACTACTGTCAATGGTTAGATAACTATTCCTAATGGCTAGGTTACTATTCGCGTGGTCACATTGCAATTACAACAGTAACATTACCTCCTATAAATGCACCTTAATTATTTCCCTCAATAATCACCATAATTCATCCCAAGGTTATATAGTTTCATTTTTTAAGATGTTGATTGATTTATCAATATTTATTTTTCATTTATATAATTTTTTTATGGGAAGGATCCTTCTAGATAATCGAGACATTCATTTTTTCCCATTGTAGTTTTTCGATTATCTATTTTTTGTCCATTTTAATGATTTGAATTTTAATTATTTTAGTCAATAAATAATATAATGATTTTCAATAATTAATTAATGTTTGGTTTTTTATTAAATGTTTTATATATGTAATATAATTATATAATATAATATAAAAAACATTTATTTATGAAACAATTATCATTTAGAAAGTCCAAGTCATTACATTCCTCCCCTCCTTAAGAATTTCAACCCAAACATTTTAACCGATATTATCAATTGATAATAAGAAAGGGTAATTATATTTTATTGTTTCCTCTATTTACCAAGTCTCCTCATTATATTTATAGTTCCTCCCTAAGACTTTGATAATTTGATTTGTCTTATTATGCAGAAATCTGTCTCTATAGTCCAAGATCCTTATCAATTGCTACTTATAAAAGAGTTATTTCCCCAGTTTTACCACCTCTAGATTCTATACATGTGAGGGTTATGGTATGAACTTCATTAGGAGAGATATTTTAAACAAATTATTAACATGATACAAAATTGGTGTATGTGAATTCTTATAAGAAACAACTCATATGCGATCAAGGATATCAAAGGGGCCAATGTACCTTAGGCTAAGCTTCACTTTCATTCCAAACTGTATGAATCTATTCAATGGTGAAATTCAAAGTAATAATTTATCTCTAACATAAAATTCCAAGTCCCTTCATCATTTCCATATATAGATATTTTTTCAACTCTAAGAAGATTTTATATTTTGTAGGATGGCTTGATCATTCCATGTCATATCCTACAAAATATCAGGTCCATGTAGGTAATTTTCACCAACATTAATATGAAAAGTAGGAGTTTATCATCACATTATATACATATATCTTCATATATATCCCTTTGAATAATTGAGAAAAAGATATTTTAATATGGGGACTCTACAATTTATAGATTATGTTTGAATCCACATTTTAATAACATTGACCAATATCATAGAATTTCCTTGAGAATGTGAATAGATATTATAGATTTGACATCAATTTGGGCATTATAGGCCGCACTCAAATTCAATTCAGTATTCAAATAATGTTTAAGACTTATTCATAATTTAGATATAAAACATTGATCATGAGAAGATATGATCTAAAGTGGGATCATCTAAATCCATAACACTTTCTTCATATATATAATGTACATTTTCTCAAGCGAAAACTCTTCTTGAATATAGATAAAGTGGTAAGTATTGGTGAGTTGATCCACCACAACTCATATCAACTTGTTTGCTTTGTATGTATTTGGGAGGATAGTAAAATAGTCCATAGTTATATTATGCCAATTAAATATGGTTATATACAATGGATACAGTATTCCCATAGACTTATTCTCATTCCATTTAACTTCCAGACATACTAAAAACCTTGATTTAAACTATGAAATATCATTCTTCTTGATATCCCCCAGAATTTCTCTCAATGTTCATCATACATCTTGGTCATTCAAATATTGAGAGATAAAGATGTAATATGTGCATTTTCCAGAATATCATTCTCTATCTCAGGTGACCATGGTACATAAATTTTTGTTCCAAAATGAATCACACTATCCTCATCGATGTGGAACTCATGTAGCTTCAATTCCATTATTTCGTTTACCTTATTTTGATGATCCATATCATCCATTTGTTCCACCTTATCTTATATTAGATATATGTTAAGGAAATAATTTTGAGAGGGTAGGATTTATTCCCTACCGTTGTGATTTCCAAATCTATCCTCTACGTATCCATGAAGATAGGGTATTTCTCAATCCAAATGATAAATAATGTAGCAAGTTCATTTCTATTAAGATCATAATCTACTTTGTTCACCCTTTTTGGATGGTATTGGATAGAGATGTCATAGCCCTTGATTACATCTAACCATCTTATTTGATTCATGTTTAAATCCATCATTGTGAATATATAATTAAGATAATTATATGGGGATAAATGTCACAATTATCATCATAGATGAATTTAAACAAAATATTTATAGAAACTATTATGGCTTCTAACTCTTGATAATGCATCAAATAGTTTTTCTCATTGATCTTCATCTTTAATGAGGCATAGCCTATCACTTTTTCATTATGAATTAGAACACAATGCAAGAAATTATTTAGATAATAATTGTATATCGAAAAACCTTTTGAGCATTCTGGTAGTGTGACTACAACCACAATGATTTGCCTCTTCTTGAGATATTTAACGATTTCATTACAATATTCCAACCATACATAATTCACCCCTTTATGTGTTTAATTACTTATCAGGCTAGAAAATCATGCAAAATTTCTGACAAAACGTTGGTAGTTCCTTACTATTATAAGAGAACTACATATTTCCATTATAGTAGTGGGTCTGGCACATTTTGAATTTTGTTTTATATTTGATGGTTCTATATAAATTCCCTCACTTGTTATCTCATTACCCAATAATTCTACTTATTATTTCTAAAATTCAAACTTGGTGAACTAATAATATATTTTCTCTTTCCTTAATATCACAAAAATAATACATAAATGTCTTTCATGTTCCTATTTTCTCTTGAATTAAATGTGTATGTTTAAAGTAAACAAAACAAAAAATTTGTTGAGGTAGAATATAAATACTCAATTAATCAAATCCATGAAGATTTTAGGGGAATTAGTATGTACGAAGGGCATGATTATGGGCTCATAGTGTCGATACCCAGTACAGATGGTAGTATTCAAAATATATTTCTTCTTCACCTTCAACAGATGACATCCATAATGAATATTCCCCATTTAGAGGAACTTGGATCCTTATAGTTGATAAAAAAGTCATAAATCCATTATAGGGGATAATTTTTCTTTATTATTATCATGTTAATATTTTTATAATCAATACATAGTTGCATTGATCAATCCATCTTCTTGACATAGAGAACTGACACACCCTAAGGTGATGCACTATGGTGTATTAAACCTTTTTCCAAATTATCCTGAAGTAGATTCTCAAAAAAATCATTTCAATAAAGTCCATATAGTAGGTGAATTTAGAGATATGAATGTCTCTAATTATAATATCTATTGAGAAATAAACCACAAGATGTTAGGGAATTCTGGGAAACTCTTCAAGAAATACATTATAATATTCCTTAACAATGGGAGTTTCCCCCAGGTTGATTCATTACTTTTAAATAACTAATTAAAAATTGTATGATCATTTATAATTCATCAACACCCACACATTTGAGGTATTTTACAAATAAGATTTATGATCTTCTTAGAATTTAATGATTAACACGGGATTGTTTAGAATATGAAAATAGATTTCATTTTCTTAACTGTTGATGTGTTCTCGATATAATGAGATCCAATCATTATCTAGTATAGTAAAAATGTACACCAAGGGAAGGATACAAGATTTTATTGTATAATATTTATAACTACCCTACCCATTTATACATATTATATATGATATTGAGCATAATTAACCTTAAATTACTAGCAATGGATTGTAAAGTCTAGTGTCTTTGGGAGATTACGTATATAATTAGACAACATGAAACAAAAATAGAAACATATTTTATTTAAACACCATAAAGATATTAAAACTTCCTTTGAGATATTAAATCAACCAAGGATAACCTATGGAAAACATAATAAAAGGATGTGCTATATAGCCCGACAATAGAATTAGCATAAGAATAAATTATAACACATGGGTTAGAAGGAATGAAATGATTACATAAAAAGGCTTGAAATATAAAAAAACACTAGAAATAATAACATGTAGAACATGAGATCATTCAATCACATCATAATAGGAATAAAGAAACTACATACAACATGACATAATCATGAGTCAAGGAAAACTTCCATGACTATTACCCATGTCGTAAAATGGCCCTAAAGGAGTCAGGTTGACTACCTATCCCAACATGATGTATCCTAAAAATAAATATTACCTAGAGAATTTGAGAGATATCTAGGTGCACCCATCCTAAAATTTTCATTCATCTGTGTACCTCCTGAAGATTAAATCATATGGTATAATCATAAGGGTTATCCATGGAAATAAATGGGTATCTTAATCAAGTCATAAGGAATAAAAAATAGGAATGTACTATATGTATCCATTAAAGAATAGATTTAAATTATACCTAGACATTCATATGGAAAACTATGCATAGATAATGATAAAGTATTTCTAAATGATGTGAAAACAAGTGAATATTTTTAATAAACCATAGAAATTAGCCCATTTAGTGAGATTTAAGGGAAAATATAAAATAGCCTTTAATGGTGACAAATGTGTAATTATTTTCATAAAAGCAGAAATGAACAAAGGTAGTTTATCATGACAAAATTATTAATTTACAGAAATTTTAGAATACTTAAATAGGTTATGGTGGGTACCTAAAAATGCTCAAGAAATAGTGAAGTTCACTTCAATCGGGCTTTGTTATCAGCAGGAATTGAGAAGGAAACCTTATTAAACATGTATTTACCCATTAGAGAAATAATAATTTAAAAAGGTATATATGTTTGGAAAATTCATAGATAATTTTCGTATATTTCATAAAAAATAATTAAGAATTATATTCTGGTTAAGAGAGATAAATAATAACCTAAAGGAAAAATGGTGGTTTAGAGATAATCCTTTACCTTATATCCGAAAATATTCTTCATGTGAACTTAATGTATTGGATAATAATATTAAATCCATTAAATAATTAATTCAAAACCTATTACATAATTTATTATAAATGTACTAGATTAATTTATGGCCATTTTGTTGAAATGTAGTGTTTAATTGTTTTATTCCAGGAGTATTCCTTTCATGAATTTCATGATAGGTTCCCTTGAGTTAAATTATGTGCTTTATTTTCATATAGACTTAAAACTAAAAATTTGTAATTATATGATATTTATTATCCACCATGAGTTTAAATGGTCACATATATCTTTTTTCTATATACATGAACTATTCATTAGATCAAATGTTATTGAAACATTATTGATTTCTTTTGGTGGTTTTTCGATCATCTCAAACTACTTTTGTTTTATTTTTTAATATTAGGGATATATAATGGTTATATAACATTAAATAAGTTTTTATACATATATTATAATAATTTTTAACCATAAAATGGTTTTATATCTATCCTTGAAAGAGGAATTGAAAAAATAAATTTCATTGTCCACGAAGGTGGTAAATCTGCATCTCACGGATGATGTTTTCATTTTTAAAATAAAAGGAGAGGATGGTAGAATAGATGATGGATATAAAATTAATAAAATAAAATTATAGTATATTTATAATATCAAATTTATCATGACCCTTTGGATAGGGTATGTAAGGTAAGGATTAGATAGGAAAATAAATTAAAAGATAATAAGGGATTGTTTTACCTATTGAGGTTAGCCTCTTTGGGAACCTCCACAAGGAACTTCGAAATGTAATTTTGGTGGGGCTATAAAGTCTAGATGGTTGGAAGATATTTGTGAGAGGAATTGGGTTTAATATTAGCAATATCCAATGCTTAAAATGTATGAGTATCAGAGGCAACGAGGGGTGCAATTTATAGTGGAGGAGAGGGGTGTTTTCTGATTATTTTATTAATTTTTTATAATTTTGGGGAAATAAAGTATATAGGGAGGATTATTTTGAATAATTATAGTAAATTGTGCATGTGATTTTTAACCAATGATTCATTACATCATTCCTGATTCAAAAATTATAGTATTTGGGTTAAAATATTAAATACTTTGAATTATGTAAATTTTCATCAAAATAATTAAATTAATTATAAAATTGTAAATTAGTATTAACATTTAATAAAAATATTTATACTTAATTTCTCATTTTTAAAATATTAATTTTTATATGATGATATAAATATATTGTTTTTTAGTTTATAATATACAAAAATTTTATTTATTCCTTCATAGGTGAGGTTACTATTAATTTGAAAAGATTACTATTAATAATAGTCACATTACTATTCTGACGAGCAAGTTTATATTCTGTCGGTATATTTTTCTTAATTTCAGGAAATGCCTATTATTTAATTCATTATTCATTTACAATGATTTAATTATGTTCTATATGTTATTTTATGTGATTTAAAATACATGATATAATTATCAGAATTTAATTTCCATTTAAAAAATTCTCGGCTGTTACATTCTTCCCCAGTTATGAAATCTTAACCTTGAAATTTCATTTTACATACTAAGGTTATAACAAGTGATGGTACTTATTTTTCAATTCTTCCACCAGTTCCCATGTTTAATATTTTTACTTATTTTTCAACCATAGTAATTTTAAAAAGTTAGTCATGTTATGGAATAGAACATTGTCTCTACCGTAAAATATCTTCATCAACTTCTCTTCATATGTGAGTTCATTCTCGAGTTATACCACATTCAAATTTAGTACATATGTGGGATCTGGTATATAATTCCTAAATACAGATATGTGGAATATATATTTTACCTAAGACATGGATTTTTGGAGTTCTAGTCAATATGCCACAACCCCATCATGATCATGACTCCCATAGTGGTTGATGTACATGGGACTCAGATTCCCTTTCTTCCCAAATCTCCTGATCATATTATGTAAAGATATCTGAGGGAATACCATGTCTCAAACCTCATAATATAGAACTCATAAATTATTTTTATCATTCCTATTCTATAGACACTGTGAGGCTTTGATATACTGTTGAATAGTTGTATCCTTTTCTATAATTTCTTCGACCATTTCAGGTCATAGTACCTTATATTCACTGACTTCATCCCAAAATTCCAATGTTTTACATCTTTTCCCATAAAGGGATAAATATAGAGCCCTTTGGATTCTCAATTGGAAGAAATTTTTTTAAGATAACCCAACAAGTGGTAAATTTGGGTCCCATCCTCCATTGATATCCATATAAAATGCTCTCAATAAGGCATCTAGTTATAAATAGTGCAACCAAGTTTGCATCATCTTGAGGACGATAAGTCTTATTATAGTTCAGGTTAGTGTTTAGAGAGTGTTAGATACTATTCAAAAAATTGGAGATGAATCTTGGATCCTTATCCGATATAATCAATATTTTCACTCCATGTTGCCTTAAAGCATATCTACTGTATACTCCTGCATGCTGATCCTGTGAGAATTATTATCAAATTGAAATAAAAAGATATATATTTAAAAGATAATCTATATGAAACCATATAGAATTATTTCCTATGGATGTCTTTGGAAGTTTCATGAAAAATACCATTGTGATGTTTTCACATTTCCATGTTTTTATGGGTATTTTTTGCGTCATCAACTTAGTATTTTTTACTTTCACCC
Source organism: Viscum album (assembly GCA_963277665.1). Lineage (NCBI taxonomy): Eukaryota > Viridiplantae > Streptophyta > Magnoliopsida > Santalales > Viscaceae > Viscum > Viscum album. Next base: position 742,427,164 of record OY728155.1, on the reverse strand, counting down.
TACACTTACTGACTTAACAAGAACTTCAATGTATATTTAGAAATCCATTTATTCATATTGTCCCACAAATAGTGCTCTCCAATATCTTTATTCTTCTTCGTGATTCCTAGATGAATAATGTATTTTGAGCTATGTGTGCCTTCATATAATCGTTCTTTATTAATGGATCAGATGGTATATAGAGTCTCAACTCATATCTTATGAATCCTTCTTCGTCAATTTTAAACTATGAGGATTTCCCATTTATGATAGCTTCCACCTTTTTCAATAATTTTCATATAAGTTCTTTTAGCATCAATTTTATCTTTTTAAGGTATGGTTGAGAAATAAATTTAGAATATATTGATGGTGTTCCTTGCTTAATGATCCCTATGGACATTATTTTCAAATGAAAGATGGTTGGATCCTTGTCAACTATCAACATTGATAAAGATGTAGGATCCTTTTTGTAACATCCCAAGTAAGTAATGAATAATAGATATTTTTATCTATGTCTATTAGTGAATTAGATAGTGTTTTAGAGGCTTAAAATGAGAATAAATCCAATCTTAAGCATGGAATACAATAATATTTTTTAAAAGATTGTTTTTCTGCCTTTTAATGGAAAACCATTTTTAAATATATCTTTTGACAATTTTATAAGATATTTTTGTCAAAATAAACCTATTATTTATGATTGGGACATCAAAATTTACTTTGTGTGATTTTTTGGTATTTTTCCGATAAAGTTCATTTTTTAATGATTAGTGAAAAATGTTGTATTTTAATTCAAAACATATTTTTAATCTAATTTATTTATATGATTATATTATATTTTGAATTGGTTTTGAAGTGAAATTAGAATATATTTTTACCATTTAATCCAATGGTGGTCATTGGAATCAATTTCACTTTGAAATTGGACTTAAACTGGTGTCAATCTATTGATACTTATTGTTTCATAAAAACACACTATTTGTCATGACAGCGGAAATTAATTATTAAATTAATTAACGTAACTTATATGATTTGAATTTTTCAAAATATACATCATTTTTGAATTCGGAATATCAAATATAGCTTAGGGTTATGTTTTGGTATTTTTCTGAAAAACTCCAATTTTTGATGAATAGTGAAACCACTAAGTGGTACTTAAAAAACCGATTTTTCATTTAAATGAAAATTTACCACCTCTGTGTTTTGAATTTCAAAAATCCGACATACATGGTTTTCATTAAGAAGTAAAATGTGGTTCAATGGGATTAAAAATTTTTTGTGGTGAATAGTAACTTTTAAGATTTTTAATCACGATTAGAGGTAATTAGTGCAATTTAAGGCAAAAATGATATTATAATAAAATGAAAATACCTAGACACATGTCCTACCCTTATTGGATGTTTCATGGACGACCATGAAAAGCCATGGGTAAACTTGGGGACCCCATGGAGCCACTTTGGTTGGAAAATTACATTAATATCTTTTTATTTAATGTTAAAATTAAAATGACAGAAACATGAGTTGTTTTACTAAAACAATTTTTAAATGGGGTTATACAAGGCATATTTTTTACTATAAATATTAATTAGAAATATAAAACGATTTCCTACATCATGATATTTGTTTTATAATTTTTAGACATTAAATAAAGTAAATTATTTGTGACATCATGATGATGCAGTGATTACCTCATTAATAAAGGATTTAAATAAAATGAAACGATAATGTAAAATATATGACCTACACATGTCCAAAACCTATTGGTTGGTGGATTTATAACCCTTATCACCTTAACCTAGAATTATATCAATGTGGTACCTTTTGAATCCTAAACTCAGTTTAAAATTAAGTAACATTTCTTTACTTTCCAAGAGTGCCCCTCCTCTCCTCTTATAAAAGGCCCCCACCTCTACCTCCTTACCCACACTTCAAAAGACTATGGCTCGACCAACCACTACCCATTTTGTCTCTCCACTTCCCTCTATTACTCCTTGAAGCCTCAATTTGGGCAAAAGTCTTCCCAAGGAAGCCTTTGAGCTCAAACCAAAGGGAGTTACCCGATTTTAAGGTAATGTCTTCACTTGTGTTCTTTTGTTTTATTTTGCTTCTCAAACATCCTAAACTCTTTTTATTAATTTCTTTTGTAACAACACCAGAATCTTCCATATACTAGGATGTTGTTATAAGATGGATTCTAGCTACACATACACACACCTACATCTAATGGTTAAAGAACATACTGTTTCCGTGGATGGCGAATTTCTGCCTCCCGAAACGATGATTGTTCAACATTATTTTAACACCTTAAAAGGTGGACATTAAGATGACACTATATTTATATATGATATATAATATGTTTATGTTTTCCTTAAGCTTCTGTATTTTTCAATTTGGTCATAACTTTATGGTTTCCATTATGGGTAAACGCGATATCTTCATTTAAGGAAGTGCGGACTACCGCCCCCTCAAATTGATTTGATTCGTTAATACCATATGTGGGACATATAAAGGATGGAGTTATGATATTATATATGATATTACACTATAATTATAATATACCTTTATATCATTATGAGTCAATTTCATAAAATACTAAATAGAAATGGAAGCAGCGTTCTTGCGTACGTACGGCTTACCGTCTCCATGAACGATGCATTTCATTTCTTACCTCTAAATGTTATGTAATATTATAAATTCATGCATGTACTGGATATATTTGATATATATGATATCTACATCATGATTACCATTCTGGATATAATGGATACATGAACAACTTGTAATTATAAAGGGTATATTTTTGACTCAAGTACCAATGATCGTTAAAACGACCGTTATTAACTTAAATAATTACATAGTGTTCATGACATGGAAATAAGTGATATAAAAGGAATAATGAACTCGAAAAATTTTCTTAAACATGTAGAAATTAACTCAAGTTTATTATTCAGGAGATTAAAGAACGACCGAGTCAAGTCAGACCCGAGGTATAGGACTTTGTCTCAATCTCCTTTCATTGAGCCATATTTTGTTTTATACACAACCTTCTTCTATATGGTGTATAAACCCCATTGACTTTTATGTTTATTGAAAAGGAATATTTTTTATATGAAGCATTTACTAAACAAAAAAAGGGAATGTTTTTGTCGTACGTATGCGGCGACAATTACTTTTCCGCCGCCCTGACCATTATTTGAGTTTCGGCTTCCTCTACAAGGAATACATTTTTTTAGAAGAAAAATAAATACCATATTTTACTATTCATTTATTTTTTTATTGAAAATGGTTTTCATAATGTTATTATATCAATGTGTTGTATTTTTATCTTGTGATTGAAAGGTGGAAATGTTATGTTTCCTTCATGCATGTTTTATGTGATACGATTATGTTGAGTTTCTTGGGCATTATTATGAAGACGGGTGGTTCTGTGATAAACTAATGGAGGGTGAGCCCCATATAGCTCTCCAATGCATTGGGTAACACGAAGGAGTGAAATGTTAAGGTTTCTCCGAAGAGATTTAGGGAATATACTGTGATGGGTATTCCAAACGTAACCAAGAGGGTTACTCCCTACGTAATAATGTTATGAATGCTCAATTTACCTTTATGTCTTATGATTTCTATGATTTATTCCATATTTGATGAGGTATGTTAAAGTGCTTATGTTTTATGGGTAAAGAATGATTTCATTCTTATGTATATATATACCCATGTTTCCTTTCCATATTTTTATATCCCTTACTGAGCTTTTTATGCTCATCCCAAGTTTTTGAAATGTTTTTCAAAGGTCAAGGGAAAGGTATATGATATGATGAAAGTGTCAAGGAAGTGTCAAGAAAGAATCCATAATTTTTTTAAATGTGTTTCCATTGATGGGAAAAATCAATACTATCTTTTATGTAACCACTATGTTTAAATATGGAATGTAATGAATGTTTTATGATCTAATTTTCTAAAACTCTAAACCTGAAAAGATCCTCAAGGTGTAACCTTTTAATAACTCAAGATTAAGTAATGATTAAGGCTTGGCCCTTATAGTTGGTATCCGAGGTCGGTGTAGATAACTTTAGGAGTTAGAATTATATTAAATGATTATCCAAAAATATTTTTTTGAAATGATATAGCATTTAAAGATTACCATGTTGCTTCATCTAAGAAATGTTTGTTCAGAATGGATTTCCGTCGAGGAAACAGGGAAGAAGTGCTAGGAAGGCATACAGAAGGAAATAACCTTCCGAATCAGCATCCTGAGATGTTCAGAATTGGAACTGAATAGTTTGTTGTAGTAATGGCACATTTGACTCAAGCGATAAATGGTGGTGGTATCCATGCACGAGATCAGCCAGATCAACCGCATAGTAACATGTCAGTGGTGGAATATTTCATGAGGAAACATCCCCCATCATTCAGAGGATCACTTGACCCTGTGCTAGGTGAACGGTGGATTAAAGCACTGGAGAAGATTTTTGATGTCATGGGGTGTTCAGACAATCAAAAGGTTAGTCTTGCTATTTACCGTTTGGAGGGGGAAGCAGATCAGTGGTGGTAGATGGTTAAAAATATCAGGGATGCTGATGAGATTGATGCTCTCGACTAGAATGAATTCAAAGGTATGTTTCTTGAGAAGTATTTTCCTAAGGCTGTTCGACTTAGGATGAAAAAACAATTCTTGGAATTGAGGAAAGAGGAAGACTCAGTGGCTGCCTATGAAGAGAGGTTCACTCGATTGGCAAGGTATGCTCCAAATTTTATCCGAGACCTTGATAGTAAAATCAGTCATTTTTACTCAGGATTAAAACAAAAATATCTAAGGTCATTAGCTTCTCGTGAGTTTAAAAGTAATGAAATTATTTTTCGATGTGCTAATATGGTTGAAATAGAGTTTTCCGATGATCAAGTGTTCTATAACAACCAAAATAAGAAGAGACCGAGGTGGCAGGAGAAAGGAAATAATTCTTCAAAAAAGACTGATGGTAAGAAAACTAACTTTCTAGTTTGTGATAAATGTGGTAAAAGACAGGCTAGGGAATGTCTTTTGAATTCTGGAAATTGCTACTGATGTGGTAAGATGGGACATAAGGCTGATGATTGCACTGAAAAATATTAAGGTGATGGTATGCCCAAATTTTATTTACAGTTAGTGAAATGTTTCAAGTGCAATGAGAAGGGTCACTATGAAAACCAGTGTCCGACAAAGAGCATGAGTGATGGGAAGAAGTTAGAATATAAGCAGAAAGGGGTGGTGAAATCCTTTGCAACTACTTCAGCAGATGTCGGGCCATCAAATGAAGTTGTATCAGGTACTTTGTTTGTTTTTTCACATTATGCCAGTGTGTTGTTTGATTTGAGGTCCACACATTCTTTCATCTCTGAAACCTTTTCTAGTAAAATGGGAATACCATCTCAAGAAATGACTCCTGAACTTGTGGTAAAAACACATGGGGGAACTGTTGAGGTAAAAAGAATTTATAAGAATCTTCCTATCCTTATCTTTGGAAAGAACCTACTTGAAAACCTTATTGTTCTACCTCTAGTAGAGATTGATGTTATCCTGGGTATGGATTGGCTCTCCATTTACAATGCTATGATTGAATGTAGAGCTAAAGAAGTTTCTTTTTAGAAAGACTTTCAGTTTGTGTACAAGAATGAACCCTTACTGTTGATAACTTATCAAGAGGCTGAGAAACATGTAAAATATGGAAATGAATGTTACCTTGCACATATTGTTGAAAACAAGGGAACTGTTCAGATTAATGATGTTCTAGTGGTAAATGAGTATCCTAATGTTTTTCCTGATGAGTTTCCTGGAATAATACCAGATCGGGAAGTTGAATTTACTGTTCACTTAGTTCCTGATGCTAAGCCAATTTCAAAACCCCCTTATCGAATGGATCAAATTGAACTTTTAGAGTTGAAGGAGCAATTGCAAGATTTTTTAGAGAAAGGTTTCATTCGACCTAGCACATCACCATGGGGTGATTCTGTTTTATTGGTTAAAAAGAAAGATGGGTCTATGAGACTTTGCACTGATTATAGAGCCTTGAATAACATCACTATTAAGAACAAATATCCTTTGCCTCATATTGATGATTTGTTTGATCAGCTCCAGGGAGCTCAGTATTTTTCAAAGATTGACATGAGATCGGGGTACCATCAGATGAAGGTAAAGGAAGCAGGTGTTCCGAAGACTGTGTTTCATACAAGATATGGCCATTATGAATTTTTATTAATTTTTTTGGGCTAACCAATGCACCTGATGCATTAATGGACTTAATGAATAGAATTTTCCATGAGTTCTTGGATAAGTTTTTGGTGGTTTTTATTGATGATATTTTGGTGTTTTCTAAAATTAAAGAGGAGCATGAAATACATTTAAGGGTTATTTTGAAAACATTAAAAGAAAAGAAATTGTATGGGAAATTCAACAAGTGTGAGTTTTGGTTGCAACAAATTTCTTTCCTTGGTCACATTTTTTCTAATGATGGGATAACCGTTGATCCTGCAAAAACAAAGGTTGTTGAAGAATGGCCAAGACCCACAAATGTAACAAAGATTCGTAGTTTCCTTGGTTTGGAAGGCTATTACTGAAGGTTTGTTAGAAATTTTTCACGGTTATCTAGTCCAAAGACTAAGATAACTCGGAAGGGTGTTAAGTTTATCTGGACAAAAGAATGTGATGATTTTTTTTTCAGGATTTGAAAAGAAGATTGGTGAATGCTCCAGTTTTGGAACTACCTTCCAAGAATGGGGAGTTTGTTATCTACAGTGATGCTTCATTGAAAGGACATGGTTGCGTCTTAATGCATAATGATCAGGTAACTGCTTATGCTTCACGATAGTTTAAAACTCATGAGGTAAATTATCTGACACATGATTTTGAGTTAGCTGCAGTTGTTTTCGTTTTAAAAATTTGGAGGCATCATTTGTATGGAGTAAACTTTGAAATATATACCGATCACAAAAGTTTAAAGTATATATTCACTCAGAAAGAATTGAACATGAGATAGAGGATATGGATAGAATTAATCAAGGATTATGATTGTACAATTCATTACCATCCGAGAAAAGCAAATAATGTTGCTGATGCTTTGAGTCGAAAAAGTAATGCTTCATTAGAAATGTTGCATTTGGAACTTGATCCTTTGGTTAAGGATTTGATGAACATTGGCATAGAAGTTGTTGGTGCCTGATGTTCTTCTGTTTTGTTTCAGGTATCAGGGAAATCTTCTCTATCAGACAGAATCAAGCAAGCACAGAAGCAAGACAGTGAGTTGCAGAAAAAGGTAGAGATGGTTCATAAAGGTATGTTTCCTGAATTCAAAATTGATAATGATTGCATTTTCAGATTTCGGAAGAGATTTTGTGTGCCTTGTGATTCATAGTTGAAGATAGAGTTATTATGTGAAGCTCATAGTTCTCTGTTTTCAGTTCCTCATGGCAGTACTAAGATTTACAGAGATCTGCAAGAATATTATAGGTGGGATGGAATGAAAAGAGAAATTGGTGATTTTACTGTGAAGTGTTTGACATGTCAACAGGTTAAAGCAGAGTGGCAGTTACCAAAAGGGATGCTTCAACCTTTACCAATGCCAGAGTGGAAATGGGAGAATATATCCATGGACTTCGTTGTAGGATTGCCGAAGACCCTTCGAGGTAATAATGCAATCTGAGTTATTGTTTATTGCTTGACTAAATCTGCTCATTTCCTTGCTATACGAGATACTTTTCACTAGATCAACTTTCCCATTTGTATCTTAATGATATAGTCAGGTTACATGGAGTTCCCCTCTCCATTGTATCTAACTCTGATCCCAGGTTCACTTCTAACTTTTGGAAAGGCCTCCAGAAGTCGTTGGGTACTAAACTAAATTTTAGTACAGCTTTTCATCCTCAATCAGATGGGCAGTCAGAACGAAAAATTCATACATTGGAGGATATGCTACGTTCTTGCTCTATGGATTATCAGGGAAGTTGGGACCAACATCTTTCTTTGGTTGAATATTCATATAATAACAGTTTTCATTATAGTATACAGATGGAACCATTTGAGGCGTTATATGGGAAGCGGTGTCGAACTCCAGCTTTTTGGGATGAAGTGGGTGAAAGAAAGCTGATGGGACCAGAATTGGTAGAAGAGTTGGCAGAAAAAGTTCAGCTGATACAGAAACACATGAGAATAGCTCAGAGGAGGTAGAAGAGTTATGCGGACAACAGGAGGAAGGATCTATCTTTTGAGGTAGGTGATCATGTTTTTCTCAAAGTCTCACCATGGAAAAGTGTGATGCGATTTGGTATGAAAGGAAAGCTGAGTCCAAGGTTCATTGGACCATATGAAATTATGGAGAGAGTTGGATCAGTTGCTTACCGAGTGGCTTTACCTCCGAGTTTATCTCAGGTACACAATGTTTTTCATGTTTCGATGTTGAGAAAGTACATGCCAGATCCATCTCATGTTTTGAGTCCAGAGGTAGTTCAGCTGAAAGAGAACCTATCTTATGAAGAAGAACCAGTCCAGATTCTTGACCACCGGGAGCAAGTGTTACAGAATAAGGTGATTAATCAGGTAAAGTTTTTGTGGAAAACCCACATGATGGAAGAGGCAACATGGGAATCTGAAAATGCAATGAGGGATTAGTACCCCCATTTATTCGATAAGTAAATAAATTGCGGGGACGAAATTTTCTAAAGGGGAGAAGGATGTAACTTTCCAAGTAAGTAATGAATAATAGATATTTTTATCTATGTCTATTAGTGAATTAGATAGTGTTTTAGAGGCTTCAAATGAGAATAAATCCAATCTTAAGCAGGGAATACACTAATATTTTTTAAAAGATTGTTTTACTGCCTTTTGATGGAAAACCATTTTTAAATCTATCTTTTGACAATTTTATAATATATGTTTGTCAAAATAAACTTATTCTTTATGATTGGGACATCAAAATTTACATTGTGTGATTTTTTGGTATTTTTCCGATAAAGTTCAATTTTTAATGAATAGTGAAAAATGTTGTATTTTAATTCAAAACCACTTTTTAATCTAATTTATTTATATGATTAGATTATTTTTTGAAATGGTTTTGAAGTGAAATTAGTATATATTTTTACCATTGAATCCAATGGTGTTCATTGGAATCAATTTCACATTGAAATTGGATTTAAACTGGTGTCAATCTTTTGATACTTATTGTTTCATAAAAACACGCTATTTGTCATGACAGCGGGAATTAATTATTAAATTAATTAATGTAACTTATATGATTTGAATTTTTAAAAATAGACATAATTTCTGAATTCGTAATATCAAATATATCTTTGGGTGAAGTTTTGGTATTTTTCTGAAAAACATCAATTTTTGATGAATAGTGAAACCACGAAGTGGTACTTAAAAAATGATTTTTTCGTTTAAATGAAATTTTACCACCTCTGTGTTTTGAATTTCAAAAATCCGACATATATGGTTGTCATTAAGAAGTAAAATGTTGTTTAATGGGATTAAAATAATTTTTGGTGAATAGTAACTTTTAGGTTTTTTAATCGTGATTAGAGGTAATTAGTGCATTTTAGAGAAAAATTGATATTATAATAAAATGAAAATACCTAGACACATGTCCTAACCTTATTGGATGTGTCATGGCCGACCAAAACAAGCCATGGGTCAACTTGGGGACCCCATGGAGCCACTTTGGTAGGAAAATGACATTAATATCTTTTTATTTAATGTTAAAATTAAAATGACACAAACATGAGTTGTTTTACTAAAACAATTTGTAAATGGGGTTATACAAGTCATATTTTTGATTATAAATATTAATTAGAAAGATAAAATTATTTCATACATCATGATATGTTTTTATAATTTTTAGACATTAAATAAATTAAATTATTTTTGACATCATGATGATGCAGCGATTACCTCATTAATAAAGGATTTAAATAAAATGAAAAGATAATGTACAATCTATCACCTACACATGTCCAAAACCAATTGTATGTGTGTATTTAGAACCCTTATCACCTTACCCTATAATTATATCAATGTGAGACCTTTTTAATCCGAAACTCATTTTAAAATAAACATTTCTTTACTTTCCAAGAGTTCCCCTCCTCTCCTCTTATAAAAGGCCCCCACCTCTACCTCCTTACCCACACTTCCAAAGCCTTTGGCTCAGACAACCCCTACCCATTGTGTCTCTCCACTTACCTCTCTTACTCCTTGAATCCTCACTTTGGGAATATGTCTTCCCAAGGAAGGCTTTGAGCTCAAACCAAAGGGAGTTACCCGATTTTAAGGTAATGTCTTCACTTGTGTTCTTTTGTTTTATTTTGCTTCTCCAACCCCCTAAACTCTTTTTATTAATTTCTTTTGTAACAACATTAGTATCTTACATATACTAGGATGATTTTATAAGAAGGATTCGAGCTACAGTTACACACACCTACATCTAATGGTTAAAGAACATACTATTTTCGTGGATGGTGAATTTCTTCCTCCCGAAACAATGATTGTTCAACATTCTTTTAACACCTTCAAAGGTGGAAATTAAGATGACACTATATTTATATATGATATATAATATGTTTATGTTTTCCTTAAGCTTCTGTATTTTTCATTTTTGGCATACATTTATGGTTTCCATTATGGGTAAACGCGATATCTTCATTTAAGGAAGTGCAGACTACCTCCCCCTCAAAGTGATTTGATTCGTTAATAGCATATGCTGGACATATAAAGGATGGAGTTATGATATTATTTAAGATATTACACTGTAATTATAATATACGTTTATATCATTATGATTCCATTTCATAAAATATGAAATCAAAATGGAATCAGTGTTCATGCGTACGTACGGCATACCATCTCCATGAACGGTGCATTTCATTTCATACCTCTAAATGATATGTAATATTATAAATTCATGCATGTACTGGATATATATGATATATATGATATCTACATCATGAATACCATTCTAGATATAGTGGATACATGAACAACTTGTAATTATAAAGGGTTTATTTTTGACTCAAGTACCAAGGATCGTTAAAATGACCGTTATTAACTTAAATAATTCCATAGTGTTCATGACATGAAAATAAGTGATATAAAAGGAATAATGAACTTGAAAAAGGTTCTTAAACAAGTATAAATTAACTCAAGTTAATTATTCAGGAGATTAAAGAATGACCGAGTCATGTCGGACCTGAGGTATGGGACTTCGTCTCAATATCCTTTCATTGAGACATATTTTGTTTTATACACAACATTCTTTTATACTATGTATAAACCCATTTGACTTTTACGTTTATTGAAAATGAATCTTTTTTATACGAAGCATTTACTAAACGACAAAACAGAATTTTTTTGTCGTACGTATGCGTTGACAATGACTTCTCTACCGTCGTGACCATTATTTGAGTTTCAGGTTCCTCTAAATGACACACCTTTTTTTAGAAGAAAAATAAATACCATGTTTTACTTTTCTTTTATTTTGGTATTGAAAATGGTTTTCATAATGTTTTTATATAAATGTGTTGTATTGATATCTTGTGATTGAAAGGTGGAAATGTTATGTTTCCTTTATTCATGTTTTATGTGATACAATTATGTTGAGGTTCTTGGGAATTATTATGAAGATGGGTGGTTCCGTGATAAACTATGGGCGGGTGAGACCGATATAGCTCTCCAATGTATTGGGTAACTCGAATGAGTGAAACGTTAAGGTTTCTCTGAAGAGATTTAGGGAATATACTGTGATGGGTATTCCAAATATAACCAAGATGGTTACTCCCTACGTAAGAATGTTATGAATTCCTCAAGTTACCTTTATGTCTTATGATTTCTATGATTTATTCGTGATTTGAGGAGGTATGTTAAAGTGCATATGTTTTATGGGTAAAGTATGATTTCATTCTTATGTATATATGTACCCATGTTTCCTTTCCATATTTTTATATCCCTTACTGATCTTTTTATGCTCATCCCAAGTTTTTGAAATGTTTTTCACAGGTCCAGGGATAGGTACATGATATGATGATAGTGTCAAGTAAGTGTCAAGAAAGAATCCATGTTTTATTTTAAATATGTTTCCATTGATGGGAAAAATGACTACTATATTTTATGTAACCACTTTGTTTAAATGTGGAATTTAATGCATGTTTTATGATCTAATTCTCTAAAACTCTAAACCTGAAAAGGTCCTCAAGGTGTAACCTTGTAATAACTCAAGTTTAAGTAATTTTTAAGGGTGGGGCCTTATACTTTCTACTTAAAGAATCATCAACTTTATTTTTATACCAGTATTATGGTGGATTAAGCAGTCATAATCCTTGATGAGCACTAACCATCTTCAATGGAACATATTATGCTCCTTGTGAGTGAATATATACATGAGGATATTATGACCATTATATATCTCACACTTCCCCCCATAGAGATAATGCAGGTAGATTTTCAATGAAAAAATAACTTTTGTTAACTCCATATCATTATTTGGGTAGTTATTATCATGGATATTAAACTACTATGAGTCATAAGATGTCAATTTATCCTTTTGAAATAGTAGATCACATAAGACCTTCTTTGAATCATTTTTGTACACCATAAAGAGTTTCCCACTTTTTGGAGGTGTGAGTAATGGTGTAGTGATAAGCCCCTTTTGAGATACTTAAAACATTCCACACAATCTTACATCTAGACGTACTTTAACCCTTTCTATGTTAACTTATTTAACAGGTTAGAAAAGCGTGAAAAACTATTCTCAAAATATTGATAGTAACCAGCTAGGCCAAGACATATTTGAATATCTATTATAGATATAGGTTTGTGCCATTACTCAATTTCATTTGTTTTGAAGGGGTAAGAAGATATCACTTTTCTGGTTACATTCCCTAATAATGATACTTCATCCATATTGAACTAAAATTAACTGTAATTGGATTATTGTTTCTCCGTTAATAAATTTTTAGCATAGTATTCAAATTATCCTCATGAAACTCCATTATTTTGGAGTATATTAGAATATCATTGATAACGGATGCACCAAATTTGATGAGGTAATCTCTAAAGAATCTATTTGTTAGGTCCATGAAAACATCGGGATCATTAATGAATCTAAAGGGAAAAACTATGAACTCATAGTGTCCATACCTTGTCTAGAATGCAGTCTTGGGAATATATTCCTTTGTCACTTTTAATTTTTAATTTCCTAAACGAAGTTCCAACTTACAGAAATACTTTTCCCCATGTAGTTGATCGAACTATTCATCTATCTATGGATGTGGATACTTATTCTTTATCATGATTTTTTGAGCTTAAGATAATCAATGAAGAGGAATGTTTACCTATCATTCTTGATGAAGAGGAAAAGAACAACCCACGGGGAAGCACTCAAGAATATAAAACTCGTGTTTATATTCTTTTGAAACTACATTTTTTGTTCATAAAAATCCAAGGTTTATATTCTATATGGTTTCATTGATATAGGTAGAGATCAAAGAATTATTTCAATTGAGAAATCTACGTATTAATGAGGAGGAAAACCATGCAATATTTTAGATAGAAGAACAATGTAGTCCCTTAAAATCTAAATTTCGTTGACCATGATCCTATCCTTTGCCTCAATCATTTGAGAAAGATATTCTATATCATAAGGCTATTAAATCCACAATTGAGATATTTACTCTGAAGGAGATTCATCCCCTTCATACTTGTACAAAATTAGGGGATGAATTGGTATGTGATGAGTGATATCCTATTCCAAAAAGTTGATATTTTATTTTTATAATGATTTAAAATACATTCCCAATATATAATCAAACTCTACCAAAGAAGGTAAGATAATAATTTCTCGGAGGTTTTTTATACACAAATTAATTAAGGGGGAGTCCTATACATTATATACAATAGTTGACCCATTTTATCTCATGGATTAATCAAGATCCATATTTTATGGTGGTTTTTGAATAGTTCCTCTAAACATACAAGATATGAAAAAATGTATTGAACCCAAATAAAATAGTAAATTCACTATTCTTTAATGAATAACCAATATACTTGTCACAACATCATTTTATAGTTCCAACTCAGTATTAGTGATAGAATATGTCCCTCATTGTTGGATTCGAGATTTTTGTTGTTGATTGCCTCTAACAACCCTTGGCTTTGAGAAATGAATCAGACAATTTACACATTCCTCACAATTGAAACATTTCACTAGAGACCGTGTGTTGATCTAAACCTTCCTTTATTCTTCCACTTTTGTAAGATTCTTCATACCCCTTAAATAGTAATTAGCCAGAGTCCCCTCTCTTTCACATTGAATACATCTAATAGTTCAAATTAGACAGTTTCTAGGATTCTTCTTCCCACACTTTTGACACATGGGATGTTGTATTTTTTCCACTATGTGATTTATCTGTTGATCCTCCAATATTAATCTCAATTTCCCACTTTTTATCTCTAGGCCCTTGAGAACACAATGAATCTCAGATATTCATTTCATCCTTAATGTCCTAATGAATATTATCTGTATATCTATAATGGTTTCAAATCACCAATTATTTTCATATACTCATCTATAGCCTAAAAAATATGTTATCCACCTTGATTTTAGTTTTTATGATAATTCCATAGGTGTATCGTGAAAACCATGTAAATGTTTCCTCATATTTCCTAATAGAATCATATTATTTTTTAATTATTACAGGTAACATCCATTCCATCTTAAGATATAGTGATATGGAAAGTATTTATTGAAAAATATTTTCATGAATTATTCCCATTCCATGGAATAAATTTCCTCCTTAGAAGTTCTGGTTTTTGATCAGTTTCAATAACTGATCAACTTCCCCATCTAAATGATAGATCTCTAGAATCAAATTATTTTATTTTGAGATTTTAGGGATAGTGAATATTTTATAAATAGAGTTAATCCATTTTTTCATGATGATGGAATCAGATGATCCAGTAAATATGGGATCCCTTTGTCACATAAAGGATTCAACTACAACTTGATCTTTCCTAGGAGAAGTATGGAATTCCACATGATTTAAGTTATTATTCATATCTTGAGTCTATTGATAACATACTTTTATGATGTTTTTTCTCTCTCATTCCCATCATATATTCATTTCATTTGGAAAATAACCACATTTCCCAGCACATTGAATATTTTCTTGGGTTCTCTTATTTATGACCATTAACTAAAAAAAATTCAATTAGGTGGTCGTAGGGGGGGTTTCTAAAATACTTTGGTAATAAGAATATAAAATAAAACATTAAACATAAAAGGAAAAACTTGTAAATGGAAATAATATAATATCTTATGATTCCCTAATTTTCAATCTATGATATCCATGATGATAGAATTATACCTAGGGTTCTTACTAATGTTTTTTACTTCCTAATATCCAAAAAATAACTAGATCATGCTATGATACCAACTATGACAACCTTATCCTTTCACAAATATTATTACATGATATTAAGAATAATTAGCCACTAATTAGAATCCAAGGATCGTAAAGTCTAGTGTATTTGGAAGTTTAGGTTAAACATTTGACATCATGAAATGAAAATAAAAATAATTTTTATTTAAAGTACATAATGATCTATTAAAATAGTTTGATATCTTACATATGCATAGGATAACATACAGAATACATGAAAAAAATGTACATGCTACATAACTATGTAAGGGAATAAAAAGAGGAATAAATCAATGAACATTGGTTAGAAGGCATAACATGACGAAATAAAAAGGTATGGAACATTATTAGACATAAGAAAGAAACAATTACAGAAAAATGGGTCATGTAATCATAGAATCATAATAATTTGGAATCAATATACAACATGAAATAATCATGAGTCATGGCTAACATCAAATACTATTGCACATGTCCAACACAATCCCATAAGGGAATCAGGATTACTACCTGTCCCAACATGGCGTCTCGTGGGAGTAAAAATTACCCAATGAATTGAAGTGCCATATATGTGCACCCATAATAAAATTTCTATTCATATGTGTTCCACATGAATAATAAAACATAAGATATAAACATAAGGGTTATCCATGGAAGGAAATGGGTATCATAATCATGTCATAAGGCATAACAAATTTGTGTATCATTATGGTATCCTTGAATGATTGAATTAAAATTATAAATGGAAAATCATAAGTGAAAATAGGCGTAGATAATGATAAATTATGTCCAAATTAAGTTAAATCATGTAAAAATTTTGTTTAAGGAACATTAGAAATTGTCCACTTTATTGAGGTTTAAGAAAAAATATAAGATTTTTTAATAAAGAAAACGTGGTACTTATTTGAATAAAACCAGAAATGAACTCAGAAATATTTTCAAGATAAAAGAGGATTTATTTATAGAAAAATATTTTAATCTTAAATCATATCATATAGTGTACTTTAAAATGGGTAACAAATATTGAATATCCCTTCAATCTGGCTTGCATATAGAGGGGAATTGAGAAAGAACCCTTATAAAACTTCTATTTACCCATAGAACAATGAATAAATGAGAAAGATACAAATTATTGAATAAAAAAAGAATTTATAAATTTTAAATAAGAATAATTAAATATTAAATTCAGGTAAAGTGACAACATGTGTAGCATGAAGGAAAAATGGGGTTCAGAGAGAATCCATTACCTTTTATGAAAAACTGTTATGAAATTGTACATAATATCCTAGATAAAAAACATAAATCCACTAATTAATTATGTTAGAGTTTATTAAATCTGAATTTAATTTATAATATTATTATTAATTTCATTTTTTTCCATATTTGGACTTATAGACTTTAAATTTCTCATTCTAGGGGCATTCATTTTAGGGTGTTGATGATCAGTTCCCTTGAGTTTAATTATGATAGTTCTTGTAAAATGGTAAAAGGACTCTATAAGTATAATTATATGATATTTATGATCCTAAATTATTTTAAATGGTCTAATAAATCATTTTTTAAATATATTAATGATTCAATAGATAAAATTTCAATGAAAAATGATTGATTTGTTCGGTTGTTTTTCTGATCATCACAAACTATTTTTCTTTTAATATTCATTATTATGAATATATACTGGTCATAGAATAGTAAATATGTTTTAATAAATATCTTTCTTAATATTTTTTAGCCAAAAAATAGGGTTTATGAGCATCTTTTTAGGTGTAATTGAAAAACAAACTCATCATCTGTGAAGGCGGAAAATCAGCATCTCACAAAAGATGTTTCAATTTATAGATTAAAATAATAGGAGAAGAGTATAAATGATGGATATAAAATTAATAAAATAAAAATATAGTATTTATTTAATGTTTATGTTATCACTTCCCTTGGTATAGGTAAGGTTAGACAAGAAAAATAAAAGAAAAGAAATTAAATGATAAAAAGGGAGGGTTTTACCTTTTGAGTGTCACCTTATTTAAAACCACCTTATGGAACATGGAAATGGTCTTTTGGTGATACCAGATAGAAAATAACATGGTTATAATGTTTGGGATAGGAATTGGGTTGAATATAAGAAATATTCAAGTTATATAAGGTGTGAAGAGAAGTGGTATAATGGCCCGACCCTAGTTACCCAGAGTCGGTGCATTATTACATAACATTGTCATGATATAAGGAATCGTGTCTCGAAAGGCCGATTAGTTTAGTATCCTTGGTGGTACTAGATACATATATAAGTTTTACACAATTTTAGGAGATAAATATCACCACAACATTATATCCCCTTTGAACACACTTATATCCTTTAGCCTATCCCTCCAGGTCAACCATAAAATACTTCATCACAACCTGGGAAAAATAAAACATAAAAAGGGGTGAGCTCAGATGCCCATTAAGGATACCATTATAGTAGAGACATTCTCAAATAATTATTAACATTTAAGGAAATGTATAATACTAAAAAATAATACTTGTAAACATAAACTTTTTCATAATATGGCCAATATAAACCAAATAATGCCATTTACCTATTCAGATGGATATTCTACTAGTCTAATAAACACATGAAATATCAATAGAAAATTTCATAATGATGTAATGCATAATGATAGACTTCATAAACAAATAGTAAAGCCCTTGTGCCAATACTAAAAAAAGATTTTGTCAAGACCTTGTTCTAAGACAGTAGTTTGTCTCATGAGACTTACCGATACATCGAGGAGATATAGTGGGCTCCACCCATAACTTTCTAAGTCCAATTCATTCCTAAAAAGAAAATATATAAACATAACATAAAATTTTTTATTAATACTATCATATGAAATTTCAATAATTTATCCATAAACCATGAATGGTGTAAAAACAACACATCCACAGTCAAACATATCACAAAACATTCAATACAATATGGAAGATTTGTATCATAATAAGTCAAATTCAAACAAGTTTAAAATCAATAAATGGATGTTGAAATAGATTAAATTAAAACAATTTGAAATAAATACCTCTTTCTATTTTGAAATCATTTAAAATTAACATAATTATAAACGAAAAAATTTATTTTGAAAATATTCTTATAAGCTTGTATGGGAAGATTTGAGGATGATATAACAGCAGAAAATAGCCACACCCTCCATATAAGTTAAAAAAAGACATTTGAAAGAGCACTATCGTCGGCACCCTCAAATTATTAGTGTGATTTTGGGGTACTTAGCTGCAGCAGAGTGGCTGACCAAGGTCATCTCTCAAAGGAGGAAGTGAATTAAAAAAACGTTCAAGAGGTATTCTAAAAAAATTTATAATATAATTAAAACAGTACTTGAAAGTATGGGGGTGGTTGTTTTTCATTTATATAACTTGAAGAAGTTAGCTGGAAGAAGATTTCATTTTTTTGTTTTTAATTTTGAAATGAAGTTTGATTAAAAAGACACAATAAGAATATGTTTTTTTAGAAAGTATTTTAAAAGGTGTAATAGATCTAACTCTACATATTCATTCACTAATTAATAATTATATTTTAAATCAATATCCAATTAATTATTATCCTGTAATTTGATAACCCTCGAACCCTAAAAGAGTTAAATTAACCACAAATATGGAATTACATAAACCCTAGGCTAGTTTCCGAACACGCAATCACAACACCCCGCTATGATTTTTGTTCTAAGGTTAGCTTATGGTCAATGGTTAATTAGAGAACATATCCATTCTGGAAATTATTAGAAATTGTGTTTAGGTATTATATTTGAACTCTACAAATTTATCCCATGTGGTCTTGTATTACCGATTAAAATTGCGCTCTCACAATTTACACAAAATCCCAACCTCACGTGTTTTTGTATTAATTGATCAATTGCTTGCTTAGTTTATTACAATTTAAAAACACAATTCATGAATCATATTAAGTGAATTAAAGTAGCTAAATTACTTAAAATAATTAAATGAATAGGGTAGAAGATAGATCGATCACTAAAAAACTACTCTTCTATGGGCGGTGTGGTCATCATGGAGACGTTTTGCATGAGCAAAGGATTGAAAGGGTAGAACCCAATATCATCTCCACTCTTTATTCCTACCCCATTAGAAAGATTTAGAGAAGAAGAAAATGGAAGAACACAGAATATTATTTTAAGAGAAATTCAAGATACAAACATGAAAGAAAAGAAATACAAAAAATGAGGTGGGAGAAGAGAGCCTTTTTGGAAGAGAGGTTTTCACAAAGCCTTACTTCTTCCTAGAGTTGTGAGGGGCTCCCAAAAGACACCCTTTCGTCCAAACCTTCCCAAAGCCTCGACCAGCCTTCTAAAAGAGTGAAAAACACCTTTAAATAGTGTTTTTGAGGGCTAGGGTTACATAACTTTTTAAGTGTGAAATGAAAAACTCGGCCAAATATTTTATTCCAAGTTTCACTGCATATTTGACCTCTAAAACTCGTGCATTGTCTGGCCTTCTACAATTATTATTTGTGAAAAATAATTTCCCCGAGCATTCCTCAATATTTGGTCTCAATCCAAGACCGAATGAAGAAAATATGGCCCAAATACAGATCCCATGTCCATTCTGCCAAGTCCTGCCCACCATCAATTATATGAACCATTTACTCCATCCAAATGCACTCTTTATCTCTAGTGTGCTGAATTAGAGTTGAAGAAAATTACGTTAGGAACATTGTTACAAAATATTATGTTCAAATAATAAATAATAAAATATTTATCTTCAAAATACTACTGTACATTTTAAAAGTGTAAAACTGGAATTTTCATCAAATTTTCAAATGAATGATCTTATCCCAAATATTTCATAAATGAATATATTTAGCACAATGTGAGGAAATTATATCATTTATTATCAATAAAAGAGTCATCAAAATAGTGTTTTATCAACTCCCCCACACTTACCCTTTTGCACTCCTGGGCAAACCCTCATATCAAGTAAACATCAATATCAAATCAAAACCAATTTTAAAACACATATCCTTGAGATCAAACAATTACACACCAAGAAACAAAAGATATTATGCCTCATAAAAAACCATTATTTAAAGTTATTCATTTTTATCATTCAATATATTTCCTCTTTATTTATCCTCCCATGCACACAACACTTACCTCACTTGAATTTTCTCTTATCACCCAAATGTCAATTTTTTACAATGTATTTCTCATCCAAATTCAAACAAGGGTCACCATAGCCTTGAAAAACTCCTACATAGCTACTCGATGTGAGTCAAGGATGTTTGTTTATCATGAGGACTTTTCAGGGTTGTTCTGTGGATTTTGGTTGGTAGGATTTAGATGTGAAAAATTCTGATGCTGAATGAGGAGGTCTTGACTCTTTTTGAAGCAAAATTGCATTAATCTAATTTTTACTTAAATATGGTCTTCTCCTCAATCTCCATAGTATCAATTCAGCTCCATCATCATGAAAAGTTATGAAAGGTTTACACCATTCATCATTTCAGCATAAAAAAATGTCAATCTTCTCAAACAAGATTTTCTTGAAAGCTCTAGATAGGAACAACTTTCCACCTCAATTAGAAGCTCCAGAAATGGCACAACTTCACTTGTCATGAAAGATCCAGAAAAGGAAGAACATTCAATATAATGAATTTATTTAGCAGCAAACACGTCTCTTCAGAATATAATTTTCCACCCAAAGTATCACAGAATGTGGTATCACAACAAAAGATAGATTCCCCCACACTTAAGGTCAACTAGATTATGCAATTTCACTTCAAGAGTTGGTTGGATAGAGAAAATTGGCTTGTAATGTGGCTAACCTAACAGGATAGGCATTGATTCTAAGGGCTAAAAGGATTAAATGTTCATGGTAGGCCATTATAAAATACGATTATTTGAAATAGGGGCTTTAATACCAAACAAATGCCACAATCATTTAAACATAAGTACCACAAACCCTCAAGTTTTGACAGCAATAGATCAAATTATGGTTAAATAAAGCATGGTTTGGTTCTCTCAAGAAGTGAGGTGAATATAAAGAATATGAAAATATTAGTTCATAAGCCTCACATGAATGTAATTTCGAATATAACGACAGTGAGATGTGGCATGGGATTCATAATTCACTGTACTTTTCATGAAATTACTAAATATTTGAACTTGAAACAAAGTCATTTTATCATTCATTTAAGCTTAGTTTCAGGAGAGAAATTGTTTCACTCATTGATATGCATTTCAAATATTTTATGAGAATCATTTCAGCTCAAAAATTTAAAAAACACAACGAAAATTGAAAAATAAACAAAGAAAATTTGAAAAACACGCAATTTTTTTTGTTTTTTTTTACAGGAAAACAATTGAAATTACTAAACTAAAAGGTTCCCTCCCTCACACTTAAAATATTGAATTGTACTCAATGTAAACCCATGAGATGATATATGCACATGAAATGCAGAAT
Organism: Viscum album; assembly: GCA_963277665.1. Classification (NCBI taxonomy): domain Eukaryota; kingdom Viridiplantae; phylum Streptophyta; class Magnoliopsida; order Santalales; family Viscaceae; genus Viscum; species Viscum album. The sequence continues at coordinate 742,405,297 of OY728155.1, read as the reverse complement.
TTTTAAATAGGAAAAATAATATAAAAGTGAATGGGTTAGAAATAGCCATATGTGCTCAAGTGATGATAGGGTAATGTAGTGTGATAAAATCCATTGTATTAGTAGGAAGTCCCTCAATGTATCTCTTCAAACATTTCCAATTGACTATAAAGCTCCTTCCAATGTCCTCTTGTGTGATCTCTACTGCACTATAAGGAAAAACATTAGACACAATATAAGGACCTAACCATCTGGAACGCAACTTACAAGGCATCAACTTCAGTCGTGAACTGTAGAGTTGGACTTTCTCTCCAACATGAAACTCCTTTTGTTGAATCATTTTAACATGAGTTGATTTTGATTTTTACTTATAGATCCTTGAGTTCTCATATGAAGACAATCAAATCTCCTCATGATCTTGAATTTGCAGCTTCCTTTGGATTCCATCTTGGGCCAAATCCATTGTGCATTTCTTTATAGCCCAATAAGTCTGATGCTCAACTTCCACGGGGATATGTCAGGCATTCCCAAAAACAATCCGAAATGGGGACATAACAATCGGTGTTGTGTATGCTGTCTTATAAGCGCACACCGCATCATCCAAGCGCTTCCTCCAATCCTTCCTATTTGGCTACACAATTTTCTCCAAAATTTGTTTCAACTCACAATTTGAAACATCAGCCTGGACATTTGTTTGGGGGTGGTATGGTTTTGGTGTTTTGTGTGTCACCCCATACTTTCGAAGGAGGGAAGCAAAATTACTATTGCAAAAGTGTGTCCCTTTGTCACTGATGATGGCCTTTGGTACTCCAAACCTGCAGAAAATTTGAGCCTTGAAAAAATCCACTACAACATGAGAATCGCTAGTTCTGGTTGCCTTGGCCTCCACCCATTTACTCACATAATCAACAAAAACCAAAATATACAAAAATAAAAATGAAATATGAAAAGGACCCATAAAATCAATTCCCCATACATAAAAAATCTCACAGAATAGTATGGGTTGTTAGGACATATCATGTATCCTAGAAATGTTCCCAGTGTGTTGGCAATGAGATCATGACTTACTAAACACATGGGCATCATGGAATAATCTAGGCCAATATAATCCAGAGTCCAAGACATTCCTAGCTGTCTGTTGGGGTCCAAAGTGTCCACCACAAGCAAGTGTATGACAAAAATGTAAAACAGACTCCAAATCATGATTAGGAACACACCTCTTAATAACATGATCACTACACATACGGCAGAGGTAAGGATAATCCCACACATAAAACCTAGACTCACATTTTAATTTTGGGAATTTTTGTTTCTTTAAATTTGCAGGGATTTCATAGGCAACAATGTAGTTAACTAAATCAGCATACCAAGGATGCGTACCTGAGATGGAATAAAGATGCTCATCGGGGAAAGTGTCCTGAAGTGGTACCTGGTCCAAGGTGTCATCCTCTAGTGTGTGAGTAATCATACTCATGTGGTCCGCCACCAAATTCTCTGACCCCTTCTTGTCCTTTATTTCAATGTCAAACTCTTGAAGAAGGAGCATCCAACTGATAATTCATTGCTTTGCATCTGGCTTCTTCAGGAGGTACTCAAAGCTGCATGGTCAGAAAAAACAACAACTTTATATCCCAATAAATATGAATGAAATTTATCTAAAGCAAATATAACAGCACAAAAATCCTTTTCTATTGTGGTGTAGTTTTATTAGGCAGAATCCAACGTCCTCGATGCATTCAAAATCACATGTGAACATCCCTCTACCCTATGAGATAAGACATCTCCAACTGCGAAGTTGGATGCATCACACATAAGCTCAAATGGAAGGTCCCACCGTGGGAGCTGTATGATCGGTGGAGTGGTCAGACACTTCTTTAGCTCATCAAATGATACCTTGTATGAATCATCAAAATTAATGTCAATATCTTTTTGAAGAAATCAGGATAAGGGTAGAGCGATCTTACTAAACTCTCTGATGAAGCGTCGATAAAATCTAGCATGTCCAGGGAATGATCGAACATCACACACACATGTAGGATATAGAAGGGATTAAATAATGTCTACCTTATATTTATCAACTTCAATGCCTTGTTGTGGGACTATATGACCTAATACAATTCCCTTTTCGACCTTGAAATGTCATTTTTCAAAATTTAAGACAAGATTCTTCTCAAAGCAACAATGCAACACATTACCCAAACCAGAGATACATTCATCAAATGAGGATCCATGAACTGTAAAATCATCTATAAATACCTCCATGTAGGTCTCAATGAAATCTGAGAAAATACTCACCATGCATCTCTGGAAGGTACCTGGGGCATTGAAAATTCTAAATGGAATCCTTCTGTAAGAAAAGGTACCGAGTGGGCAGGTGAATGTCGTCTTCTCCTAGTCCTCTGCTACAATGGGAACCTGAAAATAGCCAGAAAATCCATCCAAGAAACAATAGTGTGTCTTCCCAGCTAGTCTCTCAAGAATCTGATCAATAAATGGGAGGGGGAAATGGTCTTTTTGAGTGGAATGATTTAGTTTCCTAAAATCAATACACATACACCAAATGTTTTTTACCCTCATTGGGACTAACTCACCTTTCTCACTTTGAACAACAGTAAACCACTTTTCTTAGGTATAACCTGAATTGGACTTACCCACTGAGAATCTGAAATGAGATAGATTATACCTGCCTCGAGCAATTTTTCAACCTCTTTTTTAACAACTTCCAAAAGTGTTGGATTATGTCTCCTTTGTGGCCGCCTAATCGGTTTAGCCCCATACTCCAAGAGAATCCTATGAATGAAAATAGAGGGGCTAATACCTGATATGTCTACCAATGTCCAAACAATTTCCCTAATGTTATCACTCAATAGATTCAAAAGTTTTTCTTCATGTTAAAAAGAGATATTGTTAGCAATGATAACAGGTAATCTATCACCACTCAGAAAGTATGCATATTTATGATTTGGGGGAAATGGATTGAGTTCCAATGTAGGGGGTGATGTATGGATGGTGAAATTGATGCAACAGACATATCTGCAAAATGAACCTTAGTATCAGAATAGAAATCATCAAAATTATGAAATAATGCATCAAATACATCAGCATACTCAACAACCATGTCATAATCAAAGTTTATATGATCACAATTTTAATCCACATCAAAATCAAATCCAAGAGATGTTTTTCCATCAAAAACAGGTGTGGAAGTACTCTTAGACATCAAACTAGAACCAATACTCATAATCTCTCTAAACATATGACAATAAAAATCCATGGAGTTTTTACTTGGTGGTTCAAAATGGGTGATAACAAAAGAAGAATGGTCCTCATAGGGGTACTTCATGGAGTCCATAACATTAAATATCACAACTTCATCCCCAAATTCCATGGAACGTGTACCCTCATTAAAATTAATGATAGTTTTTGCGGTTTTGGTGAAGGGTATACCTAAGATTATGGGGCCATGAGAACTTACCTGATCATCCTCCTTGTTAAGCACATAGAAATATGCTGGAAAGGTCATGTCTCTTACCCGGACAAGTACATCCTCAAGGACTCCTACTGGATATTCCGCAGCTCTATTTTCTAATTGCACTACTACTCTCATTGAATTCATCTCACCAACCTATAAATAAGAGAATTTATAGTGAGGAATCACATTTATTGAATCTCCTAAATCAGAAAGAGCATTAGAAAAGTGAAAATATCCTATGGTATATGGGATGGTGAATGTCCCTAGATCCTTTCACTTTGTTTGCATTCCTAGATTTGGTGTAATGAGTGCTGAGACAATATTTCCATGGTTGATCCTATCATTTCCCTTAAGCCCTCTACGATTGGTACAATGTTCTTTTAAGAATTTCGCATACCTTGGAATTTGTTTAATGGCATCATGTAGAGGAATGCTGATCTCCACATGTTTGAATGTGTCCAAAACCTCCTTTTTCATTGCTTCTTCAGCCATATTCTTGGTTTGAACAACCCTGTTTGAAAACGTTTGGGGTTTAGGAGGAAAATCATCAATCTATTTCTTACCTTTATCTTTCTCCTTGGATTTATCATCATTTGGTATGCAATGCGGCTTCTCTGGAGTTGAGGTGCATCCCGGTGGAATGGTAGGTACAAATGTATCATTCATTTGCTTCCCACTTCTCAATGTGATGGCACTAACATTCTTCTTTGGATTTGGAGTGGGTTGGAAAGGTAGATTTCCGTAATTCTTATTTACAAGTTCATGGAGGGTGGTGGAAATCTGGATCATTTGAGTCTTCAAATCCCTCAGCTCCATACCTTGACTCTTCAGCTCATTCTGTTGATTAAAAACAACTTGTTTCAAAATATCATCAGTGTTAGAGTCTACCTTGTGTTGTATATTCCCTTTTGGTTGGCTTGTTGATGCTTAAGATTCAAATCTCCTTTGCGTTTGTTGGAAACCCTGCTGGTAAGGTGGAGGCCGTTGGAAGTTTTTTTGAGAAGAGGTCCTTTGTTGTTGTCCAGATCCATACCTCATGTTCGATTGATCCTTACACCCTTGGTTATATGTTGGATCAAACATCTTTTGGGGATATGGTTGTTGTTTCTGTTGATATGGTCTCCTCGGGAACACTGCTGCACAATATTCTATTTCTTGGAGTTGTGGGCAACAATCAGTTGGGTGGCTTGTCTCAGTGCAAATACCACAAGGCCAATAAGGAGGGGGTTGGGATGTCTTTTGAGCCAGAGCAATCTGTCGCACCATAGTTTTCAATTCGTCAAACTTGTTATCAATTAAATGACTTTCAAGAGAATATGGACTTACCTGATGTACTCCCCTGACATGTGGTGTACCTCTATCACCAAATTATTGGGTGTTTTGGGCCATCTTGTCGATCAATGTACGTGCAGCTACTGGTGTCTTGTACACCAATGCTCCTCCAGCCGCAACATCCACCATGATTCTCTCCATATGTGTATACCCTTCATAGAAGTACTGGATGAGTAATTGCTCACTGATTTGGTGATGTGGGAAGCTTGCAAACAACTTCTTGAATCGCTCCCAATACTCATACATTGACTTTCCTTGTGCTTTCTTGATCACCGAGATCTCATTAGGAATATAAGTGGTCCTAGATGCTAAAAAAAATCTCTGCAAGAAAATACGCTTCAAATCATTCCAACAAGTCACATCTTCAGGTTGTAAATAATAAATCCTGTCTTTCGCAGCACCATCAAGTGAGAATGGGAATGCTCTTAGTTTGATTTGATCTTCAGAGACATTTATAGGTTTTAGGGTTGAGCAAACCACATTAAATTCTTTCAAATGTCTATTGGGATCCTCACCAGATAGGACATGAAACATTGGAAGTAAGTGAATTAACCCATATTTTATTTCAATGTCCGATTCAAGATTTGGATATGCAATGAATTTTGGTTGATAGTTAATATCAGGTGCAGCCAATTATTGAATGATTCTATTAAGTTAATTTCCATTATTGTCAGCCATTGGTTCTTGTTTTATGGTTGAATTTAAATTTCTTCTAATTTCAGTGTTCTGATATTGGAGTAATTCTCCAACTGGATGAATATTGAAACTTCCCATAGACTGAGAATGTCTGATTCGAGCTCGAAGGCTACACTCAATATCAGGGTCAAGATCTAAGAGATCTTCGGGATTAGTTAGTGTCATAATACAATGAAATATGAAAATGGAAGAAAGAAAAGTGGACCATAATAAAAAGAAAAGAAGTTTGAGTTGGTCCGATAAAAATAAAAGAAGAGAGTAAGAGAAAAAGAAACTTGAGAAAGGGGAGAGAAGAAAGAAAGAGGAGAAGAAAATAATTAAATGAAAAATAAAAAAAATACCTATAGTTGGTTGAATAAATTATTTTCCTCCCCAGAAATGTCACCAATTTGAAAGATAACTGTCGTGGGCGCCCTCAAATGATTAGTGTGATTTTGGGGTACTTTGGTGCAGTAGAGTGGCTGACCAAGGTCCTCTTTCAAAGGAGGAAGTGAATTAAAACAACTTTTTAGAGGTATTATAAAAATAAAATATAATATAATTAAACCACTAATTGAAAGGATAGGGGGTGGTTGTTTATCTTTTATAAAACTTGAGTAAGTTTTCTGGAAGAAGATTGTATTTTTTTAATTTTGAAATGAATATTTATTAAAAAGACACAACAAGAATATGTTTTTTTAGAAAATATTTTAAAAGGCATAATCAATCTAACTCTACCTCTTCATTCACTTATTAATCATTTTAATTTAAATCAATATCCAATTAATTATTTTCCTTTACTTTGTTAACCCTCAAACCCTACAAGAGTTACCTTAACCACAAAGATGGAATTACTTAAACCCTGGGCTTGCTTTAGAACACGCAATCGCAGAACCCTTCTTGGATTGTTGTTCTAAGGTTAGCTTATGGTCAGTGGTTAATTAGAGCACATATCGATTCTGGAAATGAGTATGAATTGTGTTTAGAGATTATATTTGAACTCTACAAATTTATCTCGTGTGGTCTTGTATTACCGATTAAGATTGCGCTCTCACAATTTACACAAAATCCGGACCTCGCATGTTTTTGTGTCAATTGTTAAATTGCTTGCATAGTTTCTTACAATTTAAAAACACAATTTAGGGAGAATATTAAGTGAATTAAAATATCTCAGTGATTCAAAATAATTAAATGAAGAAGGTAGAAGATAGATCGATCACTAAAAAACTACTCGTCTATGGGCAGTGTGGTCATCGTGGAGACGTTTTGCATGAGAAAAGGATTGAAAAGGTACAACCCAATCTCGTCTCCACTCTTGATTCCATCCCAATTAGAAAGATTAAGAGAATATTAAAAGGGAAGAACATAGAAGATTATTTAAAGAGAAATTCATGATACAAACATGAAATAAAAGAAATACAAAAAGAAGGTGGGAGAGGGAGCCTTTTTGGAAGAGAGGTTTTCACAAAGCCTTACTTCTTCCCAGAGCTGTGAGGGGCTCCCAAGAGACACCCTTTTGGCCAAAACTTCCCAATTCCTCCACCAGACCCTCTAAAAGAGTGAAAAACCCACTTAAATAGAGTTTGTGAGGGCTAGGGTTACATAACTTTTTAAGTGTGAAATGAAAAACTCGGCCAAATATTTTATTCCACGTCGCACCACATATTTGACCTCTAAAATGCGTGAATTGGACGGCCTTCTAGACGGATTATTTGTGCCAAATCATGTCCTCGAGCATTCCTCAAAATTTGGGCACAATCCAAGCCTGGATGAAGAAACTATGGCCCAAATACAGAACCCATGTCCATTCTGCGAAGTCCAGCTCACCATCAGCTTAATGGCCCATTTACTTCATCCAAATGCACTCTTTAGCTCTAGTTTCCTGAATAAGAGTTATATAACATTATGTTAGGGACACTTTTACAAAGTATGAAGTTCAAATAATAAATATTAAAATATTTATCTTCAAAATACTACAATATATTTTAAAAGGGTAAAACTGGAATTTTCATCAAATTTTCAAATGAATGATCTGATCCCAAATATTTCATAAATGAATTTATTTAGCACAATGTGAGGAAATTATATCATTTATTATAAATAAAATATTCAACAAAATAGTGTTTTATCCACATTCTTACCTTAATTTTGTCGAAAAGGTCATAAAGTACCCTATTTGGAAAATGGCAGAATGATTTCTTTCAAACCATTTTATAAAAATTCAAACAATGGTATAAATGAATTTAACATATAGTCTAGTAGATATTAAAAATGTTTTGAAATACATTTTTGAGAAAAATGGTTGTTGACATAGATGAAATGAAAACTATTTGAAATAAATACCTCTTTCTATTTAGAAATCATTTAAAACTAAAATAATTATAAAAGAAAACATTTATTTTTAAAATATTTTTATAATATTTTATGGGAATCTTTGATGATGATATAACGACGTAAAATAGCCACAGAATCCTAATAATTTAAAAAATAATTTCTTACCTTAATTTTGTTGAAATGGTCATAAAGTACCATGTTTGTAAAATGACAAAAATATTCCTTTCAGTTTTTTTATCAAAAGTCAAACAAGGGTAGAAATGACTTTAACCCATAGTCTAGTAAATATGAAAAACGTTTTTAAATACATTTTTTAAGAGACATAGATGTGGATTATAAAGAGGTCCTAGTAGATACTTATGTAAAAACATCCTTGGATAATAAAGAGATTGTGAAATTAACTATTACCTTAAAATTTTCCTCAGTCGATGGTATTTTATCCTCCTTTATTATAGTTAAAACATTCTTATTATATTATAAAAGAATGATATACATAAATATGATATCATATTTGATCATATAATATTTATTTATTAATAATATTATAGTAGTATCCTCGTTTTGGTTGTTACCTGATTCGCATTCCTTTATATGCATGGTTTCGTAAGTCAAGTTTGTTTTGGAGGTAAGGGTAATCTGTACGTACGCACATATGGTGACTTTGTCATTCATATAATGGATATAATAATTAATTTGGCTATACCATTTTTATAATTACATAAAATTATATATACGATACTATATTTATTATTTTAGAATGGTAGCAACAAAGAAAGAGGAAGTGGAAGAAGAAAAGAAGTTTAATGAGGTGATGAAATATGTACCTCTTCTTTGGGTTCTTTTTTTTCTGATTTAATCAAAAGGTATCTTTAGGTTGTAATTCTTACCAAAGGAATGAATATAGGAAGAAGGGAGGAATTTTGGGAGGATATTTTGGTAGGGTTTGGCAAAAAAAATGGCTTCGTCCGTGTGAAATTTAGAGAAGGGTAAGTAGCCTTTTATAAGAGAGGTGAGGGTCACATTAGGAAAAGATTGAAATATAATTTTATAATAAAACAATTTTCAGTTTATAATGGCCCCAAAACGATTTATTTAGAGGATAATGTGTGTATGCATCTAAAACCTCTCAAGAAATAGGTTTTATACAAGTTTATGTTACCATTTTATCCTTATCATTTAGATTTAACTCTATGTTACATAGTTTAACATTTACTATGCCTCCTTCTATTTTTATATTATATGTCTAATATACTAAAAAAATGACAAGAGAACCCCAAGTGGTTTATTAATGACATATATATCATTATAATAGTCATTTTTTAGAACCATAGTTTTTTTGGACAATTATATAAATTTATAATATAACATTTGTTTTAAAAAATCAATTATGTCAATATTGTCACTATTTAGTATTTGGTTTTTTTGAAAGTATTCACAACATCTTTACTTAGAACCAAATACTTTTAATCAATCCTAACATTTAATATTCACCTAGAAAATTCGTGGATGGCATAAAAACATTCTAATTATATTTATTTTAATATTTACAATACCATTTATTTGATTCTTTCATTAATAAGTTAATTACTGAATCATCATTGTGTCATAAATAAATTTAGTTATTAAATGTCTAAAAATTATAAAACAAATATCATTACATAGTAAATATTATTATATTTCTATTTAGTATTTATATTCTAAAATATAATTTATATAACCCCATGTAAATTGTTTTTACTAAAAGATATATGTTTATGTCATTTTTGACTTTACTGTATATTAATTAATATAAAGTGTCATTATCACTCTCATGTGGCTCCACAGGGTCCCAAAATCGACCCCAGTATTTACATTGTGATACATGTATCTACCAATAGGAATATGACACATGTTAAGGTAATTTAATACTATTATAATATTATTTTTGTACCCTATTTTACCGGATTTACCCTTTAACCATGGTAAATAAAATATTTATAGAAGTAATTATACATAATGTCTAAAAATAAAAGTTATCTATATACACAATTTGGACCTACTGATTCTAAATATGGAATACATTTTTCTAAATTCAAAACACATATGTGGAAGAAATTAACTTAAAAAAATTCTCATTTTCAAAATAACAAGCGTGTTTGTAAGAAATAATAACTATCAAAAGATTGACACTTTTTTATGTAATGTTTAAAAGTGATATTACAAAAAATGACCTAAATTATATTAAATAATAAAAACATAGTCTAATAATACTTTAATACCACTGAAACTTATAATTTAACACAACAAATTATTTCGAATAAAAAATTTGTTTTTAATTAAAATTTAGTATTTTTCACTATTAATAAAAAATTTAAAGTTTTAAAAAAAGTACCAAAAATTCATCCTAAGATAATATTGATATTCCAAATTCCAAAATGAAGACCATTTTTAAAAAAAAAATTATAAATTTCAAAAAGTGGGTATTACTATTCCCAACTGGTAGTTTGATTGGTCACGGTGTGTTAGAATGTCAGAGTAATGTACAATGCAATCTATTATATTATTTAAATGGAAACATATCGTGGAAGCTTGTAGTGTTACAATCTCCCATCATTAAAATAATTTCATTCTCGAAATTTCTAAAATATTACAGCATAAAAAGATTCGGGTGGTTCTTCATCATAAGATTCTCTAGTTCCCACGTTACCTATTCGATCTTATGGTTTCCCCATAGAACATTTACCAAATGAGTCGTCTAGTTTCTCAACACTTAATCTATAGTGTCAAGAATCTTTAAAGGATCTTCACAATAAGATATATTAGGTTCCAGTTCAATTTCCACTTAGGTGAGTACATGTGTTGGGTTAGGCATGTATTTTCTCAACAACGATACGTGGAACACATCTGGAACTTAGGAGAGATTTAGTGGAATTTCCAGACGATAAGCTAAAACTCCAATTCATTCTAGAATTTCGAAAGGTTTGATGTACCTGAGACTCAATTTACCCTTCTTACTAAATCATACAACACCATTCCATGGAGATACCCCCAAGAAAACATGATCTCTAATTTTAAATTCCAAATCCTTTCTCCAATTACCGGCATAACTCTTTGGTCCACTTTGAGATTCTTTGATGTTGGTTTGGATAACCTTCACTTTTTCCATTATTTCCTCAACAAGTTCTGGGCCTGAATGTTTTCTTTCACCAATATAATCCCAATAAGTTGTTGTTCAACATCGTTTTCCATATAATGCTTTATATGGTGCCATCTGAATACTTGAATGAAAGCTATTGTTATAGGAAAATTATACCAGGCGTAAATATTGATCCCACATACTGAGAAATTCAAGTGATCAAGATCTCAACATGTCTTGTAAGGATTGAATAGTTTGTTCTAATTATCCATTAGTTTGAGTTTGGTAGACAGTTCTCAAATGAAGTTAAGTATCCAAGGAATTATGAAGACTTTTCCAAAATCTTGATTTAAAATGTGGATTGTGATCAGAAACAATCGATATAGGTACACCATGTAGTCTTACAAATTCATTAATATATAGTCTTTCTAGAAGTTAAAGTGTTAAATATTCTCTTATAGAAAGAAAATGTTCTGACTTGGTAAGATGATCAATAATGACCCATATTGCATCATTTCTTCTAGGAGTCTTTGGTAGCCCCATGAAAAATTCCATCGTAATATTATCCCATTTCCACAAAGGTATGAGAAGTGGTTTCATGACTCCTCCAGGCTATTTCCTTCACAATTTCTATTGTTGAAAAACCATACATCTTGACACAAATTCAGAAATCTCCCTCTTCATGTTGTCCCTCCAAAAATGTTCCTTCAAATATCTATACATCTTGGTGCTCCCATGGTTCATAGAGAAATTAGATCTTTGAGCATCATCCAATAATTCTATTTTTAGATCAGGTATATCAGGAACACAAGGTATCTTTCCAAATTTCAAAATTCCATATTCATATACGAAGTCACTGAATCTTCTATCTTTTACAGTATTAATCTTCTTTTGAAACTCCTCATCATTATTTTGAGAACTATTTATCCTTTATAGTAAAGATGGTTTGGAAGATATTTGAAAACGTATTGATGTTTCACTTTCTATCGTTATTCCCATATCCTTCATTACTAGATCCATGAAAATAGGATCCCTTTTAACTATTATCTTTTTCAAAACACCATGATCCTTTCTGCTCAAAGCATCTTCCACCTTATTTTCCTTCCCCAGGAGGTAGTGTATTGTGAAATCATAATCCTTCAGTAGTTAACGCCATCTACTTTTCCTCATGTTGAGTTCTTTATGTGAGAAAATATACTTCAAACTCTTTTGATCAGTATAAATTTAACATTTTTTACCATAAAGATAGTGTCTTCATATCTTCTGAGCAATGATTACAATATCTATCTCAAGATCAGGAGTGGGATAGTTTTTTTCATGAATTTTTATCTGTTGTGATGCATAGACAATAACTCTATCTTTATTGAAAAGGACACAAACATGTCCTTTCTTTGATGCATCACTGTAAATAACATACCGATCATTACCTAATGGTAGAGTCAAGATAAGAGCATTGATTAATCTTATATTCAGTTTTTCAAAACACTCTCCACACTCTTTTTTCAAAACAAACTTAACCCCGTTACGTGTGAGCTTGGTTAATGGGTTAGCCCACCATGAAAAATTAGGGACAAAATGTCGATAATAACCTACTAAACCAATAAAACTGCATACCTCAGTTTTAATCATCGGTGTTGGGCATTAATGGATTTCCTTGGTCTTTTAAGGATAAATAGAGATTCCATCCTAAGAGAAAATATTTCCAAGAAAATAAATCTCTTGAAGTCAGAATTCACACTTTCTAAACATGCCATATAATTCATTTCTTCTAAGGGTTTTCAGAATAGTGCGCAAGTGATTTTCATGATCTTTGTAGATTTTTGTGTATACAAAGATATAATCAATAAATACTACTAAAAAGTCATCAAATGTTTCTTTGAAAACACTATTCATTAAATCCATGAAGATAGAGGGTGAATTAGTCAATCCAAAAGGGATTATTGTAAACATGTAATGCCCGTACCTAGTTTGAAATGTTGTTTTCAGAATGTCTTCCTTCTTCACAGACAACTAATGACATCTAGATTGAAGTTAAATCTTTGAAAAATATTGAGCTCTATGAAGTTGGTTGAATAAATCATCAATGTGAGGTAGGGGATACTTTGTCTTTATTGTTATAGCATTGATCTCCCGGTAGTAAATGCACAACCTCATAAATACATATTTCCTCTTAACAAAAAGGGCAAGGGATCCCATAGGGAAACACTTGGGAGAATAAATCCCTTATTACTCAATTAATCCAGTTATTTCATTAGATCTACTAATTCTACATTGGTCATTCTATAAGGATTCTTCGATGTTGTCCTTGAACCAGGAATTAAATCAATGGAAAACTCAATGTATCATTCTGGAGGATGTCCAGGTAAATCCTTTGAAAAAATATCAACATATTCTTTCACAATAGGTACGTCCTCTATTCGATCATTATTTTCCTCACCCATAGATATTTCTTTCTCTTCCTCCCCAATAATTGAATTTAGTAGATCTACTGGGGGTGGATATAGATAAGAATCAGGTGGTGTTGTTTCCTCTCTAAAGATAAGGTACTCCTTACCATCATCGAAAATGGTAACCTCATTATTCTTATAATAAATTTTCACATCATGATATGAAAGCCTATCCATTCTGAGGATTATATCAAATTCCATCATGGGTATGACAATGATATCAGCAGAAAAAGAACATTTATATTCCCTAATGGGAACTGATTCACAAAACATTATTGCGATGATAATTTCCTTAGGAGTTTTGACTGAGAACTCCCTTGTTAAGTCAAATTGAAAATATCTCATTTTCATAGAAAACTAGGAAGATATGAAACAATGTAATGATCTAGAATCCAATAAAGAACATGATAAAATTGAAGAAACTATTAAATTACCTACCACCGCATCTTTCGCAGATTCAACCTCAGTAGTAGTGATAAAATATGTTTGGCCTTGCTCCCTTGTCCTTTTATGAGGTAAGGTCCCTTGGTGCTTAGGACATTCATTTCCATAATGTACTATTTCTCTACAATTGTATCATTAAACATTGACAGCCTCTTTCTTTCCTTTGCAATCACGATCTTGGTGGCCTTTTCCCCCACACATGTAACAAACTCCCATTCCCTTTAGTCAAGTACCGTGGTGATTTTCCCAAATTTACAACAAGATAGATATTCTACTTTTCCCTTCTTCCCCTTATTTCCATTTCTAGAGTGATCAGCAGATCACTTCTTATCATTCTTTTCATTAATGTCATAAGACATAGAGAATTCCTTTTATATATTGATATCGCATGAGAAAATATCTTCATATAATGAGAAGGATTTTGAGACTAATTCTTGATGGAGAAATGGCTTTAAACCATCAAGGAATTGATAAATCAAAATCATTAGGTTATGTATATAATCTGCTACATGCCTTGCTAACCTTGTAATGTTAGCCTCGTACTTTGTGACATTCTTATCCTCCTTTTTCATCAGACTCAGAAATTATCATTCCATATCTTCTCAATGGTCACGAGGAAAGTATTTTTCCTTTGAAAATATCTTTAAACAACATCCATTCCATGTTTTATACTTCTTTATCTTCCTTTTTGTTTTGAATTAATGACCACCATTGATCTGCATCTCTCATGAGGTGATAAACTGTCATGGAAACTTTTTCTCTTTCGCTACTCCCCAAAGCATGAAATATTTTCTCTGAGAAATTTAGCCATTTCTCAGATACTAATGGATTTGTACACCCATTGAATTTTGGTGTTTGTTTCATCATGAAGAGCCCTTACATTGATCCTCCGCATTGGGGATCAGGGTGCTCCATACGGCTAAGGTTATTATTCATAACTTGGGTGAGTTATCCCTATATGGTGATAAGCTGATCAGCACCAGTTCCATCACTAGCTCCACTATAATTATTTTGAGTAGGAGGAAAATCTCTACATGGATTACGTGCGTTGATATGTTTTCCATTCCTTCAACTGGGATCCATTTCTAAATAATGGTATTAAATAGATTAGTTTATGAATTGTAATACATAATTCCAACCTTGTAAAACTCTTAACATAAATTGAACAGTTTGTGGAGATAATCCAAAATCATAAATATGTTTTCATTGAGGAGGTATATATTCAAAAACACTTTAGAATGGATTGTAATGAAAATTTGAATTATCTTAAGCATACCCCCTGGGAGTTTCATAACCAAGAGTGCAACACAACCCATTGTTGTGTACTAGGATATCGCGAGTCAAGCCCGAAACTCATTATCGGAGTTTTCACTCCTAGGTACATCTCTGCCAGAGCTTCCTCTACCTGCCCGTATCCATACAGGGATGTATTTCTTCTAAAATTCACAAAATATCTACATTACTAAGATTCTAGGAAGTTCTTATATACCAATCCTCAATATCTATCTTGGGTTAATGTGATCTAATCAGAGTTTATCTAAATCTAGTTTCCATGGTTTGTACTAAACTTCCACTGATACCAACTGTAACGCCCCGACTCTTGTTACTAAGAGTCAGTGCATTATGACATAACATTTTCATGATATAAGAAATATTGTCCCAAAAGGCCGATTAATTTAGTAGCCTTGGATTTAATAGATACATACTTAATATTTACATTACATCATGAGATAAAAAAAAACTAAATTTTTTCCCCTTTGAACACACTTATATCCCTTACCCTATCCCTGCAGGTCAACCATAAAATATTTCTTCGCATCTTGGGAAAAATAAAACCAAAAAAGGGGTGATCTCAGATGCTCAGTAATGATAACAATATAAAGGAATCGTTAATAAATAAGCATAAACATTTAAGGCAATATTTAAGACTAAAACATATGCCTTTTAGTCAGAAAATTATGCCTAATATTTCTGATATAACTCAAATAATTACATTTACTTATTCACATGGATATTATACTAGTCTAATAAACACTTGCAATATCAATAGCCAATTTCATAATGATGGAATGCGTAATGCCAGAGGTCATAACCACATAGTCAAGGCCTTATGCCAAGACGACAAATAAGATTTTGTCAAGGCCTTATTCCAAGACACTAGTTTTTCTCATGAGACCTACCAATGCATCGAGGAGCTATAACGGTGTCACCAGTCACTTACTAAGTCCAATGCATTCCTCACATGATAAGGTTTTAACATAACATAAGAATTCGTATTAAAACTAGAATACGAAATGTCAATACATTATCCATAAAATATGAATAGTGTAAATATAACACATCCACATTCAAAAATATCACAGAAACTTCAATATAATATGAAATATTTGTATCATAATAAATATACTTCAAAAAAGTTTAAAATCCATCAAAGGATGTTGAAATAGATGAAATAAAAATTATTAGAAATAAAAATTGTTAGAAATAAATTCCTCTTTCTATTTTGAAATTGTTTAAAAATCACATAATTATAAATGAGAACATTTATTTTGAAAATATTCTTATAATCTTGTATGGGAAGCTTGGATGATGATATTACTGCCAAAAATAGCCACACCCGCTGTATATGTTAAAAAAGACATTCTTACCTTAATTTTGTCGAAAAAGTCATAAAGTACCTTGTTTGGGAAATGACTGAATGAATCCATTTAAACCAATTTATAAAAAGTAAAACAAGGGTATAAATGTCTTTAAACCATAGTCTAGTAAATACTAAAAATGTTTTTAAATATAGTTTTAAGAAACATGGATGTTGACATAGGTGAAAAGAAAACTATTTGAAATAAATACCTCTTTCTATTTTGAATTCATTTAAAAGTCACATAATTAAAAAAGAAAACGTTTATTTTTAAAATATTATTATTATCTTGTATGAGAAGCTTCAACAATGATATAATGAAAAAAAATAACCACACCCACCATATAAGTCAAAAAAAAGATATTCTTACCTTAATTTTGTCGAAAATTTGATAAAGTACCTTGTTTGGAAAACGACCGAAATATTCCTTTCCAACATTTCATAAAATGTCAAACAAAGGTATAAATGACCTTAACCCATAGTCTTGTAAATATTAAAAATGTTTTAAATTCATTTTTAAGAATCATGTATGTGGATGATAAAGAGGTCACAATAGATACTTACGTAAAAACAACCACAGATAAAAAAGATATTGTGAAATTAACCCTTACCTTGTACATTTCCTTATTTGACGGTATGATAACCTCTAGTATAATAGTTAATTTTTTATTAAATTATACAAGAATCATATACATAAATATGAAATAATATATTATTTTATAATATTTCTTTGTTAATAATATTTTAGTTGTATCACTGTTTCGAGTGTTAACTGATTCATTTTCTTTATATGCTTGGTTACACATGTCATGTTTGTTATGGATAAGATGTATTTGATTCATATAAATAAGTGTATTATGTTCATAAAAATTATTTTTAATCATATAATGAAAATTATTCTTGAATCATTATGATGGGGAATGAATCCCATCGCATTCATGGAGATGGTAATCCGTACGTACGCACGAGCGAAAATATCATTATATTGATGTTGAAATTTTATGTAATTGGATGGTATATCATATATACAGAATTATTAACATGTTATATTTATTATATAAATTAGTTATACTAATTATTATACCCATCCAAATAATTAAGTGTATGAATAACAAACTACACCACGACATGGAGACGGTAATCCGTACGTACGCACATATGGTGACTTGGTCATTCATATGATTGATATAATAATGAATATGGTTGTAAAATTTTTATAATAAAAAAAATTATATAGAATATACCGGATTAAATATTTTATAGTGGAAATAACAATGAAATGGGAAGTGGATGAAAAAATAAACTTGAAAGAGTTGATGAAATATTGATCTCTTCTTTGGGTTATTTCTTTTGATTTGTTCAAAAGGTCTCCTTAGGTTGCTTTATGACCATAGTAACACCTCTAATATGAATGGAGGAATGTTGGGAGGATATTTGGTCTCCGTTTGGCCAAATCAAATGGCTTTGGAGGTGTGAAATTAAGAGATGGCTAAGTACCCTTTTTTAAGAGAGATGAGGGTCACTTTATGAAAACTTTGAAATATTATTTTATAAAAAAATCATATTGAGTTTTTAATGGCACAAAAATTATTTAATTAGAGTATAAGGTGGGTATAGTTCTAAAAACATTCAACCAATAGGTTTTATACAAGTTTAGGTTACCATTTTATCCTTATCATTTATATTTGACTCTTAGTTAAATAGTTTAACATTTATGATGTCTCCTTGTATTTTTATATTATATGGTTAATAAACAAACAATAAAATGACATGAAAACACCAAGTGGTTACTTAATGACATATATATCATTATAAGTGTCTTTTGGACGAACCTTATATTTTTAGGACTATTATATAATTTAATAATATAATATTTAATTTAAAAACTCATTTATGTCAATTTTGACACTATTTATTATTTGGATTTTTTAAAGTCATCACAACTTGTTTAAATCGACAAAAATATATTTAATCAATCCTAGAAAGTCATATTCACCTAGAATATTTGTTTATGACATCAAAACATTTAATTTTTTTTAATATTTAAAGTACCATTTATTTGATTGTTTCATTAATCAGGTAATTTCTGCAACACCATTGTGTCATAAATAAGATTAATTATATAATGTATAAAATTATAAATAAAATATAATTATATAGGAAATATTTTTATATTTCTAATGAGTATTTATAGTCAAAATGATAACTTATATAACCCCATTTAAAAATTGATTTACTAAAAGATATATGTTTATGTCATTTTTGTCTTTACTTTAAATTAATTAATATAAAGGGTCATTATCACTCTCAAGTGGCTCCATGGGGTCCCAAAATACACCCAAGGATTATAATGGTCGGACATGTATCTACCAATAAGAATAAGACACTTGTTTGAGTAATTTAATCTTATTATAATATTATTTTTTATCCTTATTTACCGGATTTACCCTTTAACCATGGTAAATAAAATATTTACTGAAGTAATTATTCATAATGTCTAAGAATAAAAGTTACCGATTTAAACAATTAAGACCTCCATATTTAAAATATGGAATCCATTTTTCCAAATTCAAAACACATAAGTGGAAAAAATTAATTTAAAATTAATTCTCTTTGTCAAAACAGAAAGTTTGTTTTTAAGATATAATAACTATCCAAAGATTGATACGTGTTTATGTCCAATTTAAATATGATATTACATAAAATGACCTAATTTATATTAAATTATAAAATTTTAAAAATAATGATACTTTAAAACCACTAAAATCATTAATTTAACTCTATAAATTATTTTGAATAAAAAAATTATTTTAAATTAAAATTTAGTATTTTTCACTCATCATAAAAAGTTGAATGTTTTTTGAAAAGTACAAAAATTCACCCTAAGTTAATATCGATATTCTAAATTCAAATAATTAAGTGAATTCTGAAAATAAAATTTATAAAATTTCAAAAGTGGGTATTACTATTCATAACAACTAGTTTGATTGGTCGTGTTGTGTTAGAATCTAGAAATTGCGTACAATGCAAGATATTGAATTATTCAAATAGAAAATTAACGTGGAATCTTGGGGTGTAACAAGTGGTGGTTGGGGTGGTATTTAAAGGGGTGGAGAGGAGTATTTTATTATTACTTTATACAATTTTTTATTATTTTGGGCCAAGACTATAAATAGTGTGTATTCTTGGGACTAAGTAAAGTAAGAAGATCATGTGAGTTTGTAAAAAGGGTTTGTTGTATCAGTAATGTCTAAAATATTCTTATATTTGTCTTAAAATTTTAAATATCATAAATTACCATATTTCACCATTCACCAAAAATTCAATTATTTTAGAAAAATCCCAAAAATTTACCCAAACCATTTTTTGATATGTAGAATTAAAAAATGGACTCCATTTTTTTAAAATAATTTTATAAATAATTATAAACTTGAAAATATTGATTTTAATATCTTAACTCATTTTATGACACTTTTATAAATTAATTAAGGTCCCATAAAATTATACTAAATTCATAAGATAATAAAATAATAATTTATGAATTAATTTTAGGAAATAAATTGTATTTTAAATCATTATATTAATTTTAACATATAAAATATCATTTACATTACACGAAAATATGAACTCTTAAATTATCATTTTTTAAAAATGTATTTACTTATGTAAAAACCTATATTTCCTTGGGCCCTTCCCAATGCCAAAATCAAGTGTTTAGGGTGTTTTGGGAGGAAAAGCTGGCTCATTGCAAGAGTTTTCCAAATTTCCATTTTTCGGGTCAGTATGTCAATGTGTCAGCATGTTAAGGCATCGACATGTCAGTACGTTGGCATGTCAGCATGTTGAAATATTAGTGTTTTGGAATGTCAGTGTATCAGAATGTTAGTGTGTCCTCATGTCAGTGCGTCGGCAGGTCTATGCGCCAACATATTAGTGAATTGTCATCGGTGAGTCTTGGGTGTTAGCATCTATGAGTCATGGGGCGTTGGCATGGGTAGATCGAGGGCATCAGTGTCATTGAGTCCAAGAAATTGATTTCAAATGGTCATGGCTTCGGTAGGTCAAGGTATTGGTAGGTCTTAACATCAATGAGTCAGAGGCATTAGTGTTGGTAGGTCATCAAATCGGTATCTCACCTGTTGGTGGCTCAGTGTCAGTGACTTGCCAATCAATGTCCCATTTCCAGTTTTCTTGTTTTGCCTAGTTATTCTAGTTTCGCCCCTATTAATTTTTTATCTCTGTGAAATAGTATCTTATCAACTCACAACTCTACTTTGGTCTATATATACCATTTCCAAAGGGAATTATTAATTTCCCCATATCTTGCAACATCCCACAAGCCTTGTAATCGTCGACCCACGAGGTATGACCATGATCTAATTTTTGAGTACTTTGATATCATCTACTTGATTTTTAGGATCTCACCCTTTAATAAATCAATATCTCTTCTTCCCTTCTTCCTTCTCATTTACCTTGGTGCACCTAGATCCATCCTCCTTATATGATTCATGCACTTGTGTTGGATCCCCTCCTACCTAGTTTTCTTGAATATCTTTCCTACGACTCACAGAATCCCCAGTTCTAGGTGTGAGGAGGAACTTCGATCCATTGTTCATTTAGGTAGGGTTTTATTTTTTCTCTATTTGGTTTCTCATCATGCGGGGTGGGTATGCTAATGAACCACTGTGAGGAATGATTGAAAAATTTATTAAAAACAATAAATAGATACAAATTGGATTTTATTAAAAGATAACATGGTTAAATAATATAATGGTCAGATATTTGTCTTATATTGATCAAATGTTTTATTTGTTATAATTGATTCTATTATGGTTTCCTTGGCTATATGCATTCTTAAATTCATGTTCATTGGTGGTCTTTGTTTTCACACAAGTTATGTTCTATTTTATTGAGATTCTTGAATAATGAATGCAACATTAAATCTTCTTAATCACATATACTCAGTGAAATAAATTAATTCCCCCAGATAAAGATTTATATGTGATCATTTTAACTATAATCAAGTTTAATTAAAGAACATATGCTGATAAGATTTTAATTTTTACACATCATGTTGGTAAGTGTGGCTGAGTGCTATGTTCTATTGAGTTTTTTAACTTTTCATGAGTTGTGGGGTGTTGTTGTTGGGAGCCCGGTTGTAAGTACAAGAATGGGTAGAGGAGTTTGTTTTGGGAGAAGGGAGTGGTATGGGTGTGTAACATAGATGTGGTTAAAATAATATTACAGTGGGATTTGCGCGTGGTTTGGTACATGAGAGGGGTGATGGAATCTGAGTCCGAGAGATTGATTGATTGTGGAATGGATGATCTTGTAGGCATCTAAACTACCTTTTTGATGTGTTATGTTCATGAACGAATGTTGGATAGTGG
Source organism: Viscum album (assembly GCA_963277665.1). Taxonomy (NCBI): domain Eukaryota; kingdom Viridiplantae; phylum Streptophyta; class Magnoliopsida; order Santalales; family Viscaceae; genus Viscum; species Viscum album. The sequence goes on along the minus strand of OY728155.1, from coordinate 742,383,471 downwards.
GAATGTGGTGTGGTAATAGACTTGTTATACAGTTGGACTACATTGTGTAATTGTTTCTGCAGCAGGGATATGAGGTTGGGTTGTGAGAGGAATATTGTGCGGTATAATTTGGAAGAATGTTTGTTCGAAAAGGCTGAACATATGTCTAGAAAGATTGGAGGGCTCATGCAGTGAGACTGTAGATCTGGTTTTTCTTGTTTTTTTTATATGGTTAAGGTTGTTATTTTACCAGTAGTGCTAGAATAGATTACAATGAACCCTTTAACTGAAAATTTTAATGGGGTTAATTAAAAAGGGGTTTGGATTTTGTTTAGTTGTGGTTGGTTATGTATATTGGGGTGGCATCAATGGTGGTTTGTTAGGGCTAGTTTCTTGTTGGAAAAACCATAGGTTGGGATGAGTGTTTGTGTTTATATATATATATATATATTGTAATTTATTGTGGTTATATATACACCCCACCTTTTTGAGAACTATGTGCCCAACAACTCCATTTCATGGGGGTGGGTATCTTTCCCAACATCCCAGTGGGAGGATGGATGACTGATTGTTGACTTTCTTCCTCACACCCTCTTCCAGGTTCTTACCGCTTGAGATTATCCGTGCAGGTCATAGTGGCTTGAGGCTTACCATAGTCCAATATTATTTGGTCTTGGTTTTGTTATAGATGATAGGCCTAGGTATTTACATTCTAAGTTCATTTTCAGATGTTTCTTCGAGATGAGGCCTAGGTGTCTTCAGGCGAGAGGTGTTGTTGTTGTGCCACAGGTGTGTGTGTGCGGTATTGAACGTGGTTAAGGCCCATGTGTGTGTGGGTGGGTTGTGGTACTAGGACTGTGTATGTGAAGAGTGGTAGCATCAATATGTTGACTATTTGGGACAAGAATCCAACTAGTTAGAAAGTGGGGCGGGTTACCCAAATTTCAATGTCAGTATACAATTACTTTACATTACTTGAATTATTTGGTGAGTGTGACTTGGTGAGGTTGGGTTGGATAGTATTCATTGGAAGGTTCTTGGGGTTCAATTGTTTTCTCACATGGGTATTCGTATGATCCCCCACTTGCTCACGGGAATCTTTAGTTCTCCTACTGGGTATAATTAAATACACAACCTACATATATAAACTGTTTTCGGGTTTCATGGAGGACATTGAAGACCATGATAGACCCTACTATCTTAGGCATTAGTATTTGTTGATGTTTCTACTTAGACTATTTTATTTTGGTACTTTATTTTGGATTTTTTCTTGTACCTTGTATCAGTTTCACATTTCAACAAGCATGTGGTAATGTATTTTTCTTTTGATTTTACTTTTAGTATTTGGAGTTGTCTGAGATTTAACATATTATCTCCTGATCATGTTCTATTAAAAGGGAAATTCCTTCCATCTATGTGATATTATATACCCTTAGTGCTAGTCTCCTCACTGAGGGATATTGAAGGCAGGAATCAGGGGTTATTATCTCTCTTTCATCTTGAAGAAGGAACAGTCTGAAAGATTTATATTCCTTCCCTCATCATGGAGAAGGCGGGTCGTCAAAATGTATACCACAAAATAAATATATCATATTTTCATTTGTATGATATATAAATATTATTTAGACATACATTGGTGAGGTTAAAATTATATGCTCCAGATTAATATTTTTAATGGTCATATTACTATTCCAACTGTCATGTTACCCTTCCATTCATATAGGTTTTTTAATTTACAAAAACACCTCATATATCATTAATTTTTTATTTATAAAGCTTGTATTGTCTCCTCTATTTGATTTTATATGGTATATACTATACCAAATTATTATATGTAGGTGAATTCCATTAACAAAATTCCAGTTTTTTACATCATACCCACATATTCTAGTTGGAGAAGAGTCTACCACATTGGTTTTATTGATCACACCTCTAGGTCTTTTTATTAATTTCAAAAAAAGGTATATGAGATTTGATTAAATAGTTCTAGAAAGAATTAGGGTTATAAAAGAATGTGTAGAAATAGAATCAAATAAAAATGTACCCATTATTGAGTGATTAGGAATTTTACCTTATAAGAAATAATTTTTATGATACACTTAAGTAGCAGTGATGTCATGATAATTACTTTTCTCCTTTGAATTTGGTGGTTACTAACATTGGATACCCTCAAGGACCCATGGTTTAGTGCACTGTATTTTATTATTTTCTTTCTCCATAGAGTGGAAGCATTGAACCAAGGGTGGTGCATTAAGAGGTTCCTTGTATTCCTCTATCATTTTTTCAGCTTCTTAGTCATTAATGAGTTTGGTGGACTTATCTACCACACTTGAAGAATTTCCCCATTCATTTGGGTAAATTCCCATGATTATTTTTCCCACATTTTTGGAAGGTGGGTCTTTGGATCCTCTTTCTTCATTTTTTATTTCCCCTTATATATTGAAACTCAACTCGTCTCTTTTTATAGCCATGTCCAAAGGTATAATCTCTCAATTCCATCTCTACTTTGAATTCACATAGAACCGATTCTTCATAAATCCCAAAGTCTTACAGATATATAATATTTTTAAGGTGTGGTATTAATACAATAAAGAATCTATCTATTTTTCAATAATTATTAAAAACACAAATTGAGGTGTATCTTGAAAGATGTGTGAATTTTTCCTTGTAATTCATGAAAGAGATTCCTTATTTCTTCTTAAGATCTAATAATTCTCTCTAAAGAATTATTTAAAGTGTTTGGGGAAATACCAGTTATGATATAATTTCTTAAAGTCATCTCTCTCCATTTATTCTATTCCATCCTTCATCTTGGTGTTTTTTTATCAGAACCCTCCATTGAATGGATTCTCTATCAAAATTACAGATGAAAGAGTCACTTTATCCTTCATAGGATAGTGGATCAATGAAAAAACATCTATTTTGAGTTAACAAACTATTTTGTAACAAGTAGTTTGAAAGATGCACTAAATATTAGTTATTGTTTATACATATGTGACTTAATACCAAGATTATTTTTCTTGGTTAAAGATATATGTTTCATGTTATTCATGTTATTGTTCATAGCATGAGACTGCGGGGTAATCATTCCCATAATTTTTTGAAATCCACCTCCCATGAAATTTGTGATGTCATTTAGACAATTAATTTATTTTCCCTCAAATCTTTCATTGTCCTTATTTTTACTAGATCCCACAATTTTATAAATAATGAATTTTTGAAAAAACAACAGTAAAAAAATCATAATGAAATTATTAATTCCTTTTTGTAATTAATTTTAAAGGCATATCTTATGGGATCCCTATGTGTATAATGATTCTAAAAGAATCATAATTTATATTTGTATATAGATGGACTTATCCTAAGGTTTTTCACTAATTATTTATTGTCTTAATTCAAAAATTGACAAAATGATACCTCTGATATTAACTATAGTGACCCTACTTTTTCATACACGACTATTACAACATTTTAAAGATAAGAAACATAATAATTTTAAATTCAAGGATAAACAGGTTTTGTATATTGGGAAAATTAGGATCATACATTACTTATACATAATTAATTATATACATTTATATAAAGCCTCCATCTTTATCCTTCAAAAATAATTTTTTCTCCTTAGTACATGTAGTCACCTAAGGACATACATCAAATAAAGGGGTGATGTAAATGAAAAGTAAGAGGAGGAATAAGGGATATTAATAACTATAAATGGGTGAGAATAATTATTATATTCACATTATAAGAATAAGATCATAATCATAATCATGGTGGAATCATTTGATAAAGGAATGGATTTTAGTTATGCCTAAACATTAAACATAAAATCATAGTGATCAAATACCACACATAGTTATGAACAATGATAGAATCATGTCAACCAATAATATATGAGCGTAAGCCATTACATCAACATTATGAAAAAATATACATAATGTTAATGTATATTTCGGGACAGGTAGGTCAGATGCGGCTGAACTCGTCTCCTTTGTGGTGATGCCCTAATGGAGCCGAATTCGGCTCCCACCTTCCCCCTTCCCACTGTTGGAAGGGGGAGGATATTTCATCGCCTCTCTTGGATTCGACACATCGTCCTTTATCCCATTGTTCAAACCCTATTTATCGTCCTCATTTCCCGGAAATATCACTAAGTCCAAAGGTTCTTGACCTCTTTGTTGGTCACCGCAACTTCCGTTATCAGTGTTGGATTTCATGGAAGCTTCAAATATTTTGGAGCTGACTATGGTGGCTCAATTTACGCATCGAAGACCCACGGTGAACAATTTTGACCAGTTCATCTCTGAATCCTGGGGGCTTCCTGAATGCCCGATTGTCGATATTCTTGACAATTGTCATTTGATGATTCACTTCATCTTAGAGGATGATTTGATTCGCGCGTGGTCCAATTCTCCGTGAAACTGACTCAGTTTCATGTTTTTCCTCTACCGATGGACTTATGATTTTCATATGAAACGGGATCCTTCTATAGTTGCAATTTGGGTCAGTTTTCCCGAACACTCCTTTCTATTCCAAAACCCTTCTATACTTCAAATGTTAGAGAATATGGTAGGAATATTCTTGTGTTCTGATAAAAGGACACACTCTGTCATCCATCCGGTTAAACCACACATATGTGTGGAGTTCGATGTTTCCAAGACACCAGTGGAGTTGGTGTAGGTTACGGTTGGTGATGAATTCTGTTGAAAACAACTAGTGCTCTTTAAATCATGGGTGGATCATTACAAGCTTTGAAGGCTATTGGGGAACCTGGAGTCCAGTTTCTAGCGCAAAACCAACTATGAGGTATTTTTTGAAAGGGATAAAAATGCGCCAAAGTCTCAAGTGGGAGGTGATGCACCCTGAATGAATAGATATTTGGTTGATTGTAAGTGGAGTGAGAAGGAGTCGCTGGCTATAGAGATGGCCAAGAGGACTCGCGGTGATGAATTCTTGACCAACATACCTGCTCCACCTCATCTGGAGGCAGCACCGGAACATGAGGGAATTCCTTTGAAGGTAGCAGAGAAAATTAGTTGTGACAAAGTTCTTGACTCCTCAAAACAAGGCACTCCAATTGGATGTGAACTAACTTAGAATGACTCAAAGCAGGGTACTCTAACCGAGATGGTGGGTCACTCGATTGTAGGACAACAACAGACTCAAGAGGCCATCCAAACATGTAACCGATTTGATGGCCTAGTAATTGAAGGGTTGGATCAAGACCAAGAGACTAACATGGATGATCAGACAATATGTGGGACAGAGTATAATGAGGAATACCTTTTCCATTTTTATGATTACAATGAGAGAGGGAAGCATAGTAAAGGCCTGTATAATGTATGTAAGAAGAAGGGACAAAAATCTAACTAGTACTTGAGAAGTTTCATCTTGACTAAAGGGAAGAAAAGAAAAGGGTGCAAGGATTAATCGTTCCTTAAAAACCCAATGGAGTCCTAGTTAGGTAAAAAAATAAAATCCAAGGAGTTGGAGTGCATGCCTGCTTATATTGAAAATACCCTGGGAAACCCCAAAGTAGTGAAGCCCGATTTTGGTGAGACGAGTTCAGACAAAACTGGTGTGGAGGAGGTTAGTAATGGGAAATCCCAGGGACTGCTTATGCACTCAGAGGAAGAAATGGTGGAGGAGACTCTCGCTATCAATTGTACACAAGAAGAGGCTAACCAGATGATGGGAAGTGTGCTTCATGTGGTTACTAATGGTGAGAAGGCTTCTTTGATCGAAAATCAAGACCTTATATTGATCAGGGGTTTCAATAAAGGGAAGATAGGTAAGAAAGAGTACATTCAAACATAAGAAAAGATGACCGATCTCTTTGGGGTAATTATCAACGAAAATCTAGATACATAGGTGCACACTCTCTCCTAGAAATTATTTAGGGAGGATCTCTCTAATAGGCTCATGTTCTGTATCAATGATTTTTTGATTTTTTATGAGGTATGTCATCCTAGTTGAATTTATGCGGTTTCTCACTTTTCCATAAAATTGTTTACTAATAACAAGTTAGTTTTATGTTAGTTCATGCATCTTGCACATATAATCATGAGATAGATCACATTACCAAAAACGTTAAGGGAAATATAATTCTAGGCCCACCCATCACCTCAAAATATTTATATAATAATGTATGGTCCATAGAATGTATAATAATCATAATAATAAAATTAGCTATGGAAAGAAAAAGGTTTAATAACGATTTAATGAATAATTATTTCAGGAATAATCTTTGGGAATCCAAATGATCAACGAAAGACACATTTTTCATTGAAATTAACAGTATTGATTGAAAATGAAATAATTCAGGAGGATTAAAAAATGTTTTTAGAATAGAAAAACATTTGTTTGGAAAATCATTGTATTTGGATTAGGAATTAATTTATTAAAATGTATATCATAGAAATAAAAGGGAATTTTAGTTGAAGAATATTTGATAATAATTTTAGGAATATTCATCCAGAGAATTTTGTGGAAAAGGGATAACTTGAATAAAAGTAGTTTGGTCAGAGAATTTTCTTACCTTAAATCCCCTTCATTTTGTCTCATTTTCCCCTCTTGAGTAATAAACATATGATTATTAAAACCCATTTCCAATAGTGTATTAAGTTAATTTTTTCCAATATTTATCCATGGTAATTTTTAGATTCAAATTTATAACACAATTTGTTAAATGTTTATTATTTTGGGATAATGTTTTCATTTAATTTTCCCCTTTTATTTCCATGTATATTTTTTGTCAAGGTCATTTTTTTAAAAGGTTGGGGCTGATGCCCCCATTTATTATTAATGCAAAGCAAAGAACTCTTCAACTGTGTAGAGGGAGACCCATTAGATAGCCCAAAGGCCCAGTGGGAATTTTTCCCATTACATGGCCCGTAATCCCAAATTTTTGGCTCAAGGTCCATTATGTGAATTGTACTACCAGAGTTCCCACCTGTTATAGTACAACACATTACCTGCCGCTACTACAGTTCCCTGATGCTGCTACAGTGACTGGCCGCCACTAAAGTGCCGCCGCTGCTACAGTACACTTTAGTACTACTATAGAACATGTTCCCAATGGTGATAATAAATAGATTCTAAATGTCCTCGTCTATGATTAACAGACCATTGAGGGGACATTGTCAATGGTGTAGGAAAGATAAGTTTTAAATTTATATATGTCATAATATAGTCACTTGAAGAAGATTAATATCATTAATATAATTTTCAAATGATTCCTAATAAATTTTATATTATTTTTTTAGAATGAATTCAAAAAAAGAGGAAGAGAAGAACGAAAATATATAAGGGTTGATAGAAACTTACTATTTCTCGTTGTAGAATCTCTTGTACGACACTAAAAATAACATGATTTTTGGAGTTTTCTTATAGTATAATGTACCTAGATATTGTAAGGGTATTTAGACTGATTATATGGGATGAACGTTTCCTTTGGAAAGTGTGGGAGGAATGGTTTTCCATGGGGAGGGATATGGGTAATTTACACTTGAGGAGAGGGTATTTTTCCGAATAAAATTAAATAAAATATTATATAAAAAGTAAAACTTTTAATAGTGAATTTTTTACAATATAAATCATATATAAATATATTATAATCGTATGAATATTTTAAACACATTTATAATTATAATTATCATAGTTCATAAAAAATGAAAACAGAAAAGAAAAAATAATTTATTTTAAGGGATCATGTTAGAATTTATGCATTAGAAAATGATTTTTTTGTTTGGAAATTAATATTATTTTATTTTAATGATTAATTTTTGAAATTAAATATTTTTATCCTATAAATAAAAATAAATAAATTATTTTTTCATTATTACATCGTAAATGATGTAATTTTAGATACATCAATTATGTGAAAAACTGTATTTTCATTATTCAAATTAAAATTGATGTATTTAAGAAAATTATAAAAAACTCACCCCTGATAAATTTTGATGTGATTTTTCAATAAAATGATATTATTTTTATAAAAATATTTTCCTATAATAGTTTATTTTAATTTATAATATACAAAATTTGAATCTTAGGAAATACCTCAAAATACAATTCATTAATAAATGCGCTTATATTTTAGTTGATATTTCTAACCATGATATTTTTTACATTATAATATTTTTATTTACATATATTTAACATGATAAATTCTATTTATATCATAATTTATTATTTTAAGGTCAAATTACTTTTACATTGGTCAGATTACTATTCCCAACTATCAGGTTTCTATTTCTAATGGTCATGTTACAATTTCAGCGGTCACATTACCTCATATTAATACAACTTCATTATTTCTTAAATATTCACTAAAATTATTCCAAAGGTTATATATTTTCACTTTTCTATATTTTGATTGGTTTAATAATAATTTGTTATGTTTCTATAATGTTGTTCTTTGGATGAATTGTTTTTCCCCTTATAGTGATCCTTATTTTCCCATTATGAGTTTTATATATATCTTTACTTTGTCCCCTTGAAATAACTATAATTTTAATGGGTTTATTCATTGACTAATGTAATTATTTTCATTAATGAATTAATTATTTGTTTTTCTCTCTCTGTGACCTCTGTGTGTAATACTTATATAATATAATATGTCACATCATTATTTATTAAAATATTTCATTTATAAATAAAATTCATTAAATTATTTATAATACAATGTCATCAACCCCTATTAAAATCTGTAATATATAGATTTTTTAATCATCACAAGATAAAACAAAGGCTTGGGAGAGGATAGAGAAAGTATTCTTGAGAGTTTGGAGCACCTTGGTAGGATTATAGAGAATAGAGGTCAGGGTTTGGGCTCACATAAAAGGTTTTGAGTGAAGAGGAAGTGGGTGCTTGGGTGGGTTTATATAATAAAGGCGAGGGAGTTCTTTATTATTTAGGGTTGGGACACCTCACATTAAACTAATCAAAACCACAAACCAACCAATGGTTTTTGCCCAAGGGGAGTGAAAAAAATATTTTATAAGTCCTATGTCATAACTTTATAAAAATAAATAGGGTGAATGATGTGGAGGTGAGTCACACTCTCAAGGAAAACAATTTAAAAAGAAAAAATGTTTTATAAGCCTTGAAAGTTCCACCAAAGCATTGTAAAATAAATAAAACAAACCAAAAATCACATTATTTTAATGGTAAAACATATATCGTCTGAAAATAATGTTTATAGTATTTTATTGCATAACTAATGGTTCATTATGATGTCATAATACACATTATATATTTAAACGGTATTTAATTTTTACCAAAAAATTTGACTGTCTCAGAAAATTATGAAAAATTCACCATTGAATAATTTTGACATCCTGATTCAAAAAATAATATTCATTTTATCTAAATAATTTTCTAAATATGTGGATTTCCACATTTATAATAAAAACTAACATTTATCGAAAATTTATGGGTTTTGACAATAACTGCTTTCAAACCATAATAAAAATTACAACTGAATTCAAAAATAATTTAGGACCATTTATATTTAATAAAAATTAATTTAATAATATTTTATTAAAATATTATTTAATTCAAAAATTCATTAATTCATCAAAATATATTTCTTAGTTGAATATTAACTAAAAATTCTATTTGCGCTTTAAAAACTATTTGTGAAGTAAAAATAATAAAATTAATGCATATTCATTATTATATACAAAAATAATGAATATAATCGTAGTGTTATGGCTTTGTTACATAACCCCTTATAACACTTGCATAATACTGAAGGGTAAGGTGTGCGATGGTGACAAACTCTTGGGGTGGCTCAGATTACATCGCTCGGGTGGTAATCTCTATTAACATCAACTTCTCTGGTAGTCGGTTCCGCTAAAGCTTAATGTGTTCAATCTTTTCTTGGTATTGGTCAAGGGTGAATACCAATGATACCACATTCTTTCAAAGCTCTAACAAATGGGATTTTTATGGATCAAGTCTACTGGATGAAGTCATTGCTTCCTTTTTCTGAGTAAATTGGATTTTTTAAATCCCAAAATTTATAATAATCAGGTATCACTATTCAACGACAATATTTTCAACGTTCACAAATTTTAATGGTATTATAAAATCCAAAAATATAAAAACAAATAATTTTTCATTTATATAAACAATTTACATAATGAGACACTTAATCAGATCAAGATGAATTAATGAAAGGTTTGGTCGTTATAATCTTCCCCCCTTAAGAAATTTTTCCCTCAAAATTTATTTTTCCCACACATAAACTGATGCGGGTAACTCTTTTTCATCACTTCCTCTGATTCCCATGTTGCTTCTTCAAACTTTTGGTTTTTCCAAAGCACCTTGACTAGGGGACTTATCTTATCTCATCAAACTTTTTCTCTACAATCTAAGATCATCATTGGTTTATCCCCATAAGATAGATCCTCATCTAACTGTACTACATCTAAAGATCGTACATGTAAAGGGTATGGTATGTACTTACTTAAGAGGGATACATAAAAGACATCATGTACTTTTCCTATTTTAGGTGGAAGTCCTAGTCGATCGACCACAACCCCGGAACGATCAAGAATCTCGAAGGGGATGATGTACCTAGGACTTAACTTCCATTTGATTCCAAACCTCATGACCTTCTTCCATGGATATATGTGTAGAAATACCATGTCTCTAACTTTAAACTCTTGTTCTCATCGACAGTTATCAGCATAACTCTTTTGTTGAATCTAGGATGCCATGATATGTTGCTGAATGGTTTTCACCTTATCCACCTTTTCTTCAACCATTTCAGGTATTATCAGCTTACGCCTACTGAATTCATCCCAACATTCCAGTTCTCTGCACCTCTTCCCATATAGGGCTTCATAAGGTTCCATTTGGATGCTGGAGTGGAAACTTTTATTATAGGAGAATTCAACCAGTGGAAGATGTTGATACCATCCTCCTTTAAAGTCTATTGAGTATTCTCTCAACATATCCTTAAGAGTTTGGATAGTCCACTCAGATTGTCCAACAGTTTGAGGATGATTAGCTATACTGAAGTTCAGCTCAGTATCGATAGCATGTTGAAGACTCTTCCAAAACAAAGAGGTGAATCTTGGACCCTGATCAGAAACAATAGATAGTGGTACTCCATGCAGCCTTAACACTTCCCTGATATATATCTATGCTATTTGATACAATGATAAATCCTCCTGAATTGAAATTTAGTGTACATACTTTGTAAGATGATCCACATCAACAAGATTTCATTGTTTCCTTTTGATGTCTTCAGATGTTTGGTGACAAATTCCATGGTTATATTCACCCATTTCAAGGCTGGTATGGGAAATGGTTGTATCATCCCCTTAGAATTCTACCTCTCTTCCTTCACATGATGACAAACTAGGCACTTTGATATATACTCTAAAATCTCTTTCTTCATATTATCCCTCTAATAATTCTCTTAGAGATCTCAAAACATCTTTGTGTTTCTTGGGTGAATAGAGAAATTGGAACTCTATGGATCATCCAAAAGTTACTTCTTCAGCACTAAAATTTATGGAACACATATTATTTTCCCAAATATTGTAATTCCTTCTTCGTTAACACTGAACACTAAGGATTTCCATCTCTTGATAGATTCCACTTTCTTCTTAATTCCCACATCACCTCTTTTAGAATCCTTTATCCTTTCCAAAAGAGATGGTTGAGAAATAATTTGTGAAAGGATTTATGATGTTCCCTTATTTATGATTCCCATGTCTATCTTCATAAAATGTAAAAATATTGAATCCTTTTCAATTCTCATCAGTGATAGAATCCTTGGGTCCTTTCTACTTAGAGCATCTTCCACCTTGTTCGCTTTCTAACGGTGGTAATGGATTGACCAGTCATAGTCTTTGATAATCTCTAAACATATTCATTGTTGCATGTTCAAATCTTTCTATGTGAATATATACTTGAGAATTTTGTGGTTTTTATATATTTCACACTTCTCCCCAAATAGATAATGCTACTAAATATTTAAGGAGAATATCACCACAACCAAACCCAGATCATGTGTGGGATAATTCTTCTCATGAACATTCAATTTCCTTGAAGCATAGGCAATGACTTTGTCATTTTGTATCAACACACAACCAAATCCCTTCTTCGAAGCATCACTGAATACCACAAAAAGTTCTCCACCTGTGGGTTAAGTGACCATGGGCACAGTGACAAGCAACCTTTTTAACTCCTTTATGCTTTCTTCGAATTCATCACTCCACGAAAACTTTACTCCCTTTTGAGTTATCTTGGTAAAAGTGTTGGAAAATCATGAGAAATTTATTAGAAATCATCGATAATATCCATCTAACCCCAAGAATCTACGAATATATGTTACCGATGTTGGTCTCGGGCATCCATCTATAGTAGTATTCTTGGAGGGATCCACAGATATCCAATTACATGGGATGATATGGCACATGAATGATACCTCCTTCAACCAGAACTCACAATTTTTGTACTTTTCATAGAGCTTCTCCTTCTGCATGGTCCCTAGTATAGTTCTTATATTCTCATCATGATCCACCTTGGTTTTGGAGTATATGAAAATTTCATCTACTCTGACTACGATTTTTTTTTGAGGTAATCTTTAAAGACTATATTTATCATTTCCATGAAGATTTATGGAGCATAATTGATTCTAAAAGGCATTACTATGAATTCATAGTGTCTGTATCTTGTACGAAAAGTAGTCTTGGGGATATCGTCCTTCTTCACCCTTACTTGATAATATCCCGACCTCAAATCCACCTTGGAGAAGTATTGTGCTCCCCCCAATAGATCAAACAGGTCACCAATTCATGGGAGTGGATACTTGTTCTTTATCATGATTTTGTTAAGCTCATGATAATCGATGAAGAGGCGCATTGACCCATCCATCTTCTTGACGAAGATGAATAGTGTTCACTATAGTGAAGCACTTGGGCGTATAAAATCTTTATCCAGATTCTCCTATGGTTGTTTCTTCAGCTCCTCAAGCTCCACAACTACCATTCTGTATGGATTACATGATATTGGCAACTCCCCAGGTATATGTTCAATTGATAATTCAACATTTCTTTTTGGAGGAAGACCAGAAAATTCCTCAAAAAACACTTCAGCACATTCCCGCACAATAATAATATCTTAAAAGATGGTTTCCTCAATTATCTGATCTAGATACGCGTGCCCATAGGGCAGTAAAATCCACGCTTGAGATGATGGAGCTAAAGAAAATTCATCTTCCTTGCACTTGTACAGAATCAGGGGTCTATTATCCACATCGAGAGTGATTTCCCTCTCACAGCAATTTAAGTTGGCTTTATATAGGGAAAGCCAATCCATGCCAATAATTGCCTCAAATTCCACCAAAGGTAGTATGATGAGGTTCCCTAGGAAGTTCAATCCACATATTATGATAGTGGAAGAGTTATATTCCTGGGATCCAATGAATGCCCCATTTTTGATACTCACCAACATCTTAACTTCCATGATTTGCGGTGGTGATGGGATTTTTCTACTAAACCATTGGGATATAAAAGAATGCGTATAACCAGAATCAAAAAGTATGTTCTCTATTCTTGAATGAATAACTAGCGTACCTATCACCACTTTTTTGTCTTTGTTCATTTCGGCAGTAGTGATGGAATATATCTCACCCTTGTTTCCTTGTTGATTGATGGTTGCATCTGAAAACCCTTGGCTTAGGGAACTAGTTTGTAAGATGGTCTGGTTCTTCGCAGTTGAATTAATGAAAAACATGTTGACAGTTAGATAGAGGTATCCTCTCCATTGTCATAGCCATGTGTTTTTCTTACCGACAGTTAATATCCAGGTGACATTATCTTCCACACCAAATGCATTTCGTCAGCCCCATCAGGCAATTTCGAGGGTTCATCTTTCCGCACCTTTGGAAAGTGGGGTGCTGGATCTTTTTACCACCATTGGATTTAACCATAGGACTTCTAGAATTGAATTCCACCTTACGCTTCATATCCCTATGATACCTGTGAGATTCTCCGATCACCATTTCAACCTTGAGGACACATCAGACAATTTCCTCATAACTGTCAAAGTAACGGGTCTCCAGCGCTTTCTGTAGGCTAGGTTTCGGCCCACAAAAATAATGGTCAACCTTGCATTCGGGGGTAAAGACAAAGCCGGAGGCATATCATGCAATCCTTGTGATGTTTTCATCATACACTCTGAGAAATTCATCGTCTTTTTGTTTGATGTCAAGGAAGTCCCTTTCCATCTTAAGTCAGAGGGTGTGAGGAAAATATATATTGTAAAACATATTCCAGAAATCCTTCCATTCTAATGCCTCGATCTCCTCCTCAGGCTTTTTATTTTTTAACAATGTACACCATTGATCATCTTCACCTTCAATACGAGTACCAACTAGAATAACCTTCTCCTATTCGGAACATTGAAGGATGGAGAAGATATTTTTAATGGAGTTGATCCATTTTTCAGTGAATAAGGGATCAGATGATCCCTTAAATGTAGGAGGCCTTTGTCTCATGAAGCTCTCCATAGAGACTTGTTCATTAATTGGGGGGGGGGGGTTGAACATTCCTCGTGAACCATGTTTCTATTGAAATATTGAGTTAACTGAGATAGAATCCTGACAAATTTCCTGATTCCTGCTCCCATCATATTGGGCATCTCACTAGCACAGTCATCACATTGATGTTCAAATCGGTTGTTATCCCGAGTACTCCTATTACCGACCATTGGCTGGAATAAAAGGAAAGTTATGGGTAACACATATAGGGTAATCCAAGGACAAAACTAACGACATATAAATAACTTTTATTTCCTTTACTTATGAATCTATAGGCTTTGGAACTACTTTATAACATATATTCTTAGGGGAATTTTTTTATTCCCTTAATAATCGTTAATACTAAGCTTATGGATTTACCAATACATATCCCCTGGGAGTGTCGTAACCAAGTGTATAGCAAGGAATGTTGTCATGTACTAGGATACCACAGGTCAAGCCTGAAACACCTTGTCAGGGTTTTCACCCCTAGGTACATTTGTTCCAGAGCCGCATCTACCTGCTCGTAACTAGACATGGATGCATTTTTTTTATAATCCACTTAATAAATACCCACCAAAACATAAGGATGTTTTTATTTTACTTAGTAGTGTATCTAAGGCTTCACTAGGGTTTTTTAATCCTAATCAAAAAAATAACTAATCCTATCCTCTGATACCAATTATGACAACCCTCTTCTTTATTTCATAATTAAACATGATTTATTACATAAACATCACTTGTTACAATAAACATGATCGATAGGTATAGTGTATTTGGGGCTTAGGATCATTACATAGCAACTTAAAACATGAAATACAACATAATTATTGAATACATCATTTACATGACCACTACATTCCCTCGTACTTAGCATTTCATGGGATAACCTGAGGACATGCATAAGAATATTGCGATCTATAAAGCCTAGTAAGGGAATAAAAATGGAATAACATGAGGAATACAATAAATTTTAGAAAATAGGAAGATTAATATAAAACAAGAGAAACATGAACCTAAAGGCATAATAAATCATGATAATCATAACATGGAAATGTGGAAAAAACACTTTACATAGATTTTGCATGAACCAAGGCTCATTGCACATGGAGAATGAGAAAACCCTAAATGCAATTGAAGCACGAGTAAACCCTCATTGCACTTGAATTACATGAGTCAAAACTCATTTCACATGAGGTATCATGATACTATACTTTACCCAATGCATTGGAGCGCTATCAGGGCACACCCTTTTTTAATGATTTCATTTCCTGCATATTTATGCCACATGGATCATAGAACATGGAATAAATCATAATAATTTATTCCATGATAAGGGTATGTGGAATACATACATTAAGAATTATAATCCATATATAAATGTTCGAAAATGTGAATACCCTTGACAGATAAATGGTGATGGAATCAATACACAATGACACTGGCTTGGAAAATCGTAGTGCAATGTCTATAACCTAATGGCATGAAATAAGAACTCATATAAAATGGTTGTTGGGAGATAGATGGGTGTCTCATAAAATTAAAATGAAATGGACAGTAAGGGGATCATATAGATACATTTCCCAACAAACATATTGGAATTTAGATGCATAATATAAAAGATTTACATGGATGTAAAAGAAGAGAGAGAAATCACTCACGAAATTTCGGCATGGTAACAGGTTAACATGAGAGGAATTAATGAGAGATAAAGGGATATACCATCATAAAACAATAAAGAAAGAAGTATGGGGTAGGTGTGTAATCATTCCCCAACATTTTTAATTTTTTTAAAAAAGGGCATAACAACTTAATGAAAAATTGACATAAATGAGAAAAGAAGAAATACCTTACTTGGAAATGTGATAAAAAAGGCCTGGGAGAGGCTTGACATAGGATTATTGGGAGGTTGGAGAACCTTGTGAGGATTATTGAGAGGGTAGGGCAAGGGTTGTTCAAACTCAAAAGGCTTTTAGTGAAGAGGAAGTATGAACATTGGTGGATTTATGAAAGAAATGAGAGTGGATTCATTATTATTTAGGTTTAGGACACCTCACATTAAACTATTCAAAACCACCAACCATCCCATGTATTTTTCCAAAGAAGAGTGGAAAAAAATATTTAATAAGGCCAATGGACAAACTTATTAAATTAATAGGGTGCCTTATGTGGAGGTTAGTCACACTCTCAAGGAAAAAAATTTAAAAAGACAAAATGTTTTATAAGCCTTGTAGGGTCCACCAAAGCATTGTAAAGTAAATAAAACAAACCGAAAATTACATTATTTTAATGTTAAAACATATATTTTCCGAACATAATGTTTATATTATTTTATTACAACATTATTGGGTCATTATGATGTATTAAAACACATTATATATTTATACGATATTTAATTTTTACCCAAAAATTCGACTAGCTAAAAAAATTATGAAAAATTAATCATTGGATATTTTTGATGTTCTGATTCCAAAAATAATATTCATTTTATCTAAATAATTTTATAAATATGTAAATTTTTACTTTTAAAATAAAAACAGAAATTTATCGAAAATTCATGGGTTTCGATAAAAACGGCTTCTAAACAATAATATAAATCACAATTTCATTCATAAAAATTATAAGACCATTTATATTTAATAAAAAGTAATTTAATAATATTTTATTAAAATATAATTTAAATGAAAAATCCATTACTTCATCAAAATAGATTTCTTAGTTGAATATTAACTAAAAATACTATTTGCGCTTTAAAAAACTATTTACCAAATAACAATAATAAAATGAATGTATATTCATTGTTATATACTGTAATAATTCTCATAATCACTATGCTAAGGTATTTTTACATAACCCCTTATAATACCCATATAATACCTAAGGGTAAGGTGTGCGATGGTGATAGACTCTTGGGGTAGCTTGGATAACCTCGCTCTGGTGGTAATCTGTATTAACTTCCACTTCTCCTATAGTCGGTTCAACTCAAGATTAACTTGTTCAAGATCGACTTGGGAATGGTCAAGTGTGAAGCCTGATTACACCACCTCTTTTTCGAGCACTAAAAAATGGGCTTCGTACAGAGCAATTCTACTGGATGAGGCCATTCCTTCCTTTGTCTGAGTAAATTGGATTTGATAAAGCCCTATATTTATACTAATCAGGTGATCACTATTCAACGAATATATTAGTAACAGTCACAGATATTAATGGTATTTTAAAATCCAAAAACATAAAAACAAAAAATTTACTTTTATGTTAACAATTTACATAATGAGACATTTAATTTTATCAAGAGAAATTAATGAATTTTTGTGCCATTACAGGGCACCATTGATGCACCGCTGAATGGTCTTAACATTTTCATCCATTTCCTTGACCATTTAGGGTCCCAACATCTTGTGTTATCCATGTTAAAACCATCATGTAGGTGTTCTGCATAATTTTCCATAAATAAAGACATTTGAAGTAATTTGTATTATATATTGTACACTATTATTTTTAGAGAATTAAACTAGAGGATGATGTTGGTCCAATACTTCATTGAAGTACATTGAGGATTCTCTCAATATATCTTACAATGTGTTAATAGTACTCTCAGACTAGACATCATTATGGGGGTGATATGCTCTACTAAGGTTCATCATTGTATTAATGGAATGTTAATTAATATTCTATAATGTGGAGTGAAATCTCATATCTCGATCAAAATTAATAGATTATGGTACTACAGGTAGCATTAATACTTCTCTGATGTATATCTCTGAATGTTGATCGAGTGTGAAGTCATATCTATTTTAAATAACGTGAAAATTCCTTATAATATGATCCACAACAACCCATATATAATTATTTCCTCTATACATATTTATAATCCCTTTCAAAAAGTCCATAGTGATGTTTTCCCATTTCCATGTAGGTATGGGTATTGGTTGAATCATCCTATTATACTCTTTACTTTTAGGATTCAATTTTGGACATACTAGACACATTGATGTATATTTTACGATCTCCTTGTTCACATTTTCTAACCAATAGTCTTCTCAATGATGTCAACAAATCTTTGTGCTCCTTGGGTGGATGGATAAGGTAGAGCTATGTCCATCATTCAAAATACCCCTCTTTATATTAGGATTTTATTATAAATATAGTCATGAACCAAATATTATGAATTATTCTACATAATATTATAGATTTGAGAGCTTCATATTTTTGGAAGCTCCCACATATATTTTAATCTCCACATCATCTTTTTGTGAATCTTTTATCTTCTCTAAAAGGGATGGTTGGGAAATCATTTGGAAAATTAATTATGATGTTACTTCCATTATTATTAAAATTTACACCCTTCACAATTATAATAATATTAGTTCCTTATCAATTCTTATAATTGATATTATTACAAGATCATTTCTATATACAGAACCTCCCACATTATTTTCATTTTTAAGCTTGTGGTAGATTGATTAGTCATATTCCTTAATGAGTTATACCTATATTAATTGGTGAATAATAATTTCATTATAAGAAAATATATATTCAAGGATATTTGAATCATTCTATATCTCATAGGTCTCCCCGCAGAGAAAATGATACCATATTTTCAACACAAAGGTCATAGTTGCCAACCCCAAATCATGCATGGGATGGTTTTTCTCATGATCTTTCATATTCCTTGAGGTATTAGATATCATGTTTTAATTTTTCATTAGTATATAGAAAAATCCATTATTTGACTAATCAGTATATACCACAAAGATATACCCACTTAGGGGTAGTGTATGTACAAGTGTAGTGATAATCCTATTTTTCAATTCCTTGAAGCGGTCATTACATTCACAATCCTAGAAAACATTAACTCCTTCCAAGTCATCCTATTTAATGTGTTTGAATATCATGAGAAGTGCTTCAAAAATAATCTATAATATTTAAAAAGACAAAGGAAACTATATATACCCTTTATAGATGCTGGTATGTGACAATTTTCAATTACCTTTTTCTTATAAGGGTCTATAGACATCCCTTTTATTGTGATAACATTCCCCAAGAAAGATACTTCCTCTAACCAAAAATTGAATTTACTATAGTTTTCATATAATTTTTTGTACCACAAATTATTTTGAATAGTATTAATATGTTAAACCTTTCTCTTAGTGTATAGAAAAATATCATTTATTAATCATTCCAAACATTGATATAGGTGTTCTAAAAAGCATTTATTCATTAAATCTGTGAAAATTGTTTGGGAATTAGTGAGTCTAAAGGAAATAACTGGGAACTTGGGGTTTCCAAACCTCGTTCAGAATATAGTATTAGTAATATCCTCCTTCACATCTACAGGGTGATAACCTTAACATTGTTCCACCTTAGAGAAATAATGGGCCCCAAAATGTTGATTGAATAAGTCATCTATAAATGGGAGGGGATACATGTTATTTATTATGATATTTTTGATCTCATGAAAATGAATGCAGAGACACATATAGCAATACTTCTTCTTGAAGAAGAGGATGGGTTCACCCCACGTTGAATAACTCTAACATAAAAAACCCTTTTTCTTTATTTTATTTTTAATACATATTAAATAATTATAAAACAATCATGTCCATCGTATAATGATTATTTGATCTGGTAAAAGATCCAAGTATATGTTCAATTGATAACCCAACCTCTTGGTTAGTTGGAATAATGACAAATTCTTTTGGGCACACATCAACATAGTCCCTCATAATGGTTATGTCTTCAAGAATTATGTAATCCTTAGTCTCAATAATTTGAGCTAAATATTATTACACATATTGAAATAATATCAATCTTTTCAATAATATTCCCGAGGATAGTCATCCTCCCCCTCACATTTGAACATAATTGGAGGATTCCTCAGGATGTGAATAGTGATCCTCCTCTACCTACTATTTTTTGTATTTATATAATAATATCCAATCCATTCCCTATATATAATCTAAATCCCCCAACAAAATTAAGATGATATTTTCTATGAGGTTCAGCACACAAATATTGACTATAGAAGATTTATGTAATTTATAAGAAACAATTTCCCTATTTTATGTTATCATTGATTAATCAACCTCAATATATTGAGGTGGTTCTTGAACAGTTCAATGAAACATTTATGATATTAATGAATGTGTAGGAACAAAATAAAAATGTAATTATATAATTATTTAATTAATAAAGTTCATAATTGTGAGAAAATAATTTTCTAGATCTACCTCAGCAACTGTGATAATATATTACCTTATTTTCTGCCATGGAGGTTTTGGTTATTGATTTTCTCTTAGAACCATTTTCTTTAGGAATTTGATCATATAATTTATGTATTCCATGTCATTGAAATATTAAAATTTAAGTTTATTATTGATCGAGACAATCAATGCTTCATTCACATTAGTGGAATTATTTATATCCCTTGAGGAATGAATCTCTTGGTTCTCCTCTTTTATACATTTTATGAATATCCCCATTCCCTTTAGTCAGTTCCGATAGTGCTTCTTCCCATAATTTTGACATATGGGATTCTGGGTTTTTATTTCTCCATGGTATTTTTCTACTGATACTCCAAGATAAAACTCTATTTTCTTTTTTTTATCATTGTGCCCATGTTACAACAAGGTGTCTCCAACCCCCACCTAAACCTTAATGAAAAAACAAAAAATCTCCTTTTTTTGTCAAAGCCTTCAATTAAAAAGGATTTTAATAAACTTTTCCTTAATGAACTAAAGAAGATATACAACAAGATTTTAGTATTCATGACAGTACTAAAGGCATATTGTAAAATCCTTGTATTTTTTTCCTTTTACATTTCCAATGGACTCATTTTCCCTTTACATTAGTTAATGGCACTCCCTCTCTATAATAAGGGTGATAATTCAAGGAAAATATTTATATAAAAATGGTTTTTTCAATCATTCCCATTTGATGATTTCAATTTAGGCTATTGAATTCCTGTTCTTTATCTGTATCCAACACTGACCATCTCCCCCATCAAAATGATTAACCTACAGTATGAATTTTTATTCTTCTAATCATTCAAGGATAATGAATATGTTTTAAATGGAGTTAATCTGTTGTTCTTTGATGTGAGGATCATAAGATCCATTAAATATAGGAATAAATTTCACATAATGGATTTGAATGAATATATCTCTTTATTAATAGAAGGAAGGAGTTCTAAATGAATAAATTTTTTATTCATAACTTGTTCTAGTTGAGCGAATACAATCATTAAATTTTGAGCCCCAATTCTAATCAATTTAGGAATATCATTTGGGAAATCATTCAATTACCTAGCATATTTATTTTTGGAATGGGTTATCCCATTTCTGTCCATTACCTAAAAAAACTTTTGGGGCATGAATAATTAGCTAATTGGAATATAAAAGTCAACTATGAACATAGTATGGCCAACCAATAAATGAAAAGTATTTTTGAACTTATGATTCTGTAGGTTTCAATATAGGTTATCTATGGTGAGATAATTATCCCTTGAGTTCTTAATAATGTTTTCTAGTCAAAATACATCATGATAACTATACCATCCTCTCATGCCAACTATAGTGACAATATCCCTTTACACGTATAATAAAATTATCTTAAACATAATTATCCATCATGTACAAACTAAGGATAAAAAATTTTAGTTTATTTGAATGACTAGGTTCATATTTATAAAATAAGAAATTAAAATGATTTATTTTTTATTAATCTCAATAATGTTCTCGTAACATCATTTTACATACTATAAATACATAGGATATACTAGGAAATTAAAATACAAAAGGGGTTAGCTGAAAAGCCTAGTAAAGGCGTTAACCTGGAAATGAAGCCTAATGAATGATTGAGAAGGCATAAAATAATATAATAAAATTATTTCATCATAGATAATCATATTGGTGAATAACACATAGAACATGGAAACTTATAGTCATCGCAATATATGAATTTATTAGAAAAATATATCATGACAAAAATAAATTCATGGATAACTGCCAAGATGATATCAGATAGTGGATAAAGTCCCATGATGGAATGGGTTTACTCACTAATCTAATAAAAAACATATCATGATACTATACATTACCCATTTTATTAGAGTTATATATAGGGAAACTTATAATAATATGTAAATTCATATGTGTGCCTCATAAAAAAATAAAACATAAGGAATAATCATATTTGTTTCCCATGGAAAGAAATGTCTTTTTTTTAATCATGTCATAAAGGAAAACCAAAGGGCGTATCATAATTGTATCCACAAAGGAAAGGATTAAAATAATTATTTGAAATTAATTAATGATAAATAATAATATATCATTAATAATGATTTCTAGTTTAATTTAAAACATCAAAATTAGTGGTTAGATAATCTTATAGTGGTTCCACATAAGCTCGGTTATAGGGAAAAGAATAAAAACTCCTTAAAAGTAAAAAAATACAAAAAAATTTCATAAACCCAGAAGTGAAATAAATTTTTTAAATGATGAAATAATTAATTTTAGAAAATATTGAGGGATTGAAATATTTTATGTGGTGTACATGAAAAATAGTAAGAAAATAAAGTTGTTCCCTTTAATTGGGTTTTCTTATTGAGATAAATTGTGAAGGGAACATTTTTGAAACATATATCTAACATAAAATAACAATAAATTAATATTGATATATATATATATATGGGATATATATATATAATATCATATTATAATATAATAATAATACAAAGATAAATTGTGGAAAAGTGAGGTAATGCCTTACCTAAAGAAAATATAGAGGTTCGTAGAGATCCCTTAACTTATGTTAAAATATGTTATAAAAAGGAAGTGAATTCCCAAGGTAATCAAATTCGATTCATTAATTACATTATTCATAACCTATTACACATATATTTATATATTATAATTTTATTACATTCACTTAGGGACATTTTAGTGAGTTATAATGTTCTATTTCAGGGTTTGGTGAGTGTTCATTTCATGGTTTCACAGTCAGTTCACTTGTTAATAACATTGTATGATCTTTTTAAAAATGGAATACTGATACAAAAGAGGAATAAAATGGGTTTATTTAACTTCAAAAAGAATAAATGGCCCTATATATCCTTAATTTTTTTGGCATGGGTATGAATCATTTTATAAAAACATTAATGATAAATGATTATTTTATTTTGGCCGATTTTTTGAACATCTCAAAATAGTTTTATTTTATTTAATATTATGTTAGTATAGTAGTTCTAGGACATTAAATAACTAATCATATAATTACTAATATATTATTTAACCACAATAATTTTTTTATCATCAGCTTTGGATGTGATAATAAAAAAAAACTCATTATCCATAATGATGATTAACCACTATAATTTAGAAAATGTTTTCACACGTAGAATAAAAAGGGATGAGAAATACCTTTGATATAATATTTTACATTAGAAATATAAAATTCTAGAATATACATGATACTGGATTTATTTTTTTTATTTTATGTATGTATTAGGTGAGGATAATGTGTAATAAGAATTGTAATTGAATGTGTAAGTTTGAGAATGTTAAGCCGTGTATATATCCTCCTTGAATGACCCCATAAGGATTTTAGAATTGTCCTTTTGGTAAGAACAAAATATCATCAATGTGGGAAGAGTAGAGAGGAGATGTTTTTGTAGATATTTTGAAATCATGAATTCTTATAAGGTGTGAGGATAAGGGTTGATACTTATAATTTAGGAGGGGTTGTTTAATGTGATTAAGTAATGATTATTTTGTATTTGAAGATAAATAATTTAATGTATCATAAGTTTATCTTTTTTTGGGTGATGATTAATGTTGTAAATGGTGGTTCAATTCATGAAATACGTCACCCATGATCTTAATGTTGATTTTTTTTGGTATTTTAATATTGTACATTTAATTATTAACTGGTGGAAATATTTGACATATACTGAGGTAACTTTTTTTGTACCATGAAAAAATTTTATGTCCAAAAATGAAATTAACCTTATTAACTAATTTATTCCTTAAAAATAAAAATATTCATAAATTTTATATGATTCAATTTATAAAAGTGATAAAAATAAATTTTAAATATGTTATTCTTATGACTTATAAAAAAATTTATTTTAAAAGTTAAAATTGTGGTTTTAAAAAAAGATAAGGATGTGCTTAAAAATGTAAAAACTTATGATTTATATAATTCCTTAAATAAATTTTGATAAATAATAAGTCTTAATAAATTCTAAATCATGTTCATATAAAAATGATCTAAATATAGATATGGTACTTCTTAAAAATAGTATTTTTACTTTTTAACACCAAAATAATATTTTTTATAATATTCCAAAGAAATCCATAATATTATTATTTTACACTGAGTCCAAAAAAGAAGTTTATCTTTTCAATATAGTTCTATAATTATTATGATGTAATGTTTTTTAAAGACTTATTTATTGAAATATATAAATGTTATATAATAATAACCATTTTATATATTATATAAATTACTTTAGTATTGGTTAAAAAATATTATCATGTAAAAAAGTGATTTGTATAATTATTTCATGAAAGATACTTTTATATAAATCATTTTATTGAATATAATATTTTAGCAGTATCCTAATTTAGTAAAATTTAAATTATATCGTTAAATAAAAAAATAACCATTCAAATACATCTACGTAACCAATAATAATAATGACTAACTATTTAATTGAATATTGGTCATATTTTAAATTGACCATATTAGTTGAAAAAAAATCATGGGTGATGATCATATTTCCTTATCAATAGATCATAATCCATATCATTCTCTATTCACATTGAATAAAATATAGTTTCAATATCATCTTTCAAAATAAATAGTCTATTATTAACTCTTCATTACGTTGTTATTGTGATTTTTGTGTGTGCATTGGTTGTAGGGGATCAATGAAGCAGTGAATTTTATATTTTTCTTCATTATTACTCCGTTTTTCTTCCAATAATAATATTTTATATTATATTTGGATTTTTTAAAATTGAATGCTATGTTCTTAATTAATGAAATAATGTGCTGTTGGTTTCTAGGTTGTCCTTTCTTTCCACTTTTTGTTCTTAGTCACACTACTTCATATCAACACATAATGCTCAATGGTCTTATAAAATATAAATTTATTTATATGTTCTCCTAATAAAAAATTTCACTATAAGATAAGTGTTATATTAATAACATTATGTATTTATTTGTGAATTACACTTTATTCAAAAAATCCACCCCTATGAATGGTATTATCAACACTAGAACATTAATAAGCCTCCTATATAATTCTTTAAAACATTATTTACATTTATCTATCCATTTGAACATAATACCTTTTATTGTGAAATTGATTAATTGGTTTGAATATTAGGAATTGTTTTCCTGAAATCGTCTATAGTAACCTCATAATATAAGGAAACTATGTTCCTAAATTATGTATGTCGATGTAGGTCATTTTTTGGCCCCCTTTGTCTTTGATAGATCAACTAATATTCTATCCCGATAGGCAATATAATTAAATAAGGAACTTCTTTAATCCAAAATTTACTACTGCTAAATTTGGTATATAATAATTTTCTCTAATATTTATAATAATGTTTCATAAAGGACTGTTATAATTTCCATAACTGTTGGATTATACTAAAATATCATCAATAAATACCACAAAAAGTAATATATATATTCATTCAAAAATAAATTCATATTATCCATTAAAATATCGGGTTCATTATACAATCCAATGAGAATTAATTAGTGTATATTCACAATTTAATCAGCATCAGTGATACCCAGAATAAATATTGATCATTGAAAAATATTGTGATCCATGAATTTGATCTAATAGGTTTTCAATTAAAGGTATAATATATTTTTATTACCAGTGATGGAATTGAGTTTTATTTAATCAATGTGTAACCTCATTGCCCTATCCCTATTTCGTAACCAATAGAACAGGAGATCCCTAAGGAGAAACACTTGGGCATATTATCCCTTTTCACATAACTTCTATAACTGTTTCTATAAATCCATGTGAAGTATAATATCCATTATTTAATAATTAAAATTTACATGATTTTTTTAGGGAGAGTTTAATAAAATATTTAACATCATGATCAAGTGGATAGATTTGTTCTTTAGGAAACACTTCAATGAATTATTGCAGAATAAGAACATATTATATTATACGGTTACCCTTCCCTTTGATTATGTATTATCGTATTCTATTATAATTTAAATAAGAAGAGATACTGGAGGGGGATTAATATATGATTAAAATAATGTATTATCCTTTACGAAGATGATGGATTCCATATGTTCATCAAAATTATTAAAATCCTTCTCTTGGTAATGAATTTTTTCATTATAATATGGAAGAAAATCCATACCATGTATTACCTAAAAGAGAACCACATGTATAACAATCATGTCTTAGAATAAGGAATTTTATTTAAAATAATTGTAATTGACATACATGTCCTTTTTTCTATAATATTTCCACTATGAATCTTGATAGACAATTCCCTTCTTAAGGTCATTGGTAAATATGTTATTTTTTGTGGAAAACATGGATGATATAAAAGAGAGAAAATATATAGAATTAAATAAATCATTATCTAAAATTGAGGCTATGATCAACGTAAATACTACTTCATCATTAGTAAATTTAACCTCCATTATGGTGATCACATTAGCTTGTAATTTCACCATTGTCATTTTGAGAAATAATCCTTAAACTCTAGGGAAATTAATTGACATTGTTCTCCATCTCCAAACATTTTAGTAATTGAACAATGGTATATTATTTATTTCCTTAGCAATCACAATCTTAATGGAAATTCTATCCACACATGAATCATACACCCATTCTTAGAAATCATGGTCCACAATGTCTATTTCAACATTTTTAATGAGTTAGAAATTACAAACATCCATTCTTACATTTTTCCACATTTAATTTTTCAAGAGTTTTAAACCACATTATGCATATCTTGAACTCCTTCAAATTAATAAGACTTGCAGTATTATTTATAAATCATGGTAACACATGATAATATTTCCTTTTTTTATGAGAAGGTTTGGGAAAATAGTACTCTTCGAAGTATTTTATTTACCCCATAAAATAAGTATTTTATCCTACTCT
This sequence comes from Viscum album, assembly GCA_963277665.1. NCBI lineage: Eukaryota > Viridiplantae > Streptophyta > Magnoliopsida > Santalales > Viscaceae > Viscum > Viscum album. The sequence continues at coordinate 742,355,788 of OY728155.1, read as the reverse complement.
TTGGATTGCACTTGTAGTTTATTAAAGGCCTTTCTAACCATGTAACATTGGATTCTTAATTAAAAATATATCCTTCTTCTCATTATCTTATAATAGTTAATTATTTCTCTATATCTACTCATTTCTAGTGAGAAAAATAATTTTCATTGAAAATTAACATAAAGCCCATTCACTACATGATTTTTATTTTATCATCATCCTTAGTATTTGGAATAATTGAAAAAAATTTAAATTTATGACCTAGAGTTGGTAAAATTACCTGATAACCTTTTCCATTTCATTTCATCCCAAATAAAGAAATATCCTATCAAATTAACTTATCCATTTCTAACCTAAAAATGTAATATTAACTAGATTGAATGATGCTGGTTTCTAAAATATGAAGCGGTTCTACACTATTTCACCATGTTGAATATCAGTAGGCTCATCCATATGGGAAGTCTTATTGGCCTTTAACTAAGTCAACTACCCTAATATAGTTATAATTTTTTTGGCTCCAATTCTATCTCCCAATATATATCAAGTTCTATTTTCTTAACAATGAGATGAATCCCTATATACATTTCAGGCATTGATGTAGCTTCCATTCCTTGCAAAAGTAATCATTTATAAAAAAGGAATACACCATATTTGATAATATAATTATGAATCCTGATTTATAAATCCAAAATAGGTGAAACATATGAAATAAGATGAAAATTTATTTATATATAACATTATAATCATAAGCTTAGTATAACTGGAAATATAAATATATTTTCAAATATTTCATAATATTTTTCAATGAATAAATTATTTAACTCATGAATATCACTCAAGAGTGTCAATATAGGCTTAAAATAATTTAACAATAACCATTTATTTGAATTATTATCAATATATTCTTGACCAACTCTTTTCAGGGTTATTACCTGAAGATGCATCTGTGTCTAAAGAATATCCACATGTAGTATCTTGAAAGGGATTAATTTCTATGAAATCCACATTATGATTATCTCACAAAATGTTTTATGAAGTTATCTTATAATTCCACATATCTTCATGTTTTATTATAGGGTTTTATCTCCATCTATGTTTTACTGAATCTATCGCCAAAGATTTCTCTTGAACTGCCTCTAATACCAACTGAAACAACCTAAATATTGTAGACCATTGTTGGTGGTTATTTTACTACATTATCCTAAGTTACAGGGGTTCAAATCCTAAGGGACCGTACTTTTTTTATTGTTATGAAATTAGAAACATACATGATTCTAAAATTAGATTTAAAAACATGAAACGTAATGTAATAATCATTGTGAGAAGTTTATATTTGTTTTAGAGGATCGATAATATCATTCATAGATCCATTCATGGAAACTTGGGGAAAGGAAAACATAATAAAGGGTCAATTAAAATTCCAAATAAAGGAAGTTACGTAATCAAATTTATAATAAAATAATTAGAAACATTAATAATGTGGATGAGATAAATAATAATGAAATATTACACATAACTCACACCATAAAATGTGACATATAGATAACATTACAACATAAATAATCACATGGATAATAATAACTACTTTAAATTAATAGAATGTATAACAAAGTACATTATAATAATTTTGTCAAGGACCTGTAACAAAGAAAACATACATAAGTAGGTAAGGAGTTCACCAAATACAAAAACTAGTCTCTCTTGTGAGACCTACTGATGCATTAGGGGAAATAATATTCCCTTACAACTACTTACATAGTCCAATACATGAACCATCTAAAATTGTTGAAACTTAATCAATATAAACCATCATATTTAAAATCTAGTTTACAAAATGTTAATATTTTCACTAATAAATAAACATCGTTATAAGACATAAAAATTAATATAGTGAATGATATTTGTAACACCCAATGCATCCAATGTACATTTCTATTTGAATAAAGCAATAGATTGTGTTGTATAAAACTTCAAGATCATGAGCACCACGATCAATCAAACTAGCCATTATGAATATTGATACCTACTTTTTGAAATTTTATAATTTTTTTTCAAATTACACTTCATTTTTGGATTTTTAATATCAAAATTACCTTATGGTAAATTTTTGGTATTTTTATGAAAACATTCAATTTGCGTTGAATAGTGAAAACATTAAGTTATTGTTTAAAACCAACATTTAATTTAAATAATTAGTTATTTTATTTAAATTTATTTTTGGTCAAAATATATACATACTACCTACATATGTTCAATGTAATTAATTGGATCCATTTTATAATAAAATTATATATATATAATTTTATTGAACTTTTGACTTCTTTTACCCAACTTCTAGGAACATTTGAGAATTTGCATAAAATTTAATTTTACCACTTTGGTGAACTAAATTTCAAAAATCGAAGTGAAATGGTTGACATCACTATGTAAAATGAGGTTCAATAGGATAAAAATATTTTTTGGGTGAATAGTAACTTTTGAATTTTATTTACCAGAGTTTAATGTAAATAGTGTAATTAAAAGTAAAAATGATATTATAATTATCCTGAAATATGCCCTAATTCTACTGGATAAGTTTATTTAGGCAAAAATAATGGTTTGGAAAAAAATATGATCCTTTTGGTCCACTTTTATTAGATTAGGACATTTATTATTATTTTATTTAAAAAAGAGTTAAAATTGTAAAATTCAATGTTTAATAACTAAACAATTTTTAATATAGGGTTATATCTAAGATAAATTTGATTATAAATATTAATTATAAATCTAAAGATATTTTCTACATAATGGTATTTTATTTATAATATCTAGACATTATATAAGTAAATTAATTTATGACATAATGATGATGCATTAATTACCTTATTATTAAAATATTAAAATAATTGATATTATAAATATTAATATAATTGTGAACTAAGAATTTTTATGTATTCCATGAACACTCTAAATTAATATGACATGTTAGGTTTGATTAAAAAAAATTTCTAAGTGATGATGTTTTTAGGACTTTCTCAAAAACCAAATCCAAAATAGTGTCAAAATTGACAAAATTGTGTTTTTAAAACAAATACTGTATTATTAATTGATATAATATTCTTAAAAATCTAAGGATCTTCCAAAGTATATAGATAAGGTTATATATATCAATAATGAATCACTGGGGGTTCTCCTATCTTTTTATAGTAATTTTATTAACCATTGTTTATAATAATACAAGAATACATGGTAAAAGGAAAAATATTTAATTAAGAGTTAAATCTAAATGATAAGGTTCATATGGTGACCATATCCTATCTAAAACCTATTTGTTTTGATTTTTGAGACCCAGAACCACCTTATACTCAAAATAAATCCTTTTAGATCCATTATAAACATAATATGATTATATAATAAAATAATATTTCAAGCATTTCTTAAAGTGACCCTCACCTCTGTTATAAAAAGGTACATCCCCTTCTCTCAAAATCACACCTCCAAATGCATTTGTATAATCCAATACCAATTACAATATCCTCTAAACTACACTAAAATAAAACTAGGGGCCGTAATTTTATCATAAAGCCAACCTAAGGAACCCTTTTGATCAAATCAAAAGGAATCACCTTATGAAGAGGTAATAATTTCATCATCACTTTCAATGTTCTTTTCTTCTTCCACCTCTTGTTTCATTGTTGTTTCCATAAAAAACAATAACTCCAATAACTTCTATATACTGTGAATTTATTATAAATATGGTATAACAATATTCATTATTCTATCTGTCCTATGAATTACAAAGTCACAATACATGCATACGTACGACTTACCATCTCCACGTCGTGGTGTAGTTTGTTATTCAACATTTCCTTATTTTTATTGGTATAATAATGAGTATTATTGATGTAAAAAAGAAATATAACATGTTAATTATTATTTATAGATGATATACCATAAAATTAAATACTATTTCACAACTAATATAATGATATTATGGCTCGTGCATACATACAGATTACCATCTCCACGAACACGATGAGATTCATTCCCCATCGTAACCATTCAAGAATAAATTTTATTTTACGATTAAAAAATAATTTTTTAGAACATAATATCATTTTTTATATGAATCCAATAAATCCTATCAATAAAAAATGTGACTTATGTAAGAGAACTTATATTGGAAAATGAATCTATTAACACCTGAAACGATGATACTACTGAAATATAATTAACCAAGCAATATTAGAAGATCATATTTCAAAACATATTTACGTATGTGGTTCTTTTATAATTTAATAACAATTATTTTTCCATTATACATGACTTTAACCTACCCTCGACTAAGGAAAAGTACAAGGTAAGGGTTAATTTTTTTAATATCTTTATTATCTGAGGTTGTTTATATGTAAATATCTACCAGGACCACTTCATCATACACGTATGTGTTTCATAAAAATGAATTTCAAAACATTTTTACTATTTACTAGACTATGTGTTAAATTAATTTATACTCTCGTTTTACTTTTTATAAAATGGATTGAAAGGGATATTTCCGTCTTTTTTCCAAACAAGGTTCTTTATTTCCTTTTTGACAAATTAAGGTAAGATCTCTTTTAACTTAAATAGAAGGTGCAGATTTTTTCCGCCATTATAACACCTTCAAAGATTTACATAAAATATTAAAATGAAATTTAAAAAATATATGATTTCTTTTATAATTATTTGAATTTTAAATTATTTCAAAATAGAAAGATATATTTCTCTAAAATATTTTTAATTTAATCTTTGTCAACAAACATGGATAGATGTTACACTTGTTTGAAGTTTATTTATTATGATACAATAATCCATATTGAATTGACGGTTTTGTGATAGGTTTGACTGTGTATGTGTTATTTTTATACAATTAATTTTATAGGGTTAAAGTATTAACATTTTTTATGCTAGTTTTAAAACGATTTCTTGTGTTCTGTTTCAACCTTTTTATATGAGGAATGCATTGCGCTTAGTAAGTGATGGGTGGAGTTTGTTATAGCTCTTCGATGTATTAGTAGGTCTCATGTGACAAAATAGTGTCTTGGTAGAAGGCCTTGATAAAACTTTATTTGTAGTCTTGGCACGAGGCCTTGACTATGTGGTTATGATGTCCAGCATTATGCATTCCATCATTATAAAATTTCTTATTGATGTTACATGTGATTATTTTAATTTTATAATATCCATGTGAATAATTAAATGGAATTATTTGATTTATCTTGTATATATTATGTTAACATTTATGTTTAAAAGGATTGTGTTTTAGTCTTATAGATTTCCCTAAATGTTTGTGCTTATTTATGATAGATTAACCTATATTGTTTTCCTTACCAACAATCTGAGCTCACCAATTTCTATGTTTTATTTTTCAAAGGATAAAAAAGAAGTATATTATGATTAACATGTTGGAATAGGCTAAGGGATATTAGTGTGTTCAAAGGGGAAAAATGTTGTTATTGTGTTACATTTCATGATGTAATGTAAAACTTATGTATGTATATAGAACTTTTATGTCTACTAAACTAATCTGTCTTTCGTGATTTTATCTCTTGTGATCATGCCAGTTTATGTAATAATGCACTGACTTTGGGTAACTAGCATCGGGGTTTTACAGTTGGTATAAAAGTACATTTAGTATAAACCATGGAAACGAGATTTCTAAAAACACTGATTAGTGAACATTACCCAAAAGATAGAATTTTAGGATTATTATAGAATAACTTACAAGAATTTTGGTAATGTTGATATTTTTTGAATATTCCAGATATACATCCCTATCTGGATATGAGCAGGTAGAGGCGACTCTGGAACATATGTACCTAAAAGAGGAAAACTTTGACAAGGAGTTTTGGGCTTCACCCAGGTTATCCTTGTACACGACAATGGGAATTGCTGACTCTTGGTTATGACACTCCGGGGGATTATGCTTAGGATAATTCACATTATCTTTAAAACCATTACGAATGATTTTTGGGAAAATACCTCCTCAAAGAAAACATTTTTTTATGATTATGGGTTTTATGCATAAACTGTTCAATTTAGGATAAGTATTTTACTAGTTTGGAATTATGTATTGTGATTCATAAACTAATCTACTGTATTTAATTATTTAGAAATCGTTCCTTATTGAAGGAATGGAAGCATTATAAATGCACATAATCCAGGTAGTGATTTCCCTCTTACTCAAGATAATTATTGTGGATCAGGTGATGCAACCAGTGTTAATCAAATTATAACCATACTAGGAAAACACACTTAGGTTATGAATAATAACATTACCTGCATAGAGAACTCTAATCCACAATGTGGAGGATCAATGTTAGACCTCTCCATGAGAAAACAACCACCGACATTCAATAGGGATACAATCCATTTGTAGCATGGAAAAAGATAAGTTCCTTAGAGAAAATATTTCATGCTTGGGGGAGTAGCGAAAGAGAAAAAGTTATCATGGTAGTTTATCTCCTCATAGGAGATGTATATCAATGGTGGACATTAATAAAGTATACAAAAGAATATGAATAAGTATCAAATATGTAATGGATGTAGTTTAAGGATTTCTTCATAGAAAAATACTTTTCTCGTGAACATCAAGCATATATGGAAAGACAACTTCTGATACTGAGGTAAATAGAGGATGAGAATGTCGCAAAGTATGAGACTAAAATTAAAAGGTTAGAAAGGAATGCATCAGATTATATAAGTAACTCAAGGAGAATGTTTGATTTATTATTTCATGGGATAAAACCATTTATATGTCAATAATTAGTCTCATAATCCTTCTCCTTGTATGAAGATATTGTCTCATGTTCAATCCAGATAGATAATGATTTCTTTAAGTGTAATGAATTTAAAGATATGAAAGAGAAAAAGAGATCTACTGAACACTCTGGAAATAGACATAAGGGGAATAAGGGAAAAGATGAATTTCCATCATGTAGTAAATGTGGTAAGAAACACCCCAGTACTTTTCTAAAGGGAATGGAAGTCTATTTCAGGTGTTGTGAAAAATCCACCATGCTCGTGATTGCAAGGGAAACGAAAGAGTCTATCAATGTTGAATTATACAATTTTAGAGAAAAAGAACATTAGGAAAATGATTGTCCTAAGCATAATGGAAAATTATCTCAGAAAAGGACAAGAGAGCGAGGCCAAGCTAATGCGATCATTACTACAGAGGTTGAAGCTATGATGATGTGGTGGAAAGTAATTTAGTGGTTTAATAAAATTTATCCAATGATTTATTTGATTCTAGATCATAGAATAGTTTCATGTCATCCCAGTTTTCTATGAAAAATAGATATTTCCAATTTGATTTAACAAGGAATTTATCAGTCCAAACTCCAAAGGGAAGTATCATTGCAACAATGTTTTGTCAATTAGTACGAATTAGGGCTTATAAACATTCTTTATCTGCTGATATCATCATCATACCCATTCTTGAATTTGATATAATCCCTATAATGGATTGGATTTTGGACCATGATGTGAAAATTTTTAGTAATAATAAAGAGGTTACAATTATTAATGATGATAATGTTACCCTTATCTTTAGAGTAGAAATGTCACCATTTGATTCTTATCTAGATCCACCCCCAGTAGGTCTAATAAATTCTATAATTGTGGAGGATGAGAGTGAAATGACTACGGGTGAAGAAAATAATGTTCAAATAGAGGACGTACCTATTTTGAAAGAATATTTTGATGTGTTTTTAGGGGATTTACCTAGACATCCTCCAGAATGAGAAATTGAGTTTTCCATTGATTTAAATCCTGATTCAGGGCCCATATTCAGGACCCATTATAGAATGGACACTGTGGAATGAGGGGAACTGATGAAACAACTAGAGTAATTGATTAATAATGGATTTATTCTCCCTATTATTTCTTCATGGGGATCCCCTATTATTTTTGGTAAGAAGAAAAATGGATCTATGTGGTTTGTCTTTGACTACAAGGAGATCAATGCTATAATAATAAAGAAAAATTATCCCCTACCTCACATTGACGATTTATTCAGAAAAATCATGGAGATAAATATTTTTCAAGGATTTAACTTTGATCAATATATCATCAGTTGTGTGTGAAGAAGAAGACAATCTGGAGACAACATTTCGTACCAGGTATGGGAATTAAGAGTTTACTGTAAAGCCTTTTGGACTGACAAACTCACCATATGTATTCATGGATCTAATGAATAATGTTATCAAGGAATATCTTTATGTATTTATTGTGGTATTTATTGATGATATCATGTTATACTCAAAAAGCTAACAAGATCAAGAAAATCCCATGTAAGAAACTCTAAAGACACTTAGAAGGAATAAATTATATGGGAAGTTTAGAATGTGTGAATTCTGGCATCAGGAGATTTCTTTTCATGGACATATTGTCTCTAAGAATGGAATCTCTATTGATCCTTTAAGAGACAAAGGCAATCCAAGAATGGCCATAACTGACAAGTATAACTGAGGTACACAATTTTATTGGTTTTGAAGGTTATTATCATCATTTCATCTAGAATTTTCCCAATTGGCTAACCCATTAAACAAACTCACACGTGAAGAGGATAAAGTTTGGTTGGAAAAAAGAGTGTGAAGAATGTTTTAAAGATTTTAATAAAATATTAGTCAATGCTCTTATATTGACTCTAGCATCGGGGAATTATGGGTTTGATATTAATAGTGATGTTTCAAAGAAAGGATTGGGTTGTGTCCATATGTAGAGTGATAGTGTTATTTATTATTCATCACAGTATCTAACAATTCATGAAAAAAACTATCCAACTCATGATATTGAGTTAGTAACTGTAATATGTGATTTGATGATATAGAGATAGTATTTCTATGGTGTAAAATTTGAAAAATATACTAATCACAAGAGTTTGAAGTATATTTTCTCACAGAAAGAACTCAACATGAAGAAAAGACAGTGGCTTGAACTATAAAAATATTACGATTGAACTATAAACTACCACTCTTGGAAAAAAATATGGTGGCAGATTCTTTGAGTAGAAAGGATCCCAGAATATTGAACAAGATGAGAGTTTAAAGGGATGATATGTTTATGTATCTAGTAATGATGGATATGGGAATAGTCATTGAAGGTGAAGAAATAATACTTTTTCAAATGTATTCCAAATCTTCTTTACAATAAAGGATTAAAAGATCTCAGATTGATGATGGGGAGTTTCAAAAGAAAATTAAAGCTATGATTGATGGGATATTTGTTGAATTTTTAAATGAAGATGGAATTTTGAAATTTGGGAGGAGGCTTTGTGTTCTCGATATATATGATATAAAAGGGTATTTTTGGATAATGCGCATAACTCCAATTTGTCTATACACCCTAGTAGCACTATGATGTATAGATATTTAAAGGAACATTTTTTGTCGGACAACATGAAAAGGGAGATTGCAAATTATGTGTCAAGATGTATGGTTTGTCACAGGTGAAGGATAGAAGAAAAAATCCTAGAGGATCCATACAACCAATTCCCTTACCCAAGTCTAAATGGGATGATATTATAATGGAATATGTCATGGGGCTACCAAAGACTCATGAAAGGAATTATGCAATATGGGACATGGATGATCTTTTTACCAAGTCAACACATTTTCTTGCTATAAGAGAAGATTTACCACTTAAATACTTAACAATACTATATATTAATGAAGTTGTAAGACATCATGGTGTACCATAATATGGTTTTTTTGTCTGTGATCCCAGTTTCACATCAACATTCTGGAAAAGTATTTAGAAATCCCTAGATATTTTTCATCGTTTTAGCACTTCATAACTCCCTCAAAATGATTGACAATCAGAATGGACTATTAAAAACATATAATACATGTCAAGATCTATATCACTTGAATTTCAAGGTATGTGGTATCAGTAGCTATCTATGGTAGAATTATACTATAGTAATAGCTTCCATTCAAGTATTCACATGGCACTATCTGAAGCGATATATGGAAAGATATGTCACACACCATCTCTTTGGGATGATGTTGGTTAAATAAAACTTATAGTCCCATAACTTGTTGTGGAAACAATGGAAAATGTGAAGATTTTACAAACCCACATCAAAGCAACTCAATGTTGGAAAATGAACTATGTTGATAACTGAAGGAAGGATTTATAATTTCTAGTAGGAGATCATGTTTTCTTAAAGGTGTCTCCATGGAAGGGTGTAATTCGATTCAGTAAGAAGGTAAAATTAAGTTTTAGGTACATCATACCTTTCTATGTTCTAAAATGAATTGGAGTTTTAGCTTACCATTTGGTAATGCCTCCAAGTCTCTCCTATGTTCAGGATGTGTTCCCCATATCATTGTTGAGAAAATACATGCTTAACCAAATGAATGTACTCACCTATGAAGAAATAGAACTAGAACTTGATATGTCTTATTGTGATGATCCTATCGTGACTTTTTATGCAATAGAAGAATTGTTGAGAAACCGGACGACTCGTTTGGTAAAAGTTCTATGGAGAAACCATCAGATTAAAGAGGAAATGTGGGACCCCGATGAACTTATGATAAAGAAACAATAAAATTGTTGTATACAATATTATTCTAGAAATTTTGAGGATGAAATTATTTGAAGTAGGGAATAATGTAACACCCCAAGCTTCCAAGATACATTGTTCTTTGAACAATGCAATAGCTTGTGTTGTACACAACATCGAGTTCCATCACACCATGACCAATCTAACTAGCCGTTATGAATAGTAATACCCACTTTTTGAAAATTTGTAAATTTTATTTTTCAAATTGGAATTTATTTTTGGATTCCTAATATCAAAATTATATTAGGGTGAATTTTTGATATTTTTCTGCAAACATTAAATTTTTTATGAATAGTGAAAAACATTGCGTTATTGTTTAAAATCGACATTTTATTTTAATAATTAATTAGTTTATATTAATTTATTTTATGTAAATATAGTTACATAATACCAATATATGTTTAATTTAATTCATTAGAGTCATTTTATAATAAGATTGGATGTATACAATTTTATTGAACATTTAATGACTTTTACCCACCTTCTAAGCACATTTGAAAAATTTCATAAAATGTAATTAGACCACTTCTGTGAATTGAATTTCAAAAATACGAGAGACATTATTGACATCAGTAAGTATAATTGTGTTCAATAGTATTAAAATAATTTTTGGTGAATAGTATCTTAGGAATATTATTTACCACAGTTAAAAGTAAATAGGGTAATTAAAGGTAAAATGATATTATAATTACCCTAACACGTATCATAATTCTAATGGATAAGTGTATTTAGATGAAAATCAACCTTAGGAATAAAATATGATCCTTTTGGTCCACTAGTATTAGATTTTAACGTTTATTATTATTTTATTTTAAGAAGAGTTAAAAGTGTTAAATTCAATGTTTAATAACTAAACTATTTTTAATATATATGGTTATACATAAGATAAATATGGAAATAAATATTCATTATAAATATAAAATTATTTTATACATAATGGTATTTTATTTATAATTTTAATACATTAAATAATTAAAATTATTTATGACACAATGACGATGCAATAATTACCTTTTTACTGAAAGATTAAAATAATAATTATTATAAATATTAATGTAATTGTAAATTGAGACTTTTGATGTATTCCAAAAAATTTCTAGGTTAATATGACATTTTATAGTTAATTATATAATTTTTTTAAATGTGATAAAGTTTTTCTGACATTCACAAAAAAAAATTAATAAATAGTGTCAAAATTGACATAATTGATTTTAAGAAACAAATAATATATTATTAATTGATATAATATTTAAAAAAATATATGTTTCCTCAAAAGGACATAGATAATTATAGATATATCAATACTTAACCACATGGGTTTCTCATGTAGTTTTATAGTATGTTTATTAACCATTTTTTATAATAATACAAGAATGCATGGTAAAAGTTAAACTATTTAACTAAGTGTTAAATATGAAGGATAAGGTTAATATGGTGGCCTAAACCTATCTAAAACCTATTGGTTGAGAGTTTTTAGACCCAGAACTAACATACCTATGAAATAAATCCTTTTTGATTAATTTTATACTGAATATTATTGTATAATAAAATAATATTTCAAGTTCTTCATAAAGTGACCCTCACCCTCTCTTATAAAAGGGTACCTCCGCTTCTATCTAAATCACACCTCCAAATCTCTTTGTCTGGTTGAAAACCTACTCAAATAACCTCCCAACTACCCTCACATCAGTCTAGAGGCCTTAATTTGATCATAAATCCAATCTACAGATCCCCTTTGATCAAATCAAATGTAAGAACCCGAAGAAGAGTTTATAATATCATCACCTCTTTCAAAGCTATTTTCTTCTTCCCCTTCCAAATTCATTTTTGTTTCCATAAAAAAAAAATAACTCCAATTCCTTATACATAATTTGATGTTATTATAAATATGGTACAACCATATTCATTATTTTATCCATCATAAGAATGTCAAAGTCACCATACGTGCATACGTATGACTTACTATCTCCACATTGTGGTGTAGTTTCTTATTCAACATTTCATTAATCCTATGGGGATAATAATGAGTATAATTGATCTAAATAAGAAATATAACATGTTAATTATTCTATATATATGATATACAATCTAATTAAATACTATTTCACCACTAATAGAATTATATTATCGCTCGTGCATACATACAGATTACTATCTCAATGAACACGGTGAGATCAATTCCCATCGTAACCATTAAAGAATAAATTTCATTTTATGAATAAAAAATAATTTTAAGAACCAAATATAATTCTGTATATTAATACAATACATCATATCCATAACAAACGTGACTTATATAACAAAACTTATAAAGTAAAACAATTCAGTTAACACCCAAAACGATGATACCACTGAAATATCATTAACAAAGAAATTTTAAAACATCGTATATGATATCATATTTATGTATGTGGTTTCTGTGTAAATTTATAACAATTATTTCACCATTATAATGGAGGTTAACCTACCCTCGACTAAGGAAAATTACAAGGTAAGGGTTAATTTTACAATATCTTTATTATCTGGGGGTGTTTATATATAAATATCAAATGGGACCTTTTTATCACCCCATCTCTGTTTCTTAAACATGTATTTCAAAAAAATTACAATTTACTATAATATGGTTTATATTCATTTATAGCCTCATTTTAATTTTTATAAAATGGTTTTCAAGGTATCTTTCCATCGTTTTTATAAAGAAGTTACATTATGACATTTTCGACAAATTAAGGTAAGAATTTTTTTTAACTTATACAGTGGGTTGGGCTTTTTTATACCGTTACAACACCTTCAAAGCTTCACATACAATCTTGTAAAGAAAATTTCAAAATAAATGTTTTTTTGTAATTATGTGTCTTTTAAATGATTTAAAAATAGAAAGATATATTTCTCTTAATTTTTTTTATTTCATATATGTCAACATCCTTTGATGGATTTTAAACTTGTTTGAATTGGATTTTTTAAGTAAAGTCTCCATATTGTATTGAATGTTTTGTGATATGTTTGACTATGGATGTGTCATTTTTATACCATTAATGCTTTATGGTTAAAGTATTAACATTTCATGTGCTAGTTTTAATATGAATGTTTATGTTATGTTTCAAACTTTTCATATGAGGATTGAATTGGACTTAGTAAGTGATAGGTGGAGCCTGCTATAGCTCTTTCATGCATCGATGGGTCTGATTATTCAAAATAGTATCTTGGAATAAGGCCTTGTAAAAAAATATTATTTTTTGTCTTGGCATGAGGCTTTGACTATGGGGTTATGATGTCCATCATCATGCATTCCATCATAATGAAATTGCCTATTTATATTACATGTGATTATTAGACTAGTAAAATATCCATGTGAATAAAAAAATTTGAATTATTTGACTTCTCTTTTCCATATTTTGCGGAATTTTATGTTTAAAAGTGTTGTGTTTTAATGTTATACATTTCTGTAAATGCCTATACTTATATAAGATATTTTCTGCTATATTGTTATCCTTACTGAGCCTCTATGCTCACCCCTTTCTATGTTTTATTTTTCTTAGATGTGAAAAAGTATAATATGATTATCTTGGATGAATTAGCTAAGGGATATGAGTGTGTTCGAAGGGAACACTATGTTTTTATTTTTTTTCTATTTCATGTTGTAATGTAAAAATTATGTATGTATCTGGAACATCCAAGGCTACTAAACTAATCGGTCTTTCGAGACTTGGTCTCCTATGATCATGCCAATGTTATATAATAATGCACCACCTATGGGTAACTATCATTGGGGTGTTACAGTTGGTATAAGTTTAATTTTAGTACAAACCTTGAAAACTATTTCCAGAAAACCTCTGAATAGATAACATTACCCTAAGATATAATTTTAGGATTAGTATAGAAGAAATTTATAAAATATTGTGAATGTAGATATTTTTTGAATTTTCCATGAAATACATCCCTGTATGGATATGAGTGGGTAGAGGTTGATCTAGAAAAGATGTACGTAGATGTGAAAAACTCTAACAAGGAGTTTCAGGATTGACCCAAGGTTTCATGGTACACGCCAACAGGCATTTCTTCATTATTGGTTACAAAAATCCGGTGGGATATGCTTAAGATAATTAAGATTTTCATTAAAAACCATTATGAATGACTTATTGGAAAATACCTCCTCAAAGCAAACGTTTCGTTATGATTATTGACTATATTCTTAAACTATTCAATTTATGTTAGGTATTTTTTTTAATTTGGAATTGTGTATTTCTATTGATAAACTAATCTAGTGCATTCATTTGTTTGTAAATGATTCCTAGTGAAAGGAATTGAAACCATATCAATGCACATAATCCATGTTGGTATTTTCCTCCAATGCAAGATAATTATAGGGGAGAAGGTGATTCAAATAGTGCTTAACAACTTATAACCATACTAGGACAATTCACCCAAGTTATGAATAATAACCTTATCTATATAGATCACCTTGATCCACAATTAAGAGGATCAATGTTAGACATCTCCATGAGGCTACAACCCCGAAATTTCAATGCGACTTCAAATCCATTTGTAGCTGACCAAAGGATATGTTCCTTAGAGAATATATTTCATTCTTTGGGGAGTAGTGAAAGTGAAAAAGTTTTCATTGTTGTTCATCACCTCACGGGAGATTTAGATAAATGGTGGTCATTCACTCAAAACAGAAAGGAAGATGAAAATGTATCAAATATGGAAATATGGATTTTAAAGAAATATTTTTTGAAAAATACTTTCCTCATAACCATCCAATAGATATGGAAATCCATTTTCTGATTCTAAGACAAAAGGGGGATGAGAATGTCGCATAGTATGAGGATAACTTTACAAGGTTATCAATGCATGAAGTATATTATATACATAACCCAATGAGTAATATTGATCGATTCCTTGATGGGTAAAAACCATTTCTCTGTCAATCATTAGACTGACAATCCGTCTCATTGAATGAAGATATTGTCTCATATGATATAAAGACAGAAAATAAATTCTATAAGTCTTATGACTTTAAAGTAAAGAAAGAGAATATGAGATCTTATGAACACTCTGGAAATGGAAATAAGGGAATAAATAGAAAAGATGATTTTCCATCCTATAGTAAATGTTATAAGAAAAACCCCGGTACATGCCTGAAGGGATTCAATGTCTGTTAAAATTTTGGTGGAAAGGGCCCCCAATCTAGTGATTGCAAGGGAAAGAAAAATGTTTTCAATATAAAATGCTACAATTGTAGAGAAATGGGGAATTATGAAAATGAATTTCCTAAGCATCAGGGAAATGTACCTCAGAAAAGGCCAAGGGATCATGTCCAAGCTTATGCGTTCACTACTGTAGAGGTTGAAGCTACGACTAAAGTGGTGGCAGGTAATTTAATGGCTTCCTAATATTTAGACCATGATTTCTTTGATTCTAGATCATCGCAATGTTTCATATCTTCCCAATTTGATACAAAAATTAGATATTTCCAATTGTATTTAACAAGGGAGTTGTCTGTAAAAACTTCTAAGGGATGTATCATTACAAAAAAGTTTTTTGAATTAGTTTGAATTAAGGAAAATAGATGTTCTTTATCATCTGATCTAATCGTCATACCCATGTTTGAATTTGATATAATCCTTGTTATGGATTTTCTTTTAGACCGTGATGTGAAAGTTTATTGTAAGAAGAAGGAGGTTATAAGTTTTTATGATGATATAGAATACCTTATCTTTAGATTAGAAACGTTACCATCTGATTCTAATATAGATATACCCACAGTATCTATACTAAATTCAATTATTTCGGAGCAAGTGAGTGAAATAACTATGGATGTGGAAAGGAATGTTCAAATAGAATACATACCTATTGTGCAATAATATGTTGATGTGTTTATAGAGGACTTACCTCGACATCCTCTAGGATGAGAAATGGAGTTTTCCATTGATTTAATTTTTGGTTCAAGGCCCATATCGAAGGCCCCTTATATAATGGCCACTGTGGAATTAGTGGGACTAAAGAAACAACAAGAGGAATTGAGTAATAAAGGATTTATTCTCCCTAGTATTTCTTCCTGGGGAGCCCTAATTTTTTTATTAATAAGAAAGATGGATCTATAAGTTTGTTCTTTGACTATAGGGATATCAATGCTATAACAATAAAAAAAACGTTTCTCCTACCTCACATTGATGATTTATTCAATCAATTTCATTGAGATTAATATTTATCAATCATTTACTATTGATCTGTATATCGTCAGTTGTGTGTTATGATAGAAGACATTACCAAGAAAACATTTCGTACTAGGTATAGGCATTACGAGTTTATAGTAAAGCATTTTGGAATGACAAATGAACCCTCTATCTTCATGGATCTAATGAATAGAGTTTTCAAGGAATATCTTGATGATTTTTGGCGGTATTTATTAATTATAACTTGGTATAATTCAAAATCTATTATGATCATGAAAATCACGTGTGAACTATTATAAAGACTCTAAGAAGAAATTAATTATATATGATGTTTAGAAAGTGTGAATTTTGGGTTTATGATATTTATTTTCTTGGCCATATTTTCTCTAACGGTGGAATCTATTTTGATCCTTCAAAGAAAAATGCAATCCAAGAATGACCAACACCAACAAGTATAACTGAGATATGTAGTTTTATTGGTTTAGTTGGTTATTATCAGTGTTTCATCTAGAATTATTCCTGATTGGGTAACCAATTAACCAAACTCATATGTAAAGGGGTTAAATTTTCTTGGGAAAAAGAGTGTGATTTTTTTTTTTGAAAATTTGAATAAAAGATTAGTCAATTCTCCTATATTGACTCTAAAATCTAGGAATGATGGGTTTATAATTTATAGTGATGCTTCAATGAAAGGACTAGGTAGTGCCCTCATATAGAATGATAGGGTTATTACCTAAGCATAACGATAGCTAAAAAGTCTCAAAAAAAACTATCCCACTCAAGATCTTGAGTTAGCAGTTGTAATATTTGATTTGATGATATGGAGACAGTATCTCTATGGTGAAATATATTAGATATATACCGATCACAAGAGTGTGAAGTATATTTTGTCATAGAAAGAACTCAGTATGAGGAAATGAAGTTGGTTTGAACAACTCAATGATTATGATTGTATTATACACTGCCACCCGGGGAAGGAAAATAAGTTTTCATATGATTTGAGTAGAAAGGATCATGGACTTCTGATGATGATGAGAGTTGAAAGGGATAAAATTTTCATGGATCTAGTAAAGATATATATGGTAATAATCATGGAAGTTGAAACATAAATACTTATACAAATTTTTGCCAAACCATCTACACTAAAAGGATAAAAATTACTCAGACAGATTATGGGGAGTTTAAAAAGAAAATTAAAGCTATAAATGAGGGAGATTGATTGAATTCATATATGAGATAGACTATTGAAATTTTGGAGGAGTATTTTTGTTCTCGATATTCATGATCTAAAAAGTGAATTGTTGGATGATTCTCATAGCCCCAATTTCACAATACACCCTAGTAGCACTAAGATGTATAGAGATTTGAAGGAACCGTTTCGGTGTGACAACATGAAGAGGGAGATTACTGATTATGTGTCAAGATGTATGGTTTATCAACATGTTAAGGCTATAAGACTACATCATAAATGATTCATGAAACCTATTACCATACCTGAGTGGAAAATGTGTGATATTACGATGGAATTTATCATGGGGATACCAATGATTTCTATTAGGAATGATGCAATATGGGTAGTTGTTTATCATATTACCAAGTTAGTGCATTTTATTTATATAAGAGAAGATTTTCCACTTGAACGTTTAGAAAGACTATATGTTAATGAATTTTTAAGACTTCCTTGTGTACCCCTATCAATTTTTTCCGATTGTGATCCCCATTTTACACCAAGATTATGGAAATGTCTGCAGAAATTCCTAGATACTGAATATCATTTAAGAAATTCTTACCACCCTCAAATTGATGGAAAATCAGAACAAACTATTCAAACCATAGATGACATGTTGAGATCATTATTACTTGACTTTCAAGGTATGTGGGAAAATTATTTACCTCTGGTAGAATTTTCTTATAGCAATAGCTTACATTAAAAATTTCAGATGGCACTATATGAAGCGTGATATGGAATGATATGCCACGCACCATCTTTTGGGGATGATGTTGGTTAAAGAAAACTCATAGGCAGATAACTTGTTGAGGAAACAATTGAAAAGGTGAAGACTATCCAAACCCACATCAATTCAGCTCAAAGTAGGAAAAAGAGCAATGCCTATAAGTGAAGTAAGGATTTGGTATTTCAAGTTTGAGATCATGTTTTCTTGAAGGTATCTCCATGGAAGGGTTTTATACGATTCGATAAGAAGGGTAAATTAAGTCCCAGGTACATTAGAACATTCAAAATTCTAGAACTAATTGGAGTTTTATCTTACTGTTTGGAAATGCCTCCAAGTCACTACAAAGTACGTGATGTGTTCCACATATCATTATTGAGAAAATACATACCAGACCTGACTCATGTACTCACATATGATGATATAGAACTGGAACCCGATCTGTCTTATTTGGAAGAACCTATCAATATTATTGATACCAATAAACAAGTGTTTAGAAATTGGATGACTCGCCTCATAAAAGTTCTATGGAGAAATCATAAGATGGAAGAGGCAACATGGGAACCCAAGGAACATATAATGAAGAACCACCTGAATCTTTTTATATTGTAGTATTCTAGAAATTTCAAGGATGAAATTATTTAATGGAAGGAATAATTTAACACCCCAAGCCTCCATGGTACGTTTCTCTTTGAATAATGCAATACCTTACGCTGTACGCAACATCGAGTTCCATCACACCACGAACAATCAAACTAGCCGTTATGAATAGTAATATGCACTTTTAAAAATTTTAGAAATTTTATTTTTCAAAATGGACTTCATTTTTGGATTTTGAATATAAAAATTAACTTAGGGTGAATTTTTTGTTATTTTTATGTTAACATTCAATTTTTGATGAATAGTGAAAAACACTGCATTATTATTTAAAACTAACTATTTATTTTAATAATTAGTTATTTTATTTTAATTTATTTAAGGTAAAAATTGATACACAATACCTATATATGTTAAAATTAATTCATTGGATTAATTTTATAATAATATTAGTCATATAAAATTTTATTTAACTTTTAACGACTTTTACCCACCTTCTAGGCCCAAATGAAAATTTCCATAAAACGTAATTTCACTACTTCTATGAATTGAATTTCAAAAATCCGAGTGACACAGTTGACATCAGTAAGTTATATGTGGTTCAATAGGATTAAAATAGTTTTCGGTGAATAATATCTTTTTGAATATTATTTAACACTGTTAAAAGTAAATATGGCAATTAAAGGTAAAAATGACATTATATTTACACTAAAAAATGTCCTAATTCTTTTGGATAAATGTATTTCGACCAAAATAAACATTTGGAATAAAATATAATTCTTTTTGTCTACGTGTATTAGATTAAGACATTTATTATTATTTTATTTAAAAAAGAGTTAAAAGTGATAAATTCAATGTATAATAACAAAACCATTTTTAAAATATTTGGTTATACATTAGCTAAATATGACTATAATTATTCATTATAAAGATAAAAATATTTCCTACATAATGGAATTTTATTTATTTAATTTAGACATTCAATAATTAAATTTATTTATGAAAAAATACTGATGTAGGAATTACCTTATTATTGAATGATTAAAATAATTGATAATAACAATATTAATATATTTGTAAGTTGAGAATTTTGATGTATTACATGATTTTTCTAGGTTAATATGTCATGTTCGGGCTTATTAAATTAATTTTCATCAAATTGATAAAGTTGTTATGACTTTAACCAAACTAAATACTAAATAGTGTCAAAATTGACATAAATGAGTTTTGAAAACAAATTCTATATTATCAATTGATATAATATTCCTAAAAATATATTATTATTCCAAATTACAAAGATAAGGTTATATATATCAATAATTAACCACTTGGGGTTCTCTTTTCCTATTATAGTATGTTTATTAACCATTTATTATAATAATATAATAACACATGTTAAAAGTTAAACTATTTAACTAATAGTTAAATCTAAATGATAAGGTTAATATGGTGATCTAAACCTATCTAATATCGATTGGTTGAGAGTTTTTTGACCCATCCTCATGTTAGACTTTAAATAAATCATTTTGGATCAATTATTGTAACACCATAGGTTAATAATGAATATGACATTTTTATATTTATCCATATTTGTGAATAAAATATTAATATTACTTTAAAGGTAACTCTATGCTCGATGGCGTACCCAATACGCGACAACGAGTTCCTTTGAAATCTTACGTTACACTATAATAATATTATTTTAAATGGTAGTTAACGCCTAGCTGTTGTATTGGAGGGAATGAACAGAACTAACAACAAAATGATTATATATGTTTGTCAAATATTTTAACTTTTTACAATAAATGTTAGAGGATTAAAAATGTGAATGAATTCAGTTTTAAGCGTAAACATTCTAATACTCTTTAGAAGGTCGATTAACCACCTTTTGATGGCGAACCTATTTTAAATACACTTTTTGAAAATTTTATGTTTTATATATGACTAAATAAAATTCTTCTTTAGAACCGGGACTTCAAAATTTACTTTGTGTAAATTTTTGGTATTTTTCCGAAAAAGATCAATTTTTAATGAATAGTGAAAAATGTTGTATTCTAATTCAAAACCACTTTTTAATATAATTTATTAATATGTTTAGATTATCTTTTTAATTGGTTTTAAAGTGAAATTAGAATATATTTTTACCATTTAATCAAATAGTGGTCATTGAAATTAATTTCACTTTGAAATCGGACTTAAACTAGTATCAATCTTTTGATACATTTTGTTTCATAAAAACACGCTATTTGTTTTGACAGCTGGAATTAATTATTAAATTAATTAATTCAACTTATATGTTTTGAATTTTGTAAAATAGAAATCATTTTTTAATTCAGAATATCAAATATATCTTAGGGTTAATTTTTGGTATTTTTCTGAAAAACATCAATTTTTGATGAATAGTGAAACCACTAAGTTGTAGTTAAAGAAACTGATTTTTCGTTTAAATGAAACTTTGCCACTTCTGTGATTTGATTTTCAATAATCCGACATACATGGTTGTCATTAATAAGTAAAATTTGGTTCAATGGGATTAAAATAATTTTTTGGTGAATAGTAACTTATTATGTTTTTAACCGCGATTAGAGGTAAATAATGGAGTTTAAGGTAAGAATAATGTTTTAATAAAATGAAATTTACTAGACACATGTCCTACCCTCATTTTATGAGTCATGGCCGACCAAGACAATTCATGGGTCAACTTGGGGACCGCATGGAGCCACATTGGTTGGGAAATGACATAAATAACTTTTTAATTAATGTTAAAGTAAAAAATAACACAAACATGACATGTTTTACTAAAACAATTTTTACATGGGGTTATACAAGTCATAAATTTGACTATAAATAGTCATTGGAAAGCTAAAAAGCTTTCCTAGATCATAGTATTTTTTTATAATTTTTAGACATTAAATAAATTAAATTATTTATGACATCATGATGATGCAGCGATGACCTCATTATTTAACGATTTAAATAAAATGTAAATATAATGTAAACTCTAAGAACTAAACATGTCCAAAACCTATTGGATGTGTGTATTTATAACCCTTATCCCCTTATCCTCGAAACACATCAATTTGGGACCACTAAAATCCGAAACTCATTCTAAAATAAAGTAACTTTTCTTTAATTTCCAAGAGTGCCCCTCCTCCTCTCTTATAAAAGGCCCCCACATCTACCTCCTTACCCACACTTCCAAAGCCTTTGGCTCGGCTATCCCCTACCCATTTTGTCTCTAAACATATCTCTCTTACTCCTTGAAGCCTCACGTTGGGCATAATTCTTCCCAAGGAAGCTTTTGAGCTCAATCCAAAGGGAGTTACCCGATTTTATGGTAATGTCTTCACTTGAGTCTTTTTGTTTTATTTTGATTCTCCAACCCCCTAAACTCTTTTTATTAATTTCATTTGTAACAAATCCAGTATCTTCAATATAATAGTATGTTTTTATAAGAATTAATCGAGCTACACTTACACACACCTACATCTAATGTTTAAAGAACATACTGTTTCCATGGATGGCGAATTTCTGCCTCCCGAAACGATGATTGTTCAACATTCTTTTAACACCTTCAAAGGTGGACATTAAGATGAAACTATATTTATATATGATATATAATATTTTTATGTTTTAATTAATGTTCTGTATTTTTATTTTTTGGAATACCTTTATGGTTTCCATTGTGGGTAAACACGGTAATTTCATTTTTAGGAAGTGCAGACTACCGCCCCCTCAAAGTGATTTGATTTGTTAATACCATATGTGGTACTTATAAAGGATATAATTAATGATATTATATATGATACCATATTGGAATTAAAATACTATTATGTATCATTATGTTTTAATTCCATTAAATATGAAATAGAAATGGAAGTAGCCTTCATCCGTATGTACGGCTTACCGTCTCCATGAATAGTACATTTCATTTCTTAACTCTAAATGTTATGTAATATTATAAATACACGTATATTCTGGATATATATGATATATATGATATGAAAATCATGAATATCATTCTGTATATAATGAACCTTTGATCCCATGAACAACATGTAATTATAAGAAGTCCACTTTCGACTTAAGAACCAAATATCGACAAAACAAACATTATTAACTTAAATGATTACATAATGTTTATAACATGGAAATAAGTGATATAAAAGAAATAATTAACTTTA
This sequence comes from Viscum album, assembly GCA_963277665.1. Lineage (NCBI taxonomy): Eukaryota > Viridiplantae > Streptophyta > Magnoliopsida > Santalales > Viscaceae > Viscum > Viscum album. The sequence goes on along the minus strand of OY728155.1, from coordinate 742,332,309 downwards.
AAAAGTTTCTAAAGGAAGTATAAATTAACTCAAGATTATTATTCAGGAGATTAAATAATGATCGAGTCAAGTCGGACCCGAGGTAAGGGATCCTACTCCTCTCTTTCTTTTTAAGTACACTCTTTTATGTCATTCCTTTTAAACTCATCTTTCTTATGATTAGGATGTTATTTTATATTAATACTACTTTAAATATTATTTTCATATGATGAGAGACCCTATTTTCTCTCATCAATCCATTTTGGATGTTTTGAGTGGTGCCGTTAGGCTGCCGAATTTTCGTAAGAGATCTAACCTCTCTCTTTCTTTTTAATTACTCTCCTTTATGTCACTTCTTTTAAGATCCTCTTTGTTATGTTGGGGGATGTTATTTTATATTAATCTTTCTTTAAATTTTATTGTAATATGATGAGTGACCCTATTTTATCTCCTCAATCCATTTTGGAAGTTTTAAGTGCCGCCGATAGGCTGCCGAGTTTTCATAAGGGATTTTTCATCTCACTTTTATTCCAGTGAGATTTGTGCAACATTTGCCACAATTTCCTTTGAGTGGTATATGTACTGCCCATTATTCTACTATTTGTGTAATATACTTTAGTTTATGAGTATTTACATCAATGTTTTATTGTCCTTCTTTCATGGGGTGTATGTTTCGAAAGATACCCAAGTCGGTAAGGGAACCTTTCACCCTCCTCTTTTTAAAAGACTTCTTTTGTTGGGTCTTTTAATTTACATATTTTAATGTTGGGATATGTTCTTCTATATCCTTATTGGTGTAAATTTTATGTCCAAGTGATGAGATACCCTTTACCTCTCTCATCAACTCTTTTTCTAAAATTTTATGTGACGTTGTTAGGCTGTCAAATTTTACCAAGGGAACTTCTTAACCCAATTTCGATTTCTTTGGGTTCAACATGTAGTTATTGAATATGTCATCCTTTGAATACGTGTGAATGAAACTTGATTGTTTTACACTCAATATACACTTATATTGGGTGTATTTATATTTTTCACACATAATTATGAGATTGATTTATCCTTGATTTAAGGATACCATCTTTATTATGGATTTCATCTAATTTTACATTTCTATTGAGACATCATTGTTTTTATGCACCAGTTCACTCTTATATGGTGTATATACTGTCCTTTGGAATATTATATCATGATCCCTCTATTCTCATGATATTATAATGTTCTAATTAAATGTTATTCCTCAATTATTGTATTCAAGTGTCTCTCATTTTGTTAAAAACACTTTAACTAAAATATCGTTTTAAATGTTTTAATGATTTATTGTTATAAATATTTCTCATTAATATCCATGTTTTCAAAATGGTTTTAAGGATTTATTTATATGAATATTAATGGTTTAAAATGTTAAAATCTTCAAAGTGGTATGGGACACTTTGATTCAAAAATCTCTTTATTAAATGTTTTATATGGTTTGGAAAATGGTTTTTAGAATGGATTCATTTTTTCAATATGTTAAAATGTTATATTGTTATTACAATGTGGGAATGTTATTTTTTTCTATGCTTAGGTTATGTTCTATGATCATGTTATGGTTCTTGGGCATTATTTATGAATACGGGTGGTTTCGTGATAAACTAAGGGCAGGTGAGCCCGATAGAGCTCTCCAATGAATTGGGTAACGTGAAGGAGTGAAACGTTAAGGTTTCTCCGAAGAGATTTAGGGAATATACTGTGGTGGTTATTCCAAACATAACCAAGAGTGTTACTCCCTATGTAAGAATGTTATGAATGCCTCAAGTTACCTTTATGTCTTATGATGTTTATGATTTATTCATGATTTTATGAGGTATGTTAATGTGATTATGTTTTATGGGTAAAGTATGATTTCATTCTTATGTAAACATGTACTCATGTTTCCTTTCCATATTTTTATATCCCTTACTGAGCTTTTTATGCTCATCCCAAGATTTTTTTTGAAATCTTTTTCACAGGTCAAGGGAAAGGTACATGATATGATGATAGTGTCAAGGAAGATTCAAGAAAGAATCCATGCTTTATTTTTAAAATATGTTTCCGTTAATGGGAAACAAATGAATACTATATTTTATGAAACCACTTTGTTTAGATGTGGAATGTAATTGACGTTTTATGATCTAATTCTCTAAAACTCTAAACCTGAAAAGATCCTCAATGTGTAATCTTGTAATAACTCATGATTAAGTAAGGATGAAGGCTGGGGCCTTATAGTTGGTATCAAAGGTCAGTTTAGATAAATTTAGATGTTAGGGTATTCTCTAAGCATAAGTGACTTTGCCATAATGGTAAGGATTTCAGAAAGAGTCATGGTTTTAGATAAATTGAATAAGTAAGTATATCTCAGTGTTTACCTTCCTCATTAGTACATCATGGTTTTGTTGATATACTCACACTGACATTTCTATTTTTAGTGAATGGATGGATTTAGTAGGCACCAAAGTGATAACAGGTTTGAAGGAAACTGTGGTGGTACTCTGATTAAGAGACTGGATGAAATGGGGGATTCAATAAGGAAACTCATGGTTGTTCTAAACCAACTACCCCAGAGTCATGATCAAGCACTTGAACATTGGTATGATCTGTAATGCATCATGTATGAGATGACCAATCATTGTAGAAGTTCAGGTAATAATTATAAAGGTAACCATTAGAGTTTATATGATCCTTACTTTTGAGGTAATTATGGGTTAAAATATATTATGATGGAAAATGAAATGTATGAGATAAACATGAGGTTAAAATATTTTATGATTATTATTGAAGATTTTATCTCGTTTTGAGGAATTTTTTAAGAATTATATAGTTTTGGAAAAAGTACAACACGTAGACCGTGTGACAACCCATCACATTGGACAACGCTGTGGGAATCGAACCCACAACCAAAGTGCGACTGGTATTTGTCACCTACCACTAGACTACGTGAAGTCCCTGGTTAGTTTGACTAATTATTTTTAGTTAGATGATTTTAGGAATCAAGTGTAAATTTATTTTTGGGTTATCTATGGAAATGATTAACCTATCATGGAAGATATGTGATTAGGTTAATTACTTTTCAATATGAGAATTTAAGAGAATCTGATGTTATTTGGAGATAAAAGTTAATTTGTACCTTGGAAGACTATGTGATTAAATCCTTCAAATATTTGGGTTTCAATATTAGTTTGGTTTACTTTGAAGAATTTTATGGACAAATTGTTTATCAAATGGTCCTCATTGAACTTTGGGTTTTGTTGGAAAAATTTTGGGGATTAAGAATAGATTTTCTTTTTATAAAGGGTTATCCTTTTCTGGATTATCTTATTGTGTACTAACCTTTTTGGTTTTGGTTTTCGTTAGAGTCTAAAGACATGGGAAGTATATAGTTCTCTTTGGTGGATTAAGTGATTCTCTAGATGTTGATTATAGCACTCTTAATGCGAACAAGTCTTCCTAAATACTCGTCTATTGGAGAAAATATGAGTTTGATCAAGGAATATAGTAAATGTTGAAAGTCTACATGACAAGTAAGTATGTTTCATTTTGATTTTGTTAAGCTCAAAAATAAATTCCTTAATTAAAAGTAACTTAAAACAAAAATGTTTTCTATTAACCTTTCCTACTGGGGAATCAAATACCATTTAACCCATCACAAGTTTGTGATTTTCTATGGTTAACTTTCTCCTAGACATGTTTAATATCACTCTCCATCAGAACATAACCCTTTGTTTTTTCCTCCATGTCTATATTTTCATACATGGAATCCTTGTATGGGTTAACTCGGGTGACCTTTGTACTTCCCTTTCTTTCTTTTAAAGTGATAGTTTAATTTACTCCTTTTCCGATGTGGGACTTTCAATGGAGTTTTCAAGCCCTATTTTGAAATTGCGAGGACGCAATTCCCAAAAGGGGGGAAGGATATAACACCCCAGGTAAATAAAGAATATGAGATTTTTATATTTATCCATATTTTTGAATAAAATATTAATATTACTTTAAAGGGAACTCTATGCTCGATGGCGTACCCAATACGAGACAACGAGTTCCTTTGAAATCTTACATTGCACTATAATAATATTATTTTAAATGGTAGTTAACGCCTAGTCATTGTATTGAAGGGAATGAATAGAACTAACTACAAAATGATTATATATGTTTGTCAAATATTTTTACTTTTTACAATAAATGTTAGAGGATTAAAAATGTGAATGAATTCAGTTTTAAGCATAAACATTCTAATACTCTTTAGAAGGTTGATTAACCCCCTTTTGATGGAGAACCTCTTTTAAATCCACTTATTGAAAAAATATTCTGTTATATTTGAATAAATAAAATTCTTCTTTAGAATCGGGACATCAAAATTTACTTTGTGTAAATTTTTGGTATTTTTCCGAAAATGTTCAATTTTTAATGAATAATGAAAAATGTTGTATTTTAATTCAAAACCTCTTTTTAATATAATTTATTTATATGAATAGATTATCTTTTGAATTGGTTTTAAATTGAAATTAGAATATATTTTTACTATTTAATCAAATAGTGGTTATTGAAATTAATTTCACTTTGAAATCAGACTTAAACTAGTATCAATCTTTTGATACATTTTGTTTCATAAAAACACGCTATTTGTTTTGACAGCGGGAATTAATTATTAAATTAATTAATGCAACTTATATGTTTTGAATTTTGTAAAATAGAAATCATTTTTGAATTCGGAATATCAAATATATCTTAGGGTGAATTTTTGGTATTTTTTTGAAAAACTTCAATTTTTGACGAATAGTGAAACCACTAAGTGGTAGTTAAAGAAACTGATTTTTCGTTTAAATGAAACTTTGCCACTTCTGTGATTTTATTTTCAAAAATCCTACATACATGGTTGTAATTCAAAAGTAAAATTTGGTTCAATGGGATTAAAATAATTTTTTGGTGAATAGTAACTTATTAAGTTTTTAATCGCGATTAGAGGTAATTAGTGTAGTTTAAGGTAAGAATAATGTTTTAATAAAATGAAATTACCTAGACACATGTCTTACCCTCATTGGATGATTCATGGCCGACCAAGAAAATTCATGGGTCATCTTGGGGACCCCATGGAGCCACTTTGGTTGGGAAATGACATAAATAACTTTTTATTTAATGTTAAAGTAAAAATAACACAAACATGACATGTTTTACTAAAACAATTTTTACATGGGGTTATACAAGTCATATTTTTGACTATAAATAGTAATTGAAAATATAAAAGGATTTCCTAGATCATAGTATTTGTTTTATAATTTTTAGACATAAAATAAAGTAAATTATTTATGACATCATGATGATGCAGCGATGACCTCATTATTTAACGATTTAAATAAAATGGGACGATAATGTAAAATCTAAGACCTACACATGTCCAAAACCAATTGTATGTGTGTATTGATAACCCTTATCACCTTATCCTCCAAAAACATCAATTTAGGTCCACTAAAATATGAAACTCATTCTAAAATAAAGTAACTTTTCTTTACTTTCCAAGAGTGCCCCTCCTCTCCTCTTATAAAAGTCCCCCACCTCTACCTATTTACCCACACTTCCAAAGCCTTTGGCTCGACCAAACCCTGAAACTGTTTTCTCTCCACATCCCTCTCTTACTCCTTGAAGCCTCACTTTGGGCAGAATTCTTCCTAAGGAAGCCTTTGTGCTCAAACCAAAGGGAGTTACCCGATTTTAAGGTAATGTCTTCACTTGAGTCCTTTTGTTTTATTTTGCTTCTCCAACCACCTAAACTATTTTTATTAATTTATTTTGTAACAAATACAGTATATTCAATATACTAGGATGTTTGTATAAGAATTATTCGAGCTAAAAATACACACACCTACATCTAATGGTTAAAGAACATACTGTTTCTATGGATGGAGAATTTCTGCCTCCCGAAACGATGATTGTTCAAAATTCTTTTAACACCTTAAAAGGTGGACATTAATATGACACTATATTTATATATGATATATAATATGTTTATGTTTTTCTTAAGCTTTCATATTTTTCTTTTGTGGAATACCTTTATGGTTTCCATTGTGGGTAAACCCGATAATTTCATTTTTAGGAAGTGCGGACTACCGCCCCCTCAAAGTGATTTGATTCGTTAATACCATATGTGGTATGTATAAAGGATATAATTAATGATATTACATATGATACAATACTAGAATTAAAATACTATTATTTATCATTATGTTTTAATTCCATTAAATATGAAATAGAAATTGAAGTAGCGTTCATGCGTACGTACGGCTTACCGTCTCCATGAACGGTACATTTCATTTCTTAACTCTAAATGTTATGTAATATTATAAATACATGTATATTCTGGATATATATGATATATATGATATCCAAATCATGAATATCATTCTGTATATAATGAACCTTGGACCCGATGAACAACATGTAATTATAAGAAGTCCACTTTCGACTTAAGAACCAAATATCGACAAAACAAACATTATTAACTTAAATGATTACATAATGTTTATAACATGGAAATAAGTGATATAAAAGGAATAATTAACTTGAAAAAGGTTCTCAAGGAAGTATAAATTAAGTGAAGTTTATTATTCAGGAGATTAAAGAATGATCGAGTCAAGTCGGACCTGAGGTAAGGGATCCTACTCCTCTCTTTCTTTTTAAGTACACTCTTTTATGTCATTACTTTTAAGCTCATATTTCTTATGATTGGAATGTTATTTTATATTAATCCTAATTTACATCTTATGTTCATATGATGAGAGACCCTATTTTCTCTCATCAATCCATTTTGAATGTTTTGAGTGGCACCGTTAAGCTGCCGAATTTTCGTAAGATATCTAACCTCTCTCTTTCTTTTTAAGTACTCTCCTTTATGTCACTTCTTTTAAGATCCTATTTGTTATGTTGGGGGATGTTATTTTATATTCCTATTTCTGTAAATTTTATTTTAATATGATGAGATACCCTATTTGATCTCATAAATCCATTTTTGGTAGTTTTAAGTGGCACCGATAGGCTGCCGAGTTTTCGTAAGGGATTTTTCAGCTCACTTTTATTCCCGTAAGATTTGTGCTACATTTTCCACCATTTACTTTGAGTGGTATATTTAATGCCCATTATTCTACTATTTGTGTAATATACTTTCGTTTGTGAGTATTTATATCAATGTGTTATTGTCCTTCTTTCATAGGGTGTATGTTTTGAAAGATACCCATGTCGGTAAGGGAACCTTTCACCCTCCTCTTTTTAAAAGACTTCTTTTGTTGGGTCTTTTAATTTACATATTGTAATGTTGGGATATGTTATTCTATATACTTATTGATGTAAATTTTATGTCAAAGTGATGAGATACCCTTTATCTCTCTAATCAACTCTTTTTCTAAAATTTTATGTGACGTCGTTAGGCTGTCAAATTTTACCAAGGGAACTTCTTAACCCAATTTCGACTTCTTTGGGTTCAACATGTAGTTATTGAATATGTCATCCTTTGAATATGTGTGAATGACCCTTGATTGTTTTACACTCAATATCCACTTATATTGGATTTATTTATATTTTTCACACATAATTATGAGATTTATTTATCCTTTATTTAAGGATACATTTTTTATTATGGATTTCATCTCATTTTACATTTCTATTGAGACTTCATTGTTATTATGCACCAGTTCACTCTTATATGGTGTATATACTGTCCTTTGGAATATTATATCATGAATCCATATATTCTCATGATATTATAAAGTTCTAATTAAATGTTATTCCTCAACTATTGTATTCAGGTGTCTCTCATTTTGTTAAAAACACTTTAACTAAAATATCGTTTTAAATGTTTTAATGATTTATTGTTATAAATATTTCTCATTAATATCCATGTTTTCAAAATGGTTTTAAGGATTTATTTATATGGATATTAATGGTTTAAAATGTTAAAATCTTAAAAGTGGTATGGGACACTTTGATTCAAAAATCTCCTTATAAAATGTTTTATATGGTTTGGAAAATGGTTTTTAGAATGGATTCATTTTTTCAATATCTTAAAATGTTATATTGTTATTACAATGTGGTAATGTTATCTTTTTTTTCTTAGGTTATATTCTATGATTATGTTATGGTTCTTGGGCATTGTTTTTGAATACGGTTGGTTCTGTGATAAAATAAGGGCGGGTGAGCCCGATATAGCTCTCCAATGCGTTGGGTAACTCGAAGGAGTGAAACGTTAAGGTTTCTCTGAAGAGATTTAGGGAATATACTGTGGTGGTTATTCCAAACGTAACCAAGAGGGTTACTCCCTACGAAAGAATGTTATTAATGCCTCAAGTTACCTTTAAGTCTTATGATTTTTATAATTTATTCATGATTTTATGAGGTATGTTAAAGTGCTTATGTTTTATGGGTAAATTATGATTTCATTCTTATGTAAACTTGTACTCATGTTTCCTTTCCATAGTTTTATATCCCATACTGAGCTTTTTATGCTCATCCCAAGTTTTTTTTTGAAATTTTTTTCACAGGTCAAGGGAAAGGTACATGATATGATGATAGTGTCAAGGAAGTGTCAAGAAAGAATTCATGCTTTATTTTTAAATATGTTTCCGTTGATGGGAAAAAAATGAATACTATCCTTTATGTAACCACTTTGTTTAAATGTGGAATGTAATGCAAGTTTTATGGTCTAATTCTCTAAAACTCTAAACCTGAAAATATAGTTAATGTATAATCTTGTAATAACTCAAGATAAAGTAAGGTTTAAGGCTGGGGCCTTATAATTATACACCGAATATGATTGTATAATAAAATAATATTTCATGCATTTCTTAAAGTGACCCTCACCTCTCCTAGAAAAGGGTACTTCCCCTTATCTCAAAATCACCCACCCAAAGCCATTAGGATCAGACAAAACCTACTCAAATATACTTCCAACATACCTCCCTTAGACCTAGAGGCCTTACTTTGATCATAAAGTCATCATATGGAGCCCTTTTGATCAAATGAAATGGGTGAAACCGAAGAAGAGGTAATAATCTCATCACATCTTTTAAATTTCTTTCAGTTATTACACTAGCACTTTCATTGTTGTTTCCATACCAAAATAAAAATTCATGTGCCTTTTACATACAATGATGTTATTATAAATATGGAGCTACCATAGTCAATATTTTATCCATCCTATGAATGAAAACATCACCATACGTGCGTTCGTACGACTTACCGTCTCCATATCGTGATATAGATTGTTATTCATCATTTCATTATTTGGATGGGTATAGTAATTAGAATAATTATGTAAATAATCGTTATAACATGTTAATTATTCTTTAAATATTATATACCATCTAATTATATACTTTTTTCACAACAAATAGAATGATATTATCGGTCGTGCGTACATACGGATTACCGTCTCCACGAACACAATGCGATTCATTCCCCATCGTAACCATTAATGCATAAATTTCATTTTATTATTAAAAAATAATGTTTAAGAACATTATATAATTCTATATATGAATCAAATACATATTATCCATAAAAAATGTGACTTATGTAACAAAACATATAATGTAAAACGAATCAATTAACACCCAAAATGATGTTAATACTAAAATATCATTAACAAATAAATATTAAAAGATCATATATGATATCATATTTATGTATATCGTCATTGTGTAATTCAATAAAAATGATATCACAATTATACAGGTGGTTAACCTACTCTCAACTAATGAAAAGTACAAGGTAAGCGTAAATTTTACAATCTCGTTATTATCTGAGGTTGTTTATATGTAAGTATCTACTGGGACCTCTTTATCATCCACATCTGTGTTTCTTAAAAATGTATTTCAAAAAATTTTTACAATTAACTATACTATGAGTTTAAGTCATTTATACCCACATTTTACTTTTTATTAATTGGTTTGAAAGGAATATTTTTGTCTTTTTTTCAAACAAGGTACTTTTGAAACTTTTTGAAAAATTAAGGTAAGATTGTTTTTTTAAATTATATGATGGGTGCAGCTATTTTCTGCTGTTGTAACACCTTAAAAGAATTCCTTACCAGATTATAAAAATATTTTCAAAAAAAATTTCTTTTATAATTATGTAACTTTTAAATGATTTCCAAATAGAAATAGATATTTTTCACAAATTGTTTCGATTTATTCTATGTCAAGACCTTTTGATGGATTTTACACTTGTTGGAAGTTGATTTATTATGATACTGTCGTCCGTATATTATTCAAGGTTTTGTGATATGATTTACTGGAGGTGTGTTATTTTTATTCCATTCATGGTTTATGGTTAAAGTATTAGCAATTCAAATGCTAGTTTTATTATAAATATTTATGTTATGTTTCAACCATTTAATATGAGGAATGCATTGCACTTTGTAAGTGAAGGGTGGAGCCCACTATAGCTCCTAGATGCATTGGTAGGTCTCATGAGGCAAACTAGTGTCTTGGAACAAGGCCTTAATGAATCTTATTTGTAGTCTTCAAACGAGGCATTGACTATGTGGTTATGATGTCCGTTATTATGCATTCCATCATTATGAAATTGGAAATTGATATTACATGTGATTATTAGACTAGTTGAATATACATGTGAATAAGTAAATGGATATATTTGATTTATCTTTTCCATAATATGCTGAAGTTTATGTTTAAAATTCTTGCATTTTAGTCTTATACATTTCTTTAAATATTTATGTTAATTTATGATAGTTTCTGATATATTGTTATCATCATTGAGAATATAAGGCCACCCCATTCTAGGTTTTATTTTTCCCAGGATGCGAATAAGTAGATTATGATTAAACTGTATGAATAGGATAATGGATATAAATGTGTTCAAATGGGACACAATGATTTTGTTATTTTTTATTTCATGATGTAATGTAAAACTTATGATCGTATCTAGAACTTCCAAGGATACTATACCAATCGGCCTTTCGAGACATGATCTCTTATGATCATTTTAGTGTTATGTAATAATGCATAGACTCTGTGTAACTGGGGTTGGGGTGTTAAAATATAAAGTAATGCATGATATTCAGTATAGAATCTTAACATATATGAAAATACTAAAAAATACCAATATAGGATTTCTTGAGGAAAATACAATTTTCCATTCAAAATACCTTATTCTGAATATAATTTTCCATCCAAATGTTAATGAGAAAATTTTATTTGAAAATAATAATTGAAAATTTTAAGGAAATAATAAAATAATTTGGTGTTCATGATATTTATAAATTCAATTCATTCAATATATGTTAAAAATAAAACAATCCTTTCACACTTTTTTTAGAAAATTCCCAAATTAAATCATTCCAAAAATGAAAAAAAAGATTCATTGTTAATAATTTTATAAAAATTAACCATTTGTATTTTATTAGTAAATTATATGATAATTTGAAAAAGAATCATTAAAATGTTTTAATGAAAATATTTACTTGAATGAAAAATATTCCCTACAATGTTGAAAAACAATGTTGAATTTACTAATAACAATTATTTCGGTAAATTGAATTTATAAAAAGAGGAAAATGAATGTAAAACGTGTCATTTTCTGAAATAATTAGAGGATGATAAATTATAATGGGTTTTTGATTTTAATAAAACGTAGTTATCCCTATCAAGACCGAAAAATAAAAAATCTTTTATATTGATGATATTGTGAGATAAACCCTTATATCGTGTCCAACTTACAATGTAAGTATTTTTATCAACATGTATATCAAAATTAAATATAGTATGATTCCATAAGATAACAATATGAATATTTTTATTAATTTATATGTTCCACTTATAACATTTAAATACCCATTTATTAATTTCTCTCTATTAAAATTGTCATTTATGAGTGTTAACAGTTTCATTTTTCATGTATGTTTTGGCTGTGTAGTTTGGGTCCCTGAATCATTCTCAAGATCAAATTATGAAAATATTTCAAATACTATATTTAAATCATATATATTCTTTGTATACATATTTTAAATCTTCCTTGAAATACATCGATAAGAAAATTAGTTACACCTTTATGGAGATGGCAAACCGTATATACACATGAATGTTGTTTTCACTTATTTATTGATGGAATAGAAGCTTGGTAAATAATAATTTAAATTTCAAAATTCATATATATATATATATATATATCCTATATATTCATTAAATATTTCATTATTACCATTCACATAATGTGGAAATGAAAAACGAATCACATCGCTTCGTCGAGGTGGTAGTCCACCAGAATGCATTAACGACATTATCATTTTCCAAAAGATTTAAAGTTATGAAGATTGAAATGCTAGTATACATCATAAAGAATAATAATTCCATAAATATAATATGTATTTATTAATTCCATATTTATATCCATCCATGTAATTTTTGAGTAAAAAAGAATTACATCTCTACGTGGAGACAATAAGTTATACGTACACTTGAGTGCTATTTTTTTTATTTTGATAGGATGGTAAATTGTTGTAAAATTGATGTAAAATAAAAATAATAAAATACTATCATATTTATTATAACGTATTTATTATTTTATTATAATTTAAATATATTTATAGTATTTATAATAAGAAATAAATTTGAAATATGTGTTGAAAAGATTACCTTCAATTAGAGAAACCTCAATTTGATATCTTCTTAAGGTCCCTAGGGTTATAATTTTGGGTAGAAATAAATCATTATAATTTTTAAATGTATGATGGGGACATATTGAATCTTTTTTTAGTTGAGAATGATGGATAAAATGGTTTGAATAATTTATGGTAGGATGTTCCCTTTTATAATTGATGTGAGTGGAACCCTTGTAATTTTTCAATGTTTTAAAATATTATTAATCCAATTTCCTAGAATAATGAATCCAAAGTGTAAAATATAATAATATGGTAAAGGGAATGTGAAAAGTAAACCAAAAATGATGTTTATACAAGTATTTAGGTTATTTTATCCCTTATTATTTTAGATTAACCCTTTGGTAAACCATTTTGACCTTAACTCCAGTAATTGGCTATTCAATATTAAGGGGTTATAATTTTACATATAAGGTTAAACATTGATCATAAATGGTTAGGTAATGGAATTATAGGCCATTTATCCACATAATTTTCTACATAAAAGATTTATTTATACTATTTAAAAAATTTAATAAAATTTTATTTTTCTTAAAGTAGAATTAATGTAATTTTTCATAATAATTTAAATTTTGAATTTAAAGGCATCGGGATATACAAGAAATTAAAATATAAGACTTTAAAACACCGAAAATGTTTATATAAATCTATAAAATTAATTGGAAACATTAAATCATCCAAAAAATATCACTTTTAGTGTTTTTAAAATTATTTGCAGTATTTTTTTACAACTTACATGGGCACTGGGTCTGTATTGTCTTAGAATTTAGTGTTATTATTTTATAAAACAAATTAAATAAAATTAAATTTATAAAAAATTATTTCATATTTAAAATTAACATTCATTACTAGACACATCCTCTTTATATCATTATGTAAAAATTTTAATATTATTAATCTAAAAAGAGATTTATTTTTTAATTTTATATAATTTAGAAAATTTAAATGTCATTATTATGGGTAAATGGCACAAAAATTAAATATATAATAATTTTGGAGGGATGTGATCTAATTAAAACATATAATGAAATTAAGACATGTTTCAGGTAGATATTGAGACTTTATTTAAAGGTTTTCACCCTGTTTTACATATTTTTCCCTTATCAAATTGATAATTATTTATCATGGTTACTATTAATAAAAAAAATAAAAGTTAACTATTTACTAAATTTGAACCTCATAATTTATATATTTTATCCATTTATCAATATTCCATTTCTATAAGTGTGAGAAATAATTTATATTTTAAATGTTTAAAACAAAATTATTTTAAAAAAAAAATATTTTTTAACATAAAAATTTAACTTATAGAAAAATCAGGAATATTTCTAGAATTATTTGTATATTTATAAAAAATGGATCATATGTTAATTTATTTCCAAATAAAAAATATAATGGTTATTTCTAATCTAATGAATTTAAATTATAATATTTGTAAAATCGGTATTTTTATACTATTTAGGGAAAAATTAATTATTTCATATAAATTAGAAAGTTTCACATTATGTTAAATTTTATTTACATATTAAAAAAGTGAAATTAATTTAAGAAAATTTAATTTATAAAATTTTATAATTTATTGTTCATTCACATTTTGAAATTAATCAGCGTGTATTTTTCTATTGTTTTTTCTAGAAATAAATGATTACTATAATTGATATCTATATGTTACCATGGATTATGTTTATTTCAATTATAGTAAGTGAAATGATCAATGTAAATTCAACCAATTTTTATGGATTTCTGAAAATCATGGTGGATGTCCAATCAAAACACTATGGAATGAAAATGGATTTAAAATTTGAACAAAGTATGTGAGGCATAAATTTAGAATCAAGGAATATTGCATTAGTATATATCTCTACACACACCCCTATTAGATGTAATATTTTAGTATAATAGCTAAATCATGGTATACATGGGATGAATAATGAAATCATATCAAGATACCTTAAAACACTTCAAGAGACGACCAAAAAAAATTGTGATCATTTATCTGATCTAGTGTCTACTATAAAAAAATTTAGTTAATACACTATTTGAGATATGGTTGTGAACAATTATGGATTTAAGAAGTTTGAGTGTATTTAGAATAATTTTTTAGAAAAAAAATCAATGGAAGAATTTGGGAAAGTTTCATGTGATAGTTAATGAAGGTGTATTTCATGGATATATATTTAGTGTAACATGTATTCAACATTTTAACATGAACATGATGAAATATTTTGATATCATTGATGTAATAAAGTTTATAAATATAAATAAATAAAAATAATTAAAATTTTTATATTAAAACAATGAAGATAAACTTTATGAAGAATTTGGAAAATATTGCAGTATTCTTAATGAGAACGAATATTATCAAAGACAAGATATAGATTTTTAATTTTCCAGTAATTAGAAAAGACTAGGCCATGGAGTATCAAAGTTTAAAAACCCTAGAAAACAAGTAGTGCTTGAAAACATACTCATGGATAAAATTAAACATGTGATGTCAAAAATAATATTTAAGGGTTATAATCGTACAAAAATTCTTTTGAAAGTTGAATAATAGAGTTTTTAAAAATCATATAACTTGAGGATTAAATAAAAAATTAAATATGATAGTTATAAAATTCATAATAAGGGTATTTTGGAATTTTTACCATGTTCCATATATAAAAATGTCACAATAAAAACAGGGTTTCTAGAAATAAACATTATAATAAGGGTGAGGTGGGATGAAATAAATCACTTATTTTTTTGAAAAGGTTAATTTAAAATTGAGGGTATTTAATTAAAAGAGACATTTACATTAATAAAAAGAATAATAATTAGTCAATATTTATTAGGGAGTGTGCATAATTAAACTAGATTTTCTAAAAATAGACATTATATTTTAATTACTTATTGGAGAAATAAATAAAGAGGTCTAAATTAATTAATATTAATGGTTAATAATTAACCATGATTATTCTTGAGTACGCAAGATGAATAGGGTATTTGAAATGTTCAAGAAATTATTCCAATAATTCTATTGAATGTTGTATAACATCTTATTAATCATTAAATTCAATAAGGGAAAAGTGGATTCAAATCTAAATGCTAAAAAATGGCACAAACTCACTTATTTTGATATGTTATGTAAATAAAATAATCATTTAAGGGGTAAAATGAACTTATGAGGGATTTTACTACCAAATAAAAATGACTTCAGATATCAATGATTTGTGCGATGATATTTCTATTGGGTTTTCAAATCATAAAGGTACTATATTTTATTTTTCTCTCATAAGAGAAGTATGGTTGTGAGTTATATAAAAATTTTGTTACGTAAAAATCATGAGATCTCTAAAATCCTAATTGTTTTGGACAATGTTGTCTATTTATGACAAAATAAAGAGTTTGGATCAAATCAATTTTCCAATTATTATTGGTATCCCACTTTATTTGAATGTATTAGGATCATAAATCATATTTTTATTTACACTTGACAGAAAATTCACATGAAACCTTAAAAAATAAAATATTTAATTAGATAAATGTATCATACACTACATTAAAGGGAATCATTATTATGTATTGAGGTATAAAGAAATTAAATCTTTTCAACTTTATGGTTATACATATTTTTATTAACCAATAGATGTCAGTGATCTAAAGTGAACTACTCAAGTTTCATTATTGTTTAAATAATTATATAAATCTTTTAACTCCAGTAAGAAAAATTATGACACACTAAGATCAATGAAAGTAGACTAAATTGTGAAATCTCAATCTACAACACAAATGAACTTGATGAATTCATAGCTAGATAAAATGTGGTTGAATATTTCATGCTCATTGATAGTTGGTTGTGATAATAAAAAAGATATCAAAATTTCAAATAATCTATTTTAATATTTGAGTTTGATGTCCATCGATATGAAATACCATGGAAAAAAATATAGTGGAGTATGGTTACATTTAATTGGAGTATGTTTCAACCATGGAGTAAGTTTTTTATTCTTGAAAAATCCCTTCTTAAAGGATTACTTCCAATTCAATGTTGTTGGAACTCTATTCTCCCTTAAAACATTTTTTTCCGGGTTGTTCTCCCTATTTTATTCATTCTCATTTATTATTAATGGTGAAGAATATATTATTATATATTATTAGTAAGGGGTAATATTTTTATTTTTATTTTAATGTAAATCACAACGGGGAATAGAGGACAATATTTGTCTACTAAAGGGTTAGACTTGGGGACTTAATAACATATTATTAGAAAAAATATATTTTATTCACCCATATAATTTCATGAAATACAATAGAAGTGATAAAATATGCCTTGGGGATTTAAGATACCTTATGATATGAATTTAAAATGGAAATCTATGTGTTATTTTGGTGTTTCTGGCATGTTGTTTATGTTTTTAAGTGTTTTTATTTAAAATATTCTTATGAATGACTTAGAGTATCTATGATTTTTAGAATCAATGAGAGCTTACTAAGAAAAAAACTCACAGAATAATTGAAAAACGTTTCCCAGATATAATATCTAAGGAGAAAATCTCAATTTTTAATATAAAATACTAAAATATGAATAAATGACATATTAATTTTATGGAATGGGATATAACATGATAGAAAACCATAATAATTCAATGCATCATTTATTTTAGTGATGGAGGATTATTACAAAATATAGATGACGAAAATGCTACGATGATGCGATAGACACAACATTTTGATAGCCATAGAATTTTGGTGTAGATATAGGGTTGAGAGGGTGCATAGATAATTCCAAAATATTTCATGTACAACCCTAAGGGGATTCATAATGAGGTACTAAAAAATGTGTATACAATTTATATGTCTATATGATTTAACCCACTTTCTATAAATAAGTGAACCTTACTGCATGTGACAACAGAATCGCACTATATACATTTAATTCATGTAGCCTTAGTGGTAATATATAGTTTCAAATATTTGGGATTTTACCTCCATATCATTTGGATCATGGTATCATTCTAATATTCGTAGAATTGTGCTTTTATGGATGAAAAATCATTAAAAAATAAGTGATTCAACCCAAATAAATGTGATTGATTGAGATGAGTTTTGACTAGACTTTGAGGTAAATAACATCCAATTATAATAAGTGTTCTAAAAAATGTTTTCTATTTACTTATGAGTATAAAAAGGGTTCATAGATATTCCAAATTCAATAGGAAGATAGTGAAATTGGAGGAGGAAGGCATTCAACTTATTAGTACTCATTATTCTATCATTTAATTATTGTTCAATGCCATAAACCTGTTTCGTATCTTGTTTTTTTATAATGAAAAATTAATGTGGTATGTGTGATAAAAAAATATTTCACACCAATGATTAAACTCAAAATAAAATGGTAGGGGAACCAGTATTTCTTCATTATATCATTTGTGTTCCTTTTACTCTTTTGTTCTTCTCTTTGTAATCACTATATAGATCCCATTCCCAATACCTATCAAGTAAAATGGAGTTGAGGGTTGGTGTTATTAGTAACCACTAACTCACAACTTATAAAAGTTGGTTTCTACTCACACATGTGACTTTCAAGGATGGTTAAATACCACAATGATAATTCAATCCCGAAGTCTCACTATGAATTATAATGTTCTTTACATTGTTTTATATTTTTATTTTTAAATATCTAATGTTTTTATGTTTTTAAATATGTTTACTATGAATGGGGTCCTTGTTGGAATATGATTGTACCGAGAAAATAAAAATACATTTGGTTAATATGAGATTTAAATAAATTGATGAAAGCAAGGCATTAAGTTAAATTAGTGTGAACTAATAAAAGTCTATAATAATACATGGAAAATTGTTCATCATTTTAATAATAGTGATGATTGATTCTAAAAAACAAAATCAATTGACCATGTGACGTATCACCATGTTTATCTCTGTTCAATATATATATTAGATAAATCTATCAATAAAAATTTCATTTATCATGAGGATTTCTATACCAAAATGTTTTATTTAAACTCTTAAAGGTGTCTGGGAAGTTCCACTAAAATTATCCCCTAGTCATCCAACTTCATAAAGTATGTCTATTAGTGAATGGTGGTTATTGATCTTAGTGTAGATGATGAAATTTTTGGATGGTAATTCATGGGATATTGATTCACTACATAATCTAGTCACTCAATCATAGTAAAGTATGAATGAAATAATTAATTTTTTAAACTAAAATATTTTTCCATCATACTCTCCTATATTGGAGAAGAAATTTATACCTCAAAAATTTGTAGTGGTATTTAAAAACATATGTCTAATTAAAAATAAAACAACTCTATGTAAAACACATAATAAAAAATTAAACAAAAGAATGAGAAATAAAAAAATCATGAGGAAAAAGGTGAACGACTCCTAAGGAATAAAGAAACATCATATGATTGGATGAAAAGAATTACCCATATAAAAACTTAATAGAATAATGGATATTTTAAATAAAAAACTATAATAAAAAAATAAAAACAACAATAAAATAAAGTAATTAAAATATAATATCCAACTGAAAAGAAGATGTATACTAGATAACAATAACACCTAAGTAGAATTATCATTGGTTGAAAGAAGAATGTGAAAATCGAGATGGTAGAATAAAAAGAATCAATAGGTGGGAGTTTATTCTAGAGAAAATAAAATATAATCCAGTATCATACAACCCAATATGTTATGGGGATCATTTTTATAATTAAAAAATTAATTTTTTTAAATTGATAGAGGTTTTCTATTTTCTAAGAGATAAATGGAGGCCTATTTATTATTCTCATAAAATTGAATAAAACATTTATTTTACCACTCTCTTTCAATGAACTTATAGTGGATTTTATGGTGTCCTTGGTATTTTTACACTGAGTTAGAAACAAAAATGTGGAACTTAATGGATTAGTCTTCATGGTTGGTTTAAATTTACTAATGTATTATATGAGTTGGTGGTGGTGCTTGGGTGTGGGTTGGGTGATATGATTGCGAATGGGGTAGTTATTCTATAGAGTAGTCCTCATGATGTGGGTGAGTCTAGATACGGTATTACAATTTGATGGTTATAAATAAAGTTTGTTGAGTTTTATTTTATGGGAAATCGGTTTTTGATGTTTTCCTTTCAGTTTGGAGTATCACTGTTTAAGGCACCCATTTTGAACACACCACCATTGACCATTATCCAATTCAAAGAGAATATAGTTGTAATGTCCAATAACATGTGTTACCATTGTACTCCTTAGATTCTATTTAATGAAAATATTCCTTATAATATTTTATAGTATTTGAACAGTTAATATCCCATTTCCACCGCTGACCAATGAACCTGTAGTGGTTATGGAAAACACTTCACATGAATATAACACCCCAAATAAAAAAACCCCAAAATATGTACCATTAATATAGAAATACCCACATTATACATCTTCTAAAGTGAATATATATGAAATATTATTTGAATCATTAATGAATATAGTTTATAAATAATTTAGTTGAGAAAACAAAACCCCATCATCAATTTATAGGGAAATGTGATGAATCATAATGAAACATGGTTCAAAGTACCTTATAATGGAACACATACATCACATTAGTCATCATATATTTTTGAATTGTAGTGACATGAATTTAATTGGTGTAGAGAACTCCAAATCATTATCTAGGTGTTGAAAGAAGTGATCATAACCATATCTTCTGTCCATAATGCACACCATGAAACCAAAACACTAGGCTATTTAGATATATCATTGGATTATCAAGCCCTAAGTAGTTTAGATTTTTTTTGTAGTGGCATGTACACCATGAAATTACATCATGACCAATAATTCGATTTGGAATATAGTGGATAATGTTTAGATATAGTTTTCCAAAGTCATATAGCTATAAAACCACACCCATAAATTGTCATAAACCAGCCAGGGTAGTCTAATAAGCTATATCATCTATGTAGAGGTTGTTGAATTGGTTTTCTAGTAGTCACAAAGACAGAATGAGAAAACCCAACTCTATTTTTTGGTATATTTGGTCCTTATGAAATTTATGGAGTGTATCAACACTCACAATCCAATCAAAAAACTAATCTTTAAAAAATGAAACACACAATATTTAAAACAATATAATGTTTATGGATATATTTATATATTCCAAGTAATAAACCTATGAAAATGTAATTGAATAATTTATTTTCAGATTAAAATTTTATTCAATTTCAGTTTAACATGATTTCCTAAAAAAATGTATTTAATTTTAAAAAATTAAATTAATTATTTATAAAAAATTATACAATTAAATTTGAATAATATTGAATAAAACTAAACACATTTATTTTATAAATTTATCATTCAAAATTTATGTGAATTTTTTATTATATATATATATATATTTCAATTCTATTTTTAAAAAATATTTTTTAACAAATAATATTTTATATTCAAATAGAAAAACATATTTAAAAACAGAACCACCAAATTTCATGTATTTTTTATCATTAAAGTTCAAAAGTGAGAAGAAATTTAATATTTCACAACAACCCAAAAAAGAGAGAAAACTTTTGTTTACCCATCATTTTTTACATGATAATGTAAATTTTTTTCTTTAAAATTCAAATTAATTTTTAATAACAAAATATATTTTCTTATCTTGCATAAATAGGAAATCTTGAATCTTAGTAAAAGTATCTATATTAGACTCATAGTGTAAATTTGACATGGGATGGGTCTTTTGGTGATGTCAAATAGATTTATTCGTATCCTAAGACATGATTTGTGGTTCAAATTAGATTTGTACATCCATAAGTTGGGTTGTTTCATGGTTATTTTTTTTGTTAGGCTTAAAATTAAAAACATAAAAATCATAAAATAAAATATAAGGATAATTTTGAATTTATAATGACTAGTTTAATCTATCTGTAATTTATAATCCCCCACACTCTGAGGATATCAAATAGAAAAAACATTACAACTATCAATTATAACATATAATTTATTAAATAAACAAATTAAAAAAACTATGAACTTTAAGAAATGATAGCATGGTGTTTTATTATCCACAATTATTCAGGTTCCCTCTAATTAATTGTGTTATATAGGTATCAATTGATCAATTAAACTGCTATATTTGAAACTTCCTCTTAGAAAGACATAAGTAGACCAATATAGGAAAACATTATTATAACTCTTTATAATATAGTATAGTTCGTTATTTTAGATAACCCATTTTTCTATAGTGTAAATATGAATGTACAATGTATATAAATACATTTAGTGCTTTAAAAGTTGACATATTAATTTAATACATACTATAATTTTTATTTATTTTGAGATATGTTTTTCTTCTTCAATATTAGTTTTCGATAATAATTTTCCAATTTTTAAATTTTTCAAGGTATAATAATTTATTTATTAAAATATAAAACCAAGAATTTCATTAGTAATAATATATAATCCAAAAATAGTGTCATTATCCATGGTAGGTACTTTAAGATCTACCTCCTAAGTCAGAATTCACATATTTTAGTTTATTACTGGCTTTAAATTAGGATATTTTAAAACCAACATACATATATTTACCAAAAAATAGATCCCCAAAGAATGGAGGACTATATAGTATAACTTGAGTTAACATTAATTTTTGTTGAATTCTATTAAAACCAAGAAACTTGGGGGTCATTTTTTTATGTTATATCATAGAATAAATAATTGTTTGGAGAATCATTATAAATTTAATATCTTATATATATATTTATATATTATTTTTAACATATATAAATCCTGGAAAAATTATCACTCATCACATTAGGAGAACAATTTGCAATTATATGGTATGAAAATTATAATATAAACCTATATTATTTTTGATTAATATCTTCTAGATAAATTTGTTTATGGTTTTGTATTGATACCCATATAATGGTAAAAATAAGACAAAATTTTCTTTTAAGACACATGTGGAATGAGTATATTTAATATATGACCCACTCTTTATTAATGGTAATAATGATAAAATTTAATGAAAAAAATTCTCAAATCAAGATTCATGTAATAATAAATGGTATGAACCATCCTATGAATTAAGATTCAAATTTGAAAATATCATTTTAATATACCTATCCTTTTTAATATGACAAAATATTTGTAATTTTCTAATAATATTTGAGAAGTTATTTTTATTTTGTATAATTTCAATTTATTTACCCTTATATTCATGTATATAACTAACATTTACCCCATTATCCACCACCTTCATACAATTATATTATATAATACCTTAAAATTGATTCAAATATTATTTCCTCTATGTTACTGTTTAATTTCCACATATATTAGAATCCCTAAATGAATTGTATGAGTCCTATAAATGTGTAAGGAAAATTATTTCTGATTCATCATAATCTAATTTATGATTTATATTAAATAAATAAAATATTAGTATTTTATTTTCATAAATTTTAATCCTATGATAGTTTAAATATAAAATTTATTATCATAATATGACATTTTATTATACAATTTTTCTACCAGAGACTTTTTTTCTTATATTTTAGTCAAATATTCACCAAATTGTAGTAGTAATGGACTCATACAAAACTTCACAAATAAAATTATCTCCTAGAGAGAATAATTAAATTTTCTACTATTTTTCAATAAAATTAAAAGATATATTAATATAGGATACTATACTCTATAATTTTTTTAAATAGTGTAGTGATTTTATTCTTAAAACCATTGAGGGAATCAATAGTTATTTTTCACTAAAAGTGATCAATTTTTTTTTCAAGTTTAAGATTTAATTCTCTAAAAAAATTTCCTATCTCATGTTTCATAAAACTAATCACTATTCTAAGAAATAATTTGATACATATTATCATGTGGTCTAGAACTTCTCATGAAACTACCTCTATAGTTAATATTTTTATAATCACTTTTAATAGAATAAACCATTCAATAGCTCAAATTCCACTTCTTAGGTAAATCCTCCTTGCCATGTGAATCCTCTGAAAACTATGCATCCCATACCGCATTAAGAGAATTGAAACCAATGAATTTCGTAACATCCCATAATCTAAATCTATATCATGTGGGCAAATTAGGTATATTATGGGGCCTCGATCATACTTACCTATATTCCCTAGGCCGTTGAATAGTAGCGGGTGTGTGAGGAGTATAATGGGGAGAATATACACATAATATAGAGTTAAAATAAAATAGGTTGAATTGATTCATAAATTCAAACTAAATAGAGGAAAATTAAATAAAACATCTGACACAAATAAAATCAAAAGTCCCCAATACCAAACCTCAGGTTGGTCCAATATCCAAACTCCATCCCATCTAACAATAAATAATATGCAATAAGGACCATTTCCCATGTCCAACCCTCTATCTATGTAATCCTACCAGGTATAAAATGTTGTCCTAAATAGGGTGTGAGTAAAACTCATTAGGTAATTACACCATGTCTAAAAAATCCAGTCTTATAACAAGTGCATTAAATAAAGTGATAATAGGTGGATTAATTAATCAATTAATAAAACACATAAATCACCCTAGTTTGGAAATATGTCAATCTATCCCTGATCATGTAGCACAACCATTCCAACCAAAACCATGAACCATGTAATAATCACATAACAAGGAGAAAACCTCTATATAATTATTTCCACATCAAATGGGCCAAGCCCTCTATATATGTATTTCAGAATCACTATGTAAAACTCTATATATAAGCATTAGAGAATCCAACTGGTCCAATCCCCCTATATATTCTTTTCAACATCAAATTGGGACATCACCACAACATAAGCATTTCAGCTTCAAACTGTAACAAGCATTCTATATGAGTTTTTTTTGCATCAAGCATGACCAATCACACTATATAATCATTTCACAATCGAAATCTACATTTAATAATATCAAGGGTATAAAAAAAATATAATATACCTCAATAGATAATTTTTAAAATAACCATTCATATTTCAATTTCACTTCATTTCACATATCAATTTATCAATTGTGATATCAGTATCCCATAATCTATTAGAAAAGTAATTCTAAATCAATAAATCTTTTATAGTTCTATGTCATTCTAAAAACACTTTAATCCATTTTCCATTTCATTATCATTGAAGGGTTCTCCCACCTAATGGGTATCCTCATGAAAGGTCCCAAAAACGTAGAATCCAAAGTGGCCAAATATTAATTTATGCACACATCATGTCAGCAAAAATTTCAATACTGAACATAAATCTTATGAAACCAGACCATCAAGTTATGTTTAAACCCCCTACCTTTGTCTAGTGATTAAGCAATGATTCCAACCGGAATCACCAACAATGATTGAGGTGAGGAAGATCAAATAAAGGTACCAATATCACACAATAATGATATCAAGACATAAAAAACCTCAATCAATAAATTTACAATGAATAAACATATAAAAACAAGGAAGAAAATTAAACTTAAGGAAAATTACTCACTAGAGATTGATCAAATTAAATGAATGTCCATAATGGAATAAGAGGATCAATTTTTTTTGAAATTTATTTAATTCTATAAGGAGAGGGATTAATGTGGTGGAACGAAAATTAAAAGTGCAGGTCACAAATTTAAACTCAAAATCATGAGAATTACATCAAGTGTAACACTATTTCACATCATGTATTTATTATTTAGGAGTTACACTTAAATTCACATCAGGATTGTTTAATTAAGCCCAGCCCATATATTACACATCCAAAACAGGATTTTCAGAAAATTGTGACTGGTTATTTGCGACGAATTTTCATTGCAAAAATTCATTTGCAACGGGTGTCCATCACAAATAACCTATTGTGAAAGAGGGAATCACATATGTGATTATTTGTGGTGGTTCTTCAAAAAAACCCATTTTTGACACATATATGAAATCCGTCCCAAAACATTCGAAAAATATTATTTAAAATCATTTTGCAATAATTCTTCACAAAAAGTTATTTGCGACAGTTTAATAATCTGTCGCAAATAAAAAAATACAAAAAAATCAAATTTGAAATAATTAAAATTAATAAAAAATAAAAAATAAAATAAAATTAATTACAAATAAGAAATAATGAAATATTAATTAAAATATAAATTTAAATAAAATTATTTTACAAAAAATCAAATATTCATAAACATAATTATAATTATTAAAATTAACTAAAAAACCAAATATATTAAAAAATACTAAAAAAATTAGACAATTGAAAATATTTATGTATAATTACCAAACATCAAATTAATTGAAATATGTAAAAACGTAATTTTTATTTATAAATTTTTAAATATTTAAAAATTGTTGAAAAATATAAAAAAATTAAAACACACATAAAAGTAATACATCGTTTAAAATATAATATGTCTTTCATGCCAAATTACCAAAAAATCAAGAAATATTCATAAATTATGAACTAGAATCTCGTGGAGGAGGATCTTTTGAAAATATAGGGAGAGGAAACTCTTTACCGGCACTAGGCGCAAGTTGCATCATATAATCCATCATCTTCTCATCTCTCAGATGTTGTTTCTCAGGCTCCTCCTCTATCTCCTTCTGCATTTGTTGTATCAACTCATCATGAGCTCTCAACCTCTACTTATACTGTAAAATGAATGACAGCATTGATGAAAACACTCCACAAGCACCCTTTGTGCTCACCGATACCATCACAGAAGTACCATAATAACATGTTGGCATAATTTGAGAACCAATACCATCACTTGAATTTTCTCGACACCATGTGAGGTCTCTTATATCAAATCCCCTCCCCCGATAAAATCCAAAATTAGTAGTGAAATAATGTTTAACCTCACTTTTACTCTCCCATGGATGAGAATTCGCAGCCTCAAATGTTTCCTTTAAATATAATGACACATTAGAATAGAAAAAAAATAATATTCATGATATATTAAAACAAAATAACTAACCACAATATTGCTTTGTCATTCTTTTAAAAATTATCTTTTAATGGGATCAGTATGCATCTTCTTATAAACATCAAACAATATTATAGATGTGTCAATAATAGCTTATATATCATAACAAACATGTTGTTGTTAAAATATTTATATATTAATAAATAATATCACTTACCATATGTCGTCAATGTATACCAAATATACGACTCCCGTCCCTATGGGTGACATCTTCCCTTTATGGGATCTACCGTCCAACTGGTGATCTCCCCCTAAAATCCTATCCATGCCTGAAGGGGCATAACCCATCCCATACCTCAGTTGATATATAGTCAGGATGATAGTAGATGCAAGACTGATTGAAAACGATAGCACAAGCATTATCCATATCTCACTTTATGATATTTTGAAGAAAATGATGAATGCTCTCATGTATAAAATTATCCGATGCCTTTTGGATATGACCTATCTTGTTATCATAAATAGTAAAAAATAAATTCATCAAGACAATTAAAAAAATATGTTATAAATTAAATATATTTCAAAAAATCATATTTAATTTAACAAATTGCAATCCAATGGTCGAACATCTGGTCACAAATGGAAATGGGTACTAGGTCTCATGACACCCATGTTATAGAAAAATAATTTCACAGAATCACACTAACCTACCCAATGCCTAAATTTGAAGAAATGTGAAAATCGAATCAAATATATAATAATTAAATTATTATAAAAATTGATACACATAGTTCATATATATACATATCTTAAATAATTAAACATACCTCTATAAATGAGGATCAAAATCAATATATAGTCATCTCTATGGAATTTGATCTGGAGTTAGTAATCAAGCAAAACTGCACCCCCTCTATGTCGGCACACCAACATGAGGAGGTGGAGCTGAATCGGTCTCATCACCAGGAAGTCCACCATAAGTGAGATACTATAATAGATCATCAGGATCATATCCAAACATCTGAGACAAAAATTATTACTAGTAAAATATTGTTAATGTAGATATGAAATATAAAAAAATAATAAATTTCAGAATAATATAATGTTACTTGTAACAGATTATTAATAAGAATATAAAATTTTAAAAACTAATAAATATCATAATATGATAATTACGTATAACAAAGTACCTGAAAATAATACATCAATCATCATCTTCATAACCATTTTCATCGACATAAATTTCATCATCCTCATCTTCACCATTTTCAACTTCCAATTGACTGTCAGTTTTATCACCCCTTATTAATTCATCAACATTATGTATATCATCACCCCTTAACTAGGGGTTTCATAATCAATATTTACATCTTGTTGGGTATGATATATATTTTTGGGTGCTTCAGGAAAAATTTCAATATGTCACACTTTGACAGAAACATTTTCCTTTTCAATAAATTTATTTTCATGTGATTTAATTTTTATCACACTCCACCAATTCATCCAATCTCTCAAAACATCACAATAATTTACATAGAAAACCTGATTTTCTTGATGTTCCAACATAAATGGTATATTTTATTTAAAATATTGTTGTATTTAATGTCAAATAATCCACGTCATGGATGAAATCACAACCCCCAATCAGTATCAAACCAATGAAAATTAAACATTGTAACATAATTTGGTCCCAATTAACATAACCCAATTATTTCATCTAGTATATCATATAATTAAACTTTACTTTCTTTATGATTTTATCATTTCAGACAAAAACCATCAATAATTTATTTCTTTCGGTCACTATATATCTTTTTATGGAATCGATATCCATTAACCACATACCAATTATAAGATTTTACCAATTTTGATGAAGGGTTTTTTAGCACACATAATCGACATTAAATTTTAATTACATATTTTGTTTTCGTTAAAAAATATACATTATAAATAATATATATCATTGAAAAACATATTTATTACTCCATTGAATGAAACATGACTTACCAGTCTTTAAAACCAATATAAAAGAAATTCTGACCTTCTTCAAGAGCAATAGATGTAATTTTTATAAATTTTTTTCAAGATGTGTTTATCAAATAGTCTAAAAAATAGACAATGTAAATAATGATATCTTTTATAAATATTTAATGAAATAATAAAAAATAGTACTTAATGCACATATCATGTCATATCTTCACAATTTAATAGAACATATATATGATCTATGTGCAGTTCTTCATCATTAAGTCGTCAATCAAGATAACCACCAAAACTAAGATCGGGCCAATTAAAAATTGACAACTGATTGTCTATGACATCATTAATATTTCTCTAATTATGACCAATGTGATTTTGTATTGAAAGACATTATAATTGAAAATAATAAGAGCATAAATTTGAAATTTACTCCTACAAGTATACTTATACAATTGACCTTTAACTGATGCTTTTTCGTGAACTTTCTTCTATAATTTTTTCATAAATATCACAAATAGATACATCCACCAGAATTGTACTATTCATCCACATTTAGCTTCATATATAAAATGCAATATTAAAATTTCCATGAAATCAATGAATCTCTGTGAGAATATTTTCTCCAAATTACATAAAATTAAAACAATATCATTTTCCACAAAACTCAGTACAGTATAATCCAATGTTTCTACACAAATATCATGGAAATAAATATTATATTTCCATCAAAACATCCCAAATTAAAGAATTAAACCACCCTTCAAGTACAACATAATGTAATCTTTTAATTATGACCTGACAGTCATGAATTTTTTACCTGGTAATATGCCCATTTCCTATACAAAAAGATAGAATTAGATGAATAAACATCTGGTAACCTTGAATATATAATCCATTGGGAGAATAATAAATGGGTTTATTTACTAAGCGAGTTAGTTACATTTGGATTCATTACTTTGTGAGATCTTTCACCGACAAATAATTAATATTTAGGATGTCTAAAAATATATATTAGATCTACCCAGGGATTTACATTATCTTTGGTCTTACTAGGTGTGTCCAACACGGTATAAAACAGATTATAAAAAACATTTTTCTCAATATTCATTACATCTAACATGTGTCGAACCAAAAAATCAGACCAATACAGAACATACCAAAAATACTAGGCTAAATCCTATTTTGATCTCTCTCAAAACCATTTATCTTTTTCTCATTTATGGTTAGTTCAAAAGTAACATGAGTTAATGTAGAGAAAATAAATTTTAACTGATCACCAAAGAGCACTGCTAGAGGTGCATTTGTTTCGATTTGACCTTTTGTAAAATTAATTTTCTTCCTTCGAAAAATGTAATCCATAAGAATAAATCTCACATAACTTTCAAAGTAACTATCCATTCTCCCATTAAGGTGAATAAATGCATTTTTTCTCTTCCATAGAGTATAGAAATGATTTTATATCATGTTTTCTCCATCTAAATAACATACCATACTCCAAAAATTCAATGATCATCCATATTAATGAAAATTTTAGTACAAAATTATGATCTGTGGTTATATAAAATATAGTCACACCATTGTTCCATAAAAAATTTAACTCATCAATTAGTGGTTTCGATTAAAAATAAATATACATCTTTGTATTAGCTGAAATTAACAATGTCAAATATATATATGGTTCCTTCCTCAACATATTAGGAGACAAGTTATAAGGTGTATTGAAAACATGACAACAAGAATGTTGACTATCATAAGCACAAAATAAAAAAAACGATCAGTAGAAAGGAATAGTTGTATGTTATGTGGTTCTGATGCAAAAGAATGATGTTTTTGATCAAATGTTTTCCATGAATCTCCATTGCGTGGAAGATTTAATCTTTTTTTGATTGGAATATTTTATTGATTACATGTTATTAATCTTTCTGTGTTGTGATACATAAAAAATAGTGTAAATAAGGTGTGATTGGAAAATATATCAATGGTTTCATAGAAACCATGGAAATTCATTATTTTGCCTATTTATACATTGATTCTTCACATGTTGGACAACAAATTAAGATTCATAATCACCAATATATAATATATAATAATTTGAATGTGCATAGATCATCTGATAAAAAAGACCCAAATTATAAAACAACATTTTACTTTCATAGAAACATACAGGTAATGTATTTCTATCAGGAAACAATGACTTAACCAAAGATAAAATATAATAGAAACAACTATTATAAATTCCAAGATATGATTTAATATCCATTAATTTTTTGACAGATTCATGTTTTTTCATCGGGATTCCTGGATATATGGCCTTCCCAGCGGATTTGAAAAAGGTTTAAAACCGAGAAGGTTTTGATTTCGGATTTGGAATATCATTATGAGTTATTGTTTCAGGAATAGATGGACCAACATCCTCATGTAATAAATTTTGGAATGATGAATCTGGAACCAAAAAATTGGAATTTTCTTCTGAACTATTTTCACCATGTTGATTCCAAATAATATAATCTTTTGGAAAACTAGAATTCAATAGATGATGTCTAATATTGTCAAATGTTTTAAATGTCTTAAGATCACATTTCTAACATGGACATTTAATTGATCCTTCAGAAAAAAAACTGAATTTTACGATGAAAATGATATAAAGGCTTTAACGCCTTCAATATAGACTATATTTAAACCATATCCATTTAGATTTTTGAGATTTTTTATCCAATCGTGATCATGTAATAGATACTCATGTCTACTTCCTCAGTCTATAATTATCTAAAAACAATTATCACAGATCATTTTGAATAATTAGAAATTATTATTTAATTAAAAACATTGAAATAATCTATGGAAAATGATCAAAGTGGGGCACTGGGTTAGCACTGGATTACATAGCCTGTAGAGGCTCATCAAAGATAAAATAATAATTTTAAATTTATTATATTTTACAAACACCATTTTATGAAAATAATATAATATTTCTCAAACATTGTCTCATATGAGAAATCCTCAAACACCATTAGGATTGAGATGTGGGTTTTATCTTGGAGGTGACATTACATATGTGTGCGTTTGGTGTTTAATTACATTGCACGTGAGAGTAATTCATTTATTATTTTTATTACATTTTTTTATATAAATGTAAAATATCTTACAAAAATGTATTGTATGAAAAATTTGAGACCACCATTGGGTCCAGTATGTGGGGTGTACCAAATGAGTGAATGAACATTTGAATTTATAATAATATTAGTTATATTTTACAATTACTCATATTTTTTCTTTTCTGAAATTTGTAAAAAAAATTCAATTTCCTAATATTTTCAAATTAGTATAAATATTTTATTATATTAAATAATATTAAATATGTGTTAATAATAATGAAAAATTAATTATTTTTTATTATATATTCTGTATTGATTATTATTAATGTAATTTTTTATTTATTGTAAACATTTTTTACTAATATATATTTTTTATATTTTTTAAAAATATTATTATGATTTTATAATCATTGGGAACATTGAAATTTTATTAATAATAATGTCTCATTGATTGTTAAATGTTATAAATTATTTAAATTAATACTATAGTTTTATTCATTAATATTTTTTTCAAAATTCTTAATAAGACTTCTAATTGCTTTATTTTTTAAAACATTATTTCTGAAAACTATCCCAATTATTATTTACAATGTTTTTAATAAACATTAAATATTTTATTTCTTTATTTTTTTCTTTAAACAATTTTTTAACGTTTTTAATATAAAAAATTCTTCTAAAAACATTTAGTTAAAATGTTTACTTTAAATGAATTTTCTCATTGTTCATAAGAATGACTTATCTCTATTTATTTCTTATATTATATATATATATAACACATAATAAAATATATTTACATCAAATTATTTATTACATGTTTTTTCAAACAAACTAAAATACCAAATAAATATACATACATACATGCACATATACACAAATTATCATATATTTCTTCATTTCTTCAAATTATTAATAATATTTTGTAATAAACAATAATATTTACTATTTATTATTATCATTAATTAAATAATTATTTATATATATTTATATTAAATGACTTCATAATTAGTATAAATATGCCCAAAAAATATTCCAATTTTTGAAACCAATATACATAATAAATTTATATATACATAGATATAATCATACATAAATATTTAATATTTGTTAACAATATTGACTTATTAATTTTAAATTACTGTAAATTATGTAATTATTTTTATTAATTGTTTAAATTATTTTTAAATATTAAAAATTTATTTTATATATGTATATCACTATTTCACTTGTAATTTAGATACATATAATATATTCTATCTTTTTTTCAATAAGTATACATATAATATATATATATATTGAAACATACATGTATTTATAAAATGATTATACATATATATTAAGATATTAATATATATATATATATATATTACATGATTTCATAATCAAATATATTTTTACATGTTTTTTTAAACAAAAATATATATCATATATATATATATGAAAAATATTATATGTTTTTTGTCTTTATATATATTAATGTCTGTAAATATTTATAAAAAAAATCACATATTTTTTACAAATTATATATATAAATTCACATATTAATATACGTAAATGTATATATATATATACACAAAAAACCATACAAATTTTTTAAAATGTTTATATACGTATGTTTGTAAATATATATATATATATATCACAAACTTCAAAGTTTTTCTAAAACCACATTTATATATATATATATATATATATATATATTAACATTTTAATATACATACAGGTATGTATAAGTATATATATACTAAAAACATTACACACAGTTTTTAATAATATATATATATTTATATATATATTAAAAAATTACACGTTTTTCAAAACGTATATAGATATATAGTCAAAATGTACTATTTACATATATTTAAATTAAAAAAAACTTAATTAATCTGAATGTTTTATTTATAATTATTAATATTAAAATATTTAATAATTAATAAAAATAAATCAAATATTTATTGGCAATTTCTAAAAATAGATTTACATATCAAATTTATATATACATATATACAAATATACATACAGACATATATGTATGTATATATATATATATATATCAAAAACAAAAAAAATGAAACTCTTATATATTTAGATATAAACATACAAATACCATAATAAATAAAAAAATATTAATATTGTCATGACCCATCCGCCAGGGCCCGTGTCGTGACTATCCCAAGCCCGCGTTTCATTGGTTAAGGGTTGGTGACTAGCACCGAAAAGGCGTATCCCAAAAATGTGAAGGCATTGGATTTAAACCTACACACACACACACACACTAGGTACACAAAATAAGTAAAGCATGTATTAAAACTATGGAAGTAAAAGTGATAACCGAATGTAAAGGGGCCAACATACAAGCCCAACTGAAAGAGATAATACAACAGAAATAGAAAACTACTCCTGAGATCATCCTCCAAGGATCCTACCTGAAGGGTAGGTAGATATCATCACCGCAACTATCTGCGTCAATCGGTCACCTCTGTGCACCATCTAGTACTGGCTCCCGAATCTCAGTCAACATGTCCACAGTCAGCACAACACACAACATGGTTTGAGTGAAGCCCATGCAGGGGTGAGTATAAAAATACCTACTATGGGCCACGAGACTCCCAAAGGTCTCCAAGAATTCCACAATGGAAAAACCCAAAATCATGATCTCAATTAAAAAGAACAATGAAATACTTTGATCAAACCAGGTATACAACATAAAGAAAATTAATAAATATGACTCGTTATAAATCTAGATCAACTTATTTTGTTGAGAGGATTTTGTTGCAAGACTAAACAAGGTCGCTAAGTGCGGACCTATAGAGGATATCTAGGTGAATACCCATAGAGGATCACTATATGTAGACCCAGAGAGTATCTCTAGGTGATATCCCATAGAGGGTCACTAGGTGCGGACCCACATAGGATCTCTACATGCTAACCAACAGAGGATCGCTAGGTGCCGACCCACAGAGGAACCCTAGGTGCAGACCCACAGAGGATCGCTAGGTGCTGACCCACAGAGAACTGCTAGGTGCTAAACCACAGTAGATCGTTAGGTGCGAACCCATATTGGATAATTTCGTGCTGGACTAGAGATGATCCCAACATGATGACCCATAGAGGATAACTAGAAGCTGACCAACAAATGATCGCTATTTATTCTTCAAGTCACAACCTGCCACTATATTCCCACACATAGTACACTTGATTCTATTGAATCCAATCCAAAAGGAATTAAACATATCTCAACCGCCTCTATGTCTCATGAATAGGTATCTTGGTGAACCACCATGTCATAAGGGTTCCAATGCAACTGACAGTGCATCAATCTGATGCTCGTTCTGTATGTTATAGGCATTTTAGTGCTAAGAGCCCGGTTGGATTTGTGTCCCATCCAACCTGGTCATTCTTCAACTTTCTCCAAAACACAAGTGGAGTATCTCAAAAGGACTGAATCATCCTAAGGGATCTAGGACAATTGAAGGTTTTTCAAAAGAATGTCTGATTTATGATTTATTGGTGCTTGGGATTGACCTGCGGTCCAAGTCCGCCTTTGTCGTGACCGGAGCTACGACACTTCCTTATGCGGTATACTTTTGGCCGTCTCCATTTCCAACAAGGTTCACCATTCAATATCAACACAATCAGCATTATCTGGCCACCCCCAATCATTCGTGGTGCATTTGTGCGCCGCCACCTCTTCCCAGACAGAAAGAGCCGGCAGCCGCCTCCTCAGGTTGCTTGCCCGACGGGGCTTCTGTGGGCCTTTGGTGAAGCTCCAGAGGTCCGTTTTATTTTCCGAATGTGCTTATGGGTCTCTTGGTACACTACCATCACCGCTTAGCTCCAAGTTTCATCTTTCCATTGTATTGGTTGGTCTCCCATGAAGAATGAAATCATTAATGATATCGGCAGAGGGTCTGAGTCTTGTTTGGTTCGGCCCACACCCTCTTCATTAGTATAATAATATAGGAAGTATTATTTAATCATAAAAACTACCATAAAGTAACACCACATTATCCTACCACATTAAAGAACGAAACATGGATCAACCCATTGGATGGTTGATCATGGTTCTTCATGATATTCATGGATGTTGAAAAGGGTGGAATTAAGCACATAACCCCTACCTAGAAATGGTGGAAGACGCTGCAGATATGGGAGAAGAACCTTCATTCGTTGGTTCTCATCATCACCCTTCATTTTCTGGTTCGAATCTTTCAGCTTTCATCGAAGATCCATTCAATGTTGGTGGAAGACTTCATGGGCATTTCGTCAAAGTTTCCTCTCATGAGTCACCAAAATTAATTCCCATGATTTTTTTAAATAGAGATTTATCTCTCATGTTGTGTTTAACATTATGATTCATTAATAAACCAAAATTAATGAGTAAATTAAAAAAATCATTGTCATTAAAAAACCAAAGAAATAAGAGGTTTAAGACTTAGGAAATCTCTCATTTAATGTTTGATGTTGCACTACGGTCCCTCCACAGTCGCTCAACAGTTACAAGGAAACAATAAAATAACTTTGGAGTTATTTAATTATTATTTTTGTAAGGTCCTAAAATTAAATTTTCCATCTGACCCTTGTCAGTCTATGTTAAGCTACCCTTATGTGAATCTTGGTGCTGTGTATCCAATGGTGCCCTCATATTTTTAATCCAACCAACAGTTTAAATGATAAAAATAGTTGCTCGCACGTTTACTGAAAGTAGCTTAAAAAGTTAAAATAATTATTAGCAGTCACCCTGGGCCCAAGTCGGTCAAGGATAGGATATTCCTAAGGAGAACATGCCCTCACAAGCTCAAGGGTACTCTCGGATTTCCAATCTGAGTTACCGTTTTTTAATTATTTAATGAATTTAATAATAAAATAATTGTGAATTAATCATTTTATTTATGGTCAAAAACTAACATCCACTATTTGCCCATGCTGGCCAGTACTAGGATCTCTCTAAGGAAATCATTTCCTCAAGAGGTAAATGGTTGTCTCGTATTTTTAATTCAAGTCACCTTTAGTAATTTATAACCCTTTGAAAAATAAAATAATTTAATTTAAATATTTTATTTAGGGTTATGCTATTTTCAGGTTTTCTCACCGGAGGCCTGTACTGACTAAACTTAAGTCGCGCCCAGGGTAAACCCACCATCTTGAACGCAATAGTGCCCTCATATTTCTGATCTGGGCACCTGTTTAAAAGTTATTCCACTAATTCATGAAAACTTCTCACACACCTTATTTAAAGCTTAACATTTTTAATGGATCATTCCTTGCACTCAGGGCCTTAGCATCACGTGTCGTCAATTTTCATAGTCTCTAAATATGTCCATATAAATAAAAAAATTATATGACATTTTGGGGTCTTTAAAAATATAGTTATATACACAAACATATTTCAAAATTAACATGGTAAAAAAACAAACATATATATATATATACAAAAATATAAACACACCACACTTATAAATCTCAAATTTTAAAAATTAGTAGATCACCTAAAATTCAATTAAAATAAATTACATGAAATAGATTAAAATCAAAATAGGGATTAATAAAATTGCGTCAGTCCTAATTATCAAATAAAACTAGAAAATAAGATAAATTTTTAAACCTAGGGTTCAACCAAACCATAATATTTTATATTGAACCATAATACAGAAAAAAGTAACCCGATTAAAATCTAAATAATGATTAATACAATTGCGTCTGTCCTAAATAACAAATAAATCAAGAAAATTTGATAAAATTATAAACCAAAGGGTTTTACCAAATTTATATATTTATCATTGAACCAAAATACAAAAAAAATGAACCAGATTAAAATCAAAATAGAGATTAATAAAATTACATCAATCATAAATATCAAATAAATCATGCAATTCAAATAAATTTATAAATTTATGGTTTACCAAACAACTATATTTAACATTGAACCCAAATATGGAAAAAAAATAATCGAAAAATAAGTGGAATCTTTACCTTGTTGATCTTATCTGAAATCAGAAAAAAATCGGGAAGAACTGAGCGTCATAGAGATGTAACGAATCGGGTGGCCTGGTAGTGTGCAGAGTTGTGTTTGGGAGAGGGAGGAGAAAGGAGAGGAGGATGAAATTAGAATACAATGGGTGAGAAATGGAATGGTTTTTTCATGGCCATAAATTTGAGATAGAATTAATGTCATCAAAAATAGTACAACACAAACTAATTTCTATCACAAATAATACATAGTCGATGGGGATTTTCGAAGGATTTCATTATCCATCGAAAATGCGCTCACAATTACTTTTTTGTGTAGGGTGATAGGAATTCCCTCCAAAACTATTTGCGATAGATTATATATTTCATCCTAATAAATCATTTTTGAAATGTATTTAATATTTTGTCGCAAATAATAACATGATATACACTCTTTGCTATGGGTCATTTACCCGTCGCAAATAACCGAATTTGCTGTAGTGGTCTTGTAATGTGGGTTCACAGTATGTAACCAGTTCACTCTATGGACTAGTTCTGGACCCATACTCATTTCCTGGAATCTACCTAGTGTTAGTTACAAATCATGTAACTCATTTAGATGTCTTTTAAATTCCCTAAAGACATCTTTAATCCCAGCTTCTGCAAAGGCACTAAAACCCCCCTATGAATTCATCCAATCTCATGGAAAACCCTCATAATCCCATTTGACAGTTTCATTCATGAACTCAATTAAATTTTAAAAACACAATTACATAATATTTTGATCATTTTCCCCAAAAAAGGTTCCCCATATAAAAATCAAATATTTGCGATGGGCTATTTGCGTGGGGAAGGGGGTCGTCGCAAATAGGTCTTCGGGAGAGACTATTTGCGATGAGACCCAATTCTAGTTACCAAATGATTGGTGCAGGTTGCACGACCAACTATGAGAAGCGATTTGTGATGGGTTTTTATACTTGTTTTAATGTCTTGGTGCTGTTTTTGTTATTTCAAATGTGGTTTATCTCCTGCCACTAATAAAATATCGGTGGGTGGGTATTTGCAATGGGACCCGTTGCAAATACCCTTTCGACCACTACCACTAATTAATAGAGTGGTAAGTATTTCTGACAGTATTCGTCACAAATATTACGTTTTGCGATGGGTCTCCCATTAGAAAAACTGTAAACTATATATACCTCAATCCAATTTTTCTCATTTCAGTCCTTTATCGACCGCTCTATACCTCTCTACTCACATTTTCCATCTAAAAATTTCTCAAATTTAAGATTTTACTTGGGATCATTATTCAAGTCTTAAATCCTATGAAAACATTTGTTTTAAGGTATTCATCTTTTTTTTAGTTTACTCGTTTTAATTTATATTAGTTATAATTATTTCTAATTAGCATCAATTAAAACATATTTGAACTAGATTGTTTAATTTTGCAATATTTATTATTAAAAA
Organism: Viscum album; assembly: GCA_963277665.1. NCBI lineage: Eukaryota > Viridiplantae > Streptophyta > Magnoliopsida > Santalales > Viscaceae > Viscum > Viscum album. The sequence continues at coordinate 742,293,274 of OY728155.1, read as the reverse complement.
TAATTGTGTAGAATTAGGATTAATTAGTATTGATTGATAGTTATTATATTAATTATTATTAATTAGTAGCCATTAGAATTAATTAGAAATGGTATTAATAATTATTAACAATTAGTCACAATTAGTAATAATTAGAGATAATTAATAATAATTGAAGATAATAATTAATACTTAGTGATAATTAAAAATAATTATTAATAATTAGTGTTTACTATTAGAAATTAGTAATAATTAGTTTAAATAAGTAATAATTAACGATAATTAAAAAAAAATTCTGATTATTAGTTATAATTAGTATTAAATTATATTATTTAGTCATAATTAGTAATAAATATGAATAAGTAGTTATAATTAGAAATAAAAATACATAATTTATAATTATTAAAAATAATTAGTAATAATTAGAAATAATTTTTAATAATATGTAATATTTAGTTAATAATTATTAATAATTACTAATAATTTGTTTATTATTATTAATAATTAGAATAAATTTGTAATAATTAATAATAAATTGCAATAATTAAAAATAATTTGTAATGATTATAATAATTAATAGTAAAGAGTAGTAATAAATATTAATAAATAGTATTAAAGTGTAATAAAGAGTAATAAATAGTGATAATTTGTAATAACTATTACTCGCCCATGCATTCACACAAAATTATCAATCAATTAATATATTCAATAAGAAAATATTGGGTTTCAATGTAAAAATGGACATTAATATTGAATTTATTTGAATCACATAAATATGGTACATAATATTGGAATACATGTTGAAAACCTATTGAGATATAATGAATATAGTAGAAAAAACTAAAGAAAACATTAAATTTTTGAGAATTTAATTTTATAATGAATAATTGAATAAATTCAATGAAATTACATTTCAAATAGCATGCACAAAAACATTGGATCTTGTAGTGAAATAAAAAGCGATGACAAAAATATTGATGTTGAAATTTATAGAAGTTTATCAATCGTTAACACAAGAATTAAAAGTGGCAACACACTTAATTGATAACATGGTGGATGATATTAACATGTTCATTGATATTTGTATACCTGAATTTTTGTTACTTTGTGAAACCAAAAATAATATTTAATGCTTATATACCAAAAAACTGACTCCTCACTTAAAAAACCAATTTACATAGTTGACACAGACCTTAAAAAACTTAAACAAAAAACATGGTGATTTTTCATCATTATAAATGAAGTAGTCAGCGAATGAAACACCTTTGCATCCCCCTACACAACCATTGAGTCTCTTCATGAGCTAACATTAAATTCTCTATCAACTCCCTAATCTTCTCATATGATCTAATATGGGATGCCAAGTCATCAATAGACCTAAAAGGAATAGAAAATACAAAATAAGTGTTCCTTTAAACAAAATAAATATGATAGATGGAATCATGTGGTGTCATATAAAGGAAAAAAACTAATGAAATGTTTTTAGGATAACTTCTTTAATTCATGAACATGCAAGATTATTAATATACCTACCACTCATGGTTTGATTTTAGAGAATAGGGTTGTAACCATTTTTTTGGGTAAAATTTTAATAGTAGAAACCATTAAAGGTGTTAACTTGTAGTCACATAAAATAAAATACATAGGGAAACTTTTCAATAGGAAACAAATTTGTTATAAAAATAAAAAACACTCGAACAGAAAAAAATGGATCAGGGGTACCATATATTATGTACATGATCCCAAGAAAATCCATTTTAATGTGGATAGGTATTACTATTTTTTCTTCATTCACCTTATGGATGAAGAAAAATGATGTTTCAAATAAGAACATTTCATGAGCCTAATATTGCAATGATTTTTCTCCATAATTTTTTTTATTTGGGTTCAGTTTTCTGCAAAGAGATCAATTTATAGTTTGAGAAGAAACAAAAAATTACTTCATCGTTCCTACTAAAATACTCGTACAACCTAAAATGTCTAGTGTTACTGAATTTTGATTTTACCTCTTGGATGTTTTAACCATTTCACCACACATTCTCCATGATATTGACATTTACCTGCAATCATATGGTCAAGAAATTGAGAACAGAATGGTCAATAAATTCAAATAGTATAATTTCTTCCACTTGACTTTTTTTTATTATAAACATAGGGTTTTAAAAATTGTTTGGTGAAACTTTTTCGTAGTATAACCCATTGTAGGTGATAACCAATAGTCACAAAAAATGAAAAAACATACGAAACAATTCAAATATGAAACATATGTTTTATCAAAATCAAAATTCTTGGAACACTAAAAATGGTATTCGGGGATTTTTCTTGTATGCACATGACCCAAAGAACTCCATTTTTTATTGTCCTATGATTCCTCTTATTTTTATCCATTAATCTCAGAGATGAAATAATTATGATTCGGGGTTTGAATTTGTATATGTTACAAAAAAAATCAAACCTAAATATGTATATACATGATACATATAAGATACAAAAATCCAATGAAATTCGGATCACTAATATTTCATTATGGTTTAATGCATTTCCTGGTTATACTATTTTTTTAAAATATTCGAAATGTATGAAACCATAAATTTGTTAATATGAATCACACATACATCAAGGGAATTATATGTGGTCTATTTATTCTAAAAAAACACACACACACACAGATATATATATATATATTATACTATTTTTATTTTTTGGTGTGTTTATAATTTTCATACCATAACCATGTGATTCATAATTCCATATAATGTTAAAATCATATTTTAGACCACTTTTTGTGCCCAATAATTTAATTATTGAAGAATTATTTTATTCCTACAACAAAAACTCATACAAGATTATGGAATGTAAATTTATATTATTTTATTTACAACATAGTAATACCAAATCAATAGTTTTATAATAAAACAATCAAGATTCATTACTACCTTTCTATTTAACTGAAAAATGGAATACACATATTTTGGTAAACAACTAATTAAAAACAAATAAGAAAATTATTATAATTGTTAACATGTAGTATTACCATTCTAATTTAGCTAAAAAATTAAGTCAATTTTTTAGTCTTCATGTTTATGTGTAAATTCTTTCCAGTGTGCAGTTCGGTGGCATGGATTGTCGTGGCCACTGTGTCTCGAGACAATTAGAGATTATGTTTCATCACAACCACACTATTAAAATCAGATGATAGTTTTCTCTATATGGAGAATATAGTTATAAGTTTAAATAGAAAACATTTTTGACAAATAAAATAATAGAATTTGACATTAATATGAACCAGTATATTTAAATCATGAAATAAATATTAACCTTCCGATTTCAATTCTGAAATAAATATAAACCTCTATATATCAATTCTGAACCTTCATATTTTAGTTATGAAATAACTATGAACCTGTATATTTCAATGCTGAATACACATAAGTTATAAAAAACTATAACAACATTAAAATGTATACAGATGAAAGTAATATGAACCTTCATATTTCAATTCTGAAATAAATATGATCCTACATATTTCAATTCTAAACCTGCATAATTAAATTTTGAAATAAATATGAGCCTACATATTTCAATTATAAATAAATATAAGTTACAAAAATAATATTCAAACATTAATATATAAAAACATGATATATATGATATATAAAATAATATTAAAAAATGCATATGAAACAAAATTAACCTTCATGTGCAGGTACACTTTACCCATATTTATCGCATTTTTTTTAATACACCTCCTATAGAAACAATTATAATGCTCATTAATATATATCAATGAAATAGTGGAATAGAAAGTGTATAGTAGTAAAAAAAATTAGAATATGGGGAAAGAGTATTACTGAAAATTATATTAATTAGGTACTCTGTATAATATATCTGCCACAAAAACTAATGTAATGTCGGTTACTAAAACTCAGGAAGTAAGAGTTATCTGTCTTCCCTAATAATGGACACACCTAAAACCACTAATAGAATATAAAACAACATAATAAATAACAATAAACATATATGTTATAGTTATGGTATGGATTGATAATTGAGATGATAATAGACCACGATATTGTAATGGCTCATGGAGGCCAAATAAAAAGAAATATGATGTTGTCTTTGACCAATAATGTAACAAATACATTAAAAGGATAAGAGTCTCAGCAATGAATTCATAGCTAACTATAGAGCCATAAAACATTCCCAAATATGAACAGCATGGTTAAATACATAAAATCTCAAACAAATAAGTAAATTAGATGAGATTATATACAAAGAAGACTAGTATTACCAGGTACCAGCATCAATAGAACCATCACATTACCATTCAAAAACATGCTCTTATTTGTGAACCCATTTCCTAATGAACAAAAGAATCAAAAAATCATGTATACATTTATACATAAAACCAGGATGAAGAGAGGCGGAGGCTATCTGAATCATCAGGGAGAAGCTCGAATACATTTCATAGTGGTTTATTTTGAAAAAGAAATTGATCATCTAAGAAATGAATCATGAAGGATGATGACAAAAAATCCAAATTTTTACAAATTATTTTATTTCCTATGTTACCAGGGTTTCATATCACTGAAGGTAACATTTATGATGATGAATATGGTATTGAAAAATCCTGAATCCATCATTGTTATTGGGGGTATGTCTCTATGGAGGACATGAACTTAGATTCATTTGAAGAAATAGACCCTGAATCACATAACACAGTTTAAATTCTTGATTTCACTTGAGATTGATGAAGATGCTCAAAAAACTGAATCTCTACCATAGGATACTGTAATGGCTCTAGGAGGCTAAAAAAATAAAATATGATATTGTCTTCAATCAATAATGAAACGAATACATTAAAAGGATAAGAGTTTCATCCATGAATTCACAGCTAAATGGAGAGCCATCGAACTTTCCCAAACATGAATAGAATGGTTAAATCCATAATAGATCAAAAAAATAGCATATTGGATGAGCTTACATATAAATAAGTCTATTATTACCAGGTACCAACATCAATAGAATGATCATATTATCATCCAGAAACATGATTTTCTTTTATGAACTCATTTCATAATGAACAAACGAATCAAAAAATAATATAAGAATTTATACACAAAACCAAAATTAAGAGCAATAGAGGTTAGCTGAATATTATATGAAAATCATAAAAATTGTTAATGGTGGTCTCTTTTGAATGATAAATTGACCTTCTATGCAATAAATCGTGAAGGATAATGAAAAAATAAGCCAATGTTATGTAAATGTTTTTATTTCATATGTAACCAGAGTTGTATATCACTGAATTTTCCTTTTATGATGATGATGGTGGTGTTGAAAAATCTTGAATCTAGTATTGTTCAAGGGGGTATGCCTTTATGGAGAACATGAACCTAGATTCATTTGAAGAGGAAGGCCATGAATCATGCAACATAGTTTAAATTCTCCGTTTCACCCGAGATTGATGAAGATGCTCAAATAATTGAATCACAAGCACATGAGATGGGATCTGGAGACCATTATTTGTCCCTTGATGATGTTATCCAAACAAAAACCTATAATGAATGAAATATGAGGAAAATTTCAAGGGTAGTTGAGGAAGTAGAGAGATCCAATAAATGGGTTACTAATTGAGGCTGTTATATAATGCAGAGCTCCTTGACGCCCGATTGCATACTCTGACAACCTATCTTTTGAATGAATCGTGACTCGATTACAATAGCATTGTATTAATGAATATTGAAATCCACTATGTTTTATGGTCACCACAATTTAATCAGAGGAGTAGGAGGATCCGGATGTGATCGATCCGAAGATGGGGGAGATCAGACTGACATGAAGAAGGAAAAGGAGACAGATCAGGCTGATGTGTAGAAGGAGAAGAAGGTGGCAGGGAAGTCAAACATAGTGATGATAGTTGAGGAGGAAGAGTTATCCAAATACAGAAGTGGTAACGATAGATGAGAAGAGGTAAATTTCAAGGTGTAACCCTATGAGCATTAGGGGAAGTTGACCGCAAATGGGATGGAAGAGATGGAGGAACCGAAACCCTAATAGGGGGCGTTGAAACGAGGTAGCACTGTGAGATGGGTTTGGGGATGTAGGTAGATTAAAAGGGTTTGGGTTACGTGGAAACATGATAAGGTGACACATAAGTAGAAAGATGCGAACTTTAGTAAATATATAGATTAGTGAGAACTAGTAATACATAGTAATAAATAGTAATAAACAGTAATATATAGTAATAAATAGACATAATTAGGAATAATTAGGAACAATTCAGAATAATTAAGAATCATTAGGAATAATTAGGTATAATTAAGATTAATTAGCATAAATTAACAACAATTAGGGATAATTAGGAATAATTAGGAATAACATGGGAAATATAAATAAACAAAAATAAATAGTAATAAATAGTAATAAATAGTAATTAATAGTAATTAATATTAATAAATAGTACTTATTAGTAATAATTAGTAATATATAGTATTAATTAGTAATAATTATTAATAAATAAGAATAATTAGTAATAATTAGTAATAATTAGTTATAAACAGTAAGAATTAGAAAGAATTAGTAACAATTAGTAACAATTACAACAATTAGTAACAATTAATAACTATTAGAAACAATTTGTAAGAATTAGTAGAAATTTGTAATAATTATTAATAAATATACATAATTAATAACAATTAAGAATAATTTGAAATAGTTTGGAATAATTTGAAATAATTATCAATAATTAAGAACAATTAACAAAAATTTTAAATAATTAAAAATAATTAAAAATAATTAGAAATAATTAGAAATAAATCGACACAATTTTGGTGGAGTAACAATTACTAATAAATTGGAATAATTTTCAATATATTGGAAACATCCCTTTTTCCTAATATATATTTTTATTGAAACATTCTGTTACTGAAATCACTATGGAAAATCTATCCCGACATATGCATATCCATTTTCATATGCTTGAGAATAGAAATGTGGGCGGTGATTCCACCTTACACCACATTATTGTTCTTAAAAAATGGATATGTATACATGATTGGATATTTTTTATACTGATTTCAGTTGGTGGAATTTTTAAGAAGATGATTTGTTCGGGAAAAGAAGCTATTTTTCATGATGACTCATCTCATTTCAACTTTCTCCCACTAAAGTCCCCATTAAAAATCTACTCCGACATATGAATATCGATTTTTGTATGCACGATATTTGGGATAAGTGAGGAAAGGATTCCCAACTCTCTATTCTGATGAATACAAAAATAGATATTCTTACGTTAGAGTAGAATTTTCATAGCGATTTTAGTTAGAGGAGGTTGCAAGGAGATGAGCCGTCAGGAAAAAGTGATTTCACAAATTCACTAGAAAATTTCCCTCCCATAATTAGTATAAATTAGTTATAAATAATAATAATTTGATGTAATTAGTATAAATTAATATAACTTGATTTTGATTAGTATAAATTTTCATAAAAATAGAATAAATAACTATGAAATAATATAAATTATTATAAATTAAAAGAAAATTTTAATATAAGTTACTTTTTATTTTCGATAGTGTTTTCAACATATAAAATTATTAAAACAAAAATTATTTTTTTAGAGTAATATGGAACAATGAAGTTGAAATAAATTATTATAAGATGACCACACTTAGATAAATTAGCACAATAATCCATATATTTCTTGTTTAAATCCAATATATATTGTGGGTGTTGATGCTTTTTATCATTTTTATCTTCAAAACTAGAATTTGTTTCAGAAGGAACAATTATGTTTCCTTGAAACAAATGTACCATGAGGATGTATGAAACATTTGACAATTTTGGGGGTCATCTAATATGTTTTTTTTCTATTAAGATTATGTTTTTGGTATCAACATGGTGAATGAAATTCTATAAAAGTTACTAATAAATTGGTTTTGGATCCATCATGGTTTGAATATATAGTACATGATGTGGTAGGTCTGTATTTGGAACAAATAATATTCATGACGATATTGATTTAACAAATATGTTGGAACCTTCTCAAATTTTTGGGTTGTTGAGGACCACTGAGTATGACTTATATACTAGTTGAAAGATAAGAAATTTTGAAGCCGCTGAATAATTTATGGTTATTAAATTAGATAATAGAATGACAAAAAGCTCTTTCGATCAGATATTATCTTTGATTAAAACTCAGTTACCTGAAGTAAATTTGTTGCCTATAAATTTCAATGATAGAAAGAGGATGTTTCATAATATTGGTTCTGGTTGTCAAAATATTCATACATGTTAAAATAATTTCCTCTTATATTATGGTTAAAATGAGTCATTGGATAGTTTTCCCACATGTGGGAAATCGAGATTTAAAGAGGATCAACTATATAAGTGTCGATTGATTTCTGATAAATAGTTGAGATATTTCCCCTCTTACTCTCAAATGAAAACATTTATTTATGTCTCAGAACCTAGTGGCAATGATGTTAGAGAACAAAACAAATATTTCAAACCGTAAAATCTTAAATCACTTCTCTAATGGTGATTCATGGAAAATTTTTGACCAAGTGAATTCGTATTTTTTATTTAGAAACCTAAAACGTTCAATTGGGTATTTCTATTGATGGTTTCTATCCATTAGGCTCTTACGGTAGTCAACATTTATGTTGTCCTATCTTTATAACCCTGTACAATTTACATCCTTGGATTTTGTTGAAGTAGAAATATATATTTTTGACCTTATTAATTCTAGTAGATATGAAAATGAATATTGATGTTTTTTTGAAACCATTGATTGATAGTTTAATTTCATTATGGAATATGGTTTCAGTAGATATGATGTTAATGAGAAACAAAATGTCCTTTTTATAGATACATTGATTTTGAAAAAAAGTGACTTACCAACATGTGGAATTTTATCTAGTTGCAGTACACATTGTACAAAACAATTTCCTTACTATATGAGAGGCATCAAAGAGTTTATTCTTGTAAATGGAAAACCTTGTTTTGTCAGCTGCCATCGCAGATTCCATCCAAAAAATCATCATTTTCTTGACGAACAAATATCCATTCAGAAAAGGAAGAATAAAAAGAGATGGGACTCCAACAATGATCTAATGTTTATAGTTAAATTATATTGCCTCTTTATTTCCTCCCATCACTTTAGAAAAAACAATAAACCAACAAAAAATTGTTGTCTTTGAGAAATAAAATAATTAGATAAATTAGAGAATTTATTAGGATCTTCAATATTGGTCAGATTTGTTGGTGAGACCCAGGTTGGATTTCATGCATATTGAGAAGAACTATTTTTGAATTTTTTTCATACAATTTTTGATACACTAGGTAAGACTAAAGAAAATATAAAGGCAGGATTAGTTTTTTCCGAAATTTGTAGGTGACCGGAATATGAAATCATTGAGAATGTCATATAACAGAAGTTAATGAACCAAAAATTAGCCTTTAAATTGTCTAAATAAAATTTATTATTATTTTGTTAATGGATAAAGATTTGAGAATTCCAGATTGTAAGGGTTCTAATTTGGTTAGATGTCTCAAAAATGGTCATATTATTGGATTAAAAATTCGAGACTATAATGTTATAATGGAATAAGGTATTCCAATTGGATTAAGTGGTTCTTTTAATTCTATGATATAGGATGAGATAACAGACATATCATATTTTCTTGAGATATTTTTTTTGAGACGACATACTAGGATACACTAACCAGACTACAAGAAGATGATGTCTTAATTTTATGTAAGATGGAAAAAATATTTTCACTGGCTTTCATTGAATCAATGAAACATTTTATAATATATTTTCCACAACAATAAAAATGTGGAGGTCTAGTAAAGTTCTAATGGATGTACCCATTCAATATATGGATGCATAAATTAAAGAAGAAATAATGTAATAAAGCATTTGTAGAAGGTTCAATTGTAGTAGAGTATTTGCGTGGCGAAATTTATTTTTTCTGCTCTCATTATTTTCAATATGAATATCACTCAAAACACAAACACATGGGATGTAATGAGGTAAATTTATAAGATGAAATTTTTAGTGAATTATTATTTTTTAATCATCCCAAACATGGCTTCGATGGATTTCACGAATGATGGATTTGAAATGATGAACAACATAGAACACATACATATGTTCTGCACTATTGTAAATAAATGACACCATTTTTACTATGATTTCACTTATCAGTTATTCTATAGTATTTTTTTACAGAAAATTGAATTTATTTTATTTTCATGTTATATGATAATCATATGAAAAAACAACTTCCACAAATTACAACAGCTATTCTTCAATGACGTTCGAAAAATAATTTTTTCTACTTGTTTAAAAAAATGTATACAAATATTATTTATGGTTTAACATAAAAAAACAATTTATTACTTGTTTTATAGATAAATTTATTTAAAAACATAGGTATCAAAACATGCTGATAAAATTGATAATATGTTGTGGTTATTGAGTAACCCACCATTTAAAATGATTAAATCAAATAATGCATATGTGGTGTATTGTTTTTGATTTCATACACATGCCTATGGGGAATAAAAATCAATGAATAATGGTTTTTTTGATGGGATATCATCCTAGTGAAACTGAAGAGGACATTAACAGTATTCTGGAAGAATTTATTAAACTGTGTTATATGGGATAGAATTATATTGTGATTTTTAAATGTCAGTGGTTGGATACTAAGAGAGGCTTTAATGTTAATCTGGGCTATGTATTCGTTTATTTTAAATATAAAAGTCTTATCGTAGTAAATGAACCATTTTTATTGGCTAATAAAAAATCTATAATTTATTATCAAAATTATTGTCCAACATCAAGAGAGTAAGGTGATAGGTGTAGCATAATAAAAATAAAATATCAGGTAAACCAGTTAACTCAATGTCAATGTGGTTCTGCTGAAGTGAAAGAAATTTAAATTATTTAAAAGACAGATCCAAATATATATTTTTCATGATGAGACATGAATATAAATGATATCACCTAACAGTTAAGGGTTAATGTTGATGATGATGTTAATGATGTTACACAAGAATTTAAAATGAGAAGAGATGATGATACTGAAACATACATGGTAATTGATGATGCTGATGGGAAATATGATGTCATTGACATCGTAAGATATGAAGATAAGGATCCAAATAAATATTGGAATTGTAAAATAATGGTTATAATAATATATAATATGTATCTATATATAATATTTTTTTATCTATTTTCAAGCAATAGTCATTTCATGTTTAGGATAGAAGAGGATCTATTTCGTTCGTTGTAGGAGGCTGATCTACATTTGGACGAGTAGGATATTGGATCATATGACCCTCAGACTTTTGGCAGTTTAAGGAGAACTCGAAGGTGGTATGGTCTTTCCTGATTGATAATTTTGGACCCTATCCCAGAGTAACATCAACATCATGGATTTGATACACGCATGCAGAGTTATGTTTATCTGTATATTTTAGTTTTTTTAATTAATTTATTTATATAATAATTTTTTGGTTATTTTACCTTTTTTTCATAACTTTTTACATATATCTACTAGATTAGAGTGCACTATATTGTACAAATAGTATTCAAAAGCATGGGTCACATGAGATCAGGTTCCCATTGTTTTTTTGCACCACATTTTTAATCATTGGATGGTACATATATAAATATTTTTCTTAAAATTTATTTAATTAATAACTTTATTATATAATTTATTTGTAGGTTTAATGGTATTCCATCGATTAAGAGAATGTGTGATGCTATCTGGAAGGCATGGGAGGGGTTTATGTTTGATCATTTCCATCTGTTTTAGCACAATTTGAGTTCAAAAGAAAATAAAAAAAGCATGATTGTAAGACTTTACTAAATTTTTCCATGTCCATTGACATGATTACATTTCTTTTCTAGTTTGGTATGTATTTTGTTCACACTAGAAGGGTGATCATTTTTTGAGGTGATTATTGGTAGGTTGACAAAACCGGGGGAGACAAAAGGTGACATATCGAGCCGGTAGTTGTACATTCATTACGTATAAGAATCTTATGGTAAGTAAATTTTTTAAAAACTTTATATAACATTAAATATAAATTTTATATTTTATATTCATATAGGTTGTCAAAAATATCGATATAACAGAGTTCGATGTTTATAGGAGGATGTATAGTGATTCGGTCACTAGAAAGATTAGGGGTGATCGCCAATGTCATATTGTGGACAGTGTAATTTCTTTTTGAGTTATAAAATTAACTGCAAATAATATTTTAACTATTTTATTATTAAATTGAAATTTAATGATCTATATGAGGCCCTAAAGTCTCTGACATATACTGAGAGTTAGGCTGAGACAGCAGGCCAGACTAGTGACCACCGATTTGATGAGGCATCATGGATGCATGTGAGCAAATATGGATTTGAGAAAGGTCATGTTATAGGTATCAGATCTTAATTGACGCTTGTGAGTTAATATGGTACTGAAGCGATGTAATCGTCTATCTCGAGAAGAGATTCTGGAGATTCATCATTTTCTACTACACATTATCAGCAACAACTGAGATATTAGAGTAATCTTATAGAGAGTTTGTGTAGGGAGAAGGAAGAGCTTCATTGACATAACCAATAATAGTAGCAGTATGAGATTTGTCGATGGTTTTAGTAGTAGCACAAGCAAACAATATAGTACACGTGTCATCAGACTCATAGTTTAGGGATTGAGTTCCCTTCACCCTCTCATCCGACTCCTTCAGCACCTCTAGAAGACCCCCCAGTGATGTAAACCCCTCTAGAAGACACCCCAATGATATTTTTACATTTCATAATAAAACATTTGAATGTATTTTTGTTTTTTAATATTATATATTTACATTTTTATGTAGTCAATTTTTTTATTTCGTTTCGAATATTGTGTTTTTTTATTATTTATATTTTTTTTTATTTTATTAATTTATTATTTAATTAATTTTTTGATTATTTTCATTATTTTATTATATAATTATTATTTTATTAAAATTATTACCTAATATTAGATTATTATTATTATTAATTTGTAGTTATTATAATTTTTTCTATATTTTTCAAAATATTGAGATTTTTATTATTTTATATTTTTTAAATTTTTATCATTTTCAATATTCTTATTAATATTAATATTTTCATTACTAATGTATTATTATTATTATTATTATTACTATTATTATTATTATTATTTTCATTATTATTATTTATATTATTCGTATTATTAATATTATTTTATTAATATTATTTTGTTAATATTATTATTATTTTCTTATTTAAATTATTATTTTATTATTTGTAATATTATTTTGTTAAATTTTATTAAAATATTTTTTTATATTTTTTTAACGTATTTGCAACGGGCCTGTCACAAAAATTTATTTTTTAATTACCACGAGTTAAATATTTGCGATTGGTGAATTTTCCATCTTAAATATGGTTTTTTGTGATGTAATTTTCTATAATGGGTCATTTGTGACGAGCTCCCATTGCAGACGAACCCCCACAAATACCTAAGTTTTTAGTAGTGGTTCTCATTTACCAAATTATATTTGACCAATAGGGTTTAAGGACACAGGAATCCCCAAAAGCATGTTCAATAAAAAAACTCAATGAGGGACATAACTAGAAAATATGGGCTCTTACAACCTCCATACCATATAAAATCTCATCCTCGATTTATTTCAAGCATCACTGTGGGGTGTTAGTTTTCAATTCTTTCCATTGTGCTTGAATATCGGACTCCCTATCCTAAATCTCCTCCTGAATATGCTCATGATTCCACTGAACTCAAACCAGATATATAGTACTACCACAAATATGCTTCTCTCTACAATCCATAATCCATAATTGATTCTCTTCAAAGGATTCATTTTCACAAATATTGACATACTCAACATCTATCACATGAGAAGGGTCAGGATAATATCAAATAGGCTATGACCCATGAAAAAAATCATGAATTTCATTGTAGCAATGTGGATGGTCTAATTGGTATTCCACTAGACTGAACCTATCCACTATCTCAAACAACCCAAAAAACCTAGGTGCTAGCTTTCCTTGTTTACTGATATAATGATTCCCCAACCTAGGTGACACCTGAATGAAAACACGATGACCAACCTCAAACACTGGAGGTCATCTTCATTGTTCAACATAAGATTATTTTCGTTCTCTACATTATCACCAACTACTTTTTAATCAAAAAACCTACCCAGACATTTCGTTCATGAGACTAAGTACAAATTGAACTAACACCCCTACTTCTAACCAATAAAGAGGAAAGAAACATGCCTTTCTATACAATAACTAAAAATGTTCCATTTTTATTGATTCCTGGATGTTGTTATTATATGAAAACTCCTGGAGTTCTATATTCTTCTCCTACAACCATTGAAATAAAAAACATAGGCTCAACAAATATCATATAGAATCTAAATATTCCATTCAAATTGACCATTAGTTTGAGGATGATTGGATGTGATCAAAAGAACCCTTAATCCAAAATCTTTCTGAAGACCCTACTAGAACCAAGTAATGAAATTATGATCTCAATTAGAAATGATACTCCTCAGAACACCATGAAAAAGAACAATATTTCTCACATAGAGACTACCCATTTAATGAATAGTGAAGGTCTTCATAATAGGAAATAAGTGAGATAACTTCATCTATCGATCCATAATCACCCTTATGAAATCATGTTTTTGGGATGTCCTCGGAAATCCTATCTCAAAGTCTGTAACAACATAATCCCATTTCCACTAATGAATAGAAAGAGTCTAAAAAAGTCCATCTGGCCTATGATGCTTGTATATCAGCTACTCACACGTGAAACATCTTGTTATAAAGCCCCTTGCCAACTTCTTCATTCCTAATCACCAATATTATCTATAAGGATCATTATATATCGTTGTCCAACCAAGATGAATCACCCATATAGAATCATAAAAATCTCCCACTAGTTTTTTTCACATGCCTGTAGGAACCCATGACTTTTTTTAGAAAGATGAGCATGAAGCTCTAAAATTTATAAAACAAACATTACAAAATATGGAAAGAAGGAATTTTACATTTGTCCCTGGTAATAAGCGGGACCATGTCACTAGGAATGGTGTTGATGTGTATGTATCTCTCTTCTAACAACCCTTTGTTTTCAAGGCCATCCGCAATGTAGTTGGCCTCTAGAAAGGTATGTGCGATGAAGTACTTAAGGGAGGATATTTTGTCAATTTAATTTATTCATTTACCTGTCAGCTTCCACACCAATCTTCTTTGTCTGGTTCTAATGGCATGAACATGAGTGGCCGAGTCACACTCAAACCAAATGTTCTTCCAATGTCATTGTTAAGCGATATCCACTTCTCTATTGAGTGCCATGATTTCAGCTTCCAGAGGAGTGGTGTGCACACAAGGGCCATAATTGCATTCCACAACCTCCCCATGATGATTCTTAAAGATAACCCCATATTTGGATGGCCCAGGGTTACCCTTGGAAGCTCCATCCATGTTACATTTCAACCATCCATTAATGGGGGAAATCCACATCACCTCCTTCAGGCTCCTTGGTTTGGGGTAGCAACCCACGACCCTTAATCTTTTGAGAATCAAGAACTCTCTGACTGAGCTGTTACAATGCTCCTTAATCCTTGAGCTAGCATTTTGAGTGGCCACTAGGATGTTGTTAATTGCATTGGCTTCATTGAAACCTTCATGGTGATGAATAGTGTTGTTGATGGACTTCCATATTTCATAAATCAGTTCAGAACAAGACACCTACAACAGTGCATTAAGTTTTTTGGATTTCTGAACATTAAGTAGGCGCTAAATGTGCTGTATAGCTGAAGATGTGTTGGGGGATCCAGCTAGAAAATACTAAGTACAGCGTTCCATAGAGAAGAGGTTGAGTTTCAGAACAAGAACACGTGGTCGATGTCCTCTCTATGATGGCCACAAAGCACACACCTCGAGCATAAAGAAATCTATAGCTATTGAATGTTCACTTCCACTAGAATTTCGTTATTATAATGCCACCAGATAAGTGAAAATCTGGAGGTAAGCATCTAGTTTCTGTTCAGAGGACCAATCCAACTTACCTCACCTTTCTACAGGTAGTTGTAGAAGCTTTTAGAGTTAAGCATGCCAGCTTGGGAAGCGTCCAATGGAAGTATATCTTCCTGCTGGATAAAGTCATAGCAATCATTCATAGAGATTATTTCATATAGAATATCCTCTGTGTGTTGCATATGGTCTTTGATAGATAAGATGCAATCAATGGCCTGCTCTTCAGAGTTTATCCTGTCTATGAGAGGTGTTCTTGTCCAGTTGGTGGACCAGAATTTCATATTTGAATCTTCACTGACCACCCAGCGTGAGTGCCTCATGGTAGTGCTGAACACCGAACATAGACTAGTTCATATTGAGGAATCCATGTATCCATTCCTCCCATCGATGAGTCTTGAAAGAATGTGTCTCCTTTGAAAATCAAGAAAGGCTGAGTTGTTCTGAATAAGACTCCATATAAACTTTGCAAGGAAGGCCTGATTAAAACTGCTCAGATTCTTAATTCTCGGACCTCCTTGTTTGGTAGGCATGTAGCATGTGTCCCATTTAGCTATGATGAGCTTCCTTTCCATCACATTGCCACTCCAAACAAATTTTTTCATCATGGAGTTAATTTTTTTCACCACAGATTCAAGCCATAAGTAGACCATGAAACAATAGACAAGTTTTGAAATAACCACTTGTTTGACAAGACATACTCGTCCTGCCATTGAGAGAGAATTTCCCTTCCAAGATGCAAGAGTTTTCCTAATATGAGATATACCCTAGGAAAAGTGGGAGGCCAGAGGTTTTCCCCAGAATAGGGGAACACCAAGATACATAAAAGGAAGAGCTCCCTCCCTAAGTCCATGATAATTCATTAGTTGAGACCTCCTTGTTGCTGCCATGTTCTTTCTAAAATAAATGAAGGATTTGATCTAGTTAATTTCCTACCCTGACACATTCTCATATTGCAAGAGTGCCTCTCTTAGATGAGTGATATTTTTCCTATCACCCTATGTAAAAATTACAAAATCATCAGCAAAAAGTAAATGAGAGGGAACAATGAGACCTCTAGCCATAGTGATGGTTTCATGTTCACCATTATCCACCATCTTAGTGACCATCCTACTCAGGTAATCTTCCAAAATTGCAAAAATGATTGCAGAGAGAGGGTCACCCTATCTCACTGCCCTTGAGAAAGTAAAATATCCCGCCAGTGACCCGTTAATCAGAACTGAAATGTGGGCAGATTCCATCAATGATTTGATCCAGTGAACAAAGAGTTCACAGAATCCAAATCTCAGATAAATTTTATTAATAAAGCCCAATATTATTCAGTCAAATTATTTTTTATGTCAATATTCAAATCCACAATGCCTCCCCACGTTTTCTTTCTCAGGAGATTCAAGAATTCCGAGGCTGTAAGTAGGTAGTCCTGAATATTCCTATCCTTAACAAAACCAAACTGGTTCTAGGAAATAATACTCCCAGTCACCTGAGATAGCCTTTTAGTCAAAAGATTAGTGATTATTTTATGTATGGTGTTCACAAGGGCTACTGGCCTGAATTGAAAATTTTCACTCGCATTCTCCAACTTGGGTATTAGGGAAAAATATTGGGCATTGAAACCTAGAGCGAATTTCCCCCCTCTGAAAAAGTGTTTAACATGTAGGCAAACCACATTCTGTCATGATCTGGGTTTTAATAATAGTTAAACCATATGTTAATGTTATAGCTACTCATCAGTTGGTCTCATGAACATCTAGATGCATGTTTACAAAGTCTGATATCATCTACCCATAATTGAAGGACTTCCAAATATTCTCTATCCATGTATTATGTCTAATTGAATAATCCAAAAAGTTTCCCTTTCCTGTTTTATAATCCAACTCCACGTCAAAAGATAGTACATACATGACCCACCTCTTCTATCAAAGGATTAGATCTCACTAAGAGAATATATACATAAGGATATTATGGTTCATGTACAACAAAAACCTATTTCATATAAGCTAGTGTCTATAATACCTTAGGTTATGTATTAATATAGATAAATCCACATCTTGAGTAAGGTAATTCCTCTAATCTAGTATCATCTATATGGATCCATAAGTAGCCACACATTCCTCTAGTATCCGAAATACTCTGAGTTCAAATTCGGATGTGTCATAGTATAAAATATATTATTTCCCATGAATTGGTAAAGTGAGGATATGTGATGAGGTAATCCTTCTCTTTAGATCCTAAAACTATCTCACATAAGAATCCGACCGAACAAACATTACACCTTTCTTGGCCATCTTGAACATCAGTACTCCCGAACAAGAGAAGTCCCAGATAATGATTTGATAATAACTTGTTAAACCCATAAATCTATATATCTTTAACGAATTTATAGGCTTCATTCAACATACTATGCATAAAATATTCATTAGGTCCATAAATAATCCTTCCTTTGAGAGGACATGACTCAATTGGTGCACTATATCAATCCCAAAAATAATTTTGGTTAGATTTTTGTAATGATATTTACCTATAAATGTAATCAAGATGATGTTAAGATGTTGGGAATGGTAATATGGTTTTTGGGAGTACACTAATATGTCATTTAAAAACCCACTACAAACAGATCTTGAAATGGATGAATGATCTAATTCAACAAGGTGATGAATATTTCCCTTGTTTTTGTCAAACAAAATGGCATCACTATGAACAAATGCAAGACAAACCATCTCCTAATATTAGTTTGAGGTAAGTATGATGGTATCACCATCAACAAGTTGTATCTCAATCTCAAATTTATCATAGATATGATCTTATAACCTCCGAGATGATCAAACATATCATTGATGCATGGAAGGGGATACTCATTCTTCACCATCATTTTGTTCGATCTATCATAATAAAAACACAAGAACAATGTTACAACTTCCTTCATGGTGAAAAGTACTAGAGTAACCTATAGAGATTAACTAGAATATAAGAATCCTTTAGCTTATATATATATTCCATATTAACTTTCAACTCCCTAATCTCCTCAGGTTCAATTCTATAAGGACGGATAGAAACATGAGGTGCTCCCAAAAACTGCTTGATCATGAACTCAATATCACACTCAAGTGTTAATATATAAGACTCTACTAGAAATACATAAATAAAACTTTATACGAATGGAGTAAAATATACCTATTTAATTCCACCATCATCTAAATTATGGTTTTGTATCTAGGCCGTCATACAATCCAATCTACACTAAATTTGTCTTGCACAACCATAATGAAGATCCAACTCAACCTTATAAGAATACCTTACACCATTATGGGTATATAAAGGTAACTATCCTCTGATAAAAGTTAATATAATCCTATTATAGTTCTATCCAATTCATTCTTATAATGAAATAAAAAACCTTTTATTTCCACCACAAATGGTTTTCATAAGAAATGGTAACCAGTGATTTCTGTATAAAATGCATTGAATTTTTTTGATATTCTCCAACCAAATTTACAACAGTTTATCAATTGTAAAATAAACATTAAATATTTACACAACTAATAGAAAACAATTTAAGAAATGGGTATATAAAAAGGAATGTGATTCCCCTCTATAAAACCTAAAACATGTAAAGGAAGATGATATAGGAATCATAGATTTGATGGTAGATGGTCTAGTATTCATAATATCCAAAGTAGTTTTCATAAAATGTTACTGACTCCCCCTATACATCATGATATAGTCTAAATACCCTAATCTATTCCCTATGCCGGATACATTCTCTCCTCCACTAGGGTACCACTTCCCCTATAATGACCAGAATGTCCTGTGGAACTCCAACAACCTATCTGCAGAGGGGTAGTTGAGTCCCTCTTAGTATCTAGAACCGATCCCAATTTCGTAACACCATTCTTCAACTAAATTCCCCTACAACACATCTACAGATGAACCAACCTATCGTAAGAAAGGAACTCCAATGCATTGTAATGGAACTGATGTCCCTTGTGGCCCAAATTTCCACACTGATTGCACTACAATAGAACGATTTTCTAAGGTTACTACCAAATTCCTTCACTGATATTCCCACTGTTTCCATGGATATAATTATCATATCAGGGATTATTTATACTAGATTATGTGATATTATTTTTACATGATAAAATATCCAGGAACCTACTTGGGGACTTCCTAGTATTCACTTCTATGATGAGTTCCTGATGTATCACATCTGAATAACTACTCAATGGAGTGACACTGACCTGTGACCTGATATCAAAGTGAATTCCATCCTAAAATCATATCTACCTGGAGATATCATCAGATTAAAATAAGGAATAAGTGAACTACAATTAATTGAATCATCCTCTATAGTTCATCATGGGCTTTCCCTCCTACGGCAGATGTATGAACTCATAAGAATTATCATCTCACAACATCTCTGGATAGAAGTGACTCAAGAAATTATCCTAAAATTCTTTCTAAGAAAACTCCTCTTGCTACCCATCATACTCTAGAATGTCCCACCAATTCATGGTAGGTCCATGACTCATATATGAAGTATGATTTATCACTATTGCTTTGTGTCTCATAGTTCTTGATGTTCTTCTTGGTTGATTGATCCAAATCATGGATACATGGGGAATTCCCTCCATAGTGAATATAGGTTGATGATACACTTGAAACTCTCTCTTTATATTAGGCCTCAATGGTATGATGAAAATAATTTGTTTCCATTGATTACATTCCCCTGAGTTATCCATCACAAAGTTAGGAATTTGTTTGATCCTCAGTTGCAACGGGAAGCTCCATATTAGATATGTTAGGGGTATGTATATTTCTACAATATTGATTTGTAATTTGAAGATGATGATGAGGCATTTTTTCTACAAGAAAAACAGACTCCTTAGAACATTGGATAAAGACATGGTCAACCTAAATTGGTTAAACCAATAGAGAACCAATGGATTATGCTCTCTGAACATGGAGTACAAGTGTTTTAGTATGAAATACATTTCCTTCATTTCATATACCGAATATAATAGGTATCACATATCATATTTCACATCAAAAATTATATCATATGCAATAAATATAACCCTATCAAGAAAAATTGATGTCAATATATATTCATGTTTTTTATCCTGATGCATACATACTCATCCCACCCCATACCGAGCTACAAGTATAAATATCCAAAAACAATAATTTCACACTACATGTGAATCACTCTAGGTGAAATAACACAAACTATAACCAGAAAATTGAATGAACAACAATACCATCTATAAGAAATCTAAATTTACGTGATTAATGGGCTAGATACTCCCAAAAACAAGATCATTACCATGTACCAACACATTTAAGATTCCTTTATACCTTCCCAAATATTAAAGAAATAGCGAATAAAAATATGAGACCCTTGGATACCACATTGTAATGTCCCATAACCTGGAACTCTCTCATGTGGCCAAATCAGGTTGGTTACGAGACCTCTAGTGAGAATACCCGTAAGCCAGAGGTTTCTGACTAGCTCTATGGGTGTGATGAATATATTGAGGAAACTATATCCCTTTGTATATATTTACTATAAAGAATAAATAAATAGGTATAAATAAATATTTGAGTAATGGAAAATAAAGAAAACCATAAAACAAGAACCCAGGATGTTAAAGGATGAATGAATAAACCAATAATAATGAATCATGTAATAATAGACTATAATGTATCTAAATTCAAAATGAATGTTGATTAAATAAAATAAATATATGGAAAAAATATACACAAAAGACCCAAATCCTGAAGCCCATGTCGATCTTGTGTGCTGACTCTAGCCCATCGAGCAATCAAAAATGAGAATCGTGGTCCCTTTTTATATCCAAACCTATATCCATGTAATATCCTCAGATACCTAAATTATGTTCGAAATAGGGTATGAGTAAAACAAAGTAGGTTTACAACACCATGTCTAATCAAACTAGGCTAATAATTAGTACATAAAAAGTGATAACATGTGTTTTAGTAAACCAATTAATACAATACATTAATCAATAGGCTTTGGCACAGTGATGGTATGTCTCTGGGAATTTATTACAACAATTCCAACCATTAACATAAACTTTGGAATAATAAAAAAACTAGAAAAACCCCTATATATTTTAATTTCAACATAAACTATTCTAATCTTACTGTATAAGCATTCCAGCATCACCGGGAATAGCCCTATATATTAGAATTTCAACATCAAGATAGTTAATACTCTGTATATAAGCATTTCAACATCAAACTAGGCCAGGAACTCTATATAACCATTTCAAAATAAAAATAGTCCAAACCCTATATATAAAAACATTATCATGAACATGGTCCCAGAATACTATATCATCATTTCAACATCAAACTCAACAATTCATAAAAACAATATTAACCTATCATAACATCATATACCTCTTTTTTTAATTAGGAAAATTACCATATATTTTTCAATTACACTTCATTTTACATATCATTTTATCAACAGTCATATCAATAAACCATAATCTATTACAAAAGTGATTCGATATCAATAAATCACTTATAATGTCATGTCATGATAAACAAACCTTAATTCATTAAGAAATTAATTATCATTCAAGTGTTCCCTCTCTCTATGTGTATACATAATCCTAGGCACAAAACCATTGAATACAAAGGGGTCAAATGAATGATAGAATGCATGAATTATCATCATTTATTAATAAATTAATTTTTTCTAAAGACATATCTTTGAAAATTGAAATATTACATAGAATTCATAATTATAGAGATCATAGTTTTTGGTTAAGACCCCCTACCTTCAACTAGAGAATAATAAATGATTCCAACCAGAGTATCCTATAAAAAAGAGCTGCAAAAGATTGAAAGAAGTAATCAATATCATAAAACAATGAGATCAAGGAATAAACCTATCACATTTATGAAATGTACCTCACAACAATGAATAATAATGGGGATAAAATTCAAACATATGAAAAATGAATCACCAAATATTGAACTCTTGAAATAAAAATCTATTATGGAAATGGAGGATCCAAAAGAACCTAGAAATTATGTTTGGTTTGAGAGGAGAGGGATTCATGGGGTAGAAAGAAAATTATATGTGGATGATACAATATTAAATCAAATATCGCTACAAGTAAAAAGTGTGTTATCCAATTTCACATCATGTATTTATTATTTATGTGTTTTGATAAAATTTTCATTGCCTAAGGGGAATTAACCAATTCTCTAACATTAAACATCAGGTAATGTGGGTTCAAGATGTGTAGCTAGTTCATTATGTGAACTAGTATATGACATGTACTCATTTCACAACGTCTTCCCAATGGCAGTTACACATCATGCAACTCACTTACATGGTGTGTAAATACCTTGAAGACTTATTTAATCACATCTTCTTCAAAATCTCCTCAAACACCTCTCATGCATTATAATCACATTGAAAACCCTCATAATCCTATTTTAACCACTTATACCCATACTAAAATGACTGAAATAATAAAAAATCTACAAAAATATAAGTTATTTCCCAACATGTCTCTACATCTCTTCGTTTCTGTGTCATCCAACTAGTAATAAAGGCGTAGAAAGCCCAAAAAATAGGTAAAATTAAAAAGTCAATGAAGTACATACCTAAAAAAATAAGGGATATTAAAAACTGAAAACTATAAACCACCTACCATCATAAGATATATTTCAGTAATACAGTGTAATATAGATCACCAAAAGGGTTTGAGAAACCTGAATACAACGCTTCGAATTTTACATATACAACAATTAATTATAAACACCTTAGACTCCATATTGATCCAGCCTTCATACAAGTTACTTCTAATAAATTTATGTTATTCAAAAACAGCTTCCCTAGAATGTTACCAAGAATTAAAAAAACATGACATAAATAGAAGAAGAAAAATACCTAGAATTTATGTTATTTAGACTTTAGTACTACTCTATAGGGGGTAATAGACAACATATCTCCTTAAAGAGGGGATTTAATTATAAGGGAAACCATCTTCTATAAACTCTATGTCATGACCAGAGTTCCCCAAACTCTGAAATGGGCCATATGATCCTACAAGTTTCATTTAATACCTTGGTTAAAATTCAATCTGACTCTAGGATTTTACCCAATGGGGTCACATACAAGAACAATGACTATACCCATGGGGAAACACATTTCCCTTCAATTTTATTTTTACTCACTCACAAACCCCATGGGAAACATCCCAAGAGGACACTTATCCTAACATTAATATAAGATAAGTTCACATAACTATAGATATCTAATATGGGTGGCTTCCCAAAAGAACATTTTCACTAATTTACATTGGTAGTAAAAATTTTCCATATATGTATCAATTTTCCTAGGGATTTACACTTCCCCTCCCACATTAAAACACAACACCCTCATTGGTGAGAACCCATGGTGATCCTATAGAAATAAAATTTAAATATAATGGTTAATAAAATTTTATCAATAAATCCCAGCGTAATTGAGTTACATGTTAATTTAGATACCTATATGACATTTTTAAGAGTTTTAATTTCTTTATAGTAAATTTATAATACCATATAAACTCTCCATATTGTTTTAATTTTTTTTGTTACCCAAATATCAAAACCATAATTATTTTTAGTTAAATAATACGTATATTCTCATTTAAGACTCAAGTGGATTAAGGTTCTAGAATATATGACCCAGTCTTCATATATGGTAATAGTAGAAAAATTTTGGGCAATGAAATTATGAAATAAAATTTAAACCAATAATGAAACGTCAGAACCATCCCATTAATTATGTTTCATCTTTGAATTTTTCTTTGAATATTCGCATCTTATATAAAATGAAAAAATAATAAATAATTTAATCTTATAATTTGATCCATTATTCTTAATTTGGATATTGTACCTTCATTGACCTGTGTTTTCATTTATACACCTGATATTTTACTTTTATCCTCCACCATCACTCCAATTTCGTTTTGAATATCCATTAAAAATAAATAAAATATTACTTCTAATAGGGTTAAAAATTCCCTACCACACATCATGGAATCCCGAAGAGAATTTTATGAGTTATGAAATTTTTTATGAAATAATATTTTCTAATCATAATAATCTATTTTAATATCTAAATGAGATAAATATAATATGGGTATATTAAATTTACCACTATTTAATTATATGATAGTTTCAACATGCAATATAATGTTATAAATATTCATTTTATTATAAATTTTTTTGATCAAGAGATATTTTCATTTATACAAGCTAATGTTTTAACTATATTGCTATTGCAATGGACTTATACTAAACTTCTCACAATGAATTATCAGCTAGAGATAATAATTAATGACTATATTCCTTTTTATGAAAATCCAGAGACCTATCAGTAAATGATAATATAATATATCATTTTACAAATAGAGTGGTGATTTTATTCTAAAAAATATAAAAGGAATTAATATGTATTTTTTTAGCTAATAGTTACTAAAAAAATTTATTTTATAGATTGTGTTTTTTTACCTCTGATAGTCTTTTATATTTCAAATTCCGTACACCCCATTGTTATTATAATAATGGATTTGATACCTATTATTTTAGAAGATAGAAATTATCAAGATATTACCTATAAATTTAATATTTTGGGAATCAAGGTCATTACAGGATACCATCATATAAATCTAATTCCACTTCGTAGGGATCTTATCATTACCACACGAATCCTTCAAAACCCATGATTCTCATACTACATAAAATAAATCAAAACCAATATATTAGTATCATCCATCTTCCTATTACCAGAAGTAATGTTTTAGAACTATAATGTAAAATAAGTCACCTAAAAGGGTTTGGGACACCACAAAACAAACTCATGAATTGATCATCTAAAACTAGGAACACCAAGCACCATAGCCACCATGTTGATCCACCCTTCACTTTGATTCCTTATGATGACTTTATGGTCTTCAACATGATCTTTTTAAATAATGAAAAAGAATGAATACACACACAACATAAATAAAAGAAGCATAATACATAGAAATTATCTGGTTCAGATTTAATTCTTAATATATGTGGGAATTTACTAAAAATATCATTAAAGGAGGAATTAAATTACAAGGGAACCCTTCATATAAAATCACTATGTGATGTCATGATCTCCTCAGTACATTAATTATTTAATATATCCCCATTGTTCTCATGTAATACCTTGGATGACATCTCAATGCACCATAATATATTTCTGATCGAGGTCACTTATCAAACTAATGAATGTCCACATGTTCCATCACATGTTCTTTCTGTGTACTTTTTCCTCAATCACACACACCATGAGAAACATGCCATGTGTTCAACCGTCTTAATAGTAATCAAAACAATACCTTATAACTATGATGTTTTATTCTGGTAGGCTCATGAGAAGAAACATGTTTCTTGTTTACATGGGTCATAACATATAAGATTATAAGTCTCACTTTTTCTAGGTCGGTATACTCTCCATCAATTAATTCATAATTCCATCATTATAGACACCACACCTCAAACAAAGGTAGGGACACTACACATTTGACTAGGTACTATCATTTATACCATTTTCATGACTTGAACTCCATGGTCCTGGAAATAGTTCATCTAACCACATAGGACTCATGTAATACCATGGTAGCCTTGCCATCACACCATAAGATATTAACCATTAGAGTCACCTGTCATAATAATTATTATCCCTAAAGGGAAAACCATATTATATCAGTGTGTTTTATCCAAACTCCTACAAAACTTGGAAAACATCATATGAGGCCACCCATCCTAACACTACTCTATGTAATGATCACATAAATTTGGATTTATAATCAATTAGGTTCCTGAAAATAAAAGTTCACCTTGTTAACATGGGTTGTAACATTTATCCATCTAATTCCCACTTTTCAAGGGTTGTTACACCATACATGTCCCATGTTAAAATTTAATCATTCATGAAACTATACAAAAATAAAATTCTAGATATTCCTACATCAAATATTTCCAAATAAATGTTCCCGTATTGTTATATCCCTTCATGGGGATGGAAACCACTAAAATTTTTTAATATGAATTTTCTCTCACATTTTTTGATCTCACCTTCAACATTAGGCCTATAAATATTTGGAATCAAATCACAACACAAAAAATCAGTGTAATAAAATCATCATCAATAGAGGCTATATGTAGAATTTTTCAAGGGAATGGGGTTTCAAGGCATTCAAATCCTTCCAAATAATACTTCAATTGACAAAGGCATGTGCATTTGAAACATTTAATCAATACAAAATTTTGACGATTTGTGATTTTAAAATCATAGCATATTTCCTCTAAATTATATTAATGACTTCCAAACCACGTCATTCATATTCCACACTCCCACACTATAACACCTCAACCTGGGCTCCACACAATGGTGCCTCAAACTGGTCAGTTACATGACCTCAAGTGTGCCCCCTATAAACCATAGGCAGACAACTAGCAGTGAGGGTCTAATATTGATCATGGGGAGACTATACCCTCTTTATCAAAGTTGAATAATAATATAAATAAATATTAATATTCACAAGATAATACAAATAAGGTAACAGAACCAGTATCACATGATGAAAAAACAATATCCCATTATAATTATTAGAAATTTCATTCTATATATTTATTAGTTTTTAATATGAAAAACCCAAAATAAATGAAGACTATGAAAACTCCCATGTGTGTATTGAATGAAATCTAGATCCCTCAGTAATTCTCCATCCCATCTCATCCATCTAACATGGGTCCTTTACCCATTCCTATCCTGAAAATATGTAGTTTATTCTGGTACTACTCTGGAAGCCCGAGCACTATTTTAGTACAAATCAATTGGCCACCACCAATGATGCTAAAAAAAATATTGAGTCAATAACAATGTATGTAGTTATATAAGAATAAACTAAAATACATAAATTAAGTAGTTTATATTTATTCAACTATACTTTATTTAACCACATAAACTCCTTGGTTTTTCGAGGACACACATACTCTCAATACCTTCTTTGGACCACATCGGAGTATGAATCATACCACATATTTTTTTCAAAATTCATTATAACTCATTATTTCATTATCTATCCATTTAAATTCATTATCATGACTAATTGAAACCATTGTCCAATGCCTACATTTTGGCCCCAGATCACTAGGTATTGACCCTGTGGGTATTTGAAAAACCAGTTTATGGCCCACTACTCATTTATCTAGTAATCACATAAGTGGGATTTTGAAGCATATGTCCTTTTCCCACACATATATATACCTGTATGGGATTTTGATGTAGTTGACAATGTCCGCTCAAAAAATAGCAATCAGTTTATCATTATGGGATTTTGATGTAGCAGGTCATGTCCCACACATAAATATCAATATATATTGCAATATCAAATATATCCCAATATCACATGTATAGCAATATCATTTGTATCAAAATATCACATATATCATAATCTCATTCCATTGATATTAAGAACTATTAATCTTCTTTTAAACAAATCTCATTAATACGATGCACTTCTAGTAATGAAATTCAAGAATCTACTTCTCCAACATAGAACTAGGATAAAAAACTCAGTTCTTATCATATATTATTTATTTCTCATATATTTTACAGTCTGAAGGTGAGTCCCCACATTCAATGCTTTACCTCAAGGACAAACACTCAGGATCCGCATACTTCCTATCACTAATATGGATCAAAAGTGAATAATACACTTAAAATGAGATGGGTGGAATATGATTCTAGGTCTCCTATACCAAAACATCCCTCTCAGCCTGTAAAGTCACCAATATCCATTCAACACTAGATTTTTGAACTACATGTGATTGAGTTTTCTTACTTAGAGTGTCAGCAACATTATTTCCCTTATATGGATCATATTCTAGATTTAAATCCAAATAATGCATATAATCAACACACCTCCACTACCGAATATTAAATCACCATTGATAAAAAATGTACTTTAATCAATTTTGATCCATATACATAGTAAAATTTTCCCTCAGCAGATACTTATATCATCACATCAAATAATGAAAAACTACAACTAATTCGAGGTCAAGCGTATGTTAGTTCTATACATGAAACCTCAACTGATGAGACCCATACACCATTAAACAATATTATTTCATCAACAATACTCTAATCAAAATATAGAGGCATCAAAAAACACCGTATACTCCTCACATGGATTGTATAGGATCAATATTGATACCGTTTTCGAATTCTTCTTCAACTACCAGACAAAATTATCACATGCTTTTGAAAATTTTAAATTTAATCCATTATTAGTTATGACTAAAAGAGGTGATACCAAATGGGAAAAGTTTTGAATGAACCTATGATAATAACCCACTAACCACCAAAAACTACATATATTGAAATCATTCTTGGGATTCTCCCAAGAATCAACTTCATGAACCTTTTCTGGGTTGATAAACACCCTGTACTCTATGATGTTGGGAACCAATAAGTGTATCTGATCCATCGAAAACTAAAAGATTATATAGCTTAAAATATATTCCATTCCCTCTTAGTGTATTTAGGAATATTTCAAGAGGTTGGGTATGATCTTCATGGGTCATGGATACACCAAAATTTCATCAACAAACATAACCACAAAATGATGTAGGCACGGGTGGATGATGCGGTTCATCAAGGCCATAAACACTAATGAGGCATTTATTATCCCAATCTACATCAGGATGTAGTAATATAGACCATTCTTTATACTAAAAGTAGTCCTCAGTGTATTATATTGTCTAACTCTCTGCTAATGACACCTCAATATCATGTAAATCTTAAAGAAAACACAAGTTCCCCTCTACTATTCAAACATATCATCATTACATGGAAGAGGGTACCAGTTCTTCATAGTTACCTAGTTCATCATCTGGTAGTCAACTCATATGCACAATTTTCCATAGGACTTCTTAGAAAAACAAAATTAGGGAACTTCAAGGCGATTTACTCAGATCAATAAACCCCTTATCTACAAACTCTTCCAATCATGTCTTCAACTCTTGAATCTCTATCGGTGCCATTATGTACTATGGAATAAAACTAGCTTCTCCCTCAAGATGAAGTTAATTGATGATTACACATCTCTCATAGGTGGAATCCCTGACACATCCAAAGAAAAAACACATTGAAATATGACCACTATAGGTGGAGGAAAATATTAATTTACACCTCTGTCATCTAGTAAAATACTTGAATCCTGGGCGCTAATCTCCTATAGTTGCTGGTCAGATCGACCTGAATGGCCCGCCAAGATTCCCCACTCCCCAAAATAAATATTATTTTCACCCTCTTGTGAGATAAACACCACTCTCATATGACTAAACTGTATGAGTGATTAGTTTGCTTGTATCCATTCCATCAAAAAATTTGGTTGAGGGATGAATGTTCAATGATCTAAATATCCCAAGTAAAATGATATTCCCCAACTTCAAGAGGATACCATTTTCTCAAACAGATTCCTCTCATCCAAAATATAAATGGTGTGTCTATCATCATAACCACACTGAAAAACTCCACTTCTATGATCAATCCATTCCCATTTTGTACAGATATAAAATAATGAGCAACACCTATATCAAATAAAGAACAAGACATCATAGAACTTAGAATAATAGTACCTCTTCCTATTGATGGTATAACCTAATTATCCAACAGTGTATGATAAATAGCATGCAACTATCTCTCCCCTATTACATTTGATGTAGTCTATGTCCTGTGAGTTGTACCACACTGCTGATATGGGTAATCATTCCCATAAGTACTACATCCACTGCGTTAATCTCCATGACCTATAAAACTAAAACATTCGGAAAGCACAGTGAAGAAGAATCCCTTACTGATCTATGATTCTATATAGTTGTTACATCCCAAATAACCTGTCATGGGTTCCAACATGACCTCCTAATATGACCTATTCTACTATAGTAATGTCACACTATCGATGGTCAGGGGAACTGTCTACAGATGTATCCTACCTTAACACTATGAAGACAGATCAATTGAGTAATGTCCAAAGTTACTGGACCTTCCCTCTTTCCAGTATTCGTCCCACTTCTCTGGATAACATTTTCATAATGATGCTTCTCCCTTTTGGAAGTTGTACCACTAGACAGTCTTATGTAAACGACTTGTCCTCCACCAGAAGCCTATTTTAGGTTCCCCTAAAAATGAGTTCCAAATTAACCCCTTATGTAAAAATATTTAGTCCTAATATGATAATTTCGGAATTAATTTCACATTTAATCCCATCCAGTAAATTCTTTCCCACGGTAGTCACATCTCCAATAAACACAGGAAAAAAGTGCTGAAAATTCATAAAGCATCCAACATAGTCCATAACAAGAATATCTTCTTAGTCTAACTTAGAAACTTAGTTTCTCTCTCTTGACTGAGTCTCTCAGGTTAAATGTGATCCAAAGAAAATATCATGAATGTCCTTCAACTTCATGTTCTCCAGCTTTCCATCTCGAGTTTGGATGTCCCGCCATCACTTATTTTTACCACAAAACATGTAAGATACCAATTTTACTCACTTTTCATCTGGAGTATCCAAGTGGTCATGTATATTATAGATAGACTCTAGAGAACTCTGCTTCCACATTTTCACCCACACAAAGGAAATAAGTAGGGGATATAACTGAAACTCCCATTTCATATGGGACAAGCTTTTCACAACCATCCATGGGACACTTTCCATAAACTACATGTAGCGAACAATGTTCTCTTAGAACTACAATCTGACTTCCTCAACTGGAACTATCGATACAATAGGTTCCCCTACTGGTATATCATCTTTATACATAACCTGAATTCATCCTCTAAAAAATCATCACCCAGTATGCATATCCCCAAAATTCCAAAAACAACCTCTTATGACACATAAGACAACTTTAACACAGTTAATCAATAGGGATTAAAAATAATACAAATCAAGTTGTTTTCCCTTTTCTTGCCACATGGTCAAACTCGAGGCGCTATAACTACCCTTAACGATCCTACATCAATTCATGGTTCAAAATGGTAAACACACTTTCATATTTTTGTTTTTCATTAGATACCCATTTACTCACATCTTGGATTGGTTAAAATTATCAATTCTTTATTAGACTATATTTTAATTTTCAAATTCACACAAACAATAAAATCACATTCACATAAAAAACTAACCCAAAATACATTATTTTACCCATGAATACCTAAAACGATGCATGTTATAACAATTCATCAGTTCCCAGAATGATAAATGAATACTGAATTCTCATGCCATACCGGGACTTAAGTCAAATATCAGAAAATATCAGAATTAATAATCACGTCACACAAAAATTGCATCACTCAAGGAGAAATAAGATTCAATTATAAAAACACACATCAATAATAACAATACAACCTTGGAAAATGGATTTTACCCTCATACATGGGATAGATACTCCCATGAACAATATCATAACCAAGGACTAACACATCCAATTCTCTTATCTTCCATTCCAAAATATTAAGTAAAAAAAAATAAAAACATATGATACCACATTGAAATGTCCCAACCTGGGTTACACACATTAGTTCCTCGATCCATTTAGTTACATCAACACAATCATGGCTCCCCACTTTCCAGAGGCTTCTGTATAGCATCCCGACCATTTCTTACATTAAAATTACATCATTTTAAAGATAAAAAATATAATAGTATTAAACATAGAGGATACAAAGGTTTAGTGAATTTGGAAAACTATGACCATACATAACAATTACAACATCAAGAATAAACATTTATTTAATTTCTTCTTCTCTAGCTTCTTATAGGAACTTTTCTTCTCTTCAGTACATGTAGCCACGTGAGGATATAAATCAAAAGAGGTGAGATAAAAGCCCAGTAAGAGGATAGATAAGAAAAATATAGCATGGGGTGAGCATAATAATATCATGGAAAAAAATTATGAACATTATAGGAAGTATAAATATAAGACTTGAAATGTGGCAATGCCTAAAAATGAAACATCATGTCTTAGTGGTTAACTACCACACATACTTGTGAACCAATCTAGAATCTTGTTCACACATCAGTTCACATTTACTAATGAGATTCTTGACTTTACCCAATTCATTGGAGCGCTTAATAATTCCGGGTTCACCCGTTACTTTGAAACATTCATATTGCGATATATAATTCCAGGTGCACCCGTCACCTCAAAATATTACCATTATCATGAATGCCACATAGAACACATATCAATAATGAAAATAACTAACCCATGGTAAGTAATGGGTTTCATCTCATAATAATACATTTATAATCTTTGGGTTCCCAAAATAAAAAGGGAACAACATATTTGATACAAGAACCATCAATCATGAATGAGAGGTAAAAGTTGAGTTCTTAAAAGAAGAGTTCTTTTGGAAAACATTTGTATTGACATAAACATCAATAGAAAACATGTATATCCTAGATTAGAAAAGAAAATTAAGAACATATTATCTTTAAGGAGTGACCATATAAAAAATTGAGTGAAAGAGGGAGAACCTGAAGGATGAAAGTTGGGTTATAGAATTTCCCCTTACCTTTTATCGGAATGCGTCCTTCTCTTTAATGTCCTGTATAATAAAATTATATTCATTAATTAGAAATCCAGAACCTTTTTTACATTAATATTGTTCATTATTGTTTCATTAATTGATTTTATGTTCCTTTGGTCGAGTTATAGAGTTTAAAAACATTATTCGAGAATGTTTGTTTTTATGGTTTTCTTGAGTGGTTCACTTGTATTCTTAAATTGAAGTTCGGGTAGAACATGGGTAAACATACAGAACTGATATTAAATGTTATTAATGATATTAAATCAGTTTTAATAGTATTATAATGAATCATATTATATCCATGTGGAATAATCATTAGATAATAATTGAATGATGATTGTTTGGGTTAATTTGGGTGGTTTTTCGATCACAACGAACTTGTTTTAATTTATCACTTAGTAATATAGCCATAAGTTATTTACAAAACTTTAAATAGGACATAATACATATAAAATAATCTGTTTCAACCATAAAAATGGATTCATGACCATATCTGAAGGTATAAATGGAAGAATAAAACATGTCATTCTTGAACGTGATAAATTAACACCTCACAAACAACGTTCTCTGTAATAAAATAAAAGGAAGAGGTAAAAGGGGTTGGATGATATAATATCAAATTAGAATCATAGAATTATATTATATGTTTAATACTGGAGTTTAAATATCCTTTGGATGAATATAGGTCAGGAGAGATCAAGAAATTAACTTGAACTTGAAATGAAATTAAAGGAGAAGAGGGACAGAAATTACCTCTTAAATCCTCCTCTTGAGATCATCCTTAAGGAAGCTAATCATGGTATTATGATGAGTGTATAATATCATGGACATGGGAGATGGAATTTGGAATATTTTTAGGCAGATTTTAGAGAAGTCTTGGAGCTTGAGAGGTGTAAGAAAATGATGGTGTGAAGGGTGGAATTTATAGTGGAGGGGAGAGGGGTTTCCTTAATATAAAATTCATTAGTTTATTAATTTCACCTAAGAAAAAGAATAGTGAGTCTTGAATGACCAAGAATAGTAATTTTATCATGTGATCCCAAACCAAGTGGGATGGCATCAGCAAAACATCACACATTACTTTATAATTAGTTTATTTAGCATATTTTTGTAAATTGCGGTATTTCACTATTCATCAAAAATTCAAGCATTTCAGAAAAATACCAAAAATTTACCCAAACCATTTTTTGACATTTAGAATCCAAAAAAGAATTCCATTTTTCAAAAATAATTTTCTAAATATTATTAATTTTATATTTAATTAAAATCATAATTTACTTAAAAAATAGTTTTTAAAAGTTAAAACTGATTGTATAGTGTAGTAAAAAATTACACAGCGTCTTATAAAATTATCTAAAAACTATAAGAAATTGTGTCAATAATTTATGATAACATTTTCGGAAAATAAATTTTCTTTTAAATTAATTAATTAATTATAATTAATTTTTTTGACTTAAAAAATACAGAAACGTTCACTAAGGTCAAATTGTCACTTTCTAAGATGTATAAATTTTTTTCCATTATTCATGGGTAAGGTTACTCTTATGTTGGATGATTAAATATTCATAAGGGTCATATTAATATTCATAAGGGTATGTTAATATTTCTAAGGGTACATTACTATTCAACGAAAATTATTTTTGTTTCATTAGACTCCAAAAATCATCTTGAACACAACTGTGTATGTCAGATTTTTAAAATTCCCAACACAGAAGTGAAAAAATTATGTTTAAAGGTCACTTATCACATAGTAGTTCATTATGTTGTGTTTTCATGTTATTTAATGACATAAATATAAGAAGGTAATTTCCATTGAAAAACTTTGGGTCGTGACATTCTTTACCCCTTAAGAAATTTCACCCCCATAATTTCACTTTACACAAAGAGGTGAGGGTGTATCTCCTTCACTGCCTCTTATTGTTCCCATTTTGCTTCCTCAATATTGTGGTTCCTCCACAACACATTGAAAATATGGGTTGTCTTGTTGCGTAGAACCTTATCCCTCTGATCCAAAATCTTTACTGGTTGTTCCTCATAGGAGAGATCATCTTCCAGCTGCACCACCTCTGAGTTTAGTACATGTGAGGGGTCTGGTATGTAATTCCCCTGTAGTGATACATGAAACACATCATGAACTTAACCCATATTCGGTGGAAGTGCAAGACGATAGGCCACAGCTCCTATGCGGTCAAGGATCTCAAAGGGCCGATATACCTTGGGCATTGCTTCCCTTTCTTCCCGAATCACATGACTCACTTCCATGGGATATTCGAAGGAATACTTTATCTCCAACTTCAAACTCCAAGTCCCTTAGACAGTTGTTAGCATCGCTCTTTTTTCGACTATGATCAGTTTTGATGAGTTTTTGGAAGACTTGAACCTTCTCTGTCATCTCATGAACAAGATCGGGTCCAAGTAGCTTTTTTTCTCCAACGTCATCCCAACAGGTTGGAGTTTTACATTGCTTTCCATATAGTGCTTCATATGGAGCCATCTGAATACTCGAGTGGAAGCTATTGTTGTATGATAACTCAACCAATGGGAGATGCTGATCCCAACCACCTTTGTATTCAAGAGAGTATTCTCTTAGCATATATTCAGGAATCTGAATAGTCCGTTCAGACTGGCCATCAGTTTCGAGGTGATAGGCTGTGCTGAAATTTAATTCAGTAAAAAAAGCATGTTGAAGGCTCATTCAGAATTTAGATGTGATCCTTGGATCACAGTTAGAAACAATTGAGAGTGGAACACTATGCAGTCTCACCACTTCATTCACATATATCATTGTAAGTTGTTCAAGCAAGTGATCTTCCCGAATAGTGATAAAATGGGCAGTCTTGGTGAGTCGATCAACCACAACCCATATCACATTATTTCCCTTTGACATCTTTGGGAGACCCATGACAAAGTCCATAGTAGTATTTTCCCATTTCCACAAGGGTATAACCAATGGATGCATCATACCTTTGTAAATTTTTCTCTCAGATTTAACTTGCTGACATACCAAGCACCTTGATATATATTCTGCAATATCCTTCTTCATGTTATCCCACTAGAAGGGCTCTCGAAGATCCTGGTACATCTTGGTACTCTGGGGATGGATAGAGAAAGTTTAGCTATGTGAATTATCCAATAGCTCCTTCTTTATCCCTGGTAATGAAGGCACACAAATCCACGTTCCAAACCGAATCACACCATCATTGTCGATATGGAACTCTTGCAGATTCCCTTCCTTTACTAAATTCACTCCCTTTTGTATTTCCATATCATCCCTTTGTGCTTCCTTAATCTTCTCCGTGATGGATGGTTCTGTAATCATTTGGGAAAGGTAGGATGTATCCTGTGCCCTTATGATTTTCAAATCCTTCCTTTTCATATCTTAGAAGATAGGGCCTTTCTCAATCCGTAACATGGATAGAGTAGCAGGTTCTTTTCTACTTAGATCATCAACTACCTTGTTCGCCTTTCAAGGAAGATAGTGAATAGAGCAATCGTAATAATTCACTAGATCTAACCATCTCCTTTGACACATGTTGAGCTCTTTTTGTGTGAATATATACTTTAGTCTCTTGTGGTCAGTGTATATTTCACACTTCTCACCATAAAGGTAGTGCATCCAGATTTTTTAGGAAAAAATCCTAGATTCCAGCTCTAGATCATGCGTCGGGTAGTTCTACTCATGTATCTTCAACTTCTATGAGGAGTAAGCTATCACATTTTCATTTTTCATGAGTACACAACCCAATCCTTTCTTTGAAGAATCACTGTATATAAAAAAACTTTCTCTACTTTTTGTTAGTGTGAGTACATGTGCAGTGATCAGCCTTCTCTTTAGCTCCATGAAGCTTCCCTCACATTCTTCTATCAGACATACTTTACCCCTTTACTTGTTAACTTAGTTAAAAAACTTGTCAATAGTGAGAAGTTTCTCACAAAATGTCGGTAGTACCCATCGAATCCAAAAAACTATGGATTTTTGTGACACTAGAGGGACTGATCCATTCCTTAATCGCCTTTGTCTTTGAAGGATCCACATAAATTCCCACACGTGTAATCACATGTCCCAAGAACGT
This sequence comes from Viscum album, assembly GCA_963277665.1. Classification (NCBI taxonomy): domain Eukaryota; kingdom Viridiplantae; phylum Streptophyta; class Magnoliopsida; order Santalales; family Viscaceae; genus Viscum; species Viscum album. The sequence goes on along the minus strand of OY728155.1, from coordinate 742,255,461 downwards.
GACTTGCTCTATCCAAAAGTCAAACTTTCTGAACTTGGCGTACAATTTCTCTGTTCTCAAGGTCGCCAACACAAGTCTTAGATGTTCGTCATGTTCCTCATTTCTCTTGGATTAGATGAGAATATCATCAATAAACACTACCACAAATTTTCCTACGTAATGTCTAATGAATCTATTCATCAAATCCATGATGATTTTAGGGGGAGTAGTAAGTCTGAAGGGCATCACCAAAAACTCATAGTTCCCATATCTTGTACGGATGGCAGTTTTCTGAATATCTCCCTTCATCACCTTTACCTGATAATATCCAGAACGAAGATCCACCTTTGAGAAGTATTGATCTCCACTTCACTGGTCGAACAAGTCATCAATCATTGGGAGAGGATACATGTTCTTTATGGTGATCTTGTTGAGTTCCTGATAATTGATACACGTCTATATTGTTCCATCCCTCTTCTTCCAAAAGAGCACTGGTGCACCCCAAGGTGATGCACTAGGACATATGAACCCTTTGTTCAGATGCTCTTCCAGTTTAATATTTAACTCTCCCAGTTCGATAGGAGCCAACCTATAAGGACACTTCAAAATAGGAGTAGCTCCAAGTAAGAGTTAAATTGAGAACCCTACCTCATGATCTGGGATAATTCTGGGTAACTCTTCATGAAATACATCACTTTATTCCCTAACGATGGGAATTTACTCATGGTTTGAAATTTCCTTCAACTCATCCATTTGGGCGAGGTATGCTTCTTCATAGGGAATCAACACCCACAAAATTGACAGATTTCTCAAAGGATATTCATGATCTTCCTTGAATTTGTAGAGGAGAATGGGATGGTTCAGAATATGAAAAGATGTTTTCTTTTCACGACAGTTGATGTGTTCTCTATATAACAAGATCCAATCCATTCCCATTATAACATCAAATTCCACCAGGGGAAGTATTACAAGATTTTACGGAATAATCGTCCCACATACGCCAATGGGAGAAGAGCCAAACACTGGGGTTAAAATGAGTACAGCACTTGATGTTTTTACAGATATCTCTACTTCAAGGTTTCGGGGCTTCGATTCTATAGTTCTAGAAAACATGCAAGATATAAGGAAATGCGTAGAACCAGAATCAAATAAGACTTTTTCCATTATTGAGTGAATATGAATTGTACATTTTATGACTTTATTATCATGCTCCACCTCCACAGTAGTGATGGAATAAGCCTGACCTTGTTTCTTTGGCATTGTTGGTTGCTGACGTTGATTACCCTCGAGAACTCGAGGTTTAGTGCACTAACATGCATAGTGCCCTAGCTTCCTATAGTTTTAGCATTGAAACATCAGTGGTTCTCCCCTTTCTTCGGCTACATTCTCCATCCTTTTCATGTTTTTTAGACACTCTTGAGCATGGTGTCCTTCTTTCCCACACTTGAATCACTTCCCCGCCCCTTTGAGGCAGTTCCCATGATGCAAATTACCAAATTTTTGGCATATGGGTCATTGAGTTTTCTTCGCCCCTTTATCATTAGATCCACCAGCTTGAAACTCCATCTTTTGTTTCTTATCCCCATAGCCATGGGACCATTTTCCAAACTCCATATCCACTTTGAGATCACATCGAACAACTTCTTCATAACTCCCAAAGTCTTGAAATGCAAGAGCCTTTCGATGGTGTGGTTTTAATCCACTAAAGAATATATCAATTTTTCTATCATTGTTGATAACAAAACCCGAAGCATACCATTGAAGCCTTGTGAAATTTTCTTTATAGGTTGTGACAGATTCTACTTATTTTTTCTTGACCTATATTAATTCCCTCTCCATCTTCATATGAAGAGTTCATGGGAAATACTTTTTAAGAAACATTATCTTAAAGTCTTTCCATTCCATCTCTTCAATTTCCTCTCTTGGATTTGTGTTCTTAATAAAATCCCACCATTGATTGGCTTCTCCATCTAGATGATAAATATATAGGGTCACCTTCTCCGTCTCAGAACACTGAAGAACAAAAACTATCTTTTCCATGGAGTTGACCCACTATTCCGCAACTAGTTGATCGGAAGATCCACTAAACATCGGTGGTCGTTGCCGCATAAAACATTCGATATCTAGTTGCTCCATCTTTAGTGAAGGAGGAAGTTCCCCATTATTGTGGTTATTGTTCAGAACCTGTGATAATTGGGTAAGCATCACCATGACGTTTTGAACTCCACCTCCCAAATCATTGGGGATGTCATTCGGGAAATCGTTGCATTGACCCTCACACGAGTTGTTGGAATGATTTATCCTGGTTCCCACCATTTTCTAAAATAAAAAAGGTTAGAACAAAACATAAGTAAAAAATTCATGAATAACATATTCATTAAAAAAAATTATACCAAAAACATAACATATGGGATACGTATGTAAATATTCTTGTGTTCACATTTCTACTCAGTCTCATGCTAGAGGTTTTCTCTAGGGTTCACTAATCCTAATTCCCAAATTAACTAAACCTTTCCTCTAATACAAACTATAGCATCCTGGACTTTTCGTACATTACTATTACATCAATTTAAAGATAAAAAACATAATAGTATTACACATAGAGGATCCAATGGTTTAGTTTCTTGGAAAAAATAGGACTGTAAATAACAATTACAACATCAAGCATAAACATTTATTTAATTTCTTCTTCTCTAGCTTCTTATTGGCACTTGACCTATCCTTAGTAAATACAGCCACCTAAAGATATATATCAAAAGGGGTGAGCTAAAATCTCAGTAATAGGATATATAAGAACAATATATCATGGGGTGAGCATAATCATATCATGGAAAAATAATTATGAACATTAGAGGAAGCATAAATATAAGACTTGAAATGCGACAATGAATAAAAATGAAACATCATGTATTAGTGTTTAACTACCACACATACTTGTGAACCAAGATAGAATATTGTTCACACATCATTTCAAATTTACTAATGAGATTCATCACTTTACCCAATGCATTGGAGTGCTTTATAATTCTGGGCACACCTGTCAGTTTGAAACTTTCATATTGCGCTATATAATTCCGGGCGCACCCGTCACCTCATAATATTATCATTATCATGCATGACACATAGAACATATATCATTAATGAACATGACTAACCCATGTTAAGGAATGGTTTTAATCTCATAAGAATACATTCATAAGCTTTGGGTTCCCAAAAGAAAGAGGGAACACCATATTTTATACAAAAACCATCAACCATGAATGAGAGGTAAAAGCTGAGTTCTTAAAAGAAGAGTTCTTTTGAAAAACATTTGGATTGACATAAACATCATTAGAAAACATGTATATCCCCGAAAAATAAATACAGTGATGAACAAATGATCTTCAATGAGTGACCATATCAAAAATGTATTGAAAGAGGGAGAACTTGAAGGATGAAAGTTGGGTTCGAGAATTTCCCTCTTACCATGTATCTGAATGCTTCTTTCTCTTTAATGTCATGTATAATGAAATTATATTAATTAATTATAAATTCAGAACCTTTTTTTCATTAATACTATTCATTATGGTTTCATTAATTGATTTTATGTGCCTTTGGATGAGTTATAGAGTTTAAAAACATTATTCAGGAATTTTTGTTTTTATGGTTTTCTTGAGTGGTTCACTTGTGTTCTTAAATTGAAGTTTGGGTAGACATGGGTAAACATACATAGATGATATTACATATTATTAATGATATAAATTAGTATAATGGTCTTATAATTAATCATATTATATCCATTTGGAAGAATCATTAGATAAGAATTGAATGATGATTGTTTGGGTTAATTTGGGCGATTTTCGATCACAACAAACTTGTTTTAATTTATCACTTAGTAATATGGCCTTAAATTATTTACAGAACTTTAAAAATGACATAATACATATACAATATTCTATTTCAACCATAAAAAAGTTTTTATGACCAGATCTGAAGGTTAAAATGGAATAAGAAAACATGTCGTTCTTGAAGGTGATAAATTAACACCTCACGAAAAACGTTCTCTTTAATAAATAAAAGGAAGGGGGAAAAGGGGTTAGATGATATAATATCCCAATATCATCATAAAATTATATTATATGTATATTAGTGAAGTTAAAATACAATTTTTATGACGATAGGTGGGCATAGATCAAGAAATGAACTTGAACTTGAAAGGAAATTAAAGGAGAAGAGGGAGAGAAATTACCGCTTAAATCCTCCTCTTGAGATCCTACTTAAGGAAGATAAGCATGGTCTTTTGATGAGACCAGAATCTCTTGGATGTGGGAGACGGGATAGGGAAGATTTTTAGGCAAAGTTTAGAGAAGGCATGGAGCTTGAGAGGTGTGAGGAAATGAGGGTGTGAAGGGTGGTATTTATAGTGGAGGGGAGAGGGGTTACCTTAATATAAATTTCATTAGTTTATTAATTTCCCATAAGAGAGAGAATAGTGAGTCTTGAATGACCAATAATAGTAATTTTATCATGTGATACCCAACCAAGTGGGCTAACATCATCATAACATTACATGTGACTCTATAATTAGCTTATTTATCTTATTTTTGTAAATTACGGTATTTCACTATTCATCAAAAAAAGACATATTTTAGAAAAATCCCAAAAATTTACCCCAATCATTTTTCGGCATGTAGAATACAAAAATGAAGTCCATTTTTTCAAAAATAATTTTCTATATATTATTAATTTGATATTTAATTAAAATCATAATTTACTTAAAAACCCGTTTTTAAAAGTTATAACTGATTTTATAGTTCTTTCAAAAATTACACAGCGTCTTATAAAATTATATAAAAAATATAAGATATTGTTTCGATAATTTATGAACACACTTTAGGAAAATAAATTTTCTTTTAAATTAATTAATTAATTATAATTAATTATTTATGACTAACAAAATATTCAGATGTTCAATAAGGTCAAATTGTAACTTCATAAGATGTATAAATTTTATTTAATTATTCATGGGTAATGTTACACTTATGTTGGATGATTTAATATTCATAAGGGTCATATTTACTATTCATAAGGGTATGTTACTATTCCTACAGGTATGTTACTATTCACCGAAAATTATTCTTGTTTCATTAGACTGCAAAAAACATCTTGAACACAACCGTGTGTGTAGGATTTTTAAAATTCCAAACACAGAAGTGACTAAATTATGTATAAAGGTCACTTATCACTTAGTAGTTCATTATGTTGTGTTTTCATGTTATTCTATGACATAAATATAAGAAGTCAATTCCCATTGAAAAACTTTGGGTCGTTACATTCTGAATAGCACCAGGGGTCTAATACCGATAATTGGGAGACTATAACCACATCATAAGAGGAGAACCAAAATTTAAATAAATAAATAATAATAATAATGATATAACCAATAACCAAAACTAATTAGTATCACATGAGGTAAAAAATAGAAAATACAATATCCAAAACTAAATAGATGACATGTCATGCCAAATATGTTTCAATTGTCAATATCAAAAACCCAAAATAAATGAATACACTGAAAACTCCCAAATGGGTCCCAAATAAGGTATAGTTCCCACAGCCATGCTCTGTCCCAACTCAACCATAAAACACATGGAATTTACCCTTATCCTCTCATGAAAACATGAAGTGTATTCACTTACTAATTAGGTAGCCTCAATAGGGTGTGAGAAAATCTCAACATGCCACCACCAACGACATCTAATACAAAATCTAGTCAATAACCGTGTATGCAGTTTTATAAAGAATAAAATACAATCTATAAATTAAAAATTTTACATTTATTAAATTATTCATTATTTAACCAAAAAAATTAATGGGTTCCTATGGACACACATACTATCAATACCTTCATAATCCTCGGTCGAAGTATGAATCACATAACATATTCATCTCACAATACATTTTATTAAAAGGGATTTAATTATCCATTATTTTCAATTCATTATTAAGAAAATTTGGAACCATAGTCCAATGCCAACTTTTTGGACTTAGATCACAAAGACTAAGAACCTGTGTGTACTTGAAGTAGGAGTCTGCATCCCAGAAATATTTTATACAATAATCACACAAGTGGGATATTTAATTAGTAGTTCCTATCCCACACTCATTTATCATTATGTTCTATCAATGTAGTTGATCATTTAACACACGTGAATATTAATCAATTTATCAATATGGGATTTTTATGCTGCAAATAATGTCCCATACATGAATATCAATATATATCACATTATCACACATTTCCAAATATCACATGTATCACAATATCACATATATCACAATCTATTAACATCAAGGTTAAACATTATTGACCTTCCTTTCAACCACTCTTGTTAAAGTGTACACGTTCAATAATTAGTTAAAACAAGGTTCAACACATTAATTCACATGGAATAATATGAAAAATATCCATTAAACATTTTATCCTTATTTAATCAAAGAATTAATTACCCCTTTTTGGTTAAGACAATAATAACACAATCCCTATTTTCAATTAATTCATATCACATTAATTGAATAATTAAACCACTGTTAATTAACCATATTAACATTCAATTATTCAACCAATTTTACATCACAACATTCTATTAATTAATTCAATTCACCAATAATAATATAACATTAATTAATTCAACAATTCATTCATCCAATTCCACAATCCCCATGTCTGATTAATTAGTTCACCAATAAATTATTTCAATTCAAAAATCAAATTTCCCCAATTTAACCTGAACCATTAACACATGGAAATTAAAACAAATCAATTCAAGTATCAACTCAATTTTACAATCATGTAATTTTGAAGCTCATATTCACATACTTGTAATTAAATAAATACATTGGGATTGAAATTTATACCACTTTTCCCAAAAAAAATGATGAACTGTCAACCAAAAAATCCTTAATTGAATCTAAATGATCAAGAATTTGACGAAGAAAAAGATCTAGATATGAAACCTAAATCTAGGATCAAATGAATAAAGACATGTCAAACCTCTATCTAGATGTAAATCCAATAGGTTAAAACATACCTTGATGGTATGATATAAATATGGGAGGGCGAGAGTGAAAAAAACGGGCTGCCATTCTCATTTAGTGAGAGGTGAGGTTCTTTATTCTATGATACAAATCATCATGAATGCTAGTCATAAGGGATTGGAATCCATATGAGATCATAAAAATGATAGAATACATTTAGGGTTGATCTAGGGAGAATTATAGGTAAATATTTTTGGTTAGAGAATTTTAAAATTCTTTTTCAGAATAATTAAATCCACATGTATGGTTTCCTAGGCATGGGTTCACTGTTTTCCAAACCATGCACCATTACCGTGTAACCCTTCCAGGGGCGTCAGTAACTCATAACATGGAACATAGTTTAAAAAACCATGTGCCAACTATGTCGAAACCCTCTATTTATGTTCACATGGTTTACTGGGTTTGGCGCACAGTTTTTGAAAACCATGCACTATCTTTGTAATGCCTCCACTCGATAAAAATATTTCTAATTTCACCCAATAAATCCCCAAGGTAAAAAACAGTAAAAAATTACTTAAAAAAAGTAAAAAATTAACTATAAATGAGACAAATACATCACCAAAGAGGTCATGATCCATAATCTCTCATCTTTATAATAGATCGTCCTCGAGTAGCACTCCCAAGCATCTCTAAGACTCAATGCCAAAAATATCATGACATTGGGAACACATATCCACTTATCTTACCCATATTGCATCCTGAACATTGAAATGCTTCTACAATACATAAACTATCAGCATGACCCTTCAACAAAACACTTTTTCTCTATGATATGACACACATTTCAAATTCTCCTCAAAGCAGCATTGGTCCCATGCTCAAAAACATCCACATCAATCCCATAGGAAGGGTTAGGGTGATAGCACCAATGTTTTGACACATTGAAAACAGAATTCATATTTCTTTACTTAAGTGAAATATCCAATCATTATTCCATCAATATGACCCTCTTCATAACCTCAAACAGTCTAACAAACCTATGCACCAACTTAACATTTCTCCAAATCCTATTGTAACCAACTCTAGGTGACACCTAAAGAGACACATGATCACCCTCTTCAAACTATAGGGTTCATGTTTATCTATCATAATAAATATTACATATACTGTTATCCATATTTATACATTTCATAATTACATGAACCTACTCTTACATTCCCTATACGAGGCCTGGTTCTAACGACTCTGACTCACATGCCTCCATCCAACATAGAGGTGATCCGCAAGGCCATCAATAAATAGACTTCTATGGTTCAATTTGTATAATTAGATGATAGATGCTTTTATAATTAAAATCCACAAAAGAAATGTTATTCTTTTAATACCCACCAAATTCTAGTACACACGCTCAGAGAATCTCCTCATTCACCATTATAGTACATTCTGATTTCCCATCTGTTTTTGGGTGGAAAGTAAAACTATGGTAAACCTATGTACCAAGTGCCTTTTGTAATCCCTACTAGAAGTGTGAAGTGAAACATGAGCCATGTTCTGAAACTATATTTCATTTTACCCTATTTATATGGACTATATTTCGTACATACATATCTCTCAAATAATCCACTAAGAACGTCTCCCTCAATGCAAAAAAAATCTCATTCTTTTCTCAAACGTTCCACAATCACCCAAATAGCGTCATTCATCTATGGAATTCCTAGACGACCCACCAAAAATTTCATTGTAATTTCATCACACTTCCATTCCATAATTGGAAAAATATATAGTAGACCAACATGTCTTTGATGCTAAACCTTCATCTATTGACATGTTTAACATCGGTTCATAGACCCTGTTATCTCCTTATTCATACTAGACTACCAAAACTACCATTGTAGGACATGTTATATTTTTGTTACACCTAGATGCACCACCCATTTTGGGGTATTATATTCTTAATTCATCTCCACCTTCATACTCAAAGAAAAAAAACCATTTTATGGAATAGATGATCTCTTTATTATATATTTCTAGTCTGAATTTGACTCTTCACATTCAAGGACTTTCCTCAAGGAAAAAAACTCTAGATTCTCAAAATTTCTATCTTTAATATTTATCAGAAGTGTATTATCCACTAAAACTATTACTATAATCATCTATTCTAGGATATACTAAAGCAAAAAACAAATCACATATAGTAAATTCATATTATTCCATTCACTAATACACTCTAGAACTACTTGATTATGAGTTTTCTTACATAATGCAACAAATAAAATTTTTACCTTCCCAAGTGTATATTCGAGATTGAAATCCAAAGAATAAATATACCCAACCCACCTCCAATTCATGAGATTAAAATCTCAATTATAAATTATGTAATTTAATCTCTTTTGATCCAAATATAGAGTAAAAAATTTCTCCCAATAGATAATGCCACCAACACTTCAAATCAAAAAATACTACAGCTAATTTGAGGTCATGAATATGGAAGTTCCATTCATGTGGCCTCAACTACTGAGACTCACACAACACAAATCATTATTCTTGCATCAACACTACTACCATCCTAGTACGAGGAGCATCAAAAAACACCATATAATCCTTACTTGGATTGTGTAGGATCAAGATCTGTGCCTTTTTCCATTGCTTCTTCAATTCATGGAACGAATTGTCACAAGATCCGGACCATTAAAACATTACTACAATCTAGTTTAAGACTAAAATTGGTCCGTATAAACATGAAGTATCATAAATGAACCTCTGATAATAGACCAATAACCCTAGGAAACTATGGGTATCGAAAACATTATTGGGTTGATCCTTAGAAACAACTGTCTGAACCTCCTATAGGTCCATAGAAATAATGTCCTATGAGATGATGTGAGCTAATAAGTATACAAGATTCATAAATAATTGTAATTAAAATATCTTTTAATATATTAAATAATCTCTTACGGTACTTAGGATGATGTCAAGATGTTGGGAATTACTGTCAAGACTCATAAAGTACACCAAGATTCCATCAAAAAAACACAACCAATAACCGATCTAGGAACTTTTTGAATATGAGGTTCGTGAAGACCATAAACACTAATGGGGAATTAATTATCCCTAACATAATCATGACAAACTCATATAGTCCATACGATCTTCTGATCGTAGTCCTCATTAAATTAGATGGTTGAACAATCAACTAATGATAACCTTATTTCATGTCAATATTAGTGAAAACACAAGATCCCATTGAATGGTCAAAAAGACCATCATTATATAGAATAAAAGACATGTTCTCCACAGTCATCTAGTTTTACATCCCATAGTCAAAATAGAAGTGAAAATTTTAGTTATCCTTATTATAAATCAGAAAATAGAGAACCAAAAGGCAACATACTCAAACAGATATACACATTATCCAAAAAACTATTCCAATTGTGTCTTAAACTCTTTAAGATCTATTGGTTCCATAATATACAGTGGAACAGAAAGAACCAGTACTAGAAAACTAACCTATACCCATGGTTTCGAACCATTGGTATAGCCCCTGAAACTATTGGTGTAGGCTATACCCACAGTTGCGATAATTATGGCTGATGGAGGCATTGGTGTTGACCTATACCCACGGTTTCTATACCAGTAGTGGGTATAATACCATGAGATTCTACTATACCCATGGTTTCCCTTAAACCATGTGTATATCTTACCCCTACAAAAAACTACACCCAATGTTTGTATGACCTTGGGTATAGGCACCTATCCCCATTTGGAAGCACCAATAACACCTCTTCCACCTTAACCTGTAGGTCAAATCAAATACATAGTACAAATTCAATTTTGTAAAAAATATCTTCTTTAGCATTCAAACAACTTGTTTAATTATTTTAAAACCATTTACATTACTAAAACATACATATAAAGCCATATAACAAATAAATTCAAGTCACTAAATGACTTCTAAATGTTTCCTCAGCTAGGTGAAAAATGGAGGATATCAATATACCCTCCATCAACAATATCTTTATCCGCATAAACATTAATAACATCCTCATCACCATCATCAAAATCCTCACTACCAACAATAACATTTATATCATTAACAACATCTTTAATAAGAGAATCCCTACTACCAGCCCCTCAACCACCACTAGTACCCTGATTGGAATAACTTGGGTCATCATTTAATGAGTGCATTAATTCCATATAAGAATCAATAATAGTATCATCCTCTAATGGAATTGATTAACTAATAAAATACATAGCTTTAAGTCAGTGTTTTATGATCAACATTCTTCTTTTATGCTATTTTTTACATTTTTCACACTTCTATAAAGCTATTTATTTTTTCCTCAACTTATTCTACATGATCCCTTTATTGGTGGGGGATCTAAGAGGTTTTAGAAAATCACATTAGTACCAATACATGATAGGGATGATTTTGTTTTCTAGGTCAACATAGGAATATTCTCTGGTGTTCCTCACCTAATGCATAACTCAAGTGATCATTAGCATCGATGTTTTTATCTTCTTTACCATTGAGGGCCTTTACGATAGACTGTTGAAAATAGAAACAAGTTATTTAATCATTAATTTCATATAAATATTTGAAATATAAATAAAAATTATGATTTTGTTTAATTTACTTCACTTACATTATTTTCCTTCCTAATCGATCAAAATAATGTAACTTAAGGCCCACATACTTCAATTCCCCATACTTCTTGCTGCAAATGACATTGACTAGTATACTAATATTGAGAATATAAAAGGATTATAATATTTAATAATAATAACAAAAGGGAAAAAAATTTAAATGATTGAAAAATTCATAAATTTAAACATGTGATACGCATTGATAAAAAATCATAATGGATATCTAATCATAAACAATGTATAATTGTACACAACATTGTTGTGGATCGAGTTATGTCAATGCAAAATCAAGTTATCACATGTGTTATCATAATTAATATCTAAAATCATGTTAGCACATCCCTATTTGATTTATTATTCAATATCATACCAAACAATAAGAAAAAGAAAATAAATTCAATCATCATATTGACTACAATAACCAACAATTGTAAATTATATGTGCTATGAATTTCAAAACCACTTACATTAAGTTGAGTTTCCATTCCTCACTAGGATTGGAAGTCAATTCCCCCTATAATTACAAAATATCAAAAATGTACTATGAAATAAAATAAAAAATAGAATTAAAACATAAAATAAAATAAAAATCTTTTCCTTTTACATAAATTCCAATTAAAAATAATACACACCATTATAGATTCAATATAAATAATTATTGCCAATCTTTATAGAACAAATAATTTTAATTTTACTTACTCTCATGTAAACTAAACATAAATATGATTTAACCAAATAAACAAGAAATCCAATTATATCATGTGTCTTTTTAACAAAAATAGACACTAATATATTTTATAATATTTATCAAAACAAAAATTTAATATTTTATCATGTAAATATAACATTTAACACAAACTATAGTTCCCATTAATCTATTTTTTTACACAATAAATAGAAAATCCTGTACAAATAAATTTCATTTGATTTATTCCATTTCCCTTTTTAACATGCATTAAATATCCATTAATATCCAAAATTGTGAAACTATTCATTAACAAACTATTCATTAAACAAAAAAAATACAAATGGAATTCACTTTCAACAAAATTAAAATACAAAGATAAAATCCATATTGACTATATGCTTTAATCATTGTACATCATTAAAAAATTTTCCTTTATTTTCATTATTTTAATCACTTCAAAACTAAATAAAAGAAACCTAGAATCAATATTGATGTTTCATTGATTGCATAAATAGGAAAATATTTTGCTCAAAAGAAACCTAACCTGAAAAAATTAATTTCGGACATTGAAGACATTTAAAAAGTCAAAACACCTAAATATGGTTCATCCATGATACTAAAACTGAAAAACATACTTAATACATGAAATTTATTAAGTTCCATTGTGTTTAATTTTTTTTTCAAATTTTATAAAATAGTACCAAGTCAAAATGATTAACGAAAATTTAATATACCTAGAACATCTCATGTCCGAGCATTGTAATGTGCCCTAATGTGTGCACATACATCATTGACTCTTTATTATTGTATTTACTCGAAGCTTCCTAAGAAATCAATACAATTAACAGGATTTAAATTATATATGAAAAATATAAATGATTGGGAAAACCATAACTCTATTTGTTTTCTAATTTGCGATCATTTTTTCATATTGAGTTTTTGGATAGTCTGAGAATACAGGTACATCCTTTAAATTCGAACCAACCTTAATCCACAAACCAATATATAAAAAAATTGTATGATTTCCATAACACCCCAAGATCCATCAACCATGAAACCATAGTAGCTTTACTATAATGAATGTTAATCTAACTCAACAACTAATAATTTAATTCGTAAAAATACAATAAAAATATAGATATAAATTTGTAAAACTTTTTTACCCATATCCATGCCCATGATTTTTCCTTGATATCATTATAGATATTTCTCTATTATAGTGGTTACATTGGAATAATATCATCGTACTTGTCTATTGTGGCCAAGAAACAACTACACCACCTCACATGTTTACCCATCATCTATTATTGTTCCTTATAATCCATCATTATTTTTGTTTCACGATTCCCGGATTCCCACAAATGAGTGTTCCAACATAGCCTACTATAAATCCTATGAATAAGATAAAATATATTAAAAATAATTATGTCATTGTAAAACATGAAAAAAAATGAAGTGATATAATTTTAAAAAATTATAACAACAAAACCTGATCCAAACTGCTCAATGGGCTCTAATGAATCCATGGGTTGTCCTGGATCAGCAGTCACTTTAGTATGTGTCTAATACAGTGCATGGTCTACATGATATTCTTGCACATGAGTGGGAGCTAAAGGAATAGAATCAGAAAATCTTGGATGGATATGTAGAATTATTGGTGATGTATACATGACATAATATGGGTTGAAGGGTTGGGTATACATCCAAAGATATATAAATGGTAATGTTTTCTTCATCCCTATAGGAAGTGTATATAACGACCCATACTTTACATACATTGTTAATACTTCAAAATTGAAGCACACTTATTACAACATATGACAAAACCACAAAGGACCGTATAGGTATAGTGTCGTTAGAAACTGGGAAACAAAAAAAACTGGTTCATAAATCATCTACAGTGTCTCCCATTTATTTCATCATATCTAAGGTTCCTTTTAGCATATTCTACTTAATATCCATCTTCCTGACCTGGGGAAAAGAAAACATAAAAGGGTGAGCTCAAATGCTCAGCAAGGGCAAATAAAGAAAATAAAAATCATATCATATCTTTTTGAAAATCAAAACCTGCAAAAGAGATCATAATGTCTTAACATGGAATAAATCATAGAAGTGAAAATGAGATCCCCATAATCATAACATGAAACTTGAAACTTTGTGGAATGCACACATATTCATGGAAAATAATTTCTTGTTAGTCATGACTCATTGCCAAGACTTTCTTAGTGGACAAAGTCCCTTTCTGAACCGAGTCACCCTCATTCCAGTCCTGTTTTACTGAACCGGTATAACCTACCGTTCCAGCCATTTCTATCTCATGAGATATAAAATCTTTACCCAATTCATTGGAGGGAGATATAGGTCCCACCCATCTTATAATGAATCCTTTCTTATGTGTGCCACATAATCATAAAACATACACCATCGCATAACACATGTAACAAAAATGGGATTCTTGAAACATCATGACATCATAAATCAATTCATATAAGATAAAGGAATTCATAAAAATAATTCCATCACAAAATGATCAAATCAATGTAATAATATGGATAAAAACATAACCCTTTATTATCTTAGATGGAAAATAATTTTGATAAAACACTTGAACTCCATTCTTGAGGAAAATATCCTTTCTTCTTCAAAAACATTTTTACTTTCATAACATGTCATAAAACTTTAAAATAAAAGAAGTTGATTAAAAATAAACATGAAAACTTGTAAAGGAAGCTTCTTGGAAATAATGTTTAAAAATCCATTCATGCCTTATAAGTTAAAAAAAACATTTTTTTTCATACTTTTGTCGGAAAAGTCAAAAAAAATACCTCGTACGAAAAACGACAAAAGATTCCTTTCATAACTTTTACTAAAAACTCACCGAAGGGTAAATTGGATATAAACTATTGTAGAAGGATGTAAATAACATTAAATATTGAGGGAACATGGATGTGGATGATAAAATACACCCCAGTAATTACCAAAGTAAAAACAATCTCGGATAAAAGTGAGATTGTGATATTTCCCTTACCTTAGGTCCAATTTGCTTTGTACGTGTCCGAAGCTCCTGTATAATGGTTTAAATAATGTTATTGACTTATTCCAGAATCATACATATTGATATGATATCATATATGGTCATATTATTAGCTTCTTATTAGTAATATTTCATTGTTACTTGTTACTCGGGTCTTTATTGCCTTTTGTTCTTATGCGTGTTTTGCCGAATACATTCTTATTCTTCTTTTAAGGTTATAGATACCTTATATCCAGAATGGTATTAGTGTAAAATATATCATATTTATTCATTAAATTCATTTATATAATTACTATGTAATGATGATCATGTAGAACGAGTCGCATCACATCGTGGAGACGGTATTCCGTACGT
This sequence comes from Viscum album, assembly GCA_963277665.1. Classification (NCBI taxonomy): domain Eukaryota; kingdom Viridiplantae; phylum Streptophyta; class Magnoliopsida; order Santalales; family Viscaceae; genus Viscum; species Viscum album. The sequence goes on along the minus strand of OY728155.1, from coordinate 742,239,742 downwards.
ACGCACGAGTGATGATATCGTTCCTATGATCGTGGAACTGTATTGGAGTATATATATATTATATAAGTATCAATATTTCTTTATAATAATCATAAATAATTACTCATTACACGAATATACCCATCCTTGTAATGTGATGGTGGAAAATAGATTACACCACGGCGTGGAGACGGTATTCCGTACGTACGCACGCGCAGTGATTTCATTTTTCCGTAGGATGGATAAAAGGTGAATTAGGGTTGTTTCATAATTATAATAACATATCAGTATGTAAGTAATACTGATGTTATTACTTTATCATGAAACATCTAAAGAAGAAGAAGTTGAAGAAGAAAGAAATTGAAAAGATCGGTAATGGATATTACCTCTTCTTTGGAACGCTTCTTTGAATCCTTCACTTAGGGAACTCATATTGGACTTTGAAGAAGACCAGGACCTCTAGGATTATTCTAGGGAAGTGGGGAGGAGAAAATGGCATGGGTTGGCCGAGCTTGAGTGCTCAAATTGGTGTGAGGAGGAGGGGGAGGAGGTGCCCTTTTATAAGGGAGGAGAGGGGCACCTTAGGAATATCTCAAAATATTATTTTATATTAAAGTCAAAATCGGTTTATAATGGTTCCAAAGGGTCTTATTTTGAAGTTAAAGTGGGGATGGGTCGAAATCCTATCAACCAATAGGATTTAGACAAGTTTAGGGTATTATTTTAACCTTATCAATTAGATTTAACTCTAAGTTAAATAATTTAACTTTTACCCTGTCTTTTTGTTTTCTTTCACTATATGGTTAATACACTTACTATAACATGCCAAACGAACCCCAAATTGTTTATTATTAATATATATATCCTTATCTAAGTCATTTGTCCGAACCTTAGATTTTTAGGAATAAAATAACAATTAATAATATAATATTTTATTTAAAAACTATTTTGTGTCAATTTTGACACTATTTGATATATGATTTTTTTGAAAGTCATAACAGAATTATATGTTCGAAACAAGTTGATTAAATCAACACTAATATATCATAGTAACCTAGAAAATTTTTGTATTTCATAAAAAGTCTCAAATTACATTTAGTTTGGTGTTTATAACATCAATTATGTCAATATTTCATTAATAAGATAATTACTGCATCATCATTGTGTCATAAATAAATTAAATTATTTAATGTATAAAAATTACAAATAAAATTTCATTATGTAGGAAATCTTTTTAGCTTTCTAATGAATTTTTATAGTCGAATTTATCTTATGTATAACCCCATATTAAAAATGATTTACTTATTAAACTTTGATTTTAACTATTTTAACTATTTTAACTCTTCTTTAAATAAATTAAAAATAAATGTCCTAATCTAATCAAAGTGGGCCTAAATGGTCATATTTTATTCCTAAGTTTGTTTTTGGTCGAATTACACTTGTCCAATAGAATTAGGACATTTTTTAGGGTAATATTAATATCATATTTACCCTTAGTTACCCTATTTACTATTAACCGCGGTAAAAAAAAGTAAAAAGTTACTATTCACCAAAAAAAATTTATCTCATTGAACCACATTTTACTTACTGATATCAACCGTGTCTGTCGAATTTTCGAAATTCCATTCAAGAAGTGGTAAAATTAAGTTTTATGCAAAATTCAGTTTTTAACCTACCACTTAGTGGTTTCACTATTTATCAAAAATTGAAAGTTTTCAGAAAAATACCAAAATTTCACCCTAGGCTAATTTCGATATTCTGAGTCCAAAAATGAAGTCCATTTTGAAAATTAAAATTTATAAAATTTCAAAAAGTGGTTATTACAATTCATAACGGCTAGTTTTAATAGCATATTGTTGTTTAGTGAAACTCGGTATTGCGTACGACGCAAGCTATCGAGGAAGGTCGCGATTGCGTGTAAAGCAAGTCAAGCAAGTGTTGTATAGAAAAAGATTCCTTTGATGATTTATATAACATAAAAGTCTCGGGTGTTACATTCTACCCCCCTTAAAAAGAATTTAGCCCTCAAAATTCGTCACTTTGTATCAAACAGATGAGGATACTTCTCCCTCATCATATCCTCAAGCTCCCATGTAGCTTCTTCAAGTTGGTGGTTCCTCCATAAAACTTTCACCAAGCGAGTGGTCTTGTTTCTTAGGACTTTTTCGCTACGATCCAGAATCTCTATCGGCTGTTCTTCATAAGAAAGATCTTGCTCCAGCGGTACAACTTCTGAGCTGATTACATGTGAAGGATCAGGTATGTACTTTCTCAGGAGAGATTCATGGAACACATCGTGAACTTGAGAGAGATTCGGTGGAAGCGCTAATCGGTAAGCTACCTTCCCAACACGATCCAGTATTTCGAAAGGACCCATATATCTAGGGCTCAACTTCCCCTTATTTCCAAATCTCATAACCCTCTTCCAGGGAGATATTCGTAAGAACACTTTATCACCCACTTCAAACTCTAGGTCTTTTCTTCGGTTGTCGGCATAACTTTTCTGTCGACTATGAGCTGCTCTTATGTATTGTTGAATAGATCTGACCTTTTCTTCCATTTCATCAACGAGATCAGGTCCTAATAGCTTTCTTTCCCCAACTTCATCCCAGCAAGTTGGAGTCCTGCATTTCTTTCCATAGAGAGCTTCATAATGAGCCATCTGAATACTGGAGTGAAAGCTATTATTATAAGAAAATTCCACCAAAGGTAGGTGTTGATCCCAACCTCCCTTGAAATCCATAGAGCAAGCTCTCAACATATCTTATAGGGTTTGAATTGTTCTCTCAGACTGACCGTCTGTCTGGGGATGATAAGCAGTGCTGAAACTCAACTCTGTATCCAGAGTATGCTGAAGACTTCGCCAGAACTTCGAGGTAAATCTTGGATCCCGGTCAGATATAATAGAAAGTGGTACTCCATGCAATCTTACCACTTCCTTTACATATATCCTGGAAAGCTGATCTAGAGAGAAATCCTCTCTAATAGGAATGAAGTGTGCAGACTTTGTAAGACGATCAACTATGACCCAGATAGCATTATTCCCTTTGGATGTTTTAGGAAGTCCTGTGACAATGTCCATAATGATGTTTTCCCATTTCCATTCGGGTATGGGTAATGGTTGTAACATCCCCTTAGACTTCTGTCTCTCAGCTTTAACTTGTTGAAAAACCATGCATCGAGAGACATATTCAGCAACATCTCTTTTCATGACATCCCACCATAAGTACTCATTCAGGTCCCTATACATCTTCGTACTTCCAGGATGAATAGAGAATGATGAACTATGAACCTCATCCAGTAGCTCCTTCTTTAATTCCGGGATGGGAGGAACACAAACCCGATTCCTGAACTTTATTATCCCATCACAATCAAGGTTGAATTCAGGAACATTTCTCACCTTCTTTTGTAACTCGACATCTTCTTTCTGTGCCTCTTTAATCTTCACATGTATAGATGGTTGAACATTCATTTGAGAAAGATAAGATTTTTCCCCTTCCATTATAATTACAAGATCCATCCTTTGTAAATCCATAAATATTGGATCTTTTGTGATCCTCATCATGGATAAACTAGCATGGTCTTGTCGACTTAATGAATCTGCCACCTTGTTTGCTTTCCCAGGGTGGTAATGGATTGAGCAGTCATAATCCTTAATCATCTCCAACCATCTTCTTTGGCGCATATTCAGCTCCTTTTGTGTGAAAATATACTTTAAACTTTTATGATCAGTATAAATATCACACCTTTCACTATAAAGGTAATGCCTCCAAATCATTAATGCAAAGATTACCGCATCCAACTCCAAATCATGTGTTGGGTAATTTTTCTCATGGATTTTCAACTGTCGTGAGGCATAAGCTATCACCATATCATTTTGCATAAGAACACACCCCAATCCCTTCTTGGATGCATCACTGTAGATCACAAACCTTTCTCTACTACAAGGCAGTGTGATCACAGGTGCACTGGATAACCTTCTTTTCAACTCCTTGAAATTCTCTTCACATTCCTCTGTCCAGACAAACTTAACTCCTTTCCCAGTCAACTTGGTGAGCGGATTAGATAATCCTGAAAAATATTTTACAAAGCGTCGATAATATCCAGCCAAACAAAGAAAACTTCGGATCTCAGTTACTGTTGTTGGTCTCGACCATCTTTCGATAACCTCTATTTTTTGCTGGATCCACAGATATCCCCTCTTTTGAGATTATGTGACCCAAAAATGCAACTTTTTTGAAGCCAAAATTCACACTTGGTAAATTTGGCATAAAGCTTCTCCTTTCTCAGGGTCTTCAATATAATTCTCATGTGATCTTCATGCTCTTCCTTGCTCTTTGAATAGACAAGAATATCGTCTATAAAGACTACCACAAATTGATCAAGATTGTCTCTAAAGACTCTATTCATTAGATCCATGAAGATAGCAGGGGCATTAGTAAGACCAAATGGCATCACTATAAATTCATAGTGTCCATACCTTGTACGGAAAGCCGTCTTCGGTATATCCTCCCTTTTGACCCTTAATTGATGATACCCTGAACGAAGATCAATCTTGGAAAAGTATTGAGCTCCGCGTAGTTGGTCAAATAAGTCATCAATGCGTGGGAGAGGATATTTGTTCTTGATAGTGATCTTGTTAAGTTCTCGATAATCAATGCAGAGTCTCATTGATCCATCTTTCTTCTTAACAAATAGAACAGGTGCTCCCCAAGGTGACGCACCAGGGCGTATGAATCCCTTATCAAGATTCTCTTGAAGTTGCTTCTTCAATTCCTGCAACTCAGTTGGGGCCATTCTATATGGTGTCTTTGAAATAGGCAAAGCACCCGGTACGAGTTCTATTGAAAACTCAACTTCACGATTTGGTGGAAGACACGGTAATTCCTCCGGAAAGACATCATCAAACTCCCGTACAATGGGAATATTCTTAATCGTGAGTTTCTCACCAACCATTTGAGATAAATAACCTTCATTTAGTGGAATCAATACCCATAAGATGGAAGAAATTTCCACTGGAAGATTATGTTCATCCTTGCATTGATATACGATTGTAGATTGATCTGGAACATGAAATGTGACTTCCCTTCTTTGGAAATTGATATGAGCTCCATGTAGAGAAAGCCAATCCATGCCAAGAATCACATCAAATTCCACTAAAGGTAGGATCACAAGATTTGCAGGAAGCACTTTCCCACAAACTTCGATCGGAGAAGAATTATAAACTTTTGATGCGACTGTTGTGCCATTAGGTGTTGTCACAGCTAACTCAACATCTAATTGTTGAGGTAATACGGTGATACCCTTAGAAAATTCTTTAGAAATAAAAGAGTGGGTGGATCCAGAATCAAGTAAAACATTTGCTACTTTAGAGTGGATGGTAAGTGTACCTTTCACCACTTCGTTATCGTACTCCACATCGCTGATAGAAATTGCATGTGACTTTCCTTTGTCTTTAGCCTTAAGATTTTGTTGAAGTCGACCATCATCATCAAACCTTGGATTTGGGCATTGATTGGCATAATGCCCCATCTCCTTGCACTTGAAACATTGAAGTGTAGTAGGTTCATTCTTTGTATCCCTTCCTTTGTTTGCGTCATTAGACATCTTCTTCCCATTATCACGGCATTCAAATGCCCAATGACCTTCCTTTCAACATTTAAAACATTTACTTGTACCTTTAAGACAACTCCCTCCATGTTTCATTCCACACTTTGAGCATAAGGGAAAGTTCATCTTCTTTTCAGTGTGCTCTTTAGATTTTCCTTTGAATTCCATCTTCCTCTTCTTATCAAACCCATGTGACTGATGGGTTACTCCAATCTCCATCTCGACTTTGAGATCACATCGAACGATTTCCTCGTATCTATTGAAGTCCCTTATGGCTAACGCCCTTCGAAGACTTGGTTTTAAGCAACTAAAGAATCGATCGATCTTACTCTCAGGTTGGATAATAATACCATAAGTGTACCTTTCAAGTCTTGTAAAATTTGTTTCATAGGTACCAACAAATTCATCATCCCTTTGCTTCAGTTCAAGAAACTCTTTCTCCATCTTTGTTCGGAGAATACGAGGGAAGTACTTATTGATAAATAAGTTCTTGAACTCGTCCCATTCCATAGACTCAATTTCATCCCTTTTCCTCGTATTCTTAATAAGATTCCACCATTGATCAACATCTCCTTCCAAACGATACACTGCTAGGATGACTTTATCATGCTCATAACATTGAAGAACTGAAAATATCTTTTCAGTAGTACTAATCCATTGTTCAGCAACTAATGGATCAGTAGACCCGCTGAAAGAAGGTGGACGCTGCCTCATGAAGGATTCAACAGAATGTTGCTCCTTCCTTTGCTCGTTTGGAAGTCCTGCATGATTCATAGCTGGAGAAAGTTTTGTGAGCATGGCTACAATATTTTGCATTCCAGCTCCCATATCATTTGGTTGCTCAGGGGGACAATCATTGCATTGCCCATCGCATTCCGCATTAACACGGTTCCTTCGGGTTCCAGCCATTGACTAAAACCAAGAAGAATAGTGTGAGCAACACTAATTATAATAGGAAAACCACATAATTCAAGAATAAAATTTTCATGCTTAAGGTCTTATCCGAGGTTATTCAAGGCCATTTTTAAAACACTAAGATTGTGTTTTATTCTTTGACTTATCCTTAGGGTTCTTACTAAGGCTTTCACATCCTAGTTTCCAAAGGTTGACTATACCTTTCCTCTGATACCAACTATAACGACCCATACTTTACATACATTGTTAACACTTCAAAATTGAAGCACACTAATTACAACATATGACAAAACCACAAAGGGCCGTATAGGTATAGTGTCTTTAGAAACTGGGAAACATAAACAACTGGTTCATAAATCTTCTACAGTGTCTCCCATTTATTTCATCATATCTAGGGTCCCTTTTAGAATATTCTACTTAATATCCATCTTCCTGACCAGGGGAAAAGAAAACATAAAAGGGTGAGCTCAAATGCTCAGCAAGGGAAAATAAAGGAAATAAAAATCATATTATATCTTTTTGAAAATCAAAACCTGCAAAAGAGATCATAATGTCTTAACATGGAATAAATCATAGAAGTGAAAATGAGATCCCCATAATCATAACATGAAACTTGAAACTTTGTGGCATGCACACATAATCATGGAAAATCATTTCTTGTTAGTCATGACTCATTGCCAAGACTATCTTAGTGGACAAAGTCCCTTTCTGAACCGAGTCACCCTCGTTCCAGTCCTGTTTTACTGAACCGGTATAACCTACCGTTCCAGCCATGTCTATCTCATGAGATATAAAATCTTTACCCAATGAATTGGAGGGAGATATAGGTCCCACCCATCTTATAATGAATCCTTTCTTATGTGTGCCACATAATCATAAAACATACATCATCGCATAACACATGTAACAAAAATGGGATTCTTGAAACATCATGACATCATAAATCAATTCATATAAGATAAAGGAATTCATAAAAATAATTCCATCACAACATGATAAAATCAATGTAATAATAGTGATAAAAACATAACCCTTTATTATCTTAGATGGAAAATAATTTTGATAAAACACTTGAACTCCATTCTTGAGGAAAATATCCTTTCTTCTTCAAAAACATTTTTCCTTTCATAACATGTCATAAAACATTAAAATAAAAGAAGTTGATTAAAAATAAACTTGAAAACTTGTAAAGGAAGCTTCTTGGAAATAATGTTTAAAAATCCATTCATGTCGTATAAGTTAAAAAAGAATCTTCTCATACTTTTGTCGGAAAAGTCAAAAAAAATACCTCGTACGAAAAACGACAAAAGATTCCTTTCATATCTTTTACTAAAAACTCACCGAAAGGTAAAATTGGATATATACTATTTTATAAGGATGGAAATAATATTACATATTGAGGGAACATGGATGTGGATGATAAAATACATCCCAGTAATTACCAAAGTAAAAACAATCTCGGATAAAAGTGAGATTGTGATATTTCCCTTACCTTAGGTCCAATTTGCTTTGTACATGTCTGAAGCTCCTGTATAATGGTTTCAATAATTTTATTTACTTATTCCAGAATCATACATATTGATATGATATCATATATGGTCATATTCTTAGCTTCTTATTAGTAATATTTCATTGTTACTTGTTACTCGGGTCTTTATTGCCTTTTGTTCTTATGCGTGTTTTGCCGAATACATTCTTATTCTTCTTTTAAGGTTATAGATACCTTATATCCAGAATGGTATTAGTGTAAAATATATCATATTTATTCATTCAATTCATTTATATAATTACTATGTAATGATGATCATGTAGAACGAGTCGCATCACATCGTGGAGACGGTATTCCGTACGTACGCACGAGTGATGATATCGTTCCTATGATCGTGGAACTGTATTGGAGTATATATATATTATTTCAGTATCAATTTTTCTTTATAATAATCATAAATACTTACTCATTACACCATTATAACCATCCTTGTAATGTGATGGTGGAAAATAGATTACACCACGGCGTGGAGACGGTATTCCGTACGTACGCACGCGCGGTGATTTCATTTTTCCGTAGGATGGATAAAAGGTGAATTAGGGTTGTTTCATAATTATAATAACATATCAGTATTTAAGTAATACTGATGTTATTACTTTATCATGAAACAACTAAAGAAGAAGAAGTTGAAGAAGAAAGAAATTGAAAAGATCGGTAATGGATATTACCTCTTCTTTGGAACGCTTCTTTGAATCCTTCACTTAGGGAACTAATATTGGACTTTGAAGAAGACCAGGACCTCTAGGATTATTCTATGGAAGTGGAGAGGAGAAAATGGCAGGGGTTGGCCGAGCTTGAGTGCTAAAATTGGTGTGAGGAGGAGGGGGAGGAGGTGCCCTTTTATAAGGGAGGAGAGGGGCACCTTAGGAATATCTCAAAATATTATTTTATATTAAAGTCAAAATCGGTTTATAATGGTTTCAAAGGGACTTATTTCGAAGCTAAAGTGGGTATGGGTCGAAAGAATATCAACAAATAGGATTTAGACAAGTTTAGGGTATTATTTTAACCTTATCAATTAGATTTAACTCTAAGTTAAATAATTTAACTTTTACCCTGTCTTTTTGTTTTCTTTCACTATATGGTTAATACACTTACTATAACATGCCAAACGAACCCCAAATTGTTTATTATTAATATATATATCCTTATCTAAGCCATTTGGCCGATCCTTAGATTTTTAGGAATAAAATAACAATTAATAATATAATATTTGATTTAAAAACTATTTTGTGTCAATTTTGACACTATTTGATATATGATTTTTTTGAAAGTCATAACAGAATTATATGTTCGAACCAAGTTGATTAAATCAACACTAATATATCATAGTAAAATATAAAATTTGTTTAGTTCATAAAAAGTCTCAAATTACATTTATTTTTGTGTTTATAACATCAATTATGTCAATATTTCGTTAATAAGATAATTACTGCATCATCATTGTGTCATAAATAAATTAAATTATTTAATGTCTAAAAATTATAAATAAAATATAATTATGTAGGAAATCTATTTAGCTTTCTAATGAATATTTATAGTCGAATTTAGCTTATGTATAACCCCATATTAAAAATTATTTACTTATTAAACTTTGATTTTAACTATTTTAACTATTTTAACTCTTCTTTAAATAAATTAAAAATAAATGTCCTAATCTAATCCAAGTGGGCCTAAATGGTCATATTTTATTCCTAAGTTTGTTTTTGGTCGAATTACACTTGTCCAATAGAATTAGGACATGTGTTAGGGTAATATTAATATCATATTTTCCCTTAGTTACGCTATTTACTATTAACCGCGGTAAAAAAAGTAAAAAGTTACTATTCACCAAAAAAAATTTATCTCATTGAACCACATTTTACTTACTGATATCAACCGTGTCTGTCGGATTTTCGAAACTCCATTCACAGAAGCGGTAAAATTAAGTTTTATGCAAAATTCAGTTTTTAACCTACCACTCAGTGGTTTCACTATTCATCAAAAATTGAAAGTTTTCAGAAAAATACCAAAATTTCACCCTAGGCTAATTTCGATATTCTGAGTCCAAAAATGAAGTCCATTTTAAAAATTAAAATTTATAAAATTTCAAAAAGTGGTTATTACTATTCATAACGGCTAGTTTTAATAGCATATTGTTGTTTAGTGAAACTCGGTATTGCGTACGACGCAAGCTATCGAGGAAGGTCGCGATTGCGTGTAAAGCAAGCCAAGCAAGTGTTGTATAGAAATAGATTCATTTGATGATTTATATAACATAAAAGTCTCGGGTGTTACAGTGTAGAAATGGAATGTGGAGAAGAGGTTAAATTAGATGATGATGGATGAATGGTTAGGATCATCCCTTGACGTTGTGTAGACATGGTATGTGAAGAGGTGGATAAATGATATGATTAATGTGGAATGGGTAGGAACTTCCTAGAAGGTAGTGTAGAAATGGTATGTGAAGAAGAGGTTAAGTGATATGATGATAGAAGAATGCATTGTAACATCCATAGAGGATAATTTGGAGGATGGAAGGTGTGTTATATTGGGTTTTTGTTAGTTGGTTCGGTTAGTAATGTGTAGGATTGGTGCTTCATCTAGGTCTAGGAGCATCCTCGCTCAGACCCATGCTGGTAGAATGAGCTGAAGTCAAATCTGGTTTATCTGAATAACCCTAACAAAAAATTGATAATTAATATGAACATTACATTATATGTATTGAATATAAAAAAAATTAAAATTATAATACTCACTAGGGTAACTAGAGGAGCCATCCCATACTCGCACTTATCTTGATCAGCATCATATAATCAATTCTTTTGAACATCCTTCACAAACTACATAAGAAGGAAATGTAATTTTTTTTAAATAGTTTTTAAAAAAATATGCAACATAAAAGTTATATAAATAATAAAAAAATTCATTAGAGGTTCAGTAACAATAATTTAAATCCTAGTTATATTTTTTTGAAAACCTGTTGTAAGCCCAATTTTCTAAATTTAAATAAATAAAATTAATTGTAATGAAACAAAAAAATATAAATACATACATATCATCCCAAACTAAAACTGAATTAAAGTAATTATAGTAATACAAACCTGATAAAATCATGTTAAGGAAAGCTGAATGAACAGTGAACATATATGGTTTCCAATAACAATTACCCACCAGTAATTATAGTTCAACATCAACTCTCACAATGGGATAATTTATGTCCTCAATGAAAATATTTTGGTCTACATTAATGGGGGAATCAATGGTTTCAACTTCAAACCTAACATCATAAAAAATATATCTCGGGATTACTTCATCAATGACACCGTAAATAGGTATGAAATGAGTATTCCCATAAAACAGTTGTTTTTTCATTGATGTCACAATTTATGATTCATTGGTAGCTAGGAATTGACTCATGTCAATAAATCTAAATCCAAAATTTTAAATAAATATACTCTATCAAATCATTGAATCAGACCATTTAGTTTTTTAATAGTGACTTGACTTTGAGAGTAGTAATCCAACAACAATAATTTCTCAAAAAGTCCATAATAATGCATATATTCATATTTATGTCGAATATCTAATGAACTTGTATAATAATATTTTGTAGTAGTTAACATAACTATATCACGTTGTGTTCTCGTTTTTACCTCTTGATCAGTTGTAAAAAATTTATACCCATTGATTATTAAATATTTTCATTCATGAACAAAATAGTTGGGGCCAAAATCAAATTAACTTAATTCTTAATAAATAGAGTCAATTAGTAAATTCAATACTTGAAATTTATATGAATAATTCAATTAAATGGATTCATATTTTATAATTTAATTAAATTAATATTTATTCTATTGATTTCAACACAGTCGGAAACTCTTGGCAATTCCAATCCTCTCTCATTTTCAATGAAAAATATGGATGAACTCTACATATAAAATTTTTATTTTCTGTACATAAAATGGTAACAATAGTATAAGGTATATTTTAAATAAAATAGTATGATATAACATATAAATATCCAAATTAATTACTAGATATTGTCATCGAACACACAATAGTGAAACAAGACTATGAGATGTTCCAAATCATGCTCTTCAAGAATCAATGTAGCCAATGTATATAGCCTATAAATTCCTCTTGTTTGGGGATGAGAAGGAAATGAGGGATAAATTTATCCTCACTTCTTATCTTCATATATCATTCATTGGTTATGTATTATGCTCACATAAAAAAAATACATCAAAATTAAACCATCAAGATAATTATTGTATCAAAAGCAAGATTAAATTATTCAAAAATTTCTATTTGTAGGATAAATCCAACGAAAAGAAACGAGTCCCCCAAGAAGTGTTTTAGTTGGAATATGTAATATTAAATTCCTATTTCTAGTGAAAAATAATGGAGGAAATTTTTTTCCTACTCAGAAAACATTAATTGCACCTCTTCCTGAATTTTTATAAGGAATGACATAGATAATCCTTCATAACAAACATATATAAAAATATTCCATAAGAGAATCACCATCACCCTTAAATTGTTGGATAGAAAATTATGAATATTACTGGGATTATATTCATGATGAAGGAGGTGATAATCAATAATTTTTAGGCCTTTTCGTTTCAAATACCTTCTCTTGAATCATTTAGATATGTTTCATGAATATCCATCAGAAATATTGATATTCTAAAATTCTTCAAGAAATTTATTTCGAAATAATGGAGTAATCACAAAAAAGCACAGGGAACATTCCATTTGTTTTCAAAGATACTAACATGATTTTATTTTAGTTGAATACTCCAATCCATCAAGTCCTAATGAGATCTTAAGTCATCATGGGTATTACCGTTGATATGTAGAAGAATTGAAAGAAGGATTTGTCATATATTTTTTACAATGTACATTACATATAAACAATGATGTAAACAATTGGTAGACCAATATGGAAACTCAAAAAATATAATTCGCTTTCTATAATTGTAAGTGCATTCAGTGAAAAAATTCTTCATCTTTTTAGATTTCATCTAAATAGTACCTAATGGAAAACCAAAATCTTTCAATTTATTAAGCACATATGTTCTTGACATATTGTTAGGAGGTTTTTCGGTGTCAATAGTGTTATAAAACACACAATTATTCTTTATATATTGATGAACCATTAGAAGGAATCATCAATTCCCCATGAATTTAAAAATATGATGAGATTTAAGCCTTATCAATGATGTATTATTTATATAAATAGTACATGATACTTTTCACTTCATGAATTAACCTTTCATAATTTCATTATAAGGGAAATCATTTATAGTACATAGAATTAAAACACACATATGAAATATATTTTTTGAAGTAGCATAAATTGTGTGCCAAAACATATCAAAAATCTACTTCAACTATCTGATTAATGGTTACATGTAAACATTTATATCATTATAGGGATCATATGGTCTTAATCTTAGTATTCTTAAGAAAGTGATAGTATTTTTCATACACATCGATAGAGGAAGATTATAAACATGAATAAAATGTGGCCACATGCTGTGAGTAGTAAACATATGACCATAAAAATGTAAACCATCAAAGGATAGACCCAACATGACATTAGAAACATCATCAACAAAATTAGGATATTGTGAAACAAAATCCCACCATGATAATATATCTGTAGGATAAATCAACTCATCATTACCTTTAATTCTCTTAGCATCAGGCGATCAAATATTGCATGATATTTCAAAATATAAGAAGATATTTTGATGACTAGAAATCAATTTAATGTACCCCATGACATTATGTGGCACACTATATAGTATCTTATATGTATTTTCTATCCATCGATATGTACCACATTCTTTCCAGTAATTATGGTAATATGTTTCCTCCCAAAATAAACATCAATATTTTGGAAATCCCTAGAAATTATTAATAGAAAATATAAGCTACCTAACTATCCTTCATTCTATAGAGTGAATTGATGTAATATCTACACCAATAGGAAATAAATTACTCCAAAATGGTAGGAATATAATAATGTTTGTATTAGAAATTTCACACACGGTTTTTCCCTGATATAACTGTAAAAAAAGTCTAAAATTTTCATTTTAGTACATTTCTAATATAATTTAGTTTTGTAATTATCCATTAAATATTTCACTCTCTCAAAATCACTATATTTATTATTTTACTAATTTGTATTGATATCGTTGATTTCTTTCATTTACATAATATCTCTATCGTGATGATGTACCAATTGAAACCTATCAAATGTCAAACTCTCAATACCAAATCATTATTTTCATTAATGAACAGTTGAATATTGTCTCCTCTCCCCACAAAAGTTCCAAACATAATAATTTGTTTGAAATATAGATTTCTTTTTTTGGTAGCTAATTTTTTTTTCAATTTATCTATGGTCTTCCAACACACTTACATATTGAACACTATATACTACCTCCATCTCAAGCATTGTTAAATGAAAATTCTAAATATTTTTCAAAATTATTTTGAATCTTGAGAAAAATTATATTAGTATGATACATCCATATTATATCCATTCCATTACGAGGTAAAAAAGTTATGTTCCAATAAAAAATGTAAACCGTAAAAAAATAATTCATTACAACCAATTTTAGTATAAAAGTTATCAAATTTTACAAGTAGCTAGAAAACTAAAGAATAAGTTAAATAACATATGATATAAGTGATGACTACAAATAATGAACCATTGTGGGTATCCATAACATTTAATAATCCACTATCATAGTTAATGTGAAAAAATATATCTAAGAGGATCAATAAGTGAAACAAACAAGAATAAAATGAAAAAAACACATAAGGATTTTTTAAATGCATTGAAAACAAATCAATATTATGTTACAAATGTTTTCCAATATTTTCAATAAATAGTTTGAATCACTTGGAAAATTTATTTTCCTATCCAATACCTCTTTTAAAACCCACCTTTTTAATGTTCCACATTAAAATCACATCATTTACACCCCTTTCTAAAATACTAATTTCCACCTCAAAAAAGGATTCTAATATCCAAAAACAGTTCGAAAAGATCTTTGAAAACTATCATTTTCTTAAAACATGGAAAATTCAACAATTTTTTTTAAAATAATCATACACTCCTAATTTCATTAAAAAACAATATTTACAAGGAATGTGATTCCAAAAATATTTTTGAAACAAAATTTTACACTTTTAAAAACTCACCCTTTCAAACTCATTTACAAAATAGCTTCAAATAACTATATCATTACACTTTCTATTTCTTTATTTAATTTCTTTTAAAATATCAACTAAAAACTAAGATATGTAAACTATACAAAAATAGGAAAGAAGAAAATAGTTAGGAACAACTATGTCAAGCCACACAAAATGGTAAACAAAATGAACATTTGTTCAATACGATATTCTATGTACAATGAATGAAATAAATATACAATATAAGTCCCCTAATATGATCCTAAAATGGATCATAGTGTAATTAATATAAAAAATGGGCTCTATCATGTCTATGAATGATCGTTGTTTCCTAACTCACACTACATGCCTATATAATTTGGAAGCACACCCAGTCTCTCAGGGAAATTCTCACTCAATGGGATCCCTTGGTCCTAGTCATTGTTCCATGAAAAAAAAATCCTAGGTCATGGAATAGAACACATAATTTACCAATTCCATTCCTGTATTTATAAAATTAAATGTAAAAGTATGTGTCAGCAATCAAGTAATTACATAAATCAAGTATAAACCATTTTAAATGACACACGCCTCACCTCTCATATCCTCACAAAGAAGAATCCCCATTTAGTTAAAAACACAGGTATCATATACAAATTTATCGATAATAAACATACCCTTATGATATCACACGTTATCAGGGGAATAAAATATTGAAAAGGAGCATAATAGTGTCGCACACTGTTTATAAAAACTCATTCTTCAAAAAATGAAAAATATTGTCACGCCTTACATTCTCTTCTTCAAATATATTTATAAATATCATGAACCTTTATGCATAATTCAATTCACAAAATATACATCACAGCCAGTTCCAAAAATATCATATCCTAAAATAAATTAATACCCATATGAGTATTTTTACCATGTTGGGGTATTAATTGTGGCTCCCTTGTTTTCTAGAAAAATATCATTGTTTAATTTTATACATCGAGATCTAATTTCATATATATCTCTTTTCTCTTTGACTTAGCCAATTTATCATTCATGACTGATTCACATATGTGGTACATTCGACTATGTGAACTATTATTGAATGTAACCAATTCACTTATACGATGATGTTTCCTACATGACCAATTCGCATACATATAAGAAAACATGGGCCAATATATTTACTTTTGTAATCAGTGACCCATGAAATATAAAAACATTGAGATATACTTATTTTAATAATAATATAAACTATGTTTCATTCACCCACATATATTGACTTATGTATTAATACACATATGTGGATATACAAATTTTTATATGTGGTTCTTAACTCCTTCAACTAGCTTCTAAACTAAATATTATACCCTTTTAGAACATATTCATTTAATAAAACTCCTTCCAAAATATTATTTCAAGAATAATTTGTTTCTTTTATTAGGATATTTATTCCTTATAAAAACACCTTAATTTTCATTATTATCTTCAAAAATCTTCTTGTAAGAAAAATGGATTTATGTGTTGATAATAAAATTAAACCCAATAAGAATAACCACTTCCTATTCATAAACTTCTTCACCAATCCCACAAAAATAACATGGAATCACTTTTTCTAAAAAATTTCTACAATTAATTTTTATTAAAAAAAATTGAATATAAATCACTAAATATCTAACCCCAAATACATGAATCACTATGTAATAATTCTAATAATAAGTGAGCTAAAATGGTGTGGGAAACAAGAATAATAAAAAATAATACCATGTTTTCTATAAAGGAGTGATTAAACCACAATTAATAACTTCTTTGTTTACAAAAAACATCATAATCATGTCATTATTACCAAAAAATACTACAATATATATTTAATGGTTCCTATATCCACATTAATAAACTATTAAACCTATTCACTCGCATCACACAACACATTCAAACATAACAACTTACCCGTTTTTAAAACTGTCATTCAATATATGATCTCCATATATATTTTAATCACATATCAAAGGATAAATCTATAAAAACATTTATTCCCTTAATGAAGTATTAATATATTTACATTGTCAAATTTTATCCTCTTTTATCAATAATATCCAAAGATAAGAATAGTGAGGGGGAAAACAAACAACTTATCCTTAATGAAGGTGATTTAAGATACCCATAATCAACCTCATATTTTGAAATATACCCTTCAAAAATTGTTATGTGAATATATCAACCACTTCCTAAATTATATAAATAAACACTTTAATTAGTTAATTTTCACATCACAAGCTCTTTTATGAAATGATGTTTAAAATCAATGTTCTTTGGAAAAAATTTCTGAAAAATATCATTTGGGATATTGATATCAATTTGATTATTAAAACCTCGGATAAAAATCACAACATTAATAAAAAATCTTCCAACTGTGTATTCATCCACATCAATTGCATTGAAGCTTGAATGTTTAACATATACTCATAATATAAACTTCTAAGAGTCATTGAATGTTTTTTCTTCGTATCCAAACACATGCTTCATTCTCCAATGAGTGGGACTCTAGTAGATGTGAATCTTCTATCATCAAAAAACCTTTTCAACCTCTATATTTATAGAAGGATTAAAATTACTTTTACTATCATAATTTATTCTCTAATATATAGTTCCCTTAATATATCAGAGAATAATTCTTCCAGAACAAATTTGACATTTTTGGAGAAAGTATTAATATGGAATAATTGGTAATTATATAAAGTAGTTCTAGATTATAGGTTCTTAAATATTTATTTATTTAAATCACCATTTTAAATTCATTAGAATCAACACACCTTCAAAATTTATTATAAAAATTCCTTGTTCTCATTATGATATATGTATGAATATTTTTTTAATATACTATTTCAAAATTTTTATGTAGTACTATAATTTTTATTTTCTTATAATAGAAAAATATGACCCTTCTTTTAAGATATTTGAATGCCTAAAAAGTTCCCAATTTCTCCAATAATGGACATTTAAAACAATATATTCATATTTTTGGAAAACTCTTAAAAATATTATTCATTATTCTTAGTAAATATGATTTCATCAACATATGTAATTACGTTGAGAGAAACCTCTCGATTTTATTTAATATTGAGGTTGTTATTCACACTTACATTCTTGAAATTAATTTTCATTAAATTTGAATATATCTTGGTTTATTATGATTTTGGGGATTGATTCTCCACAAATAATGCCTTATTCAATTTACACAACTAGTTGTATTATTTTCCAAGAAAGTATGCTCTTAGATACTCAATATAAATTTCTTCTTAAATTTTACATCAATAAAGGAAGAAATGACATCCCATTAGAAAATATTATATTTCATTTGTGAAAAAATTGCATGAAACATTCTGAGAGTTTCAACTCTTGAAACCAGTTAAACCACGCCATTAAAATTAATTCCTTAAACTTAGGAATTTCTATTATAATCCAATATTTTCTTGTTACATACTAATTCGCCATTTATATTCATCTTTTTGCAGTAATATAACTTTCTTCAAATTAAATGTTTATCTTTTGGTATGGGAACTGGCTCCCTTGTTAGACTTTTCTAAACTTGATCCAATTCTTCATTTATGGATTAAATCTAATTTTGATGCTTTAATAATTATTCAAAATATGTTGGCTGAACAAGTGAAAATAACAAATCATGTGAAACTATATTCAATGTTCTTATAGTTTGAACATATTTATATTCATCTTTAATGATGTTCTAAATATAAACATACTTTTTAAAAATTAAATTGGACAAATATTGTATTATCCATCACCTGAAATTATCAAGTATTACATTCCTACTAACCCAACATCATCACTTTCATCTCTTCCAATTACATCCTCTATATACTTA
This sequence comes from Viscum album, assembly GCA_963277665.1. Classification (NCBI taxonomy): domain Eukaryota; kingdom Viridiplantae; phylum Streptophyta; class Magnoliopsida; order Santalales; family Viscaceae; genus Viscum; species Viscum album. The sequence continues at coordinate 742,220,645 of OY728155.1, read as the reverse complement.
ATAGAAATAAGGTCACATTCTACATAATCTGTATCCTTATTTTCTACTAAAATTACCCATTTTAAATTTTCCATCACTCTCAGATAATCCAAATCAAGGAATATTCTAGACTTATTATTTTATCATCTGTATCATTTACCATTTAGAGGGTTTCAAAAGATTATACCATTTACATCTCTTTATAAAACATCACAAGATTATCACCTTTGAATTTTATAATATATGGGTTGTAAAATAACTTTAAGTAAATAAAACACATGGTCTTATTATAATACTTCACATATAGACACATGCCTAAATTTGGTACATTGAAGGGGGTTTTTTAATGTGGATTGCTACTCCAATATCATGTATCCAAAATAATAGAAATTAATAATGTTCAATTAGCATTGTTCCATCCATTGTATGAAAGGTTCCATTATTTATTGTAGACAAATAATTTTTGTGGTGTGTATGGTTTATTAGGAACAAGGAAGGTACCATGATTCTCAAGATAATTCCTAAACATTATTTTTTTATTTGGAACCATTATCAATTCAAGTCTTCTCAAGAGAGTATCCATACTCATTTTCATCACTTCTATTGACTCTGTTTAGACATATTGAGAAACTATGATGTTTGTTTTAAAAATTCATCCATGTAATAAGATAAAAATCATTAAAAAATGAAATTAATTACTTATCTATATATTTATATTTATTTATTATGTGACTATATATGTTAGAATGAATAAGTTTTAAGGGATTATATGTATATATCTCAAAATAATTGTTTGTTAAATTTGATATTTTACCTTTTTGGGATAAAAAACAATACCAATCTCTACTTATTATCATATCTATTATATAACAAAAAAATATTTTATTTTTTATTTTTTTAATATTTCTTTGTGTACATTTTCCCAATATTTTTATTCTGTAATTTATTTTCTTCCTTCAAACATAGATTACATGAATTTTGTGAATCTCCAGCCTGTAACAAGTTCCCCTTAGTTTCTTTTCCTATTATGAAATTTATCCTTCATTCAATAATTTTATCAATAAAGCTATCAATTCTAAAGATATTTTTTTATTCATCAAAAATATACAAAACACTTAGCAGATTATGTTTTTTCCCATTAACAAATAAGGAAATTATAGATTTTATCTTTTCTTTTCCAATGAATGTAGATCCAAAGCCTTTCATTTTGAGATTAAAATAATTTCCAAAATCTATTATCAATTAATAAATGTATTTTAAATTATTCAATAGATTTAAATATATATTATTGTGTAAAAAGACATAGTATCTAATATCTAATTTTTTTTCCACATTTTTCCTTGAGTTTAGTTTCAATAGTACGGGAATTTTCTATGACATTTTCGAACTTCTATTGAAAATTTTGAGATTTTTAATTTACAAATAATTTATATGGTAAAATATAAATACAACCATTTGTAATATGATCTTGATGACTATAGATATCAATTTTTTTCCTATAAATGAAATCTATTTTTAGTTTTCATACAGGAATTTTCATGTTGTTATTGAGGGTTTATTATTTGAGTGGGTTGAATCCTACTTAATATATACATACAATTTCTACTAGATTCACTTTAGTGTTTCTGATTAAACCAAAAAAATATTTTTTCTCATATTCTTTATGCCTCCATAGTGATTATTCTAACCATAAAAAGAAACTCTACCTTTCAAAAAACATTTTATCCAAAACTATGAATATGTCTTTCATTGATCAATGGACTATTAATCATGGTTCCTTTTTTAGAACCATAATTTTATTGGAACCCTAAATTCTTATTTTTAATATTAGACCTATTATCAAACATAATATTTTATCCATTTTTATCAATTTTTCATTAATTATTTTTTTAAAAAACCATAATTTTATAATTTACTTGTTTTTTCTACAAAAGTGGTCCTTTTCCCCTCATTTTCCATCTCATCCTTCTTAGAAATTTTACAGAACTTCTTATAATCACATAAATATTATTTTTATTGACCTAATTTATCTTAAAAACTATTATATAATTATCTATCTTCATATTAATAATTATGAAATCCATATTTTTCTTATTTGGAAAAACATTTTTTGTTGAAAAGTGTCAAATTATTTCTTATTCACCATATTTTTTTCTTCTATCCTTATGTTGAGTTTTCTAACATCATCAATATTTTCATGCATATAATTAGTCACCTTTTAAAAACTAATTTTCCCCCTTGTAATTTTTTTTATTGTTTATATATTGATTTTCTATATCTCCTTGTTCTCATTATCATGCTTTAAAATTTTCAAAATTCATTTTTTCCAAATCTCTTTTATGCATTAAATCCATCTTAGTTTTCTTATATTATTATTCAAGAATTATTATTTTATCTTTAGTAAAAATCTATTCCTTCACTATTTCAATAATCCATTTTTAAGTACCTTCATAACTAGAATTTTCATCATCCACTTCTTTTTCACCATCAACACTTCTCTCATGTTTGATAAAAATAACACATTTTATATTTATAAAACATCTTATTCATACTTGAATTTATTTTCTCCACATTAATATTTAGAGATCTTATTTTCCTATTATCTTATTCATCATTATATTCATCCTAATATAGCATTTTATAGTTTTATATGAAATCTCAAATGGATCAATAGTTAATGGAAAATAATGAAAACTTTTATAGCATCATGAACCATTTCACCACCCAAACAGTGCAATCGGTTAGAGGACCACTCAACTTTAGGTACATCTCCTTGTATGTTAAAGGTCAATAATTTTTAGAGAGGGTGTAGAGGGGTGATATTTGGGATACTATACCCTCTGATGATGATAATTATAGTAATTTTCAATTAAAATATATCTATGTAATAAATACCATAAGAATATGAGACTAGTAACCTTACATTGCAAGATAAAGTAATAGAAAATAATAATAACAAGGTCAAATAAAATATTTAGAATTAAAACATGATAAGATAAAAAAATTTGGACATGCATTCATAATAGGTCATTCATGATAACAAAATAAATGAGGGCCACTCATGTCTAACCTTATCACATACATATATAAGCATGTGTATAGAAAATAATGACTTAAAATATAATATCTAGATGATGTTGTAACCACCATGTTCCCTTACAATACCTCTTTTTTATAATAAGCATAACAAGATAAATAAGGTTGAGATCTTAAGCATGAATTCTTAACTGATATCTTAAGCATAAAATATACATGTTCCCTGAAGGGCACGTATAGTGTGCGATAAATTATCTCTGTAGGAAACTACCAACGTGTGCCTATGATACATTTTTTATTAAGATGGTGTGTACTAAAAATAAATAAATCATTACATGCATGTCATATAATATAAACTTCTTCCATTATGTTCAATATACACAATGAAGAAATCACATACTTTGGCCATCACCAAAATAACCATAGTGGAGAGGATCCATAGCATTATGTGTAACGAATCATCAGATTCATATCAATCCTTTTGATAACTCAGGTTCCCCCTCAAAAAATGTTACCTGACACCCCATTGTATCAATAATGTTGTAGTGTTCAATGAGGCATCCAAAAAAAATGAATACATTGTCTATCTTAACCCTACTCAAATGCTAATGAGGGATAGAAAATCGAAAACCTAAGGTACAATGATATATGTCTTAAAAGTATCCCTCGACCAATAGCTTCAAGGCACAGTGAGCCTCATCCCACAACCAATGGTCTCAACACCATAAACCTATGGGTCCCTTCTATTTACATGTCTTTATATGATAAAATCATCATACCATAATGATATTCAACATCATCATATTCTATATATAACAAAGGCATCCAACCACACAAGGGGTCAACACCCCCTCATTATCTGTGTCCTATTTGTGTGAACCCGACTCTAATGTCCTGTTGTCTAATCATGGTGTGAAGAAATCACCCAAAAAGTACATAGTCACATCATCCTCAGACATCATGCCCCTATAACCATGTTTCTCAATATTATTTTCAACACTATCCAATATCAATTTATCTATGGCCGCAACAAGTTAATGTTTTTTCCTCAATCCGATGACTAATTATTCCTACCTGTTACCATCATCACCCATATTTTCTAGTCCTCACCCATTATAAGGGAAAAAATTTCCTCAGTCAATGTGGTCAACAAAACCTCAATCCTCAGGCCAATCCTGTCATATTTACATGGAACTCCCATGTAATATAAATAATTAAAATAAATAAATATAATTAATTAACACACCTATCCGACCCCCCCCTCTGGTCCAAATCCATGTACCTAGATCAGTTAATGAGGAAAATGAATGGTCATTCTCATAGTCATACCATGAGGTCTCACCATTAATTTAAGCTAAATGAATTACTTAATTTGTGTATTTTTCAGACATACCAACAGGACGCTCAAGAACATATCAATGGAACAACTGTAAAATCACATATTAAGATAATAGACTCCTAAATTGTGTTGGTAAATGTCTATTCACTCGATATTAGACTCTAAATCGATTTTATTTTGAAGAAATTGACATTTTAGATGAACACCTAGAAAATAGGGAAAATATGGTAACACAGATTTAGTAATCCATAAAGCAAGAATAAAGAAAAAAATTAAAAAGGGGTATTGTGGCCTTTTTTAAGGAAATATATCTCTATAGACGGATATAAAAATAAGTCTCACATGAAGATATAGAATCAACAACTAGGGTAGAGAAAAAAGGATAGGATCTTCTTCTCATAGTGTGAAATGGAGAAGGAATGAGGAAAAGGAAAAGAAATAGTGGGTAAGATGTAAAATTTACTAATTTTAAGTAGAACACTATGTGAGTTCACATGGTTGGGATAACTATCTATAGGATGGGTGGTAGCTCCTTCAAAAGGCTTTACTACAGATGTCCATGTTGTACTATTTACCAAACAAAGTGTTGGTCATGTGAATCTACTATATTATAAATTGTATATTTTTCTCATGGTCGTGAGACTTCTCCATAATTGTTGAAACACTATGTCTATTAGACTTAAAGTGTTACATGGTTACAGATACGAGGTCACACAGTTTTTCCAAATCATGCACCCCTATCTGCACTCCCATGAATGTTGAGTGTTGAGACTCTGAAAAAACGAATATTAAACTAAGTCCCCAAGGTACTTAATGAGCTACTATACCCATTCAAAAACAAGGTCATGGGTCAAAGGACCTCTTATAATTAAAATTTTATAATAAAATAGTTGTTTTAAAGACCAAACCTTAAAATTTTAAAACAGGTGAGGAATTAAACCCTCTCCAAAAACCGGGGATTTTATGAACTCTCTACCTTTACATTGCTCATCCCCAAGCTATCAAAAAACAATAGAAGTGGTACCAAACATACTCATCCCTTTAAAAACACCAATGTATACCCTAGTTAAAAAGGGAATAGGTCAACTACATCAATGCTTCCCCAACGTAGGTTCTACCTTCCCCTATCCTAATAAACCTGAAAATAAAAATAAAATTGATTGTCCATCGACCATCCCTAGACTCTATGTCCTCTCGTGACACGTCATCACTCATGCACCTCCTCAGGATGACACATCAGGACCATGACACGTCTGAAACCCATACAATATCTTATCTCATCAGATTACTGCCTCATGATAACATTTCACATGGAAGAAATGAAGTATCACATCACAATCAGATGACCATAAAAAATAATTATGCCTCACTCCTCACATAGTGTCTGAATCAAACCTATGCCCACATGCCCATGCATCTCATGAAATCCTTCATTCCATCAATTATCATAGAATAAAATGGTTCCACACACCCAACAAACATATATATATACCACATCTATGTCGATTCCAATATATGTACCAATATCTAATATGTCCTAAATCTTATTCTATGCACCTAATGCACCCCAAACATGAATTCCAAAAAAAAGTATCTTTCAAAAATAAAAAAAACCAAGATCACACCCTTGACGTACTTCTCTCATTGGGTCGCAAGTATTATCTAACCCTGGTTTCTCATTAACATGTTATAATCTGGAATCCAGACGTCTTGAAGAAGGACCTACCTATGGCGCATCTCCATACATTGGCCACTCACCCCACAATTAGTTCCCACTATCTCTACCACATCCTTTGTGTGCATCCTCACCTCACCTACCAAGTCCTTGTACTGATCCTCGTCCAATATCAGAACCCCGAGTCTTCCTTGCTGCTTGTATTCTAGCTATCCGAGACGGATACCTACAAAAACTCTTGAGATTCTTATCCTAGACATAATCACATCACTCCTTATGTTCCCATTATCAATACATATGCATCTTTCCTAGCTGCTCGCACTGGAAGCAGAGCATTGAAAACCCACTCCTCAGTGTCCTACTCAGGTATCTATATTGTCTCCCTACTAAGACTCATATTATCATCAATTCCTACTATTTAAAGAATTTAAAATAAAATCACCTGACACTATCACCCAACTCAAGTAATATCAATTCATAAAATGTACCTTGGATAAAAGTGACCGACTCACCACTTCTGAGAATGATGCCTACATGAATATATTTATATTCAACTAAATGTAGTTTCATAAGCCATCCTCAAATTTCCTCACTCTATATATGTTTTATCCATACTTACGATGTATAAATTGAGAAAATTTAGTGAAAGTAGCTGCATAATCCCTAAAAGACATGTCACCCTACTATAGGCCCAAGAACTACCAATATCCTTATGACCTCAGTGTCTCTGGAAAGAAGTGATCAAAGAAACTGGAATCAAAATACTTCCATTATTGCCCCTCTTTCCTACCCTCCTAATCATGAACAACACAATAGTTATTTTCTGGTCCTTTGAGAATGTGTGGTTCGAACTTCACCCTATAGTTTGGGGGTGTGCAAAGCTGCTAAAATAGTTTCTACATTGATTCGATCAAGTTCTCAGCCACCTATGGTCCTCCCAAACCCTAAAATAGAGGTTAGTGTTTTTACTATAGCTACAAACTCATGTATTTAATGGAAGCTCAATTACATGATCTCCCATGTCGATACACTTTATGACACGTACCCGACTCGCTCTGAGCTAATCGCTAAGCCACGTCCAAAAAGATGTAAAATCTGGTGGCTGAACCACCTAAAATATACCCTATAAATATTCATATATCTATTGATCATGATTTTTTGACCCTTTTGGGACTCATCCTGACCCTCAAGGGTATCATCATATGCTCTCTCTTGAGACACCATATCACTGCCAACAAGACGCTCCACCAAAGCCCATCTCGGTGGAATTCTCCAGAATACCATTAACATAGTAAAACAACCTCAATATTATATATATAACACATAGAGAGAATATAGTAACATGTAATACAATCTCACTAGAGATACTCTACCCCATCCTAACCATATCACAAGAAATCTCAGCCTCATGGCCCATTACCCGCTCATATCAATGTCGTGTATAAAATCTCAGTATGAGGTAGCTATGTAAGATTACACCAAAGAGGGGATAGGCATGAAAACACTAATTAGAATCCTCTATTGACAAATTTAATATCTCAACCCATATTCCCAAATACATGGCTCTTATGATGAACTGTGTTTCGTTAAATAGATGACCATTTAGCCCAACCTAGTGGTCAATATCACTATATATCCTCATTCCTACTAGATCCTATAATATCTATTCCCATATATATACATACATATATATATATATATACATACATATATATATCACCTATCACATTCAGGTTTCATTGGAACCACGTGCCTAGGTTGGTTGAGTAGAATGTCACCAAACAACGGCTAGGAAGGGGAAAACTACAAGGATTCATTTGTTGAAACATTAAAAAAACCAAACCCTCTAAAGGGAATCCATGTTACCAATGATTTTTTTTATCATAGGCACACATGTATTTATCTAAAATCATATGTGTATATCAAGAATGAAAAATGATCATCACAGTCCATACTGGGACAAGTGTCTATATCTCATTCCTTACCATACCTAGACAAGGTTTACAAATAAAAATGATAATTATGAAATATAAATGCACCAATTGAGGTTGAAATAATATAAAATTTAAAATATAAAATAAAATTATTAATTTTGCACCGTTTTAAACTTGGTTTTTCCCCTAAGCATGGGGTTTTAGGGATATAAACACAAGCTTTGATCCTAGTCTCGACAATATCCTAATATCTAATCTACCATATCCCAAATAGTATAACCAAAATTGTTGTATAATAAATGACTCTTATTCAATTTTTAGTACCCTAAATTTTCATTCCACCCAAACAATGCTACGGGTCGGAGGGACACTAGGCCTTAGACGCACAACCTCATATGCCAAAGGATTCCAACTAACATAGAGGGAGTAAAGGGATGATAGTGGGGAAACTATATCCTATAGAAATGATAATAATAGTAACGGTCTATATAAATATAGTAGTGGAATAAATATCATAATACGAAGAGACCAGCAACCTTCTTTAGTGGATGGAAGAAACAAAACATGTAAATAACAACTCAAATACCATTTTCATAATAAAAACATCACAAGATACTTATTGTTGGAAATTAATCTAAGCTTCATCCTAGAGGAACATAAATAAAGGAGGGTCTCCCATGGTTGACCACATTCCATATGTATATATGCATGAAGATACCAAAGAAAGGCTCAAAAGATAAACTCCCACTTATGTCGGAACATCCAAGGTCCCTTTATATCCCTCTCTTTCTATGAATAATGACACGATCAATATGTTCCAACACCTTATCCTTAATCCTTCCCTATTTTTAGAAGAATAAAATCTACACATGTCTCTATGAGACCATTTAGGGTGTGATAAATAATATCATTATGCCACCGCCAACACATGCCTATCCCACATATGTGATTAAGAAGGTGTTTATTAAAAATAAATAATGTTTTACAATCATGTCAGATAGTATAAACTACTTCCATTGTTCTAAAATTCAACCATGAAGCCATCACCTAATTAACCCATCACGAATATAACCACAATGGAGAGAATCCTTAGAATTATGCTCAAGTCTTCCCCTAATGGTGATCAATCTGAGGGAACATGTAGGATTCAACTCTAAAAATGTTACCTGATACATCATGCTATCAATAATGTACTGGTGTCCAAAGAGGTATGCCTAAATAATGAATACATGGTCCCTTGGACCCCAACTCAAAAGATCCAATGGGATCAAAGCCCAATGTCATAAGGTATAGAGATATATGTACTCCAAAGAGTTCTGGATTAACGACCTTAGTGTATGGAAAGCCTTACCCAAAATAATAGTCTCAACCCCATTAAATGATGGTTTCTCATCATCCATGTGGATTTTTTTTGGCAAGAACTATGAAATCCCGATCCGAACCATTGGATCTGAAGGGAATACTACATGACCTCATATGTTCCACTCATACCTAAGATATTACTGATAAGTAGTGACTGTCTAAAGTTAATCCTTAGTGAGAGTAAACCCTCTTTATCATATCATAATATCAAAAATAACAAATAAACCAAATAATAAACAATTAGATAAAATGATGAAATAAAATAATGGCATACACATAAGAGATTCTAAAGTGGTATGATTTTCCAGAGTGTAAAGAATTTTATAATTACAAGAAAAAAGTAAATAAATAACCATCTGTTGGATACTCATGTATCTATCTTAGTGCACACCAGCTCCATGCTCCACCACACGACCATCATCTAAAGGGAACTTTTACTTCACCGAATATCTGGTCACAAAAATCTATTAGTGCACCAAAATTCCCAAGTATGGTGTAAGTAGAGGAATCATTGGGACACTACAAAAGAATCCTAACCATAAGTGAAAAAATATATATAATAATAAATATCATGGAATATGTAAATTCTCAGTAATCATACATGTGTTGACTAATAATGCACAGAACAGGTCACCAGAAACCATGGACCCACTATCTTTTTCTCATTGTCGATAAGAATTTAAAGAAGTTACGTACCTCCACTAATGCAACAATGATCACCCCACCCCACTACTGTTTGTTATAGGAACACATAATGTTTAGTCAAGTAGATCCCCATAATTATTAGCTTTTTTAAATTCCCACATCCCATGATTGTCGAAATGCATGACCATTGTCTATCTACAATGAATCCCCACCCCACGTAACGTTTTTTAAAAACACACGACCCAATTTTGAAGGAAAAAATGTCTGATATCAATCAGTTATGAATACTAAACCAACTTAACCTTCTAAAACACCCACAAACCATGTCCATATAAATAATTGACCAGTATTTTCCAACTCACTACTATGAATTTCTCTCTTCTTGGGAATCCATGTCCACCTTCAAGGGTATTATGAAAATGTTAGGTTTGGTATATGGCCTCTGAGCGGAATTTCTCCAACCGTCAATACTCCACCGAAGTATCATGATACATGAAACACAATTATATAGTCTACTCACACACAAAAACATATGTCATAGTAAGGAATGATTAGCCACACCAAGATCAAAGTTACGATAATAACTCACAGACAAGTATGCCTTTGGTTACTCACACACCAACATGAAATTTCCCACAAGCATGGTTTAGTACATGAAAAAACACCACATCATGATAACATCATATATATATGGCCCAAAATGGGAAGGAACCTCTGACCTCAAGGTATTCTATGTCTGTGTAAAGGAAAAACCACACAGTGTGCTTCAATACATCTCATCACATCCTTATTATCATAATCATCGACACAGAAATACTTGAAATTCATCAACATTTCCTAAAACCAATACAAAATATTTTATGTATAAAATATATAAAATATCACACATGATGATACCTTCTCTATCTTGGATAATTTTAAAATTTTCATTTTGGTCAATACATGTTCTAGCAATATTCTCCTTCCAGAATAGTTATATATTGACAATTTATTATAAATTATCCTCCATAATTATCTTTGGATAATTTAATAATAATTATGGTTTTATAATTATATCTTGATTATTTATTATAAATTACCCATTTATAATTTATATTTTGTTAATATCACTTAATTTTCCTGTTATAATAATAATATGATAATTTTTTCTAAAATTATCTCTTTATAATTATATTTTGATAATTTATCTTAAATTATCCTTCATAATTATATTTTGATAATAATTATTAAATTATAATTTAAAATTATATTTTGATACTTTCTATTAAAGTGTCCCATATACTTATCTTTTTGATAACATTATTACAAATTATCATTTATAATAATAATACTTATTATTTGATAATTATTTCCGATAATTAATTTTCCATAGATAATATGTTATAATAATATCCTATAAATTATCATATAATAAATATAAATTATTAATTTAACGTTATCAACTAATTAAAATGAATAATTATAGTATAATTATTATTTCTTAAGAATTATCTTTTTTCAATCTCTGTATGATAATTTGTTTCGATTATTACTTCGTAATGTTTTTATAATTATCATTTCAAAAATGCAATGATAATTTAATTTTATAAAATTATCTTTTTATGTGATTATTAATATATATATATATATATTTATAAATAATATAAATATATCATTTGATAAAATTTTATTATTTATTTTTTATTATTTAAGATCCCCTTTATTTTATAATAACACATAAATAAAAATAATAAAATTGATTAAGGAAAATAAAAAAGAAAATAAAAAATGTATGAAAAAATGAACACTATAGGGAAGGGGTATGCCATGCTCCAGAGAGGAAGGTTACTCGATTTGATCCATGAAAGAAACCTAGAATTGATTCACACTTCAAAAAAGATCATTCTCAATCTTCCTTGGTGTGATTTCTAGGTAGAATATACACTCAGTATCTATATAATCCCAAACCATGTAAGAGTTTCCATTCTTAAATGGAACAAATTAATAATCCATTTTATTTTATTTTTAAATATAGAAATGAATGGAGAGACCATAATTTCATCAAATTGGGGTGTTTCAAAATTTATTAGTTAAATAAATAGTAAAACTGAAGGTCTTAATTCTTCCCATGTGTGAAAATGGAGGTCTCACATGTTTTCAAAAGATAATAAACCATACAAATTTTATTGTTAATTAAATTAATAAATTATTTAATTCAAAAAATAAATTTTAAAACGTGACATGTCCAATACCGATGTTGCGTATAAAAATTATACTCGATGTAGGGTAAACCCCTTATTTTAGACCCAATGGTGCTCTCATATTTCTCATATAGAACACCATTTGAGATATATTATTTTATTTAAAAAATAATGTGTTAAATACTATTAGATAACTTTATTTCAAGAGAAAGGCATCCAAACATCTGATGTCTTCGAATGTTATAACTCTATTAGGGTAAACACCATGTTTTGGACCTAATGGTGTCCTAATATTTGTCATACTACATACCATGTTTTATTAGAATTTTTTTGAATAAATATATCACACATAATATTATATATTAAATATTTTTATTTTGTCTTAGAAGAGGACTTTTATGCATTATAATCTTCCAATATCATAGTATCTGAATCCAAAAATAATCCATTGAATATTTCGAAGTGTTAACTATGCTTTTTCCCTTCTACAAGACATTTAACCCATTATACATTATTTTCACATATCTTCCCTCATAAGGTATCTATAATTTGTCAAAATAGGTATTTTATTATCATTGTAAAAATCAATCTATTACAATTCTCCCCCACTATTAATCTATCTTATTCAAGAAGAATCTCTAGTGGTCATGTTCAAACAACTCAAACCACTGATCTCAAACTTCAGATACACGTTTCCACATACCTTCATAGATCTATCCATGATTCCACTGAAACTGGACTTGTGGTATCTTTTTCCCATAGTGTATTTTCTATCTCCAATCTGTAATCTACACAGGAAAATAATCATACGATTTATCATATTAGAACTCAACATCCCGACAATCTATAATATGAACAAGATTGGCCATGTAACTCTAACACTAAGAAACATGGAACACATCATGCATACCTTGATAGTGATAAAGGAGGTCCAGATAATAGACTACTACCCCTATCCACAGAGTGAGTCCCTCATCAGTTTGTCACTAAAATATAAATTGACTAGTGCTCTATCACATACTAGGTTTTCATGTCATCATTCGATGATGTATTTTTTGAAGTTATGTTACGGAAACATAAATATTTTAGTAATCCAAGTACAATTAAGTCCCAAAAATATTAGGAAAAAATTAGTATCAATACATGGACGAAGAATGAAGACATTCTCTAGTTTATACCTCATACAGTAACAAGTTACTTATTATCATCTATTGGTACAAGATCTGTTGCATAGAAATGTCCAGACTCAACTCCATAACCACATACACTACTTTCTATAGTTTTCATCATTAGGGGAGTATATATCCTCTACTAGGTTTCTTCACTCCCTATATGTCCTGCCCACCTAGAACTCATTTGGGAATTATTTTAGAAAAAATGTTAAAGATGTCCAACCTTTCAACATTGGAATCATTCCATTGTTGGCATCCTTTAAGGGCTATTTTAGAGGCATTGTCTCCCATAATATTATCATGTAACTAAAAAAATTATAATATGACCATGTTGTAAATCACTCTATTGCTCCTGGTTTTCCTTTCTATTTCTACAACCGAAACGAACTCCTATAGTAGAAATGAAAAACTCAATCATTGGCCCCCCATGAGTCAGAAGTAAGCCGACTGTATTACACTCCTCCAGTCACTTTCGAAAGGTTATGACCTTATGAAGAACCTAAGAGTATATCATAGGGGAAATTCAGATCACCAAACATTTGAGCTCAGTCCATAAACACATCTCTAATATCTGAGATTTTTGTGCCTCATTACTAGCTAACAAAGGATCAATTCTAAGCCACTCTGTAAAACCTGCAGCGTAAAAAGAGACAATTGGAGAACCTTATCATAATTCCATAAATTCATAGGCATAATACAATTTCTTCATGTAAAATAATTACTTCTATAGGAAACAACTCTCTGGATTTCATCCATGTAAGATAATGTGGTCTCCCAGATTCATTCAGGGTAGTCTATCACCTCTTGATAGGCCTTTGGAACATATAGGTTTCCATAATCACTTTTCATTCATCACAGGTCTATACTATCTTGAAAATGATCTTGATATATTTTAGACAATCCTATTCATCATGTAGGCCACCAATAAACTAGAATTTTGGAGGATGACAAGGCTATAAATACATATAAGGGTCGGTAAAAGCTCTATGAATGTCCCCACACTAGATATGAACCAACCAAAAAAGTATCAATTGAGCCGGATCTAAAAGATGGATTATATATGTTAGTACATGATTATATTGGGGGTATATTCCCTTGTACCAAAGGTTGTGGCATGGGATCACCCTGGTTATCCATAGCTAGTGGTTAATCAAATGTTACTAAGGTGGAATATCTATAATATAAGGTACATTAGTAATATAAATTGATCATAACTAGTCTATGAGATCAAAAAAGATTTTTTCCTAGGAGTTATCCATCAAAACAAGGTATAAATCTACAACCAATAACCCTTTTCTACACCAATACTTGTTATTCATAGTCTTCATATATATACTAACACAAAAAAAATTCTCTATTAAATTAATTAATTCATTAATGGTATATCACACAACGTGAATACATAGATATATCACAAAATAAAAACTATCCAGAACAGATTACACAAATCAGGATATTTAATTAATGAACTATTATACAACACAAAAACATGTATATATTGGGCATGTGAACCTACATTACTATTTATGATGAAAGAAAATATATGAAATATCATAAATCACATATCAACATCATGTGTATCACTTGAGTTGAGTTTAATCAATAGAAATAAAATAACAATAGTTTCCCATATTAAGGAAACTCGGAGGTACACTATAAAGTTCTATAAAAGAACTATCATAGTTCTCTTACCTGAGTCACAACCATCATAACTATGATATACCCTATCTGAAACCACAACATGAGAATAAACAACTTATTAAATCCTAATCATGTGGAACTGTTTTGCAATATCTCGCCCTAATCCATCCAATATTAGATAGAATGCAACACTTCCTCATGTTTGCCTCTCCATATGATAGATATTTATGACTACTAAAGAGGTCTCAAGGTAAACAATGAGGATATTATACCCTCTGTATCTTGTAATATGATGAACACTAATCAATTAACCAAATAATAATAAATCATAGTAAATGCAGAAAAAATAATGAAATACATATAAGATCTCCCAATGTGTTAAGGCTATCCAGAGTATAACGAAGTTTACAAGTACAAGATAATAGTATATTAAAATCCATATGTGGGGTACACCAATGTTTTTCTCTATCCTCTCTAGCTCCATACTCCACCACTCAACCATCCACCATAGGGATATTTCCCTTCCCCTGATATTTTTCCTTGAAATCAACAAGCACAATGAAATGCCTGAGTAGGGTGTGAGTACAAGAATTAGTAGGTTACGACCAAATCATCCTTACCATAATTTCAAAAGTATATAATTTTATTATCATGATCTAAGTAAATGCTCAGTAATCATACATTCTTTGAGTCATCATGCACTGACCATGTTTCCACGGACCCCGAACCCCCTACATCTTCTTATTAGCAGTAAGGATTTCAAGAAGTGACACACCCCCTTTAAGGTAACAAGGCTCAAGACACTCAGCTGGTGATTGTTACAAGAATACCCCATGTTCCATCAAGTACATCAATTACTTTCATAACCTTTTTAAATATCCAAGACCCATGTTTGTTTAAATCAATGACTGATATACATTAGGTATGAATCCTCGAACATATTAATGTTTTTAAAACACCCATGACCCAAGTACTTTAGAATCAAAGAATTATATCTGCCTTATAGGAATCCCAGCCCTAGTTAACCTTTTAAAACCCCATACTAGAAGTCTATTGGAAGAATCGAACCATATCTTCTGGCTAGATACCATGTATTTCCCTCTATTGGGGTTACCACATTCTCTTTTATGGATATTATGATTGTGTTGGGTTGGGTAGTTGTCCATTGAGCCACAGTGCTCCACCTGAGAATCCTGACACCTAAAACATAATTCCATAGCCTATTCACTAACAACAGCTTGTGTTGATGTTTGTAATTATATCTCACACTATGATCAATTTTAGGATAATCACACACAAACAAGTATGACCCTGGAAACTCACACACCCACCTTTAATTCATCATTAGTGTGGTTTAGTCAAACATAAAAATCACATCATGACAATATCTTATATATTTATGGCCAAAATGGGAAGGAACCCCTACTTCAAGTTCATCAATGTCTGCAGCAAGGATAAACCACCCTATTTAGTTTGATACACCTCCTCACAAGCTTCTTTTCCTAATCACTAAGACACCAATGCTCAATGTCTTTCATGGTTTCCTAGAACCAAAACTACCTATTTTATTTCAAAAGGAAATAAAATAGGAAATGTGTTAATACCTTCTATCTCTTGGATTAGATCTAAATTATCATTTTGAAAAAAATCATTTTCTTGCAATATTATTCTTCATGAATTGTTATATCTTGAAAATTTAATATAAATTATCCTATATAATTATCTTTTGATAATTTAATAAAAATTATCATTTTTATAATTATCTCATGATAAATTATTATAAATTATATTTTTATAATTATAATTTTGTAATTTCTATAAAGATACCCATTTATAATTATATTTTGATTATTTTCAACTAAATTATCCCTTTATAATTATAATTTTATAATTTATCTTAAATTATGTTTTGATAATTTTTCTTAAATTATTCTTTATAATTATCTTTTTACAATTTCTCTTAAATTATGCCTTATAATTAAATTTTTTATAACTTTATTAAAAATTATGATTTATAATTTTTTATATTTATTTATTATATATAAATACATGATGATAATATCCTATAATAATATCTTGTAAATAATCATATGATAAATCTACACTATTGATTTATAATTATCCATTTAATAAAATAAATAATTATATTCTAATAATTATTTCTTAAAAATTACCATTTCACATTCTTTTTATGATAATATTTATTGATTATTTCTTGACAATTTTTACAATTAACATTTCAAAAATAGATTGATAATTTTATATAATAAAATTATAATTTTATGTGATGATTAATATATTTATATAGATATTTTGATAAATAATATAAAATTTAACAGTTGATAAATTTATATTATAATTAATTATTCATTATTCAAGATCCATTTTGTTTTTTATAACAAAGCATGAAAAAAAAAGTGATTAATAAAAAAAATTATTAAAAAATAATGAAATGAAGAATACTATAGTAAGGAGGTATGACAAGATTGGGAGAAGAAGGTTAATCAAGAATATCTATGAAAGCAAGCTGGAATCTTTTCATTAATCGCCAAATATCATTCTCAGTCTTCACAGGTGTGATTTCAAGGAAGAAAATAAAACCGATATATATAGGATCCAAAATCGTATATTAGTCGATGTTCCGAAACTAAAAAAATTAATACACAGTTTTTAATCAATTTTTCAATCTAGAAATTAATTTTGTGAGAATTTATTCCCAGGATTAGGGTGTTTCAATCTTTTTTTGATTAAAAACATGATAAACATAAGGTCTTTATTTTTCCCACACATGAAAATGGAGGTTGACCACATCTTGGGGTGATAATAAACATTATACATTTATTAATTAAATAAATTGAATATTTAATTCAAAAATTAATTTTATATCGATACCTGTGAAAAATTCCTATTGCATATAAAAATGATACCCTTTTTAGGGTTAAACCCACATTCCTGACTCCAAAGTAGTCTCATACTTCACATACGGAACATCGTTTGGGAGATATTAAAATATTTTTTTAAAAAATATATATTAAATATAATTTAATAAATTTATATCAGGATTGAGGCATCTAAAAATCTAATTCCATCGAATGTTATAAAAATTCTAGGGTAAAAACATGTTTTAGACCTAATTCTGGTCTTATATTTCTCATATGATGAACCATTTTGGGGTTATCCAATTTTTTCTATAAATTTCACTTATTTAATATAATATATTTAACATTTTTATTTAGTATTATCCGTTGCTTCGCAGGTCTCAGAATCTTATAATAACTCATTGTCTATCTTCAAAAATATTCCATTGATTATTTCAAAGTATTATCTCAGATTTCCCCCTTCGATGTAGAATTTAACTAATTTTAGGTTACTTTCCATGATATATTATTTTTTCCACTAAAGGAATTTATAAATCATGAAAAAATGGAATTTATTATCATTATAAAATCTAGGATATTACAAGCACCTACAACCATAATGATTATCAACACCATATAAATAAACATATAATATAATCCTCCACCCATATGAGTGGTCAAAACCACCTCATCATACGAGTCATGCATGTGTGAAGACAACTCCAATGACATGCCATCCAATTATAGTTAGCAAAAATCAGCGAAAAAATACCTAATCCACATCATCCCAAAACCCCATGAACCTAAAACCTTATTGATCAATCTGATGGTCAACACCACCAAATATAACATGTTCCAAACATGCAACCAAACTACATCACTGACTCAATCCATCAACAAAGTCATCTAACCTATGATCATCATCACTCATAGAATTCAGTCCTCACCATAGCCAAGAAACAATGATACAATAGTGATGGTTGTCAAAACATACTCAATCTTTGTTCCATGCCCATCCTATTCTCATGTAACTCCATAATAATATATAAATAACTCAAACAATTCAATTTAATAAATTAACACACTCGGCCAATAGCCCAAGCTGTCTCGATACCCATACCTGGCTCGGTCGTGGAAGTAATGACTTGCGAATTCTTAATTAATCCCACATGGTCTCAAATTTAATGTTAGGGAAATGTATTAATTAATTAGAGAATTTATTAGCCTACCCAACATCACGCTCAAGAATTAACCCCCTAAAAAGTCAAAAATCATAGAGAAATATAACATCCACCAACCTTGTGTTGTTAGATGAACACTCACCTATTCCCAGCCTCTACCTGAATTAGATTTGGAATAAATTGGTGTTTTTTATGGACACTCTAAAAATAGGGTAAATTAGGTTGTATATAATAATTGAACTCTCTAGTGAGTGAAAATTAGAAAATGATAAAGAGGAATTACTTTCTTTCTAATAAACATCCAATTCCATTGACAGATCCAAGGGAAAAGCTTAGATGAGCAGATCAGGTCAACACCTAAGGGAGATAATAACATGGATGGGAGCACCTACTGTCTGTATGAAATGAAGGTGGAAATAGGTGAAGGAATAGTAATATAGAAAGTGATTTGGCTATCCTTGTAGTGCATGTGTGGTAACCCATTCCCAATTCTCTTCATGACACCGCCATAGAAAATGTATTACCTAACCATGTACTAGTCATGCGAATCTCGTACGCTAAAAATTATTGAGGTGAAACACATCCATGCACCACCTTAAGAATATCATTAAAAACCATGTCCATTAAACCTATTGGACAATATAGTTATACCTCAGAGACCACACGATTTTTTGAAATAGTACACCCTAGTATACACACCCCGGAAAATTACGTGTTTGGCCTTTGATGGATCGAAAATGTAAATGAAATCATAGAAAGCTTCCCAAGCCTCTAAAACCATAAAAATGGTCCTAAGTTAAGGAAACTATCTAAATTATGTTATGATAATCAATAAAAGTGTTTCTCTACCAAAAAAACTATGAAAATTCAAAAAAGGTGAGGAATTCGACCCAATCTAGACACCTAAGATGTTAAAAATATCCCTTATACTTATTTACCAATTTTTACATTTATAGAAAATATGTACGTTAATTAATTAAACTTATTACTCACTAAAAATTATAATTTAGAATTATTGGATTATTTCATAAAAATATCTTTATGTTATTTTTCTTACCTAATATATCTAAAAGGGATTCCATGATCAATCATTCCGTTCCCTTAAATATAATTTTCTCTTCTCATAGAATATGTAATGAGAATACTATGAAATTCATATAGAGATATTATTTTTAGATATATATCTTATAATTATGAAACATAACAATTAAATTAATCATGTAGAATTCTTGAAATCATCCCCACAACTATAGAGTCTTCCAATAGTTCTATAAATATTAAAATGGTTCTTACAATATCATTAACCCTCACAAAGAAATGACCAAAAAAATCATCATCTTATAATACTAGATCATTTTATTTCAATTGATAATTTCTTAAATTGGTTTTCATTAACTTCAAGTTATGTATGTAAATATTCATCATCTTATCCAAAATTCTTTTAGCCAATATAATTCTAATAACACTCAAAAATTCACATTTTGAGAGGGTGGAAAAATTTTCATTTCTAGTAGGTAAATCATTCTCTAGATTCGTTATATATATATATATATTAATGGATCTCCTTTCACACTTGAAATAAAACTATTTGTTTCATCCTATGATCCTTCAATGCTTATTGTTAATATATAGGTTATTGTTTTCCTTCTAGATATTATAGTTATCCCCATTGAAGATAGAAATATCCTTACTATTAATTACGTTTTTCAAAATCCATGATATTATTGTTATTCTTTTGACTTCTAATAGACTATATTCAATAAAGGAACTTAGATCAGATACCAATTGTATGGTTCAATCAAGATTTTTGTGAAAACTGAGAGGGTGTTAGAGTGGATCAATGGTTAAATATGTTTATGTTTTCTTCTTTTAAAAAAAATTTATATATAGGGAGAGAAATGTCTCTTCAAAAAAAAACAAAAAAATAAACCTGCTGAAAAAATATAATCAATAAGATTAGGTAGTCCTTGGTATGATCTTGAAATTATATGATATCACACTGTCCACTAGAAAAAAAATTCTTTTGGTTTATAGTGATATGGGTATATCCATCCCTTTTGTTTCAATAAAGTATTTTTGTAATGAATTTGTTTCTCAGTCATTTGATATGATAGTAAATATTTTTCATTTTTTGAATATAACTTCTCCAATAGAATTTAACATAATTTCACAATGAAACTTGGATTCTTCAAAATTTTGATTCGATATGTCAGTTATTATTCTTCGATTTCATTCACAATATTGAAAAAGAACCACTTCTTCCTTTTACAACCTTTTTATTTCATTATTATTATTTCTTTTATAAATCTATCTAACATTGAAAACACTACATGATATATAAAAACAATATATGTAAATATATATATAATATGAAACAATTTTAACTTTCCACTTATTCTATTTTTTATGTTATATCTTGCAAAGTAGTCATTTTGAATTAACCTGATCTACAGAAATTCAAAGACCCTAAAATATTCTCCAATATACTCTCAATTGAAAATTATAGATGGTACATTCTCAAAAACAATTTCTTTCACATGTTTCTAGTTTTTAAAATATTTTCTGAAGACTCATACACCATCATTTCTTCTCTTTCATTAAATGTGTAAATATCATTCACCTCACCATTTAAATATATATAAACACTATACATGAAATTTTTTTATAGAAATATCATATCATAAAATATACATGTTTCCATGTTTACATTTTTAATATTCATGTCTTTTAGTCACCAAAAAATTTTTATGGTTCACAAAATATATTTCAACAACATATATTGAGCACCAATTATACACACCTTTTATTTCTCTATGAAATATCCAATTTTGTATTCATGATTCATTAAAATACTGGTCTATTTTACTTTGTGATCCATTTTTTGTATGTAACCAATTTTTCAATGTGACATGTTTTTCAATGTGACCAATTTATATACATTGTAGAAAATTTGGTTCTATAGATTTCTTACTTAATCAGTCACATTTCCAATTTATATACAGAGAGATATGATTCCATGAATATTTGTATACATAAAGTGCATGAAGCTATACATATTTTCTTATATAGGAAAACCCATAATTTGATATACATATTCCCATGGGTGGTTCTACACTCCTTCAACCAAATATAAAACGTCATCTTCTCCCCATTATGGAAATTTAGTTCATTAAAACGTTATCAAAAAAACATATTTTAAGAATCATGATTGTTATTGTAATGATATTTGGACATTAGAAGAACATTATACTTTGGAACATTAGATTTATAAATCTCTATGTATGATGATGTGATTTATGTGTAGATAGCAAATGAAAACACTATAATTATTCCAGTTTTTTTATTCAGTTTCTTAACCATTTAAACAAAAAAACTCAAAACCTCTTTGTCTCAACACAATCAACTCAATATACACATTAAAAATGTTTATGTTCTATCTTGTTTCTACCCCAATCAACATTAACAATAATAATTGATAAAATCAAATGAAGGATATGGAAATGGTTTCATACCTCGAGATAAATTTTTTTAGAGCTATTGTTTTTATAGATTTATATACATTTTTTAAGATATTATATCATTTAAAGTTTCCTAAAAGGGATTTATTCTCATAATATTCACCACTGATAGTCTTCTTCAAAAATAACATCAATAAGTTCATTTTTATACAACACAAAATAGTAAAAGAAGGCATCGAGATACATGTCAATTAATTCCACGATGGCGAAATTTTCATGTAATATAGTTATTATAGTGTTTTGTTTCTCTTATTATACACATTAATTTCAATTCATTACATATAGTGACAAATGATCATATATGTGAATAAGGCAGGTCTCTAAATATATTTAGAGGGAGAAATATGGATGGTACATTATTTTTTAAAAATAGAAAAAAATTTCAATTTAGTTATTGCTTAGTGATAACTATTTATACATTATATTTATTGGATTTTTATATGTGAACAAACCTGGGAAAAAAGGAATACTTACTAGATTTAGCATTCAATTTTTTTAGACTTCTTTTTTTGTAGTGTAAAATAAAGAACTAGTGTTCTTAATTACATGTTTAGTTTCTCCACATGACATTAATAGTTTATTCCATTTGTGTTTCTTTATCTAATATTGAGTTTTTATTGATGGAAAAATTTTAATGGAGTGTTACTAGTCTTGTTGCACATTTTATAAATAGTTCGTATTTAATACTTGAGTCACACTTTTTTGTGACTTCTTAATAATTAATTTTTTAATGTGTTCCACAAAACCAATCATTTTATTAATATATTGGGTTGATTCATTATTTTGATAGTCTATATTTATTATTTAAACATTTATATTTCGGTATTGATGAAAAATATCCATAATGTAGCACTTTTCACGATAGTAGAACCATATATTTCTTCTAGTGGGTAGCATCCATCTCACCATTTTTCTCTGTCCTCATTTACATAAAAATTACATTTTATTTCATCCCAATGAAAAATAATATAAAATTTTCATTTTTTTTATATTTTTCTACCATTCTCAATGTTTTTTTGTGCATACTTGGTTGATTTAAACTAGAATGATTTTTTACCATAACCATTTTCAATATAAATACCACATATATTATACAAGCTTCCAAATATACTAGGGATAAATAGATTTATTCAATTATTCTTTGTTATTTTTATCAAATCATATTTTCTCCCCTTTGATTTAATTATTATATAGTCACCATAAATTAAAATATTATTCCAAAAGTGAATTTCATAATACCCAACCCTATTACATGCAAATAACAAATAATTTTATCACTATGAAGTTCTTATCTTGATTTTTAAAATATTGTTTATAAGATTCTATAACCATGTTTTTAGAAATAATTATGATAGATCATAATTATTGACATGATTCTTGAACATTTCTGAAATAGATGTTTCTTATAGGTACTATTTTCAACAACTGGGGAAATGGGGCTGGATTAGAGGCTAAAAATAATGATTTTCCTAAAACATGGCTATATTTTGGTAATAATACCACTTTTTAATAATACTGTGGTAGTAGAGTACCTACAATCATAGTTTTAAAAACCCTAGATATTGTTGTACATAATTTTTTTAAAAAATATTTATCAACAAAAATAATAATTTTAAAAAATAGTAATTTTATTCACTATATAAATAAAATTATAAATATATATTTGAATGTAATATATGGACTAGTGAATAAATATCCATATCTTTATAATGTGGTATTATGATCAATTAATTTTTATTTTTATTTTATTTTAACTTATTTTTATGGTTTTTTAACTAGAACGATAGGGTCCAAATTTAAAACCCCATAACATACTATCATTGTTCTGAAACTATGGCAAAAAGTTCTGAAACTAAAAGGAGATAGATAATGGTAAAGTTATCAAAACCATGGAAATATCCTATAATAATGGTAATATATGATATTATAGTAGTTTTATCCATATAAATAGCATATTTCAGTAGTTTTAGTATCACCAACTAGGGTTAATGAACCTTGATAAATTTTTTTGAATCAGATTGTAATCAAATTTTATAGCATTCATTTATTATATAAACACTATCCATTTGGCCTATTTTTATAGATATGGTATTCTTGGACTTTCACATACCTACAATATGTTTTTTTGGGATTATTTGAACTTTTATCTCCATATATTTTACCAAAATTATTTTTGAATTTTATACTACCCATTAAAAGAACATTAATAAAAATTTATTTTTTGGATCAAGGGGTATCTTTGTCCCTAAGATTACAATAGATAGATCCTTGAATAATTACAATACCTTTATTTATAAAGAATAATCATTTATATGGGAAACAAATTTATCAAAAATTTTAATAATATTACATATTCTCCAAATATTTAGTGAAAATTCATGTTGTATCATATCTATTTTTTAGTTTTAATTGTAGTTCAAGATGCTTTATATGGATAATATTTCTATCATCCTTGTCCAATGATAACTTTTCTCATGATTCTAACCATTCCATTACAATATAATATTCCTGAAGTTTGTTTATTTTTTTTATTAAATAGAATGGATCATTTACCCTTTTAGATTTTATGTCCAAGTGAGCATCATCAAGACAAATAAATGATTGTAGTGAATGGATATTTTTATTAAATATTTTCTTAATCTGATATTTTTCTCACCACTTTATTTATAAAATTATTCCTCTTATAGGGAATAATATTCATCACAAAGTAATAATTAGTTTTTATAATCTTCAACAAGTTGGTTGAGAAGTTTTAAATTTTCTAACTTTTTTGTAAATTATTTCATTATATAATATAATTTTATCTGTAATTTTGATTATCCAAACTATAGACCAATAAAAATCACAAATACATTAGTTATGAATTTAAAGGGGACATTTATCATGTAATATGTAACTTCAAAATAGTGGTCTTAAACTAATTAAATAAACTCACACTCTCGACAGATTGAATAGAGTTATTATATATGATCTTTATCAATATAATTTAAAAATAAAATAAAACTTTAATTACTATTAGTTAGTAGTGTACATTAATTTTACATTGATATATTTTCTACATTTTTGAATCTTTCATCATTGTGTTCATAAGGGTTTTGGAAATAACCTTTCTTTATGTGTTAACAGGGATTGAACCATGTTTTATATCTAATGAAATTATGAACATTAATCAAATATAAACATAATATATATATATATATGATTAAAAATAGGAAATAAAAATATATCTAATAATGTCAATCCTCAATTAGCTCTTTTACCACTTGAAATGCCCTAATTGGATTATCTAGTCACACTGGGGGGGGTAATGTGAACAAGTTTTACCAAATTATTTTCTATTTAATTCTATTATTATTAAAACCATTTTACCTCTATATATGAATTGGTCTAATTATAAATACCATATATACAAGAAATTATGAAAATAAGTTAATAAGAAAGTTAAGAGAAACACAATATTTTTACAGTTTTTGGTCGATATGTTGGTATTTAATTATTCTTTTTTAGCCTTTTACATGATATATATTTTATCACTAATCAAATATAGTGATTAAAAAGGTGAGGATATTTAATACTTAACACAAAACATATAAAGGGTAAAATAGTATCATCATTAACCAATGGGAATGTATCATCCTTAACCCCATGCTATATTGTGATAGAAGATGTAACACTAAAGCTCTATATTCTCCTAATATATTTACCTTAGATTCTAATAGATCCCACTAGTCTTCAATGATCCTTTGACTTCTTCTTAAATAATAACTTCCTTCTGATCAAGGATTCCACATAATTATAATAAAAAAATCTAACTCCTTAGTAATAGGTCTTTGACTACCAATTATCTCTAGCTATTGAATCATGAATAACCTTTCTGTTTCAAGTATCATAAAATATTGACAATATTTAGAATCAGAAATAATAACCATTATTTCTCAACTCAATCATCATTGAGCATTCTATGATGATCAATTTATGTTGAACCTCAATCTTATAGATCTTCAACATAGTTGATAAATATAAATAATGGTGGTATGTGGTCTACATCTTAACTAACTTCTTCTTATTCTTTCTTCTTCATCATTATTTTATTTTTCCATTGAAAATAATTATGTATGAAGTAAAATTACCACATTATACACCTTATCATTCTATTTTTCTTCTTTACTTTTATTTGGTTTCTACTATATAAGGATATCATAGAGAAATGATTCACTCATATTTCTCCTTCTTCTAAATCTCTCATTTTCTTATTGTCTTAATGAAAATAGGGTATGGGGTACCAATACCTCATCAAACTCATTATACTTATTGTCAATAAATGAAAATCACTTGGAATGTTGAATTATCAATTTCTATTATACATTAATTTCTCACTCTTATTCTTCATATATATTTTTATAGAATAACATGAATATTATTTCTATATTTTTTATACGTTAAACTCATTTAATGTGAAAAAATTGATCTTATCTAAGATTCCTATTTTATTAAAATTCAATTATAATCAATGATATATTCATTTAATAATATAAGAATCATGATATATTTATTCTTTAAAACAACCTAAAATCATTATGCATACAATTCATGATGGAACTCATGTTTATATTGAAGAATAGCATTATTATTTTTTCTAATTATCTATATTTTATGAAAAAAAATTTATATAAAACATCCTTATTAATAAATTATAAACATAATTATTCTCAAAAAGAAACATGGATAATGATGAATTGAAATGTTTATGACTTAAATATCATTAAATCATCCTTTGTCACGAGTTTATAAAAATATATCATTTAATATAAGACCCCACACATTTTATGGTATGTTTCTCTTAAATACATTCAATTAATTAGATAACATATATTGAATAAAGAACTTATTAAGACTAAAACAACACTTGGTTATTATAGGATATAGGCATAACCTAGAAATTAAACATAATTTTTCCACTTCTTTGTTTTGAATTTTGAAAAACAGAAATGCATGGTTGAAATTAGGGTGGTATTTAGATTCTGATAGAATCAACTTAATTATCGGTGGACAGTAACTTATTGTTATTAATTGTAACATTCTGTTACAAATATTAAATTACCTCTATGAATAGTAATATTACCATTTTTAATGGTAAAATTACCCATGAATGTGTAAATATTATTTAGGCGCCTTAAAATGAATATGAATATTTTTAGAGTTGGTATTTTTTGATTAATTAATGATTTTAATTATAAATACAATTTCTCATATTTAATTTTTTTTCGAAAAATTGAGAATAGTTTTAAATTCTACATGTTGAAAAATAGTTAGGGTGAATTTCGGAGATATTTGTGAAATACTTGAATTTTTGTGAATATTAAAATACATTAATTTATCGTATACGTACATTGTAATATAAATCCACAATTACTAAAATCATGAGGGATGTAAAAACCCAAATCGTGAACTCAAATGAACTTATTACTATTATACGTCATGGAATCCTCACTATTTCCTATCTTGTGGAGAAATAATAAATTAATGAATATAATATTTAGAAATCCTTTTTCCCCTCAACTGTTAATACCACCTCTGATACCCTCATTTCTCCACACCACTCAATCATCAAGACTTGCCTAAATTCAGTTCAACCCCCTCCCAAATCTCCTCCCTGACGTCAAAAATCACTTGGACTCACCAAAAGTCCAAATCCTTTCTCATAAAGAGGCTCTCAAAGGAAGATAGATTCAAGAGGTAAATTGCACTTTTTAATTCTTATGTTTCCATTTTATGTTCCTTGGTCATATTTTCTATTCTCATCTCTTCTCATCCAAATATTATGAAACATCCAACACCATATATGTATTGGAATGTTGTTATGATAATTTAATATTCCATCATCATCTCTTCTTTACCCTCCATATATACTTTAAATGAAACCATCATCCGATTTGTGTTAATTTATCACGTTCAAGGAATATGGGTCTTCAAATTTCATTACAATCTTCAAATATGGTCATAAAACCTTTTTAATGGTTAAAAAATATCATTATATATTTATTTTATCTTATTTAATGTTCTATAAATCCTTAAAAACACATAATATAAAATAATAATACAAAATAAGTTCATTGTTCACAAAAATTCCAATTTAATCCAAGCATTTATCATTAACTTTTATCTAAGGAGTCATACTCATGGTATATAACCAAAATTAGCTGTCATTGAGGAATTTTATTTCATTTTATTATGTATCATTTTGAGCTCACCCTTATTTTGTTTCATTTACCCAGGTTTGAAATAATAGAACATAGAATAAGCTTTCATTGAGGTAGTTTAGTTCAGTTTATTATGTATCATGTTTATTTTCTATCTATCAAAATGTACGTTGGGTATCATTTATTTAATATAGTCTTAAAAACTAATAAAATAATCAATCGTTCAGGATTGATTTCTAGTAATCATGCCAATATAATGACATAATCCACTAGCTCTAGGATTTGGTGTTTAGGGTGTTACAGTTGGTATCTAATGATGTTTTGCAGAAACATTGGAAACTAGATTTTGGAAACATATTTTTGAGGACATAACCTTAGATAGACTTTGAGGATAAGCATAGAGTAACCTCATGGAATTTTTGGTAAGGTAGAGACTATCTGTATCTTCATTGAAAATATATCCCAGTATGGATTCATCGAGTGGACATGGTTCAAGAACAGATGTACCTAGGTCAAACAAGTCTGACAATGTGTTTAAAGCTTCTCCCAGTGTATCCTGGTACACTGCAACAAGTATTACTACACACCTGGTTTGACACTACTGGGAGATATTCTTAGGATAAATCACATTTTCATTACAAACCACTATGATGATTTTGAAAGTAAATAGAGGGAATGTTTACGATTATGATATTAGTTTTTCATAAATTATAAGATTATTTTCAGAGTTTTCTAGTTAGAAAATATGAATTATGACCTAATTTAGTGTATGATATTATTTTTGTGATGGCGCCTAATGAAATAATGGTAATTAACACCCACAGAAAATGTAAGGATAAACCCACTAATCATGTCAACACATTAAATATTGGAGAGTATCATATGAAGAAAATATTTGGAAAACATACTCATGTTGTGTTGAATAAGCTTGTTATACCTATATTGGATCATTTCAGGTGGTAGATTCCCCATTTGTTAGTGGTAATACTAATATGTTGGTCACTGAGAAGTGGAACAAATTCATTGAAAAGATATTTTTGGGATTAAGATGAAATGAAATTGAAAAGGTAGTATTGGTAGAATATTTCTTGAAGGGTGATGCTGATCAAGGGTGTTCCTTGATCTAGAATTCCATAGAGGAAGAATAAATATAATATATGTAATGGATAACATTTATGGAAATATTTTTGGACAAATATTTCCCTCGTGAACCACAAACTAAAATAAAGTGGAAGTTTATTAGCCTAAATAAATTTTAAGAAGAGCGTGTTGTAGAGTATGAGGATACCTTCTCAATAATAGTCCAGTATGCTATAGTTTACTTTCGTGATTTGAAAGACAATATTGAACATTTCATTAAAAGTCTTAATCCAAGCCTTCAATGGGCCCTGGCTTCTCCATTACTTTCATAGTATGGTGAAATAGTATTAAGTTCCATCAAAATAAAGAAGTAATTTTCTAGATAAAAATTTTTCAAGGGAAACCAAGATAAGAATTGGTACACTAATAACCAAGGAAAAGGAGATTGGCCAAAGAAGAATATGGGGAAAATGCAATTCCCATTATTCTAGAACTATGGAAAGAGTTATCTTGGGAAATTCTTTTAAGGAATGTGAGTCTACTATAAGTGTGTAGAAAATGGTAATCAATCAAAAGAATATAAGAGGAAGAAACAATTCAATAATGTTCAGTGCTAAAATTTTAGAGATATGGGACACTATGAAAATGTGTGTCCTATGTTCCATGGAATATAGCCTCAAAAAATGCCATGAGATAAAGGGAATTCTTATGCGATTATTACTATAGAAGTTGAAGTTTCTAATGATGTGGTGGACGGTACATTAATTGTTTCCTCGAACTTATACGACAGTTTTTCGATTCTGGATCATCACACACATTTATGTCTACCCAGGTTTCCAAGAAAATTAGAGATTCTCAATTTGATTTTATAAAGGGGTTTTCAATCAAAAATCCTAGGGGATGTATCATCGCTACAATGATGTGTCGATCAGTCCCCATCATGATACATAAACATGCTTTATTTTATAACCTTATCATCATACTAATGATTAAATTTTATATAAATAATGGTATGAATTGGATGTAAAATTATGATTCAAAGATATACTTCATTAAGAAGGAAGTTACAATTTTGGTTAATAGTGTAGAGTTCATTATATGTAGAGAAGAAACCGCATCATATGATTTTTATATTGATCCACCCCGATTAGCTATACTATAAGAAATTATTTTAGAGGAATAGAAAAAAAATTGTGTGAGGAAGAAATTTTCAAATTGAAGAACTATCTATTACGCAAGAATACATTGATGTATTTCCAGAGGATTTACTTGGAAATCCTCCAGTGTGGTAAGTTGAGTTCGTAACAGATTTAATTCCTATGGAAGTACCTATTTCAAAGACTCTATAGAATGGAAACTATGGAATCAGTAGATATTAAGAAATAACTAGTGAAATTAAGTGACAAAGGATTCATTCAACGTAATATTTCTCTATGGGGAGCCCCTTTCCTCTTTATCAAGATGAAATATGGATCCATGAGGCTATGAATTGATTATAGGGAAATAAATGATATTACAATAAAGAACAAGTATCATCTGCCATGAATTGATGATTTATTTGATCAAATTCATAGAGCACAATATTTTTCGAATATTGAACTTCAATCTCGATATAATAAGTTATGTATAAGGAAGGAAGATATTCTAAAGAAAACATTTCGAACGTGGTAATGGCATTAAAAGATTACAGTTATGCCATTTGGATTGTCTGATAAACCCAATTTTTTCATTGATCTAATTAATAGAGTTTTCAAGGAATATCTTAACAAATATGTTGTGGTATTTATTGATGATATCCCAGAATACTACAAAATCTATGAAGACCATGAGAATAACTTGTGGATTATTCTGAAAACACTTAGAAGAAATGAATTATATGGGATGTTTAGAAAGAGTGAATTTTTTCTACAATCATTTTATATTAATGGACATATTGTCTATAAGGATAGAATCTTAATTGATGTTTTGAAGACAGATGAAATCCAAGAATTTCCCACACCAACGAACATAAACGGGGTAAGTAGTTTTATTTCCTTAGTATGTTAATATCGATGTTTCATTTAGAATTTTGCCTTAATGGATAACCCTCTAACCAAGATAGCATGTAAAGGGGTTTTGTTTGTATTGATGAAAGAATATACAGAATACTTTAATTAACTGAAAAGAATAATGTAAAATTATCCAATTTTGACTCTTCTATATGGTAATGATGGATTTGTGATACACAGTGACACATCAAATAATGGAGCAGGTTGTGTCCTTATGAAAGTTAGAAAGTTATATCTATTGAATCAAGGCTATTGATGAATTATTATATTAATTATCCAATTCATGAACTTGATTTAGTAACTGTAATCAATTCTAAGAAAATATAGAGACATTATCTCTATGGTGAATGATGTGATATATATAAGGATTACAAGAGTTTCAAATAATTTTTTACACAGAAAGAAATCAACATGAGGCAAAGAAGGTGACCTGGGTTACTCAAATATTATGATTGTTCAATAAAACCCATCGAAGAAAGAAAAATAATGTGGAATATGCATTAAGAAGGAAAGACCACAGACTTCTAACCCAAATGAGGATTGAGAGAGATGATATATTCATGGATCTACTAAATATGGATATTGGAATTCTTATTGAAGGGGAATTTTTTTTCCTCCTTCAAATAATTACTAACCCATATTAATTAGAGAATACAAAAAGATCCAAATCTGATGATGAGAATCTACAAAAGAAAATTAAAGCTGTTAAGGGTGGAATATTGGAATAATTTTTTGTATGTGGATGGAGATCTGAAATTTTGGAAAATGTTATGTGTTCCATCAAAACCTGATCTAGAAAAGAAACTCTTTGATGAATCTCATAGCACAAATTTCTCTATATAACCTGGTAGCAACATGAAATAAAGATATCTGAAGGAACATTTTTGGTGTGATAACATGAAGTGAGAAATTGATTACTATGTGTCAAGGTGTCTAGTTTTTCAACAAGTGAAGGCTGAGAGAGAACATCCTAGAGGGGTGATGGAACCTTTACCTATTCCTATGTGGAAGTGGGAAGATATTACGATGGACATTATCATAGGACTACCGATGAAACCTAGAAGGAATGATGCAATATGGGTAATTGTTGATCGTTTTACAAAATCGACACATTTACTTTCTATAATAGAGGATTTACCAATTGGGAACCTAGAAAACCATTATATAAATAATTTTTTAAGACTTCATGTTTCCACTCTATCGATTGGGGTCAATAGAGATCCCCATTTTTCATCAAAATTATGGAAAAGTCTCTTGAAGGTGTTGGATAATGATATTTATATGAGTACTCTTTATCACCCCCAAACCGATAGACAATCTGAATGGACTATTCAAACTTTCGAAGATATGTTGAGATCATACTCACATGATTTTCATTGATTGTGGTATTGTATTTACCTTTTGGGGATTTTTACTACAATAATAGTTTCCATTATATTATTCAAATAGATATATATGAATCCTTATAGGGTAATAGGTATCGAACTCCAACATATTATGATGAGGTCAGCGAGAGGAATCTTATAGTACCGAAACTTATCAAACTGAAAACTGAAGAGGTAAAGAAAATTCTTGGCCTGTATTAAAGAATACCAAAGTAGGAAAAATATTTATTCTAAAAAACAGAGAATGGATATGGAATTAAATGTTGGATATCATGTCTTTCAAAAAGTATATCCATGGATGGGTGTCTGAAGGTTTGGTAAGAAAGGGAAATAGATCCCCAAGTACATCAGACTATTCAAATTTAAAGAAGGAATTGAAGTAGTATCATACCATTTAGTAATGATCCCAATTCTATCTAGATTTCATGATGTGTTACAAATTTCAATGTTAAAGAAATAATTTTCATACCCTAAACATGTACTCACTTTTGATGAAATAGATATGGATCTTGATTTTTCATACTGTAAAGAGATGATTGATATTAATGACAACATAGAGTAGGTATTGAGAAATTGGATGAATCATCTGGAAAAGGTAATTTGGAGAAACCAAAAAATAGAGGAGGAAACATGGGAATATGTGGATGTTATGAAGAAAAACCACCCACAAATTTTTAATGTGATTTAATTTTCAAGGATTAAATTTCCAAAGGAGGGATGAATATACCACCCCTAATGAATTATGGTATCTTTCTATTAAATACTTTCAATTCATTAGATATCCTATATTGCATGAATCACTGAGTCTCTATGACATAACCTTGGTTATTATAATACATAGTCATAACCAATCCATTAAACTTAAATTTTCCACTTATATGGTTTCAATTTCTAAAAATATATATACACTGTTGTGATAAGGGTGATATTTGGAGTCTGATAGAATCAAATTATTTTTTTGGTGAATAGAAACCTACCCTTAGGAATAGTAACTTAACCTTATGAATAGTAACATACCATTATAAATAGTAAATTAATCTTATTAATAGTAATATGACCCTTATGAATGGTAACCTTACCCATGAGAGTGTAAATATAATTGAAACACCTTAAAAATAAGGTTGAATATTTTAAGTGTTGGTATTTTTTGATTAAATGATGATTTTAATTAAAAATTAAATTTCACATATATGGAAAATTATTTTTGGAAAATGGAGTTCATTTTTTTATTTAGATGTCGAAAAATATATAGGTTGAATGTTTTATATTTTTCTTAAATACTCAATTTTTTTGTGAATAGTAAAATACATTAATTTACTGTTTTAATATATTATAATTTAAATCCACTATTTACAAAATAATTAGCCATGTAAGACCCTAAATATTGTATTCAAATTCATTTATTTCTATAATAGGTCCTAGAATCCTAACTATTTCTTATTCTGTGGATAAATAATAAAATAATGAATATAATATTAAGGAAACCTTTCTCCCCTCTACTATAAATACCCCCCTCACACCCCCATTTCACCACACCTATGAAGCTTCAATTCTTACCTAAATTCTGATCAAATATCTCCATTTTCTCCTCCCCCATTACAAAAATACCTTGGTCCCATCAAATGACCAAATCCTCTCTCCTAAAGAAGCTCTCAAAGGAAGATAGATTCAAAAGGTAAATTCCACTTTTTGATTCTTTTGTTTTCTATTCAAGATCCATTGTTATCATTTCTATTGTCATATATTGTATTCCAAATTTTATGAAAATCCATGTACCATATATTTACTTTAATTTTGTTATGATAATGAAATATTCCACACCATCTATTCTTTTCCCTCCTTTTATTCTATAAATGAAATCGTCGTCTCAGATGTGTTAATTTATCATGTTCAAGGAAGAGGAGTTATCAATTTTCATTAATATAATAAAGACGAGTCATGAAACATTACTTAGGGTTTAACCAGATTTTAATATATTTTTTATCTTATTTAATGTTCTATAAATATTTACACACTCATAATATAATATAACAATGCAAAAAAATTGTTGTGCAAAAAACTGCCCTGTTAATCCAGTAATTTATCATTAACTTTTATCTAACGATTCATACTAATTCTGTATAAAAAAAATAATTATAAGATTATTTATATATTTTTTATTTCACAAAAAATATATGTTAACAATTATGGATGTTTAACCACATTTCAAATGAAATTTCATTCATGAATACAAGTAAACTCATCATGAACACCAAAGAAGAAAATTCATCCAAAACAATAAAAATTTACCCATTAAACCCATAAAAGGACATGAATGAACATAATAAGGTTAAAATAAATCAATTAAATGTATAATAGGTTCTTTTCTCAGTAATTCATGAATCTAAATCTGATTATTTTAGTTTTTAAGATCAATCGAAGAACACATTCTGGAATATGGTAAGGGGTTTCTCGTATCACTTTTATTTCCGTGATTTTTCCATTGTTTTCCAATTAGATATTGTTTTTATTGTATTTTTACATTAATTTGATATATAATATCAATATTATATTTATATTCATTGTATTCAATGATTCAATTGATGATTACTAACTCGGCTGATTACAATGTCGTAAGGGACTTTGTTCCAGTTTCCATTTCATTGTGATTTGTTGGATATTGTGCACCTAATCATTATAATGTGATATAAATACTATAGATTTAAAATCATTTGAAATTCTAAATTTTAAATATATTATATATCCATATTCTAGTTTCATTTATATGGTTATTTTCTTAATTTGTATACCCTTTTACATACAGTGTTTATTTGGAATGTTGTTTTATCAATGGAAATATTGATGAATTTGTATCCTCTACTCTATATAGATATTGAGAATACATATTATACGTGTATTAATTTTACTTATAAATAATTATTTGGACTTTTAGTGACCAATGATGCCCACTATATCCCCTTGATTCATCAACAGGTCTCATGAGACAAATCAGTTGGAGACAAACCCTTCTAGTTTTATTCCAAAAAATCAGATGAGTTTCTACCTACACAATTAAACTATCTCGATGGTATAATGGTTCATGTGACATATACATGAAATCCAAAAAAATATTAATTATATTTATTCGTTATTTATTTATTACTATCCATGAGGTTTTCAAGACGAAAAAATTTATGGATGCATTTTTATTCTCTACTTATAATGGAAAGTGTTTCACTTATATGTCATGCCATATTAGCCATGTCTAATTTATTATGATTCACATATTATTTATTCATTATTCCACTCTATTTAACCCTTATTGAGAATTTTTTCTCACCCATTATGTTTCCTTTCTCAAGGTTACGTTCAAGAGAACCTCGAATAATATTTCAATGAGGTAGTTTATTTTAGTTTATTATGTATCATATTGGATTTTATATTTTTGAAAATGTACGTTGGGTATCATGTATTTGATCTAGTCTTCAAAAATTGATATACTAGTTGGTACATCAGGAATTATTTCCAATAATCATGCGATTATGATGAAACAATGCACCAACTCTAGGTTGTAGGGGTTGGTGTGTTATATTTCATGAAACTAATAAACTATATTTATGAAATCTAATTTCATACATATCACATTATATGGGCTAATAACTCTTAAAAAATTCCTTGAAAAACATATGTATCATCTTGATTCATTAAATGACTTTCACATATGCTCATTTTGACTCTTACATACTATCATGGGTGATGATTACACAAAAAAATACTTCTCTGGTATTTTTAAAAATATTCATACCTTTGTTTACCTTTTGGTATCATCTTTTGAATTGTGATATCCCTTATACATTATGCAACTCAGTTTTTTATATCACAATGTGATTTGGTACTTTATAATATCTTACTACCTCTAGAGTACCCTTATTTATCACTTGACAATAACTGTTATTTACAATGATATATACCTTTACATATCAAAGTGTTGCTTGTAATTTTTTAATTCACACTAACATATTGTTACCCTTGTGTATCACTCGTCGAAGACATTTATGTATTAGAGTTTGTCTCAGGTCAGTTTTCAAATATTCATTCTTAAAGGACTGTGAAATGTTTACATATTTTCTTAAGAGATTGATATATACCATATTGAGATTATTTTGTAAAAAAGTGAGTTCTAGTCCTTCTATAATATTTTTATGAGAAAACCATATGTATTCCAGGAATTCTGAAATTTTTATCTCTAAATCATGATTTTATAACTTCATCATATAAACTATAATCTCCATAAAATATTTTCTAGGATTCTCTACCAACTACAGATCATCTCAAAACAGCACAAATTACCAAGAATATACCAAATATTCTATGAAATATTCAATACAATTCACAATGGGTCAAAAATACTATTATATATCTTCTTGAGTTTTCAATGTATCATAACTACCTAAAACTAAACTCTCTTTCAGACTTCAACAATGGTATAGGAATTTTGATTTAATAATAATTTAATTAGTGGTGATCCTTAATCATACTCTAACTGATGATTCAATGACTATTATCAATGTCATATTACATATTTAATATTTTATCCTTCTTGATTGATAACACATAGATATTTCCCCACTCTTCCATCCATCTTGATTATTTTCTAGCACTATTAGATCTCAACCACATTAGAATCATGTGGTGGACTGTGCAATTTACATACATCATCTCTTACCCTTATTTCATTCAGGGTCCATATTATTTTTCACTTGATGAATATTCAACTTAATTGAACCTATCTATCCATGAAATACAAGTGGAAACATCATCTACTTCTTCTTTTCCAATCTTCATAATGGAAATAATTAAAGTAAATTATGTTTTTAAAAAGTAAAGGAATATACCAGAACATGTATAATCACATGTAAAACATTAATATATCACATTAAATATCATAGTTACATATCATATTTCAACCTATTTTTTCATTGGTCTTTATGGTTAAGTATATATTTATTTTAATAAATATAATATTTTAAAAATATACAACAAATATAACTATATCTATCATGATTCAATTGATTACTATAACCATATACCACTAATTAAAAAAGAAAATAATCAAATATTATAATAGGATAATTAATTGAAGAAATCAAAACTACTACAAACCATTGTTAAATAAATAAAACCTTTAATGGTATATTTTAATGATTAGATTATATATTTTACAGACATAAAAGAAATAATTAGACTCTATGTGGGATAATAATATATAATAAGACATTAAAGTAATAAAATATAATATCAACCATCATATGTATAATGAATTATATCCTATTATCATCATCAAAATTCACTTAAGCACCAAATCTCAACTATCCAAAGAAAATAAACATCCCTTTAATGTAATCAAAACTATGAATATTACCAAAGTAAAAAGGCTCCCAAGAAGGGTTTGTACATAACACAATACACTCACATAAAAAGTTTCTCTAATAAGTTTAGTATAATTATGTGTATGTATAGTTTTTTATTCTTTTAAATAATGGTGGACTACAAATTTTATAAATAATAAATTTGAAACAACCAATGGTGTTATACAACGGACCGAGTATAACTATAAGTGCTTTGGCCGGTGCTCGAATATATCTGAACATATCAGATAAACACTGATTTGGAATCATTTAACATATTATTATCAATATTTATAGAATCCAAATATAATATTATTACTAGTATGTGGGTAACATGACCTAAATAAATAACAAAAAAAGTGGGCATAACATCCTTTTGAAAACATAATCTTCAATACATGGGTAGTATGCCCTGATAATAATATCACATCTATGGGAATAACATCCATGAGTAATCATGCTTAATTGTAAATCATGTACTTTATATAACATAAGATGATTGAGTAACATCCCTAGATATGAGCATAATTATTAGAGATAAATGTGTCATAAGTCTCAGGTCACATCATAAGGGAAGATCATATCCCAAGCGAAACTATTCTAATATAGGTATAACATCCCCTTCAATAAAATCCTAAAAATCGGTAATGTGGATCCCACATCCAAGGGTAATATAAAATACCAAGGTATGGATTCCTATTATCCAAATTTATAGGTCCACATAGGATTTATGTTTCATAGATTGGTGAAAATTACATCCCATTATAATAAGCATAACATTATAGTCATGATCTCATTATAGAATGAGAAAAATTTCCCTTATTGGTATCACATTTGAAAAATTGGAATTTTATCATAGAACGTATCCAAAAAAATAATGGTCATGTAATCCCATTCCATAGGCATAATCATTGCAATTGGTAATATGGTTTTATGGTATCATGAAAAATGAATACTTGGTGTATCATCCAATGCCACTAGAATATGAATGAAGCACATTACCAGCCACTTCCATATCACATAATACGAATATAATCCCTGATACAATTATTATATGGTAGGTGGGAAATTTTTCCCTTTTCTCACATCAAAATATCACATGGTTAACATCACCCCATTCCGTTGAAGTCATCAATATATGTTTTCATGTCATCCTAGCCATATGAAATATTAGGATGACTGAGAATATTGTATCACACGTGAATAACCATATTAAGAATCCCAATTATATAATTATTATTCAAATATTAATATAATCCACATCATAAACATAAAACACAATATCATAACTAGTAACTTATTAAAATCCATTAATAAAAGGTATAACTAGGATAGAATAGTGTCTAAATCACATTAAATTCTAGTATATGTATGTCCTAACATGACAATCCTATTCACATACTGGAAAAAGTAGTATAACCTACCTAGTTACTATATAATAATAAGAATATTAACACATAACCCAAACCAAATATACTAAATAACTATTAAAAGAAAACTCATTAGTTCTATAAGATCCAAACAAAATAATGATCTTCCCCAATTTCTTATCACTCTTAAATCTTTGGAATATCAATACAACTATTCATGGTTTTAGAAAATCAAAAAATAACATAAGGTAATCCCCATTGTGTCCCATTTTTTGAGGACTAACCAATTTAATATAATCATATGTCCTTCAATGGTAAATTCATTAAGGAATAATGGAAGGAGGGTCCATCATAGAGGTAAGAATCCTTACCCAACTAATATAAGTTAAGATAAATAAAATAAAATTAGTTTTTAGGTCAATGAAACATGATATTAAGATCATATATTTCTTGTCACATGGTACAAATAATAAAAAATTTATATTTATTAAGGAAAAAACCCAAAATCCAGTTTAGAGCTCAATAAAATAATTGTTATCCATGCCTAATCTCATCCAAAATTGATCGATCTCTATCCATTATTTTCTAACAACAACAGGCCCCAACTGCATCAAAATTACTTTTAATTAATAAAAAAATTATAACTAATTAATACAATTATTTTAAAAATTAATTCAATTAGTCATAATCTTAGGATAGCTCATCAGATGGTGTAACACTGATAACACCTCCAAAAATTGGTACGGATTGACCCATCACAACCATTGACTTGCACCACCTGGCCTCTCAAGACCTGAAAACTCACTTTTAAATTCCTCCACCTGGGACACCACTTTATAATCATCCACTTAAATATAATTTTTTTTAATAAAATGTTAATTCGAAATATGAGTTTTAAAAATAAAATTAGACCATGGTTTCACATTCACCAAAACACAGTTTTTCTCTGACGCATGAACATGAATTTGTTTGGTTCATTATAGAATCCTGACTGCGAAACATCTTATCACTTTTGAGTATCTAGGAAAAAATATTATCAACCATATATGTCATTGAAATATGATTCTAAAATTAATTTATATCTTACACTAGCTACAATCGAGCTGACACTACACCTATGACAGGTAATCTACCCCAAAAATTGGTTGTTTCCTAAACTAGTCCAACACTCATAATAGTATTTTCTCAAACAATGAATAAAGGTCCTTATCTATGTAATTTATCTCTATCATGTATTAAAACTGATAGTTCATACCTGATTTTACCCACCCACCCTAAAAAAACTAATGGCCTAAGAACTAAAGTGGTGTTTAAACAACAGAATACATAATGATTCTCCAGAACTAGTGAAATTCAAGAATTCTAAATCCATTTATGTTTTAGAACCATAAATGGATGTCACCAATCTAAACCATAATACCAAGTGCATGGTATGAAAACTAAACCACTAATATATCTAGTAAACTATCCTACAATATCACACTCTATAATCAATATGATTCACAAAGCCTTAATCTATCACACATAGAAACATACTCCCCATGAGTATTGATATTTATAAAAAAAATCTACAAATCAATAAAACACCAAAATTCCCACCAATCTATTGATGACTTCACTCGCATTCTCAAAAAATAGTATCTAGTACATAAATTTGTTTCTCTCAAACCAACTAGATATATATCTTGGTAGCTACTTGTATTCAAACAAAAATGTAGGAATATTTATATTATCATTAGAGGTTCATTATAAATTTCATAAAAGGTACTATTTGTACTCCTCCTAATAAATTCTTTAAATAAAATCAATATCAATATTATATCCCTAATATATAATTATACACATTTTTGACCCTATATACTAGCACCGAAAAATAAAATAATTTGATGAATTATAATATTTGAATGATCATGTAAAACTCATACATATAGACCCACACCAATATCCTCACTATGATCCATATTATATAATGGTGTTCTATGAAACGACTATAAAAAATAATCAATAATCTATCATCACATTTTCAATTATGACATCTATAATCCGAAATCCATTCATATCCCAATTCCATGTAATTTTTATGTTATTAACCATTGTGAATATCATCTAT
Organism: Viscum album; assembly: GCA_963277665.1. Taxonomy (NCBI): domain Eukaryota; kingdom Viridiplantae; phylum Streptophyta; class Magnoliopsida; order Santalales; family Viscaceae; genus Viscum; species Viscum album. Next base: position 742,178,545 of record OY728155.1, on the reverse strand, counting down.
TTCTAGAAAACATTTCCTAGAATCTAATTGGTTACCAACATATAAATATAGTTAAAGGGCCAACTAAGGAAAAACTAAATGAAGAATCCACTCCAAAGCATAGTGTTGCACAATTTTTATAGATCACCTTACTGGTTTCAATATCCTATAGTAGGCAACATCTTTCAACCCCTACATTTCACAAAGTATAATATAACATTAAGTGTATACAATCCTAGATTAGAAAAGGTATCTCATACAATTTCAAATGAATCTCATTCCCAATCATATTCCATGATTGATCATATAAAAACCTCTTCTAGCTTCCTCAATCTTCCACTAGGAATACAGAAGAACAAAGAGAACAAGATTCATCTAAACATATAGTCACCTCAAGAATTATATGCCATAATTTATTCACAAGGGAATAAACACAAAACCCTATCATGGTTAACTATATTTAGGGAAGTAATCAAAAAATCACTATATGTCGAAATTGTCACTTTTCCATAAATTCTAGAGTCATATGACCCACACACACTGTCCCTAATCCAGATAGTTTCTAAAATCCTTATATTATAATTTCTCACAATCAATACAAGTTTGATAGCTCCTATACACACACTAAGAACAACATTTATAGGCTAAGCATAGACCATATCAATCACAATGGTCGCCGAAATAACATTGAAGACCACCTTCATGACCAAAAGAAAAAGATGAGTCATAAATCCCTATAAAAATAATATACCTAGATATTATAGTTAATCAACCACTTAAAAAAGGCATACAATCAACTATTATCATAAAAAATTCAAACTCATATTTTTAAAAGTTTCATTCTAATGATCCTAGGATCACTAGCCTAATTAAAAACTGACCATGCATCACATCCATGTTTTTAAAAACACTATACAAACTGTAAAATATTGTTCATTCTCAGTATACCTTGAGGAATTACTCATGCATCAAAAATATTTGATCAAGTTTCACTAATTTTATATTCACATCACATAATTCTACTATACATTCTTAAGATTGAAAATAAATATATATTCATATTTATCTATCCTCTCTTAGGATACCTTAACATTATCACAAACCTTATTGGGTTTATGTATGAAAAGTAACCAACTGTATGGAAAAAACTCTACTCATTGTGGTCTTGAGCTAAAAACTCTATACCTACAATAATATACCCACTATTTTCTGGTAATCCTAACTGGGTGAGCTTATATGCTCAATAAGTGTAAGAAAAAGAGATATATAATCATAAAAATAAGAATAAGGGAATGAAAACATGATAATGACATTAGAATATCTTAACCTTCACATCAAATGTTATAAAATTTATTCATGGAAAAAATATAATAATTTCATAAGACATGTATCATAAGGAAATCAAGATCATCATCGATGAAATAATAACATAGGAATAAGATGTAGAATTTTTTGTAGAAACATAAGCACGTTGAATTATTTTCATAGTAGTCAAGGAATATTTTACATGGCCATATTAGTAGTATTTATTCACTCCCCATAAAATCTTGGTATTCATGGTTCACTACCATTACCTTATTATTAGTCAATGTTCACCCCCAATACCTTATTAGTGGGAAAATTCCATTACTAAACTTAGGTTACTCTTTATTCCATACATATATATTTCATGAGATGTTAATTTTTTACCCAATTAATTGGTGTGTGATAAAGTTCCTACCCATATAATAATGAAATCATATATAAATGTCCAAAAGAACAGAAATATACATATCATAACCCATGAAATGAAATGGCTTTCATAAAAATGTAATCATATCAGAACATGTGGTAAAAGAGATAGGTTTCAAAATCATGTAATCAATGAATAACCCATGAATGGAAGTGGGTTTCATAATAATATAAACCATAAATAATAAATAGTTATCATAGATGTATAACATATGAAAGAGAAACGAGTTATGTAAGTATTATTCCATAAAAACATAAACCATTTAAAGACAGAATATGAATGGAAACCTAGGGAAATTTCCCTAGAAAATCCATTAGTAACACTAATAAATTTATTATTATATGTAAAATAATTTTTAAATATACATTAAAACTAATTCATTGGTAAAATATCATTTCATCATTTCAAAATTATTTTTTAAACAATAATCCATTTGAAAACCTTTTTCATTGAAAATATATTAAGGAATTTTGAAAAGAATTTGAATGAAATTTTTGATGAAAATCTCATTGAAAATTTAAAAAACATTGATGAAATCATCTTTCTTAAAAATTTGGATGTAAATATCAATTTAAAATCTTTTTTGGAATTTTTTTTTGAAAACCTGGTTTTTGATAAAAAAAAATTTCTAACTGAAAATAGAAATGAGATTAGATTTTATTAAAAACATTTATTAATAATATTAAGTAAAAAATAGTGGAAAAATGTTACCGACATCTGATGATATGAATAATAAATAGAGGATAAAAAATAATTAGATTTGTTAAGATATAGACCATCATATTTCATCAATGGAAGCGCAGTCATAAAAAATCCTGATAAACGATATGATTGTTTTAATAGACTCTTACAACATGGAAACATAGAATCATACTACCCATGTAAGAAAATAAATTTAAATGTATCTTATAATATCATTTAAAAAATTATATTATTGTTATAACCTTCTGAATATCAGTTTCTACACCTCATATAAGAATATAGGTTCATAACTTGGCATGTGTCTTAAAGAGGGAAAATTGAAGCAAAACTACTTTACAGATTTTTTAACATTTGACACATAAAAACCCATGAAATATAGATAATAATATGGAAATATAAATACCAATAAATTTATAAATAAGAATCATATAGTACATTCATGGATATAATATTAAAAACATAATAGAAACAGGTGGTGGATATGGCATGTATCACATTGATATAAAAAGTGAGATGAGAAACCCTTAAATATTTTTCTTGACTCTCTTTGTACTCATAAAAATATACTTTATTATAAGTATATGTCTATTATAAATATATAAATGAACAGTAGTAATATATTTTAATTCATGTATTATTTACTAATTACTTTATAATACCTATTCATTAATAACTCCATGAAAAAGTTACATTTCGAGTGATAACCTCCTTGTTTTGCATACATGTTATGAATAGTTATTCTTGGTACTCTTTCTTAGATCATTAATTTTTTATATAAATAATTTAACACATTATATAAATATCATATATTGTAAATATATATGTATTTATAAATATCTATAAAATAAATATTATTAAATAAAATGCATTGTTTAGGGAGACGGTGGGTCGTACATAGGCATTAACTTTATTTATATTTTCTTATCATATTGAAATAAAGCATTTAAATTACATATATATATATATATTATAATTATATTATAATTATTATTTTATTTATAGAACATAAATTTAATAAAACCATCCTTAATATGATCTATGTATTATGTGAACAAATCACATCACTTTGAGGAGGCAGTTGTGCACATATCCACAAACAATGTTATCATATTTAAAAAAATGGAAATCATGAAGGTATGTTTTATATAATTATTCAAGAAGATTATATACATGATAAATATCATATATATTATATTAAGTAGATTTTAAATCATAATTCCCAACCATGAGAGGTGGTAAAGGAAAATTGAACAACATCATTTCATGGGGTGCTAGTTCACAATACACAAGTATGGTATGTTCATTACCCATTAGATTATGTTTGGGTAAGTGTAGGTCAAACCCTTAGACATGGTATTGAGGAAGGAAGTTACATCCTCTTTGGGTAACTTCTTTTGGTTTGCAGCAAATGGATTCCTTGGATGGATTTATGAACAAAAGAATCATCTATGATGAATGTAGGGTTTTTGGGAGGATATTTATAAAGATTTTTTAGATACAAATGACTTGAGATGTGTTAATAAGTGGGATGGGTGAGTGCATTTTTATATTGGAGGAGGAGTTTCATTCTTGTAAATTTTTGAAAAGTGAATTCCCAAGATATTTTATCCATGAAAAATGGCTCCAATAGTGGTCCAAAATATATATATGGCAGTATAAGGTTTAAATAAGGAAATGCAATTGATTTTGGATTTGTTTATAGGTTATTTTTGGCCTTAACATTAGTTCTCTATCCATTGATTGGATAATATCTCTCTTAATTATTTTCATTAATTATAATCCATTTTACTAATATTTTTTGTGAAAAATAAGCCTTTATTATTAGAAATTATAATCTATATTGATTCCAAATACGGAATATATTTTTCCAAATTCTATTAAAAGAAAATGGAATAAATTACTATAAAATAAATCTCACAGATGTTGCATGATAGTAGGTTTTTAAATAGAAATGTTTAAAAATTTGAAGTGATTTTATTTTTTATTTAAATATAAAATTCGATAAAATGACCTGTATTGGATTAATTTATGTAATAATTATCTATGTAATCCTTAAGAAACAATTAAAGTATAATGTATATATTTAAATAAATTAGACAAAATTTTTTTTTTGAATTTAAATTCAGTAGTTCTCTCTATTCATCCAAGAATGATGTTTTTAGATCAACCCCAAAAATTGAATCTAATCTAATTTTGAAATTATGAATTAAAAATTTAAGGTTATTTTATCAAAAAAAATTATAACATTTTTTAAAATTAATTGTAATATTGTTCATAAAAGGACATAAAAGTATTATATTTGAGACAATTGTATTTTCAAACATATAGAGACTTTATCAAAAATTACATCAATATGTTTAATTTATATAAAAATATTTTAAGCGATATTTTTAAAGTAGTAATTATTATTCATATTACAAAATTTAATTTGAATTTTATAAATATATATTTTAAATAATTATAAAAATAAGATGTTTCATCGTAGAAACTCAGTGTATCATATAACGTAAGTGAATTCAGTGTTGCATATAGCCTAATATTACCTTAGTGTAGCATATAATCAATGTTTAACATGTTGTGTCCTGCAATGTAATACATCAAATAAATATAATTTATTCAAAAAAATATTCATAAAAACTTGGGGTGTTATATTCTACCCATCTTAAAATGAATTTCACCCCCAAAATACGACATTATTATACAAATAAATGAGTATACTTAAACGTTATCATATCATAAAGCTCCCACATATCTTCCTCTAATTGGTGATTTATCCACAAAATGATGACTAGGTGAGTGGTCTTGGTTCATATAACTTTCTCTGTATGACCCATATTTTCAATTGGTTGTTCTTTGTAATAGTGTTCCTGATCTAGAGGCATAACCTATGATTTCAGTACATGTGAACTTTCATGTATGTACATAATCATGACAGATACATGGAACACATCTTGGTCTTGAGAAATATTTGGAGGAAGTTCCATGCAATAGGCTTCCATATATTACAATTAGGAATTTCAAATGCATCAAAATACATAGTTCTTAGTTTCCCTTTAATTCCAAATCTCAAAACCTTATTACATGTATATATTCATAAAAAAACCCTTCTCACCAACATTAAATTATAGATCACTCCAATTCTTATCTGCATATCATTTCAGCCGACATTAATCTTCCTTGATATTCTACATAATGGATATGTCCTTCTCTTCCACTTTTTCATATATCTCAGGTCCCAATAGATTTCAATCTACAAATTCATCCCAACAAATTTTAGCTCTAAATTTCACCCCGTAGAGGTATTCTTAAGGATCTATATGAATTATTGTGTGAAATCTATTTTTGTAATAAGTCTCGACTAGAAGAAGGTTTTGACACCAAACACCTTTGAAATAAATTTGAGAAGATCTCAAAATATCATTTAGGGTTTTAACTATTCTTTCCAATTTACTATCCATCTAAGGATGATAGTAGTGTTTTGAATTAATTCAATATCAAGTACTTGATGAATATATTGCTAAAAAATTCAGGCGAGCGTCACATCCAGATCAGATAAAATAGAGTATGGTACTCTATGAAACCTTACCGATTCTTTAAAATATATCTTGGAATCCTAATCCATATACATGTCTTCTATGATAGAAATGAAGTATGGTGGATTAGTTAGTGATCAACTAACACCCATATATCATTAAAATCATTAATTTCTTTCAAGAGTCAAATGAAAATTTATACAATGATGTTATCCCATTTCCATTTTGGTATGGGTTATGGATGTAACATCCCCTTAAACTTTCTTAATTCTACGTTAACTTCTTAGAATTCCAAGCACTGAGATACAAAAACTATGGTATACATATTCAGGCCATCCCATGAGAATAATTCATTCATGTCTCTATACATTTTGATACTTCCAGAATTAATATTGAATTTAGAATTATGAGATTCTTCTAATAGATCATTCCTCAAATCTAGTATGTATAAAACAAATACATGGTTAATGTACCTTATCATTCCATTATTATCAGGGTTAAACTCAGAAAATTTTCTAATCATCTTTTATATTTATCTATCCTCATTTTCACCACTTTAATATTCACATGGATAGAGTGTTGAATATTCAATTGAGTAAGGTAATAATTTTCCTCTTCATTTAACATTTATAGAACCATCCACTTCAAATCCATAAATATTGGATCTTTTGCGATCATCAACATGGGTATGATAGAATGATCCTTTAAACTCAAAGCATCAGTGTAAAGATCCAAACATTTATCAATGTAATTTCTCCCTTTTTATATTAATTTTATATATTATAAATCACATAAAAACACTTCGAGAACATAATAAAATATTTTTAAATGAATAATTAATGAAATAATAATTATGTCAAGGTGTTATGTAACATATACCAATGATATAATATCTTGACCATAGGGATAGTAATATGACCATAATGAATAGTAAATCGACCAACTAGATTTTAAACTCACCATTAAAAGTTTAAATAAAATTAAGGCATCTTATAAGTTACACAACTAGAAAATTCACCTACACCCATGGTTTGGAATATTTCCTAGACTATAATGAAAATTTACCTTATAAGTTACCCAACTAGAATATTTTGTGGCCTATAAAGAAAATTTCACAAGGCTTGCAAGTTATGCTACAGATTTTGTTATCAATAATGATAGAAAAAATGAGAGATTATTTAGTTGTTTAAAACCACACCTTTGAAAAGGATCTATAAATTTTTTTATTTGGTAGTTATGAAGAAGTTGTTTGATGTTATCTCAAAGTGGATTTGTGGTTTTAAAAATGGTTCCATGGATATGGTGATATTAAACAAAAGATTGAGTTTCAAGCCAGATGATCTAATGAGAATGGTGGAAATAAAAATTAACCACCCACATGTTAAAATTTTTGGAAGATTCATCATAGGAACTGCCTCAAAAGGAAAGGGAAATTATTCAAGTATATGAGAGAAGGTCACAAAGAACATGAATATTTAAAACACATGATGAAGTAGGAAAATGTGGTGGATGAAATGAGAGCTCCACCCATGGTCCAATGCTACAACTATTGGGATTATGGGTAAAATGAAGCTAGTGAACTAAACCTTGATTCCTCAATGGTAATCAAAATCAACAACCAAAAAATAAAAAGGATGAAAGAATGTATTATTCCATCACTACTAAAAATGTGGAGAAAGAAAATGAAGATGTACAAGGTACACTTCCTATTCACTCTAGAATGGTAAAAGTATTAATTGATTCTGGTTCTATGCATTTTTCATATCCAGAAACGTTTCTAGAACTATTGAATCAACACCCAAAATTCAAGAGGTAGATATATATGTAAAAACACTTAATGGTAAAATCACTAAAACCCATGTGTTGGACTCTTCTCCTATAGGTGTATGTCGTAATATTATTCCAAAAAATCTTGTAGTACTTACCTTGGTGGAATTAGATTCTATACTGGGGATGGATAGTCTCTTTTTATATAAATAATATATCAAGTATTAGGAAATTAAAATTTATTTTCATGTTATGAACCATCCCATTATCCTCTAAAAATATAAGTGATATCATGAATCTATTTTTGAAAATCCTTAACAAGTGTGGTTGTTGATTCCATATAAAGAAATATACATTACTCGATTGGTTGTGTCAAATGAAGTTATCAACCTAGGGTAAATTCCCATTATGAGGTAATATATGGATGCATTTCTTCAAGAGTTACACAAAATTCAACGAGATTATGGGATATTTTTCTCAATATAACTCAGACCTTGAGCTACTTCTATTTCAATGTGTCCATATAGGATGGCTCATGTAGAAAGAGAGGAGTTAAATAAGTAGCTGCAATAGTAATTGGAATAAGGGTTCATACACCCGAGTGAATATCCTTGGGGTGAACCAGTGCTCTTTTTCTAGATGAAGGATGGATCAATTCTACTTTTTATCGATTATCTAAAACTCAAGAAGATCTCTATAAAGAACATGTATCCTCTTAAAAGGATTAATGACATGTTTGATCAATTGTGAGGAGCTAAACACTTCTCAAGGGTAGATCTTCATTCATGATATCATTAACTAAAGGTCAATAAGGAAGATATTTAATGAATAGCTTCGATATAAGGTATAGCCACTATAAGTTTTTGGTGAATCCCTTTAGACATACTTATTCCCCTGCAATCTTATTGGATTCGATGAATATAGTCCTTAGAGTTCAACCTGAAAAAATTCTTATAGTGTTTATCAATGATATTTTGATCTACTCCTTGATCAAGGAGGAACATGAAGAATATATAAGGCTTGTGTTTGTGACATTATGGAAGGATAAGTTGTATTCAATGTTCATCAAATGTGACTTCTTGATGTAGTACGTCACATTTTTGGTACATGTGATAACAAGTGAGGGAATTTATATAGACCCTTATAATGGAAATTAATGAATGTCCTAGGCCCTCTAGTGTCATAGATATCCATTGTTTTCTTGTCTTAGAAGGATAATATTTACATTTTGTGAAAATATTCTAATGATTTTCAACCTTATAACTATGTTAACAAGGAAAAAGGTAATGTATATTTGGATAGAAGAGTGTGAGGAATGCTTCAAGGGGTTATAGAGAAGGACGATAACTGCACCTGTTCTCACATTACCAAAAAGTTGAGAATGTTTTTGGATATATATTGTATATTCAAAGAAAGGCTGGAGTTGTGTACTCATGAAATATGATAATTTGATAGCCTATAACTCAGGGAAGTTGATGATCCATGAGCCGAACTAACCGAAAAATGATATCGAGCTAGAAGCTGAGATTTTTAACTTGATAATCTAGTGGAACTACTTCTATGGTGAGAAGTGTGACATATATTACAATCAGAAGAGTCTAATGTATATATTGACAAAAAATTAGCTAATCATGTTTCAAAGGGGATGGTTAGATATTCTCAAAGACTATAATTTCTCTATTCACTATCATCATGGAAAGGCAAACGAGGTAGCTGATGCTCTATGTACGAAATAACCTTATACTCTATCCATGTTGCACATTGAGAAATGCCCTATCTTAATGGATATAAATGGATGTATTTGGATATCATAATGGTAGGGAATAAATCATACCTTTCCCAAATTATTTCCTTGTTGAGTCAATAAGGTTTTCCTTATGACTTTTCCATTCCTTCTTGTTTTGAAAATCACAAACACCTTTCTTTAAGGAAAATTGCTTTTATAAGGAAAATCGATTTTATAAGGATATCGCTTTTGTAAGGAAAATCTCTTTTAAAAGGAAAATTTCTTTTATAAGGAAAATCACTTTTATAAGGAAAATCGCTTTTATAAGGAAAATTGATTTTATAAGGAAAATTGATTTTATAAGGAAAATTGATTTTATAAGGAAAATTGCTTTTATAAAGAAAATCGCTTTTATAAGGAAAATCGCTTTTATAAGGAAAGTATCTTTTATAAGGAAGATCGCTTTTGTAAGAAAAATTATCCTTATCATATTTTCATTCATATATTTCTTATGTATATGTTTCAGATTCATTTCCATATTCTCGGAATCATTTGAAACCTTGATATGAAGCATTCTATTTTAGGCTCTGAATTCTGGATATGAACTTTGATAATGTTCTACTCTGAATTCTGGATATGAACTCTGATAAGGTTCTTCTCCGAATTCTGGATACGAAATATGATAATGTCTTACTCTGAATTTTGGATACGAATTCTCATGAAGTTCGACATCGAATTCTCATTACGAATTCTGATGACGAATTCTTATTACGAATTCTAATGACGAATTCTCATTATGAATTTTGATGAAAAATTCTCATTACGAATTCTAATGACGAATTCTCATTACGAATTCTCATTCCAAATTAACCTATTTAACAGAATCTGATCATCTTTGCTTTATGCACTCCGAATTTTTTTAGACTCTAAAAATTATTTTTGGTTAGACTCCGAACTTTCATTTTTCTTACCTTTTTTAATTTGTCTACTCTTTGATATTTTGTTTACACTCTGATCCTTCACTCCAAACTTTTTAGTTAGACTTAAAACGATGTCGTACTTTCTGTTACACTTGTTTTGTTATAAAATGGTGTCGTCTATTCTGTTATAAACTAACCATTGGTTAAGTTACACATATACATGTCCCTCCAATTTTTAAGGAAAATATGACCGTTGGAAAGGAGGTCGACCTTGCCTATAAATAGGAGCTCATTTGAAAGATATCACAATGGATTAATGACTTCTTCGACATTGTGCATACATGCTGTTTAAGTGATTTCTAGAGAGAGAGTCTCTTATTAACTCTCAAAGCTTCGTGCGACTCTGAATGTTGGTGATTACATTCGAGGACTTCTGGGGATAGGAAGGAAGAGGCGATGACTACCTTGAAGTTCGAGGGATTCCTTACTGAGGAAGACAGAGGTTCCCAACTACCATGAATTTGAGGGATTGCGGGGATAGAAAGATAGAGACTCCGATCTTCGTATCGAGGGCATTCCCTAGTGTGGGTAAGACAGACTTTCTTGAAAGTATAAATCAAGGGACCTTTATCCGAGGTTGTTGGATACCCTTCTCTTTGGGCTAAAAGACTTATATATTGTTACTTGTAGTTTTAATACTTGATTGTTTCTGTTGTATCATGTATTATAAGGAAAGTATAACATTCTTATACTTCCTTACATGTACTCTTTTTCATTCAGATTCTATACGATTTAAGGTAGAATCTCATATTGTAATCTTTTGTTAATATTCAATTTCCAGAACCATATTTCTGGAACCTGCTTTCGGAATCTCTTTCCAGTTATATGCAACTACATAGGACTTGAAGTTTATAACTTCATTCTTCTTTCCAAGTTTTCATTTGGTGTTAGAGGTGTTGTGAATTTTCATAGTTTAACTTTGTTAAACTTATCTTTTTTCCTTTGCTTAAGGAAAACATTGTTAATCGTAACTAACTTTAAGGTTCCAAAGGAATTTTTAAAGTATACAATTCACCCCCCCCCCCTCTTGTATATTGAGCATCTACATCATTATTTTGATCCTAAAATTGGTATCAGAGCTTGTCTCTGAAATACTTGTACTCACGTATAAGTTTTTCTTGCTCACTTTTTCAATCCGAACCTGTCATTCCGAACTTTCTCATTTCGAACTTTGTTATTACGAACTTTTTCCTACTAAAAAGTTTGTGTGCCAAAGGTTTTTAAGTATAGCAGGAATTAATGTTGGTTCCATTGATAATCTAAATCCTACAAGACGACCAATCTTTTATGTTAATGATTATGAGTACTAGAGAGATATAATGAAGAATTTTGTTATCAATACTAGAGTGGACAACTTTGTTATGCTTACTAGAGATTATAAAATTCCTAATAAGGAAGTTATAAATTTTACTAACTCGGAAAAGCAAGAGTATCAACTCAACTATAAGGTACGCAATAATTTACTTTTTTCAATGACTATAAATATATATAGCCAAATTTCATCTTGTGAAGCATCTAATTGTATCTAGAAGAAGTTAGAGGTTACACACTTTGGAACTTCTAAAGTAATTGAGACTAGGAGAGCTATGCTTAGAGCTGAATACCATGGTTTCAATTGTCCTTATGGTGAACCAATATGTAAAGTTCAACAATGATTTATGACTATTTTCAACACCCTACAGTCTATGGGAGATAAAGGGTTAGATGATGAAGCACTTGTGGATAAGATAATTGATATCATGACCAATTAATGGGAATCCAAAAGAATAGCTATATATGAGAATAGGTAGGTCACTCAAATTTCTCTTGATGGGTTATTTGGAACTCCTCTCCAACATGAAACCAGAATGAAGAGAGATGCTGACAACATCAAAAAGAAAAATGGGAATGGTATTGTTGCTTTCAAAACAACATCAAATCATATGAAATCTAAGACTCCTGAGAGAGTAACCAAATTCATGTCTAAGAAGATAGTTGTTCAATCAGTTTCAAGTAAAAGAGAAATCTCAGAAAATGAGTTAGCAAGTCTTGCTCGAAGGATGAACAAGATAGCTGGCCAGAGAAATTTCCAATCCAAGTATAAGAAAAAGGAAAGAAAAGATAGGAAAGATGGATAAGTCACATGTTATGAATGCAAGAGAGCTGGACATATTAGACCAGATTGCCCTTTGCTCAAAAAGAAAGAAAGGAAAGAAAAACATTCAGACAGGAACAAAAAGAAGTATTATAAAGCTAAAGCTAAGAAAGTCCTGAATTCTAGTGATACCTGGTGTTCCAGTGGTGGTGACTCTTCAGATGAATCTTCTGATTATGAATCTTCAGGACAGAATAATCTTGGTCTTATATCCAGATTACCTATTGATAATCATTATTTTATGGATAAGGTACTAAATGCTGAATCATTGATCAATGTTTCTTTAAATTGTAATAATAGTAAGTATTATAACTCTTCTGATGAATAATCCTCTTCTGATGAAGAAAATACTTTACCTACTTATGAAGAAGTTTCTAGGTTTGTTGAACTTCTTGAAATTGAGAATTCCAAACTCAATAAAAAACTTGACAAGGAAAACTCTAGGAATAATATTCTTATAAAAGAGATATCATATCTTTCTAAAGATCATGATAGGAAAAATGCTGATTTTGAAAGTATTTCAAAAAATCTTGAGGAAGTAAGTTCTGAGAAGAACAAACTTTCTATGGAGTTAGAAAATGTAATTTCTATGAAAAATGTTTTTGAACCTAGCTGTAGTTCTAAAACCAATGATTTTGAGGATAAAAACATGGTTATAAAACTCAAGTCCGCGATTTTTTCCTTAAAGAAGTGTTTATCAAACTTTACCCATGGTAATGAAAATTTCGATAAAATTTATTCCCAAATACGACCTTTATGAAATAAATCTGGATTTGGTTATACCCATGCAAAACTAATTTTTAGAAACAATTATTTTGTTCCTCAAACTGCCACATTTTGTACTAAGTGTCAATGTGGTGGTCATTGGGAAAAGAATCATTTCTTAAACAAAACCAAATCTCTAGGATTTCACAAATATTATTTCTCTAATAAAATGTGGGTACCTAAAATTTTACTGTCTGCAAATCTCGAATGCAAACAAGTTTGGATTCCAAATGTCTCATTTTCTTCATGATTTCAGGAAAATAAAGAGAGTACCAGCAACAATACATGGTACATGGATAGTGGATGTTCCCGGCACATGACTGGTATCAAAAGCTATTTTGAAAAGATTATCAAAACGAAAGGAGGAAAGGTAACTTTCGGAGACAATGCTAAGGGAGATATTTTTGTTATTGGTAATATTTTTCTTTTAGGTAAAACATTGATTTCAAATGTTCTTTTTGTTAATGTTCTTAAGAACAACCTCATTAGCATAAGTCAGTTATGTGATGAAGGTTACCTTGTGAATTTTAGGAATGATAAGTGCTTAGTTCACAATTCCAAGGAAGAATTTATTCTCTCAGTCAATAGGCATGAGAATGTTTACACCTTAAATTTAAAAGACCTCAGGAGCCAAGATTTACCTTGCCTAATTGCAATGGAAGATCATTCCTGGTCATGGCATAGAATACTAGGTCATTGTAACATTAGAAACCTATGTAAACTAACTAAGAAGAAACTAGTTAAGGATCTATCGGAGCTTATATTTGATTCTTCTAACGTTTGTGATCCTTGTCAATATGGCCAGCAACATAAATCTAGTTTTAAATCAGTCGGTGAAGTCTCAACAATTGATGCATTACAGTTAGTGCACATGGATATTTTTGGTCCAACACAAACTGGAAGTATTGGAGGAAAATACTATGTGTTTGATCTAGTTGATGATTACACTAGATTTACTTGGGTTTATTTTCTAGAAAAGAAAACGAAAGCTTTTTCTTATTTCAAATGGTTTAGAGCTCAAGTTAAAAATGAGAAAAACCTTCCATTGAAAACTATTCATAGTGATCATGGAGGAGAATTTCAAAATTCTGATTTTGAAACTTTTTGTAGTAGAAAAGGTATTACTCACAATTTTTCAACACCTAGAACATGCTTTTCAAAACCAAAATCAGGTGTTTCTTAAGAATCATCCCAGTGATAGTATCATTGGTGATGTAAATCAACCTGTAAGGACAAGAAGTTCCCTATGAAATGAAGTTGAACATCTAGAATTTCTTTCCCAATTAGAACCTAAAAGCACGGATGTAGCTTTAGGTGATAATGATTGGATCAATGCCATGCAATATGAACTAAATGAATTCGAAAGGAATAAAGTTTGGACCTTGGTTGAAAGAAATAAGGAAACATTTGTTATTGGAGTAAAGTGGGTCTTCAGAAACAAATGTGATGAAAATGGAGTCATAGTAAGAAATAAAGCTAGACTTATTGCTAAATGATATAATCAGCAAGAGGGAATAGACTATGAAGAAACCTATTCTCCAGTAGCTAGACTTGAATCTATCTGTATTCTAGTTTCCTTTGTATCATTCTTTAATTTTAAACTTTTCCAAATGGATGTGAAATGTGATTTCCTTAATGATTATGTTCAATAATAAGTTTTTGTTGAACAAACTCCTGGCTTTGAAGATACAAAACATCCTGGTCATGTTTTTAGACTTACTAAAGCTCTGTATGGTCTTAAACAAGGCCCACGAGCATGGTATGATAGACTCACTGGATTTTTTCTTCAAAATAACTATGTTAAGGGAAATACAGATCCAACCCTTTTTATAAATAAAGATAAGAAAAATGTTTTCATTGTTCAAATTTATGTTGATGAAATCATATTTGGTTCAACTCAGCAATCTTTAACTGACTCATTTTCAAGTCTAATGAAATCTGAGTTTGAAATGAGTATGATGGGTGAGTTAACTTTTTTCCTTGGTTTTGAAATTTCCCAAAAACGAGAAGGAACCTACATATCTCAACATAAGTATATTAATGATCTTCTCAAAAATTAAGGTTATGACAACACTAAGAGTATAAGTACTCCCATTGGTGCCTCAAACTCTTTAGATCTTGATGAAGCTGGTAAACCAGTAGATCAAACATCTTTTAGAGGTATGATAGGAAGTTTACTTTACTTAACAGTTAGTCGACCAGACTTAATGTTCTCAGTATGCTTATGTGCAAGATATCAATCCAATCCTAAGGAATCTCACTTAAAGGCAGTAAAAAGAATTTTTTTCTACCTTAAGGGAACCATGGATCTAGGATTATTTTATACTTCTAGAAATGATTTTGTTCTTAAACGCTTTTCTGATGCTGACTTTGGTGGATGTATAATGTATAGAAAGAGTACATCCGGAACTTGTCATTTCTTATGAGATTCATTAATTTCTTGGTCCTGCAAGAAGCAACATTCTGTAGCACTCTCCACTGCTGATGCTGAATATGTAGCAGCTGGAAGTTGTTGTGCTCAAGTGTTGTGGATGCAACACACACTCACAGACTATGGCTTGAGTTTTACTAAAACTCAAATTTTGTGTGATAACACAAGTTCCATTGCCCTTAGTAAGAACCCTGCACATCACTCTCTTGCAAAGCACATAGATATTAGGCATCACTTTCTTAGGGATCACACACAAAAAGGAGATATTATTCTTCAGTTTATCAGAACGCAAGATCAACTTGCTGATATTTTCACAAAATCTTTGTCGTCTGATAGATTTGAATATATTAGACAAAAGTTGGGAATGATAATCATAAGGTAATCTTTCTTAATTAACTTTCTGTTGAACAAGTGTCCTTACAGTAATAAACTCCTTTTCACAGGTGGATTACATTTGATTGTTAGAGTAACTTAGTTTTTCAATGTTTGTTTTCAATCTTTTCGGAACTACAATTCCGGAATGGAAATTTCCGGAATTGAAATTTTCAGAATGGATATTTTTGTATAGAAAAATTCTGGAATGAAAATTTTTGTATTGAAAACTTTCGGAATGGACAATTTCATACTGGTATTTCCATAACGAGATTTTCGTACCGAGACTTTCATAATGAGTATTTATTTTTTAAATTTTTTTAATGAAATATTCATACTGAAAATCTTGTAATGTCTTTTTTGGTTTTTCGTAGTGATTTTTTCAAACTATGTCTTTTCGTAATAAAGATTTTTCGTAGTCATTTTTTTAGAATGTTACACATTATGAATAATCCTCCTAAGAAAATCCGAACGGTATGATTTCCTTACTCAATTTTTTCGTAATCATACTTTACTTGCCGGTATTTTCTTATATTTGTTTTTCAGATTATAGTTTTCTTAAATATTTGTTTTAATAAAAACCTCAAAAGATCGGATTCAAGTTTTCTTGAGAATTGGTTTTCAACCGTCAGATCTGATCTCATCTTGTCACAACTGTTTGATCAACCGAGGGAGTTGAACCATTTTATCTTTTCCTATTTAAAGGGGACCCCAAATGGTTTTCCCAAATCAGTTTTCAAGCTCCAGTGTCCCGAAGATCTGACTCTCTATTTTAAGGTCATTCCGAAGTTCAGGAATCTCCGTTCCGAACTTCTCAGAGGTCTTTAGATCCGAATGTCTGTGGAAGTATCTTCTCAATACATGTCTTCCTCTAAGCCGATTTCGAAGTGGTTAGTATATAGAGAAAGTTTGGTTCATCCTAATTTCATCAATAAGTATGATTCTCTTATATCTAAGAACATAAATCTTAACGGATGTTAAGATGTTTCTGTGTCCAAACCTGGAAATCAAGATGAAGTTTATTCAGATTTTCTTGTATACTTCTATGAGATAGTCTCTTTCCTTAAGGAAGATGAAAGAGAGAAGTTGTCTTCTAAGTATTACGGTAAGACTTATAAGCTTTAGTATGCCAAGGAAGCTAGCTTGGTAGGGATGAAAAATGAAGGAGAAGCCAAATTCATATCTCATGTGTTGCGGGATTCAAAGGGAAGCTTTGACAAGGAAAAGGCATTGGAGACTCTCGGACTGTCAGATGACAAGGCTCCGAAGATTTCTACTCTATCTACGAATTTCCGGATTCTATAATTATGGGTACAAGGCCTTATCAAACCGAGAAAGGTTGACAAAGATAGTCTAAAGAAGATTGAGATTTATATTCTAGATTTTCTGATAAATCTAAGGAAGTTTAACCTGATGAATTACATTCTTATTACTCTTGAGAATGTTAAGAAAGGGAATCTGAGAGTTCAAATCATAATGTATCCAGCAATCCTCTCAAAGTTGATATATCGGTTCCTTGAGTCCTTCAAGGAGGCTTGCAAGTATAAGCCAAGATTTTGCAAGATCATGTTGGTGAGTGATGGTACTCTCAAAAGGATGGTTGTAGCCTTCGACAAGAAGACTGGTCAGTTTGTTGATTTACCTGCTCAAAAAGAAACGGTTCCAAAAGTTGCTGAACCTGAATCCTCTAAGCCAGTGAGGAAGAGAAAGATGAATGAAGTTTAAGGTCAATCAAAGAATCCACAATCTAAGGAAATTCATTCCGCACCTCCAAAACTAAAGAAGAAGAAATCTTACCCAGATGAAGTAGTTGCTAAATGGAGGGAAATCAAAGAGAAGAGAGTGCAAGGAGAGCCTCAGTTTGGCATGGATCCTGCGTAGGCTAAGGCCTTAAAGGATAGAACTATGGATGGGCTAGAAAAACAAGTGAAAGAATAGAATCTTAAGAAGAATATTTCTGAAGCTGAGGTAGCTCAAACATTATTGAATTTTAATGAGATGGTTTCAGCAAACATTCTTGTTCTGAGATCTTTTTCTTTGGAATCTGTACCTGAGACTCCAGGAAGAAACTTTGTCGCTTCGGAAGAGGTAGTTGCTAAGCATGTTGAGGAAGTAGAGCAGATTGAGCAAGTAGAAGAGGAAGAAGTTTTTTATGAAGGATGTGGTGAAACCAGAGATGTTTTGAAGCAAGTAGATGATTATAAGGGGACACCTTCGGAAAATTTGTTGCTCCGAACATCAGAAGCTGAATCATTGAAGTTAGTCACTCCAGGGAAGGATGAGTAGGAAGGAGAAGAAGAAGTAGCTTATCATGCAGAGGAAAAAAAACTTCTACATGATATTGCTCAAATGGAGAATGTAGAGGACGGTGCTCAAAAAGATGCTGATGATGAAGACAATGTTGTTCATGTGTCTGGTAGTGAAAAGAGAACTCCGGAACAGGACTCCATTCTGAAAAGGGACAAAAGAAAGCAACATGTTGTTGATACCCCGAGCTCAGTGGTTGTAAAGATAAGGGAAGTTGGTGATTATTCTAAAAAGAAGGTTGATATTTTTGAAGAAGAAAATTCTACAAGAAAAGTCTCGGATTCAGAGTCATCTTCGTTGGGGCATTACTTTGTTGTTCAGTCATAAAATAAGTTGGTAGGTACTATTCCGACTTTCTCAAGTATTGATTCAAGATGCCAGATGCTCCAACATGCTTTGAATCAGAAAACAGACTATGTATCCATGGTTATGGAAAAGTGTGTTGAGATAGAGACTCAGTTCAAAACTTTCTTTGTCGGTTATGAATCCCACAAAAGATCTTGCAAGAGGATGACTAGTTTGTCAATAAAGACTGTAGAAGAGATGAGGCTCTTTGTTGAATTCCAAGAAAATGTGAAGGTATCCTTTGAGTCAGAAGATAGGAAGATAAATGAACTGACTTCATCCTTTGATGAAAAGTTGACAGATGAAAAGAATTTCCGGATTCAAGAAGTCAGAGATCTGAATGGGAAGCTGAATTTTGTTTCTCAAAACTGGAAGTATTAAAGGAATCATCAGATTGAGTTTGAAGATAAGTTTTTAAAGCAAGAACAAATCTTGAAGGATCAGGACGAAAAGCTTCAAGCCCAGGAAGAAAAGATTGAAGCTCAAAATGAAAGAATTGTTGTGTTAGTGAATCAAGACGAGGAAGATCATAAAGACTTGAAGAAGATAAAAACTATTCTTAAGGGTCTCATGGTGAAGGAAAAAGATCCAAAATAGATAGATTCGATCTTTTGTTGAATCTAAACTTCTTTATTGTTGAGATTTTAAACTTAATGAAAATTTTCCTCGCTCGTTTCTTTTGTTGTTTCTATTTTTTCAGGTACTTTGTTATATTTTCCATTCCCTCGAATTCTTTTTGAAAATCACAAAGGGGGAGAAGGAAAAGAACCCTAATAAAGGGGGAAAAATAATCTTAACAAAGGGTGAGAAAGAAAACCAACTCTAATAAATTTCATCTAAGGAGGAGTTTTTCATTAAAGAAGACATTATTATTCTTAATAAAATATCATTCCAGAAATCTAGAATACGTTCCTTATAGTTTCAAAGCCTACGTAGAAGTTAGTCGTATTCATCAACATCCATAAGCAAATGGAGATAATCCTTAATGTTTTCTTTCTTCTTAGACTTTCTTTTTCGTAAGGATGTTTGTGATTTCCAAAAAGGGGGAGATTGTTGAGTTAATAAGGTTTTCCTTATGAATTTTCCATTCCTTCTTGTTTTGAAAATCACAAACACCTTTCTTTAAGGAAAATTTCTTTTATAGGGAAAATGTCTTTTATAAGGAAAGTCTCTTTTATCAGGAAAATCGCTTTTATAAAGAAAATTGCTTTTATAAGGAAAATCGGTTTTTAAGGAAAATTGATTTTATAAGGAAAATTGCTTTCATAAGGAAAATTAATTTTATAAGGAAAATTGCTTTTATAAGGAAAATTGCATTTATAATGAAAATTTATTTTATAAGGAAAATTTCTTTTATAAGGAAAATTGGATTTATAAGGAAAATTTCTTTTATAATGAAAATCACTTTTATAAGGAAAATCACTTTTATAAGGAAAGTCGCTTTTATAAGGAAGATATCTTTTGTAAGAAAAATTATCCTTATCATATTTTCATTCATATATTTCTTAAGTATAAGTTTCAGATTCATTTCCATATTCTCGGAATCGTTTGAAACCTTGATATGAAGAATTCTGTTTTAGGCTCTGAATTCTGGATACGAACTCTGATAAAGTTCTACTCCGAATTCGGGATACGAACTCTGATAAGGTTCATCTCTGAATTCTGGATACGAACTCTGATAAAGTTCTAATCCTAATTCCTGATACGAATTCTCATGAAGTTCGACATCGAATTCTCATTATTAATTCTGATGACGAATTCTCATTACGAATTATGAGGACGAATTCTCATTACGAATTCTGATGACAAATTCTCATTAAGAATTCTGATGACGAATTCTCATTAGGAATTCAGATTATGAATTCTCATTACGAATTCTGATGACGAATTATCATTCTGAATTCTCATTCCGAATTCACTTATTAAACAGAATCTGATTATCTTAGCTTTATGCACTCCGAATTTTTTTAGACTCCGAAAATTATTTTTGGTTAGACTCCGAACATTCATTTTTCTTAGCTTTTTTAATTTGTCTACTCTTTGATATTTTTTTTACACTCCGAACCTTAACTCCGAACTTTTTAGTTAGACTTAAATCAATGTCATACTTTCTATTACACTTGTTTTCTTATAAAATGATGTCGTCTATTCTGCTACAAACTAACTGTTGGTTAAGTTACACGTGTATAGGTCCCTCCGATTTTTAAGGAAAATATGACCGTCGGAAAGCAGGCCAACCTTGCCTATAAATATGAGCTCATTTGGAAGAGCACACAATGGATGAATGACTTCTTCGACATCGTGCACACATGTTGTTGAAGTGATTTCTAGAGAGAGAGGATCTTATTAACACTCAAAGCTTCGTGCGACTCCGAATGTTGGTGATTACATTCAAGGACTTCCGGGGATAGGAAGACAGAGGTTCCGACTACCTTGATGTTTGAGGGATTCCTTGTTGAGGGAGACAGAGGTTGCCAACTACCATGAAGTTGAGGGCTTGCAGGGATATCAAGACAGAGACTCCGATCATCGTATCGAGGGCTTACCCTGGTGTGGGTAAGACAGACTTCCTTGAATGTATAAATCAAGGGACCTTTATCCAAGGTTGTTGGATACCCTTCTCTTTGGGTTAAAATACTTATATCTTGTTACTTGTAGTTTTACTACTTGTTTGTTTCCGCTGCATTTTGTATTATAAGGAAGGTATAACTTTTTCATACTTCCTTACTTGTACTCTATTTTATTCAGATTCTATATGCTTTAAGATAGAATCTCATATTGTAATCTTTTGTTATGTTTCAATTTCCAGAACCATATTTCCAGAACCTACTTTCGGAATCTCTTTCCAGTTATATGTGAGTACATAGGACTTGATGTTTATAACTTCATTCCTCTTTCCATGTATTCATTTGGTTTTAGAGGTGTTGTGAATTTTCTTAGTTTAACTTTGTTAAACTTAGCTTTTTTCCTTTGCCTAAGGAAAACATAGTTAATCGTAACTAACTTTAATGGTTCCAAAGGATTTTTTAAAGTATACAATTCACCCTCTCTTGTATATTGAGCATCTACATCATTATTTCGATCCTACATTCCTAAACATCTAACCAAGAGAATATTATGGAGTCCTAAATATATGATCCAAATTTACAAAAGAAGGTTTAATTACAAAAGGAAGTGATGCTAAGCCTAATGTACATTGGCCCATTTTATATCCTTGATTTCATAGGCATCGTGGCCTATCAACTTTCACTTCCAACGAATATGGATCAAGTTCATGATGTGTTCCATGTATCACTTTTGAGAAAGTACATAAGAGATCCCTCACTTATATTGAACTCATAGGTTATACTAACGGTAGATGATCTCTCTTATGAGGAGTATCCAGTAAAGATTCCAGACCAAAGAGATAAGGTTATATGCAACATGACCACCCACCTTGTCAATTTTTTTGAGGAACCATAATTATGAATAAGCATCTTGGGAACCAGAGGAGCTGATGAAGGAGAAGTACCCTCACCTATTAATGTAAAAAACAACAAGGGTGAAATTTGAAAAGGGGGAAGAATGTAATGACCCAAACTTTTATCTGTTGTATTTATCCCTTATTATAGTAATGTCATATTGTATAAATCACATAAAATCACTTAGAGACCATAATAAAATCATTACAAATGAAGAATTAACGAAACAATAATTATTTCTTGTAGTTAAGGAACATATACCGATGAAATCATAACATAACCTTAGGAATATTAATATGACACTTATGAATAGTAAACCCATAAAATGAATAGAAACACCCCCATAAAATTATAAATAAAATTTATGCATCTTTTTGGTGAAAATAAAATATAATTAAATCATACAATAAATCGGGATGTATTTTAAAAATATTTTATTAAGTGTTTGTATTTTTATCAGTCATAAATATTTATTTAAAATTTAATGATTTAAAAATATATTTTCATAAAATTTATTCTTGAATTAATATTTTTACATCTTATTATTTTAGAATAATTTTATGAAACCTTCTGTAATTTTTCATTGTGTTAAAATTTTAAAATATGTATTTTCCAAGTAAATGATGATTTTAATTAAAAATTAAATTACTCATATTTAGATAATTATTTTCATAAAATGGAGTTTAATTTTGAATTTTACACATCAAAAAATGGTCAGGATGAATTTTTGTGATTTTTTCTAGAATAAACAATTTTTTGGTGAATAGTGAAATACGGTATTTTACGGTATATACAGATTGTTAGTTAAAAAAAATATTCACTGAGTCATCACTAAAGTAATTGACATTGGTTCAAACACATATGATCTAATTACTGTATTTAGACTAAAAATCAACACTATTTATTTTCTTGAGAAAAATAATAAAATAATTAATAAAATAATAAGAAAACACCCCTCTTCTCCACTACAAGTACCACCTCCCGCACCCTCTTCACCTCAGACCTTTTTTGATTTGATCCCTATACAAATTATTCCCAATAAACTTCCCTAGATGGTCTCCCATGTTTAAGAGATCTTAGTTTCCTCAAAATATTAAAACCTTTTCTTTATGTATGTTCTCATGGAGGAATGATTTAAGAGGTAGAATCCTCTTCCTTTTACTTTTATTTTATTTTCAATTTCATTTTTTTATTTTATTATCCCAACCTTATATTAACCAAATAGAATGGTAATTTTAGTATGTTGGATATATTTTTATTCGATCAGGTTAATGTAAGATCCATAATCAAATTCCTTTCTCTCTCTCATTTATTTTAAAATGAAATCGTCGCCCCTGATGTGTCAATTTACCAACATCATGGACAATGAACAGTAATTTTCCTTTAACACCTTCACGGATGATAATAAAACAATTATGTTGTTTATATAATATTCTGAATATAATTTTAAAACCCTTTTTATGTTATGGAATTAACAATTGTACATAATAATAGATGATAAAACAAAATTAATTTTTTGTGATAAAAAAAACGCCTAATATAACCTAAAATGATCATCATTAACTTTTATTTAAATATTCATCCTCATTCCATATAACCATATTGTTTATAAGATAATTTAAACCTATGGAACATCCTTAATAACATATAATAAATTTTTTTTATATTTATCCCCATTTTTCACAAACATCTATTCATGTATACAAGTGAACCAATTATAAAAACCATGAAAACCATGAAAATGAATGCTCCCAAATGATGAAATTAAACAGAATAAGTCATCTAAAAGGTAAAAAATAAACATAATAAAACCATAATGAATAAAGTTTATGTATATATGTTTCTATATCTTTTAATTAATAAATCAAATGTGATTATATGAGATATTAACGTTACAGAATATTTGAAACGCAAGGTAAGTGGAATTCTCGAACCCAACTCTATTTATTTTGGTTTTCTTTCATTCACCCCATTTTTAGTATGGAAATTCCATAAAGATAATTTCTTCTTCATTATCATACCTCTTATGGGGTATAAATGTCTTCCACTTGATTTTATGAAAAAAAAATCCAAAAGAACTCTTCTTTTAAAAACACACCTTTAAATTCTTGATATTGTTTCCTCTTCACTCAAGGTTGATTATTCTTATATCATGTATATTGTTACATATTAAATTTAAGAACCCAATTTTTTTTGAAATTTTGTTTTATGAAATTAAACTCATTCCTTCGCATGGGTAATTTTAATTCCATGATTGATATCTGTTCTATGAGGCATGCACAATAATGTAAATGTTATGATGTGATAGGTGAGACCAATATTATATAGATAAATGTAAATGTTATGATGTGAGAGGTACACATAGGATTATATAGAGCACCAATGGATTGGGTAATCTGATTTATCTCATCATAAGAGTTAAATATGCATGAACATGATGTTATATTTGTTCACAACTATTTGTGATAGTTCACTACTTGGACATGATATTTCCTTTTTTTATAAATATTTTATTTTTTTTGTCATTAATATTACGTATTAGTAATATAGAAAAAATTAGTTTCACTATAATAAACCACCTTGTTCTTTTTAAAATGGTGTTAATGTATAGAGATGTCGTAATCCATTACTAGATCTAACCATATTATATAGCACTTTTTTATCTCCATCAGTGTGAATATATATTTCATACATTCATTATTGGTATATATATCACACTTTTCTCCATAAAGGTAGTGTGTCCATATCCTTAATGAAAACATTTTCATAGAAAAAATAAAATCATGAGTTGGTTAATTTCTATCATGAATCTTCAACTATCATGAAGCGTAGGCTATAACAAGTTTATTCAACATAATAAAACAGTTCAATCCCTTCATGGTTTCATCCCTATTTATTAAAAACTCTTATTAACTACTAGGTAATGTAATCCCAGGTGTGATGACCAACATTTTCTTTAGTTCCCTGAAATTTTCCCCACATGCTTCTGTTTAGTAGAACATAGAATCCTTCAGAGTTAACTTGTTTAAGGATTTGGTATTCATGAGATATTCTCAAAAACTATTGAAAATATCCATATATAATAAGAAAAATAAATATATAAATCATGATGGTTAGTCTATTCCTACATTAAATAGCCTCTGTATTTTATGGATCGATTGTTGTACCATCTATTGATATTATGTGACATAAAAATTGAAAATTTAGTGCCAAAATTTTCACTTTTAACATTTTTCATACAGCTTCACCTTCCTTAGGTTCATCAGTATAATTCTCAAGTGGTATTCATGTTATTCCTTGATTGTTGAATAGATATGATTATCATCTACAAATACTTCTACAGGTTGATCGAGGTAATCTCTAACAACTCTATTCATCAAATTCATGATGATGTCAGGGGAATTAATAAGAACTAAAAGAATCACTAAATAACCACAGTTTCAATACCTTATATATAATATATTCTTACATATATCCTCTTTCTTGTCCCTTAATTGATGATATCTTTAATGCTGTTCATTCATGGAAATGTTTTGAGAACTACATTTTTGAGAAAACAATTGAACAATACAAGGAAGAGGATTGTTGTTCTTGATCAAGATGAAGTTAAAATCCCAACAATAAATGAAAATTTACATTTATCCATATTTATTTTTCAAGAAACGAATAGGTGCTCCCAAAGGTGAAACACATGGATGAATGGATCCCTTATAAGGGATTCCATGCAGTTGCCTCTCTAATTCCTAGTGCTCAATTGTGTCCATTCTATGAAGAGTTTTTTAAATTGGTGTGGAATGAGGTATGATCTCTAACGATAACTCAAATGCTCATATTTTTGGAAGGTTGGGAAGATCTCAAAGAAATATAGACACAATTTCATGATCTATAGGAATATAATCGATGTCATTTCTCTCCCACACCATTTCAGCTAAACAACACTTCATAAGTGGGATTATGACCTATTTATAAGATTAAATGTCCATACAAAGTTCATACTTATCATCACAATGATAGAAAATCCTTGTATTGTTTGAAATATAAAACATAAATTCCCATCATCCAAAATTAATTAGTGATATTTGATAGGAATATAAATCCATGCCTAACATGACATCAATTCTACCAAAGGATGAATGAAAAACATTGTAGGAAACAAATTCCAACACACATAAATCCGTGAGGAATCGTAGTCTTGAGATTAAATCATCATGACATTGGGGTCTTTCACTTCTTATTCCACATATAATAAATTGAGATGAATCCAAATACCCTTAAAAAAAATTAGACATGAAAGAGTGGGAAGATCTAGAAACAAATAATACATTAGTAGTTCTTTAAGGGATGGTAAGTGTATCTTTCACCATGTCCTAATTACAACCCTCATTAACTATATAGATTGTATATTATTTCCCCTTATAATTATGATAAAGAGGTTGAAAAAACCAATTAGCATCACCAAATCTAGGGTTTGGGAAATGGTAAGCCTAATTTCCATTCTCCTTATATATATAGCATCGAAGGGTGGGTGGTCTATTCTGTGTAGTTTTCTTCAAATTTTCTTTATTAGAAAACCACTTCCCATTTCTCCTGTAATACAATTCCGGATGACCTTCTTTTTCAGACATCCAAAAAATATAATACTTCTTAATATTATTTCCTCCATGATTCTTTCCGCACTTAGAATATAAATCAATGATCATCTTCTTCTATTCATGTTTTTATGATTTTCAATTGAGCTCTATCTTCTTTTTTATCAAGACCGTGATATTGATTGGTAATGTAAACCTTTATTTAAAAATTTATTACACAACACAAAATATCGTCAAAGAAAATAATGCATCTTATGGTCAAATCCATTCTGATACTCATATTTAATCCACTAAAGAATTGGTCAACCTTATGTTCTAGTTTAATGATAACACATGAATCATACCTTAGAAGTCTTGTGAAATTTTCTTCATAGGTACCTATAGATTCATAATCCGATTGTTTATATATGGTAACCCTTTATCCTTCTGTGTATAAAGAATCCAAGGAATGTAAATATTTAAAAATAAGTTCTTGAACTCATCCCAATCTATGGATTCATTTTCATCTTACTGCCTCATATTCTTGATAATAGTCAACCACTAGTCTATTTCACCTTCTAACCAATAAAGAGCCAGAATGAAATTGTCATGGTATAAATATATGACAACAGGGAATATATTTTTAGTTTTACTGATCCATTGTTCAATAAAAAGTATATTATAAGACTCGCAAAAATAATGCAGATGTTTCCACAGAAAGGATCCAGAATAATTATTTTCTCATCTATTCTCATTTAGATGTCCAACATGATTCATATCTTGAAAAAGTTGAGTGAGAATATCTATGAGATTAGTCATTCCATCTCCCATATAATTCAAAATATTAGTTGAATAATAATTGTATTGTCTTTCACACTCAAAATTGATGCATTTCCTTCTGGTTCCAACCATTGATTAAATCTAAAAAATTGTGTATAGAACACTTATCATAGTATAAAACCATATAATCATTAAGAATTACTTAGAGTATGTCTAAATTATGACACATTCTAAAATCTATGAAAACAACGTTTTATCCTTGGTTATTCATAGTTATCACCTTTTTAAATCTTTCATGATTGTTCATCAAGTGTTTGTGAATTTCCAAAGCATGTCCCTTGGAGTGTCAAACCTGGTGTGAATCAATGCCCACTGTTGTGTGATAGGTTATGCATGAGTCAGGCCTGACACATCATTTTTTTATTTTTCACCCCATGGTACATCTATGTCAGATCCACTTATAATTTTATTATATAGACTGGGATACATTTCCAGGAAACCACTCACTCTATCCTTTATAAATATTCTAAGTTATTTTCTTATAATCTTCTTTATCCTTAGAAATATGCATAGAAATGTCCTCAATTTTCTCAATAAGGTTTTCTCATCCTAGTTTCTAATGTATAACTAATATTTAATTATGATTCCAACTATATATACCCTATCTTAACATACATTAACACAAGATCATTTAAAAAAAATACATAATACAATACTCAAATAAACACCTAATGACCGTATTAGTCTTGTTCCTTTTGAAACCTTGAAAAATAAACATGGGTATATAAGATAACAATATTTATTTGACTAGGTTCTCAAATTCTAGAAACCTTATTGTACATATCATACATAATACATATCATCATAACCAGAGGAAAGTAAATAGATAAAGGGGTGAGATTTTATGGTCAGTATGGGAAAACAAAGGATATATGTAAGAACAAACATGAGCATAAGGGTATGAGAATGTCACCATGAAATTTTAAGATCATACCCAAAATAACAAAGATCAGTAACCTGAATCATTAAAAAACACATGCATTTCATAAGTCATGAATCATATGGAAATCAAGAGAATAAGCGATGAAATCACCACATAGGAATAAGAACGAGAATTTTTGGTAGAAACATAAACACAAAAATTTATTTCTATATTAGTTGAGGAATGACTTACAAGGTCATAATAATAGTATTAGTTAAAACTCACACCGTCATGGTTGTGGTGGTTCACTCTCATTAATCTTATAATAGTCAAGGTTCTCCACAAAAACTATCTTAGTAGAAAAAGACCTTTACTGAATCAAGTTCACTCCTAGTTCCTTCCATGTCTAACTCATTTGATATAAATTATTAAATAATTAATTGGATGTATATATATGTCCCACCCATCTCATAATTAAATCATATATTCACATGCCAAAGAAATATAAATAATCATATCCTAACATAAAAAAAATATAGGTTTCACAATAATTTCATCAAATAATAACATGTGAAATGATATGGGGTTCATAAGAATATAACATGTGAATGAGAAATGTATTTCAAAGATATATAACCTATGAAATAGAAATTAGTTTCATAAACAACATTCCCTAAAAACATAAACCATTCAGAAAAAGAATATAAATGGAAACCATGGATCATATTCACATAAATGGAATTAGTAACACAGATGCCTATCATATTAGATGGAAAATAATTTTTAAAGATCCTTTTAAACCATTTTAAAGGTAAATATCCTTTATTCTTTGAATTTTTTTTCAAATATAAATACTTTTGAAAATGTTTCTCTTTGAGAACATATTAAAAAATCATGGAAACATGATGAAAACCTTTTTCATGAAAACTAAATTTGAAAAATTATACATTTTTTTAAATCTATTTTCCTTGAAAATTATATTTTAATATTATTTTTAAATAATTATTTTTAATTTTTTTTTCTGAAAACAAGGTTTATGAAATAGATAGATTTCTAATAAAAAAACATAAATGGGATCATATTTTATTAAATTTTTTTGTTAATTTTATTATGTACTAAAGGGTGGAAAATAGAATCAATACATGAAGATATAGTTATTTAAAAAAGAAAAATAAAATTTATTATAGTTTTTGAGATATAGAGCATAATATTTAATTAATGGAATCATAATAAAAAAGTATCCCAATAAATGATGAGACTTTTTCAATATACACTTACCACTTGGTAACTTTTAATCATTTTCCCCTTGTAAAAATATTAAATGAAATTAAGATAAAAAATAACATGAAAATTATTGTATTCATTACATGACATTTCCAAGATTATTTTATTCACATAGTATAATTACAATGTTTCATATCATGCCATGTGTCTCAAAGAATGAAAATTGAGACAAAACTACATTACTAATTTGGTAACATTTGAAACACAAAACCCAAGAAGGAGAGGCCATCTGGTGAAAAAGTAAATGTCCATAAATATAAGTATAATATACATGGAATAATTTCCAGGTTAGTATCTAGACCACACAAAAGACACGAGTGGTAAACATAGCATGTATCTCATAGATATAAAAAGTGATATTAGAAAACCCTTACCTTATGTATTGAATATCGTTGTACTAATAAAAACCTCTTATATAATAATTATTATTCCATTTTAAATATATTAAATAAACATATTATTATATAATATTCCATATATTATTTAACTATTACTTTATAATACCTTTTCATTAATAACTCTGTGAAAACGTTGCATTTTATGTGGTGATTGCCTTGTTTTTCGCACATGATTTGAGTTGTTATTCATGGTCTTGTTATATAGATACAGATTTACTTATAAAAATAATATAATAATTGATATAAATATTATAAATATTCAGCATATATTTATTTCGAATAATATATAAAATATATAAATATTAAATGGAATACACCGATCCTGAAAACAGTACATCATACATATACATTAACATTACTTAGGGTTTCTTGTCAAATTGAAAAAAAGAAAGAAATTTACATAAAAAAATATATATATATATCATCATTAAATTAAAATTATTATTTCATATATATCATATATGTTTACTAAACTTCTACTTAATACACTAAATATTAAGTGTAAATGAATCTCATCACTTTGAGGAGGCGGTAATCCACATGCCCACAAATGAAGTTATAATATTCACGCAAAATGGAAATCAAGAAGTAATGTTTTATGTATCATTTAAATAAAAATAAATACATAAAATAATATTACATATATCATATATAATCATATTTTACATCATAATTCAGAGTCATGAGAGGAGGTAATAGAATAACGAGCGACAATGTTTCGTGAGGCGATAGTTCGTTATACACAAGAACAATTAGTTAGTTACCCATTATATGGAAATTTGTTTATGTTTAGGTAGAACACTTATAATTAAAAAATATATGTATATGTTGTAAAAAAAATTCATTATATAAGTATGTTAAAATAAGATTTTAAGGGGTATAAAATGAAAAAAAACAATGGAGCTTGAGGAAAGATATTACCTATTCATTTGTTTAACTTCATTTGGTTTTCACTAAAGTGATTAATTGGATGTAAATGATACCGAATTAAGTATTCTAGGATGAAGTTATAGATGATTTGATGAGATTTATATAGATTTATTCTAATGAAAAAATCATTTTATGTGTGAATAAGTGGGAGGAGTGAGTGCATTTTTATAGTTGAAGAGGAGTGACATTCTTGTAAGTTTTTGAAATGGAAATTCCACCCAACATTTTCAAGTGAAACGTGGATTAAATAATGTTAATAAATTGTTAAAAGTGATTATAGGGTCGAAATATGGCTTGAAAATGTCTTTTGGACAAGGTTCTAGGTCATTTTTGGACAACTATTTAGGGCATAGTCCTTTGGTAAAAAATGTTTTATCTAAATAGCGTCCATTAATTTTAATCAATTTCATTAATATTACTGGTGAAAATTAATTTTACATTATTATAAATTATAAATTATTATCATTTTAAATATGGAATTCATTTTTCCATGTTTTAATCATGGAAGTGGTAGAAATTAATTTAAACATAATCCAGCAGATGTGTCACACGAGTGAATTTTTAAGCACAAATGTTTAAAAGTTTGGAATGTTTTTATATATGATTTAAATGGGATATTGTTTTAAATTAGCTAAATTACAATAGTTTAGGTTAAAATAATCTAATTAAACTTTAAAAAAATTAAAATTTAATTTAAATATAATTAAAAAGTAAATAAAAATTAGGTTTTGAATTAAAAACTGCATTTGTCACTATTCATTAAAAATGATGTTTTCTGAAAAATCCCAAAAATTCACACTCAAATAATTTTGAAATTTTGAATTAAATTATTAGATTTATTTTTATGAAATTAAATTTTTAAAACTTTTAAAAATTATTTTATTTATTGTTCATAGTAGGACATAGAAATTAATTCCATTGATAAAATTGTATTTTAAAAAATATAAACTTTTCAAAGAATTGAATCAATATGTTTTATTTATGTAAATGTAAAACCTGAGATTTTTATGAGTAATATTTTGTTTTTATGTTATATATATATGTCATCAAAAGAATCATTCACTACACACTAGCTTGACTTACTTTACACGCAATCGCGACCTTCCTCGATAGCTTGCGTTGTACGCAATACCGAGTTTCACTAAACAACGATATGCTATTAAAATATTATTAAAACTAGCCGTTATGAATAGTAATAACCACTTTTTAAAATTTTATAAATTTTATTTTTCAAAATGGACTTCATTTTTGGATTCGGAATACCGAAATTAGCGTAGGGTGAAATTTTGGTATTTTTCTGAAAACTTTCAATTTTTTGATGAATAGTGAAACCACTAAGTGGTAGGTTAAAAACTGAATTTTGCATAAAACATAATTTTACCGCTTCTGTGAATGGAATTTCGAAAATCCGACAGACACGGTTGATATCAGTAAGTAAAATGTGGTTCAATGAGAGAAAAATAATTTTTTGGTGAATAGTAACTTTTTACTTTTTTTTACCGCGGTTAATAGTAAATAGGGTAACTAAGGGTAAATATGATATTACTATTACCATAACACATGTCCTCATTCTATTGGATAAGTGTAATTCGACCAAAAACAACCTTATGAATATAATATGACCATTAAGTCCACTTGGATTAGATTATGACATTTAATATTATTTTATTTAATGAATAGTTAAAATAGTTAAAATCAAAGTTTAATAACTAAAACATTTTTAATATGGGGTTATACATAACATATATTCAACTATAAATATTCTTTAGAAAGATAAAAAAATTTCCTACATAATTATATTTTATTTATAATTTTTATACTTTAAATTAATTAATTTATTTATGACACAACGATGATGCAGTAATTACCCTTTTAAGGAAATGTTAACATAATTGATGTTATAAATGCTCAAATAAATGTAATTTGAGACTTTTTATGAATTACACTAATTTTCTAGGTTACTATGATATATTAGTGTTGATTTAATCAACTTGGTTCGAACATATAATTCTGTTATGACTTTCACAAAAATCATATATCAAATAGTGTCAAAATTGACACAAAATAGTTTTTAAATAAAATATTATATTATTAATTGTTATTTTATTCCTAAAAATCTATGGTTCGGCCAAATGACTTAGATAAGGATATATATATTAATAATAAACTACTTGGGGTTCGTTTGGCATGTTATAGTAAGTGTATTAACCATATAGTGTAAGAAAACAAAAAGTCACGGTAAAAGTTAAATTATTTAACTTAGAGTTAAATCTAATTGATAAGGTTAAACTAATAACCTAAACTTGTCTAAATCCTATTGGTTGATAGTATTTCGACCCATCCCCACATTACCTTCGAAATAAGACCCTTTGGAACCATTATAAACCGATTTTTACTTTAATATAAAATAATATTTTGAGATATTCCTAAGGTGCCCCTCTCCTCCCTTATAAAAGGGCACCTCTTCCCCCTCCTCCTCACACCAATTTGAGCACTCAATCTCGGCCAACCCCTGCCAAAATCCCTTCTCCACTTCCCTATAATAATCATAGAGGTCCTGGTCTTCTTCAAAGACCAATCTTAGTTCCCTAAGTGGAGGATTCAAAGAGGCGTTTCAAAGAAGAGGTAATATCCATTACCGATCTTTTCAATTTCTTTCTTCTTTAACTTCTTCTTCTTTAGTTGTTTCATGAAAAAGTAATAACATCAGTATTACTTACATACTGATATGTTATTATAAATATGAAACAACCCTAATTCACCTTCTATCCATCCTACGGAAAAATGAAATCACCACGCATGCGTACGTACGGAATACCGTCTCCACGCCCTGGTGTAATCTATTTTCCACCATCACCTTACAAGGATGGGTATAATGGTGTAATGAGTAACTATATATGATTATTATAAAGTGATATTGATACTGAAATAGTATAAATACACTTAAATAAAATTCCACGATCATGGGAACAATATCATCGCTCGTGCGTACGTATGGAATACCGTCTCCACGATGTGATGCGACTCGTTCTACATGATCATCATTACATAGTAATTATATAAATGAATTTAATGAATAAATATGATATATGTTACACTAATACCATTCTCTATATAAGGTATCTATAACCTTAAAAGATGAAAAAGAATTTATTCGGCAAAACACGCATAAGAAAAAAAGGCAATAAAGACCCGAGTAACAAGTAACAATGAAATATTACTAATAAGAAGTTAAGAATATGACCATATATGATATCATATAAATATGTATGATTCTGGAATAATTAAATAACATCATTTAAACCATTATACAGGAGCTTCTGACACGTACAAAGCAAATCGGACCTAAGGTAAGGGAAAATATCACAATCTCATTATTATATGAGATTGTTTATACTTTGGCATTTACTGGGGTGTATTTTATCATCCACATCCATGTTTCCTCAATATGTAATATTATTTCCATCCACATACAATTATTTAAATCCTATTTTACCCTTCGGTGAGATTTTAGTAAAAGATATGAAAGGAATCTATTGTCGTTTTTCATACGATGAACTTTTTGACTTTTCCGACAAAAGTACGAAGAATGTTTTTTTAACTTATACGGTAAGAATGGATTTTTAAAAAATTATTTCCAATAATCTTTCTTTATAAGTTTTCATGTTTATTTTTAATCAACTTATTTTAGTTTATAATTGTATGACATGTTAAGAAAAGAAAAGTGTTTTTTTTGAAGTAGGAAGGATATCTTCCTCAAGAATGGAGTTCAAATGTTTTATCAAAATTATTTTCCATCTAAGATAATATAGGGTTCTGTTTTTATCCCTATTATTACATTGATTTGATTATGTTTTGAGGGAATTATTTTTATGAAGTCATTTACCTTATATGATTTGTTTTATGATGTAATGATGTTTCATGAATCCCATTTTTGTTATATGTGTTATGCGATGATGTATGATTTATGATTATGTGTCACACATAAGAAAGGATTCATTATAAGATGAGTGGGACCTATATCTCCCTCCAATGCATTGGGTAAAGATTTATATCTCATGAGACAGACATGGCTGGAACGGAAGGTTATTTCGGTTCAGTGATACAGGACTGAAACGAGGAGTGAACTCGGTTCAGAAATGGACTTTATCCGCTAAGATAGTCTTGGAAATGAGTCATGACTAACAAGAAATGATTTTACATGATTATGTGTGCATGACACAAAGTTTCAAGTTTTATGTTATGATTATGGGGATCTCATTTTCACTTCTATGATTTATTCCATGTTAAGATATTATGATCACTTTTGCAGGTTATGATTTTCAAGAAGATATTATATGATTTTTATTTCCTTTATTTGCCCTTGCTGAGCATTTGAGCTCACCCTTTTTTGTGTGTTTTCTATTCCCCAGGTCAGGAAGATGGATATTAAGTAGAATATTCTAAAAGGGACCCTAGATATGATGAAATAAATGGGAGACACTGTAGAAGATTTATGAACCAGTTGTTTATGTTTCCCAGTTTCTAAAGACACTATACCTATACAGTCCTTTATGGTTTTGTCGTATGTTGTAATAAGTGTGCTTCAATTTTGAAGTATTAACAATGTATGTAAAGTATGGGTCGTTATAGTTGGTATCAGAGGAAAGGTATAGTCAACCTTTGGAAACTAGGATGTTAAAGCCTTAGTAAGAACCCTAAGGATAAGTCTAAGCATAGAACACAATCTTAGTGTTTTAGAAATGGCCATGAATAACCAAGGATAAGACCTTAAGCATGAAAATTTTATTCTTGAATTATGTGGTTTTCCTATTATAATTAGTGTTGCTCACACTATTCTTCTTGGTTTTAGTCAATGGCTTGAACCCGAAGGAACCGTGTTAATGCGGAATGCGATGGGCAATGCAATGATTGTCTCCCTGAGCAACCAAACGATATGGGAGCTGGAATGCAAAATCTTGTAGCCATGCTCACACAACTTTCTCAAGCTATGAATCATGCAGGACTTCCAAACGAGCAAAGGAAGGAGCAAAATTCTGTTGAATCCTTCATGAGGCAGCGTCCACCTTCTTTCAGTGGGTCTACTGATCCATTAGTTGCTGAACAATGGATTAGTACTACTGAAAAGATATTTTCAGTTCTTCAATGTTCTGAACATGATAACGTCTTCCTAGAAGTGTATCGTTTGGAAGGAGATGCTGATCAATGGTGGAATCTTATTAAGAATACAAGGAAAAGGTATGAAATTGAGTCCATGGAATGGGACGAGTTGAAGAACTTATTTTTCAATAAGTACTTCCCTCGTATTCTCCGATCAAATATGGAGAAGGAGTTTCTTTAACTGAAACAAAGGGATGATGAATCTGTTGGTACCTATGAAGCAAATTTTACAAGACTTGCAAGGTACGCTTCTGGTATTATTATCCAACCTGAGAGTAAGATCGATCGATTCTTTGGTGGCTTAAAACCAAGTCTTCGAAGGGCGTTATCCATAAGGGACTTCAATAGCTATGAGGAAATCGTTCGATGTGCTCTCAAAGTCGAGATAGAGATTGGAGTAACCCATCAGTCATATGGGTTTGATAAGAAGAGGAAAATGGAATTCAAAGGAAAATCTAAAGAGCACACTGAAAAGAAGATGATCTTTCCCTTATGCTCAAAGTGTGGAAAGAAACATGGAGGGAGTTGTCTTAAAGGGACAAGTAAATGTTTCAAATGTGGAATGGAAGGTCATCGGGCATTTGAATCCCGCGATAATGGGACGAAGATGTCTAATGATGAAAACAAAGGAAGGGATACACAGAATGAACCTACTACACTTCAATGTTTCAAGTTCAAGGAGATGGGGCATTATGCCAATCAATGCCCAAATCCAATGGTTGATGATGATGGTCGACGTCAACAAACTCTTAAGGATAAAGACAAAGGAAAGTCACATGAAATTTCTATCAGGGATGTGAAGTACGATAACGATGTGGTGAAAGGTACACTTACCATCCACTCTAAAGTAGTAAATGTTTTATTTGATTCTGGATCCACCCACTCTTTTATTTCTAAAGAATTTTCTAAGGGTATCACCGTATTACCTCAACAATTAGATGTTGAGTTAGCTGTGACAACACACCTAATGGAACATCAATCGCATCAAAATTTATAATTCTTCTCCAATTGACGTTTGTGGGAAAGTGCTTCCTACAAATCTTGTGATCATTCCTTTAGTGGAATTTGATGTGATTCTTGGCATTGATTGGCTTTGTTTATACGGAGCTCATATCAATTGCCAAAGAAGGGAAGTCACATTTCATATTCCAGATCAATCGATGATCGTCTATTAATGAAAGGATGAACATAACCTTCCAGTGGAAATTTATTCCATTTTATGGGTATTGATTCTACTAAATTAAGGTCATTTATATCAAATGGTTGGTGAGAAACTCGCGATTTAGAACATGCCCATCGTACGAGAGTTTGATGATGTCTTTCCGGAGGAATTACTAGGTCTTCCACCAAATCGTGATGTTGAGTTTTCAATAGAACTCGTACTGGGTGCTTTGCCTATTTCAAAGACACCTTATAGAATGGCCCCAATTGAGTTTAAGGAATTGAAGAAGCAAATCCAAGAGAATCTTGATAAGGGATTCATACGCCCTAGTGCGTCACCTTGGGGAGCACCTATTCTATTTGTTAAGAAGAAAGATGGATGAATGATACTCTGCATTGATTATCGAGAACTTAACAAGATCACTATCAAGAACAAATATCCTCCCCCATGCATTGATGAATTATTTGACCAACTACGTGGAGCTCAATACTTTTCCAAGATCGATCTTCGTTCAGGGTATCATCAATTAAGGGTCAAAAGGGAGGATATACCAATGACGGCTTTCCATACAAGGTATGGACACTATGAATTTATAGTGATGCCATTTGGTCTTACTAATTCCCCTTCTCTCTTCATGGATCTAATGAATAGTGTCTTTAGAGACTATCATGATCAATTTGTGGTAGTCTTTATAGACGATATTCTTGTCTGTTCAAAGTGAAAGTAAGAGTATGAAGATCACTTGAGAATTATATTGAAGACCCTGAGAAAGGAGAATCTTTATTCCAAATTTACCTAGTGTGAATTTTGGCTTCAAAAAGTTTCATTTTTGGGTCACATAATCTCAAAAGATGGGATATCTGTGGATCCAGCAAAAAGAGAGGTTATCGAAAGATGGTCGAGACCAACAACAGTAACTGAGATCCGAAGATTTCTTGGTTTGGCTGGATATTATCGACGTTTTGTAAAATATTTTTCACGATTATCTAACCCACTCACCAAGTTGACTCGGAAAGGAGTTAAGTTTTTTTTGACAGAGGAATGTGAAGAGAATTTCAAGGAGTTGAAAAGAAGGTTATCCAGTGCACCTGTGCTCACACTGCCATGTAGTGGAGAAAGGTTTGTGATCTACAGTGATGCATCCAAGAAGGGATTGGGGTGTGTTCTTATGCAAAATGATATGGTGATAGCTTATGCCTCACGACAGTTGAAAATCCATGAGCAAAATTACCCAACACATGATTTGGAGTTAGCTGCGGTAATCATTGTATTAAAGATTTGGAGGCATTACCTTTATGGTGAAAGGTGTGATATTTATACTGATCATAAAAGTTTAAAGTCTATTTTCACACAAAAGGAGCTGAATATGCGTCAAAGAAGATGGTTGGAGCTGATTAAGGATTATGACTGCTCAATCCATTACCACCCTAGGAAAGCAAACAAGGTGGCAGATGCATTAAGTCAACAAGACCATGCTAGTTTATCCATGACGAGGATCACAAAAGATCCAATATTTATGGATTCACAAAGGATGGATCTTGGAATTATAATGGAAGGGGAAAAATCTTATCTTTCTCAAATGAATGTTCAACCATATATACATGTGAGGATTAAAGAGGCACAGAAAGAATATGTTGAGTTACAAAAGAAGGGGAGAAATGTTCCTGAGTTCAACCTTGATTGTGATGGGATAATAATGTTCAGGAATTGGGTTTGTGTTCCTCCCATCCCCGAGTTAAAGAAGGAGCTGCTGGATGAGGCTCATAGTTCTTCATTCTCTATTAATCCTGGAAGCACGAAAATGTATAGGGACCTGAAAGAGTACTTCTGGTGGGATGGCATGGAAAGAGATGTTGCTGAATATGTCTCTCGATGCTTGGTTTTTCAACAAGTTAAAGCTGAGAGATATAAGTCTAAGGGGATGTTACAACCATTACCCATACCCGAATTGAAATGGGAAAACATCACTATGGACTTTGTCACAGGACTTCCTAAAACATCCAAAGGCAATAATGCTATCTGGGTCATAGTTGATCGTCTTACAAAGTCTGCACACTTCATTGCTATTAGGGAGGATTTCTCTCTAGATCAGCTTGCCAGGATATATGTAAAGGAAGTGGTAAGATTGCATGGAGTACCACTTTCTATTATATCTGATCGGGATCCGAGATTTACCTAGAAGTTCTGGCGAAGTCTTCAGCATACTCTGGATACAGAGTTGAGTTTCAGAACTGCTTATCATCCTCAGACAGATGGTCAGTCTCAGAGAACAATTCAAACCCTAGA
The DNA here is from genome assembly GCA_963277665.1 of Viscum album. Lineage (NCBI taxonomy): Eukaryota > Viridiplantae > Streptophyta > Magnoliopsida > Santalales > Viscaceae > Viscum > Viscum album. The sequence continues at coordinate 742,138,821 of OY728155.1, read as the reverse complement.
AGATATGTTGAGAGCTTGCTCTATGGATTTCAAAGGAGGTTGGGATCAACACCTACCTTTGGTGGAATTTTCTTATAATAATAGCTTTCACTCCAGTATTCAGATGGCTCATTATGAAGCTCTCTATGGAAAGAAATGCAGGACTCCAACATGTTGGGATGAAGTTGGGGAAAGAATGCTATTAGGACCTGATCTTGTTGATGAAATGGCAGAAAAGGTCAGATCTATTCAACAACACATAAGAGTAGCTCAGAGTCGACATAAAAGTTATGCCGACAACCGAAGAAAAGACCTAGAGTTTGAAGTGGGTGATAAAGTGTTCTTACGAATATCTCCCTGGAAGAGGGTTATAAGATTTGGAAGGAAGGGGAAGTTTAGCCCTAGATATATCGGTCCTTTCGAAATACTGGATCGTGTTGGAAAGGTAGCTTACCGATTGGCGCTTCCACCGAATCTCTCTCATGTTCACGATGTGTTCCATGTATCTCTCCTGAGAAAGTACATACCTGATCATTCACATGTACTCAGCTCAGAAGTTGTACTGCTGGAGCAAGATCTTTCTTATAAAGAACAACCGATAGAGATTATGGATCATAGCGAAAAATTCCTACGAAACAAGACCACTCGATTGGTGAAAGTTTTATGGAGGAACCACCAACTTGAAGAAGCTACATGGGAGCTTGAGTATATGATGAGGGAGAAGTATCCTCATCTGTTTGTTACAAAGTGACGAATTTCGTGGGCGAAATTCTTTTTAAGGGGGGTAGAATGTAACACTCGAGATTTTTATGAGTAATATTTTGTTTTTATGTTATATATATATACCATCAAAGGAATCTTTCACTACACACTAGCTTGACTTACTTTACATGCAATCACGACCTTCCTCGATAGCTTGCGTTGTACGCAATACCGAGTTTCACTAAACAACGATATGCTATTAAAAAATTATTAAAACTAGCCGTTATGAATAGTAATAACCACTTTTTGAATTTTTATAAATTTTATTTATCAAAATGGACTTCATTTTTGGATTCGGAATACCGAAATTAGCCTAGGGTGAAATTTTGGTATTTTTCTGAAAACTTTCAATTTTTTGATGAATAGTGAAACCACTAAGTGATAGGTTAAAAACTGAATTTTGCATAAAACATAATTTTACCGCTTTTGTGAATGGAATTTCGAAAATCCGACAGACACGGTTGATATCAGTAAGTAAAATGTGGTTCAATGAGAGAAAAATAATTTTTTGGTGAATAGTAACTTTTTACTTTTTTTACCGCGGTTAATAGTAAATAGGGTATCTAAGGGTAAATAGGATATTACTATTACCCTAACATATGTCCTAATTCTATTGGATAAGTGTAATTCGACCAAAAACAACTTATGAATATAATATGACCATTTAGGTCAACTTGGATTAGATTATGACATTTAATATTATTTTATTTAATGAATAGTTAAAATAGTTAAAATCAAAGTATAATAACTAAAACATTTTTAATATGGGGTTATACATAAGATAAATTCGACTATAAATATTAATTAGAAAGATACAAAGATTTCCTACATAATTATATTTTATTTATAAATTTTATACTTTAAATAAATTAATTTATTTATGACACAACGATGATGCAGCAATTACCCTTTTAAGGAAATGTTAACATAATTGATGTTATAAATGATCAAATAAATGTAATTTGATCCTTTTTATGAATTACACTAATTTTCTAGGTTACTATGATATATTAGTGTTGATGTAATCAACTTGGTTCGAACATATAATTCTGTTATGACTTTCACAAAAATCATATATCAAATATTGTCAAAATTGACACAAAATAGTTTTTAAATCAAATATTATATTATTAATTGTTATTTTATTCCTAAAAATCTAAGTTTCTGCCAAAGGACTTAGATAAAGATATACATATTAATAATAAACAACTTGGGGTTCGTTTGGCATGTTATAGTATGTGTATTAACCATATAGTGTAAGAAAACAAAAAGTCACGGTAAAAGTTAAATTATTTAACATAGAGTTAAATCAAATTGATAAGGTTAAAATAATAACCTAAACTTGTCTAAATCCTATTTGTTGATAGGATTTCGACGCATCCCGACTTTACTTTTCGAAATAAGACCCTTTGGAACCATTATAAACCGATTTTGACTTTAATATAAAATAATATTTTGAGATATTCCTAAGGTGCCCCTCTCCTCCCTTATAAAAGGGCACCTCCTCCCCCTCCTCCTCACACCAATTTGAGCACTAAAGCTCGTCCAAACCCTGCCACAATCCCTTCTACACTTCCCTAGAATAATCCTAGAGGTCCTGGTATTCTTCAAAGAGCAATCTTAGTTCCCTAAGTGGAGGATTCAAAGAGGCGTTTCAAAGAAGAGGTAATATCCATTACCGATATTTTCAATTTCTTTCTTCTTCAACTTCTTCTTCTTTAGTTGTTTCATGATAAAGTAATAACATTAGTATTACTTACATACTGATATGTTATTATAAATATGAAAAAACCCTAATTCACCTTCTATCCATCCTACGGAAAAATGAAATCACCGCGCGTGCGTACGTACGGAATACCGTCTCCACGCCGTGGTGTAATCTATTTTCCACTATTACCTTACAAGGATGGGTATAATGGTGTAATGAGTAACTATATATGATTATTATAAAGTGATATTGATACTGAAATAGTATAAATACACTTAAATAAAATTCCACGGTCATGGGAACAATATCATCGCTCGTGCGTACGTACGGAATACTGTCTCCACGATGTGATGCGACTCGTTCTACATGATCATCATTACATAGTAATTATATAAATGAATTGAATGAATAAATATGATATATGTTACAATAATACCATTCTGGATATAAGGTATCTATAACCTTAAAATAATAATAAGAATTTATTCGGCAAAACACGCATTAGAACAAAAGGCAATAAAGACCCGAGTAACAAGTAACAATGAAATATTACTAATAAGAAGCTAGGAATATGACCATATATGATATCATATCAATATGTATGAATCTGTAATAAGTCAATAACATTATTTAAACCATTATACAGGAGATTCGGACACGTACAAAGAAAATCGGATCTAAGGTAAGGGAAAATATCACAATCTCATTTTTATCCGAGATTGTTTATACTTTGGAATTTACTGGGGTGTATTTTATCATCCACATCCATGTTTCCTCAATATGTAATATTATTTCCATCCACCTACAATTTTTTAAATCATATTTTACCCTTCGGTGAGTTTTTAGTAAAAGATATGAAAGGAATCTATTGTCGTTTTTCGTATGAGGTACTTTTTGACTTTTCCGACAAAAGTACGAAGAATGTTTTTTTAACTTATACGGCAAGAATGGATTTTTAAAACATTATTTCCAATAATATTTCTTTATAAGTTTTCAAGTTTATTTTTAATAAACTTCTTTTAGTTTATAATTGTATGACATGTTAAGAAAAGAAAAGTGTTTTTTTTGAAGTAGAAAGGATATCTTCCTCAAGAATGGAGTTCAAATGTTTTATCAAAATTATTTTCCATCTAAGATAATATAGGGTTATGTTTTTTTCCCTATTATTACATTGATTTGATTATGTTTTGAGGGAATTATTTTTATGAAGTCATTTACCTTATATGATTTGTTTTATAATGTCATGATGTTTCAAGAATCCCATTTTTGTTATATGTGTTATGCGATTATGTATGATTTATGATTATGTGGAACACATAAGAAAGGATTCATTATAAGATGGGTGGGACCTATATCTCCCTCTAATGCATTGGGTAAAGATTTATATCTAATGAGATAGACATGGCTGGAATGGAAGGTTATTTCGGTTCAGTGATACAGGACTGAAACGAGGAGTGAACTCTGTTCAGAAATGGACTTTGTCCGCTAAGATAGTCTTGGCAATGAGTCATGACTAACAAGAAATGATTTTCCATGATTATGTGTGCATGGCACAAAGTTTCAAGGTTTATGTTATGATTATGGGGATCTCATTTTCACTTCTATGATTTATTCCATGTTAAGATATTATGATCTCTTTTGTAGGTTATGATTTTCAAGAAGATATGATATGATTTTTATTTCCTTTATTTTCCCTTGCTGAGCATTTGACCTCACCCTTTTTTGTATGTTTTCTTTTCCCCAGGTCAGGAAGATGGATATTAAGTAGAATATGCTAAAAGGTACCCTAGATATGATGAAATAAATGGGAGACACTGTAGAAGATTTAGGAACCAGTTGTTTATGTTTCCCAGTTTCTAAAGACACTATACCTATACGGTCCTTTTGGTTTTGTCGTATGTTGTAATATGTGTGCTTCAATTTTGAAGTATTAACAATGTATGTAAAGTATGGGTCGTTATAGTAAAACTATTAAAATAATATTTAAAAGTATTTATTACTTTTCATACTACTATTTTTTACACCCTGGTTGAAATTATGTTGTTAAAATAATTATAATAAAAAAATATTATTTCGTAGAAACTCAATGTTGCATGCAACTCAAGCCAAGTTGGTTTTTCTTGTAGGAAAAGATTATTTCGGTGTAGAGTATATCGAAATTTTAACTTTTCCTATCATGATATTTAATACATTAAATGAAATTAATTTATTTTAAAATATATTCATAAATACATAGGGTGTTGCACTAACTAAATAATTTAAGTGTCTCACATCATAGGGGATAACCCTAGTTAAAAAAACCATGTTTAGGATATGTATCACTTATAGACATGATTCAGATCATCATTTTTATATCAATAATAATATAAAAAAAATAGAATTCCATATAAGTATAATGAAACAATAAATTTAATAGATGAATTATATAAAATTTATTGCTAACATTTTAAATAACGAGACCCCACAACATTATTATGGTTCTCAAACATAAAAAACACACAAATTTCAGGTGAATTATTTGTCTCAATATGATTCATGAGTGAAAACACACATTCCACCTTGATCCAAGAGTAATACCAATAAACCGATAATCCCCAAAAATCAGTCTTGTTGTGATCCAAACACCTCATCTGTAATAGAAAAGCTACTGAAGAACATTCATAGATCCACAGTAACTAGTATTTCCTCTTATGAAGGTGCCATCCAAGCACCAACATAGCTTCCATCCCATGTTCTCACCATCCCTATCTTTATATATGAAATATAAAATAGTAATACAAATAATTTTAAGGATCTGATACAAATTTAATGAATTCCAAATTTTTATTCTCTTTCACTATGACTGAACAAGGTTCCATATACCTCTTGTGTGCCTTCATGTACAACAAAATCCATTGAAAAGTTGTGGGGATTTATGTATAAAGTGTAGAGACAATAACTTCATTTTTATAGATCTCCATAAATAAACATGGATTAAAAATAATCTAATTAAATCATAGAAGGAAAAAATATTATAAATCATAGATATATTCCGTAATTAATGAAATAAAAACCCTCATGATATAACATAACGAGTAAAAAAATAACATGATTGTATGTGGGACAAATATAGATAATAATATCTAAAAATAAATAAATTCAAAATCAACCACTAGAGATGAATTAAGTATTATCATATTCTTGTCTCCCTACTCTAGATGAAATATATAGTTTAACCATTCCAAGAATGGTTGTTTCCCTAACATATTACTACGACAATGAAGACTTATTGGGTAATAGGTCACCTAATAATGGTGTGAGTAAAACTTTATACGCTCCCAGTAATATTGTACCTAAAATATATATTATAAGAAGGTGTTATAAATTGTGATATACTTGTAAATATTTGTATATATGAGTTTAAATTAATAAACATTATGTTACATAAAAGCCTACTATATTGCCACCTAGGTGTGACTATACTTGAATCATCTAGTGATGATATGTATATGAAAATATCACATAAACAACCACTATGAATAATGTATCATGGTATTATAAAATTGAATAATTTATTGTAATAATATATATTATAGTATATGGGAAATACATCCCTGTTACAAAAATAATATAGTGGTAATTACATAGCTTTGTTGACATAAACACCAACCCATGTGAAATACATCCTAAAAACATATATATAGCTATGGGTATCTAGTACATATGTAAACATATTTGGGAAGGAATTACATTATAACTATATTATCATGTAAGGTAATAATATCACAAGATAATATCATAGATAATTTTGGGAAACGAATCCATATTATAGGGAAACATCATTAGATAGTGAACCACATCCAATAAGAAACCATATCAATAGTCACATCACATTTTGTAGAAGCATCACCCCATGGGTTTTATGTCCTTCCTTCTAGGGTAATATAAAATAATTATGCATAATATCCCATTATTGACATTATAAATGCCACATGGATTTTTTATTCTATAGTTTAATTGGAATTACATCCCCATAAATGTTAATAATGTCTCTGTTAAGAGCATATAGTAGAATGGGCATACCTTCCCTCGTGAGAATATGATGGGATTGAAAATCATTATTATGTTATATTATCCAATAAAAAATGGGCATGTTGTTCCATGTTATAATTATAATCAATATAATATTGAATTATATCCCATGGTATCATTATTGATGGAAAGTGGGGGTTACATCTCACGCTATTAAGATATCGATGTAATTCGGAAGTGCATCTGTGGAAGTAGAAATATAACACAATTTTCATAAAATCCATGGACACATTATTGCATGTTATATAAGAAATGAATCATTTCCTACCCATTAACATATCACATTGGGCATACTATCTTATGACCAAGTCATCATCAATACAAGAGGGCATGGAATTACACACTATTGGAAATATCATACTGATTGGGAAATGTTTCCCACATATAATCAAACATATTATCAAATGGGAATCCTGCCAACCTTAAATTATAATGATACAATTGGTTAAAACACCGCACACAAAAACCATAACACAAAATATCTTACCCAATATATTTATAATAGATATATATATATACACATTAGTTTCACATAATTATGTTGTCATAATATCTAAATCACTTAAAATTCTATGATAGGATAGTCCTCACAAGCCGAATATATGACAATATAAAAATACAGTGTTTAACCTTCACATTTACAATATACAAGGATGGGGTGGAAAACTCATCCAAACTCAAATAAACCAGCCAGGTGATAATGGGAGACTCATTATATCTATAATATTTGAACATGAACCATATTATTCCAATTCTATATCACTCCAATGTCTAAGGAAGATAGAAAAATGAAACTAATCAAGAATCTATGAATCATTACATTACCATAGTGAATCCGCATTGGGTCTTATTTGTGATGTCCAAAACACTTTAGTTCAAGCATTCAACCTTTAGCAGTCATGTAATTAAGGCATAATACTAAGAGGGTCCATCATGGACCTAGTCATCCTTACCCAACTCATATGGGGAAAGGAAAGGAATCTCAACCTTTTTAGGCCAATTACACAAAATAGTGTGCCCATATATCACACGTAATATAAAAAATAAATAGACTATAGGGATTTTATTAACAAAAAACCTAAAAATAGTGATAACCCCTTCAACAAAGATCGACCACCCTTAGATAAGCATATTAAAGAATGATCAAGATTCATTGACCATAATCCACCCACACAAGGCCCTTTCCTATAAATAATCCATTTAATTAATTATAAAATAACTATAATTAATTAATACATTTAATTTCCTAACTATATAAATTTTTTATATTTGAAGGATAACTTATTCGATTGTTTAAAAATTATATAATCATGGGCAAGAGGGTGAAGATATCTCCCAAGAGACCTCAAGATATTTTCCAAATAAATCCCTAAAATCCAAAATTGAATCAAAAATCTATTAGATTCATTTTTTATTAAAAAAAGAAATAAATATGATAGTTACATTCCTCTAATTTAACTATATTAATCCTTCTGATTCCACCCTCATAGAACCTTTTTTTAAACAAAAACACTTTAATTAAATCCCAATCCCACCTCACTCTAGTGGAATCTGTAATAAATCCTAAATCCAAATATTCCAGATCAAAGGAAAAGTGTGATAAAAATAGGATAATGAATGTTTTAAATGAAATGAACAAAATTTCAGTCAATTTAAATTCTATTATTTTATTTATTTAATTTTGTAAAAATGACTTAAAATCACATAGAGAACACAATGAGAACTTTTCCAATGAATAACGAATAACATAAGAGGTATTTATATAAATTAAGGAACCTATCTTACTAGAATAGTAACATGACCTTGGGAATATTATTATGACTATAAGGAATTGTAAACTGACCAATAGAGTAGTAACCTCATTTGGGAACGTATAAATTAAATTTACGAATCTTATAAATGAAAATATGAAATAATTATATCACGGTACAAGAAAATTAATATTTTGAAAATTATTGATTATGTGTTGCAATTTTTGTACAACATAAAAGTTTATTTATATTTTAATAATAAATATAAATATTTAAAAGAATATTTACATTCAAAAAGTATAATCATATGTTAACATTTTTTCTTATGATTATATGATAATTTTATGATACCTTGCTTAATTTTTTAATGTGTTATAAAATCAGTTATACTGCTAAAATCTGTATTTTTCACGTAAATGGTGATTATAATTAAAAATTAAATTTCATGAATTCAGAAATTTATTATGAAAATTGGAGTACATTTATAATCTCTACTTAAAAAGTGTAGGGTTATTTGTTTTGGATTTTTCAAAAATACATGAATTTTTTGTGTATAGTAAATACGATAATTTATGATAAAAATATATAAATGAATCAATGGGTAATAATGATGTTAGTATGATGTAAGAACAAAATATTTAACAACACTTCATTATTGTAAATATATTTAGGGATAAGGGTCAATCTATTCATTGTCTTCAACCAAAATAATAATCTAACAAATAAAATATTGAGAAAACACCCTTCTCCTCCCCATTAAATACCCTTGCTCACTACATATTCTCCTCATACCATAAAAGCTTTGAGAAATTTACTTATTACATCCAACACTCTTCCCAATCCCCTCCACCAATTTTAATATCTCTTGGTCTCAGGAAAAGACCAAACCCTTTTTCCAGTGGAGGTTCTCAAGGAGGATACATTCAAGATGAAAACCCCGCTTTCTTTTTTTTAAATTTCCTTTCAATTTCAACTATTTTAATATACTTTCAAAAACTACCCCAATAAATGGGTAATTATAAATCCAATTCATTTAATATAACTGAGTTTTATTTTCATAATGGAGTAAATCAAACATTAATTTCTTCCATTTTCTTTTTCTTCTAAAAATTAAAATATCGTCTTTGGTCTATCGATTTACAACAATTTTGGATGTTGCATTTTAATTTTTCACTATCACCATAAAAATGGTTATAAAAACATAATTATATTTAAATAATATTTTATTATACAAATAATATGTTATATATTATTCTGGAACCAATAATTAAACATGATCATAAATAAAATTATATGACTTCTTGATAGTCATAAATATCTCCAAACAAATTAAATTAACTATTTATATAATGATTAATCCAAATACCATATAAAAATGAAATATAATACCAAATACACTTATTTATTTTCGACAATTACATATTATTTTAATAATGGATAATCATTCACATTTTACATAAAATTCCATACTCATATACAAGCTAATCTATCATGAAAACAAAGAAATTGAACACTGTCTAATGATGAAATTGAACATCGTATCACATAAAAACCATAAATGAACATAAATACTATAATAAGTAAAATAAAAATATAAAATTATCTTTATTTTTAAATTTTTTATTTTTGTTTTATGTTTTCAAGATATTAATGTGAAGAAATCATTCAGACATATGTTAAGGTGATTCAAAAACCTAACTCAGTTTATTTGTATTTTCTCTCTTTCACTCCATTTTATGTATGGATGTTTCTTTATTTTTCTATATATATCATTTATTTTTTCATTCCATTTATGTTATATATATATATATATATATATATATTTCCATGTTAGTCTTTTGAAAAATTAAATAAATTTTCCAAAAGAACCCTGCTTTCTAAAAAAACACTTCTTTTACTTCTCAAGAGATTGTTTCTTCTTAAATCAAGATTGATACCAAAAATATTTTTTTAGGTAATTATTTTGAATATATGATTTAGCTAATAAAACCAACTACTTTCCATGTAGTACTTTATCTCATAGATTTATGTACGTTTTATGTGTCATGTATGATAATGTTGATGTTATGATGTGACAGGTGTGTCTAGAATTATATAGTGCATGTAAATGTTAGGATGTGATAGGTTCACTCATAATTACATAGAGATTTAATGCATTGGGTAATTTGATAAATCACATGTGTTAAATTGAAATATGTGCAAACAAGATGCTAGTTATGTTCACAACTATGTTTGGTATTTGATCACTAAGACATTATTGTTCAGTTTTCTACATTTCCACATTCGATGAATTTATCTAATATTTCATATCATGATTATTATTATGATCATTTTATTATATTATGATTATTATTATTATTCTCGTCCATGTTTTGTCTATTTAATTAATCCTCTTACTAGGATTTTTTATCACCCCTTCTTTTGATGTATATCCTAAGGTGAACACTTGTACTGTGTATAACACGCAGGCCAACTTGGATCTTGAGAAGAATGAATTAAATAAATGTTTATGTTTTATTAATTAAAAGTTATGTATATTCTTAATTTGACCATGACACTAAACCTTTGGACATTGTTTGTGTGACACTTATATGTTGTTTATATTTTAAATGATGAAACTGCTAGGTAAGAATAAAATGGTTTCCATAGTTGGTATTCGAGCACGATTTATTTAAATTGCTATTTAAGATTAGAGATAACTTTAAAAAACACATAGTATGAGACTAGGTAAATTTAATAACTCAAGAATCATTTTGTTATAAAATTATAATCTTATATATCCCACAAGATATGCTCTTTGTAACATCCTGGCTATGGATGCCACCCAGAGGCGCCTCATACTCGGTTGGTCACATGGCCTAAAGCACATTTCCCCGAATGCTAGAGGCTGTTGAATAGTAGTAGGGGCCTTAGGAGTGATAGTGGAGAAATTAATCCCTCATTGGCAGAGTACACAATGGAAGTAAACAACACATATAGTAGAAGAAGCAGTAAACATCCAACAACAGTGAACAATGGAAGACTAGAATAATAAAAAACTGGAGCACACACACACACACACACACATATATATATATATGAAATGATGCATGTTACATATGTCTAGGAAAGAAGAAAAACAAATCACAATTCCATAAATGAAAACAATTCTAAACCAATGTAAAAAAACAAAGATAAACAGATCTTATGCATCGTGAGCCATAGCACGGTCCAATGCCCTCCAGCTCCACAACAAGTCAAGTACCTAATGTAGAAGGGAACTTCTCTTATCTATACCTACAACAATATAATATGTTTGGGCCCAAAAGCATGACTCAAATAGGGAGTGACACTAAATCCCAGTAGGAAACCACCCAAAGTTCTGTGCCTAGCAGTCAGTGAGTATATGGCAGTTAAAATTACAGAAAGCAGTAAAAAAGAAAGTACTAAGTCGTAAACAATCCATAGTTTCAAATCAAGCAACATTGAAGAAAACATCTAAACCAAAAATAGGTAACCCTCTGGGAAGTACTCACAATCATGCCCTCTGGTCCAACCTAAAGAGTACAATAAACCCTTTGGGCAGCACACTCAGTCTATCCCCTTTGGTTTTGTATATGAATATAATAAGAATCTCTGAGTAAGAACTCATAGTCAATCCCCTAATAGTCTCAGATGAAGCATTATTCTATAAGGAAGTTCAAATTGTATGTTCCCTGTATAGTCTAGGGTAGTCAAGGACTCTCTAAGGAAGCTCACACATCAATTCCCCTTATAGACCCATGGTCTAGGACTCTTTGAGGAAGCTCACTCGGTAAATTCCCCTTATATCTCAGGTATTTCATAGACTATCTAAGGAAACACTCTCCATCAATTCCCCTTATAATATAAACAGTCAAGGATTAAAATCATATACTCTCTGAAGAAGCTCACTCGGTCAATCCCTTTATAGTCTAAAGGAAGCAAGGACTCTCTATGGATGCTCACTTAGTCAATTCCCCTTATAGCCCTAAGTGGTTCTAGGCTCCATGAGGATGCTCACTCGGTCAATCACCCTTATATGCAAAAGTGCTCAAAGACTCTCTGAGGAAGCTCACATGGTCAATTCCCCTTATAGTATACTACACTAGGTTCTCATGGCCCTGTGTAAGTAAATGATCATTGAAGTTTAATATAGCCAAATTAGACCTATAGAACTACTTGGATAAACACTCTTTAACATAAAAAGCATGTCAGAAAACAAACTCTCCATCCTATAGTAACAGTCATGGAAAACAGGAAAAGCAGCCAAAGGCTAAACATGACCAAACGGTCATAAACAGAACATGCACAGGCAAGACACATCCAAAGCATACCAATCAAACCTATTCATATCCAAATATCCTCTACATGGGCATACACGCATGGTAGGAAAACAATAGGTTTAAAACAGTAAACACACAATACCCCGTTCAAGGGTATTGGTAAAATATACACATAAAACTCAAAATATTTGAATGGAAAGGCACAAACCACCTAACACGGGGTTAGGAGATCAATATAATTGATCCTTGAAGCTCGAATCTCTTTAGAACACCATAGATCTGAGAAAACATCTAAAACGTTCAACCCACGATAAATTCGAAAAGAAGAAGAATCAGAAGATGGTGCTCTAGGAGAAGAAATAACTCACTAATTTGATCCCAACTCAATCAATGTTGTTCGAATCGGAGATCGGATTGAGGCTCGGGGGCTTGGAGAAGGATCACGATCGTACGTGTTCTATCTGATGAAGAAAATCTAAAAGAAAACAGTACTAGAAATTACACACGACCCTGATGCCTTTAATGAAATAAAAAACAAAATACAATGCATGTACTTTTGGAGTAAATGGTGTGTACTTGCTGTTTCCGTACACCGCAATAGGCAGCCTCCAAGTCACTTCCACACAGCCGTGTGAGTGGCTACTACCCGGCCAGCACACGGCCTACTACAGCAAGTAATTACACGGCGTGTCCTTATAAAGTACGTGGCGTGTACATAGAAAAATTCCATAATTTCCTCTTTTATAAAAAAACAACTAGGAAAGGATAAACATACCTTGAAAGAAGATCTAAGTTCTTACAAACTTCCATCCTTAATGAAATTTATCACTGAATTTCCCTAGCGCGGTGTAGAAGAATAACCCCCAAACAGTTCCGGCCACTATGCTCGTACATCGGCATCCCTCTCCCAAGTCTCATCCTTCACCCACCTGTGCTACCATAGCACTCATACCAAAGGAAGATATCAGCCACATAGAACCTTTGTACTACGATCCAAAATCCAGATAGGATGCTCTTCAAACGACGCATCCACTTCAAGCTCAACCATCTCAGGATTAAATACATGAGATCGGTCTAAAAAGTAACGTCGAAGCTGAGAAATGTGGAAGATGTCATGCGTAGCTCGGTTCCTCTAAGGTAACTAAAACTAATAGGCAACCGGCCCAACTCTCTCCAACACCTCAAATGGATCGATGTACCTTGGTGAAAGATTACCCTATCTCCTAATCCTCTTATGTCCCAACCCTGGTGTGACACACAGGAAAACCTGATCCCCAACCTCAAACTCCAGAGGTCATTTCTGCTGATTAGAAAATGACTTCTGTTGAGACTATGCAGTATACAACCTCTTCTGAATCAACTCTATCCACTCTGTGGTCTCCTGAAAAAGACGAGGTCCCAGCAAAGCTACCACTCCTGCCTCCAACCAACATAAGGATGATCAGCATGGACTACCGTACAAAGCCTCATAAGGTTCCATCTAAATAGTTGCTTGAAAACTATTATTGTAGGAAAACTACAAAAGTGGTATATGCTTCTACCAAGAACCTCCAAATTCCAGAATGCATGTTCAGAGAATATCCTCATGCACCTCAATCGTACGCTTGAACTGGCCATCTGTCTGGGGGTGGTAAATTGTACTCAAAAGTACCTATGTACCCAAAGCCTTTTGAAGCCCCTTCTAGAACCGAGTAGTAAAACATGCATCCTTATCTAAAATAATGGAGTGCGGAGATCCATGTAGATGTACAATATTTCAGATGTATATCCTTACCAGATCATCAACACTAAAGGTCTCTTTGATTGGAAAGATGTGAGCAACCTTCATGAGTCTATCAATGACAACCAAAAATGTGTCATTCCCTTGAGGCATCCTTGGAAAACTAGTCACGAAGTCCATTGAAAAGTCATTCCACTTCTACTCAGGAATGAGTAAATGATGTAAAATCCTTGCTGGTCATTGATTCTCCATCTTCACCTACTGACAAGTGGAACACCTCATGATGAAACGAGCGACATCCATCTTCATACCTGGACACCAATACGGATGGTGTTGATCACGATACAACTTGGTGATTCCAGGACACACTGCCCAAATTGAGGAATGAAATATCTCGCATATGTCTAATAGAACCCATACACATCCCTGGAAATTCAAGATCTCATCCTCGCTTATGGTCCATCCAAGAATAGGGTCTCTTCCTGGCACGCTTTCCCTTAGGACGAGGCCTTCATAATCTGATAGCTTCCTCATTCAAACTCGATCAAGTAGAGTAGAGGTAATGACTACAGAAGAAAGAAATGACTACCCATGACTATCGTGCACATCTAAATGCATCTTAGAGAACATATCCATAAGCTACCACTCATGGCTGGCCTCCCAAACTGCATGTATCTGAGTCCTTCATCTCAATGCATCAGCCACTATGTTGCCTTTCCTAGGCATATAAGTAAGCTCAAAGTCAGAGGATTGTAGGTACTCAACCCACCATCGATATCTCAAATTCATATAACAATGAGTGAATATGTACTTGATACTTTTATGGTCAATGAAAACCACAAAATTATCTCCCATAAGATAACGTCTCCAACAGTGTAAGGCATGAACAACAGCTGCCAACATCAGATGATGCATCGGGTGACTCCTCTCATGTGGCCTCAACTACTGAGACCCGTAAAAAATGATTCCATCTCCCTACATAAGCATAGATCCCAGACCGATACCTAACGCATCAAAGTAAATAGTATAGAACTTTCTCGGCTTTGGAATGACTTGTATCGGTGTTGAAGTCAACCTCCCTTTCAGCTCCTGAAAGGCTAACTCACAAGAATCTGAAAATAATAACTTCACCCCCTTATTAGTCAGACCTGTCAGTGGTGCTGCAAAGCGTGGAATGTCCTGTATGAAATTTCTATAGTATCCAGCCTTCCCTATAAAACTCCACACCTCAAAGACGTTCTTCATCTACTCCCCATAAACTACAGCTCTCACTTTCACTGGGTCTATTGATACTCCTGCCTCTAAGATGACATGACCCAAGAATTTAATCCAATCCATCCAAAAGTGGCACTTTGAGAGCTTAGCATATAACTAATTCCCCCACATTGAACTCAAAACGATCTCAAGATGGGTATCATGGTCGTGTCTAGAGTGAGAGTACACCTATATATCATCTGTGAAGACCACCACGAAAGAATCCAAGTACGGATGGAACACTCAGTTCATCAGTTCCATGAAATCTAGATGCGTGTTGTTGAGACAGAACAGTATGACCAAATACTCATATAGGCCATACCTTCTCATGAAGGCTGTAAGAGGTATATCTGATGGTCTAATGCGCAAATACTGATAACCAGATCTCATGTCAATCTTTGAGAACAAATGGGATCCTCGAAGCTGATCAAATTGATCATCAATCCTCGGCAAGGTATACCGGTTCTTGACCATCAGCTTGTTCAACTTCCGATAATCCACTCAAAGCATGAGGGTACTGGCTGCCTTCTTCGCAAACAGGACATGCGAACTTGAAGGAGAAGTACTTGGTCAGATGAAACCCATTTCCTACAACTCCTCCAACTGCTTCTTGAGATCCTGAAACTTAGTTGTAGCCATCCTATAAGGAGGAATAGGCACCGGTGCAGGTCCTGGAACAAGATCAATCAATAATTATACCTCACGCTCTGGAGGAAAACATGAAAAGTCCTCTAGAAAGACCTCTCTCAAACCATCCACAACTGAAGGAAAGTATAACTATGAATTCCTCTCTTCATGAAGATAAAGAGTATCAATATGGTTTGTTTCTCCTCCCAACCCATGATGCTCTGGACCCGCTATGCTCGTCTGGACTTCCCAATCTCCCCTATGAAGAAAAGATTCACCTTCTGGTGACTTGAATCTCACCCTGTAGTGATAATAGTCGAAGACTGCCTGGAATGGAACTATCCAGTCTATCTAGAGAATTACATGATAGCCTGTCATCTCTAGGAAATTGAGGTCCCATAAGAAGTCACATACACCAACCTATAGAGGGAAATCTTTGAACTAACGTACACTAGACATTCTAGTCCCCAACTGTGAGTATAGCGTCAAGATATTAGTAGAAGAAAATATATAGAGCCCAAGGATCTCTACAATAACAACAGATATAGAGCTATGGGAATCCCCTGTATCAAAACAACTAGAAGATAAAACTGAGGCTACTAAGATCATACCTCGAATTGTAGAAGGTCTGGGATCCTGCTCCTGCTGGGTCGACTCCACTACCAAAGTATGGCATGCATCATGGCCCTCTGACCCTGCTTGACCACTCTGAGATGATCAACCCTAATGTCCCTAAAAACCGGGCAACGGAATACCATGGCCATGACCTCCACCGCAGCTTGAACAGACGGAAGAAGTCAATTTCTCAGACTGGTGAGAAACTGGTGGGGATGCTCTTGAACAAAAAGTCATAGAAGACCCCCTGTCACCAACTACTAGAGAGAATAACTGAAAAAATCTCTGATGGTGACCCATCGTGCCACAAGATCGGCAGTCCATTGGGTCACTTGGGCAATGTGGCCTCGTATTCCCGTTCTCCGACACATGTATCACACCACTTGGCTACCAGAAGATGCATCCCGCCTACTCTGATCTCCTTATTCAACCTCCCTACGGTGCTTCCTACTATCAGCTGTCAGAGCACTAACTCTGGATATCAAACCACCCTGGCTCATAGCTCTAGAATCCCTTAGATTGTGCTCTGTGATTAGTGCCTAGTTGATGATAGAAGATATCAATGTCAACCTGAAGATGTTCACCTGAGACCGGATGTCATACCTCATACCATCCTAAAACTTCCGTGCAAAGAACAACTCATCACCTTCTAGAGTAGCTGTTAAATGATAAAGCTTCGTGAAGTGAGAGGTATACTCTATAATAATAATAGTACCCTTCTCTAGACTCAAGAACTCTAGGGTTCGATTGGCCCCCAAGGTCTCCAGATAGAAGTAGTCATAGAAGATGCACCAAAACTCATCCCAAGACATATTATGATGGTGGACCACCTATGATATCACATACCACAACCTCTTGGAGGAGTCTCGGGGCATGTAGGTAGCGAGCTTCACCCTCTTCTCTGTAGGTATCTACAGATGCTCAAAAATTGTCAGTGTGGCTTCTATCCATGACTCATCAGCCTTGGGTCCTCCATCCCCTAAGAAATGGGAGGATGTTATTGATGGAAGACCCGTGAAAAATCATCCATCGATGGGGCAGGAGGTGGCTCAACCTGAAAGGTCATCATCATCCTCATAATGCCCTCCTTAAAATATGCATCAACACCTATGTCAGGCACAACAGCTGGTTCAAAGGCTAGGACAATGGGAGGATCAGCAGGTAGTCCCTGATCGGCCATGTCCAGCATCTGATCACCGTCTGGCAACTGGCGCACAACCAGAGGATGTCTCGGTGGCATGACTCTACAAGGTCAAGAGCACACCTTAGTGAAGGATTATCAAGGACTGAAAAAAGGAGTGTAATAAGGGAACAGGAGAAAGAAACCATTCATGTTTTACAAAACATGACTACACGACATGTACATTTCCTACACAACGTGTTCCCTGAAGTCATTTACATGGGTGTGTACTCTTGCCTAAACTGGTCCTATAACACTCCAAACACACAGTGTGTTGTATTGAAACATGGCGTGTACATGAATTGTCTTTCCCTGGTGATTCCTTCTACACGGTTAAGCCACACGGCTCACCTAAGGCAATACTACACAGCGTGTACAATTCCTACACGGTTTATACTAGACAAGCTTCACATATCCCGTGTTGTTAGTTACACGGCCTAACACACGGCTCAAACTGAACTACATGTTCCATATAAAAATATCATATATAAAAAGGGATAATACCGACCAGTATTGTTTGTGATACAGCCGGGTACCAGGGTCAGACTACACGACATGTTCAAGGTGGACACAACGTGTATATCAATGGGTAACACCAACCCATGTTTTTTGTGACACTGTAGGGTACCTAGGTCATACAACACAGTGTGTTTAAATGGCCCATGACACGTATTAGACACAACTCAGGAAAACTATGTTGTTAGTGGCATGGGTTGGCACGGGGTCGACACAACATGACATGTATGGACAATACATGATGTGTTCGCTCCAGATTTTCCCCCTGTCCCATGTCTCTGCCCACATGGCCTATGACACGGTTGAGATAATACATGGAGCGTACATAAATTACATGACATATACTAAATAAAAACGGTTTCTTCCTGAACAAAAGAAAACATGTCGTGTACTTAACATTACACGGCATGTATTTTGGGGTTTTCAGGATAGTAAAAATCAGAAACTACTCTCTAACCCAGAAAACACAAAAACGAGCATAAAAAGTGCCAAATTCCAATTTGTGAGGGTCCATAATCCCCGCGAATCAAAGTATGGAATCTTAAACACATTATAACAAGGAAAACTAAGAAATTATCCACCAAATTTTGGTCCATGAGGGCCCATAACACCTTAAGAACCAACGTTTGGCGTTCATTCTAGAAAATCTCTATACAAGGAAATAACCTATCAAATAAAAAGTATTTCAATCAAGAAAACTATCACAACATCATGCATATTTTACACATCATCTATCACAACAACATGAAATCACTAATGCATCCTAGATGGAATGGCATAAATGCATGACATGTGATTTCTAGCAAGTGCATATATGATGCATGAGATGGAATACCCTAATCTCATCGGGTTTCAATAGAAATAGAACCTCAATAACATCAACAATAACAACAAAAATCATGTGAATCATTTAAGGTAAAATCAGATCAACTGTAACAATTGCAAAACCAGAAATATTGCAATTCAAATGAGGTAGATTGGTTTTTCCCTGTACACGGGTTAGCTATTCATGGGAACAACTTAATACCAAGTACTGATTCTGTCATATCCCTTGCTAGAGGCTCCAATTAGTATGTCAAGAGAAAAGAAATCCTTTGATACCCCTTTGTAACATCCCAGTTCCGGAACCCACCCAGAGGCACCCTGTACCCGGTTGGTCACATGGCCTCATGCGCATTTCCCCGAATGCCAGAGGTTTCCAATTAGCAGCGAGGGCCTTAGGTGTGATAAAGGTGGGAAACTATGCCCTCATTGGCAGAGTTCATAGTGGAAGTAAACATCACATACAATAGTTAAAGCAGTAAACATCCAATAATAGTGAACAATGGAAGACTATAATAATAAACAACTAAATCATATATATATATATATATATGAAATGATGCATGTTACATATGTCTAGAAAAGAATCCAAACAAGTCACAATGCTGGAAATACAAACAGTGCTAAACCAATGTATAAAAAGTAAGATAAAAAGATCATCAGCATTGCAAGCCATAGCATGGTCCCATGATCTCCAGCTCTATAGCAAGTCATGTCCCTGAAGTTGAAGGGTCCTTTCCATTATCTATACCTATTACAATCTAATCTGTTTTGGCCCAAAAGCATGACCCAAACAAGGTGTGAGACTAAATACCAGTAGGCAGCCACCTGAAGATCTGTGCCTAATAGTCAGTGAGTATATGGCAGGTAAAAGTATAGAAAGTAGTAAACAGAAAAGTACTAAGCAGTAAACAATCCATAGTTTCAAATCAAGCAATACTGAATCAAATAGCTAAACCGCAAACAGGTAACCCTCTCGGAAGTACTCACATCCATCCCCTCTAGTCCTGCCTAAAATGTACAAGCAACCCTCTAGGCAGCACACTCTGTCTAGCCCCTATGGTTCTGTATATGAATATAATAAGACTCTCGGATTAATCAATCACAGTCAATCCATTTATAGTCTAAGGTAAATAAAGACTCTCTGGGGAAGCTCACATATTCTATTCCTCGTATAGTCAAGGGTAGTCAAGGACTCTTTAAGAAAGCTCACATGTCAATTAACCTTATATCCCCAAGGTCTAGGACTCTATGAGGAAGCTCACTCGGTCAATTCCCCTTACAGATCGTGTCTTTCATAGACTCTCTGAAGAAACACTCACCATCAATTCCCCTTGTAGTCTGAACAGTTCAGAATTGAAATCAAAGACTCTCTGAGGAAGCTCACTTGGTCAATCCCATTATAGTCTAAAGAAAACAAGGACTCTCTGAGGAATCTCACTCGGTCAATTCCACTTATATCCTTAAGTGGTTCTAGGCTTTCTTAGGATGCTCACTCAGTTAATTCACCTTATAGGAAAACGTGGTCAAAGACTCTCTGAAGAAGATCACCCGGTCAATTCCACTTATAATCTACTACACTAGGTTCTCACCTACCTATGTATGTAAAATAGAATAGAATTGTAATATAGCAAAAGTAAACCTATAGAACTACTTGGCTAAATAGTCTACAACATAACAAGCATGTTAGAAAACAAACTCTCCATCCTACAGCAGCAGGCATGGAAAAGAGGCAAAGCAACCAACAGCTAAACATGACCAAATGGTCGTAAAAAGAACATGCATGAGTAAGACACATCCAAATCATAGAAATAAACCCTATTCATATCCAAATAACCTCTATACAGACATACAATCATGGTTGGAAAACAACATTGGTAAAATAATACACACGCAATACCCCGTTTATGTGTATTGGTGGAATTTTCACATAAAACTAAAAGACATCAAACGGAAAGGCACAAACCACCTACCTCGGGGTTAAGAGATCAATATACTTGAACCTCGAAGCTTGAATCTACTTGTAATGTCAAAGATATGAGAAAAAATCTAAATCGTTAATCCTAGGATTACATGGAAAAGAAGAGGAATCAGAAGATGGTGCCCTAGGAGAAGAGAGAACTCACCGAAGCAATCCCAACACAATCAACGGTGTTCGAATCGGAGATTTTTTTGGAGGCTCAGGGGCTAGAAGAAGGATCACAGCTGTATGGGTTCTCTCAGATAAAGAAAAAATAAAAGAAGACGGTTCGGGTGATTAGATGCGGCCCTGAGGTGTTTAATGAAAAAAAAATACACAGCATGTACTTTTGGAGTACATAGCGTGTACTTTCTGTTTTCGTACTCCACATTAGGAATCCTCCAAGTCACTTCCACATGGTCGTGTGTGTGGATACTACATAGCCATAACATGGCCTGCTGCTGTAAAGAAGTACATAACGTGTACTTATAATGTACACAATGTGTACTTATAAAAATTCCAAAATTTTCTCTTTTCTCAAAAAAACAACCTGAAAAGGAAAAACATACATGGAAAGATGATCTGGGTTCTTACACTCTTTTAATTAATTACACAAAGGAATATATTACGTGTTCATGACCTGTTGACTTAATTTTTGTTTTAACATGTTCTATTTTATAAAATGGTGGGAACTAGGAGAAAATATTACAACAAAACCTGTGAGGGACAATACATCTATTTCCTGAATGACATATCTAATTCTTTGGGATATAGAGTTCAAAATTTCTGTGCGATGCTTACCCAGTAGTCTCAGGCTATGAAAAATATCCAGAGCAATGTTTCCAATGTCCCAAACTTTTATAAAAGGAATATGGACCTTATTATGTTAATCTGATATATTATAAATCACATAAAATCATTTATATACCATTATAAAAACATTATAAATATATATTTAATGAAATAATAATTATTTTTAGAAATTAAATAATTAATACTAATGAAATATTAACTTGACTGTAAGAATAGTAATATGACCCTTTTGAATTGTAAACTAACCAATGGAATAGTGTCCTCTCCCCTGAAGGTATAAATAATTTTTATTCATCTTATAAATGAAATTATGGAATACTTATATTGTAGTCTAAGTATATAAATGTTTAAAAAATTAAAATTAAGTGTTGGATTTTTTAAGTCATTAATATTTTATTAAAATTTTATTATTAATTTAACATGTTAAAAGATAATTTCTTTCCATAAATGGTTTTCATAAATTTATATTATTAGTTTTTATGATTTTAAATTAATTTTATTGTACCTTAAGCAAATTTATAATGTGTTATAAATTTATTTATAATTTTAAAATATGAATTTACCAAGTAAATGATGCCATTAATTAAAATTTAATTTTATAATATTTATAAAAATATTTTCATAAAATGGAGTTTATTTTTTAATTCTACATATAATAAAATTGTTAGGGTGAATTTTTGGGATTTTTCTAGAATACTTTTCTTGGGGGAATAGTAAAATATTGTAATTTATGATATATATATATATACATTATAAGTTAAAAACACTATTCATTGAGTCATTTCTAATGTGAGAACCATAATATATAAACTCACTTCATTATTTTATTTTATATAGAATGAATTACTAATCTATTCAAATTATTTATCCAAAATAATAAAATAATGAATATAATAATGAGATAACACCCCTCTCGTCAACTACAAATACCACCCCTCAACCCCTTTATTCCTAACACCTCTCAAGCATTGATCTATGCCCAAATTCTACCCAATACTCTTACATATCCTCTACCTCATGTTCATGATCTCTTGATTTCATCAAAATACAAAAAACATTTCCCTAAGGAGGTTCTCAGGGTGGAGAAATTGAAGAGGCAAATTTCTCATTGTTTTCATCTATTTTTTTTCAAGTTATTTTAAGTCATTATTATCTACTCACCTACCCTCATCCAAATATAATTGTAACATAATTACATTTTATATAATTGAATTATATCATGTTAATGTAATATACATCATTAAACTTATAATTCTCTATCAATTATTCTAATAATGAAATCATCACATGTGATGTGTCAATTTACTAACATCATGGGTGATACACTTTCATTTTACTTTAACGCCATAAAGTATGTTAATAAAACCATTATAATGGTTGAAATTTTTTGTAAAATTTATTTTACAACCATCTTTATGTTCTGGAACAAAAATATATACATAATACTAAATGTTAAAAGATCGAGTTCATTGTGATCAAAAAACAACAAAAAATAACCTAGTACGATCATCGTTAACTTTCATGAAACGATTCATCTTCACATAATATAAATAAATTATAATAAAATTTAAAATTATTCATGATTATTAATAACTTATACTAAAAATTATGGATATTTATCTTCATTTTATATGGACTTCTATTCATTTTAACAAGTAAACTGATAATGAAAACTAAAAAAACACCATTGAACAATGAAATTAAAATCTATAGAACCTCAAAAATCCTATGAATGAACTTAATAAAATTTTAATTAATAAAAAAAATTATGCATGTTTATTTTTAAATTAATTAATATAATTTTTCTTTATAGTATATTAACATGAATGAGGAATTCAGACACAATGTAAGGGGAATTCTCAAACTCAAATCTCTTTCATCATGTTTTCCCTCTTTAACCCCATTTTTAGTATTGATATTCCTTTATAATTTATTATATATCATTTATTAAACATTATCTTATATTTTATGGGATATTCATGTTACCAATATTGGTTGATGATTATTTTTCCTAAATAATTCATCATTCAAAAAAATAAAACTTTTACATATCATGAGATTGTTTCTTCTTCAATCAGGATTGATACCATGAATATTATTCCCTTTTTATCATGGGAACTCCAATTTTTATGAATTTATTATTGATGATATGAAATCCATTCCTTTCAATGGGCTATATAATGTCCATGGTTTATATACATTCTATATGGCATGCATGATAATGTAAATGTTAGGATATGACGAGTGCACCCAGAATTATATAGGGAAATGTAAATGTTATGATATGATGGGTGTGCCAGAATTATATAGTTTTATAAATAATTTGGTAATGTGATGTATATATGGGGAAAATATGAAATATGCATTAATATGATTCTAGATTTGTTCACAACCATGTGTGGTAGTTGACCACAAAGACTCGATGTTTAATTTTTATGCATTTCAACATTCCAGGCCTTTATATAATTATTAAAATCAAAATGATGATACTTGTCTCATGCTTTTGTTGTGATAATGATGATTAATTTAACCTCATTTTATATTAAATCGGTTCTTTATCTATCGACTTACTGGGATTTTAGGTCACTCGTATTTGATGTATATCCTCATGTGATTACATCTACAATGGAGAATGTGAAGGATACTATGAAGCTAGAGAAGAAGGAATTAAATTATTGTTTATGTTTTATTTTCTAAATGTTATGTATGGTCCTAGTTTTCCCAATATAATAAAACATTGGATCTTGATTAGGAAATTATTTTATCTGGTCTATCATTATAATTATGTAATAGTAATATAAGAAAAAATGGGTCTCTATAGTTGGTATTAGAGCATGGTTTAGTTAATTCAAGAATTAGGATTAGAGAACCTTTTTGGAAACCCTTAGTGCAAGACTATGTATTATTAATCAACCAAGACACATTGTTTTAGAAAATATAAACATTGAGATCCCATAAGATATTCCATTAGACTTAATTACACAAATTAATAAATTACTAATTTATGACTTGTTGTATTTTGTTTTGTTCTAAACATTTCTATTTTTGAAAATGCAGCGATCTAGGACAAACCAAGAAAACAACCCATGTGAGGGATAATGCAGCGATTTCCCAAATAAAATCCCCAATTCATTTGGTGATGGAGTTTAAAATTTCATTTTTATTCTTACCCCACTATCTCATTTAATGAACTTTAAATTGTATAATGTGGAATTTATTCCTTCACCCAAGGGGGAGAAACTGGCTATCAAGTGTTTTTTTTTGAGGATATGACCACCAATGTTTAGTGGATCTTCCGATCCACTAGTCACATAATAGGTTTTCAAATCAATGAAGAAAATATTTTGTTGCATCACTATTCTGATATAGAGAATGTAACTCTTTCCATTTACCATTTAGAAGGAGATGCCGATCAGTTGGGGGACTTTACTAAGAACAGTAATCCAAATGATAAAATTGAAGTGATAGAGTGTGAAGACAATAATATAATGTTTTTAACAAAAATTTACCTTGATCTCTTCAATCAAATATGGAGAGAGACTTCATAGAGCTGAAGAAAAAAGAATGAGAATATTTCACAACCTATGAAGAAACATTCCCAAGTCCAGTAAGGTACATTTTATTTTTTTACCGAAAAAGATAGAACAAATGATATATTCTTTAGTGTATTAAAACCACACATTAAAAAATCACTAGAAATTAGAGAAATTAAGTGTAATAAAGAATTTTTTCGATGTTCTCTCAAAGAAGATATGGGGTTTGGAGAATGGTCCCATGGATTTGGTGATACGAAATGAAAGATGGATTTTCATGTAGAAAGAACTAAGGAGAAAGGTGGAAAGAATACCCAATCACCCACTTTTCAAAAATGTGTGAAGAAGCATAAAGGGAACTACTTCAATGGGATGAAGAAATTCTTTATGTGTGGGAGAGAATCCCACCAAGCTCATGAATATCAAAAATAGATGAGGAATTAAGACTATGTGGAAGAGTAAAAGAGAGAACCATCGATGGTCCTATGTTATAATGTTAGGGAGGAAGGTCACCATGAATTCTAGTGAACTAAACCTCATATCCTCAAGGGTAATCGGCATCAATATCCTCTATATCCAAAGGATAAAAGCAATACTTATTCCATCACTACTGCAAAAGTGGAGTAAGAAAACAAATTTGGGAAATTTACACTTCATATTTAATTATTACTTGAAGGGTATTATTTGATTATGGTTCTATGAATTCCATTATATATTTTATGTTTTATAGAACTTTTGAATCAAAGCCTTAAAACATTATAGTAAATATATTTTTAAAAACAAAACGTGTGGTAATAATTTTAACCCAAGTGCTAGACTCTTCTCCCATTAGAATATGTGTGATGATTATTCCATTGAATCTCATGATACATACCATGGTGGAATTTGACAATATAGTGTGAATAAACTGTCACTCATTATACAACGTATATAAAATGTTAGGAAAAGTTAAATTATTTTCATATTCAGAACCATACCATACTCCACTAAAAATTAATCGAATTTCTCAAATATCTTTTGGAAAATCCTTTAATGGTGTGCGTTTTGATTCCTTACGAGGAAGAGTATGTCTCTCAAATGGTTGAGTCAATGTAAGGAATCAAACTAGTGGAAATGCCCAATATCAGAGAATACATGGATGTATTTCAAGAGGAGTTTCCCAAACATCCCCCATATCATGAGGAATAATTATCTATAGAAGTCATACCCAGGGATAATTCTATCTCGATGTGTCTATATAGGATGACTATTGTCAAATTAGAGGAGTTAAAGAGGAAGATTCAATAGAATTTGGACAATGGTTTCATATTTCCAAGTGCTTTACCTTACGGTATGCTAGTCCTATTTATCAATAAAAATTATGGATCTATGTAGTTGTGTATCGATTATTCGTAATGCAATAATATCACCATAAAGAGCAAGTATCCCCTGCCATTAATTAATGACTAGTTCAATTATTTATGAGGAGCACAATACCTATCAATGTTGGATCATAGTCATGGATATCATCATCTAATGGTGAATATGGAAGATATTAAGAAGGATGATTTCCATACTAGGTATGAGCACTATGAGTTTCATAGCATTCACTATAGACATAATAAATCCCATAAAATCTTCATTTAGTTGTTTAATAGATTCTTTAAACATTATCTCAAAAAATTGGTGGTTGTGTTTTTCAATGATATTATAATCTACTCTAAGATAAAGGAGGAATATAAAGAATATCTAAGGATTTTGTATGAAACATTATAGAAGGAGAAGTTTTACTCCATGTTCAGAAAGTGTGCCTTTTGGATACAAAAAATACCATTCTTGGGAAATGTGATCATAGGTGAAGGAATTTATATAGAACCTTATATAATAAAGGTAGATTAGGAATTTACACTCCCCTCTAGTGTCATAAAAATATTTTGTTTTCTTGGATTAGCTGGGTACCACCAACATTTTCTGGGAAATTAATCACTACTGTAATGTATGCTAACTAATTTATCTTGGAATGGGTAAAGTATATGTGTATTTAATAATGTCAAAAAATATTCATGGAGAAAAATTGAAGGATGATCATTACACATGTAATCACATTACCAAAAAATAAAGAATTTTTTCTGATATACAGTAATTCTTCAATGAAAGTTTTGGGTTTTTTACTCATGAAAAATTATAATTGGTAACCACGCATCATGGAAATTGAAGATCCATAAGGTTAAATACTCGATTCTATATATGAATCTAACATCTGTAATTATTTCCTAGAAAATCTAGTGGAACTACCTCCATGGCAAGACATGTGAAATATATACCGTTCACAAGAGCCTAAAGTATATATTCACACAAAAAAAGATCAAAATGCATCAAATGATATGGATAGAGAGAATAAAATTATATTATTTCCCTATTCACTATCATCCTGGAAAGACAAACTAGGTAGATGTTGTGTCTAATAGAAAAGAACCAACTACTCTCTCTCTGTTACGGAATGAGAATGACCCTATCTTCATAGATATGTGAAAATGGGTTTGGAAATCATAATTGTGGGGAACACATCCAACATTTCCCAAATTATTTCTGAACCATATATCTATGATAAGATTAGGTAGGCACCAAGGGATGATCTAGAGTAAATAAATAAAGAGAATTCATTAAAGGAAGGAAAGATATATGAGTTCTATATCGTTTATTGTAGTGTGATTTAGTTTGGAATGAGGATATGTTTTCCTTTATCACTTGGGATAAATAAAATATATTTCACAATGCACAAAGATCAATTTTCTATATCCTTCCCAGGACTATGATTTACTATGACCTTTGAGACCACTAATGGAGGGACAACATGAATAAAAATATTTTGGGTATATCTCATAGTTCTTGATATGTCATCAAGTTAATTTCGAGTGACAGAAGTCCAAATGGATAATGAAACAATTTCCTTTACCCATTATGAAATGGGATAAGGTCACTATGGACTTTGTCACTTATCTCCTGAAGACATCCAATGAAAATAATGCAATATGGTTTATGGTGGACCAACTCATCAATACATAGTACTATATCACTCTTTGAGAAGATATCTCACTTGAAACCCATACTCGAATATATGGGAATCAAGTGGTGGGAAAGCATGGGGTTCTGTTCTTGGTTTTCCCTAATCGTTACCCTAGAATCACATCTAAATTTTTGAAGAGTCTTCAATATTCTTTGAGTACAGAATTAAATTTCATCACAAATTATCACCACCAAAATGGTGTCCAATATAAAAGTACATTTTAAACTCACTTGGATATTCTAATTGCTAACTCTTTAGAATTCAAAGGTGGATGGTGTTATCATCTACCATTGGTTGTGTTCTCATACAACAATAACATCCAATCGAGTATCCATATGGATCCATATGAAGCACTGTATGGAAAGAGATACATAAATCCAACCTATTTGGATGAATTTGGAGAAAAAGGATACCTAGACCTGATATTGTTCAAGAGATGACATATAATGTTTGTGTTATCCAACAACATATCTGTGTTTCTTTGTAATGGAAAAAGAGTAATGATGAAATTCATCAATGGGACATAGAGATTGACGTTGGAGATAAAGTATTCTTTCAAATATCACTATGGAAGAGAGTCATGTGGTTTGGAATGAAAGAGATGTCAAGACCAAGCTACATTGGACCTTATGAGATATTTAATTTCAAGGGAGTTGTGGCCTATCCTTTTTCACTTCCACTGAATATGCATCATGTTCATGATGTGTTCTATATATCACAGTTGTGGAAGTACATACCAGATCTGTCACATATATTGAAATCATAGGTGGTACAGCAGGAAGATGATGTATTTTATGAGGAGTGGGTAGTAATGATTCTGGACTTGATAGATAAGGTTTTATGTAACAAGGCAACCCAAATTTTTAATTATTTGTCATGGAACCAAAATTATGAAGGAACAAATTCCGAACTAGAGGAGGATATGAAGGAGAAGTACCCTCACTTTTTTATGTATAATGAAATTTTGTGGGTGAAATTTCAATATGGGGGAAGAATATAATTAACCAAACATTTATCAATTGAATTTCTCCCATATTATAATAACATCGTACGGTATAAATTACATAAAATCAATTGTAGACCATAATAAAAACATTATAAATTAATAATTAAAGAAATAATAATTATTTATATAAGATAAGGTTCAAATATTGATCAAATAGTAAATTAACCTTATAAATATTAATATGTCCTTTCTGACTAGTAAGTGTCAACATTTTTGTAATCCATAAATATTTAATTACAATTTTATGATTAATTTAATAATTTAAAAGAATTTTTTTTCATAAATTATTATTTTTATGTATTATTATTTCAAGATAATTTTATGTGACCTTATGTAAATTTTCACAGTGTTGTAAAATTATTTATAATATTAAAATATGTATTTTCCATGTAAATGTGGATTTCAATTATAAATTAAATTAATCATATTTAGAAAATTATTTTCATAAAATGGAGTAAATTTTCGAATTACAGACATTGGGAAATTGTTAGGGTGATTTTTTTGTATTTTATGAATTACTTTAACTTTTGGTTAATAGTGAAATACAATAATTTATCATGTATATATATATACATTATAAGTTAAAAACCTATTAATAGAGTCATATCTGATGTAAGAACATTAATCTCAAACTTTACTTAATTATTTTAATATATATTGAGATAATTCTCAAACTATTCATATTCTTGAGCCAAAATGACAAACTAAGGAATATAATAACGAGAAAACACCTCGCTTTTCCACTACAAATACCATCCATCACCACCTATTTTCCCCACACCTCTAAAGCCATAATAATTTTAAAAATTCTGCCCAATAATATTATTTATCCCTTTAACCATGTGTATTATCTCTGAGTATCATCAAAATATCAAAACATTTTCTCTATGGAGGTTCACAAGGAGGAGAAATTAAAGTGGTAAATTCGCCTTTCTTTTATTTTAATTTTATTTTATGTTCATTTCTATTTTTATTCTATCCTCATCTCCCTTCATCTGAATGTAAAGATAAATCTATTAACTTACATATAATATAATTATATCATGTTAAGGAAATATACATCATTAAACTCCTCCCCACCCATATTTTATTCTGAAAATGAAATTGTTTCCCGTGAGGTGTCAATTTTCAAACATTGTGGGTAATGCACTTTCATTTTCCTTTAAAGACATAAAATATGTTAATAAAACAATTATAATGGTAGAAAAATATTTTAAAATTTATGTTAAAAACATATTTATGTTTTTTAACTAAAAGATATTCATAATACAAAATAAAAAAATAAAATTACTTCATTGTGATCGAAAAACTTGAAAAATTAACTTAAAACGATCATCATTAACATTCATACAATGATTCATCCTCATACCATATAAAAAAATTATTAATAATATAATTTAAACTTATGTGAGATCATTAATAACATAAAATAATTTTTTTTTATATTTATCTACATTTTATATGAACTTCCATTCATGAAAACAAGTGAACCAATCATGAATACTAAGAAAATGAACATTCTTGAACGATGAAATTAAACTCTATAACTCATATGAAAGTGCATAAATGGTCTTAAAAAAACTATAATTAATAAAAAATGTAAAATGGTTTTGAATGTTTATATAAGGAATCTACTGTGAATCTACTAGATATTAATGTAAAGGAATAAATCATTCACAAGGTAATGGGAATTATCAAACTCAAATATCTTTCGTTGGGTTTTCCCTCTTTCACTCTATTTTTAGTATGTATACTCTTTTAAGGTTACTTATAGACAATTTATTTAAAATTACCTTATATTTGTTTTTTATATACATTTTACCAAACATGTTTTATGGAAAATTAAATGATTATCCCAAAGGAACTAATCTATAAAAAAATTACATCTTTTACTTCCCATGAGATTCTTTCTTCTTCAATAAAGATTGATACCAAGAATATTATTACCTAATTATCTTGATAAATCCAAATATTAAGAATGTATAATATATTATTTGAAATAAATTCCTTTTCATGGGTTATTTTATGTCCATGGTTGATAGTACGTTTAATGTGGCATGCATGATAATGTAAATGTTATGATGTGATTGGTGAGCCCAGAATTATATAGTGCAATGTAAATGTTATGATGTGATGGGTGAACTAGAAATTATATAATGATCTAATGAACTGGGTAAAGTGATTAATCCTGTTGGGAAAAGTGAAATATGCATGAACATGATGATATCTTTGTTCACAACCATGGATACTAGTTCACCACAAAGACATAATGCTTCATTTTTATGCATTTCCAAATTCCATGCCTTTGTCTAATTCTTCCACGCATGAATATGATGTTGATACCATTATTATTTTAGTATAAAGATGATTATTCTAACCTTATGTTATATTAATTCAGGCCATTCACTATCCTCTTATTTGGATTATAGTTCACCCCTTTTGATGTATATCCTCAGGTGATTACATATACTAAATAGAATGTAAAGGCCACTATGTTTCTAGTGATAAAATGAATTAAATATATTTTTATGTTTTATTTTTTAAAATCTATGTATATACCTTGTATTCCCAAGATACTAAACCCCTGGATCCAAATAATGTTTTTATTTTACATGGTCTATCATCAAAATAATGTAATATAAATTTAGTAAAAAGCATGGTCATTATAATGTGGAACATCCTCCTTCACCTAAGAGGAAAAATAGGATATCAAGTTATTTTATGAGACAATAAAAAATAGCATTTAGTGGATCTTATTATCCACTCATTAAGGACTAGTGGTTCAACTCAATAGATAATATATTTTCTCTTCTTCATTTTTCTAATATTTATAAGGTAATAGTTGGTATTTTTCATTTACGTGGAGAGGCTGACCAATGGTGGGTGTTGATTATGAACACCAAGATGATGGGAAAAATTTAGGAGAAGGTGTGGTAAAACATTAAGAAAATGTTTCTTAACAAATATTTCCCTCTAACAGTTCATACAAATATAGAAAGATAATTTATAGAGTTGAAGAAAAGGAAAGATAATCTGTCATTGCATGTGAATAAAATTTCACAAGGATTGCGAGGTACACATTAGGTTTTTTTATCAAAAGTGATAGAAAAATAGATATATTATTTAGTGGTTTAAAACCACACCTTATAAAGGCACTATAAATTGGATAATATGGGAGTTATGAAGAATTTGTTTGATGTTCTCTCAAGGTGGAGATGGAGTTTGGTGAATGGTCCCACATCTATGGTGAAGAACAAAAATATAGAGTTTCAAGAAGGATTATCTATTGAAGAAGGTGGATAGAAATCACAAACAACCACATGTAAAAAATTTGGCAAGAAGCATCATGGTAATTTTTGCAAAGGTTTGGCGAAATTCTATTAGTGTGGGAGAGAAAGCCGCCAATATCATGAATTTCAAAGAGATATGATGAAGCAGGATAATGTGCTACTGGAAATGAGATCATCATTCGTGTTTTGATGCTTCAAATGTAGGGAGAAAGGGAACAATGAAATCTAATTTACTAAAACCTATGTCCTTAAGGGTAATTAGTGTCATCATCCATAAAATAAAAAGGATCAAGGGAAGGATTATTACATCACTATTGCTGAGGTAGAGCCCGAAAATTATATAGTGATAGGTACATTGGTTATTAATTAAATAATAGTGAATATAATATTTGAATGTGGTTCTATGAATTTTTTAATATTATGTTGGTTGAGTATAATAATATTAAACCTACATTAAAATATTTATGTTGAGTTATATTTTGGAAAAAATGGAGAAATTTTTTAATCCAGTTTATATAACTCATTATCATTTAATGTTTGGGGAATGAACCTCTAAAAAAATATTCTCTCATATTATTTTGTGGTGTTTGGTGTAATTTTGGGCATGGTTTATATATCATTATACAAATTAGACATTAACTATTGGGAAAGATATATCTCTCTTCACAGCCCGAAGCATCCACCAATTCTACACATTTGTTTGGAAGAGGATGAATTTTTTTTGGATCCATCATCTCAAGTGTGAATATTATTTCTTAATGAGAAAATGTATCTAGATCAAATGATTATGATGAATTATAGAATCATAATTGAAGACATTCCAATTTTGAGGGACTATACTAATGTGTTCCCCTAAATAATGTTTTGGACTTCCACATGATTTAGAGGTTGATTTATCAATTTAACTTATTCTCGTGTCTCTACATATATCATTAAAACCTTATAAAATGTCCGACAATGAGTTGGAGGAATTGAATAAGCAGTTAAAAAGAGAGTCTAGATTAGGGTTTTATACACATGAGTGCCACTGAATGGGGTTCACTAGTCCATTTTTTCAAAAATAAGGATGGATTAATGGTCCTTTGATGTATTATTGCGATATAAACAAAACCAAGATAATGAAAAAGTATCCCATTCCATGGATATTTTTCTTGTTCGATCAGCTATGAGGGTCCATTTATTTCTCTATTGTGGACCTTTGGTCATGATATCACTTTTTAATGATGATGATGGAGGATATTCCCAAGGATGCATTTCGAATTAGTTTTGGAAACTATGAATTAATATTTATGCCTTTAATACTCACTAATGCTCCAAAAATATTCAATTACATAATGAATATATTCTTTAGAGTTACCTCAAGAAATTTGTGGTAGTATTTATCGATGATATTCTAATATAATCTAAAATGAAGAACATGAAGAGAATTTTAATACCATGCTAAAGGAATTTATATGGGAGAAACATTTTTCAATTGATAATAAATGTGAGTTATGGAAGGTGGAAGTATTATTCTTGGGGAATGTAGTCACCAACAAATGAATATCTATGGACCCTTCCAAGATAATTGAAAATTAAGAGTGACCCTGGAAAAAATCATTAAATGAGATCTATAGTTTATTTGGTTTATCTAGATATTACTAGTGATTTGTGAATAACTTCTAATTATTGCCAATACTACTAACCAAGATGACTTAGAAGAGTGAAAATTTTGTATGAAACAGTGAATGTGAAGACTGCTTCCTAGAGTTAAAAAGTGTCATATCATAGGCCATCAATTAACCCTTACAGTAAGTGGGTAATTCATTATAGTATACAATGATGATTTATATAAGGTATTGAGATGTGTACTGATGAAAAATAAAAATGTTATAGCCTATAACTCATGGCAATGGAAAATTCAGGAGCAATCATATCCTATGAAAGATCTAGATTTGGAAGTTATGATATTTGCATTGAAAATATAGTATAATTATCTCTATGGGGAGAAGTGTGAAGTATATACCAATCATAAGAGCCTAAAAATATATTGCATTAGAAGGATCGTAATATTAAATAGTGAAAATGGTTGGAGATCTTCAAGTATTATGACTGCTCAATCCACTACCATCCTGGAAAAGTGAATACAGTGGTGGGTTCTCTATGTAGAAAGATTCTACAACATTATCAATGAAGATAATTGAGAAATATACAATATTCATTGATTTTAAAATTATAGATATGTGAATCATTAAGTAAGGAACATCATTAAACCTTCCTCAAATGTTTTCTCATCCATCCCTCATGGAAAAAATAATGGATTCTCAATGAAATGGTGTGGAAATTTAGATGAAGGTAGAATATTTTAGAAAGCAGAAATCCTCGGTTTTAAAAATTTATAGGGAATAAGTTGTATGATTTGGATCATGATTATGTGTACCATATGATCTTATAAAAATTAATGATATTTTAAATGATGCACATAGCTCAACATTCTCTATTCAACCAATGAGAAAAAAATGAATCAAGATATCTGAGAGAACTATTGGTGGGAAAATTTGGAGAAGTTGATATCAGATTATACAACAAATATCCAGGTATGTCATCAAGAGAAGGTTGAATGAAAAAATTATAAGTGTTTGTTGAAACCATTACCTATACTGGAAATGAAATTGGAAACCATCACCATGTACTTTGTCATCGAACATCCAAATACATCAATAGGAAACAATGCTATATTTGTTGTTGTGGATCATCTTACAAAGAGAGGTCACTTTATCTCAATTATAAGGGACTTCCCACTAGATCAACTTGCACAGATATACATAAATGAAGTGGTAAGGATGTATAAAGTACCGATATTGATTATATTCGATCATGATCTGAGATTCACCACTATCTTCATGAAAAGGATCTAACATGCCCTAAACACAGATATGAACTTCAGTACGACATATCACTGTCAAAGTGATAGAAAATCCGAAAAAACTATTCACACAGTATAATAAATTTTTAGGGGGTGTTCTACATACTTCAAAGGTGGCGGGGACCAACATCTTCCTCTGGTTGAGTTCTCTTATAACAATAATGTCCACTTTGGAATCCAAATGGCTCTATATGATGTCCATTCTGGGAACATTTGTTGAACACTAGAATGCTAGGATGAATTCTATGAATGAATACTTCTTTGACCTAAAATGGTTAATCTAATGGTGGAAAAGGATAAAACCATTTAGCAACACATCAAGGAATCCTAAAATTGATAAAAGATCCATATATACAATAATCGATGAGACATATAGTTTAAGGATAAATAAATGTTATTCCTCTATGTATCTCCTTGGAAGAGGATGATAAGATTTTGGGAAGAATGGAAGGTTGAGTCTAAGGTACATCGTCCCCTTCAAGATTCTTGATTGAGTTGTAACTTTGGCCTGTCGATTGGCACTTCCACTAACTATGTCTCAAGTACATGATGTATTCCATGTAACCCACTTGTAGAAGTACATACTAGATCTAGAAAATTTACTGAATCCAGTTATGGTGTATTTAGATAATTATCTCTCTTATAAAGAGATTCCAATGATGATCTTGGATCATAAATACAACGTTCTACGCAAAAAAAATTACACACCTAGTCAAATTACTATTGTTGAACCATAAGTAATAATATGCAATATGGGAAGAAAAGGAAGTGATTATTGAGATGTACCCTCACTCATTTTCACTATAGTATTTAAAATAAAATTTTGAGAGTGAAATTTCATTAGGGGGAAGAATGTAATGAGCCAAAAATTTTCCAATTGAAAATACCTTATTCTAATTATGTCATCGAGTATATATCACATAAAATAACTAATAGAACACAATACAAGATTTTTACATGTATAATGAATGAAATGAGAGGTATTTCTTTAAAGTAAGGATCCAATCATGATAGAATAGTAACATGAACTTTGGAATAGTATTTTGACCATTAGGAATAGTGAACCGACCAATAGAATATTAACCTCATATATGAAAGTATATATAATATTTATGAATCTTATAAATGAAAATATTATATAATTATAGTATAGTCTAAGTAAATAAATATTATTAAAAAAAATTTATTAAGGGTTTTATTTTTATAGTACACAAATGTTATTAATAATTCTATAATTAATTTAATTATTTAGAAGAAAATTTATTTTCATAAATTATTTTCACAAAATAACATTTTCTTCTCTTATTATTCTAATATAATTTTATAAGACCTTGCTAAATTTTTTAAAGTGGTATACAATGAGTTATAATGGTCAAATTAGAATTTTCCAATAAAATTATAATTATAATTAAAAATTAAATTTATCATATATAGAAATTTAATTTCATAAAGTGAAGTTCATTATTTAATATAGCACTAAAAAGGTAAGGGTGAATTTTTGGGATTTCTCTAAAATACATGAATCTTTGTGGAATAGTATAATACGATAATTTATGATAAATGCTAAATACATGAATTATTAATTTATAGATGAGGTAAGGGTGATGAAAGACCAAATTATCTAACTAATATTAATTAATTTAATATATTTTTTTATAAGGATTAATAAATTCATATTCTTGAGCCAAAATAATAATCTAATGATTAAAATATTGAGAAATCACCCATCTCCTCCCTCATAAAGACCTCCCCTCAGAACATATTCTTCTAACACCTTAAAGACATTGAGCCTTGTCCATCATCTAGAAAATATTCATACCAAGCCCCTCCCTCACACCTATTAGCACTCAATACCATCAAAAGACCAAGCACTTTTTCTTAAGGGTGTTCACAAGGAGCAAAAAGTCAAGATAAAAAACACTATATGTTTTTCTTTTAATGTATTTTAAATTTAAATTCATTTCCTATCCTATCCTCACCTACACTTATCGAAGAGGAATGATAAATACAGTACAATTTATATACTATAATTTTTTTATGATAATTAAAAAAATCATCTTCTAATCTCATCCATTTTATTTTTATGATATAAATATAAATATCATCTCTGGTGGGTCGATTCACCACCATTATAGAGGATATGTTTTCATTATTCATTACCACCATAAAGGCTGGTTATAAAACCCTAATTACATTTAAATATTATTTAATTTTTCATATTATAATTTTTTGTAATATTTTGGAACCAATATATAAGAATCATATTAAATAAAATTATATAATTTCGTGATATTTGTGAAATCTGAAAAATAAATTAAATCATTTTAATTAACTATTTATATAATTATTTATTCTCATACCATATTAGAAAATAATATATAATACCAAATAAAGTAATTTAATTTCATTAATAATATATATTTTCAATTCTAGTGAATCATTTCCATTTTAAATAAATTTCATACTCATATACCTGCGAACCATTTATGAAATCCAGGCAAATGAACATTCATGAACGACGAAATAGATCTCTATAACTCATCAAAAATACCATTACTAAATTTAATAAAAACAATAATGAATAAAACTCATTTATAAAAGGTTTTATATTTTTTAATTATTTATTTATATTTATCTAGGATATTAATTTGAAGAAATCATTCAGACATATGGTAAGGCAATTCTCAATCCCAACCCTCTTGTTTTGCTTTATCTCTCTTCCCCTCCATTTTCAGTATGGATTTTCATTTATTTTTCAATAAAAATAATTGATTTTTCCTTCCCATTTATTTTCTTGGATATACATATTTCCAATCTGGTTTTATGAAAAATGATTCAATTTTCTGAATTAATTCTTCTTTATAAAAAACACATATTTTACTTCTCATGAGATTGTTTCTTCTCAAATCAATACCAATACAATGAATCTATTTTCTTGGGAGGTTCAATGTTTATGATTGTTTTATTTATTAAATTAATACCATATGTTTCCATGGGTAACATTATGCCCAAGATTGATATATGTTATATGGGGAATTCATGATAATGTAAATGTTATGATGTGATGGGTGCACCCTGAAGTATATAGTTGATGTAAATGTAATGATGTAATGGGTGCGCCCAGAATTATATAGTTCTCTAAATCATTAGTTAATGTGATGAATCTTATGATATGAAGTGAAATATGTGTGAACATTATGATAAATTTGTTTACAACCATGTGCGATATTTGATTGATAAGACATGATGTTTTATTTTTATGCATTGCCAAATGACAATAATTTATCTCATTATTCCACTCATAATTATGGTTATGAAACTTTTCGTGTATTATTTTTTTGATGTATTTGATAACCCTTATTTCATGTCACTTACTCATCCTCTTACGAGGCTTTTATATCACTCTTTATTTTTTGTATATCCTCAGGTGAATATTTATACTAAGGAGAATACGAGGGCTAATAAGAAGTTATAGAAGAAATAATTAAATAAATATTTATATTTAATTATGTAAAATTTATGTATGTTCATAATTTTCCAAGGTTATAAACCTTTTGATCCATGTTGTGTAATGCTTTTATGTTTTTTATCTTTCAAATGATGTAATATCTTTGTAAGAAAAATCAGGGTATCTATAGTAAAATGAACTGTAATTACTAGAAGAAAACACCTTGAATCAATAAAACACCATTGTAAATGGAGGATTCAGAAGATAGGACAAGGGAGATGCTCCTCTTGTATTTTGTACTTATAATCCAACAAAACCATTAAAATGAATTAAAATTAAAACCTTTAAAAAGACCAAAATTCAATCTATTTTAAAAAATAAATTTGGGATCCATCGAGTACCTAGTACACTTACATCATCCATATAATAGACCTAGTAATGGGGCTTATACCCTAAACAAAATCATTGGGTACTCATTTCCACAGAAATGGATAACTTATTTCCCTCTACGGCCACTAACCTACCCTATTAATAATCTCAAACCCTATAAAATTTTCAAAGCCTCAACGTCCAATTAAATACCTCATTACCATTTTTGTTAACACTAATAATGAATCCACATGTGAAAATTATCCATTAGAGTGTAAAACATTTAAATTGGACATTGTTTCCACATTTATTAAAACCTGAATTTTCTTTACTTCAATCATGAACTGATGCACGTCTTAACAGACACGCCACTAAGAATTAAAATTTTATAAATAATACATGCCTCAATTAATTTATCCGCTTATTTATTTTTATATTCTAATAAAGATGAATAATAATGACATTATAATTATAAGAGGAAGGATACAGTATTAAAAGAGTATGACTTTTAAAAAGGTTTTTTTATTTATTTTTAAAAATTGAGATTAATAATAATATTAATAATAATAATTTATTACCTAAAAAGTTTGAATATTTAATAATTTGGGACAATTTATATGGTTATAAAACTTGACTGGTGAGTTATGGATGTAATAATTTTAGAAACAATTATATGTGTACAATGTATTCCAAGATCAAAAGTGTAAACATAAAACCTTGTGAGAAATAAATCAAAAACTACTAACATAATTACCATCTATGTTCTATTAAAAATAAACATTATCCAAATAAAAAGACCATATGATTATATAAACCATAATTATTTTGATCATAATAAATAGATTAATAAAAACTCTAGGAAAACAAACCATCCCAAATAATCATAATCACCTATATCATGGAATAATCCTTTTTTGAAAAAAAATTAAAATCCATGATTTGTAGGACAATTTAAATTAGAATCAAAATAATAGACATTGAATGTTTAAATATCTTTATAGTGGTATTTCATAGACTCCAAAATATGAAATATTATAATTTAATAAATAAAATTCATATAAATGGTTCCCTCTTGTATATCTATAATCATTTTACCATATTAAGGATGGGTATACCAAAACTTAATGGATCATGACAATTTACATAATTTTCCATCTTGTTAAAGAAAAATAAGACCGCATAAATATTAATATATATTTTGAATAAAGTTTATCCCCAATAAATACAATAAGATATGTTCTACATATATTCTCCAACTATACCAGATCCCTTACTAAGATCATGTCACCAATATTTCAAGATGTAAAAAATAGATATTGGTGTTACATTAATTGAAGCACCAAAATAAAATATAGCATTATAGAAATGAAACCCTTTTATGGTGAATGGTTTAGTGAATGTACCAAAGTCCTTCCCCATTATATAAAATTTTAAAGTGATTTTTATGAGTACTTATAGGATCCCCAAAGGTTGATTCAATCATTTTTCTTTGTCATTATTCTATTCCAATATTGTTTTTTTTA
The DNA here is from genome assembly GCA_963277665.1 of Viscum album. Classification (NCBI taxonomy): domain Eukaryota; kingdom Viridiplantae; phylum Streptophyta; class Magnoliopsida; order Santalales; family Viscaceae; genus Viscum; species Viscum album. Next base: position 742,097,640 of record OY728155.1, on the reverse strand, counting down.
TAATTAGGCTTACCTTGAAATTGTCTTAATTAATTCAAGTAGAATGATGGTGATCTCAATGAAATTGAATATATCTATAACCTATAATATCATCCTCTCTTTATCTACCCTTTTGGTTTTCACTACTATATTTGGAATTGGTATGGGTTATGATCTATCTATTGAATATTATACGAATACTTATTTTCACCTTTGTAAATTGGCCTTAAATGGGGATTTTCATTAGATTTGGTAATGTCTTGTGGATAATATAGAGTTCTTGTATTTTTTATTTTTCGAACATTATATTGTGATTGGTTTGACATTCACTGTTAGGATTATATTGGGTTTATATGGAATATGATTGGAGTTTTTATTTACCAATTCATTTTGGTTTGTGAAAATTTATCTCATTTTTGTATCTGAATACATCAATTTTATACTCTGAAAATTCAAAAAAAATTTAAATAAGACCAATTTTTTAAAAGATAATCTATATTTGAATCTGTATTTTTTAGGACTACAATAGTTTTTATCATATTGTTGAATGTTATGGTTCAAATCTATTAGGGGTTGTTTCAAACATTATTGGTGAGGAGGAGGCCTGTAAATTATTTTTAAGAGCGTGATTCTTTTTCTTCTCTAGTTAATATTAGATAAATGGATGTTCTTTCATGACAGTATTACGTATTTTTTTGAAGTGTTCAAATTTTTCTGATGGGAACTTTTTTTCATTTGTATTTCATCCCTATAAAAACCATCGAACATTTCTGTTTCTATTAGTGTTTTGGAAAATAATTAGTCACATGGTCTGGTGGTGTAAAAATTACACAAAGATTCGTGGGAGTGGGTTGTGAATTATTTTGAGTTAATGAAATCTACCTCACTATATTAGTAAATATTTATATCAAATTTTCGATTAAATAATTATCAAAAGTAAAAGGAATTAACTGAGGCACCCCTATAGTAGTTATTGTGAATCGATATCTAAATTATTTTGAGTTTTTTATCATATTATTGATCCATGATTGATTTGATTCCAGTTATTTTTTCAAATAATAATATTAATATGGTGGAATACACTATAATTTTCTACACATGTGGGACTCCTTCATTGATATAATGTATAATGATTTTATATCTAATTTGGTGATGTAGTATGTTGGTGCACAACTTCTTGAATTTTTCAAATACGAACACATTAGATCTATTTTTTACTTTATTTTTCCCCTCTATATTATTTTAGATATGTATGATACCTAATAAAGGTAATATTATTTTTAATAGAAGTTATTTAAAATCATTTCAACATGTTACCTCTTCAAGTTGAAAATAATATATGTAATCCTTCATAGTTCCATCAAGGAAGAATGAAATTTATATTAGTTTTATTTGTATTTACTGAAGATTACACGGATTTATAGTAGTAATAAATTAAATTCATTTAATTTTTTAGTTGTGTTTTCTCTAGGGAATACATGATTTTAGTATGGTGGTTTATTTGTCCAAATGTCAGCTCAATGTAGGATTCCAATGTTTGGCATACAATAAATATTTATCAATCATCAATATTTGGTGAAACAAATTAAAATTTTGTTCTATTATGTTTATAATAATTAGTAGAATCCAAAATATCCAATTTTTGGTTCGATCAAATTTTAAAATGATTTTAACGATCCTATAATTAATGAAATATTTAACTGGGTGAATGTTCACACTTCTTGTAGACCACATTTTTCAAATTATATCATAAATTATATACTAGTCCTTGAGTAATTTTTTATATATAATGTTTTTATAGGATCATTTTATGATTTTGAGAATGTGAAAAATAGATGGGTGGACCATAATACCATGAGAACAATATTCAACTGCTGCTCTAAAAGGAATAAGTGATGAAATTAAAAGGCATAAAATTTAAGGAAATAAATGAAAATTTAATAAGAATAAAAACAAAAAATGATATAAAGTAATGAATAAAAATGGGAGGAATTAAAATCAAAAAATAACAAGGCTAAAATAAAAAAATAATCAATAAAATTCATGAAAAAACATTAAATACTTCAAAACAAAATACATTCCTATATGGGAATAATGACAATTTGATATCTGATATTGTGGCCATACTAAAATGATATTTTGTTTTCACTAAGTGTGGAATAGTGATTGTTTATGGTCATTAAATTTAAGAAAATGTTAATTAAGAAATATTTAATAAGTTTAATAAAATAAAAGAAACAATATATATGATTATAAAAATTATGGGGGAGTTGTTTCTGGAATTATTTTGTAGTAAAAGGAACTGTGTAAGTGGTATAATTTTTGTTAAAAAATATGTGATGAAGTGTGTTAAATTTAACATTCCTATTCATTTATTTATAAAATATTTCACCATATTATAAAATATATATTAATTATGATAACTCAATTTTTTAACATCAAACCCCCATAGAACTTAACATGACCACAAATATTGAAAGAATCGAACTTTATTTATAATATAGGGAATCGAATTGTAGAACTCTACATTTTCTATCATTACTAAAAAATCATTACATGAGATTAAAGTGACATTTATGGTAAGGTTATGTGGATGAGTGTTAAATATTGATGAATCACCTCGATATGTGACCTGAAAAATGTGTACCACTTATGTTTCATTAGTGTTCTAATTACCTTCCAATGGGAATCATTCAGTGATGTTTTCATTTGGCATTTCATTGATGATATATAAAAGTGTTTTGACATTATGTTTATTTAAAAGGTGTTCATGGATGATATAAAGGTTCTTTATATTGGATTTGGTTTTAAAATTAATGATGATCTATTGAGTAAATGTGCATCACAATGTGAACGGTCTTGTTTCATGACGATAGTAATGTTTCTGGTGAAGAGATTCAATATTATATAATGTTTCACACTATAGTGGTTTTATTTTCATCATTAAGGACATGATGTAGAGGATACGTTTATATTAAAAATAGAATCATCTAAAATATGAATGAGGTTTTTCTATGATAATTCTCATAATAAAATTTGTGGGGATATTGTATCATCATGATATGGTGGCTATGGGTTTTCAATGTCACTTTTTATATTGGAAAAATAAAGTCATGTTGTAATCTAGTGAATCACACTATAAAAAATAATGACCACACTACAATTAATGTGGTATTTTTTCAGTGTGTTGAGCCTGTCAAATTTGTTTTCATTCATTTCCTATATAATTTAAATTCGTTATTCCACACCACATTGAGATATATAGAAATGTAGGAAAAAAAGATGTGAGGTATTTTAGATTCAACCTCCAAATATATCAGATCTATTGGTAATGTTAATTTAATGGGTTCATGACACAATGCATGTGGAGTCTTTAAAAATAATGTTCATTCCAGGAATGGTATTTTTAGTGATTGGGTTATTAAAGGCATACAAATATCTAATAGAATGTATCCACTTATACTTAGATTTTGGATGGGACTAGGGAGGAGAACAAGGATCCATAATCGATACTAATTATAGAATCACTTTAGGTAAATGAATATCAATATTTATAATGTTTTTTGGTGATCATAATTCTTCCTTGTAATATGAGATTATGGTTATCTATATATATAATTTCTTGTTGTTATTGATAATAGAAAATGTATTTTCACCCCTAGATCACAATCATTATTCACTTGGAATTATCTACTTGATTGAGATATTTCGTGGACCACATAATTACCATCAATCCATGTTAATTTCATCCCACTTTAACTCTCATCACCACATCACCACCTTTAAAATTTAATCGCACTAATTATATATGGTAATATTTGTACTTGAGAGTTTATTTTTTTAAGAACACTAATGTAACTACCAATAAATGGATGTAAACTCTCTCTTGGTATTCTTAGTTTTTATCAATGTGTTATCGAAATAGATACTTTTAATTATTCCTATGTATATATTTTTTCTTTTATTGATAACATCATTGATCATTAAGATTAATTGAAGATATGAACAACATAAACAATAATTTTTTCCATATGTTCAATTGAAATGCATTCCATTTATGGAAAGAGATGATGGGAAAAGATATTCTAAATCATTTACTAAATATTATTGATATCACCAATAATAGTATTCTTTTTTCAATATTGGGAATACAAACACATTTATAAATAATAAAAATATCGATGTTTTGATAATATTCATATTTTTTATGTTATACCGGCTTAGAGAATGATTTATCATGGGTAATAAGATTGTATATTGTAACTGTAATATATAATATATTCTATAATATTAATATGGGATATATAAAGATAAATGAGTCTATTATAAACATATTGTGACAGGCATGGGGATATCTATATATTAAAAGATTGAATTGTAGATGAGCACTTCATTTTGGTGAACAAAATTAAGATATTGATTTAAAGAAATAGTGAAATACTTCAATATTATGCATTGAAAAAATAATCGATGAGAATCCTCTTAAATATTTTTTTTGTGGTGATTTCTTCCCATAAATATCAGTAAATAGATGAATATAACATCAATAAACTCATAAATGTCGTGATTTCTTATAAGATGTAGAAAATATTAACCTGAAAAAATTAAAATATAATAATTATTCAAAATTTAATGATTTAATAAATTCAAAACACATTTAGTAAAAGAAATATCATAAGGATGAAACTAATGTTAAATATAATACCAAAGGTTTTAAAGAATTCTTATCATTATTTTCCAAATGAATAAAATGAATAAAAGGCATGTGTAAGGGTCAAATTCAATTTAATTGTATAACATGTTGATTTTTTAGATACTATTTAGTTAATTTCATTCAGAAGGAATAATATGTTGAGATGTATTACTTATATAAGAAATTATATAGAATAAAAAATTATAGTGGTAACACTGGAGGGATGTTTTTAAAAGGACAAAAGAGGCCCAACACAAAGATAAAAAATGATCTTATAAAATATGATATCACATCTTATTATAAAGAAAATAAATGAGACATAGAGGATTTAGAAGAATAATTTAATGTAACATTTAGGATTAAATAAAATATTTTCAAATATCCTTTGAGTGAAGAAGAATAAGGGAGTGTTGGATATGATGAAATAAATAACAAAGAAACAATAATGGAAATCAAATTTAGGGTGTATATTTTGGTGTTCTTAACAGAGATCAAGAAATATAAGGGATATAATAATACCCTAAAATATAATATTAATTTATTTAGAAAAGCTTTTGATAAATTAATATCAAATTAAACTACCATGATTCAAGAGTAATTAACCCAAAATAATAGAGATACCATTTCAATCCTTGAATCTAGTGTTAAATTCATGATATTACCCTAAAAATATTATTCATATGAATCAAAAATTAATAAATATTAAGAAAAAAGTTGTTGATGATAAATGTTTAGAAGTATTACACACTTTGTGTCTCAAAATTAGGTCAATGACTTTTTCAAATGTTCAAACATAGTGAAATTAGTTTTGAATGCTACCAAAAAATAAGGATATTATCCTATGATTTCATGATCTATCATTTTGGACTCTAAATCAAGAAATATAAGTCTTGTAAATAGTTATTTCTAAATAAATAAGTTAGTTTTATCACCCAATATTGTGAACACACACATTAGTAAATTTGGGGTGTTCTAAAATTTCCAACATGAATAAAGTGTGGGTGAAGAAGAAAAATGTCGTAATGCTTTAGGGGATCTAGGGTAACATAAAATCATCTTTCATATAAGAAGTTTAAAAATTAGTAGTGTATTAAGAATCATAATCCACAATTATGAGAATATTTCAAAAAACTATTTATTACTTGATAATACTTCACTCTGAAAAAAGATTCTATTTTTTTAGATTATATAATCACAGATAAGATATATGTTAGTTCAATTTATCAATGTATTAATTAATGAAAAACTCAAATTAAAAATCTATCATGATGGGTAATAATCAATAGAAAATAATGGTGCTGGAATATTTCATAATCCATTAAAGGATATAAGACTAAGAATACCAATAGTGGGTTCTCTTCACTTATGATTGGAAATAAGATAATCAAGGAAAATATCCAATGGTATCATTGAGGTGCTATTCATTTCATCAATAATGGTTCACTCATTGTCAAAGGAGTTGTATTCACCAAAGATAGTGATAAAAAGCCTCAATCCAATTATTTTATCTAATTATATGGACTAGCAAAATCTCTTGAGTGTTTATTGGATTTAGTAAAATTAAAATTTTGTGATGTTTTGTAAGGATGAATATTTCATTTCTCAATTGAAGATGAAAAAATGGTGTATGGTTTATGAATGGGTGGTAATTCACTATAAATTTCAAATTATAGAATAAAATAATTCAATAGTATGAAAGTGGTTAATCAACTATGGAATATGAGATTTATCCATTTGGGGAAAATAAACGTGGCAAATTTAATCTTGTTTGAATTATTGAGGAATATAAAGAAGCTACAACATGATATATTCTACACTTATGACACATGTGAAAAAGATAAAAGGATGAAAAAGTGTCACAAGTAGATGAAGAAATTGGAGTGGAAAAAATATGATTTAATGAATTTGGATTTTTTGTGTCTGATAATATTAATTCCGAATAATATAGATATGATTTTTATGATTTTTATTAATGATTTTACGTGTTGGATTTATGTTACTTTTTTCATGTGAATCATGAGATATTGAACGGTTCAAACACTTTGGGTAGAATGATTATTAAACAAAGGTTGTGTTGTAAAAATAATTATGTCTAACAATGGATCTAAATATAAGAATGGATATTTTAATACATATCTTGTAATTTATTGAAGAAACAATCAGTAGAGTTCTCCATATATTCACCTAAAAATGGAGTAATTGAGTAGAATGGCCAAATATTTATAGAATTGTGGATAAACATATTACCAAATAATGTGTAATATACAAACATATATATGTATTTACTATACCCAAATTATTATTACACAAATGATGAGATTAATTCTCAGTCACCGTAGGACAGAAAAATCTCCAAGGGTATCATAGTAGATTTGGAATTATTTACCCCTTTCAATAAATACATGATAAATAAAACTATGAAAACATATCAATAATCCAAGAATAAAAAATATCATACCTAACTTTATATGAATATGTATGATCATGTAGAATGGTAAATTAACATTATAATAAAAAACCACTAATAATAAATTTCAACATCCCCTGGGTGGTTTAGATTTGGAACAAATGATCTCTAAAATAAATATCATTTTAAACATAGAGCGTGGAACAATGCTCTAGAACTAACTAGGATGAAATAATATTGTACCCTTCAGTAGTAAAACATAAAATTGAAGACAATATTATGTGATTATACCAAAACAACTTCTACTTAAAGAAGCATGAATCGTGGATACAAAAATATAAGAGAAATAAATCAATCATAGAAATAGACAACGAAGAGTTACATTTTTTAGTATTTAGTCTTATATCCCGAGAATAACACTAGTGCATCATTTTATTTCCTAAATTTTAAGAAGATTACACTAAAAATTCGATATTAACATCGAATATTATATTATTATAAAAATTCAACTGAAAGGTGTTCAAGTGTTCCCAAACAACCTTAATAGTGGGGCATAGCCAGTTGACCTATTTAACCACAATCTAGATTTTATGTGGATCGCACCACTAATAATTGTAATGAGATCCTCCATCATTAATATTCAATAAAATTAAAGATCTACCACTTTAATATGATTAATTTCCAGAAATTAAAATATAATGTTATCCGCCTTAAAAAGAAGGATGATAAATCTCTTATCCTAAAACCCCATTTGTGACATAAATGATGTGAATTGAATTGGAAAACCCTATCCTCTTACATAACAAAATTTCCATTTTCACTCCATTTCCATATATCTTATTTCAAAATAGAAATTATTTTCATCAACTTAAAAACCATAGTATGTTTTCTCTTTGTTATTGAATCCTTTTAGTGTATTTATATAAATACATTTATAGAAATCTCTATTGTGGAATTCCAAATTCACTTTCATCTTGTCTAGATAAATATTTCAAGAAGAAACTATGCACAAAATTATATAGATAATTTTATTTTTGTTAATGGGTGATAAATTTTATAAAATTATAATAAATCCCTATATTGAAACTCCATCATAACTAAACTAGTAGTTTACCTCCCTACCACCAGTTGACTCTTTGAAGTAGAAGAACAATTTTTCATATAGAACATTATTCTCAAGTTTTATTTATATTATCTTCTAGAATTCATTATAATACAAGGAATACATTTCATCATTCATGTATAACTTCTATTTTCTATAATTTTTGAGACCCAACACATCTTTCAAGTAATGAAAATATTTTTCATCCAATAAAAAATAATCTAATTCTGTTATCCCTATATAATTTATTATGTTAATACACTCTTTCCAAAAGCTCTATTTTTGGAACATAAAATTACAAAACATTTAAATGATCCTTAGTATTCCCTTTAAATTATGTTATATCTTAAATTTTCACTATTTATTCATTAAAATTATTTTATCCCAATTTTATTTAGAATTAGGTTATTCTAGAAATTATATTCAGATCAAATTAGATATTATTTTTTTAAATATATTTTCCAACAAGGTTATGATTTTCGATAAGTCTCTCATGAAGAAGAGAATATTTTAAATTCAATTGTTCAATTGAGATTAATTATTCTAAAGTAAAAAAATAAAAAAAATTAATCACTATATCAAAATATATATATATATAATGACTTTTCTTTGTGGGTTTATTAATCCTTTGCATCGACATGGACAAAGGATAAACTTATAAAAACAATGAGGTGGATAACATTTGATTTTTTTTACCATAGATGATCTATAATATCCTACCCCATTAGGGTTTATATCATAACATTCTTCCCTATGCACCCCTATTATGATGGTATTGAAGATAAGGAGGAAAACCCCCCATATCCCAACTCCATTAGTCTATGGTTTGAAGGATAACACAAAGGGTATGTAATCACCAAATGGGAGAAATTTACCTCTTTATTAATGTTTAGTTAGTAAGAGAGAAAAAAATATACCACCAATAAAAAAAATTAAAAAATAAATAATCCATCCCAATTCATTAATAGAATTTAATAAATAATTGAAACAAACTGAAAATATACCAAAATTAATCCAAGGAAATAATTACGATTGCAGAAAGCTCTTTAAAACAAACATCGAACTATTAATTCCAAATTAGATAACCAACAATCTGTTAGAAACCAAAAATTATTTTATATATATATATATTGACAATAAAAGTATAAATATTTGGATCCTCATGCTAAACTCACATGAAAAATGTGAAAGATGATTGCTAAAGCCTTATGAATAAAAAAAGACACGAACATATCTCTTAAATAGGTAAAGAAATTTCCCATAATCAGTATTTATCACTCACCAAGTAATGAATAGATGAGAAAATATTGAAATAAAAACATATATGTAAATAAAAGCAACACTTTTCCCATTCCAACTAGTTTTTCAATCTTAATCCCAAACAACTCAAGTCTCATTCTCACCCCTTCCACGAATCATTATTCATATCTCCTTGGGAATTATATCCTTATAATTATACATTCAATATATATCAACATACTACCCTCATCGTTATCACATTCCATAACAACTTATAAGTCTAAAATCTACTAGAAACCCTGTATCATGCATTATAACTTACGAAATGACATCCCATTCATGAAAACTAGTGGAAATTCATAACCACCATCATTGTATTCAAGTATCTGTTATAAAACTAGGACACTACAGAATTAACATAATTGTATAGTAATACTAAGATCCATCATTACTCGGGTGACACTATAATATACCATAAGTCGTTAATACCTTGGTATGCCCATTTAGATTATTGCAGTTGAAGTTTGAGTGTAGAAGAATTATAATTCAACCACATGTTCCATCACTAACCTGGATGTAGAGTAAAACACCCCAAACCCCATTTTTGTGTTCATTTCCCAACTATCTTAGGCAGTGAATCATATAAAGTCATAAAATATAAGAATATATTATACATAATAACTCTAAAGGAAACTCATTGTACTTAGGCTCAACTATATTTCTCTCCTCTCCAGTCACCTAACTACCAAAAAAATCCTAGGAAACTAAATCACATAAAACAATAAAGTAATAATGGTTTAATTATCATCGACAATTTCCAAAAGTAATTTATGAATCCCAATATTATTTAATTGTAATAGTATCATTTTTATCTCCAACACCATTGCGCACACCCATTCCATTATGAAACCTCTAACATCAACCATTACTTGAATCTTGGGTTTGATGGCCCATTTCTTTCCATTTTTACAAAAAATAATAGATTATCATCATATCAGATCAAGGATACATGATTCTAGAGACAACATATAATGAATAATGTTTTTTCTTCGTAACACACAACTAAAGAAACTACATCCATAAAACCAAGTAATTAAAGCCTTTATAGAAAAATATTGGGCTCTCTCATACCTAATCAATTATCTTTCTTAAAAATCATTTAATTGCTATCTTTAATTGACCCGTTATTTATGCACCATTTTCACCAAATATGTTTCTTAATTATAATGGTTAAATAAAATATAAATCAATAAAAATACATCATTCAAGATATACATCCAATTCCAACACTTTTATGGAAAGAATTAATTAAATTATTATTAATTTTTTTAATCATTACATTATCATTTATTCAAATTGTTTTACTAATTTGAAGAACATAAATAAATCAAAGGATGAACAACAATCATATAAAGATGAAATGAAAATATCTATGAAACATCAAGAAATAATACTAAATATATATTGGAATAATATTCCATTTCATTTATTTAATTTATACAATGTAATAATCAATAACTTTATGAAATAATACATTCTCTTTATTATAGTAAATGTTTCTATTTTATTATCTTTTTTAAGGTTTATTTATCTATAACCCAAATAACTAAATCCTAATAAATTCCTAATTATAAATAAAATTTAATAGATATAAAGGAACCCCCAACCTAGAAAGATGATTTAAAATTAATTTCCCGGAAAACAGAGTGAGAGGAAAATGAGTAGTGAAATGAAAATATGAGATATACTTGAGCCTAGGTATGAGAATCACTAGAAAGGGATAAATTTTTTGAGATGGTATAAATAACATAAATAATAATTCTTGGAACACTTAGGCATGAGAAATATCAATTATATTTCAATAGGAAAGAATCTCTGATTTGAAAATTTATGGATATCATTTCTCTGATATGTCTATCAAACATGTTTAGAACCATATAATTAAATTCATATTAATTCAGTTATGATTGTATTTTGATTGCTCGTCTCTTTTAAATTTCAAAAAATTATGGAAAAATTGTATGGAATTTAAATATACATTCATTTTCTTTATATCCGGTTTTAAATCTGTGATTTTAGATTAATTTTGAATTTTTTACATTAAATGCACTAAAACTTTTATAATGAAAAATCGGATTTCTTATAAAAATGATAACACAGACTTGATATGGGTGTGTTATGCCATTTTAGTTTAAATTACCTTTATTTATTGAATGATCCACCCTCACATTGTGAATTATCTCACCCTGGCATGAGACTAAATCCACCACACATGAGGTATACCTTCATGCATCTCTACCCTTATATGAGATTAGGCTAAAATTTACGAGAGTCAACCCCTATGTGAAGAATCAAGGGTAAATTCATGTAGTTAAACAAATTTATTTTCCCTTATGTGTTCTAAATATTAACCTTACATAGATTTGGGAAAAGTTTTTTAACCTAATGTGGGGAATAAATCTACCTTTATGAGATGTATCAAGATTGAGCAACAATAGGGTAAATGATTCCACCCTTTCATAGTAAGGGGTAATACCTAAAGGTAAAAATAATATTTTAATAATTATTCCAAAAATAAAAAACTTATAGACAATAATTAATAGACCCTTTCCACCCTCTACGTAATAAAAAACAATGGGACAGTTTAGGAAATACTATACCCTTAAAGTTAAAGGACTCCTGTTGATAATGTAAATGGTTAAATTTACTACTTCACCCTAATTTTTCTTGGAATTTATTGAATATATTATCGTAATAGAAGAATTTATAGTTATAATTTTTAACATTTTATCTTCCACACCATTCCACACTAGTGTTTTGGGAACATTCTTGTCAAAATAGATCCCATTTTTCAAGTAAATATTTTGAAACTCCATTTATGGTATTCAATTCCATTATCTGACCTTATATACTAAACCTTACTTTTGGTATCTATTTCAACCATGTAAATCCATCAAAAAAAATTTGAGAAAATTATATTTTCGTATGGTTGTAAACCCATACTTATTATTTATGTCATCAATGAGTATAATACTATACAAATCAACCCCTAGGAGAATAGAATAAGGCAGTCCCCTAAACATCCAAGTTCATGATCTATAACTTACGTGAATTTTGTGTTCTTATTTTATTATTAAATGAAAAATCTATATACTTTTCATCTATAAAAATATCATATATTTTTAACTCTACTTGATCTAGATTCATTATAATCTTGGGTACTAAGCTAGCTTGTTTGTTTTGCTGAGGATCCCGTGAAGACAATTCCAATAACTACACATTTAGTAGTACTCATTATAAAAAATTTAACCCATTTAAACTTATAGTTAGATACAATTTCATATATTTTTCACCTCTATCCCCAACCATGAACCCCTGATTAATCATATATACACTATTTTTAAAGATATTTTTTTATCAATCTTTATCTATTTGACCAATTATGTTATATTCATCCATAGAAAATATATATGTTAAAATCCATGTATGTATATTAATATTTGGTTTTACATTAAAACATTCACATTCCCATTCCTTGTAATCAAAAAATCTTCATCATCAACTAGATGAATCCTTTAGATAGACAATTCACTGTGTATCCCCTCTAATTTATAGAAAATAATGAAACTATAGAATAAGTGGTCCATGATTTTATTGAAATGTTAACACATAGTAATAAATAGTTATAATTTTTAGGTACACTAGTAGCAAAAAATAAAATTCAAGAAGAACCCGTTGAGAAACATACCCTATGACCTTTATAATATTTATTAAGGTTTTCCCTCCTCTCATGGTTCCATCCTATGGGTATGTCGTCATACGATCTAACATGACATATCTCATTTGTTTTTCATTTTTATTTCTCTCGAAAATTATATTTAATGGGACATCTTATTCCATAGGCATGGATTATTATTCTTGGATGTTTCTGTAATTATTTATATCTAGGATCTTCATTATAACGGAGATATCTAAATTCCTCACAAAAATAGGTTATACATTCCTCAATTTCTACTTATATAATTTCAATCATATCCAATGACTCTAGTGATGATGATAGTAAAAACATATCGAACACATCCTCCCTAAACATTAACTTTACTAATTTAGGATAACTCTAAATCATGTCAAGGTTATTCATATAATTGTCCACTAGTCAAACTTTTGAGTAATGAATAACCTTTTCATTATCATCACATTTTTATAGATATATTATTCTCATATATTTTCTAAATATCATATATCATTTACTCTAGAATCTCATTCATTTTTTATATTGAATTTGGTTTAAATTACTTTAATATATCCTAAAAATCTATCTAAATCGTTTATTCTCCAGCATATATCTCCACATAGATGAAGTGTTTTCTATCTAATTTTTTAACTAGATCATACCATCTTTTGATACCATACCTTTGGTAATATTTAACTCCCAATGACTCAAAATGGTGTAATTAAAAAAATGTTACCCATAGAGTATTTTTATGAGAATGTATATCCTTGTTGAAACCTGAATATTTGATTCCACCCTCATGAATTAAGAACCAACAGTCGCAAAAATAAAATCTTATAGAATCTTAATTAATATAAAAAATATCCAAGACATTCCAAAATAGAAGAATCTAGTGAAATTGATGTATAAGAACACAAAACTAAAGTCACACTTAAGTAACATAATATATTTTTCCATCAAAAACACAAACATAAATATATTATAGAAAAAAAACAATAAAAATAAAAAAATGTAAATAAAATATTTACATTGTTCAAAATTTTATCCTAATTCAACTAGAGAATATTCTTACTTACTTTTATTTCATCAATATTAATAAGGCTGAAAAAATAATTCTAACGTAAAACACAGTTTTATATTATAATAAATATTTAAATGACAGATGTATAAGTGGTCACACTCCCACTTTACTAGTACGGCCCATCAAGTAAACTGATTCACTACTTTCTAACTTTTACAGGGGACTAACCATTGATCCTTGTAAACATACTTTTCCTATAGATCCCATTGATATGATTATTGAATCATAATAAATATCAAAGTTACTCTAATATATCATTCTAAATAAAATAATACAAAATTCAATTACTATAAAACTATTTGTAAAAATCATAGAAAACTTCGACATAAGAGAATAAAGCATTTCATAATTTCTTCTCTCTATCATCTGATCATAAACACCTAAAATAAATAGTTCTAAAATAAAATTTCCAAACCATTAGAGTTCCCCAATTTCCAAACAAAATCATTTTAAAGTACCTATTTTTTGGGAGTTCCACCTTTCCAATTCAGAGAACTGTAAACATGAAAGTATCTTTTGATTTTCCAACACATGTAACACAAGATGTAATTTATATGTCACATCCATTATAACCTCACACTCAATATATGACCCACATTTAATAAATATGATATACCATTATACCTATAAGACATATCAATACAAATAACATGACTACATATACAATAGATTTCACATGTATAGTGTTAAAGAAATAATACTAGTATACAAATAAGTATTCCATACATTCAAATTATTTGGAAAAATTATTTACAGATTTAAATAAAAAATGAAAATACTATTTTTTTAATATATTAATAAATAAAGTATTATGAGTTCATATTTTATATAGTAATTCAAAACAATATAGTTGGAATGTGAGAATAATAATTCAAGGGAACAAACGAAGACATGTATATTATTAAAAATAAAGTAATTTAAAATTTAAAATGAAATAGAGTAATTAATAATTATGGATGCATCACCTATATGACTTAGGTAGGTAGAAAAATACTTCTCATACCAAAAAATAAATAATCATTCCATTCTATGCAGAAGTTTCTAGTCAGAGGGTAATCCAAAAAAGTAGGTATATCCATTAGATAAAGAAAAATCTTCCAGTAGTGGTGTGCCTGTAAGGATAGTAGTTATATTGAACTAATAACTAGTTCGACCTATTTAGAGTTCCATCAACACAATGGGTTTCAGATAGGTAGAGTGAAAGAATTCCCTAGTACTAGTAAGAGTACGCTGCTATCAAAAGAAAAATCCTTTACTAGTGGTGATCCTATACGGAAACTAGTTAGAGTGGAATCACAATTATTCCACCCTAAGCATAGTTAAATCATGACATGGAGTGTATATGATTGGTAGAGTTTTGTCATTCATGAGAACTAATCATTATTATTGAAACAATTTTTAACACATATATTCACTCTTGATAAATTAAGGTAAATGAAATTAAGTATAGAAGTAGTGCACATAGCCACATTAGATAAACCAAACTCCAATTTATCCATGAAAGATATTAAAAAATGATTCAACAATTTATTATAAATCATCACATGTAATTTTACATAATTTATTTCCATTACTAAATTTAAAACCATGTTGAAAATATTATAAAATCTATATGTTCATAATTATATACAAATCATAGTTTCTGTATTCTAGTAAATAAATTCTACATGTGAAGAATCAACTAAAAGACATCATTCCAAAAAAAAAAATTATATTGTTTCCATTATTAATTGATAAAAATATTTAGGCCATTTTTCAATCATGTTATTGGTTTACAATGTACATTCAATAATTTACATTTAAATTATGTGGAACCTCATTGAAAAAAATTTGAAATTAACTATATATATTGTAATGATTTTATTAATATAATGTAAATAAATTCTAATAAAATAGTTAAAATTATGTATAAATTTAAATCAGTTAAGAAAATATGGATTATCCAAATAAATAAGATAAGATAGTATCACCTACTCAAAATCAATGTAATCCTTAATCCATCATAATGTGAAGATAAATCAGGATAAAAATTAAAAAAATATCCTTTATATGCAAAAATAATCCTTACATTTAGGTGTTTTATATTGACATGAAAAAACAGCAAAACCTACATAAACTCTTTTTGAGAAAAAGTCGGGGAAAAGAGAAGAAAAAGGGAATGAAATTAGTAATAAGAAATGAAATATTTCCAGGAACAATCCATGGTTGACTTTACGTGATGATTTAAGGCATAAAAAAGAATGAAATTTCTCCCTCCCCTTTTTTTATTTGTAAATTTCAATGGTGGAATACAATAGGGCATACCATTTACATGTTTCTTCAACAATAACAATAATAATATTATACAATTTAAATCCCCTCTCATATTTTTTATTTTAATAATATTAATAAAAACTTTACATAAATCAAATTATATTTCAACCTAAATAAAAATTATCAGAAATATATTAATTCATTTTTAATTACAAATCAATTATTATAAAAACTTAAAGTAAAATAATGTATATAAATTACACATTTTTTTATAATGTAATTTTTTATAAAATTAAAATATAAAAAATTAAAAATAATACTCCATAATTTATAAAACAATGTTAAAAATTTAATAACACAACTATCAAAATACTTTAATTGATTATAATAGGTCTCGTGAACATAGGATATAAAAAATGATGATTCAAGTAAACTATTAATGATGCATTGTTACAAAACCCTGGGGTACCTACACAACATCTACTACCCAAGACCGATAATATCTATTTATTATCTCATATAGTTTACAAAACAATGTGTACACCAATAATCCAACAAATTTAAAAATACCCACCATTTTATATTAAAAAATATGTTATTATATTTATATATCCAAAATTGAAAATGGTGGATTTTCAACATGACACTTAAAAACTATTTTAGAGTAATGATTATCATTTACATCATGAATCAATTTTCACTCAAACTAATTTTTTTAAATACTCCATATAATATATAGGTTGTGAAAAAGTTGTTTATGTAAAATAAAATGGTATTTAGATACCTGGGTTACATCAAGATCAAAGGTAAATATTATAGATTTTTTTAGACGGATTATGGAGAAATATTTTTTAGATATACAACTAATGTAAAGAGTTTTTTATGTCATAATAATAATATGATAAATATATCTGATGTATTTTTTATATTTTTTTAAAAGATACTTCACAAACATCATTACCCATTATGATGATATTGGTGAATATCTTATATAGAATATTATAAAATAAGGGTGTATTCCAAATGCACAAATATATTTAAAAATAACATATTGATTTTGAAATATGAAGGGATAATAAAATCAAAAAATAAGGATAGCCCAATTTCAAAGGGCATTAGTAAGAAGTGTATTTGGATAACATTATTAATATCAATTGGTAGGGTGTTCAAATGAACATTATTTTTTGAGATTCTAATTTTTTCGCTTTATTTATCTTGTTAAACCAAATAGAGTTAATTATGTATTATACTATTAGGATTAGATTATAGTTATAGAATAATAAATAAATAAAATTCTGAAAACCTAATCTTGGGAATTATTGTATTATCCCCAAAATAGGATTATTATTGGGATATAGTTCTTTTTTATAAATAAACCTGTTAAGTAAAGTAATGTAACATTTAATAATGATTATATTATTTCTAAGGATACAATCAACCTAAGGATATTGATATTTATGTTAATTATTATCAAATCATGGGGCTCAATACAATATGTAGAGTTTTTTTAATTTATAATTAAGAAAATTTATTTCCCAATAGGTTTGAAATCACCATTTCTGTATGGTGTACATGAGGTGGAGTTATTCATTGAATAAATATAAGTGTTTATCCTTGACTATGATGGTCTTAATGTGTATAAGTTGAAAAAGGATTTATATTATATGAATTAATTTCAATGAGAATTGTATCGAAAATTGGTTAGTATCTAACAGATAATGAAATTCATAAAATAAAAATTAAATTCACATATTTATGTCAAGAAAGGTGAAATGAATTCACTCCATGTAATTTTGTTCATCAATGAAATAACTTTTTACTATAAATAAATAAAAAACATGTGAGGATTTGAATTCCTAAATGAGAAAACATTTGGAGATGTAAATAATTGGTGATATTTAATTTTATTTGGGATTTAGATTCACAAAAATAAATGATTTTTTCATTATCCCATAATAGAAATATAGGCATTAATGGTATAAGAATATTGGCATTGAAGAATGGGAGAGGTCTCTAGTCACATCCACACAAATATTTTCTTATTTTCACATAAAATATCATTATGGTTTTGTGAGTACCTAAAATGGACTTAAAAACCCAAAATAGGGAACAAGTAGGTAGGGCAAGGAGTCAATACCAATACAATACCTACCCAAAAAACACCCAAGGGAAGGCAATGGGCTACACATCACCCATCCCAATTCCACCCTACACAACCCTCCCATCATCCATCTTATCATCGATCCTTATGACTATAACATGTACATCATAGGAAAATGATACAACACGTTTTGGAGAAGAGATCACCAAAGTAGGGACAATGATAGATACTAATTAATGGGATCCTAAAATCACAACAGACACACTAGAAGAATTGATACACAAGTAAGGCACAAAAAACAACATGATTTCCCATAAAAAAGTGTGAATAATCCATCCAAATAACCCAACTAGAAAAACTAATAGAAGGACCATCATTTTATACTCAGAAGCTACTGCACGATCTGGAAGGGTACATATGACATACACTGAGCCCTTAGCCAAACTACCATTACATATGTCACCAACACAACCCAAATCATCAAGGAAATTGTCGAACCACGCCACAGTGGATTGGTATATACTTAATATCTCTTAGGTCCATTCCAACCAATGATGAATAATGAAATATTATAAGTCAAATAGATCTCCCATGGTTTTTTAATAACCTACTTGATATAAATATTTCTAATCTAGAAATGGTATTTTCCATATCATTTTGGGCATGATTCTCATTCACTTTAAATAAGTCACATATTATAGAATTTAAAAGTTTATAAAATAATTTAAATTGAATCTAGAATTAATTTTTTGGTATTATAAGAACACATAATTTTAGTAATATTTTTTTCATGCATATTGGGTGGGAGATTTTTTGTCTGAAGTTCTACTTTTAAATGGGAATTATTAATTAGAGGATAATAAAAAAAATTTCACTATGAATAAAAATCATGAAAATTAGTTCATAATAGATAATTAATGCATTGAGGAATCACAATACCTAAAAAACAATAATGTGGATAAAGTCATTTCCAAAAACTATGGGGGAGATATTTCATGACACTTTATTATTTAATCAAGAAAATAGAGTGCACTAACTATATTAATGAATCTAATATAGTATTTACGATGAAATTATACTGACAAGAAATTCCACATCAAAAATTATTGTGAGATTTCATTAGATTATGTTTCCACAATGGATTAATTTTTAGATATCTTGTAAAATCCCCAAAAAAGACAACTTATAGTACATGATATTTTTTTTAATAGTGAAATCATTGAAAAAATAATAGAAATTTTTCTTATTTATTTTACATCTTATATTTAATTTTATTTTTTAAAACAATGGGTATAATATGAAATTACATTTTCTATAAAAGGGTAAGAGAGTATAATTTATATTATAAGTTATATTTAATGGGTATACTTGTGTAATTGGATTCCTAAAGTAATATTATCATATGTTTTCACTTTCTAATTTACATGTCTCTAAAAATACAACGGGGTATTGAAAATATCTTTATTGAAGATTAATAAATTCATACTGATCAGGGGATGTTGATTAGTTTTGTGGATAAAATAATACCATAAATAAGTGAATGGATGAATGAGTTCTTATGATTTCATTATAATTGATTCATTATAAAAAATGTGTTAATAATACACTAAGGGTTTTAGTATACTAACAAACACAATTTTATCCAATAACATGATGATTGAATGATGTTCAAATTAGAGGCATGGTATGAAATGTTTAATGGAACCATTAATTTATGAGATATGTTTTTTTTGTTTTAATCATTGAAAAAATGGTTTTGTTTGAGTTGGATGTTCAATGGAGTTGGGTGTATTTTCAAAGGAATGAAGATTGACTATGTTGAAGCACATCATAGATTTAAAGGTCTTTTTGTTTCATTATAATAATCTTGTAGGTGAATATTTTCATTTTTACACATAATCATCATTTGGTAGTGTTATTAGTTACTCCATAATGGATATAAGGTAGAGTAGAAGTTAATATAACATATGATTTCAGAAATCTATAAAATAGGGTGACCTAAGATGATGCTTTTGAGGAGTTGTAGTGATATGGTTTCACAATAGATTGTGTCCCATTAGTTTTTTTATTCTCTATCTATTATCAAAATAGAGTCGCACCATAATTAGGAAAACACACTAAAAAGGATATGGATCATTTCATAATGAATGTAGAATTTACAAAATGTGATAACTGATAGGAATCTATTGGCTATATATTTCTTGAAAATTCATATTCATTAGATAAAAAATACTGAACCATTTCATAATGCTATAAAAATAATACGTTATATATTTGGGATTCACTGTATGTATCTTTCACAAGTAGTGTTCATATCAAAGGGAAGGTAATGAAATCACAAAAAATGTTTTTTATTTAAATAACTAGTGTCCCAACTAAAACAAAGGTCAAGTTAGTGTGTAATTAAATATAGAAGAATCATTGAGATAATCATCCACTCATAATTAGTATATTTTAGCTAGGACTGATGATAAGAACAAGGGTTCACAAGTGATCTAATTCTAAAATAAATTGAGGTTAAAGGAATTTATGTTAAATTAAATTGTTTTTCTCATTATTATTTCTTATATTCAAATATTAGTTCCATCTACATGACCGTTTCCATGTTTACATTATTAATGAAATAGGGTTTTGGACAATGGGATCATAATTATTGTTCACTAGGGTGTAGCTATTTGATATCAGGAGTAGGTGAAGAATTTATTCATACTTACTTCGTTTGTTTTTTCTCAATATATATCTTATCATTTATTTTTTCACCATATATTTCCAAATCACAAATAAAATTATGGGAATAATGGTGTTTGATGGTTAGTGTATTTGAATACCATTCATTAATAACCCCTATTAGTGTTGAAAAACTCTCTAATGGTACAATAAATTATAAATATAACTTATGATAAGTGGTTAATAAGAAAACCATATAAATATTGGAGATGGTAATTATTTGAGTTTAGGGATGGAATTTATAATATATAATTTTATCTCGTGATGTTCAATTTTTAATTGTTAATATTTAACTCCAACTATTAACTCTTAATCTAACCTCACATTCTAGGTGTTTATTATTTCAATTATTTATAAATTTAAGACTAAATTACATTATCAAAATAAATTAATTAATTAAAATAGGTTCAAGGATTCAAAATATATATAAGATGGGGTGGGAATTAGTCTGGCTACAAAAATAAATTGTTCATCCCTGGGTGGAGTTTCAACAAGAAAATAGATTTCATAAGCAAAGGTTTAGAAATATTATAAAAAAATATTATCCCCAATATTATATAAAAACTTAATGATGTCAAATAATTAGGTTTAAAAATATTGATTGTTATATCTATTGTAAAACCCTAAAACATTGAAAAGTATGAATGAACGTCCTACGAGGGTTCCATATTGTAAAACTTTATTTATTTCAATGAATAACATAAATTATAAATAACCTATTCTAAAATATTTTCATGATCTAAACCATATAATATCTTATATAATATTGAAAAATAAAATTTTATATATTGGATGTGAGGAGAGGGATATATGTTGTTACACTTTTGAATAATGAAATAAAAAAATTTACCTTACTCTTACTCAAAATTACTATTTGGACCAACTACAAAATAAACTATCAATCTTACTATAATTATGAAAAAATATTTTTGTATTTCTCTATCATCATTAAAAATTTAATCCCAAGACAAATCCAGATGAATAATTTATGCCTACAATTGTGTGTTGGTGTCTTTATTGATGAGTGTGATCTAGCATTAACTTCATGGGCCATTTTCTTCTCTAAAAAAATAAGATCCAAAAGGGTTATCTAAATAACACTTGAAAAAATCCTTAAGAATTTAAACAATATTTTTTTATTAAAATTATTATATAATATAAATATAGGAGTGTGTTTGAATGTGTCAAAACTAGAGATTTCATAAAATTTAAAATATATGGTTTAATTAATTATTTTAATTAAATGAACATATTTTCTCTTAATATGGGAAAAATTATATTATTTATTATTAGTATTAAATATATTTAACCACTATTTTTACAACAAATTATTTTTTAATTTAGTTCCATCTATCACAAAATCAAATTAGGGATTAGAATGTTTTGACCTATAATGAAAAGTATTTTCCTAACAAATTCAACAAAAAATGACTATCATTGAATATAAAAATACCGTTAGAGGATAATGAAATACCATTTACTAATGAATTCAATCTAACATCAATTTATTTTTTAATTAATGTTTCATATATTCAAACTCAACTATAGAGAAACTACATAATCGATTTCTTGTTTTGTTTCCACGTGATAGCATGATAAAACATACTAAAAACATATCCAACATTTTTATTTATAATATCTATATTATAATAATAGTTTGAATGTATGTATACCAATATCTCATTTTAATAATAAATATTCCTATGATAATGGTGAAAAATTATTTTTTTCTTAAAAATTTGAATTTTATGTCACTATATTAATCACTTAAATTATTTTAGTAATATTGTATTGATGATCATTTGTTTAAAATGTGTTTTTTAATTAATATATACCACTTTAAATTCTTTGAAAATAATGTTAAATCATATCAATTAAAATTATTTGTTTAAATATGGAAATATTCATTGAAAAATTGAAATAAAATTGAT
The DNA here is from genome assembly GCA_963277665.1 of Viscum album. NCBI lineage: Eukaryota > Viridiplantae > Streptophyta > Magnoliopsida > Santalales > Viscaceae > Viscum > Viscum album. The sequence continues at coordinate 742,074,394 of OY728155.1, read as the reverse complement.
AATTTATGCTTGGAAATCAAATTTGGATTGAATAAATGTTATATTCTACTAAAATTCATTTAATAGAAATATCTTAAAATGTATCTATATTTCACTATAATTCTCTATTGAGATATTTCTTTCCTTAAATGTTTATTTATTTTTATTCTTGTTGTAAGTAATAAATTTCATGAATCTATAATGTAATAAAATATGATACTTTTTTATAGGATGGATAATATACTAGGTCATCCCAGTTTTTACCACATCCATTTGACCAATTATTATAAAAGGCTATTAATTGATCATTTGTAAGCATTTTAATTTCATAGTAGTTTTTAAGGGAAGAAATCAATGAGACCGAGTATCAAACCAAGGAAGATGAGTACATGGGATTCATTGATACCTAAAATGGATGTTAAAATGTTATTGTTCTGTTAATGAGGTTAAACAAAACTATTACATAGGTACACTATATCTATTTTGGGTTAAGATAATGTGATGTGGAAACATATCATCATGTTTTTTAAATAGAGGTATAGTTTTTTGATATATTTTTATCATCTGGGGTTTTGGATGGTCAAATCTAGGACTAGCTCTGCAAGAACGTTTTTTATAGAGATAGATGAATTGATCACTGTAATGGAGTTATTTTCTATTATAATTATTATTTGTATTTAACAAACGACATGTTAGATAGCCTACCATTGAAGAAAATCCCTGATGACTAGTTGTTTTACTTTTGTTTTACATAGATTCAAACAAATTTACTTATGAAATGCTGATTTTGGATTATATTAGCCTCAAGCATGGTTTATCACTACTAATGAGTAATTTTCCAAGGATTCAACTCTATATTATGTATATCCACACCACTCCTACTCATGTTTTTCTGAATTCAAATTGAACTAGGGATTTATGAGAGCAATGATTGGATATTTTTTAATATAAATTGAAATATTTTTCTAGTTTGGTTCACTTATATAATCCAAAAATATGATAACTAGAGCAAAATATTTCATTTAGAAGGGTCTTATATATAAATTTGGGTCATTTAATTCCCTAGATTATATAATGAGTTTGTTATATGATTTACAATTTACTAGTTTCTTCACCAGTATGTAGAAACATGATCTCTTCAGTATGGGAGACAAATTCATCTTTGGATGACTGAGGTTTCTAGCCCATTAGTGTGTCCAATATGACAGTTATTAGGTATTATTGTGCTAAACAAAATCTATTAACTACGAAGTCAAAAGGGGTGAATATTTCATGAAACTTCTCTCTTATAACAATTATTTTGAATATTCACAATAAATGGAGAAGCTATGACATTAATGAAAAAAATAAAAGGTATTACAAATATATATTTTTTATCTTTATATAAATGTTAGTAAAACCCATGTAGTATTATAAATCCCCCTTGATAGGGACTTCCAAAGAATTATTTTATAGTATTTTCCCCCATTGTATTGAACATTTAGTTTTGGATAATGTGTTAATGTGATATACTTCCTTTATATGTGCTACCTCGTCCTTTATTCGGGTTGTGTTGTGTCCTATCTTTCATATTTAGTTGTTTTGAACTTTGAATTTCAATGGAGAGATGACATGAAGGCCCTATCAATAGTGAATAATCTTGAGTTAAAATATATGTTACTATATTTTTCTATTAATTTTTTATTCATAACATGAGTTGTGTTGAGTTACAAATATATACTTAGAAATATGACATTTGGTATTAAAAACACACTATGGAAGTGACTAATGAGAAGAAAGAGTGTGGGATGTTCAATTCCACATACACTTCCTACATCTTGAGACTATTTTACTTTTCAAATATAAGTTCACCCAAATTGATCACAATTAATATTAAATGTATTTATTTTTGTGAAATCAAAGTGTAGTGTGGGTTATATCATACTATATCTTAAAACCTTTGGGAAATATTATACAGTAATATAAGTATCACACAAAATTTTCAATAAATATATAGATATAATAGGTTGAATGATGTAAAATCCATCCATTGAGATATTTTAGAATATAACTCACATTCAAGAATAATTATGTGTCCGAATATGTAATCTTCATGGTTAATCATGTTCATATTCTCTATATTATTCACTTCATTATTCTTTTTTCAATATATTTTTGAAAAAAATATCTATTCTTTTTTCTTCACAATCACTTTAATTAAAAATATAAAAAATATTAAAAAAAATAGAATGATAAGTGGAATAGTTGATGAAATATTAATTAAGTGACATTTTCTAAGATACATATCATGGTCAATAACTAGGATAAAACTATTGGGAATGAAAACATTATTTCAAGGGTTTTGTTAAAAAACTGAATTTTATTATACTATACAGTTAGATTAAAATGAATAAGGATATTCAAGAGAATATACTTCAACTAAATCCATTAAAGATTTATAAGAATTCAAAAAAACTATATCAAGGTAAAAAATATCAAAATTCATTTTTGGCCATGAAAAAATGACACCATACGTAACACTCCAATCAAATTAAGAAAATGGTATATATATAACATTAATTCTTTTTTAAAATCTACTATTAGAAACCATATTAAAGAATATTTAACAAATTAACCAAGAAATATATTCCTAGGTTTTCATTCCCCCATGAAATAATTTTTCAAAACATTCTTTACATAATCATGTTGAGAAAATAATAATTATATATCTTTTATATCTTATAATAGTACTATAATCACTTTTACTTCTTTTTTAATGGACATTAATTTCCTAAATAGACATGATATGATATTTTAAATTATTAATTAGAATCAAATTTTGGATTATGATAAACATTTAATCAATATATGATAAAAATTAAATCATATCACGAATAAACTATTTATAATAACCATACACATAACATTCACTTCATTTAGAAATATTAGCTAATATTAAAGAATCTTATTGATTATATTATTACTTAAGGTATCTTTAATTATATACAGGTAATTATTGACATGGAAATATTGTTTCAATTTAATTTGTTTTAAAAATATATATGTCATCTCATGTAAATATTTTAATTCAAATCATGATATGATTTTTAATTTTTAATTATTAATACTATTAATGGAAATAACTACACATAGTAAATGAAATAACTAGTCTAAAAAACTAATGTCTCAAAAAAGTTGAAAACTTCCATTATAATGAATAGCCATAAATTTTTGGAAACCATCAACAACCCGTATGTCTTATAATATAATTATTTTTTCAATGCCTTTATAATTTGTTTACATTCATTTAAAACCAATTTTTTTCCATTACATGGTTTATTTATTTCCTTTTAAGTATTTTATAATTATTTTTTTATAATATGAAAAACTAATTTCATTTAATAATATTTTTTCACTATGAAAATTCGGTGGAAAATTATTTAATTTTATATTTTTCATTTTTATAAATTAGTTTATATTTTCTTATATAATATATATATATTTGAAAGGAAATTTATTGATTACTTACCTTTGGTTAAGAAACTTTTATTATGATGAGATAGTTGACTTCAAACAAGGATTAATTTCTTACTCCGAGACATGTTCATATTATTGATCATTTATATATAATGTTTCAACAAATACTTCATTGTATATCCTCACAAGTTTTCTAACTATTTTATTTTGAATATAAACACACCATGTATTCACTACCCAATGGGGAACTATATTTTTCCACATATCCCCATCTCACACCTTGAAATCTCAATGATTTTAATAAGTTTATGTCATTCAATTTTCCTCCATGATTTGTAAAAATCTATATGACACTAATAATTCTATAACACCACTTTTTAGGTATCTCATCTCCTCATTACCCATTAATTAAATTGTGTCTCTTTTGTTAGGTTTGATGTGTTGGTATTATAAAATTATAACAATGGTGGTTCTAGTCATAATTGTTTCAGCAGTTTTTTTCCATTTCATGTAAGTAATATTCATGTTTTTACATAAAATATTGTGAAGGGTTTCATGGAAAATCAATTTTCCCAAGAGAATTAATAATAAATTAAAACCACAAATAAATATTCGAATTGGAGTGGAATAAACAAGAAGGAATAAAATAAAATAATATAACAATTCCCCACACCAATGTTAAATATTTTACTATATTAAGTATTATTTAGTTCCCTCTATATAAATGAATGAATTACTAACACTAAATGTATTCACGAACAATTTTAATTAGTAAATGTTTTGGTAGGTCCCATTATTCATAAAAAATATTATAGTACATTCTTTTTAATGGTAAATAAATATAGGATAAAAATAGATCTTTATATAAGATTGAATAAACATTAATGTCTTTATTTAAGGTAAAACACTAATTTATAGTTATCATTCATTAAATAAATATAATATTATACTCATACAGGTGATACATTTTAAAATTGATACCCTATGAATTTTCGAAATTAAAACTCTTACAAATAACACCTCATTGATTATGTGATATAAACTCTCCTTTAATGATCAATAATCTATATATACACCGTCAAATTATTTTACAAAAAGTTATGTGTGCATGTTAATAATTATTTGAGTTTTTATGAATGTTAAATGATATAATTATACTTTAAACAATAAGATTTTATTTCAAGAACAATTTTTAAGTCTCATACCATAACTTTTTTACCCTCACCCCATTTTGGTTTAAGTTTATTTTATATTTATTATAATATCCCACTTACCCCAAATCCAAAAAGACTTTAAGAAAAACAACTCAACATATTGGGAATCCAAAAAATATTGATTGGTAATGATTATTGTATAGAACCATTCAAATTTTATATATAATATTTTTAATAATATTTTTCTTTATTCTAGGCCTTACTATGTAATATTATAGGCATTTAAACCATTGAAATTAATTTTGATACCCCAAATTAGTAATTGTAATAAATGTTAATGAATTGTTGAATGTTCATTTCTACTCAACTGATAAAGGGGTTTGGATGATCTTGATAAAAAAGCACTCATATATATATAAACATGTGTACCAAAATATATATCTCTACACATCATACACATGCATTTATAATAATGGTTTCTAAAATACGGTTGACAATTAGATATAGATCATGTCACGCTATTATAGGTCATCTCATTAATTAAGAATTATTGATAATATATTGAATATATTTTATGAATAAATTTCATGTCATTTATATAAAAAAATTCACATCACAAGACACTAAATTAATTCCGGCTATAAATTTAATTAGTATAATTCAAGTAGGGGAACAAATTTTAATATAGTCATACTCGAGGAAAATTCAATCTTGGAAAATTCTAATATGAAGCATCACATGATAAATATATTCTCAACCCTAGATAATGGGGATTGGTATAAAACATAATTTCACAAGTATATAAATTTTCTTATAAAATTATATATGATATAAATTCATGGGATAGTCTAGATAATATGTCTCTATTTTTTACCTCATGATTGTACTATGTTTCATATACAAGATTTTTATCACACTAATGTCAATATTTAATCATAAAATTTAATTCATTAAGCTGGTAATCTATAAAGGATAACTTAAATTCATATTTTCTGGGGATTTTATCATTCCAATTATTTTATATTATATAAATCATTCACTATTAAGTGATATATTGATATATAAATTATTATAAAACTATGGTAAATTTAATTTACAAAAACTATTACATACAATATCTCATGTATGTACAACCCAAATAATTTACATTTCCTTCCTGGAAAAACTATATTAATTTCATTTTTAATAAAGAAATACATTATACGATATATCCCCCAACATATATTGACATTATCCCTCTAAACATTAGATGAATAATATGGTATCTGGAAAGGATTTGTTGATCTGTTGGTGGGGAAAATGATTCTTGGACAAAGATATATCTCCAATATTTTTCTAATATGTCTCAATTTATCCTATAATCATAAAATCCACTTTATTTTCATTGATGATATTTATGATTCAAATTTCTTTCTTTATAATATATATACTAGCAATGCACTCTTCCTCTATTGCCGAGTTCTTCATGATGCATTTTTTGTAACTATTTTTACTAATAGCTCCACCATTGATGTAAAATGAAAAAAAACTAATATCTGATATCATCCTTATTGGATGGTAAAATATCATTAGTTAAACTTCAATAATTATATCAAAATATCCTTTAATGATGAATAATGTATGATTAATTCTTTCGAATAACATAAGAATGTTATTCATAGTAATCTATTATGTTCCAATAAGAATTTATTGGTATATAATTATTATCATAATATGAAAATATAAATTTGTATCAATGTATCAATTGGATATCTACTCATTGAGTGTCCATTTTGTTTGTTACATTACTCACATAACCCTCTTATATTCAAAAATTAGTTTGTCTGTCTATCACCTATAGTGGTGATGAAGACTCCTTTGGTTGGATGAGAGTATATGACATTGGATCATCCCTTAATAGATCTTACTTCCTAATACGAGACTCCCTAAAATATTTAAACCATTATTATGAAATATTCCAAGTACAATTACTAGAAAAATTGGTTGAATAACAACATACATTTAAGAGATAAATCATTTGTCCATGTATCTTGTAAATCGATATTTGGGAAGCATATCAGAAGTAACATTGGAATTTTCATCCATATTGATAGGTATTGGTAACTAATTAAACAAGTAGGGAGGTTTTGGGAGTTAGGATCAGGCCAATTAAAATTATCTTTCTATATGTCCCTATGAATGGAGTCATAACCCATGTAGTTCAATGACATTTAACAAGACATGTCATACATTTTAATTTCATGTGATATTACATATAGTGGTACCATTTATTTTTTTGAATCTATGAATGATTCCATGTATTTTGAAGTCATTATGTGTTGACTAATAGGTTAAATGTTCCTATAAATGGTTTGGTGTGGTATATAGACAGAATCATTCCTCTCATGGTTATTTTGGAAGATAAGATTGGTGAAGCTATCTTTGGGGAAACCATGGGGAGGATATCAATTCATTGCATCCAAGGAGACAAAATGTTGGATTTTAACTCATGTTACTTTAGGAACACCTGATTTGTATATAAACTCATAAAATTTGAAGAAACCAAGAGGTGAATATTGACTAGTAGAGTTTAATTTAATCAAGGAGAGGATCCCAAATCAAGGTTTTTTTATGAAATAATGAGATTTATCCTGAATTAAATCACTAATAAAACCAAAATAAGTACCAAAAATTAAGGTATTGATGAATCTAAAAGGATTATCTAAGCTCAATGTGTTCATGTGGGGATTATGTTATATGTAACCAAATTATAAACCTTTCACAGAAGTGGTCTCCCAATTCCCATTCATATATTGTTGCGTACTATTTCATTGAGTGAAACATGTTCTATAAGATTCTAGAATCTCTTGAAAAATTTGGTTCATGTGAATAAATGGAACTATAAAAAATATTTCTTAAAAACATATATTAATAGTCCTCTATAATGTGGGTAACCCTAGGTAAAATATTATATTGAAAAAAACATTGGATTGGGAAAAGAATAAACTTTTAGATGTAAAAAATTTATCATATTATTATAGACCTATACAAGTGGGTAGGGTTTTACGAATTCATAATGTTTTTGAGGTTATTGGTTTTAGAGGAGTTTCATGAGTAACCCTATATATAGGATTCTCATGGGAGTCCTCTATCAATGATATTATATTAGAGGCCCTAACAATTTCTTATATAAAGAAGGAATTACCATGAAAATTTTAAATAGGTCCCATACCCTTGTCTCAGGATTAGACTTTCAGGTAACCTAATTTATATTTTTGAATTATTTTTGGGGATGGTAGAGTTCACTAATGAATAAATTCATCTCTCAAACATCACTCAATGGGAAATAGATGGTTATTTCTCAATTTATGTCTTGATTATTTATAGGTGAGTCATGTGACTTCCCTCCTTCAAATCAGTGGAATAATTGTCACAAAATAATTACATGGACAAATTAGAATTTATCATTGTATCTAAAAATGAAAAGGTTGCACGAGTTTGTTATATGGTCACAAAGAATTCTCCCCACACCACTATAAATTAAAGATAGATTAGGAGGATATTACATGACTATAAAGGATGTTTTATATTACATTGAAATGTAAATCCTAGAAATAATGATTTTGGGTTAATTCAAAGAACATTTTCTATATTATCAAAAATTAATGTCAATAGTAATGATATTACGCAACTATAAAGTATCTTTTCCCCAACTCCCACACTAAAAATTATTGGATTTCATTAAATGATGATATTCCATTATAATGAAAAATTATCCTTTCAAATAAAACTTATCCTGAATTTAAATTACCATACATTTAGATTCGTAATTCTATTTTTGATATAGGTTTATTCTAATGAAATCTTAAGAAACAAGACACATCGTCAGTTATAATGTTTAACTATAGAAGGTGTTTCTATAAAAAATTATTTTTTATAAGACTACAAAAATGTATTCTGTTATTTGAAAAATATTTTAAATAAAAAAATAGATTAAATACATATCCCACTACCAATGAAAAGGTTTATTCATTTGGGTCTTCTTTATATAGTGTCACACTTCATCTCTAATAACTTTACATTTTAATATAAAAATTTGTATTCCATAATGTGCATGACATGCATAACTAAGAATGTAAGGGAATATAATATCTTGATACTCTAATATATAATTAATATCTTAAATATATTAAATGAATGATATATCTTGTAATGAATGCAACACTGAGTTATCTTGCATTGCATGCAGAAGTGACCTTCCTCAATAGCTTGTGTTACATCTAAGACAACGTTTCTCCAAATAACAATGTAATATTAAAACATTTTTAATGGATATAATATGATATATCGTAGAAGTTATATTAGTGGTTATGAATAATATTAACAATATTATGATAAGATATTTTTTGTATAAATATAAAATAATTTCAATGATAACCATCTAATGAAAAATGAAAATAAAAACCAATTAGATATAAAAAATATTATTATTTATATTATTCCAAAATACTTATGAATTAATAAACATATTTAATTACAAAAATTGAATAATTTTAATGAAATATGGATTTTATAAATTTAATAAAATAATTTTTATATTCATATTTTTTTATATGCATAAGATAAGAAACAAACCTATTTTACACATAAAAACTTATATTTCTATAAAGGTGATTTTACCAAATTTAAATGTTGAACCCATTTTAAATATGAACATTTAAAGATTAATTTATATAATATTTAAAAATAACTTCATATTTATAATATAAATATAAGAATTACGTTATGGTGAATTTTTGATATTTTTCGAAAACATATCCTTCTTTATGTATAGTTAATAATACTACATTTTAGCTTAAAATTTCTTTTTCATGTGATTTATTTGTAAGGTTAATTTTTTTATTAGCATTAATGTTTAATTAGATAATATTTTTATCAATTAATCCATTTCAGTTTATTATAATAAAATTCACATTGAAATTGACTTCAAAAACGTAGCAAACTTTTTGATGTTCTTACTTTAAAAACACGAGTTGCCATCCTGCTTATGGGATGAATTTTAAATTAATTTCTACCACTTATGTTATTGGAATTTCGAAAAATGGATTCCAAATTTGGAATTAGGAAAATATATAATGTCTAATAACTTATTTTTTGTATTTGACATAAAATATTAGTGACTGTAATTAAAATATATTACAATTATTATGGAAAAAATAAGCATAATAAATGACTAAACCATTATTTTCAGGGCCAAAATGTTCTATCCACCTTTCCAAAACCCATTTTCTGGACATGTCTCAGCTATATACCTTACATTAATGAAGGTTTTTGGTTTTTTAGGACTTTATTTATGTAAGAACATGTTTTAACCTAACTTGTTTCCAAAAAATCTAAATGAGTCATTTTCTTTCCTAATAAAAGGACATCATCTCTCCCCAATACTCACAAAACTAAAAACACTTTGGATCAGCCATGATATGCACAAATATATTCTAAACATCCATCCCCTCAACCTTTAATCCTATATTTTTATATAAATACTTCCATGGAATCCATTTGGTGCAAACCAAAATAAATTACCCGATTAAAAGATAAAGTCTTCTCTCAAGAGCTCAAGATTCATTTCCACTCTTTATACCTTAAAATGTTTTTATTAAAATATTATACAACAAAAAAAATTATCATAAATATACTAGTATGTTCTGATTTAAGGATTTTAACCTACACTTACACACACATCCAACTAATGGGTAATGAACATATTGTCTCTATGTACATCAAGCTACTGCCTCACGTACTGATGATTGTTCAATATTTCTTAATGAAAATTCATGGTGGCCAGTATGATGGAAAATATTTTTATATATTATATATATTATATTTATAATTTATTTATGATTATGTAATTTTTATTTATATCAAACCTTTATTCTCTCCATCTTGTGTAAATATGATAACTTCGTTTGAAGAAGTGTGGACTACCGCCCCCTCAAAGTGATATGAATCATTCATACAATACATGTAACATATAAAGGATGATTTTAATATTAATATATAACATATATGATATAGATATTATTATGGAATTATAATATACATATTCATAATTTTTTTTAATTATTTTAATACAAAATAAAATGAAACTAGTGTCCCCGCCTATAAATGTCTATTATCTCTATGAACGTTTCACTTCATTTCTAATATAAAAATATAAGAGAATACTATAAATACATATATACATATTATATATAATAATTAATCCATTTTTTACATTCTGGAGATGATGAAACCATGATATAATCATGGATAACCACAAATAACATGTTAAAACATATACGAGCAATCTAGGAAATTAACACACAAAATAGTGAAATTAATGAATGAGTGTTCACAAAAATGTAATAAAATAATATATAAAATTAATATGTGATATTATAAGAAATAGTATTATTTTGGAATAAGTGATTAAAATATTTTAAATCACTATACATCACTTTAGAGACCACACAGCAAAAGTAATTTTAAGGTAAGGGAATTTCATCTCAATTTACATTTCATTGAGACTTAATTGTTATTATGTAACAATTCAATTTTAATTGGTGTATATAATACCTTTTTATTATTAAATCGTGAATACCATTATTATCATGATATTATATGTTTCATTTAATTTCATACCAATGTGAAGATTATTATTCAAATTCTTCAATGTTGTACATTGTGGAATGTTCAATATATTGCCATTTTATTGTTACATAATGAATACCATTATTCTCATGATATTATAAATTTATTTTAATTCAATATCTTTTTAGAGATTATGAATCAAATTTTTTAAAATGGTATAGAAAACATTGGAATTTTTAATTATTGTTCTCCACCACACTGTTCTTAAGGATCTCTTTGTAGTCTCACTACATTTGGTTATTTTTAACCTTCTCTTGAAACAATCACTTTATTTTAATCTTTTTTTTATAAATTTACTTGAATATACATTTTATCCTAAAATGTATATTATTATTTCCAAAAAAACATTTCCATTTTACATACGGTATTGACTTAGAAAGTTATTCGATTATTATAGAAAATATTGATAATTCCATGTTATCTGTTAAATGAGGATATATGATAATGAATATTATTTATTTTGTTTATTAAATATGAGTATTTTTTGGATAGACAATCACGTGTGGATACCATACTTTATATATCAACTTGATGCATCAACAGGTTATCATAAAATAAATAATTTGGCCAAATTAAATGAGTTTCTACCCGTAGTTCTCAACCGTATTGTGAATTGTCTTGATGGTAATAGGTTTTCATGTTCCATAGATATAACATCCATTAAGAAATAATTTCCCTAATTTGTTTCTAGTTATTATTCATCCAAAAGATTTTACATCGACATATCAGTGGAAACATTTAATTTTTCGTGAAATTATTAAATGTCATTAGTTTAAATTTATTTCCTAGCCATATTGATTTTGCCTTATCTTGTTATTTGAATGGAATGTGGTATCAGTTTTTTTACCTTTCTATTATATTTTATTCTTATTTATTAATAATTTATTCCAATTTACTTAACCTTACTGAGCATTTCAGATCTCCGTTAATATGTTTCTTTCATAGTTTTATGTAGAAGGGAAATTAGAATAAGCTTTCAAGGGTGCAGTTTATTTCAGTTAATTATGTGTATTGTTTTATTTAGTTATTCCAATGTATTATGTGTATCACATATATAATATATCTTTCCAAGAGTACTAAATTGATTATTACTTCATGATTTTATTCCTTGTAACCATGAAAATTTAATAAAATAATGCACCAACTATGGGCTTCGGGGTATAGGGTTTTACAGTTGGTATCAGACGAAGTGTATCAACATCCTTGGAAAGAAGATTTAGAAAAATTATATTATATAGTGAAACCCTAATATACCTATTGAGGATAAGGGAACATGAAAATCCTATAATTTTGGTTGGGTAGATTTTTTGTGGGTATTACTCGCAATACATCCTTGTCGGGATATTACAAGTTAACATGGTTTTAGAATAGATGTACCAATGAATAAAAACTCTAAAAAGGTGTTCCGGGATGGACATGGGGTAACTTGGTGCATGAAAAACGGCCTTACTACACACCTATTTTGATTCTCACAGGGGATATTCTTAAGACAATTCACATTTTTTTACAAACCATTATGAATAAGTTTAATGTAAATATATCCCCAAATATACCATGTTTACTATTATGAGATTATTTATGCATAATATTTTCAATTTATGTTAACTGTTTCACTAGTTTGGGGATGATAAATTATTTTATAATATAATATACTTTATTCCATTTTTCATATATCTTACCTAGTAGAAGGATTGTTAACCACACTGATGCACGATATCCAAAGAGTAAGAAAGACCAATCATCCTTGGTATTAGGCTAATATTTTAGAGGGAAATAGTATCCCATACAATCTCATCAAATGAAAATAAGATGCGTAAATAATTTCCCAAGTCCTATTTCTTCAAAGAAAACTAAGGCAAGAAGCGGTCATCTGAGAACCATGAAAAAGGGTATGAGTCAAATAGATTAATGGAATAGAGGATTTTTCGACTTGTCATAATTGTGGAAAGAAACAATCTGGTATATTTTTAAAGAAAATGTGAGTTTTTTTACTTGTGTTAAGAAAAAGGGCATTAATTTCATGATTGAAAGGGAAATAAAAAGGATTCCAATTTAAAGTTCTTCAACTGTAAGGATATAGGACAATATGTAAATCAATTTCTCAAGAATACAAGGGATATATCGCAAATGATACTATTGGATAATGGTCATGTTATTCAACTTCCACAGATGAAGAGGAATTATTAATATTCCTAATCAATGATTATTCCATTTTAGTACTTTTATTATCGATTAACTATTTTTAAAAATTATAAAATATATATGGATTGTACTGCAATACTTTTTTTATAAGGATTTTTGATATTATGTTGAATGGTACTACAAAAATTGATTCATTATAAATATAAATTCTTTAGAAAACACATGATTAAGGGAAATACAACCCTTAATATATCTCATGATGTTGATATAATGATGAATAAATAATTTATTTGGAAAAGTTATAAATACCTTATAATTGATTGATGGATTTTCTAAATGTTGCATATTGTATCATTTATAGAGTTTACAACACATCTGGATTAAAAGAATATATCCATCAACCAATGTCTTACTTAATGAATAATGATTATTTCCGATCTCTAATGAGGTTTTATGGAGATTCGAGTTATTACCATATTTCAAGAAGATAAATTATGATGTTATTAAAAAATTTGGAATGTGAAAAATTAGAGCTTCTTAATATTTATTAAAGACTAATGATAAGTACATTTCTGAAAATCAGAAACTCTCCTTCATAAGTTATTGGATCATAATTGGTTTGAAATGTTAACTATTTATGAAATGATTTATGATTATCAGTGCATATATTTTTATATGTTAATATAATAATTCTCTATATGATGAATCATGCGATAAAAATATTAAGTAAAAAATAGTTCAAAATGTAATAAAAATTATTATTTTTATATAAATGTACATTTACATGTATTCTTAAAGAGTGAAATAATTCTTTAACTATAGAAAAAATGGTTTTGAAATAAAACTATTGTCCAATTATCATAATTTTTATGATATTAATGACCTTTATTCAAACATATGGTTTATGGTTTTCTGGTTAACAACATTAATCTAATCATTTTCTATTTAACTCTACATCAGAACATGTTTTTTGGAATTTTACAATGTATCCATGATTTTATTTCCCACCTTTGTTCTCCTACTAAGGAACCTAGTTACATTAAAATCGTACTTTAAATTCTCTCTTACTAGTAATATAAGATATTAACATTTTTTAAAATGTTGTTATTTCAAAAATAGTTTATTTTTAATCCCTATATTTTTGAGTTTAGGATGAAATTGTGAGGATGAAATTTAATTAATTTTGGGTGAATTTAACACTCCAAAATTCTAATGTGCAATGTTGAATTCGATAGTGCACATTCCATACATCACCAAGTGCATAAGGGGATATAATACACCAATCCTCTACTATATAATTAATATTTTATATATTTTTAATACAATATATATCTTGTAAAAAACACAAAACCATGTTATAATTTGTTGCACACAAGAGCGACCTTTCTCGACAGCTTGCGTTGCACGCAAGATAGAGTTTCACGACATAAAAATATATTATAAAAATTGTATTATTTAATATAGTATGCTATATAATAGAAATTATGTAATCATTTATGATTATTATTAATTTAATTGTGAATATTTAGGGTTTATATAAATATAAAATGAATTCATTGGTTACTATGTAACGTGAAATGAAAATAAGAACCAATTGGATATAAAAATAAACATTATTATTTATATGTCTCCAAATGAGTTTTGTCCTAAATAACAGAGTTAAATAAAATTATATAATGATTTTAATGAAATATATATGTTATATATTCAATAAAATATTTTTTATATTCATCCATTATGTATGATATGCATAAGATAAGAATAGACCCATTTTTTCACATAACAACCTATATTTTTGTAATGGAAATTCTAACGCCCTTTAATGAGGAACCCATTTTAAATCTGAATTTTGACACTTTAATTGAATTTATATGTAAAATTAAACTTCATATTTGAAATAAAAACATCATTAACAGGATATGGTGGATTTTTGATATTTTTCAGAAACATATATGTTTTTATGAATATTTAAAAATGAATCATTTTTTTCAAATATCCTTTTTGATATGATTTATTTATAAGGATAAATTATTTTTTATATTGGGTTTAATTTATAATTATATAATAGTTTTGTCAATTAATATAATTTATGTTATATATTCAATTTCATGTTGAAATTAACTGTTAAAATATAGAAAACTTTTGGACATTTTTTCTTTAAAAACACATGTTATCGTATTTCTTACATGATGAATTATAAATTAATTTCTTGTATTAATGTTATAAAAATATAATAAAATGGATTTCCTATTTGGAATCATAATAATTTATATTTTCTAATGAAGTTTAATTAGTTTTTAGCAAAAATATTAGTGAATATAATTTAAAATAATTAATATTATTAATTAAAAATAAAGATTAATGAAGGACTAAACCATTAAATTAATGGAAAAACAACCAATAAACATGTAAAAAATCCATTGGGTTTCCGTATATCTTCCATAAACATTCCATTTTTTATTTTGGTTTTACTAGTATGACTTTTTTTAGGTAAGAACATGCGTACAATGAACTAGTTTCCAAAAATTCAAAGTGAGTCCTTTTCCTTATAGATAAAAGGACATCACCTCTCTATGTTACTCACATTTCTCAAAACACATAAGTTCTGTAAATATATTTAAAAATTTATTACCAAACTCCCTAACCTAAACATTGAATACTCCATTTGGACAGGAAGCTTTTCAAGTAAGACTTTTGGTACAAACCAAAAGAAGTTACTCGATTAATAGGTAATGTCTTCTCGTAAGATATCTAGTTTCAATTCCACTATCCACCACCAAAAATATATTAATTATATAATTATATATCAAAAAATGTATCCTTAATTTGTTACGATTTTTTTATGTAAACTTTTTTAACTACACTTACATAAACTTCCATCAAATTGGTAACTAACATACTATTTTTGTGTACGGAGAACTGTTGTCCCACGAAATAGTGACAATTCAATTATACATTACCACATTTCATGGAGTAAATTATGATGAAAAATATATTTATATATGTTATATATTATATTTATAATGTATTTATTCTTTTATAAATTTTATTTTGAGCATACATTTATGCTTTCCATCTTGTTTAAATATGATAATTTCATTTGAGGTAGTGTGGACTACAACCCCCATGAACTGATATAACTCATTCATACCAAAAATGGAACATATAACGGTTATATTTAACAAATATATGTAACATGTATGACATATATATTATTTTTCAATTATAATATATATATGTATCCTTTAGTTTTCATTATTTTAATACAATAGTGAAATGAAGGTAGCATTCAGGCGTATTTACGACCTACTGTCTCCATAAAGGGTGAACTTCATTTATAATCTCCAAATATAATTCTAAACTATAAAAATATATGAATTTACTTTATATGATAAATAATCCATGTTTTGCATTATCAATATGATGAAACCATTATCTAATTAATGATAACAAAAAATAAAAAAGTTAAAACATACTCAGAAAAACAATCCATTTAAAACCCAAAATAGTGAAATTAATGAAAGTGTGTTCAGTAACGGGTAATAAAATATTATAAGGAAATAATATATGTTGTTATAAGGTTGATTATGGTTCTATTATAAATTATTAATAGATTTTAAACAACTTTCTTGGAGTATATAGAACACATAACAAAATTAAGGTTAATGTAAGGGAATTTCGACTCAATTTACATTTCATTGAGACTTATTTGTTATTCTGGGCCAATTCCATTTTATTTTTTGTATATAATACCTTATTCTTGTTATATCATGAATACAATTATTATCATGATGTTTTTTTTTAATTTCATACCTTTATGGATATTATGATTAAAATGTTTCAATGTGTTATGGGACACTTTGGAAGGTTTAAACATTATTCTACTCAACATTGTTCTTAAGGATTATCATTATAACTTCAATTGATTTGTTGATTTTTAAGCTTATCTTGAAACTATAAAATTATTTTAATCATTTTTAATTATAAATTTAACTTAATATCCATATTTTCAAATAATGGAAATTAGTATTTCTTACATTTTATACCATTTACATATGATATCTACTTTGACAATTTATTGATTATTTGGGGAAATATTAATAATTACATAGTCTTGATTAAATGAAGATATTTGAAAAGGAATATTATTTATTTTGATAATATTATATTAGGAATGTTTTTGAATGGAAATTATGGGTGAATCCCAGTCTTTATAAAGCTTCTAGATGCATCGACATGTTATAATGAGAAAAATAAGTTTTCCAAATTAAAAGGATCTCTATCCATAGTTGAAAACTGTTTTTTGAATGGAATTAAATTTAATGGATTTTTATTTACCTTATAAATTCCATCAATTAAGAAGGAATTTCCCAGATCTATTTCTAGTTATTAATCATCCATGTGATTTTGTGTTGAAATATTTATATATATGTTTAATTTTCAGTTCATTGATTAAATTGCATGTGTTTCAGTTTTTTACCATGAGTATTGAATTTACATATCTAGTTATTTGAATGGTATGTGGTATAAGTTACATATCTTAATATTTTAGTTTATTCTAAGGGATTTATTATTTTTATTATTTACATAACCTTATCAATCATTTGAGATCACCATTACCATGTTTCCTTCTACATATTATAAAGAAAAAACATTGAATAAACTTTCATGCATGTAGTTTATATTTTTTTACTGTGTAGTATGTTTTATTTTATTTTTACAGTGTATTATTGTGATTATATATGTAATCTAGCTTTCCAAGATTGATAAACTGATCAGTCCTTTTGGATTTTATTCCTTGTAATCATGCCAATGTAATAAAATAATTCACCGAATCTAGGCTTATGGGTCGGGGAGTTATATATTCATCATCAATTGAAATCATATTATTTGAGTGAGATTCAAAAAATTTAAATCATATTAATGTTCATGAATTTTTTGAAAAGGAAAAAAAATTCTCCTCACCTTTTATAATTGGATTCATTTAGAACAGAAAGTATATAATTATACGATAATATAGTGCACTTTTCTATATTTCATGGACATTACTAAGGATAATTGACCAGGATTATAAAAATATATTTTCCATTAGGAGGATCTCAAAAAAAATATTTTAATAATTAAAAGGTTAATGTAATCTCTAGGTGATTATATTTCCTAGCGGAAAAATTGAATTGACACGTTTCATGTCACAATGGAATATTCTACTCATGATAGTCTATTTTTGAAATGGAATACTTGACTCGTGGAATCCGGTAGCTAAGTACAGATTTAATGGAAGAAAACCTGAAGTGAAATATTAGTCCAAAATACTAGGATAGCTTGGGGAATATAATAAAAATAGATTTTGTGGACAGGTATGGGATATGTTATAAATACATCACTTTATATCCTATTATAATAGGAATCCTAACAAACATGTTCACAGAAATTAGAATTTTAATTTTTATATTGGATAAGAGCTAGAAAAATCAATATTTTCAAACCAGTGAGAAGATATTCATGTTTATGTGTATATATTCCTAATGTATGGATAATTTATAAACCACAACATCAATGTGAATACCATACACTAAGAGATTTTAGATGAACGTTAAATTTATTATTGGGTCTATGAAAAGTGATCTAGACATCACTACATATCTCATGAGTAGAAGAATAAATAAATATATAGATCAATCCATTGGTATCTATATAGATCCAAATCAATCATAAGAGAAAATCAAATGGTACTCTTATAGGGTCAAGTTGTTGAGGAATACATAATGTAATGTAATAAACCTATAATCTAGGATACCTTATGTAGATCTACATTCTACATAAAATAATTTTATCTCATATAATTGACCACCCTATCATTTTGTTTTCCACTGAGATAGACTATTATGTTTTTGAGTTAGGGTCCTTTTGCAGGGATCAAGTACCCAATGGGAATTTTTTTAGAGTAGAATACAAAATCTTCTATTGGAGTTTTACAATATGTGTATCTCACCTAATGGAATTTTGGGCTCAATGATGATTATCCTCACTTAAGGGCATGTTTTTTCCTAAAAAATACAAAAAAGAATATGAAATTTCATTTAATTTGGATATTATGATCTTTCTTTGAAAATATGTAATATGAATGATTGTTTGACATCACTGGTATCTGAATCCACCTGAACAATTGAGTTGTGGAATGTATAAAACATAACATAATAGTGTATAAATCCATTAAAAATAAATATAGTTGGGAATAAATTAACTATATGTAATCGAGATACTACCACCAACATATTATGAAACAATAAAATTGGTTTGAATATCTTTTCATTATGATGAAAATAGGACTTGGTGTTGTAGTTTATATTTTTTACCCAAATTTAATTACCATACAAAGGATTCATTTTTGGAATCAGACACATTCATTACAAATATTAATTAAATTGGAGACTAAGAGGATACACTCAATGTTTATGGTTATCATGATGTGAATATTATCTTAAGTCTTTTTAGTTATGATGACTCAAGCATCAAATTCATGAAGTGGATTTATAGGAAAATTGATGTACACCGATGGTTTAAGCACCCTAAGCATCATGTCACCATTAATTAAACACATAATTGATGTGATGGGAAATTGCTTGTAATATTTTGAGTATATGATCATCTAAATGATTAGTTTTCTTATGTGTGATGAGGTGGACTATTCATGAATAAAAATGTACACATGGTATGATTTAGTCACATATAAAGGTGGTAAAAAATATATGTGCTAATTCTTTTCTAGACTAGTGGATCAAGTTGTAATTGATTGAATTTTTATAGGGCCATGTTTTAGTCAAAAAGATAATTGTTTATTTTCTATTTTTCAATCTAAAATTTTCATAAGATAAGAATGTGTGATGCTCAGTGACAAAATACTTGACTTTTTATCAACATTACGTTTATGTGGTTTCATTTTGATAAGTAATTAGAACTTTTCATTATAATATTTCATGCCCCAAATTATTTCATAATATATTAATTAGAATAGATTAGAATGTATAAAATTTATTTTTTATCATGCTTCAATTTACAGGTTTTCATCACGAAAAGTATTTGTCTCTCTTTGAAATTTGAAATTCATTTACCTTTTCCTATGTTATTAAACGTAATGGATTTGTGAGTAGAGGCATAAATTTTTCTCATTCTCCCTTTATGTTTTTTTAGTCTATTAAGCATCTACATCTCTTTCATTTTTAATTTTAGGTCCTACAATTTGGACTATATAAGAATGGACTATAATTTTATAAAAAAATAATCCAACATTTCCTAGAATTTAATATCATACAAATTTGATCAATAGAGAGGAGGAATAGATGAAAAAATTTAATAATTTACCAAACATGAATTACAAACATGCCACTTGACTTGCTCGAATAATTTTTTTCCATTTTCTAGAAGCCGGTTTATGAGGTCCTGGTACCTCAACAAAACAACTTCAAACAAGCCTGACACCATAAACCAAAAGGACATACAAATCATAATAACCATATTCATCTCTGAATCCCAAGTAGGAGTCTTCTTCTCTAGTAGATGATTCCCAATCTGGATGCCTCCAAAAACTTCCACTTTGAACCCGACTCCTAAGTTGGTCAAGAACAGATTGGTCTAGATACGCCTTCATGACCACGCTCCCCTTTTTAAAGGCCACAGCCACCTCGTTGTATCACTTTGTTGAAGATCGAGTCTGCATCGGTCTTGGAAGAAACGAATAGTCCTTCCTTGGTCTTAATCTTGGGGTAGCAGACAAAGGCCCTTTATCTGCAGATAAAGTATTATTCCCACTTTTAACAATATCACT
Organism: Viscum album; assembly: GCA_963277665.1. Lineage (NCBI taxonomy): Eukaryota > Viridiplantae > Streptophyta > Magnoliopsida > Santalales > Viscaceae > Viscum > Viscum album. Next base: position 742,053,169 of record OY728155.1, on the reverse strand, counting down.
GAATGAAAGGCCGACTAGACCACTCACATTCTCTTTCCCATCCCCAGAATTCTCCCTTCCAAATCCGGTTCGCTCCCTCAAAGCAGCATCACCAAACTCCAAGTTTCACTCCTGTCATTTGGATGGAGTTTTACACTCCATCAGTGGAAGGCGCCTATCCTCAGCAGCAGAACATTCAACAATGAATTCAACATTATTCCCTAGCCTCTGGTCCAGACACTCCACCATAACTACTCCTTGACCCATTGTGATTGTTATCCACCAACTTGGTACCTACTTCATGTCCGAACAATCCATCCTGTTGATCCTCCTCGGGCTCACCAACAACTGAAACTGGCTCACGCACCTGAGATTCAATCTATTTTTCTTCCAAGTTCTCCACACCATCCTCTCCTCATACCACAACACCCTCCTCCAAACCCGCAGCCGATAGGTCATCAGAGAGTCTTTCGAACCTGTTGCTCAAAGTAATAAATGGCTTCGCCAGAGGATCCAGGTTTTTAACAACCTTAGCACTGGATGTGGTGATTTCCTCCACAAGAATGACTTATCTTCCATGACCACTCTGTGCTGAACTCAATCCATCCATGGTAGGGACTCCCAAGTCCTGCCTTAATGTTTTGAAAACCTCGGACACTAGTGGATTAACTTTATTCGACTTAACACCGGTTGCCTCAGTGATCTGGTTTTCCTCAAAAGACACCTTATGGGACCTCGATAGATTGGTATCCCCAGCAGCACCAGAACAACGAGGATCCTTTTCTTTGCCATCCAGTTCCATAGAACTCGAGACCTGACCCGCCTTGATTCCACCTATTACACCATCCTCGGTGCTCACAGAAACAGAATTCCCATTACCACGAGCCTGCGACATCCGTGAATGCCATTCACATTAGCAATCCTCAACCGAATGCCCAAATCTCTTGAAAAAATGCAAAACCTAGTCCAACTCTCATAAACAACACTCTTTTTGCATCTGTATTCCTCACCAATTGAGATCCAAATGAATTCAAATGGAGTGCGAGAAGCATCCATTTCGATGCATAATCGCGGGTTCACCGGATGGAAGACCTTCTCGATGCGACAATCAGAGCATACATATCTACCAATCAGATTTCCCAACATACGGATAATCAAAGGATTTTGAAATGGAAAAGGCAAAGAAGGAAAACATACCCACACCACCATGGATGACGAATCACGGTTCATATGGAGATCAAATGGCCATCGCAAAAGCAGAAAACGAGAACCTTGGAAGCTGCGAGGAGCCCTCGACCAAGCTCAGATGAGGTCTTCCTTTAAATCAAACCTAATCATGATTTTCTTGCTCTCCAATAAACCAACCACTGCTCTATCATGAAGATCCCATGCTCTGAAGATAAATCGGTCAAAATCATCAACTGACAGCCTCCTATGCTTGAACCGAGCCACGAGTGTGAGGTTCAACAAAGCTGAGGCTTCCAAAAACTCAGTAGAGGAAATTTGAAGGTTCGACAAACCATCGATCAAATCCATAACTTTAGGGTTTAAAGTGGAATTCAGAAACAGGGGAAGAAATTCTGGGTTAGAGAAGGGTCAGAATGGCTAATATTTACCGTGAAACGAAGATTCCCCCTCCCCCACCAAGGGGGGAGGAGCTGGCACAGCGGCCACCATCATCACCGTGAGGAAAAGTTCATCATGGAGGAAACCCTCAACTTGCCTCCCCACTTGACTTGAATTCTGTAAAAATTGAATAGATAATATAATGTAAAGGATGCACACCATACCAATTCTAGTAACCACAAAGATGAGAAGACCCTATTTCATTTTAGGGTCATGTCCCTAGGACATTTGGAGGCCACTGATTAAATCAATATCTCTTTCACTAATAGTGTGGTGTCATTTTCGTGGTTAAATTTAAAGTTGACAAATAATAAAAAGGAGATAATTCACTTGGGGTGGGATTGACTGTGAGGAATATTATGGATGGTCCTACAATAGGAAATTTAAATGTCACTCCATATTCTTTGGTAACAGAAAATAAGACATACATTTTCCATGAAATGTGGCCTTTGGACAAATATATTTCTAATATAGGAGATAAAGGGATAAATATAGAGGTTCTCTAGTGAGAGAAGGAAGGCTGAAACCTGATTTGAATTGTTTAAAGTCGCATCATTAGAATAGATTTTGGTGTTGAAGTGGAAAATTGAATTGGGACTATTATAACAGATCTATGTGTTACCAAATATCTCATAATAGTGTAAATAAAGGCATAAATGGGTCTAGGAATGTTTTTCTTAATATTATTGATGAATTTTGACATTTTGGATGATGGATGGAAAATGGAAAATATTTATTTAAGGTTTTCTCTTTTAGAGAAGTGTATCTTGAATCAAGTAATTTTGGATCATGGAGATTTTTAAGTCAAAGATAAAATGTAGATTGGGTGGATGGGGGATCTATAATATTATTTTAAATACTTTCTAGTCATATTAGATTGTGTTGGAAAATATATTTTGGTATTGTGAATAAACACCAACTTTATGGGGTGTAAAATTAAAAGTCCTAATAAATGATGTGATGAATCATGTTAAAGTGAGGGAATATTGATCATCGATTAAATATTATAACATGATTTCAATATGGAGTTTAACTCTCCCAAATAAAATTACACAGGCGTGTAAATAATGATACCTAACACAAAGTTAGGTAACATAGTTTAAGATAATTTGTGAGTGAACAATTCAAGTAGTTTTGTAATATGTCATGTTTTTTATGGGATGAAAGTTTCTATATAAATATGTAAATTCATTTTGGTGGATAGGAAAAATAAAAAAATGAGCTTAGTATTATAATTATATGATTTAGAAGAACAAAAACGGTTGTTTTAAGACATGAAATGAGGACTTGAAGATAGATTATTGGTTTTTAAAGCATATCGAGTGTCCTAGAACTGAAATGGATTTTTTGGAAATGACAAACTAGGAACATAGATAGTAAAAAATAATAGAAAAATAGTTTATCCTATTTTAGATGTGAAAATGGTTCAGCTAACTGTGTGAGGGTCTCTAGAAAACCAAACAAAATAATACAGAGGTGCTGAAAGACCCTCATGATTATCACATGTTTTTAACCTCACACAAAAACCATGCATGGTAGGATTACATAGGGGTTTTAACTCAGCATGTTGTAGGACGACTTGTAAATCGTGTCAGAAAACCTTGAACCTTGGTAGTTCTTCAGACAGTGGAACAATAAGGTTTTGACTTGATTTTTCTACCCATTTTTCTTAACCGAAAACCTATTAAAATGGAAAATATGACCATTTTACCCTTCAATAATAAATTTTGTTTATACCATTTCCACCTCATTCACCCGAAATATCTATTACATGTTCCTATATCTTTATTCCTTCCTCCAAGTGTGGATATATTCCATTTTTTCTAATTAAATTATTTTTTGGATGCATTAGAATCCTTGAGTTAATTCTATGACTCGTGTAACCTATCTTCACTATTTTTAATATTGTTTTTAATGTAATATTTGTACGTTTTCATATAATTTATTTTCAGGGAAATTTTATTTTTCTTATATTTATCTCATTTCATATCAAATAAAAGTATTTTAATGGATGAATAACAATTTATAAGAATAATATAGGTTTGGTAGTTTATTTTTCCTTAAACCATCATCATTTATAAATTCTTATGTTGTGCTTATTTCCATTCCTTCAATGCATTGATCTTTAAGTGAGATATACCATAAAATAATTTCCAATATCATAGAAATGATGTTCTAAAGATTCCCTTGTCATGGATTGAGGTTTTTTTTATCTAAACATGGACCACAAATTTGAATGTTTTCTATTATATTTCCCTCTTTCCCATTCTATGTAATCAACCTAATCACTAACTGGGTGTATTTGGTTTGACTCCCCAAAAAAGGTTTTTTAATGAATTACATGTGTCATATTATGGCATGGATACATTGTTGCCTTATGTTAAGTAAAAATATTATTCATGTTTGTGTAATAAATCACCCTTGGATGTGATAGTCTGGCCCCTCCTATGTTGGAGTATTAATTTAAAATAAATGAAATATTATATGTTTGAATACCATCCCTTGATTCATTCATCCTTATAATGAGATTTTAGGTAAAACAATATAATTTTGCTCCCATTAGGGTGAATAGGATTTTCTCATGATGGAAATGATTTAAATGATTTAAATAAATTATAATTTTTAATAGACACTTGAGTAGACACTTTTCTTTCAAATTTAACTGAGTAGATTAATGAATTGAATTGTAAATTTTCATGAATGTTTCCCATGTACTATGTTAAATTATTAAATAAAATGTACTAGTTAATTATATTATTACTTGAAAGATACATGGGGTTCATTTCTGAATTCCTTGGAAGGGAAAATATGGAAAGTTGAATTTTACGAATTTGGATGGTTGAACAGTGTTGGAATTGGTGCTCCCCTCTATTAGGCATGGAGTTCCGCCTTATTGAACTTGGTATTCCTTATAATTATCAATCGTAATTTCTGGACATGATGTTTTATATGGGTTATTTAAATTAATATAAATGGAATTCCTTTCCATTAAATATTGTTATTTATGGACATGATGTTCCTTGTGATTTATTCAAATTAATGGAATTTTCATTTAATTCCATTATTTATTATAAATTACGATACATGGTTTTACTCATCATTACTTATAATAATTAATGCACATGATGTTGTTTATTGTTTGTAAAAATCATGGAAATATATTCCCCTATTTATTGTCCATGATATTCCTTATTATTTCATAGAAATTATTGGACATGAAATTCCATGTCCCCTTGAGTTATATGCTCAATGTGAGGCCCTTATTTAGGTATGAAACCCCATATATTTTCTATTATACTTGGATTCCTTGGTCATATATACTGATTACTCTTCTAAACATATACACACACACACACACACACGCAAACACTTATGTGTGTGTGTGTGTGTGTCTGTGTGTGTGTGTGTGTTGGAACATGTTTAGACTCTCCAACTAAAGCTGAAGTATACATATTCAACCAAGTATATCCTAAGGATCCACAGCTCGATATAGGTTCTATTTACTTTAAAATGTCACCTTACCTATACTTTCACTCTACTAAATTTAATATTCACATAATAGATTATGGTTAGAAGCAATTGGTACTGGACTTCTATGTTTTACTCACAACCTATTCGGGCTGCTGTTTGTTATCCAGATTGATCTCTTGGTTTTAGGTTAGGAACCAATATTTTCCATCTTTACAATTACACTTTATAGACTAGGTCATGGAATGTATCTTTATGTGAGATTGTCTTAAGGATTCATATAAGATTTTGGAAATTTTTTATTTATTTCTATAATAATTTAGACATTTTTAAAGTAGCACCCTTTGTATGTTTACATATTGTATTATGACCTAGTATATTTATACATGGTCAGTTTTATTATCAATTAATGGGATTTATATTATTATTAATATCATTATAGTCTTTATTTCTAATTTATAGTTACTAGTATACACACTATACCACCAAATAACCTCCCTGCTAGTTGGTCGTCTCTTGTGTACATGGAGGTGTACTTGAGGCAATGTATCCCACTAGTTTGATCTCTGTTAATAGAGTGAACCGGGTTGGGATGTGATATAGTTCTATAAATATAATTTTACTTTTCTTAGTATTTTTTTATGATATAAATGATAATGGGAATGTGTCCTCACTTAGTAAATAGCTTGGGACTAGGTATGGTTAACTCATGAATGGGGGAAAGATTAATCTTCCAATTATGGGACTGTTGTACTTATTATTTTTTGTAACAACTAAATATTATTTCTCCCTGAGTGATTCAAGTATTCTTGCTGATTATTAATTTATGGATTTATGATATTTACTTCTTTTCCTAGCATGATATTTTATGAGGTGTGTTCATGCATCATTTGAGGAACATAAGATTCACATGTTATTAGAATGATTGTCTATATAATATGTTTGTGTGATTATGTGCCACACATATTTTACATCATTCTTGAGATATTATTTTTCATGTTTACTTATATACCATGATTTTGGAATTTCATAAATGGTATATTTTTATTTTATTTTTTATGTGATATTTTCCTTTTTATAGTAATGATGTAGTGTTAAAAATGTGTCTTCGTCAGCCTAAAAGTAGTTTTCCTATATAGATTCAGGGTGGTGTTCCATTTAATTATCTTGATATTAGTTTTGTAAATGATAATTTTTTTCCATGTTTCATGAATTCACTAAATTTAATCTTCAAATTTCTTGAAAATTGGATCATTTTATTCATATTTTATATAGATTACAATTAATTAGTGTGTCCACTACAACATATAAAGGATTGTACATTAATGACTTGGGAATAGAAAACAATATGAATGAATCCTTTTATACTCACTAGAACCATGTAGGTGAGTCTTAGAATTATATTATTATTAGATAAACCCACTATTAGTGTGATGAAATTATGATAAAACATATATTATTGGGTTTTATTTAAATGGTATTCATATTGTAATTTATGGAGAACTGAATTTGTAAAATGGGAATGACTGCCTATATTAATGATCCTAGGATAGATTTACTGGACCCTCATAGGTCACCTTTATATATATATATATTCCTTTTTAGTTAACCCCGTCGGGGAGGGGGTGGGGATGGATTATTTTAAATGTGATGGCAAATTGAAGTGTCCTTGTTGACTCATGTGGTTTTTTATATGTGTATGGAGCTATCTTATTTAACTGGTCACCCATAAATGATAAATATCCTTTTGTTTAATTTGACCCTTATTTTTATGGGGATATAGTTATATATAATTTCAATTACAACCTAATGTATATTTACTCTATATCTTGGAATTAAAATTTTCTATAAAGAGTGTATTTTATGATAAATTATGGAAAACAAAATATGGTTTAATAGGAAATCATGTATCAATTTTCATAAAATTCATTGTGGACTTTGTATTATATTGTAATAATTGTATTCTAAAACACAATTTCATTTATAACTAGTACTTGAAATTGCATATGTATGATCCCTATTAATGTATAAAATAGATGTGATGTATTGAAATTGATTAAAACAACTCGTGGTATTGGTAACAAATGATCGTCGTGTAGTGTTTAGTTTTAATGTTTCCTTAAGCTACCTTGAATTGGAATGTGGGAGTTTCCCATAGGTTTTTTTTCTGTTTTCATGTGGTATAGATAAAAGGACAATGCCTTGTTCATTTGAGGGATAGTCTTGTGTGGTGGTTTAATTGTAAATTCAATACTTCTAGTCTGTTGACATTGGTTTCTAAGTATACTCAGTGTTATCTATTTGAGTAGTTGAATTGGGTAGGATTCATGAAAAATGAAATGACACCCTAGATATGTGGGTGGGTTTATAGTATGGTTTACTATAAGATGGGTATTATAATTTGTAGATACCCAGATAATGTCATCTCATTATTACTTTTTTACATTGATATTGGGACACTTCATGGATCAAATCCATACAAGGTTTCTTAGAGAGGATCTGGGTTGGGCAGCCCGATTCTTTGAAGCTGATGTTGTTACTCCTTTGTTGACTGGTTTTGACCAATGGAGGTTGGGGATATTTTTACCCACCTTCAGTTTTACCTCCTTATAAAGATTTTGTAGGGATGTTGGTTCCCTATAATAGAAGCCATTGGGTGATATTTGGTTGTCACTATTGAGAACTTTGGGCTATGTGGATGGACCTAATAGCCCTGTTTTGAGACGTTGTTGGAAGATCATAGTGGGAGATCTCAAATGCCTTAGATTTGAATCACAATATAATAATTTAGTTTTTTAAATGTTAAATGGAAACCATTCGATGGGTTTGACCCAAGATTCACTAATATCTTTTTTAGGTGGTATGTTTTACAATATTTCTGATATGATACTGATTTAAGAGATGTTATCATTTTTATATATTTAGGCATGGTGATGATAATGATTTTTGATGAATCACTTGGAGTTATTGTTCATCTATATTGTATTCAATGGGAATGACTATAGAGGTTCCCGGGCTTATAGACCAGTAGTTGTACAATTCATGGGTTAATTTTGGAAACAATGTGGTGATCCAATAAATTTTTGATAAATAATGAGATATATAGGTTACAAATTTTTAATAGGAGTTCCAAGGGAGATCTTGGAATTTTAATATTGGTTTTCCATGTTTCATAGTCATCTTGGCCTTGTTGATTGATGAATTGTGGGGGAACGAGACGAGTTTTGAATCAAGTGGTGCGGGATGTACACCTCTTTCATTTGGAAATTTTATTTTATGATATTTGGGTGTGATAAATGGTTTATATGGATCATTGGTGAGAGGATGAGTATGGGTTTAGGATCTATGATTTAATTTATTCCACATGAGAGCATGGTGACCAATTTCATAGGTAGATTAAAGGAAGTGTTCATGATAATATCAATCATGGAAGTGATCTGAGAACCCTGATATGGTTGACCAATGGGTAGACCTTGACACACATTATTGTAAAACAAGATGTTAGTGATTGGAAATAGAATATAAATCCAGGTTATTTTTGAATGGATCATGATATATATGAATTTCTATTGATGGGATCTTAGTTTAATATTCATTATATATGATCATGCCCAATTTCAATTCATTATCCAAAGTGTTCTAAGGGAGTTTCAACTATAAATCGATATAATAAAAATATAATTTAGGGTTTTATTGTGAGACTAATGGTGGGTTCATTGAAAATAAATGCATGGAATTACATAAGATTTGAAGTACACCATTTTCCATTTGAGGGTGGTTACACTAGTTGTAAATTCTGAAACTTTCTAGAAATAGTGGGAATCTTTCCTGTGTGGTGGGAATGATCGGTGGTTGACATTTACATTAAAACTCAATAAAAAGTTGGTTCATAAACCTACCATTTGTTATGTTAAAATATGGATAAATATTAGGATATTGTAATGGGATGTATTTTCATAGATGAAACTAATTATATTCTACTAAGGTGGGGAGCATGATGTCTATCACTGGTAGGATACCCTCATGTTAGAAGGGTCATGGGATCTTTAGACTGATCAATAGGAAATAGTTTTGGATCTTGTAATCATGATAATAAAATGGAAATTATTGGTATATTTTTCTTGTTAACTATGGGGTATTGTTTTAAATATAGAATTAGGTGATTTCCAGGTGTTAGAGTCATTCTTTAGATGGCTTGTGACAATACAAGGATTCTATATTAGGAATTAATTGGTGTTCATATTGTGCAAAGATAGTGTAAATTAAAAGGAAATGGCTTGACCATGGCATATCAGTAGAAGTTGGGTATAGGATGCGATTAAAATGTGGGTAGAAATTTCAATACACTATTGGATAAATGATTCATAATATTTTTCCAGTGCCTCATCAGACAGTGTAGAAGAGTTTTTATGTGTGTAGTGTGATAGAAGTACTTCAAATTTATTTTCCATAAATATTTATATATGGTTGGTGATAAACTATTTCATGCACACTATGGTTTGAGATAGGTGCAATATAAGGTTTGGAAGGATATTTTCATGAAAAATATGATACAACAAGGATATGTTGGGTAAATAGGTTTTCAAAACATTGATCAAATAATGAATGTTCTATGAGCATCTTTAGGATGTTAAGTGCATTATTTCATAGGAAATTATGACGGTGGTAGTCATGTGACTCAGAATCAGCTAATAAAAGACATAACTTATATTTTTATAAACCATTGGCTATTTTAGAAGGGGAAAATGAAATTATCATGTCTTGTTCTAGTTAGTATTAGGCAATTATTTTCATTATGTTACAATATTGGACATAAGAGATGGATCGAGTTTTGGCATCTTACGTTCCATATGTATAATATGGCCCATGGAGCCTCATTAGGAATTTGATAATGTAACGTGCATATTTGATCATGAATCCATGAATCAATTAGTTTAGGTTATGTTTTCTTTTTCTTCCATAGAATCAAAAAATGGATAAGTTCTATGATGGAGATTTTGAAAGATACCATTTTCTAGATGGGTTAAAATTTTAAAAAGTAATTTTAAATTACATTTGGTGGATAGAAAAATCACAAAATAGTATTCAGAAGATAATTTAAAGTTTTGGAACACATAAAATTATTTATATTTGATTTTAAATTACAAATAAATGTTTTCTTAGAGGTTTATGAGCATTTTGAGGGTTTATGAGTTTCCTAAGTGTTCAGGAACCAACTTGGATGTTTTGGATAAGAAATCATAGATTCTTTGTTGGTGAATTATTTGTACTAACAACTTAGAACAACTTTTTATCTGGTTCTATATATGGAAAATGTTTAGTTTACTATGTGAGATTTCCTAGAAAATTTGTGAAGAATGATCATGAGGATCTAAGAGAATTTCATGGTTGGTGCACAATTTTATTGACAATGTGCTGCAAATATGTTGGTTAGGAGCTATTGGGAGAAATTTTCATAACCTGACCCATGTCAGGGCTCAAGCCACAAGGAACCCAAGATCACCTCCATATGGTAGGGTGTGGTGAAAATCATTGAAGGCACAACTAAATTAAAGTGGCCTTTTTCCATGAACCTGTTCATACACAAATATCTGAATCAAGGAAAAAGTGTAGTGAAAAAGAATAAAGGATGCAATACTTCTATAAAGAAAATCTAGAATGCATAAACCTCGATACAGTACAAATGTAAAATAGTGTAAACTGAAAATTAAATGGGAAAACACATGCCCAACTAGAAATATGTCCCAAACTGAAAAAACTGGAAAAGAGTTAACAATTGAGAGAGCCTCACTCATGTATCCCAAGTTATGACCACTATATGTTTTTCAAGAACCAAATATTTCTAGGATTCTATGAAGTCACGTAAGACATGTTTGTTCTTCTTCAAAAGATACGATACGGATGGGAAAAACCCATACATGTGTGAGTATATACATACACTATAGAACACCTTTAAAGGGTGTAGTGGGTGTAGTAATAAATACAATTAAAGAGGAAATAGTAGAAAGAAAAAGGAATAATGAAATAGTATAACTCAACCCAGTGAGATATTGAAAGCATTCTCATCCATGTACAAGGGTCTAATCAAGTTGCATAGATGAACTACCCATTGATCCTTCACCACCTATAGCAAGAGGGTAGAATCATCCAACCATGGGAATCCAAACAACTAAAACATGTGGTATACCACATGTGTCTTCACCTATTCTAAAAAAATTATAAAATAAAATGTGTGACTCTATAAGAAAGAATATATATATATACTACGTCAAAGAATCCAAAAGGAGTGAGTTAGGGGATCACTATCTCATAGCTCATCCAGTTGAGAGGAGTATCCAATATCTAAAAAATAATTCCATCAATGATTCCCAACATGTCATGTGGTTTACTTGAACACACATGTCTAAGGGAATCAATCACCACACCTTGATATTGTCCGATTAGGGAGACACTGACTCTCCTGCACTATTTTACGTCTCGTTGCAAAAACGCGTCACGGTGGGGAATGAATCCCACTTTCTTGTGAGTCAAATGCAACATCAAACAATGTATCATCAATAAGTATCATATTCTAGGGGAAAATATTCTTGGTAAGAGTCTTGTACCCTGGTATGACTGGAGGGTCCTACACTTCTGGTCACCGAGTAACTCAACTTCCCTACCCCACTGGAGGGTAACACTCAGGAATTCCATTAAAAAACTCCAATGACCATCCTCACTGTAGAGAAATTACTAAATAATTTTTTAGGGGACTCAACCGCCCAGACCAGCTAGAGGGTATTAGAATTCATATGGGAACACCAATTCCCAGCCCAGCTGGAAGGGCAACGGCCTATAAAAGCCATCAAGAAACTTCACTACCCTGGTGAGCTTAATGTTAACACTTGGTATAAGCTATCGAGTAACTCCACTCCCTAGACCACCTAGAGAGTAACATATGTTAGAATATAACGAGGAACTCCATTTCCCAACCCAACTAGAGGGTAAATCTTGTAAATTTTATCCTCGAGGAACTCCCCCTATTAGCCTTACTGGTGGGTATTTCCCAGTGGAAGTCATCAGGGAACTGCACTTCCCAGCCCAGTCGGAGTGTTATGCAGAGAATGAGGATCATTAAAGAGCTCTACTACCTATACATGCATGAGGGTAAGACCTACTAGAGGCCTTCAGTGAATCCCCCTACTAATCATAGCTAGAGGGTAATGCTCATAAATGGTATCCTCAATGCACTCCAACCTTAGCCTTGTTGGAGGGTTAAACCTGGATAGTCATGGTGATTCTATATAATTAATGTCATCATCGGATTTCATCACTGTGTTGAAAAATCGTTAAATTTTCCATTATATCTCAAAACCCAATTCTGAGGGACTCATCACATTCTATGTGAAAAAGTACTCAAGATAGGCTCCTCACAATAAAAAATATAATTTAAGATGAATGATATGTGAGAAATGGAAGTTTTCTCCAATGAACCCAAGGTGTAGATGATGTGTGAGGGAACACACACCATGTGTGGCTCTAATTCACATGTTCACCATATCTCTAGTTGAAAATTTTGTTTCCATCCATGTAGTGGTACAAGCCGTATAGGTGGACTACCTGGCCTGTCCTCGATAACTAGGAACAAGGTTTTGTCCACTAGACATGTCTATATACTAGACCTCATGTCCATGTGGTCAGACACATGGTTATCTATAAAAAATATGATATATAGAAGGTGAGGGAATTATACACACCATGTGATCATTAACTACCTTGAAACCCTATAATCACCGCTTAGGCAGGCTACACACCATTTGTTTATCCTAGAACCTGTAATGTTGTCAGGTTTTTCCCCAAATTCCTATATATAAGAAATTATTCATGAATCTTCTCTAGACTCCATAAATTCCACTATGAATCAATATAAAAAAATTAGTTCATGTTGAATCTCATGGATCATGGCCATTGTTCTCCATAAATCAGCTCTGATGGTTGTATGTCATTCAACCTATGTGTTTCCATGTTTCTATTAATGATCCAAAAACCATTCATTTAAATGATCTTTAGTCACTTTTAAACATTCTAGATCTATCCATGCATCATCTATCAATGCTTTGATCATGATTTACTCTTGAATTTGGGGGTCTGATTCGGCTCGTTACCTCCTAGAAAAGTCGAGTGGGGACTGCAGAGATCTGACTGACAAAGAATGTGAATAATTGAGGAAGAAAAGAACCAAAATAGACTTTTAAATATTTCTTGTCCAATTTTTCTTATCAAAATATTTATAACTTGATCCATTGTTATCCAAAAAAAATTAAATAAATCAATTTCAGTACATTAGCACATGAAAAGGCTACAAGGAGGGGCGCAGATGGAATAACAATTATCAACCTACTCAAAAATTTAATCTACAGATATAAAACATCAATAGACGAGAACTACCTCTATATTGGATCAATCATTGGGGAATAATGCACTTGTGAAACGATTTTTAGAATCTAAAGAATTCATCATGCTTTGATTAACCTATATCCAGTGATTTGTCATCATTCGTCAAGGGGAGGAGGGAGTAGCTTTCTAACCGAACAATTTTAGAATGAAATTATCCATCCCTATAAATTTTACATTAACGATATATTTATAGATATCATTTAATTAAAAATAATTAATAAATTGATTAAATTAAATAATTAATTTAATTGAATTTACCTCTAATTGGTGAGGGGTTCAAACGACCCACGTCGACTCCTTTTATGGCACACCAAGGGTAAAAACCATGTTATGGACACAACCATGGTCTCTGATTTCCAATATAATCAACCATTTGAGAGTAATTTCATTTTATTTGATTAACTATGTTCAAATAATTTAAAATATATTTATTATCTTTTTAAAATTAATTTCGAGAACATCGGGACACAAAATCGCATGTTGTCACAGTCCATATCTCTGTTTATATATATTGAAAAAATTTAATGAATTAAAAAAATTGGTCTCTACATCATTCCCTCTAGTAATATTTTTGTCTCTAAAAATAAAAACAATGAAAAAAACATAGGATACTATGCCAGCACATGGATCTCCATCTCCCAGTAACTCTCCCGCATGTTTCCATACTTCCAAAACATGAGAACCAAAGTTATGGTCCATTAATGATGTATTATCTCCTGTCAATCCTCGATCTCCAATGGAAGTTCCACAATGGTGGTTGTATCCTCGATGACTTTCTCTCCCTAGTTGATGATGTGCATATGGTGATGCATATATCACCTCATCTACAACACAGGGAAGATTTATTTCACCTTCTGAAGCTATTGTGGTAGGGTGAGGCAGTATGAAACCTCACCAACCTTATTCATAATCACAAACGGACCAATGAACCTCATGGATAGCTTACATCCTTTCCCAATCCTCTACATTTTACATCATGGGGGGAATCACAAGAAATTTTTTTCTCCCTACTCAAATTCCAAGTTCATATGATCATGATCTGTGAATGATTGTTTTCTACTTAGGGTGGTCTTCATCCACTCATGGATGACATTCAATTTCACAATTATTTCCTACACCAACTCTGGGCTGACAAGAGATGTCACAAAAATATATATCCAACATATGGTTGACCTACAGGGTCTCCCGTATGTGGAATCAAAAGTTTCCTAGCTAATGGTTGAGTGATAGATGATGTAGTGCACAAACTATACCAAGGGAAGGTAATACTCCATTAAAATCAAAAGTCTTATATAAAAGACCTCAATATTACCTCTTGCACCTAGATAGTGTGATCAGTCTGCGCAATAGTTCAGGGGTGAAATGATGTACTCATCCACATCTGGATCTTGAATTTCTCCTGATTCTATCTCCAAAATCATGACGTAAACTATGCATCATGATCAGAGACAATTGTTAAGGTTACCCCATGAAGGAGAATGATCTACCTTAGATACAAATTTTCCAAACTCTATACCAAACCCTTCTATGTGATAGTGAGGAAGTGAATGGAACTTTTGATTTAGTTTACTCTTACCTACATGGCATCATGTCCCTTTCATGTGAATGTAATCCCTGCGATGAATTTTTTGGATATGCCATCCATTTCCACTCCATGATCTCAACAGGTTGCAACAAACCTAGATGAAATCGGTGCTTAGACTTCAACTACTAATAAGTGAGGAACCACGAGACAAAATCTGATAAGCTTCATCTCACTCTAGACCTCCAAAATTGTCACTTATGATCTCTATACAACTTCCTCACACCAATATGTACTATTAAGGGAGAAGTGTTTAGCTCTCGCATCACCTCCTCACGCAACATGATGGGAACGACTATTGGCACAAGGAACATGATTTTGTGATTTAATCCTTCAAAATTACCATATTATAGTCCAATGGTATGTATCTAATCGTGTGAGAACTCATGGTCAATGTCTCCCTATTGAGACTCTCTCACACACTAAAGAAAAGAATGAGTCAACAACATCGACTGTAGAAAAGTTATTCACTCATGCTTAACTAGGGTTAGTTGAAGGTAATCTAACTACTATGAAGACTCCATTACTAAGATGGCTCAAGAATTTCTACTAAGGTAATCTACTATAATGTTTCCCTTCCAAGAGTATATAATATCCCAATGTCATAGTCTTATAGGAACTTCAACTTGTGCTTCTATCTCATGTTCATGTATCTCTACATGATGACACACCTGAGACTCTGGTGGTCTATGTAAACCATGAAGTAGTATCCCATAATATACTTTATCCAAATCCTATGGTAAAAGAAAACCATTGTACATCTTGGACATGATTCACACAGTTTTACTCATGTGGTATCAACTACCCTAACCCATTTGCAAAGGCTTCTCGGCGTAGCATCAACATGCAACTGAGACCATATCTTAAGGCATCACAATACACTAAAAAATCAACACTTTCCTCTATTATTCTCAACATAGGATAACTTTTGTGCCCATTCTTTACTCCTTAACGGCCCTGTAGTGCTACTCATACTAGGTAAGCGAATACCATTTCCACTTCAGGGTGTTCGAAGAGGGTGTGATCTTTGAGAAGTCTTCCAAAAATCTCATGTAGTACCCCCGCCAATAAAAGGATGATCCACACCTATGGACCATTCTTGAGTTGATGCCAACCAATAATGTCATTGATCTTCACTGCATCCATGGATAAAACTTTTTCAGAAATGAAATGCCCCAGAAAGTGAATCTTATGAATCTAGAACTGGAACTTCAAATGAATTTCATAAAGATGCTGCTCTAAAATAAAATAAAAAACCATCCTCAATTGGTCTAAATGATCCTTGTCTATTGTGCTATTGATAAGTATTTCATCATTTAAGACAACAAAAAACACATCAATTTATGGCTAGAAATCCCAGTTATCAAAATCCATAAATATGGAGGATAATTTATCATACTGAAGGGAATCAATAGGAACTCATATTGTCTATTGAATCCTCGGAAATCCAACATTTGAATATCAGTCTTGTGAACCAAAAACTAGTGGTATCCAAACCTGATATTTATCTTCAAAAACTATATTGTGCCTCAAAACATGTAAATATGTAATTAATCCACAACAAGTGGCTACTATTTTATTATGGAATGGTTTAGGAAATGATAATTCTTGTAACGTTATATGATCTTGTCCTCCTTTTTCAGGAACAACACTAGAGCTACCCATGGAGACACACTGGGTCTAATGAAACCCTTCTCTAAAAGGTCCCCCAAGTATAAAAATATCTCTAGGAGATTATTAGGTGCCATATGATATGCCACAGATGATATTGGGGTTGTCCAAGGATTTAATTCAATACAAAACATTGCCTCCAGACTTAGAGGTAGTCTCAAAAATTCTTCTGGGAAGTCATACATAATCCTCCACAGTAGAAGGAATCCATATTCTTAAGGAGAGTTTTGCACCATGGTATGCACTTGGAAAATAATGGTTTATTAGTAGAATCCTCCTTCTCATAGAATCCACTGACCCTTCCATGAGATATCTCTATCCATAAAAGAAGAATCGCATCCCATCAGTGCATAGGCATCTAACTATTCTATGGTGATATTTGATCTGGGCATGGGCCATGGAAATCCAATTGATACCCATGATGGTGTCCTAGGGTTCCATTCTGATGGCCAAAAGTTCCCATGTGAAAATATTTCCACTAAGTGATACCTCTAACTATCGACATCTAAATGATAAAAAATAATTATTCCACGTAAGAACCTCAAGTCAAAGCTATTGTGCGAGTACCTCCACTAGGAGCTTCATCCATCACCCTAGGATTCATTAGATAATGGAATAACTAAAATCTTGGTATAATTATACTATGGAAATAGTAGAATAAACTCATATCGTAGTTTGATTCATATCATGTGATATAAGATTGTTGAAAACCATTGTATGTAGTTTTCCATATCCCGTATTTCCATCTCCATGAGACTGATGTTGGACACATGGTGGTGGTGGTGGAATGGTATCATATCATCTTCCACCACCCATATCTCATCATGATCATCTAATAACTCCAACTTCATGGGAACCATACTTTCCATGCCTCAAAGATCCCTAATCACGATGCTACCTCTACCATGGTGGTTCATCAGCTATCTACATGGGCTACTGAGCACATCTAGTTGGGTAGTCCTAAGCCATGTGGCATTTCTAGTAATAAGAAAAAAATGGCCCTATATGGGATTCCCAGGTTCTCGGCACTTCCTCATCTCTGTATGACAACGTACCAGATCCTACTTGCGAAAGGGTCTGTTAGATTGAGATCTCTATAAACTGATAGGTGTGGTAGATGCACCAAATATAGGATGAAAAATTCGAACTACAACTAATTGGTATCCTTCTAAATTAAATCTTTCTATCACTAGTTCCTTCTCCATCACCCCATCATTGGTGGGAATCAGTAAAGGAACAATGCTAGTTCGAGTTTCTCAACCGAGAACCTACAAAAACTTTTGTTCTTGAAAGAATTTATCTGGTCTCACATCAAGGGAGTAGCACATATGGCCTATGAACCTCACTGTACAATCATAAATTGTCATCATTTCCAGCTTAATATCTAGAAGCTCTGGAATCTAGACTGTGCCTATGCAGGATGGGTAGTACTTCTCACAGAGTAGCTATTGGAATTTATACCATGAGAATTCTGAATCATCATTAAATTATATAATAAGGGTCCACAAATGCCCAAGTAATACATGGAAAAGGATGGCATCAAGTTCCACCACTAGATCCATCTGGGTTGGGATAAACTAGATGATACTAACCGCTGACCCTAGCCAATTCTCTCATGCCTAAGGATATGGTTTCCCATAGAACCTTAGTAGTCTCTGATGGTAAAACTCATGGAACATGATGAACCTTCCCACACACTTATACTAATCTACTGGGATAATATTCTATACAATAGGTGGAGGGTTTTCTACATACCCACTTGGAGGAATGGGTCATAAGATGGACTCTAAGCTGAGCCCTTTCTACTTATAGGGTCGTCGCCATTAACAGAAGCTAGTATCTTGGATGTATGTCATCTTAGAGGCATCCTTAATGATATCAAGGTGTGCTATCTTCATATGAATATATATAAATATGTGTGTGTGTGTGTGTGAAAATACATATATGTATATCAACAAAAATGGGTAGCTGAATCGAGATAGATAGTCAAAGGATAAATCGTATATGATGCATGTACAATTAATCTCTGTAACAAATGTCTTGACATGCCAAGTTAAAATGTAGTTATTCAAGGTCTTGGTGAATGGCTACATCAGCCACCCGTACCATCCCTCGACTACTTTCCATTAGATCCACACTTGAGACACATTGAAATAGTTTCCCTAAACCCAACCATTCATCTTTAAGTGATACATCTAAACAATCTCTCAAGGAAGGAACTCGATATGATATGAATATGTCATGTGCTGATGCATATCGGGGCTCAAGTTGCAACTATCTAAAGGACACCTCCCATAGGTCATGGGCGGAGACAAGGGATGATGACACAACTGAATCAGGGGGCCTTTTCCTATGGAAAAGTACACACACAACCTAGTCATTACGAAAGTGAAGAGGAAATTAAGAAAATATGAAAAACTGATATAAATTAAACTAAGAATGCAAGAACCTATAGATAGTACAAAAGTACGAAATTTTCAACTAACATGTAAGTGGGAAAAAAACATGCCCAACAAGGAATGTGTCCCAACTTGACTAAATTGGAAGATTGTAAATAACTAAGTGAGAGTAACTCATGTATCCCAAGCTATGACCATTGTATGTGGTCAAAGTATCCAATATCTTTATGTTACTCTAATTTCACGGTCGACCTGTCTATCCTATGTAAAATTCAATACATGGTTGGTAAAATACAATGCATGACATAGTATATAAATACCTATTAGAATGCCCTGAAAGGGTAAATAGGCAGTAGTAAGAGATACAAATAAATAGGAAAACAATATATATAAATAGGTTCAGTTAAAGAGTGTAGCTAAACCCAATAAAAGAGTGAAATAATGATCTTCAAACACAAGGGGATAAGCATAATGAGTAGATGAACTACAGATCAATCATTTTACACCTATATGAAGAGAGTGGACTCATCTAACCATGAAATTCTAAACATGAAAATCAAATTTCATACCATTCACGTCTTAACCTCTCATGGATAGAGAGTGTCCAAATACATGTTTTCAATCTAAAATATTGAATATATATATATATATACTCATTCCATGATTCCCAGATTAGAGAGTTAGGAGATCACTATTTCATAGCTCACCCCATGAAAAAGAGTATACAAGAACTCTAAAATAATTCGATCAATGATGCACAAAATCTCACATGTCCACCCTAAACATAGAAGTCTAATAGAGTCAATCACCACTATTGGATACTATCTACATTGGGTGGCACTGGCTCTCCTACACGATTTTAGGATATTTCACAAAAACAAATATTTTTAGGGAAAGCATCCCTATTCTCCATGAGTCCAAAGATACATTAAACCATGTCTCACCTCTATGATTAAAATTAAAGGGGCCACAAATTCTAGATAAGTATCTTGTACATTGGTAGGATATGAGGGACCCACTCTGGTAGTCACCTTGGAACTCTACCTCCCAGCCCCACTAGAGGTTAATGCTCAGGTATGTAATCAAACCACACCACTGACCAGCCCCACTAGAGCATAACACTTGGGAGATGCTCTTGGGGAACTCCAATAACCTTCCAAAATAGAGGGTAACACCTAGTATAATTAGTCATAGAACACCACTTCCCAGCCCAGTTGGATGCTAACACACTGTAGAAACCATCGGGGAAATCCACTGCCATTTCTATCTATAGGGTATCACTGGACAAAAGATGTTGGGGAACACCATATCCCAGTCTAGCTGGAGGGTAACTCTTGGAAAAGGGATCCCTAGGGATCTATACAACCCTGCCCCATTTGAGGTTAATTCCATGTAGAATCTGTCGAGGAACCCACTGCCAAGTCCAGCTAGATGGTATTGTCAGAAATGGATCCTAGGGGAACTCCACTGGCCATCACTGGTGGAGGATAATGCCCAGTAACATCTTTCAGGGAACTCTACTACCCATCCTAAATGTATGCTAACACCCAAAATGGGGATCCAGGGGGATGTCCCCTAGCGAGCCCTATTAATGATTTAGGCCTGAAAAGTTTTATTGATTATGTATAACTGATACTATTGTTGTGTGTCCAAAATGAAAAACAAACCTGAAACATTTCTCATCATATATCTAAATCCTCTTCTAGGGAACCATCACCTTCTATACAAAAAAACATTCAAAATAGGGTATTCATATTCCAAAATTCGTGTTCAGACATATAGGACACAAATGATGGAGGTTCACTCAGAAGAGACCAATGAATACATGGAATGTGAGGGTACCCACATGGTGTTTTCCCCTACTTTATTTATTTTTCATTTCTCCAGTAATCCCATTGGTTATCATACATGTAGCAGTACACACCATATAGGTGGACTACCCGTCGTGTCTTGGCTAGTCAAGACCAGGGTCCTGTCCACTGGTTGTTTCTATGTGGTTGGCCACACGATATTTCTAGCAAAAATAGGATACATGGAGTGTGAGGGATGTTTACACACTGTGTGATCCTTAAATACCTTGAAACACTATAGCCACTAATGAGGTAGGCTACACATCATGTGTTCATCCTAGAACATTGTTTGTAGTTGGTTTTTTTATCCAGAATCCAATATCAAATCCTTTATGAATGAATATTCCCAATACATCTTAGATCCCACTTTGAATCAATCTGAAATGTTCATATTTTGTTATAACTCATGGATCTTTGTTTTTTTCATTGGAAATTGACTCTGGCGGTGGTCTATTATTCAGCGCGAACATTTATGTGCTTCAATCAAGGATTTAACAACAACCATTCATTCAATAATTTTTAATCACTTTTATCCATTGTAGATCTAACCACACATTATCGACCAATTATTCCTTCATGATTTTATCAGGAGTAAGAGGGTCCGATTAGGCTCGGTACCTCAAGGAGAAGTTAATCCGGGATTGTAGGGATTCGATCGGCGAAGAAAATGAATAATTGAGGGAGAAAATAATAAAAATAAAGTTTTAAATGATATTTGTTCAAGCGTTCTTGGAAAATTATCAAGAACATGATCCATGGTTAGATAAAAATAAAATAAATCAACTATGGTTTGTTATCACACGAAAAGGCTACATGGATGGGTGTAGACCATAGAAATAAAATCAATTTACTCAAAAATTTAATGCAAAGGCATAAAACGCAAAAATACAATCCCCAACATTATTTTTTATCATTCATTCTAGACTAAAATGCTCACAAAATGATTGGCAGATGCTAATGTGTTTTCCAATATTCTATTTTTCTTGATCTAGATATTTGACATTATTCATCAAAAGGAGGAGGGGGATCTCTCTCAACGTCATATTTTAGAATAAAATTATCCAAACCCTCAAAAATTTCTATTGAAGATGTATTTATAGATGTAATTTTAGGTCAAAATAATTAATCAATAAATTAAATTTAATTAATTATGTCACTGAAATGCACTGTCAATGAGCGAGGGGTCTGAATGTATCATTTGAACTCATTTTTTTCACGTCTATCATAAAAACCATTTTTCGGACACAAACATGGTCTCATATATTTTAGATGATCAAGTTTTATATAGTCAACATATTTTATTTGATTACTTCAATGTATGAAATAAAAAATTTATTTAATATTCATATAAAATTAATTTTAGGTACACAGGAACTCTAAATATCACACCGTCTTAGCACCCAGATCTAGAAATATATATATATATATATTTCAATGTTTTAAAAGGAAAAAATTGTGCCCCTGCAATAGTAGGTTCACATGGCTGGATCATGGTTTGTAAACCATGTGAGTCAACTGTGTGGGTTTTTTGTGCTTCGGACAATAGAACTACATGCTTAGGGAACAATTTTTCGAACTATGCGACCTAACCATAAAACTCTTTAATATGTATACAATTACAATTCTTACCATCCACCATTAATTGGGAGTTTACCCCATTTTCTTGTAATTCTTGCCCGATATCTCTCCCCATGCCCCCCACCTTACACTTTCATACATGGGTGTTAATCCCTCATTTTTATTTGATTTTTACACCATTTAAGGTGTTGGAATCCTATAGGTTATTTTATGAATCATATAACAAATTATCTCAGTTTTTATCCCTTTGTTGGTGCAATATTTGTGAAAAAATACTCCTTATAATTAGTTTCATTTCTTGACGTTGCCTAAAATTAACATAAATACTTATTGGGATCCATTGGTTTGAATTAAAAAATATAGAACTAATTAAATTAATAAAATAAATTAATTAGGTTTTAATATGGCTGGGATAGTTACATTCCTAATATTAAATAATAATATTATTAATGTTTGTGTGATAAATCAACATTGGGTGGGATGATCTTTCCCCAAGGAAGTAGGAGAGGTAGATTGAAATTAAAGAAATCAGAGGTTGAATACAATCCCCTTATTCATTAAACATTATAACGAGCTGTTAAATAAAATAATAAAATTGAACAACCCTATATGTTAGTTGTTTTTCCATTGATTGGAACACCTAATATGAGATAAATGAATTGTAATTGGGAAACAATACTGGCATTGCCCCTTTTTATCACTAGTAAGTGAGTTGATTAATGATCTAAATTATAAATTGGAGTAGTTTTTTCCATGGAATTTTTTATATTATTAAATGCGACATGAATTTTTATAATAGTATTTGATGAGACATACTTGGGTTCCATTACATAATTCCATGGATGGGATCATAAGGAATGATAAATTGTACAAATTTTGATGGTTGAATATTGTTCGACAATATGTTAAAAACTATTTGAAATGGAATTACCCATTATTGTATGTGGTGTTACTTAACATTAAATATTGGAATTTATGGACATGAGTTTCCTTTTGGATTTTTTAAATTAACAGAAATCCCATTCTTGTCCATTACAAATTTTAATTTATGTACATGTCGTTCCTTATGGTCTATTAAAATTATTGGATATAGAATTCATTTCCCATATTTGTTTTGAATTATGGGATATTGTTTTTTTACATCATCACTTATGAAAATTAAGGGACATTTCATTCCTTATTATTTACTGAAATCATGGACATGGTGTCCCCTTTTATTAGACATCATGTACCAATTTATTAGATATGGTGTTCCTTAAAATTTCATTGAAATTATTTGACAAGATGTTCCACATCCCCTTGAGTTAAATTCTTGGATTGAGACCCTTAATTAGATATGAACCCCCATATTTTTCAATTGTATACGGATTTATTAGTCTCATGCCTCATGCCTTCAATGGAGAACCTATGTATATCATTGTCTGTTTGTGTGTGTGTGATTACACATGTTCAGACTTTCCAACATAGTTCAAAGAAAGTAGATTCAGTAGGGTATCCCACGAGGATCCTGAGCATGATATGGGTTGTATTTAATTTAAAAAATAAAGTTTTATATAAATTAACATTATTAAATTTTATATTAATAGAATGAATCATTAGTAGACATTGTTGTTGGTGGATTACATAGTTTTATTCGAACCCTTTTTGGGATATTGTTTTGTACCCAAATAGATCATAGGTTGTAGGTTATGACCCTGGATTATGGATCATTGGGGTAAATCATTACAGACTATTAGTTGACATGGAAATAGGGGTCAATCATGTTCTCATTCTACCTATTGATCATGGGTATTTTTTTATTTATTTTTTTGTTTAGTCATGTGGTATTTACTAACTATTACATGTTTACTTCTTGAATTATGACACGATATTTTTATGCATAGTTGGTTTTATTGGATCTACATGGGTGTTATTTTTTTATAAATAAATTCAATTAATTTAATGATCATTAATTTACACTAATTTTGTATACATTTGATGTATTTATTACCCAATCCAAAGGGTATAGTGTCCTCAAAATACCACCTCATACTCTCACTACATGTCAGAAACCCTTGGAATATGGGGAGGTGTGCTTGATTCCATGTCACCAAAAATTATTTTAACTATTTGAATAGTGAACCTGTTCAGGACATGATATGATTATGGTTATATAGTATGGATGATGTACCATATAGATTAATACCATTTGGTAAAGTCCATGTTTAATGTAGATTAAGGTCATGATACAAGATTCTTATATCATGTAGTATAAGGACTATTGAAAAGGACCATCACTAACTAGATTACAATTACATAGAATAGAATTTTATAATATGTGGATTTTGATTCCTGATTCATTTCTTTTGGAGTGTGAATGATTCATATTCCTTTCACATGCATCATAGGATTCTCAAATTCAATTTGTCCACCGTTGATCTAAATCATGATATAAGATTTAAAGATAAATCATCTAAAGATTGTAAGTAAAAAAATTAGTGGAAATGATAAAAATTAGGATTATATTTAATATATTATTACTTTGGTTTTTTCATTGAATCTTAAGATGGTTATTATATAATGCATAGATAAATAATGTAGCCAGATAGTCTGTTCCAAATGAAAGGAACATGTTTCATATATCATAAAGATATGGATGAACCAAATTAATTCATACACTTGTTTTGTTCTACATATTTGGCTAGGGGTCACATAGATAATGTGGATATTTGGGTGTCACTAGCTCAATTATCCACTCAATTTTATTCTTTGGAAGAAAATCCATATTGAATAATCACTACCCAATTTTATTCCCTAATAAATAATTTTATAAGAATGAATTGGAATAGTCTCTCAAATATCACTCATCAAATATTCTAATACTTGGGATATTAATAAAATTATTCTACAATGAAATGTAAAACCACCAAGAAAATTCCTTTGGCCAGAAGGAATTCACAATATATTTTCTACCCATCCTAGGATGTCAACATTACTTCCCAAGAATAAAGCGTATGCTTTTATTAGTATGTAAAAATCGAAATATTTTAGAATTATGTGTGGATTATTTAATACAAATCAATAGGGGGGATAGATTTTGATGCTACTCATGTATAGGTCATC
This sequence comes from Viscum album, assembly GCA_963277665.1. Lineage (NCBI taxonomy): Eukaryota > Viridiplantae > Streptophyta > Magnoliopsida > Santalales > Viscaceae > Viscum > Viscum album. The sequence goes on along the minus strand of OY728155.1, from coordinate 742,027,478 downwards.
AATTGTTCCAACTATATAATAGAGAACTATAACTATCTTGGGTACTTTGTGTTGATCACTGAGGTAAAGCAATGTCTTTAATGAACCATATGGGGAGTGAGTATTATGAAAACTTCCATTGGAAAGTGTATTGGTTAACATTAGAAAAAAATAGGACCATTTTAGTAAGAATATAAAATTTCACTATAGGTAAAATATCCCCAATTAAAATCTATTGATATTTTAATGATATTTTAATTTTCTCTAAGTAACTGAGAAATTCATTCACTCACGGAGATGGCCAAGACTGCTCATGGGGGTTAACATGAAGAATACATTAAAAAACTATTCCATTTCTTAATGGTATGATGGATGGATAATAAAGGAATACTAGGTGGGTATTTTTTTTAGATATACATTTCACATTAGTAACGTACTCAGTAAACATAGAAATTATGAAGAATCAATAAGGTTAAAATACAATATCATTTGAGGTAGGTGGGGTATCGACATGATTTTATTCACCAATTCAAGTAAAAGAGTAAATTGAAACTTATTTATCCTTAAAATAATCTATATGTTTGTGGTACTCCCTTATAATATCACACTGATCATGACATTGTGAATATTTATTATACCTACACGATACCATGATGATTGAAACATGGGATACTATTGCATAAAACCCTATTAATTTATGAACCTGTACATTAATTTCATAGCGTTAATTTATTCTAATTTTTTATCTAAATCTAAAGAGGATATGAGTTGGTAGGATGGTCCCATTGGTCTTAGTTAGTGGACCATGCTCAGGGATTTATTTAGTGTTAGGATTCCCAGTATCCTAATTATTGTGAATATGAGTTTACAACATAATAAACATCAGTCAGGATCCTTGGGAAATCCCCTTTCACCATCTCTTTTCGATGATGATTTTATCAGATTATGGGAATTTATGAGTTAAAATGTGTTACAGGTGTAATTGGGTTAAAAATGGGAGACTAACATATTCCCTAAGGATGGAATGTTTATAATTCACTAACATCTAATATATCTAGTTATTTATTGTTTATGTGTTGAAATATGATGAATCTTCACAATATTATCCTTCTTCTGGTTGAATGGATGACACACATGAAACATGTTCATTAGGACCATCAGATGGTTCATATCCATCATTAACCAAAATTTATAATATATATTTATAGATGAAGTTTTCATGGATCATATGACCAAACATATGTGAGTAAGTGACCAAATTTCTGTGATCACTCTACCTTAGTTTATTTGGATTCATGATTTTTGGAAACAAAATTTGTTTTTCTCTTGGTAATAGATAGAATCCAAAACAACATGATCATTATGAAAGGAATATAGGCTTATAATTCTATATTCAAAGTGTTATCAACTCAATATTATTTTCTAGATTGTGAAAGTAGTTGTTATATTTTTTTTCTAAACTCACGAAATTGTGATAGTTAAACTACTTGGGGTTTTTATTTGGATTAATTTATGGAACCCTTTAAATATTGTTTTATACTCACAAACTCTCATATCAAACTAGGATAATTTATATGTAAAATTACGGTTGAAAAACCATCCTGTAGGTTCTTTTAAGAGATCGCGGGTAATTATTTTCAGGGATTTTATATTTCAAAAGAGTATGATAGAGCCTTCCTTCTTGAATTGAAATCAAAAACATTATCATTCTCTCTGTACATGAAATCGGAGAGGTCAAGGATAATGGTTATCCTCAACATAAATCATAATTATAATAGTAATTACTAATTAATATATTACTAGATTTCAATAGACCCAAGTATAAAGTTATTTCACCAAGAAAATAAAGACCTTCTTAGGTCTATATGAGTCATCAGTGTTTAGATCCATCATATTTTTTTGGTTCTTATCATTGGTCCACATTTGGAATAAAAATGTGTTGGATGCTACTCTAGATCTCATATTCCATCTAATGTTGGGAAGCAAGAATTCTTAATGTTATGTGGAGGATTTAAATCCAACCACTTGAGACACTAATACATATCTAGTTATACTAGTGCTCATTATCTATCTATAGGATCCATAAAATTGGTACAATCATCAAATAATTCCAAGGACACCACCTCCAAATTTATCCTTAGGTGAACTTCATAAATGATCAATTGATTTTTCCCTAACAATGGGAGCACTTTGTATCATTTGATTCTGAAGTAAAATATGATGATAGATGTGATATCCAAATGATAGGGTTGATTTATTCTACCTTCAGTGTTCAGTCAATATTCTATGATGTATGGAAACTAGTACACATAACTCATCCACTTTTCCTCTTAAATTTTATGTGTCTGATGACTTTTATATGTGTAACCATCCACTACATCTTGTTGGTTCAAACACTTTTCACTATAGTTTTTCACTATAATCATTCTTTCCTTAATAATTTTTTTAGGGATATTAGTTTGGTGAGCAATTCATGTCTCCATTTGTTAAAAAATATAATCCCATTTAATAGGGTCACCAAAGGAGGCATTCTAGATTCAGCCTAAAGATCAAACTTAGTGGGTATATTCGCACTCATAAATTTAGAATTTACCTATTAAAAATTATATATTTTGGGCTTTATTTAAGAAATTTATTCTTCAATTGAGATCTAACGCCATCTTTGTGTGATAGTTTGGAAATATATATGGCCATTAATTTTACTTTTTTAATTAAAGTATCCAACCAAGTGGTTAACCATGGAATATAAAAATAAAAACGCAGAAAATGTTTTTATCATTGATATTGGGTGTATAATCCTTCCTTATATATTTCATATTTGACTTATTATTCAATAGTGTAAATAACTTCAATATTTCACTGGTCAACACTAATAACATTAAATGATTTGAAACATACAACAGAAAAAATATATTTCCTTGTATGATGTACATCTATAATCGTGGTATGTTTTAGTCTAATGGATGATACTATATTTATTAATGGGGTAAATATTTCCAAAATATTTATGGGATAGGTATATAATATGTTGTTTCACCTATAAAAATGAATCTCCTTTCTTCAAGGGTTGATATTATTTTGGTTTATGGATGTTGTGGGATATGATAATGATGACCTCCATGTTAGTTAATACATTCCCCGTAACGACCCAAACTTTTTGGATAGTATATTAATTTACTCTTAACGATTTAATGGAGATGTTAATGGTTAATTCAGAAATAAGAGTTGATGGATTCATCTAGTAGACTCAAACCATATGAAGCCCACTTATCAGAGCTTGGGAAGTATGTTGCATCTTTGGGCTTCGCTTTGGACCAAGCCCAAGATGAACTCCAGCATGTCAAGCTTGAATAAAATCACATATGGGAGAATTTCATGTTAGTAGAGATTACTACTAGGGCATTGTTATCCGAGCCTCCCTCAAATTCTCTCACCTTAGCACACCTTACACTTAGGTCATATGATGGTGTTATAAGGGTCAATGTAACGAGACCATAGCTAATTTGTGTAATCCTTTGAGATAAATAAAATTTTGATTTATTCCTATGGTAAAGTTTGTGAATTTTTAGATGTCTGGATAAAAATAGAATGTATCTTATGGACGAATTTTGAAAAAATTGATATTTTAATATATTTATTTAAATATTAAATAATTAATGGTGTGTAAGGATTTTCAAAAATGGGTCTTCTGCAAATGAGTTCAGTAAGAAATTTAGAGTCCAATAAGATCGACTTAATTTTTGGTTAATAGTAAGTTATGAATAGTGATTTTACGCTTAAGATTTTTAATGTGACCAAATGGTTTATTAATCTCACTTAAATAAAGTATTAATATAATTTAGGCTCCTTGATTAAGTAATGTGATTCAATAAAATTGGTAAAAAACTGTTTCAAAAATTATAAGTTATGTATTAGTTTTTTTCGGGTGAATAGTGTTTTTATTTAAAAATTTATTTAAAAATATTTAGAAAATTATTTTTATAAAATGGAGATCATTTTTTAATTCTGAGAATCGATATTATGTTAAGGTGAATTTTTGGGATTTTTCTGAAAAAGTTGATTTTTCAGTGAATATTGTATTATCAGTTTAGAGTTTCGGGTGTTTAATGAAATCATTAAGGATGTAATAATTATGTAATAATTCTGGTAGAATTATGAATAGTAAGATAAGTTATGATGTTTCAAAAATGGACAATACCATGGGCAATTACCATGGGAAATCCCATGGTTTTTCCAATACCACCAATGAGGTGTCCCTTGGCCATTAATGTCTTGTCCCCTCACTTCCCCTAAAAATACCAAGCCATTCTCTCATACTTTCCATTAAAAAATCCTCCTCAACAAATTTATGGTCTATTTACCTCCCATGGAGTCCTCTCAAGGTTCCCCTAATCCTCCCAAGGTCCCAAACATTAATATTTTGGAGTTACTCTTCAAGGTATGGGATCCCACCTCTCTCTTTCTTTTCATGTATTCTTCTTTATGACATTTATTTTAAGATACATGTTCTTATTTTGGGGATGTTATTTTATATTCATCCTACTGTACTTTTCATTTTCATATTATGAGAGACCCCCACTTTCTCTCATCAATTCATTTTAAGAATGTTTAAGTGCTGTAGTTAGGATGCCGAATTTTTGTAAGGGATTCTTTCACCCTTCTGATTTTCAAGTTCTATGTTCATGTAAAGTATTTAAAGTTCCTTTTTATTATGTTGCGGTATGGTATTTATATCCATCATACTGTTATTTTATTTTCATATGATGATAGACCCTATTTTATCTCAACAATTCATTTTTTGATGTTTTAAGTGATGTCGCTAGGCTGCAGAATTTTCATAAGAGAAATATTATTTTTGTCTTCCTTCCATGTTTTTCATTTCATATGGTATGTCTTTAAAATTTAATTACCATGTTATTATATACTTTATATTATGTCCCTATACTGTTTTATGGATCATTTATGAGTGGGTTACCCATGTCCCCTCTCTTTTCAATATTTTCTAAAACCTTATAACATAGCCGTTATGCTGTAGAATTTTCTTCTCAAAATGTCTCTCTCTTTTTCTGAAATTATTTTATTTTTTTAATTGAATAATCAAATCACTTTCCTATATATGGTTATTCACATATATATCAAAATTTTATATTTTAATTCTGGTATTTACATACATGAAAACCACTTTCCTTTTCTGTGGGTTTAAAGTGACATAAAGATCATGTCAAGCAGTTTTTAAAACATTATGATTATGAAATGAATCTCATTTATTTTATGATATATGGGTTATTTAAGAAATTTTTTATGATTATATATGTGGATCACATGATAATAAATAAAAATTAAGGGTGCACCTTTATAGCACTCCAATGCATTGGGTAAAGACTTAATCTCTAGAGATGACCATTTTAACGATACCTTGGTGAATTACCTTGGTAATTTTTAATGATGCCTTGGGGATGGACCTTGGTGATATGGAAATGATTGTCTAAGTTAAATTTTATAGCCACATCTTCATGTTATGAAACACGTTATTTTAATTATTATATTCCTCATGATCTCTTTCTCATGCCTTATGGTTATTTATCAGGTTTTTATTGATGTATCTCAAGTTCACATGTAAAATGTTTCTCCTGTTTCCCTTAATGGGCCTTCTGCTCACCCTTTCCTTTGATGTATGCTCCTAGGTTATGAGATGATGTAATGAACTTAGCATGAAGCATTATGAAGCCTTTCAAGTGTTTATGAAGAATTTTTTATGTCGTCATGTATTAAGTTCCTGGTTTCCAAGAAAATAAACCTTAAAGATCCTCGGTTTTCTAAAATGTAATGAAAAGTTATGTTATGAAAAGGCGGGAAGCCATAGTTTGTATCAAAGGATGGTTTAGTTATTTATGGAAATAAGGCTATGAAAACGTATGGAATAACCCTATAGAAAAGTTTAAATATAGGGAAAATTTCCAGGTATTTTGATGAGTATTGAGTAAGTGGTTTAACAAATAAATACATCCCTATTTGGATATGAGTAGGTAGAGGCGGTGCTAGAATATATGTATATAGGGATAAAACTCGAAAACACTGCTTTGACCTAGACTCAAACGGGAACTGGTGCACGACAATGGGCCATGTTGTACTCTTGGTTATAACACTCTTGGGGGATCTGTTTGGATAATCGCAAGCTTTTTATGAATCATTATGAAGGAATTATAGAGAAATATAATTGTTTAAGCATGAATTTTTAAGACGTAGAATCCTTTATAGTTAAAAGATTCATAAATGAAACAAGTTTCTCACTAAGAGTTTATTCTCTTAGAAAATTCTGGGATATAGGAGGAACCATGCAAATGGTGACCGCAATGGACCATGCGCTGACGGCTCTTTGATGGAAGCTGGAATGGAAACATTCATGCAAATGATGAACCAACTGACTCAAGTTGTGAGTAATAACTTGAATCAAGCTAAGAGGCCTATCTCACCATGAAGGGAACAAAATTATGTTGAGTCCTTCATCTGTTAACGACCAATAACATTTAGTGGATCTACTGACCCATTGGATGCAGATCAATGGATAAGATCCGTGGATAAGATCTTCTTTGTACTTCATTTTTTCAGAACAAGAAAAAGTCACCCTTACTATTTACCACCTAGAGGGAGAAGCTGATCAATGGTGGTCACTGATCAAAAACATGAATCCAATAAGAGATATGGATTCTATGGAGTGGGAATAGTTCATGGGAATATTCTTCAATAAGTATTTCTCTCGTTCGATGAGAATGAGAATGGAGGAAGAATTTCTCGAGCTAAAGCATAAGGAGAATGAATCTGTTGGAATCTACGAGATGAACTTCAAAAGGATTTCCCGTTATACCTCAATATTTGTCATGGACCCTAATGGGAAGGTTGATAGATTCTTTGGTGGACTAAGACCTCATTTTTAGAAGAATCTACCCAACAGGGACTATGATAGCTATAAAGAAATAGTTCTAAGTGATATGAAAGTTGAACTGGAGTTTGGTGAGACATAGTGGTCTCAAAAATCTAATGTGAAGAAGAGATCTCTAGAACCAATCCTGGGAAGAAGCTTTGATCAAGAAAGAGGTGGAAAGAAAATTCAACTTTCCACATGCAATAAATGTGGGAACAAGCATTCAGTTCACTGCTTGATCGGAAGTGGAAAGTGCTACATGTGTGGGAGAGAAGGCCATATTGCTCAGAATTTTCATAGTGAGGTGAAGCCTCAACATCCCAACACTAACGTCAGAGGAAAGATGGTTCTGGCCCTACCCGAAGTCTAATGCTTCACGTGTGGATAGTTTGGTCACTTTTCTACTCACTATCTAAATCTGAGGGTAGTGGAGGGGAATCACCATCAACCTTAGCAAAGGTCAAGGGAGAAAGGTCGTGCTTTTTCTATCACAAAAACTGAAGTTGAAGCTCCAAATGACGTGGTAGAAGGTACTCTTGTTTTCCTCTCAAAACTAGCAAGTACTTTTTTTTATTCTGGTTCTACGCATTCCTTTATTTCATCCTAGTTTGCAAATAATATAGAATCAATCCCCGAACTTCTAGAGGTAGAGTTGTCTGTCAAGACTCCAAGTGGGATTATCCATGCATCAATAGTGTTTAGAGACTCTAGTGTTTACTTTAGTGAGCACAATATTATTGCAAATATATTAGTCATTCCCATGATGAAATTTGATGTTATAATAGGGATGGACTGGCTCTCAAAGTATAATTCTAAGATCAAATGCAGAAGTATGGAAATCTCAGTAGTCTTGAATGAACGACCTAGAATTATCTTCCAAGGAGAGATATCCCGACCTGATCCATGTCTAGAGGCACCTCCTATAGCCTTCTTTATGGAGTTAATTGGTGAGGATAAATGAGGAAAAGGGAGTATACAAATAGAAGATGTTCTGATTGTTCAGGAATACATGGACTTATTTCCTGAGAAGTTACCTGGACCTCCCCCAGAAAGAGAGGTAGAGTTCTCCATTGAACACGTACCTGGATCTCAACCGATATCAAAGACCCCGTATAGAATGGAAAATGTGGAGCTAGAGGAGTGAATGAAACAACTCCAAGACTTGTTGGAGAAAGGGTTTATCCGACCGAGTGTGTCTCCTAGGGGAGCACCAGTTCTCTTTGTGAAGAAGAAGGATGGATCAATGCGGATATGCATTGATTATAGAGAACTGAATGGGATCACAGTGAAGAACAAATACCCTCTTCCAAGAATTGATGATTTATTTGACCAACTTTATGGGGCTCAATTCTTCTACAAGATTGATCTTCAAGCTGGTTATCATCAACTGAGGGTGAAGAAGGAAGATATTCCAAAGACTGTCTTCCGATCAAGATATGGGCATTATGATTTTACAATTATGCCCTTCGTCTTGACTAATTCTCCTGCTATTTTCATGGATTTTATGAATATAGTCATTGAGGACTACCTTGATAACTTTGTGTTAGTTTTTATTGACAATATTTTGATATAATCAAAAAGACGTGAGGAGCATGAATATCACCTGAGAGTTATTTTGAAAACTCTATGGAAGGATATGCTCTTTGGAAAGTTTAGCAAGTGTGAGTTTTGGTTACAACAAGTGGCTTTCTTGGGGCACATCGTAACCAACGAAGGAATCTCGGTTGACCCAGCAAAGAAAATGGTTGTGGAGGAGTGGCCTCAACCCAAAACGGTATCTGAGATTCATAGTTTCCCTGGTTTAGAAAGATATTATAGAAGGTTTGTGAAAAAAATTTCACAGCTTTCTAATCCACTAAACAAGTTGACTCTAAAAGGGGTTAAGTTCATCTGGACAAAGGATTGCAAGGAAAGTTTCCAAGATCTGAAGAAGATATTGGTTACTTCACCTGTGTTAAAACTACCCTCTATCGGTGAAGGATTCATTATTTTTAGTGATGCATCTCTGAAAGGGCTTGGGTGCATCCTCATGAAAAATTACAAGGTAATTGCTTATGCATCTCGTCATCTACAGCAACATGAGCAAAATTATCCTACACATGATCTAGAGCTGGCAGCAGTTGTTTTTTCTCTAAAGATATGGAGGCACTATCTTTATGGGGAGAAATGTGATATATACACCGACCACCAAAGTTTAAAGTATATTTATACGCAGAAAGAATTGAACATGAGACAAAGGAGATGGTTGGAGGTTATTAAAGACTATTATTGTTCAATTCATTATCCCCCTGGAAGAGAAAACAAAGTCGCAGATGCATTAAGAAGGAAAGACCATGTTGTTCTGGCAACAATGAGGATCTTAGGAGATCCCTTGATTAAGGATCTAGTAAAACTGGACATGGGAATTGTATGGGAAGGGACATCATCAACCCTATCCCAAATGATTTCTCTACCTTAATTACTATAGAAGATCAAGAAGGCTCAAAAAGAAGATCTTTTGTTGCATGAGAAGTTTGAGGCTATGAAGGATGGGAAGTTTCCTGATTTCATTATTGATCAAGAAGGTGTATTGAAATTTCGTACAAGACTATGTGTTCCATCTATTCTAGAGATAAAGAAAGAAATGATGGATGAAGCTCATATCTCTACTTTATCTAATCATCTGAGAAGCACAAAAATGTAAAGAGACCTTCGTGATCATTATTGGTGGGATAACATGAAGAGGGAGATTGCTGGTTACACTACATGGTGCCTGGTGTATCAACAAGTAAAGAGAGAATGAAAACTTCCTAAAGGGGTATTAAAAACGCTACCCATACCAGTATGGAAGTGGGATAATATCATGATGAACTTTGTCACTGGTCTCCAGAAAACATCCAAAGGGAACCATGTGATATGGGTCATAGTGGACCGTCTCACCAAGAACGCCCATTTTATCTCTTTTCAGGAAGACTAATCTATGGATAAACTTTCCAAGATATACATAATGGAAGTGGTAAGGCTGCATGAGGTACCAATATCCATCATATCTGATCGTGATCCAAGATTCACATCAACATTCTAGAGAAGTCTTCAACATGCTTTGAATACTAAATTGAATTTTAGTATGGCCTATCATCCTCAAACTGATGTCCAATCTGAAAGGACTATTCAGGCACTTGAGGAAATGCTGATATTATGCTCAATGGAATTTAAAGGTGGATTGGATCAACACCTCTCATTAGTTGAGTTCTCATACAACAACAGCTTCCATTCGAGTATTCATATGGAACACTATAAAGCTCTATATGGAAAGCGATGAAGAAATCCTACTTTTTGGGATGAAGCTGGAGATAGAAAGCTTCTTGGGCCTGATCTTATGCAAGAGATGACAGAAAAGATTCATTCCATCCAACAATACATAAAGGCTGTTCAGAGTCGGCAGAAGATCTATGCTGACAACCGTCGAAGGGACTTGGATTTTGGTGTTAGCAACAAAGTCTTCCTTCAAATTTCTCCATGGAAGAGAGTCATGCGGTTTAGGAATAAGGGGAATCTCATCCCTAGGTACAATTCCCCCTATGAAATCTTTGTTCGCATAAGAGCAGTGGCCTATCGTCTAGAACTTCCACTGAACCTAGATCAAGTTCACGATGTCTTCCATGTATCTCTCTTGAGGAAGTACATACCTAAACCTTCGCATGTACTGAACCCAGAGGTGGTACAACTGGAACATGAACTCTTTTATGAAGATAATCCAGTGGAGATATTAGACCGTAGAGACAATGTTCTACCCAATAAGACTACCCACCTTTTGAAAGTGTTATGGAGGAATCATAAGTATGAAGAAGCGACGTGGGATCCTGAGGAAACAATGAAGCAAATGTACCATCACCTTTTTGACTAGGCATTTGGTTTAAAATTTCAGGGATGAAATTTCTTAAGGGGGGAATAATTTAGCAACCCAAACATTTTAAATAGTATATTAATTTACTCTTAATGATTTAATAGAGATGTTAATGTTTAATATAGAAAGAAGATTCGATGGCTTCATCCAGTAGACTCGAACCATATGAAGCCCACATATCAGAGCTTGATAAAGAGGTGGCATCTTTGGGATGCACTTTGGACCAAGCCCAATCCAAACTCCAGCGTGTCAAGCTTGAATGGAATCGCCTACGAGAGAAGTTCAAGTTAGTGGAGATTACTACTTGGGCAGTGTTATGTGACCCTCCATCAGATTCTCTCACCTTAGCACACATTACACTTAGGGCATTTGCGTGTGTTATAAGGGGATATGTAACGAGACCATAGCTACTTTGGGTAATCCTTTGAGATAAATAAAATTGTGATTTCTTCCTATGGTGAAGTTTGTGAATTTTCAGATGTCCGGATAAAAATAGGATGTATCTTATGGATGAATTTTGAAAAAAAGGTATATTTTAAAATATTTATGTAAACCTTAAATAATTATTGATGTGTAAGGATTTTCAAAAAATGGTCTTCTGCAAATGTGTCCAGTAAAAAAATTTCAGTCTAATGAGATCAACTTAATTCTTCGTGAATAATAAATTATGAATAGTGATTTTATGCTTATGATTAGTAATGTGACCAAATGGATGAGTAATATCACTTACTAATAGTATTAATATAATTTACTCACCTTGATTAAGTAATTTGATTCAATAAAATAGGTAAATAACTATTTCAGAAATTATTAGTTAAGTATTAGTTTTTTTGGGGAATAGTTTTTTATTTAAAAATTTAATTAAAAATATTTAGAAAATTAATTTTATAAAATGGAGTTCGTTTTTGAATTCAGAGAATCGATATTATGATACGGTGAATTTTAAGGATTTTCATGAAAATGTTGACTTTTCGGTGAATATTGAATTTTCAGTTTAGAGTTTCAGGTGTTTAATGACATCATTAAGGATGTAATAATTATTTAATAATTGTGGTCGACTTATGAATAGTAAGATAAGGTATTAGGTGTCTGAAGTGTCCAATACCATGTCAAAATACCATGGTAAAGCCCATGGTTTTTCCAATACCACCAATGAGGCGTCCCTTGGACATTAATGCCTTGTCCCTTCACTTCCCCTATAAATACAAAGACATTATCTCATACTTTCCATTCCAAAATCCTACTCAAAGAGGTTCGGGTCTCCTTACCTCCCAAGACGTCTTCCCAAGGTTCCCTCAAGCCTCCCAAGTTCCCAAACTTCATGATTTCGAATTACCTCTTCAAGGTAAGGGATCCTACCTCTGTCTTTCTTTTCATGTATTCTCCTTTATGTCATTTATTTTAAAATCCATGTTATTATGTTGGGGATGTTATTTTATATTAATCCTACTGTCATTATCATTTTAATATGATGATATAGCCCCTATTTCTCTCATCAATTCATTTTAATAATGTTTAAGTGGTGTTGTTAGGCTGCCGAATTTTTGTAAGGGATTCTTTCACCCTTCTAATTTTCATGTTCTATTTTCATGTCAAGTCTTTCAAGTTCTTTTTTATTATATTGTGGTATAATATCTATATCCATCATACTGTTATTTTATGTTCATATGATTATAGACCCTATTTGATATCAACAATTCATTTTTTGATGTTTTAAGTGATGTCGTTAGGTTGCCGAATTTTCATAAGAGAAATATTATTTTTGTCTTCCTTCCATGTTTTTCATTTCATATGGTATGTCTTTAAAATTTAATTACCATGTTATTATATCCTTTATATTCTATCCCTATACTGTTTTATGGATCATTTATGAGTGGGTTACCCATGTCCCCTCTCTTTTCAATATTTTCTAAAACCCTGTAACATAGCCGTTATGCTGCAGAATTTTCATCTCAAAATGTCTCTCTCTTTTTCTCAAATTCTTTTATTTTATTAATTGAATACTCAAATATCTTTCTTATATATGGTTATTCACATATATATCAAAATATTCTATTTTAATTATGGGATTTACATACATGAAACCCTCTTTTCTTTTCTGTGGGTTTAAAGTGACATAAAGATCATGTCTTTAAAGCATTTTTTAAAACGTTATGATTATGAAATGAAACCCATTTCATTTATGCTATATGTGTTATTTATGAAATTTTTGATGATGATATATGTGTATCACATGATAATAAATACAAATTAATGGTGCGCCCTAATAGCGCTCCAATGCATTGGGTAAAGACTTAATCTCTAGAGATGACCATTTCGACGATACCTAAGTGAATAACCTTGGTAATTTTTTAATGACACCTTGGGGATGGACCTTGGTGACATAGAAATGATTGTCTATGTTTAATGTTGTATCCACATAGTCATGTTATTAGACATGTTATTTTTATTATGATATCCCTCATGATCTCTTTCTCATGCCTTAACGTTACTTATCATGAATTTATTGATGTATCTGAAGTTCACATGTAAAACGTTTCTCTTGTTTCCCTTACTGGGCCTTCTCCTCACCCTTTCCTTTGATGTATTCTCCAAAGTTATGCGATGCTGTAATGAACTTAGGTTGAACAATGAATAAGCTTTTGAAGTGTTTAAGAAGAATGTTTTACGTCGTCATGTATTAAGTTCCTAGTTTCCAAGACACTAAACCTTAAAGATCCTAGGTTTTGTAAAATGTATGGAAAAGTTATGTTATAAAAAGGCAAGATTCCATATTCTCTCAAATTTGGGAGTCCTATTAAAGTAATTATTAATCTCATATTCAGTGTATGTTGTTCATTTAGGCAAATAATTATTTAGACTTATCATCCAATCTCTATTGGGATACACTAATAAGAATCATGGATATTTGAAATTATTCGGATGTGGATGAACTTTTTTGTTACAATGCATAGATATCCCTAATGATCTATTCTTCTCACTTCCCTAGTTTTAATGATTGAGTTAGGAGGATATTTATATAGTAATTTATATACAATTAAGATGAAATTTTGGAAATAATGATCATAGAGAATAAGATCAGACCTTTATAGATCCATGATGTTTTCAAGATATGGTAGTCATCCTCTTACCCATTCCAATTATAATAACGGTATGTATTTACTTTAATATACGGGAGACTCTTGAATTGGGTTGATGTTGATATGAAGGATTCATTCTCCAAACCAACCTATTTTTTAATTTTTTCCTTATAGTATTTCATCCGACGTGATTTTCAAAGGTTTATTCCATGGTTATAATTATCCATTAACTATTTAATTCTTGTATAATTGTGTGTTCCATTAAGTGTTTTTATACCTAGGTAGGTTATAGTGTATGTTGATGCCTCATAACTGAGGTAGTTTTAAAAAAACGATTGAGATTTCTTCAAATATAGATTCATGGAAACCCTAATTATGGTGTCATTTTCCCAATTATACATGGAGATAAATACACCTCATGGTATGTTCATATTGGGTTTTATTTGGAATTTAAGGGTAGAACAATAAACACATCAGTGAAATATGTCAAATGAAAATACATTGTATTTAATATTATATCATATATTAATAAATAAATTTATGTTCACTGTAACAGCCCGAGATTTTATGAAAAATATTCTTTTGATTTCACTAATGTCTTGTGTTGTACGCTACACCAAAAGGATCTTGCACAACACGCATCCTTGACTTGCCTTGTATTACACGCAATCGCGGCCTTCCTCGATAGCGTGTGTAGTACGCAATAACGAGTTTCACTAAACAGCGATATGCTATTAAAATGTTATTAAAACTAGCCGTTATGAATAGTAATAACCACTTTTTAAAATTTTGTAAATTTTATTTTTCAAAATGGATTTCATTTTTGGATTCGGAGTATCGAATTTAGCCTAAGGTGAAATTTTGGTACATTTCGGATAACTTTCATATTCTGATGAATAGTGAAAATTACTAAATTTTAATTAAAAACAACTTTTTTAATCGAAATAATTAATAGTGATAAATTATTAATTTAAGTGGTTTTAAAGTATATTTAGAATATATTTTTACAATTTAATACAATATTGGTCATTGGATGTAATTTCACATTTAAACCAGACATAATCAAGTGTCAATCTTTTGATAGATATTGTTTCTTAAAAACACGCTATTTGTTTTAACAGCGGGATTTAATTATAAAATTAATTAATGCAACTTTTATGTTATGAATTTGGTAAAATAGACTTCATTTTTGAATTCGGAATATGAAATATAGCTTAGGATGAAATTTTGGCATTGTTCTGAAAAACATCAATTTTTGATGAATAGTGAAACTACAAAGTGGTAGTTAAAAAAATGAATTTTTCATAAAACATAATTTTACCGCTTCTGTGAATGGAATTTCAAAAATCCGAGAGACACGGTTGATGTCAGTAAGTAAAATGTGATTCAATGAGATAAAAATATTTTTTTGGTGAATAATAACTTTTTACTTTTTTACCGCGGTTAATAGTAAATAGGGTAACTAAGGGTAAATATGATATTACTATTACCCTAACACATGTCCTAATTCTATTGGATAAGTGTAATTCGACCAAAAACAACCTTATGAATAAAATATGACCATTTAGGCCCACTTGGGTTAGATTATGACATTTATTATTATTTAATTCAAAGAAGAGTTAAAAGAGATAAAATCAAAGTTTATTTACTAAAACATTTTTAATATAGGGTTATACATAAGATAAATTCAATTTTAAATATTCATTAGAAAGATAAAAAGATTTACTACATGATGGTAATTTATTTGTAATTTTTAGACGTCATATAAGTTAATTTATTTATGACACAAAGATGATGCAGTAATTATCTTATTAATGAAATATTGACATAATTAATATTATAAATACCAAAATAAATGTAATTTAAGACTTTTTATGAATTCCACTAATTTTATAGGTTACTATGATATATTAGTGTTGATTTAATCAACATGGTTAGAACATATAATTCTGTTTTGACTTTCACAAAAATCATATATCAAATAGTGTCAAAATTGACACAAAATAGTTTTTAAATCAAATATTATATTATTAATTGTTATTCTATTCCTAAAAATCTAAGGTTCGGCCAAATGACTTAGATAAGGATATATATATTATTAATAAACAATTTGGGGTTCGTTTGGCATGTTATAGTAAGTGTATTAACCATATAGTGAAAGAAAACAAAAAGACACAGTAAAAGTTAAATTATTTAACATAGAGTTAAATCTAATTGATAAGGTTAAAATAATATCCTAAACTTGTCTAAATCCTATTGGATGATAGTATTTCGACCCATCCCCACTTTAGCTTCGAAATAAGACCCTTTGGAACCATTATAAACCGATTTTGACATTAATATAAAATAATATTTTGAGGTATTCCTAAGGTGCCCCTCTCCTCCCTTATAAAAGGACACCTCCTCCCCCTCCCCCTCACACCAATTTGAGCACTCAAGCTCGGCCAACCCCTGCCAAAATCTCTTCTCCACTTCTCTAGCAACATCCTATAGGTTCTGGTCTTCCTCAAAGACCAATTGTAGTTCCCTAAGAGGAGGTCTCAAAGAGGCGCTTCAAAGAAGAGGAGGTTCGGACACATACGAAGCAAATCGGACCTAAGGTAAGGGAAATATCACAATCTCATTTTTATCCGAGATTGTTTATTCGTAAGTATTTACTGGGGTGTATTTTATCATCCACATCCATGTTCTCTCAATATGTAATATTTTTTACATCCACTTACAATAGTTTAAATCCAATTTTACCCTTCGGTGAGTTTTTATTAAAGGATATGAAAGGAATTTTTTTTCGTTTTTCGTACGAGGTAATTTTTGACTTTTCCGAAAAAAGTACGAAGAATGTGTTTTTTAACTTATACGGCATGAATGGATTTTTAAAACATTATTTCCAAGAAGCTTCCTTTACAAGATTTCAAGTTTATTTTTAATCAACTTCTTTTAGTTTAAATTTGTATGACATGTTATGAAATAAAAAAATGTTTTTGAAGAAGAAAGGATATTTTCCTCAAGAATGGAGTTCAAGTGTTTTATCAAAATAATTTTCCATCTAAGATAATAAAGGGTCTTGTTTTTATCCCTATTATTACATTGATTTGATTATGTTGTGATGGAATTATTTTTATGAATTCCTTTATCTTATATGAATTGTTTTATGATGTCATGATGTTTAAGATTACCATTTGTATTATATGGGTTATGTAATGATGTATGATTTATGATTTTGTGGCACACAGAAGAAAGGATTCATTATAAGATGGGTGGGACCTATATCTCCTTCCAATGCATTGGGTAAAGATTTTATATCTCATGAGATAGACAGGGCTGGAACAGTAGGTTATACCGGTTCAGTGAAACAGGACTGAAACGAGGGTTACTCGATTCAGAAAGGGACTTTGTCCACTAAGATAGTCTTGGCAATGAGTCATGACTAACAAGAAATGATTTTCCAAGATTATGTGTGCATTCCACAAAGTTTCATGTTTCATGTTATGATTATGGTGATCTCATTTTCACTTCTATGATTTATTCCATGATAAGATATTATGATCTCTTTTGCAGGTTTTGAATTTCAAAAAGATATGATATGATTTTTATTTCTTTTATTTACCCTTACTGAGCATTTGAGCTCACCCTTTTATGTTTTCTTTTCCCCAGGATATAAATAAAGGTTTTAGGTAAATAAAAAGGAAGATCTTTATGGGAGATGTTGAAGATCTTTCACCACGATTAGAAGATGTTACTCCGGGTTTCCAAAGACACTAAACTATTACGATCCTTGTGTGTGTGTTTTTGTTATTTACTAAGTATTCTGCAAAAGTAATGTAATGTCAATGTACGTCTATCTTCGGGTCTCTACAGTTGGTATCAGAGGCAAAGGAGGTAGGAATGTATCTGATCCTTGGGAACTCTCACATGTGAGTGTTGGACGAAGCATGGCTCTCCGCCCAAGGGCTTCATGAGGAAATGGCTGCCATTGGGGATGGTGGTGTGTCCCGCCCAGGGGGTGTAGCCGCCCATGGAGTGCCCTGATAGGTATCAATTATAGTCCACTGGAAGTAATTCCAGACCGCTACAGTTGGTATCAGAGGAAAGGTTTAGTCAACCTTTGGAAACTATGATGCGAAAATGTTAGTGAGATCCCTAGAGATATTTCAAAGGTATGTCTAGGGATGCCCCTAAGGATAAGTATACGTATAGGATATAGTCCTAGAACCATGGTAACGATATTAGATTAAACCAAAGATGTTATATATTTAAGTTACTCCCCGTTTATTATGATTTTTGCCTCTCACACTATTCTTTTTGGGTTTTAGAAAATGGCTGGAAACAAGGTGATTCACGATAATGGAGGATATGATGGACAATGGAATGATATTCTTCATGAGCAACCAAATGAAATGGGATTTGGAAGTCCAAACATCATTATTATGCCGAATCAGCAATCTCATAATATGATCAATAAAGGAAAATTTGGTAAGTTTCCTGAATCGGCTAATAAGAGAAAGATGGAGTTTCATGATGATCATAGAGGAAAGAAAGTTCAATTTCCCCTATGTAAATCATGTGGGAAGAGGCATCAAGGAGAATGTTTCAAAGGAACTGGAAGATGCTTTGGGTGTGGAAAAGAAGGACACAAAGCCAGTAAGTGCAAAGGAAAAGGTTCAGTTAATACCAGGGATGAGGATAATGGTATTGCTACGACATCAACAATGGTTAAATGTTTTAAATGTGGAATGTACGGGCATTATGCAAACCAATTCCCTAAGGGAAAGTCTCATGAAGAGAATCAGTATGGTAGTATGGGTAGTATTTATATTGATGATGATGATGAGACTAAAAATAATATGTGAGATGAAAGAATTGTTGAAGCTCGGTCAATGGTTTAAGAATGTAGTTGAATGATTACATGTTTATCAAGTGTAATGTTGTATAAGTAATCTCATGGTACTATGGGATAAAGAGACATATAAGGATTGTTACATTGTTGTCTTTCCTTAAGTTTTGAAAGTATGTGATGAATGGTACCGGTATTTTTGGGAAGTAGATGATATGCGCATAATGAAGGGATAAGACGATAATGAGATGTTTGATTGTATGCATGAGCTCATGATTGATATAAGGACTAAGTGATATCATGGTTTGAGTATATAGAATTTTGAGGATTTTGGTATGTGGAAGGTGTTAAATTTTAACTGCAATCATGTTTTCACTAAGGTTCAATGGGTATTCAAGAAAATACTTGATTAAGGCCTTTGAATGTTTGGAATGTGACCAACAAGACATATCTTATGATATATGGGGATCGACGATGGTGTTAAATCTCTGGTAATAATTTTCACTATGTTATGAGGGTGGACTGCAGTATTTTGGATAAGCCTAAAGATTGGAATGGATTATGTTGGACATAAGTTAGTATTGTATAAGGATATAAGTTTTCTCGATGGGATGACAACCTGCAGGACGGGCGACAGCCCATCGCGTCGGACAAGGCTGTGGAAATCGAACCCACAACCGAAGTGCGGCTGGCCTTTATCGCCTACCACTGGCCTACAGGAAGTCCCTGTTTAGAAGAAACTAGTTTTATTATATTAAGCAGTATGATATATGAAGTATAAGTCCATTTTAGGAACCATGTATGATTAATCTCACTATAGATCGACTTATGTATATAATTTTTCCTAACCTTTTGTTTGAGACAGATGGAATGACCCGTCATTCTATCACATGATCTGCTAACACTTCACGAATAACAAATTCAACTTCATTTATTTAAGAGATGATGGGGAAATTGTTCAAGGAATGAACAACAGTGAGATTGTACCAAAATAAAGAAAGTATTTATTCTAATTCAAATTTTCAACTTTAGGGAAATGATCTTCAAAACCAAAAATGTTGTCCTAGTGATCTTATACCTGATGAATCGGATGGTACCTTAGATCATCACAAATTTATGGATTTGTGATTGTTGGCTTTTCCATAGCCATGTTCTCTACCACTCTCCATCAGAACATGATGGTCAGATTTCTCTTCCATATCCATATTTTCACCTATGTGGAAACCCAGTGATTAGTTTATTTGGGTAACCGTTACATTTCATACTTTTGTTTTTAAAGATTGGTTTTGATATTACTTTTTACGATTTGGGTTTCTATGAAAGAAACTTTCGAATAGTAAACCATTTATAACCCCGACGAATTTCGAGGGCGAAATTCATTTTAAGGGGGGTAGAATGTAACAGCCCGAGATTTTATGAAAAATATTCTTTTGATTTCACTAATGTCTTGTGTTGTACGCTACACCAAAAGGAGCTTGCACAACACGCATCCTTGACTTGCCTTGCATTACACGCAATCGCGACCTTCCTCGATAGCGTGTGTAGTACGCAATAACGAGTTTCACTAAACACCGATATGCTATTAAAATGTTATTAAAACTAGCCGTTATGAATAGTAATAACCACTTTTTAAAATTTTGTAAATTTTATTTTTCAAAATGGATTTCATTTTTGGATTCGGAGTATCGAATTTAGCCTAAGGTGAAATTTTGGTACATTTTGGATAACTTTCATATTCTGATGAATAGTGAAAATTACTAAATTTTAATTAAAAACAACTTTTTTAATCGAAATAATTAATAGTGATAAATTATTAATTTAAGTGGTTTTAAAGTATATTTAGAATAAATTTTTACAATTTAATACAATGTTGGTCATTGGATGTAATTTCACATTTAAACCAGATATAATGAAGTGTCAATCTTTTGATAGATATTGTTTCTTAAAAACACGCTATTTGTTTTAACAGCGGGATTTAATTATAAAATTAATTAATGCAACTTTTATGTTATGAATTTGGTAAAATAGACTTCATTTTTGAATTCGGAATATGAAATATAGCTTAGGATGAAATTTTGGCATTGTTCTGAAAAACATAAATTTTTGATGAATAGTGAAACTACTAAGTGGTAGTTAAAAAACTGAATTTTTCATAAAACTTAATTTTACCGCTTCTGTGAATGGAATTTCAAAAATCCGAGAGACACGGTTGATGTCAGTAAGTAAAATGTGATTCAATAAGATAAAAATAATTTTTTGGTGAATAGTAACTTTTTACTTTTTTACCGCGGTTAATAGTAAATAGGGTAACTAACGGTAAATATGATATTACTATTACCCTAACACATATCCTAATTCTATTGGATAAGTGTAATTCGACCAAAAACAACCTTATGAATAAAATATGACCATTTAGGCCCACTTGGGTTAGATTAGGACATTTATTATTATTTAATTCAAAGAAGAGTTAAAAGAGTTAAAATCAAAGTTTATTTACTAAAACATTTTTAATATAGGGTTATACATAAGATAAATTCGATTTTAAATATTCATTAGAAATATAAAAAGACTTACTACATTATGGTAATTTATTTGTAATTTTTAGACATCATATAAGTTAATTTATTTATGACACAAAGATGATGCAGTAATTATCTTATTAATGAAATATTGACATAATTAATATTATAAATACCAAAATAAATGTAATTTAAGACTTTTTATGAATTCCACTAATTTTATAGGTTACTATGATATATTAGTGTTGATTTAATCAACTTGGTTAGAACATATAATTCTTTTTTGACTTTCACAAAAATCATATATCAAATAGTGTCAAAATTGACACAAAATAGTTTTTAAATCAAATATTATATTATTAATTGTTATTCTATTCCTAAAAATCTAAGGTTCGGCCAAATGACTTAGATAAGGATATATATATTATTAATAAACAATTTGGGGTTCGTTTGGCATGTTATAGTAAGTGTATTAACCATATAGTGAAAGAAAACAAAAAGACACGGTAAAAGTTAAATTATTTAACTTAGAGTTAAATCTAATTGATAAGGTTAAAATAATATCCTAAACTTGTCTAAATCCTATTGGATGATAGTATTTCGACCCATCCCCACTTTAGATTCAAAATAAGACCCTTTGGAACCATTATAAACCGATTTTGACATTAATATAAAATAATATTTTGAGGTATTCCTAAGGTGCCCCTCTCCTCCCTTATAAAAGGACACCTCCTCACCCTCCCCCTCACACCAATTTGAGCACTCAAGCTCGGCCAACCCCTGACAAAATCTCATCTCCACTTCTCTAGAAACATCCTATAGGTTCTGGTCTTCCTCAAAGACCAATTGTAGTTCCCTAAGAGGAGGTCTCAAAGAGGCGCTTCAAAGAAGAGGAGGTTCGGACACATACAAAGCAAATCGGACCTAAGGTAAGGGAAATATCACAATCTCATTTTTACCCGAGATTGTTTATTCGTAAGTATTTACTGGGGCGTATTTTATCATCCACATCCATGTTCTCTCAATATGTAATATTGTTTACATCCACTTACAATAGTTTAAATCCAATTTTACCCTTCGGTGAGTTTTTAGTAAAGGATATGAAAGGAATATTTTTTCGTTTTTCGTACGAGGTAATTTTTGACTTTTCCAACAAAAGTACGAAGAATGTGTTTTTTAACTTATACGGCATGAATGGATTTTTAAAACATTATTTCCAAAAAGCTTCCTTTACAAGATTTCAAGTTTATTTTTAATCAACTTCTTTTAGTTTAAATTTGTATGACATGTTAAGAAATAAAAAAATGTTTTTGAAGAAGAAAGGATATTTTCCTCAAGAATGGAGTTCAAGTGTTTTATCAAAATTATTTTCCATCTAAGATAATAAAGGGTTATGTTTTTATCCCTATTATTACATTGATTTGATTATGTTGTGATGGAATTATTTTTATGAATTCCTTTATCTTATATGAATTGTTTTATGATGTCATGATGTTTAAGATTCCCATTTGTATTATATGGGTTATGTAATGATGTATGATTTATGATTTTGTGGCACACATAAGAAAGGATTCATTATAAGATGGGTGGGACCTATATATCCCTCCAATGCATTGGGTAAAGATTTTATATCTCATGAGATAGACAGGGCTGGAACGGTAGGTTATACCGGTTCAGTGAAACAGGACTGAAACGAGGGTTACTCGATTCAGAAAGGGACTTTGTCCACTAAGATAGTCTTGGCAATGAGTCATGACTAACAAGAAATGATTTTCCAAGATTATGTGTGCATTCCACAAAGTTTCATGTTTCATGTTATGATTATGGTGATCTCATTTTCACTTCTATGATTTATTCCATGATAAGATATTATGATCTCTTTTGTAGGTTTTGATTTTCAAAAAGATATGATATGATTTTTATTTCTTTTATTTACCCTTACTGAGCATTTGAGCTCACCCTTTTATGTTTTCTTTTCCCCAGGATATAAATAAAGGTTTTAGGTAAATAAAAAGGAAGATATTTATGGGAGATGTTGAAGATCTTTCACCACGATTAGAAGATGTTATTCCGAGTTTCAAAAGACACTAAACTATTACGATCCTTGTGTGTGTGTTTTTGTTATGTACTAAGTATTCCGCAAAAGTAATGTAATGTCAATGTACGTCTAGCTTCGGGTCTCTACATTCACCATTATATTTCTAATATCATTACACCCCTCTAGTTCTCATTTTGGTTATTTCATGTCTTACCTGACTCTCTCTTTTTATAAAGGTATGTTTCCTCTCGATCACCTGGAGTGGAGATGAGGGAACCATTTATCAGATATTATTATTGTAGGTTAGTTCATCCATAAGGGGTCTTATTTACTATTATGGGACTCCAATTTAGAGTTAATAAAAGATCTTTAATCCTTCTATGTAAGAGTATTTGTGAAATGGATTAAAAAACTCAATAAATTTATGTAATAACTACCCATAGGAAATATAATGTCCCTAATTTGGTCCAAATTTAATGTTACTCTACACCATTGAGGTATAAAGAAGCGAACTGTAGAATTATCACCATTCATAATGAAATGGACTCACGTAAAAAGAGTCTAGAGGTGTTGTGGAGTTGGTATTAAACCCATGAAATATGATTTCTACATGTCCTTTCCTAGGGAATAAGAACCCACATAGATTAGTTTCATTTAATTATACACATATTCCATTTAAGGTCATATTAAATGGACCATGGTGGTTCCTTTAAATTAATTGAATACATGTCAACATTAACATAGTTTACAGTCATGAAAATTAGAATACTAGGTAAAAGGTACCAAGAAATTGTTTATTGTGGCACATATGTTCAAGCAACCTTCTCTGGATTATTATTGTGGATGATCCATGTGAAGGTATTCTTGGGGAAATTATGTGGAAGATCTTGAATTAATAAATTTAAGGAATCAAATATGTGGATATTAAATCATGCTGAATTAGGAATCCAAGAGTAGTATATAAAATATATTAATTTGAGGAAACCAAGATGTGGTTCTCAACTCAAGGAATTTATGGAAATTGAGAGTTCAATATCATCTCATGGTTCGTTACGAAACCAATAGAGGTATCTCATAACAAGATATTGAGGAAAATAATATGTGTATATTTACTCCAAATATTGTGGAAACATAGAGGTGTATCTCTACTCAAATAATTTATGTGGTTCTTACAAATGAGCTTCCTAGATTAAAATTTTTCCTTAAAAGGGGTTTCCCTACACCAATTCTTATGTGGTGGTTTAATTTTTCAAATGGGGAAACATTTGTTATAATATTTTAGAGTCCCATATAAGATTTTGATTGTGAGATAGAATGGTTTTCCATAAAATTTGGGGGAAAGAAACTTTATAAAGAACAATTTACACATAATATTTGATTCCTTTTTTGGTGGGTAGAGATTAACAAAGTCATGTGGATTGTAGGTTGTTGGTTAATGATGCAGTTACTCAATCTACCCTCACTAATGGAGTCTTGTGGGAATATATCATGGTTGATTTTTTGGTTATAGGCTCCATGAATTTTTTTTGTGGGTAATGTTTTACCATGATATTTTTAAATGGTTCCCTTCGACCTCTCCTAGGTTTAGGCTTAGGAGTTTTTAGAGAGAATTCATCAAATTATTTTTGTGAACTGAGGTTTTGAAAAGGGGGTTATTTTCCGCATATAATACACTACATTCTATGGAAAAAATAAATTTCATTTTTATATGTATTTTCAATGTATTTATATTCAATTTATGTAATAGCCCTCCCAAAAAATGAAAAAATAAGCATCACAAAGTAAGTATGGTTTCACCTAAGTCTTCTTCTTTAGATATCCACACACTTCCATGTTAAAGAGATGTTATAAATACTATAAACATGTATTATATATTTCCATAAAGAAACTCTTAGATTTGCTATTGTTACATGACCATGAAGTATCTCTAAAATGAGGCTGCAAATTGACTTCTAACCATGAAGTTGTTGAGTGGACACAAATTATGTCCTAAACATTACTGTGAAGCGATGCCCGACTATGAGGATATTATGTAACCATAAATGATCTCTATTAATATGTTTTTGTTTTATATCATGGTTTTTATTGTGAATGTTGATATTCCTTTGAAATGAAAATTTATAAAATATGCTAAAATGAATTTCAACATAAATCATCTATAATTTAGTTTTATAAGACCATTTTGGCCCCATGAGTCTTCATATCAAATCTTGAAAAGTGGTATATACCTATATTTTTAATGAATCCCAATAGTAACAATTTTTAAGTCAATAGAGTGTCTGAAAATCTTAAAGAAATGTTTTAGTACTTTTTGATAACATTTTCATTAGTACTGGATCAAATACATGTCCCAATCCCATTGGTTTGATCTCACCACAACATCACTAGACTGAGTAATGTTTTTAAGTAATATATATCATTTAATAAGTTAGATATCTTCTAATAAATGGATATCCCATTGGGTTCTTATTAATAAAGCGTGACACTTCTTTATATTCAACTAAAATATTTTTTTCTGAGTGATACTCATATTATGTTCAATGGGAAGAAGTGTGTGAAACAAAAATTTTTAGTCATAATAAATTCCACCATCTTTATTAGTTTCTTTCATAATTAAAATAATACAATTTAGTTATAATATAGAACACTATGTATATAAGGCCCCAGCCTTAAACCTTACTTAATCTTGAGTTATTACAAGATTACACATTGAGGATCTATTCGGGTTTAGAGTTTTAGAGAATTAGATCATAAAACTTTCATTACATTCCACATATAAACAAAGTGGTTACATAAATATAGTATTCTTATTTCCCATCAATGGAAAAATATTTAAAATAAAACATGGATTCATTCTTGACACTTCCTTTACACTATCATCATATCATGTACCTTTCCCTTGACCTGTGAAAAACATTTCAAAAAACTTGGGATGAGCATAAAAAGCTCAGTAAGGGATATAAAAATATGGAAAGGAAACATGGGTATATATATAAATAAGAATGAAATCATACTTTACCCATAAAACATAAGCACTTTAACATACCTCATCAAATCATGAATAAATCAAAGAAATCATAAGACATAAAGGTAACTTGAGGCATTCATAACATTCTTACGTAGGGAGTAACCCTCTTGGTTACGTTTGGAATACCCATCACAGTATATTCCCTAAATCTCTTTGGAGAAACCTTAAAGTTTCACTCCTTCGCGTTACCCAATGCATTGGAGAGCTATATCGGGATCACCTGCCCTTAGTTTATCACAGAACCACCCGTCTTCATAATAATGCCCAAGAACCTCAACATAATCGTATCACATAAAACATTCATAAAGGAAACATAACATTTCCACCTTTCAATCACAAGATATCAATACAACACATTGATATAAAAACATTATGAAAAACATTTTCAATACCAAAATAAAAGAAAAGTAAAACATGGTATTTATTTTTCTTTTAAAAAAAGGTATGGCTTGTAGAGGAAGCCGAAACTCAAATAATGGTCACGACGGAGGAGAAGTCGTTTTCGCCGCATACGTACGACAAAAACATTCTCTTTTATCGTTTAGTAAACGCTTCGTATAAAAAATATTCCTTTTGAATAAACGTAAAAGTCAAAGGGGTTTATACACCATATAAAAGAAGGTTGTGTATAAAACAAAATATGCCTTAATGAAGGGAGATTGAGACGAAGTCCCATAGCTCGGGTCCGACTTGACTCGGTCATTCTTTAATATCCTGAATAATAAACCTGAGTTAATTTCTACTTTCTTAAGAACCTTTTTCAAGTTCATTATTCCTTTTATATCACTTATTTCCATGTCATGAACACTATGTAATTATTTAAGTTAATAACGGTCGTTTTAACGATCATTGGTAATTGAGTCAAAAATAAAACCATTATAATTACAAGTTTTTCATTGTCCATTATATCCAGAATTATAATCATGATGTATATATCATATATATGCATTTATAATATTACATAATCATTTATAGGTATGAAATGGAATGCACCGTTCATGGAGACGGTAAGTCGTACGTACGCATGAACGCTACTTTCATTTCTATTTCATATTTTATAGAATGGAATCATAATGATATAAAGTAATATTATAATTACAGTATAATATCATATATAATATCATAGTTCCATCCTTTACACGTCCAACATATGGTATTTAACGAATCAAATCACTTTGAGAGGGCGGTAGTCCGCACTTCCTTAAGTGAAGATATCACGTTTACCCATAATGAAAACCATAAAGGTATGCCCAAAATGAAAAATACAGAAGCTTAAGGAAAACATAAACATATTATATATCATATATAAATATAGTGACATCTTAATGGCCACCTTTGAAGGTGTTAAAATAATGTTGAACAATCAACATTTCGGGAGGCATAAATTCACCATCCACGGAAACCGTATGTCCTTTAACCATTACATGTAGTTGTGTGTAAGTGTAGCACAGATCCTTATTATAACAACATCCTAGTATATTGAAGATACTGGATTTGTTACAAAATAAATGAACAAAAAGAATTTAGGGGGTTGGAGAAGCAAAATAAAACAAAAGGACTCAAGTGAAGACATTACCTTAAAATCGGGTACCTCCCTTTGGTTTGAGCTCAAAGGCATCCTTGGGAAGACATCTGCCCAAAGTGAGGTTTCAAGGAGTAAGAGAGGGAAGTGTAGAGACATAATGATCAGGTTTTGACCGATCCAAAGCCTTTGGGAGTGTGGGTAAGGAGGTAGAGGTGGGGGCCTTTTATAAGAGGAGAGGAGGGGCACTCTTGGAAAGTAAAGAAATGTTACTTTATTTGAAAATGATTTTTGGATTCAAAAGGCCCCACATTGATATAATTCTAGGTTAAGGTGATAATGGTTCTAAATCCACCCATCCAATAGGTTTTGGACATGTGTAGGTCATAGATTTTACATTATCATTTCATTTTATTTAAATCCTTTATTAATGTGGTAATCACTGCATCATCATGATGTCATAAATAATTTAATTTATTTAAATTCTAAAAATTATGAAAAAAATACTATGATGTAGGAAATTGCTTTCGATTTCCACGTAATTGTTATAGTCTAAAATATAATCTATGTAGACAAAATTAAAAATGTTTTAATTAGGTGATACATTCTTGTTATATTTACATTCTTTAAAAAAAATAAAAAGATAACAAGTCACTTTCCACAAAAGTGATTCCATGGGGTCCCCAAGTTTGGCACAAGACATCCCATGGTCGGCCATGAGACAACCAGTCGAATTAGGACACATGTTGGTGTCCTTTGTTTATTATTATGATATTATTTTATTATCCTTAACTACCCGATTACTCATTAATCAATATAATTAAAGATAATTACCGTCGTTACTATTCATAATGTCCAAAAACAAAAGAGTCTTGATTACATAATTTGGACCTTCTGATTCCAAATATGTAATCCATTTTACCAAATTACAAACAAAGAAATTGCAATAATTTATTTAATACTAATTCCAGTTGTCAAAACAAATAGCGGGTTTTTTTGAAACAATATCTATGAAAATTTTGGCATTAGTTTATGCCCAATTCCAAAGTGAAATTAATCCTAATGACCGCCATTGGATTAAATGGTAAAAATATATTCTAATTTAACTTTAAAAACAATTCAAAAGATAATATAATAATATAATTAAATTAGATTAAAAAGCAGTTTTGATGTAAAATTCAGTATTTTTCACTATTCATTAAAAAATGAACATTGTCAGAAAAATACCAAAAATTCATCCAAAGTAAATTTTGATGTCCCAATCATAAAGAATAAGTTTATTTTGACAAACATAGATTATAAAATTGTCAAAAGATAGATTTAAAAATGGTTTTCCATCAAAAGGCAGTAAAACAATCTTTTAAGAATATTAGTGTATTCCATGATTAAGATTGGATTTATTTTCATTTTAAACCTCTAAAACACTATATAATTCATTAATAGACACAGATAAAAATATATATTATTCATTACTAACTTGGGATGTTACATACTTCCCCCCTTTAGAAAATTGCGTCCCCGCAATTTATTTACTTATCAAATAAATGGGGGTACTTATCCCTCATTGCATTTTCAGATTCCCATGTTGCCTCTTCCATCATATGGTTTTTCCACAAAACCTTTACCTGATTAATCACCTTATTTTGTAACACTTTCTCCCTGTGGTCAAGAATCTGGACCGGTTTTTTCTCACAAGATAGGTTCTCTTCCAGCTGAACTATCTCTGGACTCAAAACATGAGATGGATCTGGCATATACTTCCTCAACATCGAAACATGAAAAAAATTGTGTACCTGAGATAAACTCGGAGGTAAAGACACTCGGTAAGAAAATGATCCAACTATCTCCAGAATTTCATATGGTCCAATGAACCTTGGACTCAGCTTTTCTTTCTTACCAAATCGCATCACACTTTTCCATGGTGATACTTTGAGAAAAACATGATCACCTACCTCAAAAGAGAGATCCTTCCTCCTGTTGTACGCATAACTCTTCTGCCTACTCTGAGCTGTTCTCATGT
Organism: Viscum album; assembly: GCA_963277665.1. NCBI lineage: Eukaryota > Viridiplantae > Streptophyta > Magnoliopsida > Santalales > Viscaceae > Viscum > Viscum album. The sequence goes on along the minus strand of OY728155.1, from coordinate 741,997,650 downwards.
GTTTCTGTATTAGCTGAACTTTTTTTGCCAACTCTTCTACCAATTCTGGTCCCATCAACTTCCTTTCACCCACTTCATCCCAGAAAGTTGTAGTTCGACACTGCTTCCCATATAATGCCTGAAATGGTGCCATATGTATACAAGAATAAAAACTGTTATTATATGAAAATTAAACCAAAGAAATATGTTAGTCCCAACATCCCTGATAATCCATCGAACAGGATCGTAGCATATCCTCCAAGGTCTGAATTTTTCGTTCTGACTGCCCATCTGATTGAGGATGAAATGTTGTACTAAAATTTAATTCAGTACCCAACGACTTCTGAAGGCCTTTCCAAAAGTTAGAAGTGAACCTGGGATCACGGTCAGATACAATGGAGAGAGGAACTCCATGTAACATGAATATCTCTTTAAGATACAAATGGGAATGTTGATCTAGGGAAAAAGTATCTCTTATAGCAAGGAAATGAGCAAATTTAGTCAAGCGATCAACAATAACCCAGATTGCATTATTACCTCGAGATGTCTTCGGTAATACCACAACAAAGTCCATGGATATATTCTCCCAATTCCACTCTGGCACTGGTAAAGGCTGAAGCATCCCTTTCGGTAACTGCCACTCTGCGTTAACCTGTTTATTAGTCAAACACTTCAGAGTAAAATCAGAAATATCTCTTTTCATTTCATCCCACCAGTAATACTCTCGCAGATCTCTGTACATCTTAGTACTGCCAGGATGAACTGAAAACGGAGAACTATGAGCTTCACATAACAACTCTCTCTTCAACTGTGAATCACAAGGCACACACAATCTCTTCCCAAATCTCAAAACGCAATCATTATCAATGTTGAATTCAGGCAACTTACCTTTCTGAACCAGCTCTACCTTTTTCTGCAACTCACTGTCTTGCTTCTGTGCTTGCTTGATTCTATCTGATAGAGATGATCTCACTGATACTTGAAACAAAACAGAAGAACTTCATACACCAACAACTTCTATGCCAAATTTCATCAAATCCTTAACCAAAGGATCACGTTCCAAACGCAACATTGCTAATGAAGCATTACTTTTTCGACTCAAAGCATCAGCCACTTTATTTGCTTTTCCCAGATGGTAATGAATTGTACAATCATAATCCTTGATTAATTCCATCCATCTCCTTTGTCTCATTTTAAATTCTTTCTGAGTGAATATATACTGTAAACTTTTTTGATCGGTATATATTTCACACTTTACTCCATACAAATGATGCCTCTAAATTTTTAAAGCAAAAAAACAGAAGCTAATTCCAAATCATGTGTAGGGTAATTTACCTCATGAGTTTTCAACTGACGTGAAGCATAAGAAATTACCTAATCATTCTGCATTAGGACACAACCAAGTCCTTTCAATGAAGCATCACTGTATATAACAAACTCACCATTCCTGGAAGGTAGTTCCAAAACTGGAGCATTCACCAATATTCTTTTCAATTCCTGAAAACAATCATCACATTCTTTTGTCCAGATAAACTTAACACCCTTCAGAGTTAGCTTAGTCATTGTACTAGATAACCGTGAAAATTTTCTAACAAACCTTCGATAATAGGATGCCAAATCAAGGAAACTACGAATCTCCGATATATTTGTGGGTCTTGGCCAGTCTTCCACAACTTTTGTTTTTGCAGGATCATCAGTTATCCCATCTTTAGAAACAATGTGACCAAGGAAAGAAATTTATTGAAACCAAAACTCACACTTGCTGAATTTTTCATACAGTTTCTTTTCTTTTAAGGTTTTCAAGATAACCCTTAAATGTCTTTCATGCTCCTCTTTACTTTTAGAAAACACCGAAATATCATCAATTAAAACCACCAAAAAATTATCCAAGAACTCATGGAAAATTCTATTCATTAAGTCCATGAATACAACAGGTGAATTGGTTAGCCCAAAAGGCATTACTACAAATTCATAATGGCCATTTCTTTTACGGAACATGGTCTTCAGAACATCTACTTCCTTTACCTTTAGCTGATGGTACCCTGATCTCAAGTCAATCTTTGAAAAATACTGAGCTCTTTGGAGCTGATCAAACAAATCATCGATATGAGGCAAAAGATATTTGTTCTTAACAGTGATGTTATTCAAGGATCTATAATAAATGCAAAGTCTCATTGATCAATCTTTATTTTTATCAAATGAAACAGGATCACCCCATGGTGATGTGGTAGGTCAAATGAAACCTTTCTCTAATAAATCATGCAATTGATCCTTCAACTCTAAAAGTTCAATTTGAGCCATTTGATAAGGGGGTTTTGAAATTGGCTTAGCATCAGGAACTAAGTCAACAGTAAACTCAACTTCCTGATCTGGTATTATTCCAGGCAACTCATGAGGAAAAACATCAGGATACTCATTTACCACTGGCACATCATTAATCTGAATAGTTCCTTTATATTCAACGATGTGTGCAAGGTAACATTCATTTCCATCTTTTAAAATTTTCTTGGCCTCTTGATAAGTTATCAACAGTAAGGGTTCATTCTTGTACACAAACTGAAAGTCTTTCTGAAAAGAAACTTCTTTAGCTCTACAGTCAATCTTAGCATGGTAAATAGAGAGCCAATCCATACATATGATAACATCAAACTCTACTAGAGGTAGAACAATAATATTTGAAAGTAGGTTCTTTCCACAGATAAGGATAGGAAGATTATTATAAATTTTTTTTGCCTCAATATTTCCCTCAGGTGTTTTTACCAAAAGTTCAGGAGTCATTTATTTAGATGGTATTCCCATTTTACTAGAAATGGTTTCAGAGATGAAAGAATGTGTGGACCCCGAATCAAACAACACACTGGCATAATCTGAAGAAACAAAAAAAGTACCTGATACAACTTCATTTGATGGCCCGACATCTGCTGAAGTAGTTGCAAAGGATTTCACCACCCTTTTCTTCTTGTAGTCTAACTGCTTTCCATCTCTCAAGCTCTTTGTCGGACACTCGTTGCATAGTGACCCATCTCATTTCACTTAAAACATTTCACTAGCTGTAAATCAAATTTGGTCTTACCTTCACCTTGATCTTTTTCAGTGCAATCACGAGCCTTATGTCCCATCTTACCACATCGGTAGCACTTTCTAGAATTCAAGAGACATTCCCCAGCATGCCTTTTGCCACATTTATCTCAAACTGGAAACTTAGATTTCTTACCATCAGTCTTTTTTTAAGAATTCTTCCCTTTCTCCTGCCACCTTGGTCTCTTCTTCTGCTGGTTGTTATAGAACACTTGATCATCGGAAAACACCATTTCCACCTTCTCAGCACATCAAAAAAGCTTTTCATAACTTTTAAACTCACGAGAAGCTAATTCAATACGATATTTTGGCTTTAATATTGAGTAAAAACTATTGATTTTACTATCATGGTCTCAGATAAAATTTGGACCATACCTTTCCAATCGAGTGAACCTTTCTTCATAGGTAGCCACTGAGTCTTCCTCTTGCCTCAATTCCAAGAATTGTTTTTCCATACTAAGTCGAACAGCCTTAGGAAAATAATTTTCAGGAAACATACCTTTGAATTCATCCCATTTGAGAGCATCAATCTCATCAGCATCCCTGATATTTTTAACCATCGACCACCACTGATCCGCTTCACCCTCCAAACGGTAAATATAAAGACTATCCTTTTGATTGTCTGAACACCCCATGTCATTGAAAATCTTCTCCAGTGATTTAATCCACCCTTCAGCTAGCATAGGGTCAGATGATCCTCTGAATGATGGGGGATGTTACCTCATGAAATGTTCCACAACTAACATGTTCCTCTGCGGTTGTTCTGGATGATATCGTGCATGGATACCACCACCATTTATCGCTTGAGTCAACTGCGCCATTACTGCAACAAACTGTTCAGTTCCAATTCCGACCATCTCGTGCTGCTGATTCGGAAGGTTATTTCCTTATGTATGCCTTTCTAGCACTGCTTCCATGTTTCCTCTGCAGAAAACCATTCTGAAGAAACATGTCTTAGATAAAGCAACATGGTAATCTTAAAATGCTATATCATTTCAAAAAAATATATTTTTGGATAATCATTTATTAGATTTCTAAATCCTAAAGTTATATAAACCGACCTTTGATACCAACTATACGGCCCCAGCCTTAAACCTTACTTAATCTTGATTTATTACAAGATTACACATTGAGGATCTTTTCGGGTTTAGAGTTTTAGAGAATTAGATCATAAAACATGCATTACATTCCACATATAAACAAATTTGTTACATAAAGATAGTATTCTTCTTTCCCATCAATGGAAACATATTTAAAATAAAACATGGATTCTTTCTTAACACATCCTTGACACTATCATCATATCAAGTACCTTTACCTTGACCTGTGGAAAACATTTCAAAAAACTTGGGATGAGCATAAAAATCTCAGTAAGGGATATAAAAATATGGAAAGGAAACATGGGTATATATACATATGAATGAAATCATACTTTACCCATAAAACATAAGCACTTTAACGTACCTCATAAAATCATGAATAAATCATAGAAATCATAAGACATAAAGGTAACTTTAGGCATTCATAACATTCTTATGTAGGGAGTAACCCTCTTGGTTATGTTTGGAATACCCATCACAGTATATTCCCTAAATCTCTTCGGATAAACATTAAAGTTTCACTCCTTCGTGTTACCCAATGCATTGGAGAGCTATATCGGGCTCACCTGCCCTTAGTTTATCACAGAACCACCCGTCTTCATAATAATGCCCAAGAACCTCAACATAATTGTATCACATAAAACATGCATAAAGGAAACATAACATTTCCACCTTTCAATCACAAGATATCAATACAATACATTGATATAAAAACATTAAGAAAACCATTTTCAATACAAAAATAAAAGAAAAGTAAAACATGGTATTTATTTTTCTTTTAAAAAAAGGTATGGCTTGTAGAGGAAGCTGAAACTCAAATAATGGTCACGGCGGTGGAGAAGTCGTTGTCGCCGCATACGTACGACAAAAACATTCCCTTTTGTCATTTAGTAAACGCTTCATATAAAAAATATTCCTTTTGAATAAACGTAAAATTAAATGGGGTTTATACACCATATAAAAGAAGGTTGTGTATAAAACAAAATATGCCTCAATGAAAGGAGATTGAGATGAAGTCCCATACCTCAGGTCCAAATTGAGTCAGTCGTTCTTTATTGTCCTGAATAATAAACCTGAGTTAATTTATAATTTCTTAAGAACCTTTTTCAAGTTCATTATTTCTTTTATATCACTTTTTTCCATGTCATGAACACTATGTAATTATTTAAGTTAATAACGGTCGTTTTAACGATCATTGGTACTTGAGTAAAAAATAAACCCTTTATAATTACAAGTTGTTCATGTATCCATTATATCTAGAATTATAATCATGATGTATATATCATATATATGAATTTATAATATTACATAGTCATTTAGAGGTAAAAATGAAATGCACTGTTCATGGAGACGGTAAGCCATACGTACGCATGAACGCTACTTTCATTTCTATTTCGTATTTTATAGAATGGAATCATAATGATATAAAGGTATATTATAATTCTAGTATAATATCATATATAATATCTGTTGGAACCATAGTCTTCTATAAATGATTTGGAGTGTGGTTTGTGTTTGTTCTCAATCAGCAATGGAAGTTCAGATCGTGTACAAGCAAAGAGATCATACCGTTCAAGCACACAACAGTATTGAAGGTGGCGCCGTTTTCCAGTGTTTGCCTAATTTTTGGGGTCCAAAATTTGGAAATTGGTGAGCATCGAGAAAATAGAATTTCCATGAAGATCATGATTAAATATGGAAAAGGCATTAATTTCGCGAAGATGGGATGCATGGACCGGATTTCGCGAAGACCAGAAGAATGGAGGCGGTGAGTCTTTGCGATTACGTCAAGCTTCGCGAACGGCAGCGGGTGGAGAGCTTCGCGGTGATGAAGGGATTTGCGAGGGAGATTCAGGGCGAAGGTGTGAAGGAATGTTGGGCTTCGCAAAGGGAGCTTCGTGGCGCTGTCACGAAGGTATGTTGACGGTGATTCTTCACGACTACGTCAAGCTCCGCGAACGGAAGACTGTCGTGGACTTCGCGATTTGGGCAGATTTCCGGCAGAAACTTTGGAGCTTCGCGATTTGAGATGACGTGGAGTTGACTTCACGTGGAAGGGACGAGGGTCGGTGGAATCTCCCATAAATAAAGGTCGACCCCCTCAAGAGAAGTAGAGAGAATTTCAGATAAAGTCCTTTGCTCTCAGTTCGCAAAGGTCTCTCGCGAAGGCAGCGTGCTTCGCAAAAGAGGAGCTTCGCGGAGGCTATTCTGGCTCCGCGAAAGATGTGCACCCCACGTTGGCTCAGTGGGCATCGCGAAGAGGCAGGAGCTTCGCGATAGCCAAGCATTGCGAAGGCTGGAGCATCGCAAGAGTGCTTCGCGATTGTGCTTCGCGATTGAGATTCGCGAAATGGCAGGGGCTCTGCGAAGTCTTGTTTGAGCTTTGCAAAATTGGGAGCCTCGCGAAGTAGGGTACTTTGCGAAGGCCTTTTCCAACGGTTGTTCGGCCTGTGAACAAGGGAAATGGGGTTTTTCCTCAGTGGTTGGAATTTGGATCTTAACAGAGCATTAAACTCAGGACTCTGATGCAAGCAAAGTCTCATGCTGAACAAGAGACAATTAACTTCATGACATTCAATTGAAGAGACCTTCACGTCTATAAACTGAGTAGGACTTCACCAATGGAAGTGAGCCAGGGGGAGTCCACGGGAGTGACCCGAGGGATGCAATGAGCTATCCCTGAACAATTGTAAAGGCAGTGAGCCTGGGACAGAGTGTCTATACCCAAACTTGTGTAATCTACAGCTAGTGAAGCATAGTGGTTTTTGGTACATCCGAAAACCTATCGGCGTATGATCCTTGGATGTATCCCTTAGTGGTGAACCAAGTAAAAAGGGTTGTGTCTTCTCTGTGCATTTGAATGTTTTCTTTCTAATCATTATCTTCATACAGGTTCAACAAGTTCCTTCCAACGTGGGAACAAGATCCATCACTTTAAAAAGGAAAAGTGGTCACCCTGATTTACCCCACCCCTCTCAGGGTGTCCCGGGGTCCTTCAAGTGGTATCAGAGCGAGGTTGCTGGTGTTGAACCGGACCTTTGTATTCGTTATGGAAAATGCGGTCAATATAAGGGGAGTCCCTCCCTTCGATGGAAGCAATTTCCAGATCTGGAAGAACAGAATGAGATCTCATCTGAGATCTCTTGGAATGGATGTTCTCTTTTATACTGTGCAAGGAATACAAGTCACTGATCCAATAGGCCTTGCTATGACTGAAATAGACCGGAAACTTCTTGATGCAGATGCTAAAGCACAGAATGCACTCACTGTAGCCCTTTCTGATAAGATCTACCTAAAGGTGATGAACTGCATCTCAGAAACATCCATGTGGGATAAACTTGAGAATATTTATGAAGGTGATAGCAAAGTGAAGGAGGTGAAACTACAAGTGTTGCACAATCGGTTTGATGATCTGAAGATGCACCCAGATGAGAATGCAGACTCTTTCTTCAATCGAATTACTGAAGTGGTTGGATCTCTTCGGGGTCTAGGCGAAGAAATCAAAGACATTGATATTGTAAAGAAAATATTGAGAAGACTTCCACCTCTTTATAATGCGAAGCTGTTATCCCTTGAGGAAAGAGATCTTTCCAAACTTTCTCTAGATGATCTACTCAGCAGTTTGGTAGCATATGAAATGAGAGTCAAACCTGAAGATGCTACAACTCGGGTGAGCAAAGAAATGGTATTCAAGGACATGGATAAACTGAAAATATCAAAGGATAGTAGCGGTGAAGATGACGAAGAAAAAGAAATTCTTTCTCTCATTGCAAAGAAGTTCCAGAAGGGGAAATGGAAATTCAAAGGGAAGTTACCTCTCGCGTGTTTCCGTTGGGGAAAAGTTGGGCACATTGCCTCTCAGTGTTTAAAAATGATCAATGATGAAGATAGTGAGGTTGAAAACTTCAAGAAGCCTCAGAGAAGGTTCTTCAAAAAGGAGGACTTCAAATCTGGTAAGAAAATGCAAAGGAAGAGTTTTTTCTGTGAAGAGGAAGAAGATGATAATGAATTTTGTGATGAAGAAGAACCAGAATTCAAAACTGGGAACCATGCTTCTATGATGGCCACTGTTGAAAAGCCATAAGATACTAAAGGAGAAAAACAACTGCGAACTTGTGTAGATCATGAGATGCAACTTAAGTATGCGGTTAGTAAGCTCAAGATTAAATGTAAGAGCTGCAATAAGTGGAAATCAATTGTAGAAGAATCAACTGAATATGTTGATCAACATGAAGCTGAAATTGAACGACTGGAGGAATTTGTGAAGGTACTATCTAAAATAATTGAAAGTAATGATGATGTAGTAGATCTGAAGCTGAGAATTGAAGAGCATTCTAAGGTCATCAATGACCTCACCTCCAGACTGGATGAAAAATCCAAGACTACTGATGGTCTTGAAGAGGAAGTAGTTACTCTAAGGAGTAAACTGGAGACTAAATCAGTTCCAAAAGAATCGAGGAAGAAAATACAGCTTGGAAGATTCTCAGATGCAGAATTACTGGCAAGAGCCAAGTGTGGATCAGATGGGGTTGGAAAAATCTTGAGTAATCAAAGACCCGCTTGCATGGGAAAGAGTGGAATTGGCTGTGAGGCTAAGACATCAACTGCTGGAAGTGAAAAGACCCAAAAGAAAGATAAGATGAAAGTTGACCATGCTGAAACGTTGCCTAGAATTCTGAAAAAGGAACCCTCATTCCAAACTAAAAGGGGACCTACAAATTATCCTCAAACATTCAGAAATGACAGAAAATCTTACTATTCTCCCAAGGAAGAAGGTATGAAGAGAAATTCAAGTGAGAATACATTTCCTCTCATGAAGTGTCAGTTCTGTGGCTATCTGGGCCATACCATGTCATATTGTGAAGAGGCAAGAAGCTATCTGAATGGAGAAGATATAGAAGCTCAACAAAGGAGAACAATTTCATATCCTAATTCTTATAGAAGAAATAATTTCTATGGATATTGTTTTTGTTGTTCTAACTTTGGCCATAAGGCCACTAATTGCAGGCAGAGAAGGGACATGGACACCTCATACTGAAGTTCAAGACAAGTCAAGTCTCGTCAGCAAGATAGTGTTTCTCTTTCAAACAGGTTTTCACCTCTCAAAGAAGACTTTGACTATGAAGAACCTGGGTATGCAGAAGAGATAATTGAAAGACCATCAGTTCTTCATACTCGATCTAATTTCTCATGGAAGGAAAGGAAAAAGATTGAGAAATCCAACCTTGCAGAGGTGGCCCTCAAAGCTACAAAGAACAACAGTACCTGGATTCTGGATAGCGGTTGTTCATCTCATATGACAGATAATGTCGGCCTACTAACGAATATCATAAGGAATTTCGATGGTACAGTAAGATTTGGTAATGATGGAGCTCTTAAAATCAAAGGGAGTGGAAGTAACGAATTAGCTAATGGAGAGCTAAAGAATACTGAAGTCCTTTACGTAGATGGACTACGTCATAATCTCCTCAGTGTGAGTCAACTCTGTGACTCAGGACTTATAGTCACGTTTAATCAAAAAGGCTGCACTATCAAGGGAAAGACTGGAAATTCTCTTATGAAGGGATGCATAACAGAAGGCAACTTGTATCAAGTTGATACTGAAGAAAATGTATGTTACATGACTATTGAAGAAGAAAACAATTTGTGGCATTGGAGACTGGGACACATCAGTCAACAAGACATGGAGAAAATATCAAAATTGAGAATTGTCATGGACATTCCCAACCTGAAGCGTGAGCATGAAAAATCTTGTGATGCTTGTATGCGTGGGAAGCTGGTCTGTAGTTCATATCGACCAAAGAAGAAAAGAGCGTCTCGCCTTCTTGATCTGATTCATACAAATGTTTTTGGGCCAATAAATGTTGTCAGAACTCATGGAGAAAGGTACTTTTTCCTTTTCATAGATGATTACAGTAGAATGGCATGTGTGATGGTCATTCACAGGAAACGACAAGTCCTTGACTGCATGAAAACATATCGGCGAATCGCCGAGAATGATACTGGACGAACAATCATAGTGTTGCGATCTGACAATGGAGGAGAATACACGTCCATTGAATTTGAGAATTATTTGGAGAAGCATGGGATATAGCATGAGGTAGCTGTTGTGAGAACTCCACAACAAAATGGAGTTGTTGAACGTAGGAATCGACAGGTGACCAACATGGCACGAACAATGCTGATTGAGAGTCGTATTCCACGACATTACTGGAAAGAGGTTGTTCAAGCTGCAGTGTTCATTCAGAATCGAATATGACTTTATATGGGTGAGACGAAGACACCATATGAATTGTGGCATGGATGGAATCCTTCTCTAAAATACTTTCGTGTCTTTGGAAGTAAATGTGTCATCAGGAACAAAGAAGGAAATCAAGGGAAGTACGGTGACAATAAAGATGAAGGAATTTTCCTCGGTTACTCAATGAACAGAAAAGCCTACAAATGTTTCAACAAGCGTTTGAGAAGGATTGTGGAAAGTAGTGATGTTAATATAATTTAAGAGATAACCACAAATGCTTCAAGGACGCCATATGCTGATGTGATAGAAAGTCAGGAAGAATGTGAACGTGAAGAAAATACAAATGCAGAAATAGAGGAAGCTGTTCAAAACACTCAGCAGTCACATCAAGATGTTGACTTAGAAGAATAATATGAAGAAGAAACAATGGCTGAAGAGAATACTACTGAACCTCGCAGGAGAAATCGAAGAGCTGAGATTGCTCCATCCAACATAATTGGGGACAAGAGTGCACCCACTCAAACAAGAAGGATGAGGAATACCACGCAATCTGCATTTCTATCAGTTGTAGAGCCATCCTCATTCGAAGAATCTGAAAAAGATAAGTCTTGGGTGAAAGCCATGAATGATGAATTAGATCAGATTGACAAGAATCAGACATGGGATCTTGTCCAGAGACTCGAAGGTCACAATGTTATTGGTACCGAATGGATCTTCAAAAATAAGTTTGATGAGCATGGATGTGTCATCAAAAACAAGGAACGACTGGTATGTAAAGGATACTCCCAGATTGAAGGCATTGATGTTGAAGAAACCTTTTCTCCAGTGGCTAGACTGGAGTCAATCAGGCATTTCCGTGCCATGGAACTCCAAAGAGGATATAAAGTATATCAAATGGATGTAAAGACATCATTCTTGAATGGTGTACTCGAAGAAGAAGTCTACATTGAACAACCAGTGGGCTTTGTTTTGGGTACTGATGAAACAAAGGTCTGTAAACTGAAGAAAACTTTATATGGTTTGAAGTAGGCACCACAGTCATGGTAGTCACGGCTGGACTCATATCTCAAGAAGTTGGAATTCAAAAGAGGAGGAGTTGATCATAATCTCTATGTGAATAATTCTCCAAAAGATCAATTCATGGTTCTTGTCTACGTTGATGATATCATATTTGGTGGCAGCAGGCCGAAATCAGTAGATGAATTTTCCAACCACATGAAATCAGAATTTGAAATGTCTATGATTGGGGATCTCACATGTTTCTTGGGGCTGCAAGTGATTCAAAAGAAGGAATACACTTTCATTTCTCAGAAAAAATATGCAAGAGAGTTGCTGAAGAAGTTCAATATGCAAGACTCCAAACCAATGTCAACTCTGATTGCAGTTGGAACTAAACTTGGAAAGCATGAGGATGGGAACTCTGTTGATCCCACCATGTATAGGAGGATCATTGGAAGCCTACTGTACCTGACAGCGACAAATCCAGATATTGTCTTTGCAACATGCCTTGCGGCCCGCTTTCAGAGTAATCCAAAGGAGGAACATCTGGAAGCAGTAAAAAGAATCATGAGGTACATTCAAGGTACACCTAACTTCGGGTTATTTTTTGCTGCAGGCAGGGACACTGAATTATCAGCATTTTCTGATGCTGACTGGGCTGGTGATGTAGTAGACAGAAAGTCCACTAGTGGTGGAGCTTTCTATATTGGGCAGAAATGTGTTGGCTGGTTGAGAAAGAAACAAGAAAGTACTTCTCTTAGTACTGCTGAAGCCGAGTATATCTCCTCCAAAAAGGCATGCACTCAACTGCTATGGATGAAGCATCAATTAACTGACATTGGCGATGAGGTGACGCAACCAATGGTGATTTACTGTGACAATAAGAGCGCAATTGATATTACAAAGAATCCTGTTCAACATTCTCGTACAAAAGACATTGAAATCAGGTATCACTTTATCAAAGAGAAAGTTGAGCGAAGCGTGATTAGATTGGATCATGTTGGAACAGATGAAAAAGTGGCTGATATCCTGAAAAAGCCATTGTCAGCGGCTGTGTTTGAGAAGCATCGGTTGAACTTTGGTGTTCGGCCACCTCCCAGTGCATAATGAGGATACAGAGTACCCTCTCCCCATTTGTTATAAATGTTTTAATCTGTTTATGGATATGATGCAGGTTTATGGGGGAGATACTATCCAGGGGGAGTATGGTTTGAGCTGAACGTGAAAAAGTTTACTGGTCTTTGGATTTATTTTCAATGGGGGAGAAAGGAGAAGAAAAAAATTCAGGAAAACTTCTGTGATGAGAAGAATGAGAAGTAAAATAGTGGAACCCAATTCAAGCCTCCTCTCTTGTTTTCTACACCGAGCATTGCTCACGTAGACTTAGCGTGTTGGCTGGGCTGATTCCAGTTTTCTTTGATTGGTTTGTTTTTCACATTGATGGAGATCTATTGACTTTTTCTTCTGATTTTCAACAAACCCAAAGGGGGAGATTGTTGGAACCATGGTCTTCTATGCATGATTTGGAGTGTGGTTTGTGTTTGTTGTCAATCAGCAATGGAAGTTCAGATCGTGTACAAGAAAAGAGATCATACCGTTCAAGCACACAACAGTATTGAAGGTGGCGCCGTTTTCCAGTGTTTGCCTAATTTTTGGGGTCCAAAATTTGGAAATTGGTGAGCATCACAAAAATAGGCTTTCCATGAAGATCATGATTAAATATGGCAAAGGCATGAATTTTGCGAAGATGGGATGCATGGACCGGATTTCGCGAAGACCAGAAGAATGGAGGCGGTGAGACTTTGCGATTACGTCAAGCTTCGCGAACGGCAGCGGGTGGAGAGCTTCACGGCGATGAAGGGCTTTGCGAGGGAGCTTCGCGGCGAAGGTGTGAAGGAATGTTGGGCTTCGCGAAGGGAGCTTCGCGGCGCTGTCGCGAAGTTATGCTGACGGTGATTCTTCGCGACTACGTCAAGCTCCGCGAACGGAAGATTTCCGTGGAGCTTCGCGATTTGGACAGATTTCTGGCAGAAACTTTGGAGATTCGCGATTTGAGATGACGTGGCATTGACTTTGCGTGGAAGGGACGAGGGTCGGTGGAATCTCTCATAAATAGAGGCCGACCCCCTCAAGATAAGTAGAGAGAATTTCAGAGAAAGTCCTTTGCTCTCGGTTCGCAAAGGTCTCTCGCGAAGGCAGCGTGCTTCGCGAAAGAGGAGCTTCGCGGCGGCTATTCTGGCTCCGCGAAAGACGTGCACCCCGCGTTGGCTCAGTGAGCATCGCGAAGAGGCAGGAGCTTCGCAATAGCCAAGCATTGCGAAGGCTGGAGCATCGCGGGAGTGCATCGCGATTGAGCTTCGTGATTGAGCTTCACGAAATGGCAGGGGCTCTGGGAAGTCTGGTTTGAGCTTTGCAAAATTGGGAGCCTCGCGAAGTAGGGTACTTTGCGAAGGCCTTTTCCAATGGTTGTTCGCCCTGTGATCAAGGGAAAAGGGGTTTTTCCTCAGTGGTTGTAATTTGGATCTTAACAGAGCATTAAACTCAGGACTCTGATGCAAGCAAAGTCTCATGCTGAACAGGAGACAATTAACTTCATGTCTTTCAATTGAAGAGACCTTCACTTCTATAAACTGATTAGGACTTCACCAATGGCAGTGAGCTAGGGGGATTCCACAGGAGTGACCCGAGGGACGCAGTGAGCTATCCCTAAACAATTGTAAAGGCAGTGAGCCTGGGACAGAGTGTCTGTACCCGAACTTGTGTAATCTACAGCTAGTGAAGCATAGTGGTTTTTGGTACGACCGATAACCTGTCGGCGTATGCTCCTTGGATGTAGCCCTTAGTGTTGAACCATGTAAAAAGGGTTGTGTCTTCTCTGTGCATGTGAATGTTTTCTTTCTAATCATTATCTTCATATAGGTTCAACAAGTTCCTACCAATGTGGGAACAAGATCCATCACTTTAAAAAGAAAAAGTGGTCACCCTGATTCACCCCTCCCCTCTTAGGGTGTCCCGGGGTCCCTCAATATCATAGTTCCATCCTTTATACGTCCCACATATGGTATTTAACGAATAAAATCACTTTGAGGGGGCGGTAGTCCACACTTCCTTAAATGAATATATCGTGTTTACCCATAATGGAAACCATAAAGGTATGGCCAAAATGAAAAATACAGAAGATTAAGGAAAGCATAAACATATTATATATCATATATAAATATAGTGACATCTTAATGGCCACCTTTTATGGTGTTAAAAGAATGTTTAACAATCATCGTTTCGAGAGGCATAAATTCACCATCCACGGAAACAGTATGTCCTTTAACCATTATATGTAGGTGTGTGTAAGTGTAGCTCGAATCCTTCTTATAAAAACATACTAGTATATTTAAGATACTGGAGTTTTTACAAAATAAATTAATAAAAAGAGTTTAGGGGGTTGGAGAAGAAAAATAAAACAAAAGGACTCAAGTGAAGACATTACCTTAAAATCGGGTAACTCCCTTTGGTTTGAGCTCAAAGGCTTCCTTGGGAAGACTTATGCCCAAAGTGAGGCTTCAAGGAGTAATATATGGAAGTGGAGAGACAAAATGGGCAGGGTTGGACCGAGCCAAAGGCTTTGGGAGTATGGGTAAGGAGGTAGAGGTGGGGGCCTTTTATAAGAGGAGAGGAGGGGCACTCTTGAAAGTAAAGAAATGTTACTTTATTTGAAAATGATTTTCGGATTCAAAAGGTCCCAAATTGATATAATTCAAGGATAAGGTGATAAGGGTTCGAAATCCACCCATAAAATAGGTTTTGGACATGTTTAGGTCATAGATTTTACATTATCATTTCATTTTATTTAAATCCTTTATTAATGAGGTAATCGCTACATCATCATGATGTCATAAATAATTTAATTTATTTAAAGTCTAAAAATTATGGAAAAAATACTATGATGTAGGAAATATTTTTATATTTCCAATGAATATTTATAGTCTAAAATATCATCTATGTAGAAAAAATTAAATTTGTTTTAATCAGGTGATACATTCTTGTTATATTTACTTTATTAAAAAAAATAAAAAGATAACAAGTAACTTTCCACAAACGTGATTCCATGGGGTCCCCAAGTTTAGAAAAAGGCATCCCATGGTCGGCCATGAGACAACCAGTAGAATTAGGACACAATTTGGTGTCATTTGTTTATTATTATGATATTATTTTATTTTCCTTAACTACCCGATTACTCATTAATCAAGATAATTAAATATAATTACCGTCATTACTATTCATAATGTCAAAAAACTAAAGAGTCTTGATTACATAATTTGGACCTTCTGATTCAAAATATGTAATCCATTTTACCAAATTACAAACACAGAAATTTCAATAATTGATTTAAAAATAATTCCCGTTGTCAAAACAAATTATGGGTTTTTTTGAAACAATATCTATGAAAAGTTTGGCATTAGTTTATGCCCAATTCCATAGTGAAATTAATCCTACTGACCTCCATTAGATTAAATGGTAAAAATATATTCTAATTTAACTTTAAAATCAATTAAAAAGATAATCTAATCATATAAATAAATTAGATTAAAAAGCAGTTTTGATGTAAAATGCAGTATTTTTCACTATTCATTAAAAATGAACATTGTCAGAAAAATAGCAAAAATTCACACAAAGTAAATTTTTATGTCCCAATCATAAAAAATAAGTTTATTTTGACATACATAGCTTATAAAATTGTCAAAAGATAGATTTAAAAATAGTTTTCCATCAAAAGGCAGTAAAACAATCTTTTAAGAATATTAGTGTATTCAATGCTTAAGATTGGATTTATTTTCATTTTAAGCCTCTAAAAAACTATCTAATTAATTAATAAACATAGATAAAAATATCTATTATTCATTACTTACATGGGATGGTACAATGTAGTATTCCATAAACATCAGGTGGGGTTATTGGACTAGGATCATCCAAAGGAAATTTACCAAGAGGAGGACCTCATATCAAGGATTGTTTGAACCAACCAGATAATCTAGACTAATTTGTTTGTATTCCAATTAAGAATAATTAAATCAAGAATTTTTATTTCATGATATATAATACTATACTCGTGAGTTTTTATTTTTAAAGTGGAATTCATGATTTAATGAATTTTTTAGAGTAGAACCAGTTTAATATTGGAAAATAGATATTATTTTGTAGGCCTAAATACATAGATGGTAATGGGAATGTAACTAATGTTTAATTTGGGTCTGTTTATATGTAATGGGATATTAAAAATAACTAAATATCTTACGAGGATAAGAGTCAATATATTTATAGTTTCTTAAAAAGAAATATTCATTATGTTATAGGATTTTAAATAGAATAAATTTTTAGATATACCTAGGCCATAAGATCCAGGTTTTTTATATATATTCCAAGAATACATGTGATATGGTAAACATGATATTAAATTATAAATAATACATTGTGTGATTTTTAATGAAAAAAAATTTAGGAATGGGTCTATAAAATGTGACGTCATAATCACTATTTATCCAATGAGAATATAAATCACAAAATATATAGATATTGGTAGGGACCCATGTATAGATCTATCTCACAAATAGGATATAATATTGTAGTATATTCCTAGTTAAAAGTTTTTGTAGAAGACTTGATTTATACTACTATACCCATACTCTATATATTCATGTGTAAGTCTTTCTCTTACATAAGTGAATTAAATCACATATAATAGGCTCATATACGAATTTTAAGGTCATACATGATGGACCATTATTTTGTGTGGATTAGAATCTTGTGAGGAGAACCTTGTTCCAAATGTTAATTTTTCAAGGGAGAATTTAAACTCAATAAATTTAGGTTTCCAATAGTTTTATATCATCTCATGGAATTCAGGCCACCAGGAGGATTATATTCACCATGAAATTATGTTATTCGTAGAAAATTTAGTCCCCAAATGAAAAGGCAGAAAATCATGATTTTATAATCTTATTTTGGTGATGGGTAATATGCATGGTTTTGTGAAACCATTTATGAAGGAATAAAATTAAAAAAATGAGTTATAGAATTTTTAAATCATAGTAATGGAGTATCTAGTTCAATGGGAAATGGAAAAATGTTGTTATATGTTAACCATTGGTAATTTAGAAACTACAACACACAATGAAAAAATAGAGCATGGGGGTAGAGGATATTCTCCTCAACATGATAACATGCCTTTGGTTGGAAGGTATTGATTTGTTGTACAAATGTCCTTACCATGTAGAGAATCCCTTTTTGGAATTTGAATCAGTCATTCCCAATTTTTTAAAATTGAAAACAAAGTGAATTTAATCGTGTTTTTTGGTTGTAATGAGGGGATTCTTTACTGAGGAGTCTGAAATATACTGACATGAATATCAAAGGAACAAAGTATATTTATATGGAAAAGGATTTAGATGATTATTTTGAGTTCTCTAAATGTAATTTCATAATGTATTGAATACATTCTCCAGGTGAAGGGATTAAAAAATTAGTTTATACAAGATCATTTAAAATTAGGTTATTTTAAATGTTAATTTTAATCCTTTTCATGATTCATAATATTCTCATGGAGTATTTTAGGATTTCATAGAATGGGAAATGAATATCTTATCCAACCCTTTCTTTTTCTAGTGTATCCAATGAGAATAGATTGAATTTTTCTGAGGCTGTGTTTTAGTATCAAAAATCAGTATGCCTTTATTTTTGAAAATATCATATTTACAGTACATTAAATATGGATGTCTAGAGACTGAGGACTATGTTTTTTCTCAAGCCTCCATTTATAGGTTTTCAACTTGATTAGACATTGTGGAATTTTCTTAATTCGTTTTCTTACATATTAAATATTTTATTAAACCGTATAATGGAATGGATTAGTGAGTAGGGACTCCAATTTTTTTCAAGCCCCCATTTTTTCGACCATATAATAAAATGAGTTTATTTTCATGTTTCTTATGGTCTTAAATTTTCATAATCCATAAAAGGGAATGGATTGTCAAAAGATGAATTGAATGTTCCACAGGATTCCCATTAATGTTTTAACATTACAAGCCATTTCAACTCTTTTATATATATTTTATGGTCATGAAATATCGACCATATAGGGTTGATGTCTATGGTCAAATTGTTTTGACCAATAGTTATTGAAATTTAAGATCATATATCATTTTACAAAATAAAGGTTAAATGTTTTGGAAAAGGGAATAAATATTCATATATGAATAATAAATTAATCATTAGACATGAAACCCCAATAAAAGGGGAATAAATAAAATAATTTAATGGATATAAATCACACCAATTTTGGAAACCTCAAAGGGGAGGAAACTTTCTTTCAATATAGGGTAATACTACTAGGAATTATGGAATACAATGCTTAAATTCATATTTTATTAACTAACGGTGAGTTTTCATGTTTGAATATGATGTCATAATAAACACAACATGAATTAAGAGATCATAAATTAGGAAGTTATTTTGATAGTGATCAGATTTATCATTCATTTAGGAGTTGGAAATTTGGGAATCACTATTTATCATATGTTTACATGATTCAAGATAGAAAAAATTCACAAAATGGGGCATCTAGAAAGACTTTGTTTTTATGATGGAGAAAAAAGGTGGAATTTTTGGTGCCCTGGTGAGGGAATTAAATATAAAACATGATGTTAATTTGTTAAGGCTTCATTAATAGAGAAAAAATTTGAATGGAAATTGATTCTGAAATAAGTCATTTATAAGAGACCTAAAAATCACTATATATCCAATGATAATTGGTATCATGCCATGTATAGTTCTTGTAAAGGGGAATATTTTTCATAGGTTGGGGGATCCATGAAATTAAGGATATAGATGTATTCATAGCCAAAAATATCTTAAGAAATAGAAATATCATGTATATATAACTATTTAAAATGTGGTATTCCTCATTCTCAGGTCACACAGAATATGTCACAAAGAGAAGTCTAAGTTCACATTATATGGACCACTCTGAATAGTTTAAATTAATTTAGAGAAATACTATGTACCAAATAGTTTCTGTTTAATAGTAAAGACCACAAGTCAGGATATTTGGTTTCTTACAATAAATCCTCTTTAACCAATGTTTCACACAATATTTTCTCATTCAATTGGGATCCTTTTAAATAGTTCATTTTATAAAAATGGTCACAAATGATAAAGGTATTGTTAATTTTTTTGAACATAGGAGAAAAAAAATATGTAAACCATGCTTTTGAATGTTTGAAAGAGAGATAATTTTTTGTTTTCCATATAGAAAATATTAATAAAAAGTAATGTAGAAATCACCCACAAAACCTCATAATGTAAATAAAATATTTTAGGTGGATCTCTTTTTGAACTAATAAAATCCCTATAAGATACTCAGGGTCTTATAGGAAAATTTATTTTTAATATTTTATCATAGGTAGGTCTGTTAATAAGAATTAATGAATCCATTATAAATTGTTATTATATGGGAAACCAAGGAGATATTATTAATGTATTGTGGATTATAAGAGAATAATATTGAATCAAGGAATTTTTGTTAATAATGATTCAAAAAAAGGTATGAATTAGGTTGTGTGGAAGAGGATATGTCAGAATGGTTTTTGAATACAGATCCCACCACGATTCACTGCTTAATTTAACCCTTACAATACTATTTTAATAAAAAAATTATTTAACATTATAAATCAAAAAATCAGTTCCAAAATTATTCCATTGTTAAATTTTTATCACTATAATAAATGTAACTTACACTTTATTAGTGATTTCATTGTAAGAGGAGGTGATTTGGAGGGTCAGAGATGATGCCGAAGGAAATTAGGCCAAACTATTAGGAATCCCAAAAACATATGTACACTATTTTACATTTCATGAGAAATCCATTTATCTAAATGGGATTAAATTTAGTTTTCTGGTCCATAACTTAGTGGTATAGAACTTATTTCAAGAAACCCAATACTACTTCATCTATCTAGTGGCCCAACCAAACTGATCTATCCAGAGATCCGTATCTGCATGAAGTCAAAGGTTAGCTTCTGGATTTTGGATATATCTCCCATTTCAAATGTCCAGTGTTTTAAAAATATGATTTTGGTATATAAAGTATTCTGACCCAAAAGATTTATATTTTTTAAAAGTCGATATAATTTCATTTACCAACCAAAAACTGATAACACTAGTGGTATCTATATATCTGAGAACTGAAAATGACCTCCCATTTTTTCTATAAAAGTCACCATGGGAACCTCATTTCGGAATTTGACCAAGGAGTAAAGTGCTTTCATTTTGGAGTTCTAGATGATTCCTATCATCACCTTGGAGTTTCTTGAACTCCCTATACTCATAGGGATATCTCTTGAAGTAATGATCCCTTCATTGAAACCATCATCTCCATATCATGTTGTAATGTTTGTGTTTTCCTAATAAAATTATTATTTATTTATATATTTGTTCAATTTATTATTTTTTATTATTATTTTCTTCAAATTTTTTCTTCTCTAATATTCTTCAATAGTATGGATATAAATAATAGAAACATGATTTGTTTATACCATTTCTACGACCTGTACAATTGGGAAACATGTCTTTGATGACTATACTTCCCATGTAAGAGTAATTCTTCTTAGTAATCAATATACCTCTATCCATTTTTCTGACGCTTTCGTCGGGGCGTACGCATCCGTCACGCAGCTGTTACCCCGCATTCCCACTTTCCAAAGGTGGGCGGCATCCGCTCCTTTTTCCGGGACGTCTGCTCCTTGATCGAAACAGGATGATGGGATGTTGGTTCTTCCTTCCGTGGATTCCTCCTCGGAGCTCATCACCTAGTCCGGGTATCCCTCATAGATTTAAAACGTAATTCTTGATGCTCTTCCCGGTTTCATATCTTCATGGAAACCAGTTAATTGTGTCCCTTCTCTCAGGACCTTACAAGGGGTCTGATCAGTGCAGCAACCTTTGGTTAGAAGAGTAGTCACGTTGGGGCATCACTGGCATGTCTTGATGCTAGGGATTGGCATGTTTGTCTTATGTCTCTTATCATAGGGCTTCTCGAGGGCACGGAAGCCCGAGGAATCCCACATCGAATGGGGGTAATTGTATGCCATAGGCACGTATCTAAGGTTTTACATAGATTCCCTTGATTAACACAGAGTATGCTGCAAGTTTAACGTCCAGCAGAGACGGATCAGACTAATCGGAACACTAGCTAGAGTTGATCAGATTGAAGAACTCCCTGGAGGGAACACCGATGTTGGGGGCAGCACATGGGCGGCTTCTCGAATGTTGTGGGGGGAATTGAGAGTTAAGTGTCATGATCCCACCGGGATGTGGTGGCCCGGGTAAGAATCATGATGACTGATGGCTTTGGGCTTGAGCCTCGAAGAGACTTCCTACATATCCACATGGCTGGTAATCAAAGTTTGCGTAGTTCGATGATACGGTGGGACACATGAAGAGGCGGCCCATCAGAATTTACGCGTGGATGGGACCCAGAGGAAGTAGAACCTCCGGGTTAGTGAATGAGATTCCAGAGAAACATGGTATCAAGGGAGAGATTAGGATGAGACATGAGTGGCATGATTGAGCCTCATGTAGGCCTCCTACGTATCCCCATGGCAGGGAATCAAAGTCTTCGTAGTTGAGGTGGCTGATACAGTATAACATCATGCAGAACAACAATGGTGATTACACCCTGTGGCGGCCCATGGTGATGATGAAATGACGTGAATGGTGACTTGGGGTCTAGATTGATTGGGTATTACAATCTAAGGTGGCCCAAGGTGTAAATGGGGCATGGAACACCGACACGGAGACGATTAGGGACAATGGTCTGTTAGGCTGGAACCACATGGAGGCTTCTTACATACCATGCCTTAGCATAGATCAAAGTCCTCGTAGTTCGGGTTGGATGGAGCTTACGCTATGAGACGTCCCAAGGTGGTGGGGCTTGAACCTTGTGGAGGCTTCTTATGTACCATGCCCCAGCATGGATCAAAGTCCTCGTAGTTCTGGTTGGATGGGGCTTACGCTCTAAGACGGCCCAAGGTGGTGGGGCTTGAACCTCATGGAGGCTTCCTACGTACCATGCCTTAGCACAGATCAAAGTCCCCGTATTTCAGGTTGGATGGGGCTTACGCTCTGAGACGGCCCAAGGTGGTGGGGCTTGAACCTGGTGGAGGCTTCCTACGTAAAATGCCTTAGCATGAATCAAAGTCCCCGTAGTTCGGGTATACAGTTTAACGTCATGCAGGACGTGGGCATTTTGGGCTTACGCTCTGAGGCGTCCCATGGTATGTCATGGTCAGTCCTCACTCTAAGCTCATGGGAGTCATGCTCAGTTTGAGAAACAAGAGGTTGCAGGTACCTGACGATCACATCGCGAAGGGAGCGTCCGTGGGAAGCGAAGAGGGTCTTACGCGTTGAGCAGCCCATGGTGATGGGACATACTCCAGGATGGAGGCCCGAGGGGGACAAAGCACAGTGGGAGAGGGATTTGGATCCCAGGAAGAGAGGAGGTTCCGCGTTCCCTATCACGTCCTCCTCTGGCCTTGGGGGAGAGGAAGTGAGGAGGAGCAGGGGTACTGCCTCCTGCAAGAAAAGCTAGGGGATTACACCGTGGTGGCTGCCCTTCCCCATGGACAAACGCCACTCCAATAAATCACCCCATGTGAGGGAAGATCCCATCCCCATGGAGATGAGTGGGTTTGGATAATATCCGAGGCGTGGGGACCCTGCGTACGAGGCATGGGGCCAGGTCATAATTTAACGTCATGTGTTGAGGACAAGGTGCTTGGCAGTTTAACGTCCTATAGCTCGGACAAGGTGGGTTGGCTCTTCACCACTAGGACTTACATAACCGATTCCCTCTACCCCTTTTGGAAGAGAAGGCATCTCCATGTCCGTACTGAGGGGGTGTTGTAGGGCGAACCATCGAGGGGTCCACGTTAGCGTGGCTATGTGAAGAAGCAATAGTCGGTAGTGTGCTTATGCGAAGAAGCATGAGGCGGAGCAACCCAATGGGAAGGATTGTCCAAGGGACTTTGAAGTTACTTCATACGAGCCTAGAAGGACGTATGAGAAAACCATGTATGATAGGAATGCCCGAGGTGCAGAAGACACCTACGAATGGCACCCGGAAGGAGGGAATCGCGCGCTCGTGCAAAGGGGGTGCCCGAGGAGCACCGAGGTGAAGCGTGTCGGGGGACTGTGTGCAGCCCTTGGGGATTTTGCGAAATAAAGTGATCTCGGCACAGAAAGCCCCGGGTCAACGTGAAATCAGTGTTTCTTGCGTGAAATATGGGACTGAGGCTTTGTGCGCTACTTGAAGGGATTGCGCGCCAGGGGCAGAATTACATGCAGACGACAAGGGCCACCCGTAAGGATAGGGGGTGTGCAAATGCAGGGACTGCGCGCAACTGGCCGGCCTGTGCACAATGGAAGGAATTTCGTGCAAGGGGAAGACCCCAAAAAGGTTGGGGTTTAGTCTAGGCTAGGGGTATCTCACGTGAAGGTGGATCCTAGGGAAACTTGGCATGAAAAAGAACCTTACCTGAAGGCCATATTGCGCGCGAGTGGAATGCTAATTACGCACACGAGAGGCGGTTTGAATTATTCAACCCTGAAATGGAAGGGGGTTTCTTTCTATTTATAGGAAACTGGGGGAGAAAAATATAAGGTTGCGTGAAATAATTCCGTGATAGAGGTGACGACGTGAAATATAACCCGCATGGGGTGCGGGTGCGAAATATTTTCTCATTGGCGCTGGGACTATTCATGAATCCTGATACCTTCCGCGCGGGACATATTTTTTCGTGTACATCACCCTTTTTTCATCCAACACCTTCTGGAACTATGAACCAGCCCTTCGAGTCTGAATATTACTTCTCTTTTTCGTTTTAGAACATTCTCCATCACTTATGCTCTTTTCGGCATCTACAAATTCCCCCTTCGGAATTGGATCGGTGAGGGGTCACAACGATCAGATTCCAAGGGAAACGCTGAAATGCCAGGCCTCATGGGCCCATGGCGCACAAAAACTCGAGCGTCTTGAAAAACACGGTTAGGCATGGAATCCTCTTTTCGCACTGGTACGAAACCCCGACTTAGCCTATAAAAGCCGTCGCGGGTCCCCTACTCCTTACTGCATTTCTCGCGAGATAATCATTGAGCTCCCATGCGCGAAATTTCTTCCACTCCTGTGAGAAAATTGCTTGCCTGTGCGTAATTCCACTGAGATATAGTGCCATTTTACACCGAAACTCAGGATCTTTTCACGCAACGTTCTGAAAGTTCACGCAACCCACTGATTTTACATGCCGAACTCCCAAATTCCGCGCCAGCCTTCCTGATTTCGTGCCCAACTACTGAAACACTTAGTTGGAAGAAGATGGGTACTGATGAGGGGAATCCGCTGCTCGTAGGGCTGAGATGGCTGTGAACCCAGAGTTTTATGGGGAAAAATGGGTTGTCTCCAATAACTACACCCTCTTAAAAATTCTAACACCCACCCATAAAGAGTATGACTTGTCTGATAATCTGTTGTTGTGGGACTTTGGAATTCTGGAGGATGTTCCCCTTGCAGGCTTCGAGTCTGATACCCCGTCGTCATGGGTGACCCGCGAAGATGACCTTTCTCGATAAAACATCACCAACAACAGTCATCCTGCTAGAGAAACTAGGCACATGGATGTATATGTCCTGACTCCCAGGACCAGGACCACTGCTGGGGGTGATCCTACTGTGAAGAGCTCATCGGCCCTCTACGTGAGCACTTTCCATCAGAGCATCACTGACAAGACCAAAGGCTGGCTGTAGGATAGGGATCTACGTTCCGGAGGCAACTTTACCAGCAAGTGGGCATGGGCGTACTGGGTTCGCCACAAGTGCGACCAATTTGGGGTCGAGCTGCGGCACAGTGGTCTGTTCGAGGCGGTGCAGACATTGCAATTCCACTTCTACCGGCAACCATAGCATGGACCGGAGCTGTTCACCTGGTGGTCTCCTAATACCAACACATTCTATCTTCACCATGGTGAAGTCGGCATCAGTCTCTGGGACATCCACTGCATCGGAGCATCCCTTTGGAGGGCCATCAATATGATGAGTTCCTCCCGCCAATGAATATCTGGGGTGACAGGTCTCGAACCCCCATACTGATGTGGCACCTGCTAGAGTTGGCCAAGGAGAGGCTGAAGGTCAAAGAATTCATGAAGGAAATTTCCTACAAAGACTAGTTCAACATGTTCTTGGAGAAGGACCTGGAGGTCAAGATGCCAGGGTGGGGAAAACAGTGTCCAACCACGGTTCAGAATAGCAAGATAGGATCCTACTAGAGGATCCTAGAGGTGGGGAATTACTCATTTTGGGGCTACAACATTAAAGAGGTCTGAGACCCAAATGTCTGGTACGCCAAATTCCTCACCACGTTCTTGAGAGGGTGGCTCTTGCCGGTACAGGACGCAAGGATGGGCGTCCACCCAGTGACTCTGGTGATGGAGGGCATCATGGCTTCCAACAAGAGGTTCAACCTGGGGGTCCCTGTGCTGGCTCGGTTGTATGACATCTAGGACACATCTCGAGAGAGGGATCACCTAAGAGAGTATGTGGCCCCTTCCTGATCTTCCAAGGATGGGTTGCGGCTCACTATGGTAGCTACACCTTCCCAAATTCAATTCATCCTTCGGGAAATGGCCTGCGACCCTCTCTACTGAATATTGACGGGGTCATTCCAATGATGCTCAATGAGTACAGGGTATGAATCAGGATTGGTAACCACACCAACTTTGCCTTCATCCCATTCTACACCCCAACTGGTCAGCTGGTAGATGACGGTCAAGGCTCACTGTAGTAGAAGGAGTACTTCCAAAGCATCATAGGCGGGGTGCTCGTGGCCCGTATTGATGGGAAGATTCTCTGTGAGCCTTATGTGCCATCTTGGTTCGCTAGGAAGTTTGGATGCCTCCAGTGAATGCCGAAGAGAGTATACACAGATGTCTGAGAAGAGAGGCATCCCTGTGTTCTTCGTCAGCTGTGGCTGATGTTCACAACCTACGGCTCTGGTGACATCATCACTTTTCCTCCCACCGGTGTTGACGCGGTCCTCTCGACTGATTATGATGAACATTGGACCATAGCATACCCTGAGAGGCTTCTGCAGAAGCAATTTTGGAAGCTCAAGGTCGTCATTGCGGAACCTTGGCGACGAGAGAGCAAGTGGGGTGCCGCTAGAGGGGGACTAGAAGAGCCTCAGGAAATGGGGAATGCACAGGCTGGGACCTTAGAAGTGGGGGCATCACATGGCGTGGCCACACCATCGTTTCCTGGATGAGGAGGGCCCCACGGGGCCACCAGAGGATTTCCTGGGAAGAAAATAAGATATTTTCTTCAACCTTCCCAGGATGTCGTCTTCCCTGCGCTGTGGTCAGCTTCGATAACCCTGCAGCAGTCAATGAGTACTGAATCCATCTGGAAAAAGATAGTGCGAGACGGGATCCAGCTGCCGAAAGTCAGGCATGTCCGAGTCACCGATAGAATGGAATTCCACTGAAGGCATTCATACCTGACGGCCATGGACACATACACATGTCAACAGGGTTGGCGTGTGGAGCCACCTCTCTTGGTGAAGGCGTTGCTCAGCCAGGATCATGATATGGAAAGGATGCCGTCGGGGGAAGATGATAGCGATGAATCAGAGGGTAACGAAACAGGAGAGTGGGATAAAGTATAAGGGGAAGGTGAAATATAGGGAGAAGGGGAACTCGAAGGTGAAGGGTTTCAAGGGGAGTCTCACCAAGGGAGTCTCCAGGAGAGCTAGGAAATCGTCAGCTCCGATATGGATATGACCGAGATGCTTGAGGTAGGCTTTGAACCTTATCCTTCTTCTCCTGTATTCTCTTTCCTATACAACCCTTAACCCATCTTCCTCATCGTACTGAATAGAACATCGGCACTGACCATGATTCTCCAGCCGAAGGAGGGGAGGAAGCGTCAATAGGGCAAGGCGAGGCACCGATGCACATTATCGAGCTGAAAAGTGCTGAGGGATCCCCCTCCATGATAGCTCCTATAGCAGATAGAGAACTAGAGGTTGATTCCTTGGGTTCCTGTAAGTTCCTTAGTTCCTTGCATCGATACCAGTACTCACTATCGGAGGACTCAACTGATCAGTGTGCTCCATGTCTGTACAGTGATCACAGCCCTGGAGGCTCGTCGGGCTACTAAGCTCGGACCATCTGTTAGTGTGTCGATGGTGAACGTGCCTCCCCATACAAAACATGCCTCCCAAACTGAGTTGGCTCTGGCAATTGGTGAACAAGGAGTGGAAGACATCGGTGGTGTTTCCATCGGGGAAAGGTCAGAAATCGACGCGGGCACCACCAGGACCTAGGTGAGAGAGAAAGGTCACCCAGATGCTAAGGAGCCTATTCCCCTAGGAGGAATCTCTGAGGAATATACTGCTTTTACCCTCTTGGCTTTCTTCCCTATCTATCGGCCCACTGATCCCATAGAAATTGATGATTCAGATTCAGAAGCAGCCGAGGAGAGTCGGATGACACGACATAAGGGATGGAAGTACATCTGGGCGTTTTATCAATCAGCCCCAGGGGGAATGGCGGAAGCAGATGGGGTCCCTCCACACCTGGATGAAATTCCTGTGTACTGGAGGGGTGGATGCTCAACGTCTTCATCTGATGGTCTA
This sequence comes from Viscum album, assembly GCA_963277665.1. NCBI lineage: Eukaryota > Viridiplantae > Streptophyta > Magnoliopsida > Santalales > Viscaceae > Viscum > Viscum album. The sequence goes on along the minus strand of OY728155.1, from coordinate 741,969,521 downwards.
TGAGTACATGGCCGAGAAGATGCGTGAGTGCAGCCGGCGCACCGATGGCATCCTGTGCCCAGAGGATTCAGGGAGTACCTGGGAATTTCTGATGGCGGAGCTGGAGATCTGGTGCCTTGAATAATAGGAGAAGGAGTACGAGGTGTTCATTGCAAACAACTCTGATCATGTGGACTAGTTGAGGGCCCATCTGGCGGATGCTCAAGATCAACTCATAGAAGCGAGTCGTCAGATAACTAATCTTCAAGCTGAACAGGCACGGGCACAGGACATGGCCAACTAACTGAGCTTCGTGGCTGCTAATTAAGAAAGAGTTCTTAGGGGACGTGAGGCACTTATGGAGGCCATCATCCAAAAGGAGGTGGCTTTGGAGAGATCTATCCAAGAAGCCGACCCTTAGGGGCCCTGTTTTGGACACACTATTACACTTCTCCTGCCTTACTACTTTCTGTTCTTTTGAACTGTATGTATAGAAAAATTTACTTGCCCTTTTTCTTAACATAATCATCCCTTTGGATTATCATGCTCAACCATAATCTCTAAATAAATATAAATTCATCCCTAAGATCATGTGGGCCGTGATAAATAAAGGAGGCTCGTACTATCACTTAGTTTGATCGTGGGAGCATCAACCAAGGTTCGGGCATCTGAAATTCGAACCCGAATTTCCGAGGAGAAGAGGGAGGCCCATACAAAATAAGAGGACCTCAGACCAATCGATGTATCATCTTCTCAATGTGTTCTAGAGCACGAGCGAGGCAATTCCAGGGGCATTGGAATCAGTCCGAACATATGGGAATGGAAAATGTGATTCACATTACCCATATTTAGAACACTATGTGAAGGGCATAGTAATAAAGGATGATTGTTTACCATGTTCGAAACACAGCATCCCCCTCACACTACCCTGGAATTTGGATAACAAATGAGGGCCGACCACTAACCATGTTCACAACACGGGGCCTAACCCAAATATCGTCGATTAGTCTTTCAGAATGTTGGCCCAGGATAGCAGGCGGGCCATAGGTTGAGCATTCATACTGTTAGGGGGTCCCTCCCGATGTGATCAGTCTTCCAGAACGTTGTCCCAGGATAGCAGGTGGACCATAGGTCAGGCATCCATACTGTTAGGGGGTCCCTTCAAAAGTGAATGAGGATGAAGATCCAAATAAAGGGGAACATGAAGCGTGGAAAGCAAAGTGGTGGTTTTTTCACATGGAATCCAATACTCCTAAGATTACGCCACTGTGGTGGAATCACATTAGGTGGACACTTCAATCTGATCATGGATAATCCCTAAATTTAGACAGGACCTCTCTGGTGAGGGAACCGTTACTTCCCAATGTCATTATGGGGCATCCCGAATTTCTTCGGGGAAAATGCTGCAATTACAAAATTCCTCGATAATTTAGGCCAAGGGGCCGATATTAAGGGGGGATAGACTTGTGATTCTCGGGGCTGGACCTGAGATGAAATTCTCGGGCGTTCCTATGTATCCCATAAGGATGGGAATCAATCCACACGTAGTTCTGTAAAGGGTCTTAGTTTAAGGTCCTAGAACTCAAACCAAGGATTGGTAAGGTGAGAAGGAAACACATGGTAAGTTCGTTATGAAACCTGATGTGAATGAGGACATAATCCCTACATTACATGTGTTCCCTAGGTAAGTGTTCCTGTCAAGGGACCGTACACGAATGTTTGGCTGGTCCCGTGGGGAAGTGCTCGGGCGCTCCTACATATCTCATGAGGATGAGAATCAACACATACGTAGTTCTTGGAGGGTGGCACGACACGGTAAGGTACCTGTGCAAAGGATGAAATGGGTGTGTGGGTCTAGCCCTCCCACAAAAAGAAGTGTCATTTGATTTATATTGCTTATCCTTTAAGGTGAATGGTTTTTCATTTGTGGGGCGACTGATCTAGGGTAGAAATTCCTGGAATCTCCACAATGATCAAGCCATATAAAGGCATTGAAAAATGGTATGGTAAATGACTGATACCCAATGTGATGTCCTCTATGATGAGATAATCACAATACAGTGCCGTTTTTCGTTGTGTGGTCAGGATGATATCATCACAGTTTATGGTCATGTGGTAGGAACAAACAACACAGTTAAAAGTCCTATGTCTTGGACATAGAGGAATGTGTGCAACATGATAAAACATACCCGACATGAATGTGGAATAGGTCCAGATCATCACCACGTGCACCTCTGGGAAAAGAACCTCAGGCCAAGAGGTCGACGTGGGATAGAGGACAAGGGGTAGGAGAGACTAGCTCCCAGCTGAGTTGGACCCCAAAGCACGATGTTTGGGTAATCCCGTGTATACCATGGGGATGAGGATCGAGCTACACATAACCCTTAATTAAGATCTTAGTTTATGGTCTTAGAGCTCGGACTGTGGGAGCCCCGAAGGACACCTTTTTGCAGCTTTGTCCTCGTGACGTGCAAAGGTGCACTGAGGGATTGTACCAAGAGTATTGAGATTCCACCTAGACATGATGGGGAGGGGCATAATGTGAATCATGCAACCAGAATTCAAGGATTTAAGGGGCTATCTTGATGATGAAGGATTACTGCTGACCATGTTCGCAACACAGCATCCCATCGCGTTAGCCTGAAATGGGGACAAACAAATGAGCATCGACTGTTGACCATGTTCGCAAAGCGGGATTTGTATCAATTTTTTGTCTGAAACCCTCAGGGGTGTTGTCTCGTAATGATAGGAGAGACCTTAGGTGTGTTATCCAGGCTGTTTTTGGGGGTCCCATCAGGTGTGAGATATAACGGGGCCCAAATGAAGGGGAACATGAAGCTTGAAAAGTGGAAGGAACTTACCTAAGCTGAATCTAACACTGCAGGTCCTAGACAAGAGTACTCTGAACACATTGGCGGACCACTGCAGAGGGTCGAGGGGCTAAATTTAAGAGCAGCCAAGAGATGAAGGATTCCTTGGATAAGGGGGGGGGGCATGGCGCAAAAAACCTTGTACCACACCTATACATCCCCCTCATGGAGAGGGACATGCCAAGGGCCTGGGTGGCTTGGAGATCGAGGATATCTCTTAAGAGATGGGCTGGACATGAAATCTAGATGTTCAGGCGGTCCTACATATCCATTAATAATGGGAATGAAGCCACACGTAGTTTTTAAAGACACGCAGGGGTAAGATACCATATCAAAAGGGGGGTGTATAACACCGAGAACAACCTGATGTGAATGAGGAGATAATCCCACACCACACATACACTCCGGGAAGGACTAGTTCTGGAGCCCAAGAAGGCCAAGGGGCCTGAGGCTGGGCCTCAGTCAGGAAGGCCTGACTAGATTGCAGTTTAACGTCATACGGGATGAGCGTGCAGTTTAAGGTCATGCGGGACCATAGGGGCCCAAATGTATAACCAAACACAGTTTAAGTTCGTGCAGGACAAACAATCTAGTTTTACGGTCACAGAGGACCAAATGCAGTTTAAGGTCATGCAGGACCCAATGCAGTTTAGGGTTATGCGGGACCACTCCGCTCAAGCAAAGTACTGCTTGAGGAACTTGGCATTGGTGGGAGGAGTTATACACTCACCATCCATGGTCAGTAGGAAGTATGCTCCATTGGGATAAACCTTATGAACAATGAAAGGTCCTCCCCATTTGGGTTCCAACTTTGGTGGTTTCCTACCAGGGATCATTGGCGCTCTGAGGGATAATACCAAGTCACCTTGTAGGAAAGAGCAGAGGTTAATCTTCTTGTTGAAAGCTCGAGCCATCCTGCTCTGATACCGCTCTAGGTTGTGTAAGGCGTGGAGCCTATCCTCGCCCAGTACTTCCAATTCTACTAGATGGATTTCATCCACTCAATTTGGAGCATGATGGTCATAGACCGCTATGCGTAATAAGGGAAATTGAATCTCGATGGGTAGGATGGCCTCTGTTCCATACACCAGGGAATATGGGGTCATCTGGGTGGAATTACGGGTCATCGTTTGATATGTCCAAAGGGCGTTGGGGATCTTATCTGCCCAACTCTTCTTGTTCTGACCAACCATTTTCTAAAAAATGTTAGAGAGGGTTTTATTGAACTCCTCAATATGTCCATTTGCTTTCACATGATAGCAGGAGGTATGGTTGGAGCGAATGTTGTACATGGCGTAAATGTTCTTCAGCTCAGCTACTCAGAAGTTGGTGTCATTATCTGTGAGAATAGCGTGAGGTACCCCAACTCGACAGATGATATTGGAACTCACAAAGTCGACGATAGAACATGCCTTGACTTCCTTGAGCAGAATTGCCTCTGCCCACTTGGAAAAGAAATCTGTAGCGGTCATAATGAATCGGCATTGGCGAGCCATTACCAGTGGGTACGGTCCCATGATATCTAACCCCCAGACTACAAAGGGCCAAGAATACTTAGCCGTATGAAGAGGCTCCAGTGGACGATGCTCAAATTTAGCATGAACTTGGAATACAGGACACCTCTTGGAGAACTCGATGCAGTCGTGGATCATGGAAGGCCAAAGATACCCTAATCTCAGAATATGGTGGGACAGCATTGGCCTGGCCTGATGGGCACCACAAGAACTGGCATGAACCTCTGGCATAACCTGTGGAATAACGACTCCCTAAAGACAACGAAGGAGAACACCATCAAATCCGCGTTTATAAGGGATCTGCTCAAGGCTGGTACCGCTATGAGGAGTAAAGTGTAGCGTGTGGCGTCGGATTCGCTCATGCTCGTCCCGATCTGATGGTAGATTACCATGTTGGAGGTATTCGACCAAAGGTTCCCTCCAAACAGAAATTACTTCGATCACTGCATCAAAAGAAACCAGGGTTCCTGACGTAGAGGCACCGGTGGTAATACATTTTACCTGACGGCTGTCATCATCCTCTGGGGTGACAGGAGAAATGCCTCTCTGGTGCGCCACGTGGATAATCAGATCATCCTGTTTGAGCTCTGCAAGCGACGCGGCCAAGCTAGCCAAAGCATCTTCTCGACCGTTCTGTGACCGAGGGACATGGATAACCAGTGGACGACAAGGGAACTGGTCCATTAGCTGGAGAGTTTGTTCTAACAAGGGTATGAGCTCTAGCTTCCTGACATCATAGTCTCCATTGAACTGTTTGACGACTAGTTCAGAATCCCCTTTCACATGCTACTGAGGCACGTCGATCTCAAGGGCCAGCTCGAGGCCAGTAATGAGGGCCTGATACTCTACCTCGTTGTTGGTGCAGCCTTATGAAAATAGGAATGAGTTTGGAAAAATGGCTTGCATCGGGGTGATGAAGAAGACACCCAGGCCCACTCTGTTTAGCCTAGGATTGTTGATCCTACTACCGGTGGGGCTCCGGGAGCCACCATCAAAGTGCATCTGCCAACATGGGACGACATGATCGACTGAGAGGATTGCCTCATCAGGAAAATACAGGTCCAGGGACTGGTTCACAGAGGATGGATGGACATCTAGAAAGTCTGCCAATTCCTTACCCAGGATAGCCTTCTGGGGCATGAACCTAATGTGAAACTACTGTAGGATCACCACCCACCACGCTAGTCGTCCAGTCAACATGAGGAGATTCAGAATGTACTTCAGCGAGAATACTAGAGAGACCAACTATACCTCGTGGTGTTGTAGGTAATGTTGCAGTTTGTGAACAACAAATACGAGTGCAAGGTAGCTTTTCTCGATGGTAGAGTATCTGGTCTCCGTATCGAGGAGCATGCTGCTGAGATAGTATAGGAAGTTCTCCATCCCCTCATTGTTCTTCTAGGAAATAAGGGAACCAAGGGATCATTCCAGGGTGGTGACATAGAGAATCAACAGCTTCCCGGAGACTAGTGGCATCAAGACCAGAGGCTAGAGAAAATATTGATTCATTTCCTCAAAGGAGGTCTGGCACTCCTCATTCCACTCATAAGCGGTGCCCTTCTTCATGAGACAAGAAAAGGTCTTACACTTTCCATCCATATTCCCAATGAATAGGCATATGTAGGCTAAGAGGCCTTGGAGACCTCAATGCTCCCGAATATTGCTCAGGGGAGGCATCTGGATGATTTCCTTGATTTTCTTTGGATCGATCTCAATGCCCTAGTACCGGACAACATAGCTATGAAATTTCCCGGAGGTCACCCCAAAGGTGCACTTCGACGAGTTCATCTTCAGGTGGCGGGAGCGATGGAAATCAAACACTTTCTCCAAGTCCTTGAGATGGTCCTGGCGCTGGTGAGATTTCACCACCAGGTCATCCAAAAATCATTCCACCAATGTTCCCTTGAATGGATTGAATATGCGATACATGGCCCGCTAATAGGTCGAACCTGCATTCTTCAGGCTGAATGGCATAACCTGGTAACATAAAGTACCTTGGCGCACCCTAAAAGTGGTAGATTCCTCGTCCAAGGGGGCCATCCGGATCTGATTATATCCAGATTAACCATCCATGAAGGAGAGGGATTGGAATCTGGCTGTAGTGTCGATCAACAATTCTATCACGGGAAGAGGAAAATCATCCTTCGGACAGTGATGATTGATATCTCAGAAGTTGATACAGACTCTGATCTGGCCTTTCTTCTTACTAAATCGTACGATGTTGGCTAACCACTTGGGGTACTGAACCTCATTGAAAAAGTTGTCTTTGATAAGCTTGTTGACTTCATCCTCGACCATGGCACTGTGAGACGGATGCATCATTCTGGGAGGCTACTTGAACCCGCGATGGATTGCTGAAAGACTGAGGTGGTGGACGGCTACCTGAGGATCTAGTCCTGGAATGTTGTCATAACTCCAGGAGAATACATCACGGTTCTATTTGAGAAATCATATGTACCGCCGCTGCTACTTGAGAGACATATCGGTGCTGATTAATGTGGGTCTCGGATCGGTCTTGCTTCCGAGGTTCACCTGTACCAACCCTTCGATCGTGGCTATGAATCCATCCTCAAAGGAAAGGGGAGCATCCACTATATCTTCTTATCCACTTATGGAGGGAACCTCTGTGGTGGGGGCTTCTTATGAGCTACCAAACCCTGATGGGTGGCTGCTACCCGCTTGTGCGGCCATGGTCATTGCATTGGGGAATTCTAGCACCGCTGAGACCATGGATATGAAGGATGTCGACCCAATCCCATATGGTCTTCGTCCCAAGAGGCCACGCATGATAATATCACAGTAGTAGTGGCGTGTCGGCCGGAGCTGACTTATCCCAGCCCGGTGAAATAGATAAGTATGACAAACTATCGTTTCCATGAGTCAGACGTCTCGATAACTGACGGGAGTGGGAGGCTCCAGGATCACTGGATCTTGATTCGTATAAGAATACGAGGTGATCCTCCAATGCCACTTGGATCTGGGAGCATGATTTCCCCTTGTCCCAGAAATTCCAAAACACTTCCCCATATCGGGGGTTGTGGCCTCCAACCGATGGATCAGGAAGACGTAGGTGTCATTCAGTCATGTCCAAGGGTCAGTCGTGGCGGCAACGGGCTCAACATCACATTCCTGGACATGCTTATCCTTGCTCTTGTAATAATCAGCATCCAAGTAGCGGGCTTCGCAAGAGGCAAAAGGAGAGGCATAACCTTGGAGTAAGCCTACTCGACCATTAAGGGAGTACTTGAGGCATTGGTGATATGATTATGGGATGGTCGTGTGCAGGTGGAGACATGGCCTACCCATCAATGCATTGTATGCAGTGTCCTGGGAGAAAACCATAAATTACTGGCAACTAGGCCACCGAACTGGGTCTTCACACGGATCCTGCCGACAAGGGTATGTTATGTACTCTCATATCCCTAGATCCTTTAATCGGAGGGATTCAGGTCATCCTCGGTTAGACCTAGCTTCTATAGTGTCTGTGTTGGGATAAGGATGATCCAGAAGCCAGTGTCAACAAGACAGCAGCGAACCTCAACGCCATTAAATTTTCTGGTAATATACATCAGGAGGATGTGCCCCTGTATGGGGGAACCTTCATCTTCTCCCGAGAATGAGATGACAGCCTGGCATTCGGCATTCTCAACTGCTTCATCATGGAAGGCTTCTGCAGCTGCTACCTCTTTCTCAAATTGGAAGGGGATTCTTAAAGCCTCGGTGAGTGATTCACGCATATCTGGTGATAGGATAAGGGATTCATGGATGGAGAGCCTTGTTGGGAAGATGGAGAGGTGCTTCAGAACATCATACTTCCGCTCCAGGTGGGAACCTATGCTTATAGGAGGCCACTCGACGATTGGAGGCATGGCGGACCCTGCCGGCTGGACCGGTGGCTGACTGGTACTAGGGAAATCTCGTGGCTCAGTAGTAGGATCTCGGAGGGTAGTTGTCAAATGAGGACTAGGTGACTGAGATTGGCCTGTAGCGGGGCAAAGCTGGTCGCGGTATGGCCGAAGCGGCTCTGCCTGATCCAGTAGCACAAATGGTGGTAGAGGCGGGCCTTTCGACACCGGATAAAGATGTTGCGTGTGTTGAGTTCTGTGTTGGACCTTGTTTCCTCGACGGATTTCGGGGATAACCCCCTGGACGGGAGATTCAAACGTTCAGATCGGTTTCTAGCAGGTTTGTTCGTAGAACCGGAAACATCCAATGATTCCACATCCGTTTGGACCCACTTTCCAAAGGTAGGCGCTCATTAGCTTGTGGACTGATGAGGCTTAGGAATTTTCATTGGTCGAGAGGATGGGAGGTCGGACTCATCACACCTTTTTGTGGGGAATTATTGTCTACTCCGGGACTCTCTTTATAGATTTAAGTTATGTTCGTGAATCCTTATTACATTACCAAGTATAAAATGTTCTTTCCTTTAGTTTTAACAATCAATGATTAAATATGCAATAAATTTAGAGAATCTTTTATATGTATTCAAGGTTCTTCATCAATAGAGAATCATATATATCTGTTTAGAGATTCTTGGTCAATGGTATCCTTCAAAACATTTATATAAAAGTCTCTTGGTCATTATGATGACCAAGATGGTTTTAAAGCCACTCAGTGGGGCACTTGAATTTTATCATCATTCAGAAGGACATCGATTATTTCAAAGTTGGGATCGAACCCATAAATGGGCTACCTACGTAACCTTTGTTTTGGAAAAGGAATCAGAACCCATGTAGTTCGAGTAATGGAGTATGATGTTTATGATTGATGGCTCAATGAAGAATGTCATAATTACTTTTAAACTCTAAGCTCATGTGAGTCATGCTCGGTGTGAGAAACAAGAGGTATTGGTAAAAATTAGACAATTGTGCCATGAAAGATGCAATCATAAGAAATTGTTTGGGGCTTAGGTATGTATGACTGCCCAGATAGATGAAGGTTTAGGATTCACTTTTAGGGAGAAAATCCAGGAATAGGGTCCATAAAGGTATATGTGCTTTATGGAGACTTGAATACTCTAATCTTGGGGCTTACTCCTAAGGAGGATTCCCAAGTTAGGAGGGGACTTATGATTGGGTTTTACTCCTGAAAAGGAAACCCAAATCAAGGGTAAATTAGGGCTGGTTAAGAGAAATTTAAGGGGGCTTGGGGTTTACTCCTGAAAAGGAAACCCAAGATTATGACTGGGACTTACTCCTAAAAAAGGAGGCCCAGGTTATGACTGAGTCTTATTCCTAAAAGGGAGACCCAGGTTAGGGATTAAGGTTTGGGGCTTACTCCTGAGGAGGATGCCCATATTTTAGGTTGGGGCTTACTCCTGAGGAGGATTCCCAAGTTAAAGGAATTATGGTTTGGGGCTTACTCCTGAGGAGGATGCCCAAATTTGGGAACTTTAAGAATTTGTGGCTTACTCCTAAAGAAGGATGCCCAGATTTGAAATTGGGGCTTACTCCTGAGGAGGATGCCCAAATTAAAGGATTATGATTGGGGCTTACTCCTGAGGAGGATTCCCAAGTTAAGGATTCTCTCATCTTAAAGGATGAGGTTGAATGAATGAACTCTCTATATTTAGTGACATAAGGATATTTAAATCACTAGGTTTTGAGAGATATTCCACAGAATTCCTTTCAGATAAGGAAGTCAAATAAAGAAATCATGCCATAAATTGCTTTGAAGAGTGTCTTGAAGACTGAATCTTGAAAAGGAAAGGTGTAATGGCTTAAGAGGGGTAAAATGGGCAAGATGGGCACCCAAAAAGGTAGGGGCACGCAAGTCTTGAAAGGCGCGCAAGTCTTCCGTGGGCGCGCAAGTTTTGGTCGTGCAGGTATACCTGCGCGACACATGGTGTACTTGCGCGATTTTCAACCAGCATTGAAATATTTGAGCGACTCTTTTTTAAACCCTTTAGAATCCTCTTGAGGTTCTTCCAGAAAAGGGACGCGCAAGTTATATTGAAGTAAATAAGTCGGCGCGCAAGTGTTGATAAGTTTCAACACTTAGGCCTTCTTTCTTCTCTTTAAATCTTCCATTCTAGGTGAGAAATTACCTTGGAAGTGTTCCAGAAGCTTTGAGAAGAGACTTGGGAGTCGAGAGCTTCAATCCGTGTTTCTGGAAAAAGATCCTCACGAATGGGGGGCCCACAGGGTCTATTTATAGGAAAAAGAAGGCCCTGGGCGGTTACCGGGCGGTTACCACTTAAGTCGTGCAAGTCACTTGCGCGACAAAGGTCGCCGCGCAAGTACACTTGCGTGCCAGTTAGATAACTTGCGCGGTGAGGTAGCTGTTGATCCTTTCTTCCTTCCTTTGTTGATTTTTTATGTTTTCTTCAAAGGATGAATCACTTTGAGCTCGGATATTGCCTTTTCTGATCTTTAGATTCTGTGACGAAAGGAGAGTCAACAAAAGTCCCCCCTCAGAGTTGGATCCGGAGAGAAAAGAGGATCGGACTCTGAGGAAATCGAATTCCTTCAAAGGAAAAGGGAGGCACGCAAGTCTTCAGTGCACAGAGGGTGGCACGCAAGTTTGCGTCGCGCAGGACTTAAGCGCTCTGAGTGCGGCGTGCAGATAGGCCTCCTTGCCTATAAATACACGGCCTCACCTCCGTACAAGTATCCGGATTTCCGGACTTCATACCTTCTCGAGCTCTCGCCGCGCAGGTCACCTAAGCCGCGCAAGTCTCTTTTCCACTGTTTACTCTCTGCCACGCTACTCTCAAGGTATTCATACTTGCGCGGTTATACTTGCGCGACAAAAACTTGCGCGGCACATGTATCATTTGCGCGACATCTCCATACTTGCGCGCCTTAATTCCTTGGCCATTTTTTCCAAATTTTTTCACAAATTTTATGAAAAATAAAAAACCCATTTAAGAGTTAAATTTTTTCAACTTTTGTGCAGATTCAATGGCTCCTAAGGGAATTGGAACGGCTGATGAACTGGCTAGCAAGTGGATTGATGACATGATGAACATTATTGGCCATGATTACTATGATATCTACGACAGCACTTTCCCAGATTTGGATAAGTACTTGAAGAAATATCATCTTAATTCCCCACAGAGCATCTACCTGTCTCTATGTGTTCATGGTCATCTGCAAGGAGTCAATGTTCCAAATGCAAACAAATATACACCTGAGATGCAGCTGCACTGCTACTTCTCTATTTCGGTTATGCTGTGCATTAAGAGTAACAACAATGGTGTGAACTTTCAAATTCTTCCTCCATGTCATTTCCTTGCAGATATGAAAATGGAAAACCCATGGGATGAAATGTTTTCTACTAATGGTTGGTGGAGAGAAGACAAACATGGTATTAGGGCAATATCTGAAAAGAGTATTCTCTCCAAATGGATCTTTACTTCCAATGCTCCATTCTCAAATCCATGTATCAATCTTCCAAGTCTCTTGGACAGAAACAGAGTCACTGTTTGATCAGCAGAAAATTTTCTCAAACCGCACTCAAGAACATCCTTTTACAATTGTTCCAAGAAGAGCTAGTATCACTGCATCTCTTATTGTATCCAGTTGAATGAATGAATTCCAGGTGGTTGATGATGAAGCTCGGGATGCCGTAAATCAAATGAAGTGTTATGTTGAAAACCTCTTGTAATTCTCGAAAAAATAGAAGAGACTCCAGTCTGTGGATGTCCTTCTAACTCTTGTGTATCAATGAAAAAACACTTTCGTCTTCCATCATTTGTACCTGCATTCTTTAATTACCTGCTTCAAATTTACTTAAGCCAATGGGCCTAGTAAGCATAGTTTGATTTTTACTAGGATTATTACAAATAATCCTACAAACTTTGAACTTTTTAATTGCTCAATATTACCTAAATTATACAAAAAATGTATATTTATTGAGATGGAACTTGACTTTTATTCAGAGTTACTTTGTCTTTTGTGGGCAGTTTAAAGTCATGCATGCCGGACATAAAGGGGATAATGTTTAAGGTCGAAATAGCATTGACCAAAATGGATTAAAATTGTTCAATTCCTTGACAATTTATCTGAAAACATATTACCATACTCAAGTATGAGAGAAAAAATGTAAACTATGGCTTAAGAATATTTGAATCTGAGGAATGATATGAAAAAGAGCTTAAAGGCATTAGAAGAAGTAGTTTCGAAGAATGAAGTTACTATTATTTAACAAAACCCGTTAGGGGGTTGAAATATGCAGGGCCACCTATGGGAATTGGCTGCATGGTCAAATAAATAGCATCTTTTGGCTGACAAGTCTGTTATGTGGACTGTTTATGCAAGGCCACCTATGGTCACGTGCTGCATAGTCAGGCAAAAGAACTCCCAGAAATTTACTTTACTACTGTTAAAAGCCAGTGAATGTTTATGGAAGTTCAAATTTTCTAAAGTATAGAGTTTGTTGTATGGAAATAGGTACTTGAATATGGAGAAGATATTTCCGAACAAGAATATCGAAGAACTGGATGAACATCACTCCTACAAAGGTCTGACCCAAACGTAGGGAAGAAGAATAAACCAGAGACTTGAATACTTTCAGATCATGAAAAAGGATATGGGACAAATATGTTAAGGATGGCTATTTTTTTTGCGGATCCCTACATACTGTCGTTTAAGACAAATAAGGACAAAAGAGGCATTCTTCCCAAGAATGAAGTTACCATTATTTAACAAACTCGTTAGGGGGTTGAAATATGCAGGGCCACCTATGAGCATTGGCTGCATGGTCAAATAAATAGTATCTTTCGGCTGCAAGTCTTTTATGGGGACTGTTTATGCAAGGCCACCTATGGGCACGTGCTGCATAGTCAGACAAAAGAATTCTCAGAAGTTTGACATTTTTGTGACTAGAAGTCATGAAAAGGGTTATGATGATCTGAAAATATTTAAGGTTAGGATTATAACACATAAAGATGGGTATTTTCCAATGTATATAGAGATACATAGGTCAATGATAACCATAATCATGTTGTGGCTGGGTCCTGAATTGAAATTTTGGACTTCACTACGTATCTCATAAGAATAAGAATCAAGCCATACGTAGTTCATGAAATGCAGTTTAACGTCGTGCAGGACAAAAGTATGAGTGATCTTAGTTTAGGGTCATAGAATTCGGACCATAATAATGAATACACAGTGTGTGTTTTCATGAGGACTTTTCAGCCAAGGGACTGAAAGTGAAATTTGGGGTTAGGCCCAAAAGACTTGGGGATGGATTCGAGGGATACTCGAACGTTCCTACATATCCCATAAGGATGGGAATCAAGCCCACGTAGTTCTAGAACTACCCTTTGTACCAATTTGGTTCGTACATGTGAAGGGTGAAAGGGGATTTTAGTGCAATGATGGTTTAACCTGAGATAAAATTTTAGGCATTACCATGTATGCACTTAGTCTTTTGAAATGAAACATGATTGAAAATCAATGTCAATAATGGTTCCTTCTCAAATGAGGAAATCAAATAATATTGTAGTTTATTATCGTACCGGACAAAAGTGTTGCATAGTTTAACGTCATATAACAAGGACGAAAGTGAATCAATGTAAATATATTGATTCCAGGGGCGGTTTCACAAATCAACATCATATGAGATGGTGGTGAACTGATGTGAAGAGAGTATGTTTTGGGCTTGAACCCTGGGAGGTTGCCTACATACCCAGCCTGGAGGGCAAGGATCAAAGTCCGTGTAGTTAAATTAAAGAATGAATTAATGATCAAGTTGTTCTTAGGGACAATGATCTAATAAAAAAATGTTGTTGGGACTTACACATGGTTAGTGGCCCAAAGGGAGTATTATGGTTGATATTTTCTCTAAGCTCACGTGAGTCATACTCGGTGTGAGAAACAAGAGGTAATAAAAACCTTAACGATGCACAGTTTAATGTCATGTAGGACATAAAAAAGGGTCTATGCAGTTTAAATTCTTGCAGTTAGGACTATTGGTGCTGCACAGTTTAGTGTCATGTAGCAGGGAAAAAATATAGTTTAATGTCATGTAGGACATATCAAGGATTTTCTGTACAGTTTAGCGTCATGTAGTTAGGACGATGGGGATAAAATAGTTTAACATCATATTGGACGAAATGGGGACTGTGCAGTTTAATGTCATGCAGTAAGAACAAAATAACACACCATTTATGTCATGTTGGACGAATGTAAGAATAGTTTAAGGTCATATGCATGGACCGTGGATGGTGCAGTTTAATGTCATGCTGGACCTTTGATGATTATATAGTTTAACGTCTTTCCGGACGTGAGGGACTTTTATACAGTTTAGCGTCATGTAGTTAGGACGTCACAGTTTAACGTCTTGCTGGACATAAAGGATTTGCAAATAGTTTATGGTCATAAACATGGACCAGGGATGATGCAGTTTAAGGTCATGCTGGACGGTTTAGGGAACTTTTTCATAGTTTAATGTCGTGTGGGACGAAGTTGCAGTTTAAAGTCATACTGGACCATTGCTGTATAGTTTAACGTCATATAGCAAGGACGAACTGGTGCTTTACAGTTTAAAGTCATGTATCTAGGACTAAGGTGAACCAATATGAGGATATCAGTTCTGGGGACTTTTTACAGTTTATTGTCATGCTGGACATTGGAAGTGCCACACAGTTTAATGTCATGTTGCTAGGACACAATATAGTTTAATGTCATCTCGGACAAAAATATAGAACTTTTGTACAGTTTAATGTCATGTAGATAGGACATATTATGAACCAATGTGATTGTTTTGGATCTGGGAACAATATTTTGTGTTTATACAATATACTTCTTCAGAAATCTGGCATTAGTTGGAGTCGTGATGTGTTCTACATCCATTGAGATTAGAGAATATGCTCCATTGGAGTAGACCTTATTTATTGAATAAGGTCCTTCCCATTTTGGTTCAAGCTTGGGAGGATTCATTCCTAGTATCATTGGTGCTCTGAGAACCAATACCAATTCTCCCTGAATGAATGAACGAAGACGAACTTTTTTATTAAAAGCTTGTGCTATTCGATTCTGATAGATTTCCAAGTGGTGCAAAGTTCACAATCTTTTCTCATCAAACTGTTCCAATTCATTCAGCCACTTTTGGGATTGCTCATATGTTGATAACTGATCACAAATGTCTATTCTGAGTGAGGGAAATTGAACTTCAATTGGCAAGACTGCTTCTGTTCCATATACCAATGAATATGGAGTTGACCGCGTTGCATTGCGAGTGGTAGTCTGATAAGCCCATAAAGCATGAAAGAGTTTATCAGGCCATGACCTCTTATCTTTATCCACCATATTTTGCAGTATATTTGAAAGAGTCTTGTTGAAGGCCTCTATCTGGCCATTAGCCGCTGCATGATATCGAGATGAATGGTTGGACTTAATGTGGTATTCTTGATACAATTTATTTACCTCAGAAGAACAGAAGTTGGTGCCGTTGTCCGTCAATATGGTATGAGGGTCACCAAATCTAGTAATAATGTTAGACTTGATGAAGCTAACAATGCATTTGGAACTGACTTCTTTGAGAGGTACTGCCTCTGCCCATTTGGAAAAGAAATCTGTAGCAGTAAGAATGTACTTAAACTGCTTGGCCGTAGCTGAACGGTAAGGTCCCACCACATCCATTCCCCATGTGGAAAATGGCCATGAGTATTTAGCTGTATGAAGAAACTATGGAGGATTATGAATGAAGTTGGCATATACTTGGCATGAATAAAACTTCTTTGTGAAATTAACACAATCTTGTATCATTGAAGGAAAAAAGTATCCAAGCCTTCGAATTTGATCAGACAGTCTATGTCCATACTGGTGGGCACCACAGACTCCTGCATGAACTTCTTTTATGACAGCCATTGTCTCTTCACCATCAATACATCTGAAGAGAACTCCATCAAAACCACGTTTGTAGAGAATTTTCTCGAGGTGGTTTGGGCTATCATAAAGAGTAAAATTGACCACACGTCGCCGAATTTGTTCTTTCTCGGCTCTATCAGGTTGAAGTGTTCCATTTTGAAGGTATTCCCTGATAGGTGACATCCATCCTGTAGTATGACCATACGGTCCAGGAATGGGACTAATTTCATTAATTTCCTCTGTTCTGACTTGAACATAAGGTGAAATTGCACGACGGTGGGCAATACAGATGGTTGTCTCATCCCGATTTGGATCTGCTAAAGCTGTGGCTATATTAGCCAGTGCATCGGCTTGAGCATTTTGTGATCTTGGGACATAAGAAAATGTCGGTTCTGAAGGGAATTCCGACATTAACTCTCTGATGTAATCATACAAAGGGATTAATTCTTCTTTTCTGATGGCATAATCCCCATTGACTTGTTTGATTACCAGGTCTGAATCACCTTTCACCTTTAAGTGATTCACTTGTGCTTGAAGCGCTAACTCCAAGCCTGTAATGAGAGCTTGGTATTGAGCTTCATTATTGGTACCACCTTCCCACAACAAAAAGGAATAAGGTAACACTGCCTTATCTGGAAAAATGAGCACAATTCCTAAACCAACTTTGTTGAATTTAGGATTTTCCATTTTCTTCCCTGTTGGACTTCTAAAAGCACCATCAAAATACATTTCCCATGTTTGAGGACTCTCTTGAATAGAGAAAACTTCCTCATCAGGGAGTTCGATATCTGAATACGTGTCTTCCACTGCAGGATCTTCAGCCAGGAAATCAGCCAGAGCTTGGCCCTTAATTTCCTTTTGATACACATACTGAATGTCGAACTACTGTAGAATAAACGCCCACCTTGCCAGACATCCTGTAAGCATTGGACGACTAAGGATGAATTTGAGAGGATTATTACAAGATACCAATTGGACCTCATGATGTTGCAGGTAGTGTCTCAGTTTCTGAACTGCAAAGATTAATGCTAGGCATCACTTTTCAATACTTGAATACCGGGTTTCTGCTTCAAGAATAGTTCTACTGAGATAGTAGAGACTATTTTCATTCCCATCATCATTCTTTTGAGCGAGAAAGGCACCCAATGATCACTCTAAAGCTGTCACATAGAGGATAAGAGGTCTACCATCAACAGGTGGCATGAGTACTGGTGGACTCAAGAGGTATTTCTTGAGGACATCAAATGCTTCTTGACATTCTTCATTCCACTGGTAAGTGACTCCTTTCTTCAATAATTTGGTAAAGGGTAAACTTTTTCCTGCCAAATTGGCGATGAAACGCCGAATATAAGCTAAGTGTCCTTGAAGTCTTCTTAATTCATTCAAATTCTAAGGAGGTGACATTCCAAGGATTGATTTGGTCTTTTCAGGATCGACTTCAATACCACGATGGCGTGCAACAAAGCCGAGGAATTTTCCTAAGGTTACCCAAAAAGAACATTTTAAGGGGTTCATCTTCAAATTATGTTGTCGAAGCTTGTGGAATATGACTTCCAAATCAACCAAGTGATTAGAACGTTGTTTGGATTTAACCACAAAATCATCTACATAGCATTCAACAAACTTCCCTAAACGAGATTTGAAGATACGATGCATGGCGCGTTGATATTTTGCACCTGCATTATTTAAACCAAAGGGCATCACCTGGTAACAAAACACACCTTGAGGAGCTCTGAAGGCTGTATATTCCTCATCTTCTGGGGCCATTCGGATCTGATTATATCCAGAATATCCATCCATGAAAGAAAGTACTTCATAGCCAGCCATCGCATCAATTAAGAGTTCTGTAATCGGAACTGGGAAATCATCTTTAGGACAATACTTATTAAGATCTCTGAAATCGATGCAAACCCTAATTTGTCCGTTCTTCTTCTTTACAGGGACAATATTATCCAGCCACTTGGGATATTGAACTTCTCTGACGAAGTTATCTTTGATAAGCTTATCCACTTCAGCCTCAATTTTGGAAGCATAGGTTGGGTGTGTTCTTCTCGCGGCTTGCTTGAATCCTCGATGTTCTTTTGGCAAACCCAAATGATGGGTGCCAACATCAGGATCAAGTCCAGGCATCTCTGTATAATTCAAAGAAAAAATATCTTTATTTTGCTTTAGAAAAGAAATATACATCTCTTGTTGTTCAAGGGTCATGGCCGCACTAATTAAAGTGGGGCGTGGATCTTTCTCTGTACCCAGATTTACTTCGCTGAGTTCATCCACAGTGGTAGAGATACCCTCTTCAATTGATGGAGGATCATCTCTAAGATCTTCCTCTTCCTCTTCATCATGTGTTATTTCTTCCGTTTCTACTTGCAAAGTAGATGAAAAAACGAAATTATCATGATCATAAGAGATGTCCAAATTTTCACATTTTGAAGAAGAAGCTTCCATTTCTGACCCTATTAATGATAAAGGGTCTTCTTTGGGAAATAAAGAGGGGATGATGGATTGAGACTCGACATCATTATTCACCTCTGGTGTTGCTATAACTTCTTCTGGCCTGATTAGCGAAGTATAGACTTGTTGGATTTCAGAAGACGAAATGAAAACGTCACCACTTATGCTTTCATCACTGCTTGGTAAGTTACCAATTTCTCCTATGTTGTCTGGCTCGATTGCCGTAATTGACATTATGGATCTTTCCATAAGATTATTTTTATTTGGGCCGATTTTGTCAATTTGACTGATAGGTAATACATAATTTGTACTCACATGTGAAAATGGATTTATTGGAATTTTCTCCAAACCATATGGAGCATTAACTTTGGTAATTTCCTTCATTGTAGATTTTTCTCTTCCCTTCATGTGATAAAATTCAGCCTCAATGTATTGAGACTCACATGTCTTGAACGAGGCCTTATCACCATACAATGTTCCAACTTGACCATCGAAATAGTATTTGAGACATTGATGGTATGATGACGGAATAGCTGCATGCTGATGTAGCCAGGGTCTTCCAAGCAAGATATTGAAAGCTGAGTCTTGATCAACAATCATGAAATCCGAATTGGATACAAGATCTCCAAACTGAGTTCTGAGTGTAACTTCTCTTAGTGGTTCTTGTTAATTTTTATCATATCCTTGTAACATAATGGTAGAAGGAGATAAATTAGATTCTGTGAGGCCCAATCGACGAAGTGTACGAATGGGCATGAGGTTGACTCCTGAACCATTGTCAATGAAGGCTCTTCGAATATCTACACCATTGACTTTTCCAGATAAGTAAAAAGGTTTTATGTTCCCATGTACAACATCATCTTCATCTTTATCAGTAAAAGATATCACTGCATGGCATTCTGCATGATTATTCTCTATGTGATAGATTTCAGCTGCAGCAATTTCAGCTTCAAAATCCTGAGGACTTGACAAAGCTTCGATGAGTGCTTCCCGAAGATCTCTTGACAGATTCAAAGCATCCAAAATTGATAACTTGGCTGGTACATGGGCCAAGTGTTTCAATATATCATACTTTTGATCTAGAGGTCTGCGTTTCCTAATAGGAATATGCGGTTTAGCAGGTATCTTGGATGCAGATGATTTGGAAGCTGATGCATCTTGTATTGAAGCTGGCAACATCCTTGGTTTTGGCAGATTAGACTGATTAGATCCATTTACTTGCTGAGATAAAGAAGATGGAACCTTTAATCGGTCTTCCAAAATAACTGTGCCAAAATTGAGTTGGCCATTGGCAGAAGAACTTGCTTGTTCTTTTTGAGCTCGCTGAAGGGTTCTACCACGAGTTTCTGCTGCATATACAGTGCTAGTAGGGGTAAAATTAGAGTAATGGCTTCGGAAAGATCCACGTCTTCCCCTGTATCCTGAACCTCTAGAACCTCCTCAGATTCCCTTATTTGATACAGGGAATTCAGGATCATCAAGACTGGAATATGGATCTGTTAATTGAATCATATTAACAGAACCAATGATTAACTCTTTGTCTGATAAAGACTCTGCTTGGTTAGCCTGTTTAGGCTGTGCCGTTTGGTGGGACGGTGCCCGTTGCTTTGAAGTAGATGGCATGAAATCTGTCAGAGTCAAAGACAATTTAGGCTTTGATACATACTCATCTTCTCTTGATTCCTCTTTCTTCTTTGAAATGCGCTGTCCTTTTGAGGATTTGTCTTTTGATGGAGGCTTTACTGCAGCTTTTGTAGGAGACACAATTGGCTTCTTCAATTGTGTTCGCAAAATGGAATGGGTCTGATTGATTGTCTTTCTGACCATCCAATCATCATATTTTTTTTGCAGTTTTGCTTTTGACTTTCTGCCACTTCCCTCCTTCCTCTGGATCTGTAGCGGTAATACACGCTACATGAGCTGAAGAACCCTTCAATTTGACTTGTACCAAGTCGACCATCTTTTGCAGGAGGTCTTTAAAGACAAAACACTCCTGGATGGGATGCCCCAACATTTTATGAAAGGGACAATAATTGGGACGGTCTTCATCTCCTTCCTTATTTGGCCTCTTGGGCACTGGTAATTGAACCAAATTATTTTCCAGAGCTGAAATGAAGTAACCAGGAACTTTCTCACTTCGGAAAGAGTATGTTTTACTCTTCATATCCTCAAATTGTTTTCGTCGTTGATCTTTTTGATCATTTGGACGAAACAGCCTTTGTTGTTGGCGTTCAGGAGGTGGAGCCCTTCGAGAAGATGAAGGTTTTGAAGTAGAAATAGGTACAGGTGCTTGTTTAAGCATAACTGTAGCAGTTTCCGCTTTACCCATTCTTCTTCCTGGAGCTGATGGAATTATACGAGATTTAACCTTAGCCTGTATAAGGGAATCTTCAATCTGTTGAGCGATTGAAGTAAGGTCTCGAAACCCTCCTGTTTATTTCACAGGGATCAATGGCGTGCGTAATTCCTCATGCAAATTTGCCACACAGATTGGCAACAATTCCTCCTGAGGGAGTGCTAAACTCAAGGAATACGTTAATACCTTCCAACGAGCAATGAAATCAGAGACTCTTTTATTCTCCCTTTGCTTGCAGTTTGTAAGATCAAAAACTGTCGTTTTTGGAAAAGTTGAGCTAAAGTGAAGAAGGAATTTTTGATGAAGATCCTCTCATCCGATGACTGACCGGGATTGCAAGCTTGTATATCAGACAAAAGATGGTCCTTGCAAGGTTCGCACGAAGCATCTGAGTTTCACTGCTTCTTGCTGCTCTGGAGTTCCCATCATAGGATCACAACAAGACACGTAATGCGTCAAATATTGTTCAGGGTCGCCTGATCCATTGAAAGTAGGGAAAACAGGGTTTCCAAAACTGGATGGAGGAGAAATTGAATCTACCCATTCAGGGTAAACCTTCTTTTCAGGTTGAACTTGCGCCCGTTTCCCTTCCATAGTTTCTAACCGAGCTATTAATGACTCAATAGTAGTTATTAACTTTTGAGAAACATCAGGTTGAACTTGGTTTTGGGTAGGTGCGATGAATGGAGCTTGGACAGACGGGGTGGTTGGTGCTGCAACTGATGGTAGTGCTGCCAACCGTTGTTGCGTTTGACCCGTAGGATTAGACCTCTAAGGGTGTACTGATAAAGGAGGATATTCTTGATCCATCTCAGTAGTTACAACAAATTCCTTCGGTTGTCGTACTTCAGCATCCTTTAGAAGAAGACTACTTTGAATTAGTTCTGCATTCAACCTTTTTAATTCTTTCATTTCTTCCTCCTGTTGTGCAAACCATTTCTCTAATGAGAGCGATTGACCCCCTTCAGAGGAAGGGTGAGAAGTAACCTGATTCTTTCCATTCCCCTTATTGGATCCTTTTCGGAGAGGTGGAAGTGGGTTAATTGAAGGAATACCCAGATTTTGGGTAAGCCTTTGATTACGTGTGCGCACACCTTCTTCATTTAGGTCTGTGTGCGCAACTTCTTGAGCAGGAACCTCTTCGTCTGATTCCTCTGATTGAGCCTCATTTGGTGAATCAGCAGCAACGACATTAATGACATTAATGGATGCATATTGTATGGAATCCTTTCTATCAGCATTTCTGTGATATTGTCTTCTTCTATGTCCATGATGAGACATGGCATTCTGTTGACTTGATCCCTCAGGAACTTCTTGGAGAACCGTCACTTGGAGAGAATCTCCTGATAGCTTGGCTCTTCGTTCCTCTTGAGGCTTATTCCCTAATCGAGAGAATACTGACTTTCTCTGAGGGAGGGATTGAGGATTTGAAAAAGTCCCCAGTCTGGTGGACTGGGGATGTTCCTGCTGCTTCCACTCAGCTCCTCGAATCCCATTTGTTGACTCTGAGGGTTGGGTTAGAGAAGTCCCCAGTCTGGCAAGCTGGGGTGTCTCTTGACATGCTATGTCTGAGATCTTTTTAAAATCTCTCTTGATCTTGCGAATCTTAGTTCAGAAATTAGCTGGATGCATTAACCTGTATCCACTTTTATCACCTGGTTCAACAGATCGTTGGATGATTTCCGAAACTTCTATCATTTGATGACGTGTTTGCTCCAGACGAGAGGCTTGTGCAATATTCTCACCTGCTTGATGTAGGAACAATTCAACAACTTGTTCTCTATATACTTGATTTTGAGAGGAACTAGTTGAAGCCTGTTCTTGAGCAAGCTTTTGATTATGAACAAATCCCATTGACTGTGGCCGGCCATGGGAAATAACATTGCATGAGACCATTTTCGGCGGGCTTTGCTGACTGGAAAGCACTGTGAAATGTAGTCCTCCGTGAACACCCCATCCTCTGATATGAACATCAGATGGAGCATTGGCAATTAACTGACGCAATTTTCTTAGTGTGCCAAAGCATGAACGTTGAAGGGTTCTTTGTTTCTTTTCAGCCTTCGGATACCGAGAGACTGATAGAGATTCCAAATCAATATGGCGTTGTAACCCTTCTATTATCTTAATATGATTTTCATAATCACCAAAATATAATACTTTCTTCTTCAATTGACAAAGTGTCTTCCATATGTTGAGACGAATATCATGGATTCCATCATCCGTCAACATCTTTGGAATGTCGTACTGGGAGTCAGCCAAAGGCCAAAACATGACTGGTACTTCACCTTTTGCCAGTTTTTTCCTCATGTTCAGCATTTCCTCTTTATCATTAAATGAAGATTTTTCTACCTGTTTGGACCAGAGTTGGTCTTTCCTTGTTGCTTCATCGGATTCAACAAGATTGGTAGAGATATCACTATTCATACTGGAAGATGAATGACCCAGGGATGGTTCGGAGAATAACCTGAACCCCAGGCTATCTTCTGATGGAGAAAGAGTTTCACCTGCCGATAGTAAAGCATCAGACATGAATGGTTTTACGTTTTCAAGTGCCTCGAGATATGAGGGCTTTCTTGTCACTACATTGCCTTCTGAAGAATTTTCGAGACAACGTGAATCACTACTGCAGAGAGGACTTTCGCAGCGAAGTTCATCACCATGAGGAGGACCGTCATGATAGGTTACAGCAAAAGATGAAATCTCTTGCTCCTTGGTCTTCTGACCACACAGAGGGTTCCTGTGGCTCTCATCTGAAGAAGAAACTTCAAGATTGACCGAACTTTCATGAAGCAATCCTTTATGAGGAAGTGTCTGTTGAAGACCTTCAAAATTAATGTTCTCGTTATTGATAAATGAGGGAGTAGAATCTTGAATTCTGATAGATAAATGTCTGAGGGCTTCAAGAACTCCAGCATCGAGCAAGGCCTTGTTGCAGATTGGCCTTTGATCTCCTAACTGTGCTGGGTGGATCTTTTTCTTAGATGCCTTCTTACTCACTTTAGAAACCACATGTTGACGAAAGTGGTTACTCTGAGCAGGTGTATGTTCCTGATCAAGAAAGATGGTCAGGTTAGGCTGACGATCTCCACTCAAATCAGTTGTATGTGCCTGACTTGGTTGTCCGTTTGATATGGGGGAGTATGCCCCATAACCCTCTTGGACTGGAACAGATGTGTGTGTCTGTTCCGGAGTGAATCGTTGATGTGTCACTCCACTGCTAGGGATAGATTTATGTGTCTGTCCCTGTGATAATGCTGAATCTGTTATGATATCCTGGAAAGCATCCAGAATATGAGCAGGAATTTGCTTCTACTCTTTCACCATTGACAAAATATGTTTGGTGACTTCAGCCGCCGGAATGGGGATATACGTCCATTCCGGGCTTGGAGTAGGTGTATGTGCCTGCTCCTGTCATACTTTTCCTGTCAGTGAATCCTGACAGTACTCATGTGTGGAGGCAGAGAGTTGAGTCTGCCACCTGTTTGTCGTCGGGGCTTTCCGACTGACTTCTCCGTGCGCTACCAAGCGAGACTGTTGGTAGGCTTGATTAGTATTAGCAGGTTTATGTGCCTGCTGATTACACTTCGCCAAACGCGGTTGACGAGATCCATCATATGTAGTAAGACGAGCCTGCTGACTAACTGGTGATGTATAAGCAGGTGTATGTTCCTGCCTATAGTACTCCGCCAGAATTGCCTAGCGGGATTGGCGTGATGCTGCCAGACGAGTCTGCTGGACAGCGGAATTAAAACGGGTAGGTGATTGTGCCTGCTCGTTATTTGCCACCAAGTTAGGTTGGTGGACTTCTCTGGAGATGGCAGGGATGAAAACCTGCCTATTGTTAACCGGATTCCGTCTCTGGCGGTTCATCTTGCCTACTCGGGTTCGAGGAACCTGAGCTGAATGCCTGGAGTCGGTACCCTCATCATGTTGAGGGCGCACTACCGCACGAGTCTGACGGCGATTGTTGATGGGAGCCCTTGAGAAGGACTCCTGTCTTTTTGAATTAAGGTCCCGTGGGACCTGCTCATTCACTTCCTCAGAGTAAGGGAGTGAATGGAAATTGTGTTCCGGGGATAACGACCCGAAATGGTTGGAGACGGTAGTCAGCACCGCCTGCTTCTTGATCGCTGGCCGCCGTTGTCTGGACGACCAGGTAGAGTTGTTAACTTGGAGGGCTTGACGAGAGGCCTCCAGAGTTGGGATAGTACTGTTGCGACGGTACTCCTTAACCAGTGCATTAGAAACCCAACGTTGAAGACGCTGAGTTGGTGATGTCATCCTAAGAGTGGATGACGTTCCAGCAGGAGTAGCAGCATTGGTTTTCACAGCAGCAGACCTCACAGTAGAGGTGTTCACAGCAGCAGTATTCACAGGGGTGAATTTAAGGAAAGCCATTTTGCAGAAGATCTTGAGAAAAGAGTGCCTGTTCCATATAACATACATAATCAAGATGAATCTGGACACTGCATATTTTGGATGAGCACATGTCAATGATTTCTTTGTTGGCCCAAGGGGCCTAACAAATAAGAAGAATATCACTTTAACTTGGTTAAGGATTCACGTCGGGTTCACCATTTTTTGTTTCCTCGATGGATTTCGGGGATGACCTCCTGGACGGGAGATTCAAACGTTCCGATCGGTTTCTAGAAGGTTTGTTCGTAGAACCGGAAACATCCAATGATTCCACATCCGTTTGGACCCACTTTCCAAAGGTAGGCACTAATTATCTTGTGGACTGATGAGGCTTAAGAATTTGCATTGGTCGAGAGGATGGGAGGTCGGACTCATCACACCTTTTTGAGGGGAATTATTGTCTACTCCGGGACTCTCTTTATATATTTAAGTTATGTTCGTGAATCCTTATTACATTACCAAGTATAAAATGTGCTTTCCTTTAGTTTTAAAGATCAATGATTAAATATGCAATAAATTTAGAGAATCTTTTATATGTATTCGAGGTTCTTCATCAATAGAGAATCATCTATATCTGTTTAGAGATTCTTGGTCAATGGTATCCTTCAAAACATTTATATAAAAGTCTCTTGGTCATTATGATGACCAAGCTGGTTTTAAAGCCACTCAGTGGGGCACATGAAGTTTATCGTCATTCAGAAGGACAGGGATTATTTCAAAGTTGGGATCGAACCCATAAATGGGCTACCTACGTATCCTTTGTTTTGGAAAAGGAATCAAAACCCACGTAGTTCGAGTAATGGAGTATGATGTTTATGATTGATGGCTCAAAGAAGAATGTCATAAATACTTTTACACTCTAAGCTCACGTGAGTCATGCTCGGTTTGAGAAACAAGAGGTATTGGTAAAAATTAGACAATTGTGCCATGAAAGATGAAATCATAAGAAATTGTTTGGGGCTTAGGTATGTATGACTGCCCAGATAGATGAAGGTTTAGGATTCACTTTTAGGGAGAAAATCCAGGAACAGGGTCCATAAAGGTATATGTGCTTTATGGAGACTTGAATACATTAATCTTGGGGCTTACTCCTATGGAGGATGCCCAAGTTAGGAGGGGACTTATGATTGGGTTTTACTCCTGAAAAGGAAACCCAAATCAAGGGTAAATTAGGGCTAGTTAAGAGAAATTTAAGGGGTCTTGGGGTTTACTCCGGAAAAGGAAACCCAAGATTATGACTGGGACTTACTCCTAAAAAAGGAGGCCCATGTTATGACTGAGTCTTATTCCTAAAAGGGAGACCCAGGTTAGGGATTATGGTTTGGGGCTTACTCCTGAGGAGGATGCCCATATTTTAGGTTGGGGCTTACTCCTGAGGAGGATGCCCAAGTTAATGGAATTAAGGTTTGGGTCTTACTCCTGAGGAGGATGCCCAAGTTTGGGAACTTTAAGAATTTGGGGCTTACTCCTAAAGAAGGATGCCCAGATTTGAAATTGGGGCTTACTCCTGAGGAGGATGCCCAAATTAAAGGATTACGATTGGGGCTTACTCCTGAGGAGGATGCCCAAGTTAAGGATTCTCTCATATTAAAGGATGAGGTTGAATGAATGAACTCTCTATATTTAGTGACATAAGGATATTTAAATCACTAGGTTTTGAGAGATATTCCACATAATTCCTTTCAGATAAGGAAGTCAAATCAAGAAATCATGCCATAAATGGCTTTGAAGAGTGTCTTGAAGACTGAATCTTGAAAAGGAAAGGTGTAATGGCTTAAGAGGGGTAAAATGGGCAAGATGGGAACCCAAAAAGGTAGGGGCACGCGAGTCTTGAAAGGCGCGCAAGTCTTCCGTGGGCGCGCAAGTTTTGGTCGCGCAGGTATACCTGCGCTACACATGGTGTACTTGCGCGATTTTCAACCAGCATTGAAATATTTGAGCGACTATTTTTTAAAACCTTTAGAACCCTCTTGAGGTTCTTCCAGAAAAGGGACGCGCAAGTTATATTGGAGGAAATAAGTCAGCGCGCAAGTGTTGATAAGTTTCAACACTTAGGCCTTCTTTCTTCCCTTTAAATCTTCCATTCTAGGTGAGAAATTACCTTAGATGTGTTCCGGAAGCTTTGATAAGAGACTAGGGCGTCGAGAGCTTCAATCCGTGTTTCTGGAAAAAGTTCCTCACGAATGGGGGGCCCACAGGGTCTATTTATAGGCAAAAGAAGTCCCTGGGCAGTTACCGGGCGGTTACCACTTAGGTCGCGCAAGTCACTTGCGCGACAAAGGTCGCCGTGCAAGTACACTTGCACGCCAGTTAGATAACTTGCGCGGTGAGGTAGCTGTTGATCCTTTCTTCCTTCCTTTGTTGATTTTTTATGTTTTCTTCAAAGGATGAATCACTTTGAGCTCGGATATTCCCTTTTCCGATCTTTAGATTCTGTGATGAAAGGAGCGTCAACAGACCTGCTGTCTGGTCTCAGCGGCGTGCATGGCCTGGCTGGAGGTACCAATTGACGTGCCCTAGAAACCAATATCACCGCATTTCCGCCGACGTTGGCGTCGTCTGGGGACATTGGGGAGGTTCATCTGGCGCCCCCTTTTTCATGAGTCATATAGGGATTTACCAACTCGACGGTGTTAACCGAGGCTTACCCCCGACTGTCACTTGACGAATCATCCACCACAGGGAGGATTCTTGGAGGGATGCCCATCTTCGGGGTCATGATGTCTCCGAGAGTGCGGGATGACAATGGCATTGGCGGGGCGTGTTTCTTCTTATTGCACCGCTGATTCTTTCTCTTCTGGGAAGAGGCTGGCTAAGATGATGAGGCAGAAGTGGTGGTCGCAGCTTCTGAAGGCTCCGGTTGATTTTGGTGTGCATAGATAATGCCATGGGCATGGGCGACCGTCCTGTGAGGCATCCATTCATTATACTTTTGGGACTCATGGTTAGGAACCTGCTACCACTCGCCTCCGTCGTCGCTACTACTATCTGATCTCACAAAGACACCTGCCACTTATACTGGGGTTGGCCCCAACCTGACTATGTTTTTTATTCTGGTCTTGGATCCAGCCCTTGAACACATAGCATTGCTTGATGGTGTTCCCTAGGATCCGGTGATAAGGTTAGTAGTTGGGGTGATCAGTGAGATGTGCCTCTTCCGGCTTCCGGCACTCAGGTAGTCGTACAATTCTCTTCTCTAAGGCACTGTAGAAGTATCTGGGGACTGGAGCCTTATCAAATGAGTATGTATGATTCCTTCTATCTGGAATGGGGGATCTAGGAGCCTGACCCTAACGGGGGGCCGGAGGAGCCTACTGAGGGGGGCGAAATTGATTACTCGCCTAGGCGGCGGTGATGCATTACGCAGATGCGCCAAAAGATTCTGGGGTGGGCGATGCTGGGCTGGAAATTGTGCCCATGGTGGAGGGCCTCTGCGAGGCTCCGGAGCTGGCTCCACTGGTAGCAATTCTAGCTTCCTGGCGGCCTCTATTTAGGCCATGGCGGTGGGTTTGGCTCTGACAGCTCTCCTTGCTTGAATTGCAGGGGCAGCAGGCGTGCCTAGATAGCCTATTGCAGGGCTTCTTTGAGGAGCTGGGCCTTATCAAAGGAGTCTCAGGAACCTCCAGGATAATTCTAAGTGATTAGGGATAGAACCAGTTCTGTCTTGACATTCCCCAAGCACATCGTCAGTAATTGTTCCTGAGTCAGCGGCATGTCAAGGGAGTATGTGAGCCCCTTACACCGGGCAATAAAGTCTGCAACTCACTTGTCAGGCCTTTTCATGCACGTGAAGCGGTCTGCGATGTTCGACTTCCTGGTGGTAGAGCTGAACTGGTAAAGGAATTTCTTACGAAGGTCCTCCCACCTTTTCACAGATCCAATGAGGAGTTGGCTGTACTAAATGAATGTCGGCCCCTCCAGTGTCTGAACAAAGCAATAGACCGTGTTGGCCTCCTGCTGCACTGGAGTCCCTAACATAGGCCCACACCTCGAATTGAAGTTGTCCAGGTGCTGCGGAGGGTCCCCCATCCCATTAAAGGGGGAGAAAGTGGGATTTCCAAATCCTGGGGGAGCCGGCATATCATCCACCCATGCCGGGTATGGATTTATATCAGGTGGGACAACCACTTGTCACGTTTCCAAAGCTTCTAGGAGGGAAATGAGTGCCTCCATCGAATCATCCGGACATGGGTCCCTATCCTGACGAGGATGTCTAACCACGAGCGCATTGTTGAGCTCCTCAACGTGGTATACAAACTCATCGGCTCGTGGAGTGGCTCGTGGAGCGACCCTTGGCATGGTTGGAGGAGCCCAGACATGGTTCCCTGGGTGGTTGCATCGTTCAGGAGGGTTTGGCGAAAAATACCACATCCTCTTGTCATGGGCTCCGGCTTCTTCCCTGTCCGTGAATACGGCATGATCAGGGTTTCCTAGGAGAATCTCGTCGAGGGTTAGTTGTTCTTGCTCCTACTGCCCCAGCCTTGGATCACCGTAGTCGGGTTGCCAATTTGCAATGCATTCAGACAGAAGTTCATCAACTAACTTCTTCTGCTTAGCAAGCTACTCATGGAGCACAACCTTCTCAGGGTCCTCTTCCGTCTTTTGCATTAAGGCCGATGGGTTCGAGTTCTTGAAACCTCCATCATGCTATTTTCCTTTAATGACATTCCAGCTCAGTACCAATGCTTCGGTGGGTGGAGGGAGACCTAGGAGGTTCCTTTGCTGGTGAGTAATCCTTCCTTATGGGTATAGTGGAAGCACGTACTCAGGGGGGATGCTACCATCGAGATGTGCCAGATCGTTCGACTCTCCTGTCAGATCGGTCATGTTGACTTCCACTTTTCCTGGGGCATGTCCTCACTACTGCCATGTGAGTTAGGTTGCTGATGAATCACACTGAAGAGGAGGGAAGCGTACTTACCCCAGCCACGGACATACACATAGGGGGTTAGCCTCTTCGACAACTCTACGGAGTACTTGAAAACTCTGAACACGCTATTGTTGGTGGGCCCTGTGGTGGCAAGGTGACTCAGGGTGTCGGACCACAGGGAGTGTGGCCAGGTCAACCAGGTGGAATTGTTCACCGATACCTTCGAGGTTCTCTTGGCTCCCAGGATAAGTCACAAGCTGGTGGCGAAGACGGAGGTGAGTCGCCCAGAGGGTCCGGCGGAAACATTCAAACTCCTCTGGTGTGAGCGATTCAGGCATACCAAAATTCGATCCTGAGACCGGCCAAAACATCTCATGGATGTGTCTCGCTGTGAGGATGGTCTAGAAGTTTCCCAGCTCAGATCCAGGGTCTGGCCTTTGAATTCCCCACTCTCCAACTGAGGGTTGCTGAGGAACTGGCAGTGGCGCTGAGGCAGGCCACTGAGATGGGGGGCTGGCTAGTGGAGAATACAGAGAGCGGGCTGATTGGCCGCCGAATCATGGGATAGCCCCTAAGGATTTCAGAGACCTAGATACCATGTCACAATAGGATGGACCGGCGACCAGAGCTCCTGACACAACCGTAGTGTCTTCTAGGGGTGGGTTATGCCCTGGATCTTCCGTCATTGACCGCCAAAATAGATCCGATGTAGTGGGTGCTTCTGGAGACGATGGTGGTGACTGTGTGGTTGGCCTCTGGAAACATTCCAGTGCCCCGTCCTCCTGGATTAACCTTCGGGGGGAAGAAGGGATCCTTTGGATCTTGCATTCCAGGAGCACGAGGATTATGTGCCTCGTTCCTGCCCCAACCCTTGACTCGGAGGACTGAGGGGTGGGCTCCTATGCCGAATCGTACTCCGCCTCAGGGTCTGAGATGCGGACTATCCTGATTCCCATCCGGCCTTTCCCAGAATTCCTCTTGCGGTGGCGACGACCTGCTCTCCTACCTCTGGATGGTTCTTTAGGGCAGGGCTAATTTCCGACATGGGGTCCTCTGGCTGTACTAGTGTCAGGTCGGAGAGGGTTTCCACTCGAGGAAGTCGGGGTGTGAAGAGAACCAGGACAAATTTCAGAAGGGACACTATGAGGACCTCCATGCTAAGCGTTGGTGAAGCGGGGCTGGATTCCACTTCTCCGATTGCTGGGGTGAGGAGGACCTTCACTGATTGGCGCTAGGACATGGGGAGGACCTCCATGATGGCGAATGACCGGAAATGCAATGTCTCCATGCTCGCGGTCTGCGACAGGGGGAGTGAACACATACCTAGTGTAGTGAGTGCGGAAGATACCCCCATATGGAGGGTTTCTGTCACGGGGAAGACCCTCACCTAGGTTGAAGGTGACATGGGGCAGACCTACAAGCTGAGGTTGGAAGTATGGAGGGCATGCACCTTCCGTAGTGGTTGTACGAAGTGAACCTCCACGCTAGCCGACAATGCTGCAGATTGGTCCGCGGAGGCCATCACCTGTGTCGGTGACCAGGAGAGTAGACCAAACCTGCTTGTGGGGCGGTTGGGACCTCGATCCGGGTTGGGCATATTTCTTACCCTGCTCAACGTTCTGAGGGATTTGGGAATATGAATCAGTGGTTGCTATGGCCACATCAGTCACTGACATTGAAGCCCCATAGCGAGCGTCTTCTTTTGCGCGTGCCCGACACTGGCGTCAGGTCAGGTGGACTGGAGCCAGTGGTGCAGGAGCGTGGACTACCTGCTCCTAGGCTCGGGGAACTGGGTGGCGTTGCTGACGCTGCCTGGTGGGGGCCCTCACCAGGAGTCCATGAAGTGAGACTCTGATCATACCGACTCGGATATCCCCTACTTCATCGGTGTAGGGGAGGGAGCTGTCGAGGCGCTCTGAGGACAAACTACCGAAACAATTGAATGTTGGGCTGGAGAGTAGAGGATCCCTGTACAGCCCTCAGGGGTGGCATGGATGGTGAGGCATAGCTACCTCAAGATCTAGGTGGTCCATATCCATGGTGGGGATGACCCCCTCCTCCTCGTACCTATGTACAATGTCATTGATTATCCTTTGCTGGATGATCTCTTATGGAGAGAGGGGGTGTGGGAACCCGGATGTTGTGGCGGTCGCAGCCGTCATGAAAGATGTAGATCTTCGCAGGGTGGCCACGTCGATATTTCCCCTTCCCTTACGCTGGTGGGCAGGTGATCGAGCTCCGGATGCAACGACTTGATTCCTGAAGTAGGGTGAGGAACTCATTAATACTTCTAGGAAAACAAATCAACACCCAGTGTCCCTGCGTCATTCCTTATTCCATGGTCAACTAGAGGGATCCATGCTGACAAAAATGTAGAACAGAATGCTCAACGTCCTGACTATCCCAACATCTGGCGAGTTTTACGTCAGGGTTGCTCGAGGGGACCTGGTACCGAATGACGAGGTCAGACGACATGCTTGTCCACTGATATCCCGAACTATACCAGCATCCAATATGGGGAGAGGAGATTTGATGTTATTAATATTTTCATGACTTATTATATTCCCTATTTACTTATTTTATATGAAATGTGCATAATTTGTGTGAAATATTAAAGTTTTAATATTAAGTATAATTTTTGAGCATTTTTAGAAGTAGTCCAATTGAGTCAGTTTAATGTTTTAATAATAACTATCACTATACTGATCAAAATTGTGAGGTTATTGTTTTTTAGGATTCTTCTTTAAATATAAAACATTTCATTAGAAGGTACCATGAGCCAATTCTGCCATTTGAAGGGTCATATGGTCCCCACAAACAAGACCAAAGAATCTACAAACAAACTGGACCAGCCTTGAATATTGATTTACTGGGCTCAATCCAGAATTCCAAATACATTAACTCTGCATCATAATTATGGTGAAACTACATTTCATCTTGGATAAAAATTTCAAAGCCCAAATCTAAGTACAAGGGGCCCAAATGAATCTTTTAAGTCCAACCCACCATTCTGTCCGAAAATTAAAATCAATATAGTATTCATGACATAGCTCATGATGTAAGCATAAAATAGAGCTGATATTTTTCAGTGTGAATGAGGAGATATAGACAGCCGACTTTGTTGAATAACCCATTCGTATTTGAAGGCATATTCATATTCAAAAACTCTTTCACTTTCTAGACATCAAAAAGACTGGATTGAAATGGACAATTTTACTTTGTTTAATCATCCGGCCATAACGTTTTATCCTTAAGTCCACATGACTCCAAATTTTGGGAGTAGTCGGAAAACTTTATTATCTAAAACTTTGAAGAAGTATATTTCTCGAGATTCGGCTGTCTTAATGTCCATTTCGGCGATCCGCGTGGAGGGGTATTTCTGGAATGTAAACAGTCCACCACCTTGGGCTATAAATACATCCCCTCGTCTCCTTTCAAAAGGGTTGGAATTTCAGAAGAGAGGAGAACATATTGGCACGAACAAAGCCTTGAAAAATTCTTTAGAGGACCTTCCATACTCATGTTTTCACTTGAGAGACCCTTCCTCCTCTCTTTGTTTTCACTTACTTTTGTGTTCTTTGTTTTTGTAATTTTGTAAGTCCTTTCTTTTATAATTCTGTTTTAATGCAAGTTTATTCTTCAATATCTCTTATTCTCCTCCACCTTCTACATTTTAATATTAATGTTCTTAAAATAGTTTAAATTCAGTTAAATCTCCTTCCATTATTTTTCTTCCTCATTCAATCAAAAGAAAAAATTTAATTATCATCATTGTTCGTGTGTGTGTGTTCAACGTACCACTCTTTTCTAATCCCTTTGTTTTCCTTCTATTCTTAATTTATCATCATAATTATTTTAACCAGAAAATTAAAAACCCAAATGGATGATTAAATATCTCATTGGAGTGAGTCAAAATTTTGGGATGTTAAGTGATTGAGAGTATTTTCTCGATGAGTATTTGTTAATTTAACATTGTGTATGTTGGACTTAATATGTCATGGATTAATGACATCTTTTGTTTAGAATGTGGTTTCCATGGATTATTGGAACCATAAATACACTACCATAAACAAGTACTGATTTATTTTAGAATCCTAGTAAAGTTAAGACTTGGATTAATGCTTTAACACATAGGAATTCTAATCGACGTCAACTTGTGAAGTGGGTGTTAATTTAAATGCAATATAAATCAAAGCTCATGGATATCACAAGCTTAACTCCCTAATAATGAACTCAACCCAATATTTATCAATTTTTTAAATCAATTATAGTCAATAAATCATTTCAATTAAGCTCTGAAACAACCCCCCCTAATCAAAATACAATCAACTAAAAACAATCTACTATTACGAAGTACCATCACCGAGGATTCCACCTGAGTGCTGCTATACACATTAGCAGAGCACCGTAACCTTGACCGGTCGATAGGCGACAATCGGCCGCACATTTAAAATGGAGCCATATCCGGGGATGGTACTTTAAGGAGTCATTAGTTTCTGGTTACTGTAAAAAAAACCAAAAAAAAGTACAAAATTTTTAACAAATTGAAAAAATACACAAAGAAAAAGATGTCTTCCTCTTAAAAATCATAAACTGAAAAAAAACAAAGAAAAACCCGTCTTCTTCTTTCTTCCAAAATCTCCCTAAATTCCCCATAGCCTCCCAAAAAATCCCTCGTATTTTTTTGACCCTGAAATTGAGCGAACACTTCGCCAACTTAGGTGGAACATAAGAGATACTCAAATAATTCAAGAACCAGTCCTCATCCAACCAGTTGAAATTGAAATGGAAAATCCTAGGGAACGAACCCTAAAAGAACTCACTACCCCTGATATGAATTACCAACCTATTGGTATTCAATATCCAAACATAGAATCTAACTTTAAACTCAAATCGAGTTTGATTCATCTTCTCCCTCATTTTCACAGGCTAGACGGTGAGGATCCACATCTTCACCTTAAAGAGTTCCAAGTAGTATGCTCTACCATGAAGCCTCACGGGGTTTCTGAAGAACAAATCAAACTCCGAGCATTCTCTTTTTCCCTAGATGACACTGCTAAGTCATGGATTTACTACCTACCTCCAGGTTCCATAACCACATGGAATGAAATGAAGTGACTTTTCTTAGAAAAATTCTTTCCTGCTTCTCCTACTGCTTCTATCCGAAAGGAAATAAGTGGTATCCATAAATTCCCAAGTGAATCACTCCATGAGTACTGGGAGAGGTTCAAAAATCTTGTTGCAACATGCCCGCACCACCAAATTCCTGACCAACTCTTGATCCAATACTTCTATGAGGGGTTATTGGCTATGGAGAGAACTCTCATAGATGTCGCAAGTGGCGGTGCTCTTGTTGATAAAACTTCTATAGCTGTAAGAGATCTCATAAGTAACATGGTTGAAAACACACAACAATTCCATTCTCAAGCACGTGCTCAAGTCAAACAAGCCCAAGATAATCAATAAATTGAGCCGAACAAAATGATCGAGCGGATGAGTGAACTTACAGGTATTGTGTGACAACAAGATGTGGCTACCAAATCCCCAACCTCATCTTCTCCACAATCAATGTTTCCTAGACCTGTCAAAAACTGTGGAATCTGCAACTCTCCATCTCATCCAACTGACACATGTCCACAACTTCAAGAGGATCAAACCGATTCATCTAGACCAATGGAGCTCAATGCAACATATGCTCAGCGGAACACCAATCCTCAACTATCAGGTCAGTTTGTTAGAAACTTTAACCAACCTCACTCCGAGCCCTTCTATTCTTCCTATAACCAAGGCCATAGGTATGGTAATCCCATATCTCACCCCCCCTAAATTCCCTCATCAATACCCAAACCAATTCCAATATGGTAAAGGTGGTGGTAACTTCCATAAACCTTATCCTATTGTTCCTCAACCTCAAAGGAAAATACTCCTCCTGGATTCCATTATCCTAGTGAGCCTTTCCAATTCCAAAACCAATACAATCGATTTCCCAAGAACCAAAATCAAGGAAATCCCAACCAGGGACAAGCCTCTTCTACCAAGAAACCATGGGAAAGTGCAGTGCAAGATCTTGCCTCCTTCAACCGTTCTAGCCTTAAAAACTTTGAAACTCAAATAGGTCAACTTGCATCCCACCTGAGCCATCAACAACAATCAAATTCTTCCCAACTCCTAGTCAACCATTACCCAACCCCAAGGGTAATGTAAGTGAAATTTCACTTAGATCCAGAAAGAAACTTTATATGCCTCAATATAAGTCCTCAAACCCTCCTTTGAATGTTGGCCTAGAAAATGAAAAGAAAAAGAAACTTGAAAAGGAACCTGAATCCATTCCATCACCTCCTTCCATTCCACTTAGGAACCCAATTCATTTTCCTCATACTGTTTCTAAGACAAGGAAGTCCTTTGAACGTGATCCTGAAATGCTTGACATGTTTAGATGTGTTGAAGTCAACATTCCTCTCTTATATACCATAAAAGAAATTCCTAAGTATGCCAAGTTTCTCAAAGAGTTGTGTACTCACAAGAGGTAACTTAGGACCTTTGAAAATGTTTCCACCCAGCAGTCCATACCCATTATGTGCAAAGATCCAGGCACCTTTACGGTTCCATGCCAAATTGTAAGTTCCAACTTTGATGATGCACTCATAGACCTAGGAGCCTCAATTAATGTCATGCCCAAATCAATATTCTCCAACCATGGTCTAGGTCCCTTGCACCCAATGGGTGTTGTCATTTAGTTAGCCAATCGAAGCACAACCAGTAAAGAGGGAATAATTGATGGTGTCCTTGTCTGAGTCCATGATCTTATCTTCCCTGCTGATTTCTATGTCCTTGACATGGAAGGTGAGACGAACTCTTCTCGATCTTCCCTAATTCTATGAAGACCATTCCTCATGACTACGAGAACCAAGATTGATGTCCATTCAAGCATCTTATCCATGGAATTCGGTGACCAACTGGTCAAGTGTTAGAGGAAAATAAATAGGCCTTAGGTTGGACCCTAGATGACATACCAGGAATCAACCCTACCCTTTTCATGCATCACATCCATCTTGAGGAGTCATCCAAACCAAATAGACAACCACAAAGAAGACTCAATCCACTCATCCTTGAGGTAGTTATGGAAGAGATCACCATGATTCTTCAAGCAGGTATTATCTACCCAATTTTTGATAGTGAATGGGTTATTCCAATTCAAATTGTACCTAAGAAGGGTGGGATAAATGTTGTCACAAATGAACATGGAGAGGTAGTCACAACTCGAGTGAAGAACAAATGGCGTGTCTGCATGGACTATAAGAAATTGAATGTTGAAACCCGAAATGATCACTACCCTCTTCCATTCCATGATCAAATTCTAGAAATATTGGCCTGAAGGTCACACTATTTCTTTCTTGATGGATACACCGGCTATTTTCAAATCCCAATCTCACCTCAGGAACAAGAAAAGACTACTTTCGCATGCCCCTTTAAAACATATGCATATAGAAGAATGCCTTTTGGACTTTGAAATGCTCCTGATACATTCCAGAGTTGTATGATGAGTATCTTTTCTGAATTCATTGAAAAATGCATGGAAGTATTCATGGATGAATTCACCATTTATGGTGAGTCATTTGAATCTTGTCTGAATTCACTCTCTTTAGTCCTTCAGAAGTGTGTCAACTGTAACCTTGTGTTAAATTTTGAAAAATGTCACTTCATGGTTGCAAATGGGATTGTTCTAGGGCACATAATTTCAAAAGATGGTATTGAAGTCGATCCTGCCAAAATTGAAGTGATCCAATCACTTCCTGAGCCCACTTCTGTTCGAGACATCCGTTCATTCCTAGGTCATGCCGGTTTCTATCGGAGATTCATCCATAACTTCAGTAGGATTTCCCTCCCACTCACACGGTTGCTCCAAAATGATGTCACTTTCCATTTTTGATGAGGTTTTAAAGATAGCCTTCATTGAACTCAAAATTGTTCTTACATCTTCCCCGATAATCCAACCCCCAGATTTGTCATTACACTTTGAGTTAATGTGTGATGCTTCTGATAGATCCGTTGGTGCTGTTATTGGTCAAAGAAGAGAAAAAAATTCCTCATGTCATCTATTATGCCTCAAAAACATTGGATGAAACTCATTATCGCTACACTGTGACTGAAAAGGAACTTCTAGCAGTGGTTTTTGCCTTAGATAAATTTCGGTCCTATCTCTTAGATGCCAAAATCATCATCTTCACAGACCATTCTTCTATTAAGTTCTTACTCAAGAAAAGTGATTCCAAACCGAGGCTAATTAGATAGATCCTATTGCTCCAAGAGTTTGACCTTGAAATCAATGATAGACCTGGAAAAGAAAACCCTGTGGCTGATCACTTGAGTATAATTTCTATTTCTTCTCATTTATAAATCATTGATCCTGAATTCCCCATTGAGCACCTTTCATCTCTCACTCCAAAAATACCATGGTATGCCCCAATTGTAAATTACTTGGTTTCTGGTGTTTTTCCTGAAAATTTTTCAAAAGAACAAAAAATGAAGTTGAAAAGTGATTCAAAATACTATTTTTGGGAATAAAATAAACTTTGGAAAACTGGGGAAGATATGGTAATTAGGAGATGTGTTAAAGAAAATGAGCACTCTTCCATCTTAGAATTATTTCACTCACTTCCCGGAGGTGGCCACTTTGGACCACAAAGGACCTTCCGAAAGGTCCTAGACTCTGGATTCTTCTGGACTTCACTCTTCATAGACTCACATGAGTTCTGTCAAACATGTCCCACTTGCCAAAAGTTTGGTACAATCTCTAAAAGAAATGAAATTCTCCAAAAGCCTTTAATCTTTTGTGAAATATTCGATGTTTGGGGCATCGATTTCATGGGACCATTTCCCCCTTACAATGGATTCTCATACATTCTTCTTGCGGTCGATTATGTTTCAAGGTGTGTTGAGGCCAAACCCACTTGGAAGGATGATGCTCATACTGTTAGTAAGTTCCTAAAGACCCACTTCTTCCAAAGATTTGGCACACCACGTTCCTTGATCTGTGACTTAGGAATCCATTTTTGTAATAGAACCATGGAAGCTCTTCTGAACATGAATGGGGTTGTACATAAAACTTCAACTGCATATCACCCTCAAAAAAATGGCATGGTTGAACTCTCTAATAGAGAAGTGAAAAGGGTACTTGAGAAATTGTTAAGCCCACCATAAAAGACTGTCCTGAGAGACTAGGTGAAGCCCTTTGGGCTTATCGAAATGCCTATAATACACCCATTGGGATGTCTTCTTTTAGGCTAGTTTTTGGTAAAGAGTGTCACTTACTAGTTGAAATCCAACATAAGTCTTTTTGGGCTGTGAAAACCTGTAATTTTGATTTTGAAAAATCTGGTGAAGAAAGATTGTTGCAATTCGATGAACTGGAGGTGCTTCGACTTGAATCCTATGAGAATTTCAATCTGTACAAAGAGAAGGTTAAGGTACTCCATGACTAACACATCCTGAGAAAGGTATTTCATAAAGGTGAAAAGGTAACTCTCTTCAATTCTCGATTTCGGATTCACCCAGGTAAGCTGAATTCTCGTTGGGAAGGTCCTTTTGTTATTACTAATGTTTACCCATTTGGTGCAGTGAAAGTCCAAGACCCTTCCTCAAAAAGGACATTTATGGAAATGGACATCGGTTGAAACATCACCATTAGAGGACATGCAATCCTGGAATAACATCAACTTGCATTGGATCTACAGTAGACCCACCACTGGATGGAGATGCAACCCACCAAATCCAAACCAGGGGGCACCTCTTTCCCTTTGACTCTTCTTCTCCCTCTCTCCCTCTCTCTCTCTTTCTTCCTCTTCCTCACTCTTTCATTTTTTTACCACTTTCTTCATCAAACCCTTTCTTTTTCTCTTTCTTGTGTGGGTGTGTATTTTAAAAAAACCATAAAAACTAAAAAAACCACAACAAAAAACACAATTACTTAAAAAAATACAAAAAAAAGAGTCACGCTTACTCACCATCGAGTTTTGAAATTTTGTCCAACCATTTTCGGGAGTTAACAGACATTTTTTCATCTAAAAAATTATTTATTTTCATTATGAATTTGGATAAATAATTTTGTGTCAAAACCAATACATTTTGAATGTTCAATTTTTGATGTGGAAAACGATTTTCCCCAACCGTGAGAACAAACATTTTCTTTCATTCCAAGGCCACCTATGGCCATATTTTCAAAATTTGTGTTTTCACCCCCATTTGTGAGTCTTGAGTTTGTGGACCTTCAAGCTGAATTTCCTACCTCAGTATGTATTAATATGATAGATGCATTTTCTAAACCACATGATAATCACAATAGCCAAATGGCCTCTCATTTCCCTTACATTAATCCTCCTTTAGAAAGTCCCTTAGATCCTATGAAAACCTATTCTTTGATAGCCACATTATAAGCCCAATACCTTTTCCCACCCAATATCAATATGGATTTTCATTGCATATTTTTTTGAAATTTAAGTGTGGGGGGAATGGATTTCATTTTTGGGTATCATTTTCTTACTTTCTGGTTAGTTATCATCTTCTTGAGGGAAAGCATACATTTTAGTGTGGTGGGGAGGTTTTCATTCAGTGGGATTTGGGAATGTATTGTACAAATGATATTTAAAAGTGTTCAAAAAAATAAAAAAAAATCAAAATCCAAAAAAAATGAAAAAAAATGGGTTGTGTCATTGGTATGTCAAAAATCACTCTTCCTCAACCTTTAATATTGTTATAACTATTACAATTAGTGTCATGAGGAGATCAAATATGGGTTGGGATATGAGTGTGAGATCTGTTTCAAGGTCAAATTTCAAAAAAACAAAGAAAAAAAAGGAAAAAAAATAACACTTGCATTATATTCTTATTGGGAGAAGTTTTTTGTTTTGTATATATTACATCTTCTCATTACCTTCATATTTTATTCCTCTATTGTGTCTTTCTTCACACAATCATTCCCTCGTAAATATGTGTTTTCATTTCCTTCCATGTTTTATTTCAAAAAAATGTGCATTGCTTTTTCTATGTTGGTATTTTAACCCTCTTCTTCTGTCTCTTGGACATTATATTCCTACCATCCCATAGCCACACAAAAACCCCTTAAAAATACCTCTTGATTCTTGTTCACTTTGGATAAGGATTATAAGCTTAGAGCTCTTTTCAAACTCTAAGATTTTCAGTTTTGGTTGGTGAAAGAGTGAACCTCCACAAATGAATTTTATC
The DNA here is from genome assembly GCA_963277665.1 of Viscum album. Classification (NCBI taxonomy): domain Eukaryota; kingdom Viridiplantae; phylum Streptophyta; class Magnoliopsida; order Santalales; family Viscaceae; genus Viscum; species Viscum album. Next base: position 741,928,002 of record OY728155.1, on the reverse strand, counting down.
ATCTTGAGAGGTGTGAGTTTTGAGTGTCCACATTTTCCATTTCTAAATTTGAGCATGAAAAAAATGAATTAGTTTTGGAACATTGGTTCTGTAACATCTTGTGGTGGAATTCAAAATGGATGAGTGAAATATTCTAAACCTCCCCTGATTGGAGAAAACAATATTTTAAAATCTGTTGGTGAGTAAAAATGATTTTGTCATGTTTTTATATTTGTTGCACATGAGGACATGCACAAAACTATGTTTGGGAGAGTTGATGTTATTAATATTTTAATGAATTATTATATTCCCTCTTTAGTGATTTTATATGAAATGTGCATAATTTGTGTGAAATATTAATGTTTTAAGATTAAGTATAATTTTTGAGCATTTTAGAAGTAGTCCAATTGAGTCAGTTTAATGTTTTAATAATAACTATCACTATACTAATCCAAATTGTGTGGTTCCTGTTTTCTAGGAGTATAATTTCAATATAAAATATTTCATTAGAAGGTACCATGAGCCAATTCTGCCATTTGAAGGGTCATATGGTCCTCAAAAACAAGACCAAAGAATATGTGAACAAACTGGAGCATCCTTGAAGATTGATTTACTGGGCTCAATCCATAAGTCAAAAAACATTAACTCTCCACAATACTTCGGGGGACACTACATGTCATATTGGATTAAAATTTAAAATCCCAAATCTAAGTACAAGGGGCCCAAATGAAGCTTTGAAGTCCAGCCCACCATTCTGGCCGAGAATTAAAATCAGTATAGCATGCATGATATATCTCATGATTTAAGCATCAAATCGAGCTGATATTTTGCAGTGTGAATTAGGAGATATAGGCGGCCGACTTTGTTGAATAACCCATTCGGATTTGAAGTAATCTTCATATTCAAAAACCCTTTCACATTCTGAACATCAAAAAGACTGGATTGAAATGGACAGTTTTACTTTGTTTAATAATCCGGCTATAACATTTTATTCTTAAGTCCAAATGACTCCAAATTTTGAGAGTAGTCGGAAATCGTCATTATCTAAAATGTTGAAGAAGGAGATTGCTCGAGATTCGGCTTTCTTGATGTCCATACCGTCAATCCAAGTGGAGGTGTATTTCTAGAATGTAAACAGTCCACCACCTTGGGTTATAAATACATCCCCTCCTCTCCTTTCAAAAGGGTTGACATTTCATAAGATAAGAGAACATATTGGCACGTCCAAAGCCTTTACAAAGTCTTGGGAGGACCTTCCATACTCATGTTTTCACTTGAGAGACCTTTCATCCTCTCTTTATTTTCACTTACTTTTGTGTTCTATGTTTTTGTAATTTTGTAAGTCCTTTCTTTTGTAATTTTGTTTTAATGCAAGTTTCTTCTTCAATATATATTATTCTCCTCCACCTTCTGCATTTTAATATTAATGTTCTTAAAATAGTTTAAATTTAGTTAAATATATTTCCCTTATTTTTCTTCCTCATTCAATCAAAATGTTTTTTAATTATCATCATTGTTCGTGTGTGTGTGTTTGACGTACCACTCTTTTCTAATCCCTTTATTTTTCTTCTATTCTTACTTTATCATCATAATTATTTTAACCAGAATATTAAACACCCAAATGGATGAGTAAATATCTCATTGGGGTGAGTCAAAATTTAGGGATGTTAAGTGATTGAGAGTATTTTCTCGATGAGTATTCGTTAATTTAACATTGTGTATGTTGGACTTAATATGTCATGGATAAATGACATTTTTTGTTTAGCAAGTGGTTTACATGGATTATTTGAACCATAAATACACTACCATAAACAAGTACTGATTGATTTTAGAATCCTAGTTAAGTTAAGGCTTGGATTAAAGCTTTAACACTTAGGAATTCTAATCGACGTCAACTTGTGAAGTGGGTGTTAATTTAAATGCAATATAAATCAAAGCTCAAGGATATCACAAGATTAACTCCCTAATAATGAACTCACCCCAATATTTATAAATTTGTTAAATAAATTATATTCAATCAATAATTTCAATTAAGATCTGCAACAAACCCCCTAATCAAAATACAATAAGCTAAAAACAATCGATTATTACGAATTACCATCGCCGAGGATTCGACCCGAGTGCTGCTATACACATTAGCAGAGCACCGGAACCTTGACCGGTCGATAGGTGAAATCGGCTGCATGTTTCAAGATTCATGCCAGGTTCACAATTTTCTATTTCTGGCACTTTCACCAGGGCGCGCACATCCGTTACGTAGAGGATGCACTACTGTTACCCCGCATTCCCGCTTTCCAAAGGTGGGCGACATCCCCTCCTTATTCAGGGACGTCTTCTCCTTGATCGAAACTGAATGACGGGATGTCGGTTATTCCTTCCGTTTATTCCTCCTTGGATCTCATCACCTAGTCTGGGTCTCCCTCATAGATTTAAAAGTAATTCGTGAAGCTCTTACCGGTGCCAGATCTTTTTGGACACCAGTTAATTATGCCGCTTCTGTCAGGACCTTCCAAGTGGTCTGATCAGGGCAGCAACCTTCGGTTAAGAGAGTAGTAATGTTGGGACATCACTGGAGTGTCTTGAAACTGGGGATTGACATGTGTATCTCCTTCCCCTTATCATAGGGCTTCTTGAGGGTGCAGAACCCTAAGGCATCCCACATCGAATGTGGGGAATTGTATGCTATAGGCATGTATCTGAGGGTTTTCTCAGCTTCCCATGTTTAACAAAGGGTGTGCCGAAAGTTCAAGATCTAGTGGAGAAGGATCAAACTGATTGGAACACTAGCTAGAGTGGATCATATTGAAGAACCCCCTGGATAGAACACCAATTTTGGGGACAGCACATGGGCAGCTTCTCGAATGTTGTGGGGGAATGAGGAGTGAAGTGGTATGATCCCACCTGGATGTTGCGGCCCGTGTAAGAATCCGGATGACTGATGGATTTCAGATTGAGCCTTGAAGAGACTTCCTACATATCCTCATGGCAGGGAATCAAATTCCACGTAGTTTGATGAAACAGTGGGACAGCTGAAGAGGTGACCTGTGAGAATGAACGCGTGGATGGGACCCAGAGGAAGTAGAACCTTCAGGTTAGGGAATGAGCTTCCCGAGACACGTTGTATCGAGGGATAGATCAGGATGAGACATGAGTTATGGGATTGAGCCTCATGTAGGACTCTTACATATCCCCATGGCAGGGAATCAAAGTCTTCGTAGTTCAGGTGGCTAATACAGTTTAACATCATGTGGGACGAGAATGGGTCTTACACCCTGTGGTGGACCATAGTGATGAAAAACCGACGTGAATAGGGACCTGGGGTCCTGATGGATTGGGGCATACACTCTGAGGTGGCCCAAGGTGGAAATGGGGCTTGCCACACCGACACAGAGACGGTTGGGGCCAATGGTTTGTCGGGCTTGAACCTCGTGGAGGATTCCTATGTACCATACCTTGGCATGGATCAAAGTCCCCATAGTTCGGGTTAGATGGGGCTTACGCTCTGAGATGGCCCAAGGTGGTGGGGCTTGAACCTCGTGGAGGATTCCTACAAACCATGCCTTAGAACAGATTAAAGTCTGTGTAGTTTGGGTTGGATGGCTCTTGCGTTCTAATATTACCTAAGGTGGTGGGGCTTGAACCTCATAGAGGATTCCTACATACCATACCATAGCACGGATCAAAGTCCCCGTAGTTCGGGTTGGCTGGGGCAGACGCTCTGAGAGGGCCCAAGGTGGTGGGGATTGAACCTCGTGGAGGCTTCTTACATACCAAGCCATAGCATGGATCAAATTCCCCGTAGTTCGTGTTGAATGGGACTTACGCTCTGAGACCGACCAAGGTGGTGGGGATTGAACCTCGTGGAGGATTCCTATGTACCATGCCTTAGCACGAATCGAAGTCCCCATAGTTCGGGTATACAGTTTAATGTCACGCGGGATGGGGGAATTTGGGGCTTATGCTCTGAGGCGACCCATGGTGTGTCATGGTTAGTGCTCACTCTATGCTCATGGGAGTCATGATTTGTGTGAGAAACAAGATGTTGTAGGGACCTGACGATCACGTTGTGAAGGGTGCGTTCGTGGGAAGCGAGGAGGGTCTTACGCGTTGAGCGGCCCATGGTGCCGGGACTTACTCTAGGATGGAGGATAGAGGGAAACAAAGTGCAGTGGGAGATGGATTTGGCACCCATTAAGAGAGGAGGGGCCTCGTTCCCTATCACGTCCTCCACTGGCCTTGGGGCTGAGGAAGTGAGGACGAGCAGGGGTGTAGCATCCTGTAAGAAAAGCTAGGGTCTTACAGAAAGGTGGTTTCCCTTTCCCACGGAAGAACTCCACTCCAATAAATCACCCCTTGTGAGGGATGATCCCATCCCCATGTAGAAAAATGGGCATTGAGAATATCCGAGGCAGGGGGATCCTGCGTGCGAGGCATGGGGCAGGTCATAGTTTAAAATCATGTATTGAGGACGAGGTGCTTGGCAGTTTAATGTCCTGCAGCTCGGACGAGGTGGGTTGGCTCCACACCCCTAGGACGTACATAATCGGTTCCCTCTACCCCTTGTGGAAGAGAAGGAATCAGCAAGGCAGTACTGAGGGGGTGTCGCGGGGCGAACCATCGAGGGGTCCATGTTAGCATGGCTATGCGAAGAGGCAATAGCCGGTAGTGTGCCTATGCGAAGAAGCATGAGGCGGAGTTACACAATGGGAAGGATTGTCCATGGGACTTTGAAGTTAATTCATATGATCCTAGAAGGCCGTATGAGAAAACCATGTATGATACGAATTCCTGTGGTGCACAAGACACCTGATAATGGCACCCGGAAGGAGGGAATTGGGCCCTCGCGCAAAGGGAGAGCCCAGGGAGCACTGAGGGGAAGGGCGTCGGGGGATTGCACGAATCCCTTGGGGCTTGCGTGATATAAAGGGATCCTAGCGCATAAAGGCTTAGGTCGGCGTGAAATCAGTGTTTCTTGCGCGAAATAGGGGACTGAGACTTTGCACGCGACTCGAAGGGATTGCGCACAAGGGGCAGAATTACGCGCAGACGGTAAGGGCCGCGCATAAGGAAAGGGGGCGCGCAAATGTAGGGATTTTGCCCAACTGGTCGGCCTGCACACAATGGAAGGAATTACGTGCAAGGGGCAGGCCACGAAGGGGTTGGGGTTTAGTCTTTTCCAGGGGGATCTCATGCGAAGGCAGATCAAGGGGTGACTTGGTGCGAAAAATAACCTTACCTGAATGCCATATTGCATGCGTGTGGAATGCCAATTCCGCACATGAGAAGAGGTTCTAATTCTTCTGACCTGAAATGTTAGGGGGTCGCTTTCTATTTGTAGGCAACCGGGGGTTCAAAATATAGGGTTTCACGAAATAATTACGCGACAGAGGCGACAACGCAAAATATCAACCGCGCGGGATGCGGGCGCGAAATTATTTCGCGCTAGTGCCGGGACTTTTCACGAATCTCAATACCTTCCATGTGGGACATATTTTTTTGTTCACTTCACCCTTTTTTGTGCTACACCTCTAGGCCCTCCCGACAGGGCCTCCAGGTCTGAATATGACTTTTCATTTTTGTTTCTAAACATTCTCGGGTGCTTACGAACTTTTCGGCGTCTACAAACCATACTCACTTAATTATTTTGAATTAATGAGATAATTCAATTAAAATATTTTTATTTATGAATTTCTTATTAAAATTAAAATAAAGTAGGAAAATAATTGAACAATTCATGCCAAAACATGTGAGGTCGGGAATTGTGTGAATTGTGAGAGAGTGATCTTAATCGGTAAAACAAAACCACATGTGAATGATTTGTCGACGTAAAATATAATCCCTAAAATCAGACTATACTCATTTATAGAGTGGATATATAACTTAATTTACCACTAATAATAATATATCCTTAGAACATCTATCAAAGCAGGGTGATGTGATTACATGTTCCAAATCAATCCTAGTGTTTAATTAATTTCGTCTTGGTGTTTGAGTTAATTATTATATGGTTTGAAGGACAAAAATTTAAGGGATCATAATTAAGTGGATATTAATTGAAATTATAATTATTAATAAGTAATTGAGGAGGTAGAGTTATATTGATTACATATTCAAAAATAGTTTTCCAAAATAATATATTTGTATTGTGTTTTCAAAAGTACATTTAAAACAAAAATGATAAAATATATATTCATCCAATATTGTTCTTCTAGTTCTATAAATTATAAACCCCCATCCATTAAAGTTGTGTGTTTATGTTACTCTATTATATTTTAATATTACCTTTAATATATTGTTTTATATTACTTACTCCTTTAAGAGATGACCTTAGTCATCCACTCTCGTGCTACTAAATAACTTGAAGACAAACATCATTTTATGGTGCCTAGGAAAAATAATTTCAAATAGGATTAATTTATGAGTATGAATGTATTATTTAAACTAATTATAGGTTTTATTTTATATACTTATATTTTACCCCTTTTCCCAAATTTTTTTCTTTCTTATTTCCCCTTTCTCATTTTTTATTTTTTCTCTCTCTTTTTCTCTATTAAACTATAAATTGAAACTTATTGCCATGAAATTATGGTATACTATTATAAATTTATATTATTTATGAGATGATATCATCCCAGGAAACACTTTGAACTAAACCACAAGATTGAATGCAGTCTTAGGTCTCAAATTAGATAATCTTGGTCTATGGGAAGTGTCTACATTTACCCAACTAGGGAATTACTCCTCTATAGGAATTTTGAAATAGGAATCTCATATGAGACAAGTATTTAACTATAACCAATGACTGAAAATAATATCCACTAACTCAATAAAACCATTCAAGAGTTGTCTTCACATGATATAAATTATCAACCTTCATGAATTGCATATCCAACTCTCAAATTAGACTTTGAAATAAAATCTGGTTTAATTAACAATCTTCCAAAAATTCATGGATTATCTAGTGAGGATATAAAAAATATTTAAAATAATTTACTATTTTTTTATCAACCATAAAACTTATAAATTTCTATGATTATCAAATCAAACTAAGAGGATTACCATTCTCACTAGATGAAACTATTTAGGATTTGATGTATTATTTACAACATGCATACAAAACATGTTGGACAGATTTTAAATGCCTTTTATTAAAGAGATCTTTTCTCGAATCATCGACCACTTCGTTTCGAATGGATATATCAGGAATCATGAATGGATGGGGGTTCAATGAATGAGTACTAAGAGTAATTCAAGATGTTTTTTTCATGATTACCACATCACTAAATCATTGAGAAACTCATCATCCAATATTTATTTTTTTTACTCATACCTATGTAGATAATCAAGGTGGTTGTCACTTCGGTGGGGGGGAACTTGTGAACAAAACCCCAGTAGTTGCACATTTTTTATTGACAAGGTTGCACAAAACTCCTAACAATTTTGAAATTAAGGTACACCACAAGTAAGAGGCATACATTATGTAAGTCTATCTTCTATTAAAAATAATTTAATTGATACCATGTTGGATGAATTGACTAATATGGTAAGAAAGAACACATTGGATAAAAAGACATCTCAACAAATCCTATCAGGCCTTCTGTAATTTTCACTGAAACAGACAACCAAACCAATTGTTTCCCCCAAATACAAGAGGTGGAGGATTGGACAACTATATTCCATAGGAGACCTTATCTGAAACAACAACAACCACATCCGTTGAAGAAATATGATTCCATATATTTAACAAATAAATAAAGATGTAAGTTTCAATTGTATAAGAGGAACATATATAGATAACAACAATGTCCCCATTTTCAAAAAATTATCCAACAACATCTGCCTTACGAACAGAGTTTTAGACAATCCCAATGGATATTTAAATCTAAATAATTAAAAAAAATATTGGTAAATTATCAACCAATGGAAAATTCAAACACTAATGATCTTTGGAAGAAAAATATTAATGAAAATAAATAGTTTAAGAGTCAAGTTCAGAGTTGAGGGAGTTAAAGACACAAATGATCATGATTGCTACCTCCCTCAAAAAAACTAGTAAATAAGAACATTAAAAATATCCCTTCCTAACATACTCCAAATAGCATGGGGAATTTCCATTCCATCACATTGGGAAGTGGGAAGAAAATGAATGATACATATACACCTATCATCCCACCTAGATTCAACTCAAATTTGGAGAACCCCATTCAAAATTAGTTAATGAAAATCTAAAGGAGAAATAGAAAGGTATGAAATTGATTTATGATGTGCATCCTAAAACCATTCCATTTGAAAATATGATTTTTCAAACCAAATAATGGATGAAGATTCGATGCACAAAAAAGGATTTGAATACCTTGAAGAATATAGACATAAAGATCCCCCTCATTGAGGTCATTAAAAAAATCACAAGGTATGAAAAATTATTCATAGAACATTATACCCATAAAATAAGGATCATTGGAAATTATAGGATAAATCATGGAAGGAATGTGTCATAACTCATTACTATATCTCATGAAATTCCAAAAAGTTAAAGTATCCAGGGACATTCACCATCCTAGGTGCCATAGGGGAGTTTCATTTTTATGATGATTTATGTTATTTGGGAGATTACATAAATGTGAATTTCCACTATATATTCTATTATTTATATGATGGTGAGTTGAATCCAATGAGTGTAGTAGTGAAGTTGGAGAATAGAGCTACAACATAACTAGGAGGAGTCCTTGAGGATGTAACTGTTCATGTAAGATACATGATATTTCCAATAGATTTCTATGATCTTAACCTAGAGGATGACTATGTAAACTAATGTGCTTTTATTATCTTAGGTATTCCCTTCATCAAAACTAAAAAATGATCATAAATTTATATGAGGGTAAACATTCCATGGAATTTTCAGATGAATTAGTGATATTTAATTTCATCGGCTCCATTAACTTCCCCTCAGAGAATCATTTTTATTTTCTTATCTCCCATTTTTATCCACTAAGTAAAAACCCCAATGATTTTGATCATCCAATTCATAGGGCGATTATTATAATTTGTTCTAGTTTTATGTATAAGTGCACTTCAATGATTGTTTCTAATGTTCGAATCACTCTTTTATTTGATTTTTATGTCGGTTAATATTCTTATGTTGATAATTGTTCACTCTTATTATGATATGGTTATTTAGTATTCTGATGGATTTGATGAATTATTCTTTGATTTTAATGCTTTATATTCAGATACTAATGTTCATTGTTCACATATTTCAGTTCTTTCAATGTCTCCATTAATAAAACACCCCCATCATTGGAAGTCAATCCATTTCCACCAAATCATAAACACTCGTACCTGTTGAGTGGTGAGAGATTAACTATTATATTTTCAAACAATATCCCCTTTGAACATGAATAAAAACTTTTGAATCTACTGATGGACACCATTAATGAAATCAGATAGATCGTGGTTGACATATCAGATATTTTCAGAACTATTTTCGTGCATAAGATTACTTTAGAGGATGTGGATAAACTAATTAATCACCCATAAAGAATAAATAATCCAACTCTTATGCATGTTGTTAAAAGTTAAATTGAAAAATAGGCCGAGGAATGTATAATGTATCACATTTTATATTCCTAGTGGGCGAGCTCCATTCAATTTGTGACTAAGAAAAGTGTTTTTAATATTGTTTGATATGAGAGAGAGGATCTAGTTCCCATCGAGGTACAAAACATTTTGTTTGTGAATATTGATTAAAAAAACTAAATCAATCCACACACAAGGTCCATTTCCCCCTCCCATTTGATGATCAAATTCTTGGGAGAATGGATTGTAAGACACTCTATTGTGTCATGGAAGGAATTTTAGATATTTTCATGTTTATATATCTCTATAGGTTTAGGATATGACAAAAGTCACTTGTCTATTCAGTACATTTACCCACCATAATATTCCATTTGGAAATTGAAATTCCCAAAATTCCTTCCAGAGTTGCATCGTTAGTATTTTTCATATTTCAGTGAGAACTGCATGGTGGTATTTATGAATGATTTTACAGTGCATGTGTCTTTATTTTATGAATGTATCTTTAGTTTGGGAAAGGTGTTGAATCACTATATTGAGAAGAACCTAATTTTAAATGTTTAAAAATTACATTTCATGTTTGATAATGAAACTATATTAGGGAAAGTAGTGTTGAAAAATAGAATAGAAGCTGATATATAAAAGGTATACATTATTTAATCCTTTCTATATCCTTGATTCGTGTGTGAGCTTAGATCATTCCTAAAGAATGCAGGCCTTTATAAATGATACATCAGAGATTTCACTAATATCGTTGTTCTCCAGTATCAATTTCTCCAAAAAGATATTGACTAAATTTTTGATGATTCATGCTTGGTATCATTTTATGATTTAAACAATTGCCTAAAAACTCCATTGATCATACCTCCCCCACGGCTGGACATTCAATTTGAGATTATGTGTAATGATTCAAACATCATAGTTGGATTTTCTTTATCAATGTTGGTGGAGGTACATTCAAATGTGATTTCCTACTCTTCGAGGACATTGGATATATCTGAATCATACTATACAACCCTAAAAAATGATTTTCTCTCTATAATATTTGATTTTGATAAATTAAATTAATATTTATTGGGGGTAAATTAGTTTTTTTACCATGAAGCTCATGGGTACCTCTTAAGGAATCCATACATGAAGCCTAGGCTTATCCATTGAATGATCTTTCATTTAGAATTTGATATTGATATATATGACAATAATTGGTCAAAAAACATGGCATCTGACCACATGAGTAGGATTAATCACACACTAGATGTTGACACCATAGACCCGGTACCACTTCTGGACAATTTCCATGATGATCATCATTATGTACTCTCAATTACACATCCTTGTAATTCTTATTTACTTAACAAACATATTCACAATGAAATTCACAAAAAATTGAATAAAAAAAAGTCAAAAAATTAATGAGTGAGAGTATTTTTTATCTGTGGGATGATCCATAATTATACAGGATGTGTAGTAATAAAGTAATTAAGAGGTGTATTCTAGATCATGCGTTTGAGTTAGTTATTCACTTCAACTATACACTTTCATATGCAGGAAACTTTGGATCCCAACAGATAGCTATGAAATTATTTTACTTTAGATTATATTTTCTAATATTATTCAATGTTTCAATAATTTTTGTAAGTCATTCACACATTTCCACCACACGAGAAAAATTTAGAAGAGACATAAGATTCCCCAATAACCCAAATTATTATATGGAATTTATGATGTATGGGGAAATGATTTTACGGTCCTTTTCTAAGTTCATTTTTTTTATATTTTGGTTTACATTGATTATGTTAGAAAACTGGTTGAGGAAAAGGACACCATGATTGATGATTCTTGTGTTATAGTCAATTTTTCCAAGGAGCATATTTTTTGCAGGTTTGGAGTACCAAAGTCCATCTTCAGTAACCAAGGGACACACTTTTGAAATCGCAATTTGGCTTCACTCTTTCATAAATACAGGGTGACACAAAATATCAACACCATAAACTCAAAAACAAATGGTAAGGATGTGGTTTCAAGTCATGAGTAGAAATTGATTTTGGAGAAAACAGTGAAGTTAAATATGAAGGATTGAATAAATCACATAGATTATGTACTATGGTTCTATTAGATAACATTCAAAACTCTCATCCGTATGTCCCCTTTTCGAATTGTTTTTCAGAATCATGTCATCTCCCAATGGAGTCCGAGAATTAGTCATTTTGGGCTATAAATAATAGAAATATTGATTTATTCCAAGATTTTATTCAAAGGAAGTTCAAATTCAAGAGCCTTTGTAGATTCAATTTTCATAAATAGAGAAATCATGAATCTACAAGGAAATGTCAAAAGTGTCTCATGATTTAATGATCTAAAAATATAGTTTCATGTGGGATAGATAGTATTTCTCTATAGTTCATAATTGAAACTATTGATCATTATGTTTCATTCTAGATTGTTATGTCCTTATATTGTATCTAATTTCCTTCATTATGGTGTAATGGAGATTACACAAGAGGACAATGGAAGCAGATTTACAGTCAATGGGAAATGATCAAAGCAATACATTTAGGGAATTAAAATCGATGAAGTTGATTTAATCAGACTACTTGACCCCATCATCACTTAAGAATGTCAGGATGTTACTAAACCTTTCACTATTATATTATTTTCCCATTTTCAAATTCTAAATTTCATGTGCACATATCATCTAATATGTTCACATTTAGGATAGTGAAATATCCTATGAGTGAGTAAGGGAAAAAAATTTGGGGTATATATTTAGGGTTTCCAATTCTGGGTTATATGTGTGTTTTATTTCAGTTTTTTCATATATTTTCAAAAATAATAAAGAAATTAAAAAACTCATAATAAAAAAATACATCATGTAAAATGACCATTTAAATGTGGAATATATGAAAAATTCATGTTTTCTAAATTCATTGGTTGCATGATAAGAATGATCAATATTTCATCATTAAGGGTTGATTTTTATAAAAAAAGAAGTATTTAATGATGTAATTGGGGTGTTTTAGTATAAATACTTTTTGATTATTACACCGTTATTTGTGATATTTGGTAATGGGAAATTGTTTCACTTATTTCTCCACATAGATTTTTAATCAACAATATCTTGTAAAAGATTCATACTTAATTGAATATATAGACAAGTTAAGTAAAAACAAAATACATCTATGGTTGGTCCAAACATTCAATTCTCTTTGGTAATTATTTTAACTATACTAAATTGACCTATATGTGTGTACCTGATACCCTTCGATTATTTTTCCTGAAAAAAAAAATCAAAAATAAAGAATCAAAAAAACATATACAAAAAAATCTTAATAAATTGGGGAGTGATTAAATGTTAAATATTTGGGGATATATTGGTTAATATCCTAAGGTTTTACTTTTAGGAATTATTATGTGAGTGGGTCTTGAAATATGATTGCATAGGAATGTAGAACTGGTTTGGTGACTTAAACTAGGTAAGGGGGTTATTTCTCTTGACATAAATATACTAAATAAAGGGTGGAGATATGAGATTGAAATTATTTTCAAACACACTTTGTGAATTAAGGGAATGTTAGACCTATAATTTTTTTTTCTATGATTAGTTTCATTAGTCACACATGGTTTTTTTATACAATTTATGAGATAATGAAATTCAAATTTATTGATTTTGAATACTGATGGGGTAATTTCATTCCATGTATTTACACTTTGAAATGAGGGATATTAACATGCATATCTTGCCATTGATTTTTTTAATAAAAGATATGAGGTTTTCCCCATGAGTTCAAAAGGTAAAGTGTGGGGGTGTCGTCGCACCACGATTCACTCCTTTATTTCACCATTATGTAACTATTATAAATTGGTTTGGTATTGATAATTACAAATATAATAACAATTTGAACTTACAATTTTATTCAATTATTCAATGATAATAAATATTAAAAAGATAAATTATACTAGTTTTTGGTATTTCACTATAGGAGGAGGTGATTTTGAGGGTTGGAGATTATGAAAAAGGAAAATGGTCCAAACTACAAGGAAACCCAAGGACATATTTACACTATTTTACATGTACTGAGAGACCCGTTCATCCAAATAAGATGATGTTTTTTTATTTTATCCATAAATATGTGGTATATAACTCTGATCTCTACAAAAAATCCCAATAAATCCATATAGTTTCCCAACTGAACTAATCTATCCAGAGAACCGAACCAGCATGAAATGATGATTTGGGATCTAAATTTTGGCTATATCTATCATTCCTAATGTGAAATGGATGAACAATATGACATGGGTATAGTAAAAATTCAGGAACACAACTTTTATATTTGTTTCATGTGGATATAATTCCATTTACCAAACTAAAACTAAGACAGAATTGGAATCTCAGAATCTGGGTACCCAAAACCTACTCCCGTTTTTTCTAAAAAAGGGAACCATCGACACCTCATTTCTAAATTCAACCAATGAGGTATGTTATGCATTTTTTAGTTCTATAAGATTATATATTCACCTTTAAGGATTTTGAATTTTTTATACTCATGGGGATATCTCGTGAAGTAAGTATACCTTCATCATAGGCTTCCTCTCATTCTCGTGTTGTAATTATTATGTTTGCGTAATAATCATCTTAGTTCATCTTCTATTTTTCTATATCTTATGTTTTTTTTATTCTATAAATTTTATTCTTATATATTATTTATAGTTATTATGGTAATCATGATTATAAATTATTTAGGTAATACCTTTTCCACAACATTTGATAATCAGAAACGTTTCTTTGATGAATATGTTTCCCACGCAAGAGTAATTATTATTAGTAATAGATTTACCTCTAACCTTTATCGATTAATTATTTTTAACAATGATCTATTGCAATTAACATATTATTATTTATGGAATTTATTTTAAATTTTAAATAATGTAATCAAGAAATTGATGAAGTCATTCAAAAACATGTGAGGTCGAGAATGATGTGAATTGTGGGAGATGAATCTTAATCGATAATACAAAAGCACACAGGATCAATTTATATAGTTAAAAAATAATGAAAAAATTATAATTTATAATCATTTATAGAGTGTATATGTGCCCTAATTTACCATTGAAGATTATATATCTTTATAACATCCATCAAAATGGGGTGATGTGATTGTGTGTTCCGAATCTTACCTGGGGTTTAATTAATTTCATCTTTGTGGTAAATTTAAATGTCATAGGGTTTGGGGGTTAAAAATTAGGGGATAATAATTAATTGGATATTTATTTAAATGAAAATTTTTAATAAATATGTTAAGTGGTATAGTTAGATATATTACACTTTCTAAAATTTGTTTTCAAAAAAATATAATCCAGTTGTGATTTCACATGTGATTTCAAAAACAAAAAGAAAAAAAACATCTTCTAGAATACTACATCTAGTTTAATAAATGATAAAAAACCCCATCCTTTTATGTAGTGTGTTTATGTTATTTCATTTTATTTTTAAAATACCTTTAACATGTTATTTTAATATACACCATTCTTTGAGAGATAACCTTTGTCAACAACTCTGATGACCTACATAACATAAAAATGAACATCATTTAAAGGGAACCAAAATTTTTATTTTAAAATAAGTGTCATTGTTATGGAGGAAAGAATTTTATTCCACTAATCAGAGGATTTATTTTTTTACTTCTATTTTACCCTTTTGTTTTATCATCATTTTTCATTTCTTCTTTCCCCATTCTCAATTTTTTTTCTCTATATTTCATTCTCTAATAAAAATATAATTGCAACATATTCTCATGATATTATGGTCTACTCTTATTAATTTCGATGATTTATTACACGATTCCATCTGGAGGATCTCTTTGATCTAGAACTTGAGATTTTACTCAGCCTTAGAAATCCAATCTGACAATTTCAGTGTTCTGGAAGTGTTGAAATTTACCCAACTGGGAAATTACTCCACTCAAGGAATTTCGAAAAATGAAGATAACCACATAAAAGTATTAGACCTGAACCAATAGTTGAAAGTAATAAAAATAAACTCAATTTTACAAATTGAGAGTTGGTTTCACCTAATAGTAATTATCAACAAACATTAATTGCATATAGAACTCTCGAATCAGACTTCAAACTAAAGTACATGTTAATTTGGATTAAACAATTTCATGGATTATATAGTGAGGATCCAATGAAAAATTCCAAATAATTAAGTGTGGTTTCACCAACCCTAAACCAATAAATATCTCTAAATATCCAATAAAACATTGAGAATTACCATTTACACTTGATGTAACTATAAAGTATTGGATATATAATTTATAACATGAAGACTCAACATGTTGGGCTAATTTGAAACTTCTTTTCTTGCATAGATTGATTTCAACATCAAGGTCCAGTACCATTTGAAAGGATATATGAGGGATTAATCAAGCACAAGGGTAGAAAATGTGTGAGTACTTGGAGAAATTAATGATGTTATGTGAAGGTTACCCACACCACCAAATTAGTGAGAAACTCCTCATCCAATTAATCTTTGATGGTATCATGACTATGGTGATAATCTTAGTAGATGTCATCACTAAAGTGGTGTTGGTCAAAAAAACAGCAGCAACTGAATGCGTGTTGATTGACAAGATGTAAAAAACTCTTATCAATTGTAAATTGAGGTACACCTCATGTTAGAGGAGTACATAATGTAATTAAATTTTCTATTTAAAATAATTTAATTGATTTCAAGTTATAAAAATTGACTACTATAGTGAGGGAGATCTCTTTGTCTCAAAAGAAATATCATCCCAATGTTATGAGGCCTTGTGGAATTTTCATTGAAACTGATCACCTAACTGGTTATTGTCCCCAACTTCAAGAGATGGAGTATAGCACATATGTTTTCTCTAAGAGACCATATTAGTAGAAACAATAACCACACCCCTAGAAGGAGTATAATTCCTTTACACTGACTAACAACTATGAATGAAAGGATCCATCATACATGAGGCATGGAACTAAAAATCCACAAATACCCCTCTTCAAAAAAAATTACAGAAACCTCTAAATTACCAATAGGATTTCCAACAACCCCAATGTATATTTGATGCTGAAGTCTCAACATTCCAACAACAAGGAAATTATAAACCAATGTTTGATTCTATCACGGATGGTATTTTGAAAAATATTGTTCGTAATCATCTGAATGAGATGAGTAATCAACGTTTAGGGTGAAGGGTTTCAATGAAACAAATGTGCTAGATTTCCACCACCCTCCATGAACTGGTATGGAAGAAATCTAGAAATATTCATTCCTGAAAAACTCCAAACCAGAAGGGTAATGTCAGTTCCATCACATTATGAAGTGGGAAAAAAATTACTCATATATCTGCACTTATTATTCCACTGGGATTCACCTCATCTCTGGAGAAGACCAATTCAAGACCAACTGATGAACATCCAAAGGTAAAATACAAAGGTAAGAAACATCTTGATAAGGTTCCTTTTAAAAACCTGCCCTTTACAAATAGTGTTTTTCATACCAACAATATGGTTAAAGAGGTGATGTAAAAATTGGTTTTTGGAAACATTCAATCACGTGGAGACAAAACAAAACCCCAAATTGATTTCATTATGGAAATCCCAAGTTATTCTATATTCATAAAATAACTTTTTACCTTGAAGATAAATAAAGGGAAATGATAGGATCAATATTGTAAAGAATGTGTCATCACTAGTCACACCAACTCAAGAAGTGCCAACTAAGTCAATGGATCTAGGTAAATTTACCATCCAATGCACCATAGGGGTGTCACCTTTTTGTTATGCATTATATGATTTTGGAGATTCTATAAATGTGATGCCTCACTCTGTATTTTCTTCTTTAAAGATTGGTGAGTTGAAGCCAATGAGAGTAGAATTACAATTGATGAATAGAGATACAACATATAATGTATGATTCCTTGAGTATATACCTGTTAGGGTAAGAGATATGATATTTCTAGAATATTTGAATGTTCATAACATAGAGGATGATTAGTAAAATTCTCAGGCTCCCTTTATCTTAGGTATTTCCTTACTTAAAAATTCAAAAACAATCAGAAATATCTATGAGGGAACACATTATATAGAGTTTGGAGATATGGTTTTTATATTTAATATCATGGAGTCCATAATTACCTATCATTGGACCATTCTTCTTTTCATATCTTCCATTTTGAACCACCAAGTAAAAACCAAAAAGTTTTTGATTATCCCATGATTTTGGAGATTATGATAATTGGTTATAGTTTTATTTTTAAGATCACTTCCAAAAATCTTTCTAATACACAATCTTAACTTGTATTTATTTTTTTGTGGTTTAATATTTTGATTATGATCATGCATAATCTAATTATGACATGGTAGTTGAGTATGCGTATGGATTTGATGCATTATTATTTGATTATGATGATGTCTATTAGGATATTGTAGTTCAGGGTTCACATATATCAGTTCCCTTAATGTCTCCATCCATACAACTCCCACTTTATTGGAACTCAAGCCTTTGGAAGAAAATATAACATACTATTACATGTTGAGTGGTGAGAGATTACTTATGATCATTTCTAACAATACACCTTTTGAATGTGAAGAAATAAGTTTTAATGTTTTTGGGGAGAATAATAGGGAAATCGGATGAAACATGGATGACATATCATGTATTATCCCCTCCCATTTCATGTATATAATTATTTTGGATGATGGGGAAAAACTAGTTAGGTATCCACAATGTATAAAAAATCCAACTCTTCTTGAAGTTATTAAACAATATGTTGAAAATTTTCTCAAGGAATGAATAATTTATCACATTTCAAATTCATAGTGGGTGAGTCCCATTCATATTTTTCCTAAGAAAATTATTGTTACTATTGTTAAAAATGAGAGAGAAGGGTAAGTTCTAATGAGGGTACAAAATAGTTGGCATGTGTGTATTGATCATATGAAACTAGATAAATCCACTCACAGTGACCATTCACCCTCCCATTTTTGGAGAAAATGATTGAGATAATATCATGGAAGACACACTTTTGTTTCTGGGATGTATTTTCTGGATATTTTTAACTTCCTCTATCTCTGGAGGACCAGGATAAGACAACAATCACTTTTACATCCTATACATTTTTCTACCGAAGGATTCCATTTGGAAATTTAAATTCCCATGGTACCTTCTTGAGATGCATCCTATGTATTTTTTCAGATTTCATTGACACTTACATGAATGTATTTATGGATTATTTTATATTTTATGAGTCTTCATTTGATAAATTTATCTTTCATTTGGGAATGTGGTTGAATCACTGTGTTGGGATGAATCTGGGTTTAAACATTAAAAAATATCATTTCCTGGAAGATCATGGAATTTTTGTAGGGAATGTAGTGTCCAAAAATGGAATAAATATTGATATATATAAGGTATATATTATTTAATACTTTCAATATCCTTCATGTGTGCATTAGGATATATCATTCCTAGGGCACGTAGGTTTTTTTGAGACTTCATCTGATATTTTAGTAAGATCTCTCTACGATTATCTAGATTACTTCAAAAAGATATTAACATCATTTTTTATTATTAATGAAGGGTATTATTTGATGATATAATGAAGCATTGACCACTCCATTGATCATAAAACCCCCACATTCGGACATTCCATATGAGTTCATTTGTGATTCTTTAAACTTCATAGTTTGTGTTACCTTGTCAATGAGGGTGGAGGGAATCTAATATGTAATTGAATATGCTTCAAAGACATTGGATTCATCCCAATGAAACTTCACAACCAAAAAAAAGAAGTTTATTACTATCCTAATTTTATTAGATAAATTTCATTCATATTTATTCGACACCACAATAGTTTTTTTTTTCTAACCATGTAGCTCTAAGGTAACTCTTGAAGAATACATACATGATGCCAAAGCATATCTAAGGAATTATCCTTCCTTAGGAATTAGATGTTGAGATAATGGACAATGAGGGTATTAAAACTTGTAGAAAGACCACATTAGTAAGATACCTCACACACTAGAGGTTAACACTTTGGACATGGTACCACTTCAGGATACTTTCCTAGATGAGAATATTTATGCACACTTAGGTACACATCATTAGCTTGCTGATTTAGTTAACACCCTTTATTACTATGAAATTACTTAAAATTAAAAGAAACATCATGTAAAAAAACTAAAGAGTGTTTCTAGGTTTTATGGGTGGAATTATCCTTACTTATAGAGCATGTGTAGTGATCGTGTTGTTTGGAGGTTTTTTCCTGATCATGAGTGTCTGTATGTTTCCCATTTCTGCAATACACATTCATGTGGAGGATACATTAGACACTAAATAATATCTAGAAATGTTGTGGACTCTCTATTATATTTTCTATGGTTATTCCATAATACTCAAGTGATTTTTATTTCATTCCCATAGTGCCAAATGAAAGGGAACATTTCAAGTAGGCATCACATTACCCAACAACCCATATTACTCTGCATGTTTTTTGATGTATACGGAATTAGTTTTATGTGTCGTTTTCCTTGTTCATTTTTTATATATTTTCTTATATTGATTATGTTAGAACATGGGTGTAGGATAAGGCCATCAGGACTAATGATTCTCATGTTATAGTTGATTTTGTCAAGGCATAGAGTTTTTTCATGTTTAGAGTTCCAAAGGAGATCATTAGTGGCCAATGAACACACATTTGGAATCAAAATTTGGGTTTTTTATGTCAGAAATATGGGGTGACACACATTACATCCACACCAAACCATCCCAAAAAATGGAAAGATGAGGTTTCGAATCATGAATTGAATTGTATTTTGGGGAAAACAATGAAGAGGAATATGAATTATTGGATCCATCAATTTAATGAAGTGATTTGGTTCTCTAGGATAACATTCAAAACTCTCATGGGTATGTCCCCATTTCGAATTGTTTTTGGGAAATCATGCCATGACCCCATGGAGGATTAGAGTTGGAAAAATTGGGCTACAAAGAAATGAAACATGGATTTGTCCCAAGCTTGAATTCAATGGAAGCAGAAAATTCAAGAGCTTGAGTAGATTATATTTTCATCATATGATAACTCAAGGATCTATAACGAATAATCATAAGAGTCATGATATAATTATCATGAAAATGAGCTTCATTTTGTAGAGAATGTCCTAATATATTGTTCACGCATAAAACTGATTCCAAGTAAGTTGTGTTCTAGATTATTAGGTCCTTCTATTGTATCAAATGTCTTTTCTTATAGTGTATTAGATATTACATAAGAGGACATATTAAAGAGATTTATATTCATACGGAAACATTTCAGACAATAAATTGAAGGGATTTCTAGCGATGAAGTTGATTTAGTGACACAACATGACCCATCATTGTTGGAGAATATTAGGATGTTACTTACCCTTTCACTATTATATTATTTTTTCTATTAAAAATTCTAAATTTCATGAGCACATATCAGCCTTAGGTTTACATTGAGGACATGAAATACTTTCAGTGTGGGCGAGGAGTTAATATTTCGGGGAATATATTTAGGGGTTTTTTAGTGTTTTCTATCAGGTTTTCTGTTAAATTTTCAAAAACATTTAATTATATTAAACAATCACTCAATAAAAAAATCATATAACATGGTCATTTACATGTGGAATATATAAAAAATAAATGTTTCCAAAATAAATTGGTTTCATGATAATAGTGAGTAAGATTTCATCATCAAGGGATAATTTTAATAAAAATAGAATTCATCGATGATTTAATTGGTTGTTTCATTATTAAACATTTTTTAATATGACACCATTATTTGAGATATTTGATCTTGGTAAATTATGTCATTTATTTTTCCACACAACTTTTCACTCAACCTTGACATGTGAAATGCTTACTAATAAAATGATGTTTTATCCAAGTGATGTAAAAAATAAATCTTATATTAATGGTTTTTACATATGTTTTGTCTTTTCTTATCAGTTTTATTACTATTTCAAATTGACCTGTGTGTGTACTTAATAATGGATAGTTGTACACCCTAAAAGAATAAAAAATAAAAAATAAATTAAATAAATAAATAAAATTAATAATGAGGTGATTAATGAAAAGTTCAACACATGGGGATATCAAGTTTTGTATCTTAAGGCTTTAATTTCTGGGAATCATATCTGAGTGGGACATGCAATATTATTTCAAAGGAATGTTGAAACACTTTGGTGAATTAAACCAGGTAAGAAAAAAATTACATGACTTGAATATACTGAATAAAGGGTGGAGATATGAGCTTTAAATGTTTTTCACACAAACATGTGGGGAATTAATTTCATTGTAGATGTATAAATTGTTTTTTTATGATTAGTTTAAAGAATCTCATGGGGTTTTATTTTGATACAATTTATGAGATAATGAATTTCAAATTTATTAATATTGACACTTGATGTGATTTTTACTTCTCCTATATTTCTACTCTGGATTGAGGAATATTAACATGCATATATTGTCAAAAGAAATTGGTATACAGGTTAACAAAATTTTCTTGGGAGTGGGGGAGTGATTTCACCACGATTCACTACTTTATTTCACCCTTACATAGCTATTTTAATCTAGTTTTGTATTGAAAATTACAAATATAACAACTAATTAAACATCATATTTTATTCAATTATTCAATTTATATCACTTTAGAAAACTGAAATTATACATGTTTTGGTGATTTAATTGTAGGGGAAGGTGATGTGGATGGTAGGAGATGATGAAGAAGGAAAATTGGCCAAACTACATGGAATTCAAAGGACATATGTCCATTGATTTACATGTAATAAGAAATAAGTTAGTACAAATGGGATGAAATTTTGTGAATGTATTCAGATGTTTGTGTGATACAACTCATCTCAAGGAACATAATCCAAATTTGTTTATGGGATTTCCCAACTGGACAGATATATCCAGTGAACTGAATATGGATGAAGTCAAAATCTATGTTCCCTATTTTGGATATATCTCCTGTTGCAAGGGTCCAGTGGATGAAAAATTTTACATTGTGATAGATAATATTCCAAATCAAAACATTAATATTTTATTAAATCCAATATAATTCCATTTACAATTTCATAACTGAGACAAAATTGGTATCTCAAGATATGGGTTCCCAAAACCTCCTCCATTTTATTGCTATATAATGGCACAATGGGAACCTCATTTGGTAATTCAACCAAGGGGTGAAGGTCATCCATTTTTTTAGTTCTATAGGTTTCCTTAAATCGTCTTGGAGGTACATTAAATATCTATACTCAAAGGGAGAGCTCTAGAAGGAAGGATCCCTTCATCGGAGCCATCCTCTCTTTCTCATGTTGTAATGTTTATGTTTTCATAGTAAACTTCTTAGTTTCTCTTCAATTTATTCAATTTGTTTTTTTATTTTATCTTATTATTTTTTAATATTGATATTTGGTCTGTAAATAAGAAGTGTAAATGTTATTAGGTTATCACCTTCCAACGACCATTGCACATAAAAAAACGTTTCTACGATGACTACACTGACCATGGAAGAGTAATTACACATTCCACATTTTTATTTTTCTAGTGACACTTTTAAAGGGTAAGTGTGAACAAAAACAACTCCAAAAATAGTTACAAGTTCAACCAACACAAGATCCAACAACACCAAATTCAAATTTCAATGAACCGATTTTAAGACATCCAAAATTAAAACCTTAAAATGATCAACACCATCATACTTGGACCGCTAGCCATCCCACATCACCATTACACCAGCTATCGCGTCATTGAAAACCACAACCATCAATATCACTGGAGTCACACACATACACATCCTCACTGTCTAAGATCAAGCCATCGTCACCGTCTTCCACCTGAATATGTCTGCTCAAAATCACACCCCAAAGATCCTTGAAGTCCACCGCGCATCTCCACCTCCGAGAGAGTGGGGGAAACCTAGATCCAGAATAGAGAAAGAAATGGACAAATTCAGGTAAAAAAAGTGGCAAGAATATCCTAGAACCATAGAAGATGAATAAATCCATCGTCATCATCACATTAAACCTTGAAACAACCATTGTTCTAAAGAGGTCGTCGCACCATCACCGGAACAACACCGACGACACCGGAGAACCAAACTCCCCAACATCAAACAGAACCAGAAATTGATAAAAATACATCAATAAAATAGAAAATAGAACTATCCAAAACAAATAGAGCTTAAAAATCCATCATCAACGATTAAACTTTAAGAAGAAACACCAACAAGGACCAAAGGGGGGAAGCCTGCGCTGGATGAAAATCCTGGAAACCGTCGGTCGCTCGAACAACACATCCCAAAACCACCATGGAGGCCAACAACACCAGACCGACCTGGAAGGAGCGATGGACCAGACGGTCAGAGAAGATTTGAGCAGATGAAGGCCTTCGAAGAGGTCCACGCCTGCACAAGAACATCATCCCTGCCTTCTCGGACCGAAGAAACCCGAACAACAATGCCAGAGTGGTGAAGGAGGAAAGAAACAAGAAGAGTGGTGAAATTGGAAATAATCAGAGTGTCAAGGACCGAAAGAGTCACTACGTCGAAGAGGGATTCTTCACCGACTGAGATCTCGAACATTAGCATTGAGGCTCCAGTTTTGAGCACACCTCATGAAGTCGATGCTCGCCAAAGATCCCAGGTGAAGACAGAGCCAAACCCAATGCATAATGCTGAAAAGATAAATGTGATGGTGAAGGGGGGAAGCAATAAGAAGAGGGTGGCGGCAGAAACCCTAGACCGCCGAGAGAGAGGGCTCCCCCGCTCGACTACATCACTCCCCGACCATAGAAGAGTAATTATTTTTAGTAACCAATCTAACTCTATCCTTATTAACATAATTATTTTAAACCAATGAGCTACTGTAATTCATATATTATGATTTATTTGTTTAAATTATAACATAAAATAAACTAATCATCCAATTAAACAGGTCATACAAAAACACGTGAGGTCAAGAATTGTGTGAATTATGAGAGTGTGATCTTCATTAGTAATACAAAGCCAGGTGGGATTGATTTGTAGAGATAAAATATAATTAGTACAATTAATTCATCCTAATTTATATAGTTTAAATGTACCCTAATTTACCACATACCATATTCTAGCCTTATAACATAAAGCAAATCAGGGTGCTACAATTTCATGTTCTGAAGCTAGCCTAGGGTTTAATTAAATTCATCTTGGTGGACAAGTTAATTCTCATAGGGTTATAGGGTTATAAAATTAATGGATTATAATTAATTGGATATTAATTGAAATTACAATTATAAATAAGTAAGTGAAGAAGTTTATTTATATTGATTATTATTTCTAAATATATTTTTCACAAAAAATAATTCTTGTTGTGTTTTTACATTCTCATTTTTAAAAAAAGGGAAAAATAAAATCTTCTTACAACATTATTATTCTAGTTTTATAAATGATAAACAAACCCACCCTCCAACATTTTATGTAGTGTGTTTTTTTCAATTTTATTTTATTTTTAAAATTCATTATTATGTAGTTTTAAATTACTTCCTCATTTGAAAGATGACCATGGTTAGCCACACTACTGCACCAAAAATACCAAAATCATAACATCATTTGGGGGATCCCATGATACTTTCTTTAAAATACTGCATATTTATACCATTATGTGTCAAAAAATAAATTTGGGTAAATTAAATAGATCCTAATTAAATAGGGAAGTATTTTAACCCTTGCTGAAATTATGGGGGGAATCAAGACACAGTGCGATGATATTATAAAACTATTATGTAAAAACATTCACATTAAATATTGAATCTAGGTTTCATCAAGTAATTTATCAATAAAAAATAAATTCAATGTTACTTTTGAATAATGATAGATTATTAATAGGATGGGGTGCATGTTTTAATTTCATATATGATTGATGTCGTCATATAGATTAATGGAAGAAAAAATACACCATGCGCCATAACGATTAATGACATGTAGTAAATATGTTATGTAATTTAGTTTAATTTCCCTAAAAATAGACCTTAGGTCATGATGTTTAAGGCTAGTAGAAATTGGAAATCTCAATGAAGATTAGATCCATAAAAATGGACTTGTTTTAGACATGGATTTTATAGAATTAATATTTTTTTAGAGTGATAAGTCTCATAAACATTAAACATGAATATCAGTATAATCCCACATTATTGGGACTTTATATATATTCTTCAAAATATAATAATTGAGTAAAATGAATTTTTTAATCATATACCTCAAATATTAGTGGTAGAGACCATAAATTAGATGATATTTCATAACTGCTAAGTAATCATGATATATATAATATTAAGATTGTCATTCTATAATAAAAAAATAATGTATGAATCTATTCATTCAATACTAAATGAAACTATATTTTATTTTCTATAATCAACTGCTAAACTACCTAGATTATATTATATGATGTATTCGTTCTAATTAGTGTGGTCATGTGGATGAATTAAATGTTTTTTTGTCACTAGATCTATTATAATATCATCTATCAACTTATAAATCTAATCCATATAGATAAAGAACCCCTTGATTGTGTTTCCTAAAAATCAAAAGAAGGGGTAATAATTTTAACAATATCTTAAATATGCCTCCTTAGGTTTTCTTATCCTCTGAATATTGATAAAATAGTCCCCATGGAAGTTGAAAAATATACATAAACAGACATCAGTTGAATGAAATATACCTCATTTCATTTACCACTACTTGGATTACAACCAGTTTACCCAAGCATGGAACGTAATACTTGATTATCATGGAAACATGATTGAATATGAGATATGGGTGGTGGTTCTTTAATTTCAACTAATATGGTGTTATAAATAAAAATTATTGATAACTGGGACATTGACGGCGTCACCCCTAGAATAGAGGATATTGAGTTCTATTGGGACTACATAGTGATCTCTAAGTCAAATGATGCCTACAATAAATTTTATGAGGGATTGGATCACATTAAAATTTCACGTATCTATGGGATATAGAACTTCAATTTAATGAGGACCATTTTACGTGGTTTTTGAGATTTTAATATATGGAAAATATATTTTAAGAAACTATAATATTGATTTAAGAATGTTTTTATTTTCATACCAATGTTTCCCTTAACTTCGTTAGGTGGTTAAAATAAAGAAGGAATGAAAAATCATTGAAATTAAAAATGGAATAGTGGGTGGTGGATCCTTGAAGACAAGACAGATACCCCATATGTTGGATTTTTATTTTGACATCTAGAACATCATATATCAACATTTCATTCGAAGGAATCAAAATTGTAGAAGAAATGTTGTTCATAAGCGGGTGGGGTATCAATAAGGGATTATTTAGTAATTCTAGGAGTAGAGTATGGTAAAACGAATTAACACTCAATTTTTTCCAATTTTGGAATAGTATTTGTAAATAATGCAATTTCAAATATAAGTGAAAATTATTCAGACCCATAAAATTCAATATGGATAAAAATATAGGGAACTATTTCCTAGAACCCCTCTTTCTCAATGGAATTTTCCATCAATCATAGAACAATAAATAAATCAGAGTATAGATCCTCCCCAAAATAATATCAGATTTGGTTTTATGGTTCTCATGGTCTCCATTTATGGGACAATTATAGTAGTCTTGGTTGATGGGATATTATCCATTCAACAAATGGTGGTTTGTAAACTCAACAAAATTTTAGACATGTGTTCTAATTCTAATGGAATCAAATTTCGAATTCTCTAACCTATATTAATTATATTACATCCTAAATGGATGAGAGTTAAAATAAATCAAGATATTATTTATAGGGCAATTTAGGTATTTAATGAATTATTTGTTCATTACTAAATGATTTCATTCACAAGATTTAATAATTTTTACGAAATCAATTTATTAAGCATTTATGTGTCCTCATATAAAATCTTTTTCCAATATTATCATTCAATTGAGAGACTGGATAAAAAAACATGTCATAGGTTCCTTTGTAATTTCCAATGGAACATGATCATTTATGACTATTAGTTGAAATAAATTTTTGAAAGTGGATCATTCCAGTATTTTGTGACATAAAATGTAATGGGAAGTGTTTAAATTTGGGTGATCATTATAGTTTTTTTTATTTTACTTTTTGTTTTTCTGAAACACAATATAGTTTATCTATAAGGGAAAGACGAAGTACCCTAGAACCCGGTCATTAAGGAATGAATAATCTTTTCTCATCTAATATTAAGATTATAATCACCTAAAACTTATTAGTTTTAGGGTGAGAGTAGTTATTTGATCATTTCCATAATCAAATAGCTATGATAGTTGTGTATGTTTGGGTTTTCCATATTTATTTGAATTCAACCCACTAAATGTTATGTTATAATTACAAACTCTTGGAACCCCCGGTCATAATTTAGAGGTATTTACATGGTTGAAACCATATCCATATGTTCTCTATATAGATATAAAGTAAATGTTCATGAGGAATCTATTTGATCCTTAAAACTTCCAATGTGATCTTAAACATTCATTATCCAACAAATTATGGTTTTAGAGGTCAATTATTGTTGTTTTTATTAGAGTATATCTGAATTGGTAGAGATTTATTGATAGAGATCTTCTTAGTATGCAATAGACCAAACTACAAGTTTATTATACTAGACAAATGAGACACTTTATAGTGTCCAAATTAATCATTTATGATAGTATGCCTCTTATTATTATTTTTTTCATAGTTTTAGTAAAAAATATGAAGAAATATAGATGTGATACTACTATAGATCTCTAATTACATTGAATTTCAAGATGTTATGATTTCTGATGTCATGTAGAGAAGAATTCAAATCCACCCATTAAAAATAAATATTCTTCACTAGTTTGATTAGTGAATATTGGTGTTATATATAATCCATATAAGTGATAAGATATTTTAATTATTCTAGGGATACAAAATCTTGTTAATTTTTTAAGTGACTTTGCTGAATAAAGTGTTGATGATCCCCTTGTCATGGGAACTCTTGATAATCATACAAAATTATAATAAAATGGTTTGATGAATGTGATTAAAATTAACTAGTCTGATTAATAATACCCCTTTAGGTTAATTAATCACCTCTTATTGAAAAGTTTCATCTAAAGGATCCATGTTTTCTTTTTTTTTTCTTGAAGATCATAAAATGTTGGTATGTCTTCCATGAGCAATTAGACATTTTTCATTTCTAGATTCTCTATTTGATACTTTTATTGTGAAATATGATCTTTTACTGAGATGGACTAACCGACAATAGGTGGTGGATTTGTGATGGATATGTCCATGAATTTTAATTTTTCATTAATAGTATCCCACCTAGGGGTAAATAGTGGAATATTGGTAGGGGGCCCCAAATGATGGGATTTACTTTAAATATTGGTATTTAATCCTTAGAGAAATACCTATATATTAGTGGGATTATTTATATATTCCACCTATTTTTCATGTTATTCAATGGTTTCACAGTGTCTAATATTTCAAGAAAAAAATGATAACAATTACTAGTGTGATCCTATAAAAGGGATATGTATTTACTTGTAGGATATATAACACCCATACCTAATTCACTCTGAACCGTAACCAGAACATACTACCATGTGAGATTAGGCGTGTTTCCCCAAATTTATGAGGTTATAAACTAATAATAGATGTCTATAGAGGTATATTCAAAAGGGTATTCTTCAAGTATTAGAGTACCTGTGGTTTCACCCAAATTTACCCTACTGGTAAAAGTAGTCAATGTAATACATGTAGGGGTCGAATCCACAGGGACTGAAGAAGTAACTTTGAGACGCTATGATTTGGTGAAGGATAGGCTATGAAGTAGCCGACTTAGGGTTTGATTTTGGATGGTTTTTAAAGGACACTACTAAACCAAAGTTAATTAAATTAAATGGAAATGGGTTGATCTTAGGATTATTCTTGGGGTGGATTGAATGAATTTTACTTCATTAGACAATTTTGGTTTTATTAATTTTTGATGAATCCATTCTTCAAAAATAACATTACATTCATCATTTTCTGGTTTGGTGCTTACTAAAAACAATTACTAATCCCGTATACACTTAGAGAACCAAATTCATGATCTCTCCGAGGTTTATGGTCATTTAGTAATTGAATTTAGTTTTCTCAATCACAGTAAAGATGAAGAGTAGAAATAATTGAAGAATGGATGTCTTAAATTAATTATCCAATTAACAATAATTCGTTCATAAAATAACATTCAATCTAGCCTTTGCATCCTCCTAAGATCATCCCATTAAGGTTTTACCCCTCCATTGATGGTATACTCTCAATGGTGGGCGGAAGATGGCTAACAAGAATTGGATTGAAGAAATTAAAACCGCGGAAATAACGAGCACTCCTCCGTGTGTGTGAATGAAATTCACACCTATGTGTGAACTAATTCACAACAACACAGAGATATCACTGTTCTTTGTGATAATAATGTTTTAATAAATGAAATGGAAAATATTTAAGTGAATTATGTTGATTAAGAACATAAATATACATAAAAAACTTACATGGAAATGGAAAACATTACAAAGGAAATTTGGAAGCATAACCTTACAATGAAACAAGCAACAAAAGATGATATGAAAAATATCCACCCCTATTCCCTTCAACAATAGATCCTTATATAGGAATATTAGGAGCCTTAGGTCCATCCCCCAATAATTAATTCACCCCCAACAATTAATAGTGTCAAATGGAGTGTGAATAATCAAAATGAAATTGATGTTTCGAATTTGACCAGGAAAACTGTCCAGATTCATCCACCATATTGATGTGTGAATTTGAAACTGAAGAAAGCCGAATCCGGAGGGATTGTAGAAGGGAGATATCTTCGTCCATCTGTCCTATATGAGATGTAAAAAGTTCAGGAAATTTGGCTCATCTGTTTGGATGTTATGGTCGAAATGGTGGGACAGATATTTGTGTATTAATGTCGGGTCCACCATTTAAATTTCAACTTCAGATCCCTTTATCATCATGAAAACATCAGAATTATCTCCGGCCACAGTTGAATAAAATGATCCTCATATTTTAATATTTCTAATGTATAATGTTGAGATTCATTGGGCTTTTTTTATGTGCCCCGCATTTGTTTGATGGGCCTTAGGCCCATTATGCTTTTTCCAGCAAGTTTCTGCCTTCAGGCGCAAAATTCTTCATCTTCCTTTTGGATTCATCCAGTGGACCTAAAAGATAAAATTTTGCAAACAAAGTGATAAATCATATCCAAAAATTTAAAATTCAGAAAATTAATATAATATTTTCAACAAACAAATGAATGATTGGGACCAAATTTTCATTTTAAACATGAATTGCATTTTTGATAAGAAATGAAGTTCTATTTATGTAATACAATAAAAACAATGTTTATGGACTTTGGAACAATTAATATAAAGATATTAACAATTAATATTAGCCACTTTTAGTGACTAATCACACCCCCCAACTTGAGTTTTGCTAGTCCCGAGAAAAATAAATTACTAATATGAAATTCAAATCTCCTTTTCCAAAAACATTTTAATACACATTGCTCACCCAAATATCTAATAACAAAAAAATTTATGAAAACCCATCAAAATAATTAAAAACAAGCTAGGTCCATAAGCATATCTCAAGCCCATGCCCATTCCTTTGTTCAAATTCATTGCCACATTTCATCCAATTACAATTAAGCATGATAAAGTGTTGTGCATCATAAAAGATATGGGGCCCATTTTATTGTTCAAGGGGAAAAAATGGAAGCGCTAGGTGGGAATCAAATTAAACCTTAAGATTAGTATCCTTTTTTTATTTTATTTTTTATTTTATTTTTTTAACCATAATAGATATGAAAAGACTAACTCTGGGCAAGAAAACTATGGATTCACGATCCCCAAGTGCCGGACGCCACACATATTGTTAATTTCATGCTCTACAATAGAGATGTAAAGCCTAACTCTGGGCAAGACAACTATGGAGTCACGATCCCCAAGTGCCGGACGCCACGCATTTGGACAAAACATTGCTCTATGCGGTCATTTTTTTTGTTTTTGTTTTGATTTGTTTTGTTTTTTTGGATACTCAAATTAAACTAAAAGTGACCCCAAAACCCTATGCTATAATGAAAGGGACCCAAGAACTCAAATTTACACCCACGATCCAGTAGACGTGCATTGTGGAATTTTTATTAAGAGGATGAAATTGTAAACATTGAAAAATCACATCGGACAACCGCACTTTCCAAAAACTATGCTCATGAACTTAAAATGGAATTAAAATCAGAATTAAGGCATGCAAAATTTATTTGATATCCAATTTTAGAGTTTTCAATGTGTGTTTATCATGTTTATGGTTAATTCAATTTTTCTTTTCATGCATGTTTTTATTCACAAAATAAAAAAATAATTTTTTATCTCCCCCCAACTTAGAATGATACTGTACCCAGTGTTTAAAGAAAAGAAAAGTTAGAAGTGGGTAGGAGAGGTGTTCAAAGATGAAATTGAGAATGATAAACATGGAACAAATTCACTTGGTTTTTAAAGTTGATGTTCATGATGCTCCAAATTACACCTTTGATCTCTTTGGGGATGTAGGAACCTCCTTGATTGAGCATGTATCACCCAAAATAGTTCTTAAAACATAAAAAGAAGGACAAAGCAGACAAAACAAACAACACAATGATTTATTTAATTCCAAGTACCATCATTTTCATGTTTTTTTAAATCAAACTAATGATACATTGTCTTCTTTTAAATTTCTGGGTAAGGTATTACTCAGGGATCACACCGCGTGACACAGATGAATACGGTGCTCCCCTTTCATACCCATCCATACTCATAAAAGATGAACAGTTCAAGAGTCTATTTTTTTTAACCTACAAAAACATAAATAAAATAAACTGATGATACACTGTCTTCTTTAAATTTCTGGGTAAGGTATTACTCAGGGATCACACCGCGTGACACAGATGAATACGGTGCTCCCTTTTCATACCCATCCTTACTCATAAAAGAAGAACAGGTCAACAGTCTATATTTAAAAAAAATAACAAAATTAAGCAGAAGGAAACAAAAGATGATTCACAGTGATTAAAAACATGAAAACCACGGGTTGCCTCCCGTGTAGTGCTTTTGTTTAACATCGTTAGCCCGAATTGTACCCTAAATATATCAATTTTTCTCTGGTTCATATGTTGGCTCAATTAACTCCTTGTTTTCATGTTTACTAAATGATTCAATGAATGGTTTTAACCTTTGACCATTGAATTTGAAGACATGACCACTTGTGGGATCTTGAATCTCTATTGCCCCATGGGGGTCCACATGATGCACTAGGTATGGACCAGACCATCTGGACCTTAGCTTTCCTGGGTGTAGATGAAGTTTTGAACTATACAAGAGCACAAATTTTCCCAGTTCAAAGTGTTTGACTTTGAGATTCCTAGATTTATAGGCTTGAACTTTAGATTTATTGATCCTTGAATTTTCATAAGCCTCCATCCTAAGTTCCTCGAGTTCATTAAGATCTAATTTCCTTTTTGTTTCAGCCAAAGAAATGTCAAAGTTCATTTTTTTATTGCCCAAAAGGCATTATGCTCAATTTCAACAGGTAAATGACATGCTTTTCCATAAACCAATCTATACGGTGACATTCCTAGGATAGTTTTGAAAGCAGTTCGATATGCCCAAAGGGAATCTAAGAGTTTCTCGGACCAATCTTTCCTAGAGGGATTGACAGTTTTTTCAAGAATTTGCTTAATTTCTCTATTTTCCAACTCATCTTGACCGTAAGTTTGAGGATGGTATGCAGTGGAAACTTTATGAGTAATACCATACTTAGACATGAGTGAAGAGAATGGGCGGTTGCAGAAATGGGTTCCACGATCACTGATTATAGCCCTAGGAATTCCAAATCGAGAAAATATATGCTCTTTCAGAAATCAGATCACAACATGGTGGTCATTGGACTTGGTGGAAATGGATTCAACCCATTTTGAGACATAATCAATAGCTAAGATGATGTAGAGGTATCCCTTAGAGTTTGGAAAGGGTCCCATGAAATCAATTCCCCAACAATAAAAGATTTCAATGACCAGAATGGGAGTGAGGGGCATTTGATTCCTTTTGGTAATGGATCCTAATTTCTGACACTGAGGACAACTTTTGCAGAATTGGAAGAAATCCTTAGTGAGGTTCGGCAAGTAGAAACCACTTTGGAGGACCTTTGCAGTGGTTTTATTTTTAGAAAAGTGGCCTCCACATGCCTCTCCATGACAAAATTTTAGAATGGACTCTTGCTCAGGCTCGGGAATACATCTCCTGATGATTTGATCAAGACAGAACATGAAGAGGTAAGGATCATCAAACACATAGTGTTTTACATCAGAAAGGAATTTCCTCTTATCTTGGGTACCCATGAATTTGGGAATGTCACCCGTCACCAAATCATTTGCTATGTCAGCATACCAAGGGCAATCACTCACTGAATAGAGGTGCTCATCGGGAAATGAATCAGACACAGAGAGGTGGTGTGAGTTGTCTTTGAATTCCATCCTAGAGATGTGATCAGCTACAATATTTTCAACACCGTTTTTATCCTTAATGGTTAAATCAAACTATTGAAGAAGAAGGGCACACCTAATCAATCTAGCCTTGGCATCTTGTTTTTGGAAAATGTATTTTAGGTTTGAATGATCAGTGAAGACAATGATGGGTGATCCTAAGAGATAAGACCTGAATTTCTCTAAGGAAAACACAACAGCGAGCAACTCTTTCTCAGTGGTGGTGTAGTTTATTTGTGCATCATTTAAAGATTTTCTTGCATAAGAAATGACATGTGGAGTTTTCTCACACTGTTGTCCTAAGACTGCTCCTACAGTGAAATCACTTGCATCACACATGAGCTCGAAAGGAAGTTTCAAATTTTGAGATTTCATGATAGGTGGAGATATAAGAGTTTACTTGAGTGTAGAGAATGATTCCTCACAGCTTTCTGTCCATAAAAATGGAGCATCTTTTACCAATAGAGCACAAAGTGGTCGAGAAATAGAGCTGAAATTCCTAATGAACCTTCTATAAAAACCAGCATGTCCTAAGAAGGACCTCACTTCCTTAATAGTTTTTGGAGAGAGAAGGTGACGAATGATGTCAACCTTAGCTTTATCAACTTCAATCCCTCTACCAGATACCAGATGACCTAGAACAAGTCCTTCCCTTACCATGAAATGGCATTTTCCCCATTTAGTATGAGATTTTTATCCTCGCACCTTGACAAAACATTTTCAACATTTATAAGGCATCCCTAAAAATTATCCCCAAAGAAGGAGAAGTCATCCATGAAGACCTCTAAAAAATCCCCCACCATATCCGAGAATATTCCCATCATGCACCACTGGAAGGTACCAGGGGCATTACATAACCCAAAGGGCATGCGCTTGAAGGCAAAAGTTCCAAATGGACAAGTGAAGGATGTTTTTCCTTGATCCTCTAAGGAGACTATGATTTGATTATACCCTGATAATTCATCTAGGAAGAAACAGAATTGATGACCCAACACTCGCTCGAGGACTTGATCAATAAAGGGTAAGGGGAAATGGTCTTTATTAGTATAAGATTTGAATTTCCTATAGTCAATACAAACTCTCCATCCACTACTAACCCTTGTTGGAAGCATCTCTCCATCCTTGTTTGTTATTACCGTGATTCTAGCCTTCTTTGGAACCACATGGATTAGGATAACCCACTCACTCTCAGCTATAGGATAGATGATACCAGCTTTTAACAATTTAAAAAGTTCTTTTCTCACTACTTCCATGAGATTAGGATTGATTTTCCTCTGAGGTTGAAGACATGGGTTTGACTCAGAGTCAAGAATAATTCTATGAGTCCCGATAAGTGGGCTAATCCTAGGGATATCCGATAGGGTCCATCCAATGGATTTCTTGTGTCTCCTAAGAAAATCTAGAAGCATCCTCTCATGATCGGCTTCAAGGGAGGAAGAAATGACAACAGGAAAGGATTGATTGTCCCCTAAGAATTCATACTTTAGTGATGAAGGTAAGACTTTAAATTCAAGATCAGATTTGTCATGACTTTCCAAGAATGGATGAGACTTTTTATTGAACTTAGTTTCTTTGTTCATATTTCTTGACAAAATTGGTTCCTTGTGAACAGAATTTTCATCCACTAAATTTTCTAGAGTAGTGTCATGAATGGCTATGGACTCAATGTTATTGATTTCAACCATGGTATCATTGATTTGTGATTCTATAAATTCATCAATAGAGCTGTCTGAAAGAGATTCAATCAAAGGAGGCAAATTTCCCTCATGTGAATAAAGAAAATCAATCTCTTCTTGACTTAACCATCCTTCGGTAACTCCTTGATGTTCATTGAGTTCATTATCAACACTACCAATCCAATTAACCTCATGGATCTCTTCATCATCCCCAATTTTAGAGTTTTCATTGTAGATGTTCAAGTCTAGACTCATGTTCCCAAAGGTGATGGTCACGTTCCCATTTCGTACTCGGATTACAGAGTTGATTGTTGCAAGGAAAGGACAACCAAGTATGATTGGGGTTTGCTCCCTAGGACCTATGCTTGGGTGATTGTCCAGAACAATGAAGTCAGCTGGGTAAATTAAATTTTCAACTTTCACCAAAACATCTTTTAAGATCCCCTTTGGAACTTGAACACTACGATCAGCAAGTTGAAGAGTGACAGATGTGGGTTGGAGTTCTTCAAGCCCCAACTAACAGTACATGGCATAAGGAATGAGGCTCACACTAGCACCAAGATCACACAAGGCTTTGACAACATTGTTCTCTCCTAGTTCAACATTTATGTAAGGGCATCCTGGGTCTTTCATCTTAGGAGGAATGGTCCCTTGAATGGTGTTACTCACATTAGTAGCCAAAAGGACTTGGTTTTTGTGTGAAAATTTTCTTTTAAAAGTGCACAAGTCATTAAGGTATTTTGAGTAGGAAGGTATGGTTTGGATGGCATCGAGAAGTGCAATGTTCAACTTGACTTGTGAGAATATTTCCCTCAATGTATCACTCAATTCAGGCTTGGTTTCCCCCATCATGCGTTGAGGAAATGGTGCAGATTGTGGAGTTGTTTGTTGAAGTGTTGTTTCATTCACATTATTATCAGTTTCTTCAGTTTGATCGTGTAGTTCATTTGAATTTTCATTAGAGTTTGAAGCTTCACATGGTTTCTGACTTATCTGTTCAGGTTTTTCAATTGATTTCCCACTTCATCAAACTGTCACAGCCTTTAGTTGTTCGTGAGTTGTTTGAGTGAAACTTGTCTCTCCCTTTGATGTTTGTTGTGGAATGGCCTGTGTGGGCATGGGTGCCTTTCCAGTTTTTATGGTTTGATGTTCTTGTTTAATGGATGATAATTCTGAGTTCATTTTGTCCATTTTTTTGCATAATTGTTCTAGTAGGCTTTGTGGAACATTTTGGGTTGGTGCTTGAGCTTGTGGGTTTATCCCAGGAGGATACTTTGGTTGTTGGATAGGTTGTTGAAATTGGACATGAGGATGTTGGAATTGGACCGGTTGTGGTTGGAACTGATTATGAGGTTGAAACTTTTGTTGAGGGTATGGGTTGATACATTGTTGTTGTGCTGGTTGTTGATTGTCCTTCCAACGAAAGCCCGGATGTTCATTATACCTTGGATTGAAGGTGTTCGTGAATTGTGGATTTTGAAAGTTCATTGCATTAACTTCTTCTGGTGGTCCTCCTAAAAGAACATCCTTGATGGAAAGAATGGTTGTAAAATTATCTGTCTTGTGGTCATTCTTGTCACAAATTGTACAAACAAGCTCAACAGTTTGGGTTTGTGGACCTTCCTAAAATCAATCTCCTTAACTTTCCTCGTGAGTGCAGAAAGTTTTTCTCAAAGGTTTTCTTCTTCTCCAAGATTGTACATTCCACCATATTTGGGTGGATTCTCATAGTATGGTGATTTTCCCCATGTTTGGTTTTGTTCAGCAAGATTTTCTAGATACTCGTAAGCATCATTTGGGGCTTTGTTTTTGAAGGTTCCATTACACATCATATCAATGAATTGTTTGTTTCCGGGACCCAACCCTTCATTGAAAATTCTCACTTGTTCTGGGATTAAGAAACCATGGTGTGGTACCATGTTTAATGTGTCCTTGAACCTTTCCCATGTTTCATAGAATGTTTCTCCCTCTCTTTCAAAAAAGTTTTGTATGCTCTTTTTAAGTTCAATTTTTTTGTGATGGGGGAAGTATTTTTTATAAAATTCCCGTTGAAGTTGGTCCCAAGAGTGAATGGATGCTGGTCTCAAATTGTTTAAACAATTCTTTTCTCGGTACTTAAGGGAAAAAGGGAAAAGTCTCATTTTAGCAGATTCAATTTGATTTGGTGGGAACATGGTTTCAACAATGTCATTAAGTTCTTTAACATGAAGGTAAGGCATCTCAGACTCCATCCCATGAAAGGTTGGAAGGTGGTTCGGGACATGGGGTTTGAAAACATATTGGGCATATCTTATGTTATCATGCCAAATGCATGAGGGTGCATTGGTCCAGGTTGGTGTGAGGTAGTCATTCATGGTCGGGTCTGCAACAATTCCCAAGTTAGGGTCTTGCCCGTTATTTTGGTTCCCTCCTCGGCTTATGATTTGGTTTTGTGAGAGATTCTCCATTGTATCGAACTCAACATCTGAATTTGGAGTATTAGGAAGATTAGGATATAAAGGAAATAGGCCTATTTTAGTGCTTGACTCCCCAGCCCTAGGAGTATCTACCCTAACTAATCTGTTTGATTTATCACAGGTGTAGGCGGACATGCGCCAAAAGAAAAAAAAAACGAGAGAGGGAAAAAGATAAGAGAATTAGGACGATAATAGAAGAATGGGGGTAAGAAAAGAAGGTTTTTGGTTTAAGGAACTTACTTGGTCCCCAGCAATGACGCCAAAATTTGGTTGCGCCCAAATTTACCCTACTGGTAAAAGCGGTCGAATTAGTACATGTAGGGGTCGAATCCACGGGGACAGAAGAAGTAACCTTGAGACTCTATGATTTGGTGAAGGATAGGCTATGAAGTAGCCGACTTTGGGTTTGATTTTGGATGGTTTTTAAAGAACACTAATAAACCAAAGTGAATTCAATTAAATGGAAATGGGTTGATCTTAGGATTATTCTTGGGGTGGACTGAATGAATTTTACTTCATTAGACAATTTTCGTTTTATTAATTTTTGATGAATCCATTCTTCAAAAATAAAATTACATTCATCATTTCCTGGTTTGGTGCTTACTAAACACAATTACTAATCTCGTATACACATAGAAAACCAAATTAATGATCTCTTCGAGGTATATGGTCATTTAGTAATTGAATTTAGTTTTCTCAAACACAGTAAAGATGAAGAGTAGAAATAATTGAAGAATGGATGTCTTAAATTAATTATCCAATTAACAACAATTTGTTCATAAAATAACATTCAATCAAGAATTTTAATCCTTCTAAGATCATCCCATTAAGGGTTTAGCCCTACATTGATGGTATACTCTCAATGGTGGGTGGAAGATGGCTAACAAGAATTGGATTGAAGAAATTAAAACCGCGGAAATAACGAGCACTCCTCCGTGTGTGTGAATGAAATTCACACCTATGTGTGAACTAATTCACAACAAAACAGAGATATCACTATGCTTTGTGATAATAAAGTTTTAATAAAAGAAATGGTAAATATATAAGTGAATGAAGTTGATTATGAACATAAAGATACAAAAAAAACTTACATGGAAATGGAAAACATTACAAAGGAAATTTGGAAGCATAACCTTACAATGAAACAAGCAACAAAAGATGATAATAAAAAAATCCACCCCTATTACGTTCAACAGTATCTACTTATATAGTCATATTAGGAGCCTTAGGTCCATCCCCCAATAATTAATTCACCCCCGAATAATTAATAGTGTCAAATGGAGGGTGAATAATCAAAATGAAATTGATGTTTCGAATTTGACCCGGAAAACTGTCCAGATTCATCCACCATATTGACGTGTGAATTCGAAAATGAAGAAGGCCAAATCCGTAGGGGTTGTAGAAGGGAGATATCTTCTTCCATATGTCCTATATGAGATGTAAAACTTTCAGGAAATTTGGCTCATCAGTTTGGATGTTATGGTCGAAATGGTGGGACGGATTTCTGTCCATTAATGTCGGGTCCACCATTTAAATTTCAACATCAGATCCCTTTATCATCATGAAAACATCAGAATTAGCTCCAGCCACAGTTGAATAAAATGATCCTTGTATTTTTATCTTGCTAATGTAGAAAGTTGAGCTTCATTGGTATGGTTTATGGGCCCCACATTTGTTTGATGGCCCTTAGGCCCATTATGCTTTTTCCAGCAAGTTTCTGCCTTCAGGCACAAAATTCTCCATCTTCCTCTGGAATTCATCCAGCGGACCTAAAAGATAAAATGTTCCAAAAAAAGTGATAAATCATATCCCAAAATTTCAAATTCATAAAATTAATATAATATTGTCAAAAAACAAATGAATGATTGGTCCCAAATTTTCATTTTAAACATGAATTGCATTTTTGATGAGAAATGAAGTCCTATTTATGTAATGCACTAAAAATAGTGTTTATGGACTTTGGAACAATGAATATAAAGATATTAACAATTAATATTATCCACTTTCAATGACTAATAAACATAATCTCAAAAAAGTTACCAAGTATCATACTCAATAAAAAAGAAACAACATTGTTGAAGCAATACATATAAACCATGCTATAAAAAATTAAATGCCACATAAAAATAAAATAATCATTCTCATAAAAATAAGATAAACACATATCCCTCTAGGATTATATATATATATATAATAAATTTAATAATATAATACATGAGGTCAAACTCCACCTCTGATCCATACCTATCATGTTTTCCAGTTCTTATCTAGGTTATCCCATTTAACAATGATAAACCTAATCTCAAGCCTCATATTTACCCATTAATATAATAAAAACATGGTATCTAATTAGGTAACCATGTTCCATGGTGGTATATTAGGGGAATGAGTAAACACTCAATAGTTAACCACTAACATGGTCTCATACTATCTAGAATATATTTTGATATGTTCATGTGACAATCTCAACACTAATAATAATTGAACTACAATACAAAAAATAAAAAAGGGACACAAATATTACCTCTGCATACCCAATTTAAAAATTTCACTATGCATATTTTAGAGAATGTTCCGACCATAAGATTATAACATCCTAGAGGGAATACATGTATAATCTAGGAAATTCCCAATAACCATAGTCGATCCAATAGTCTCTAACCTCAATAAATTATACCTACTTCTCCTAATTTTGGAGTATATTAGAGACTAAGTATCACCCCAGGGGATCCTCATTCTACACTCAGTGGATTCAATGCTCATGCCTCCACCTTAATAAGTATCAAACCATAGGTTATCACTAGTAATCCCTCATCCTTATTCCATTAGAATATACTTCATGGTAGCACTTGGTCCTTCATCACATATAAGATGATATCTATTTTTTGAATGGGCTAAATTATATAAATATCATAGTGACTGATTCTAATGTCACCTAACAAATCAAAATGACTACCCACCTGGATCACATGGTAAATCACATGAGCATCCAAAATCTCATGGATCCTCATCCAACTCATTACTATTTCATCCACTTGATCTTATGGGGTATCTTAGGCATCAATCTTTTGTATCCAACAGTCACCATAGGATGTCCAACATTTATGCTCGAGGAAATACACCACCCTAAACCCCAAACTATCATTAAATTCCCTAAACATTATAGAATTAACAATGGTCTAATTTTAATGCCTTTAGAATCCATGGATTCTTGATAATTTTCAATGGCCTCGCTATATCAAATTAATCCCTTGAATATTGGGAATTATTATATGCATGGTATCAAATATGCACAAATATTAGATCCTATGTATAATATCTAGGAATCCATTACTACATCATCCATAACAATAGATTATCGTTAGGACTACGAATCTACACAGAATATACCATGGGACCAGATCATAAACATACCAGGATTCCAAGGGTCTCATTTATTTTAATAGGTTATTCCCCATCATTTTTAAAAATCACATAATTATAGGACCAATAGATAATTCCCATGAATCCCAGGATATCACATGTAATAAAATAAATAAATAAGTAAATAAATAAATAAAATAACATATGTTCGTAAAATGACCACACCTGATGTCATCATCTCAACATAGCCTATTCACATGTTGTCATGGGTTTGAAGATGAAACACACAGCTTTCACTACCCAACAATATGCACCCACTTAGTATTGGTAATTCAACATGAATCCCCATGAATCACGTAGGTTATAGAATAGTAGAGAAACCCTCAAATGGGTCCCCATTATTAAACATTGTCTTGGCCATCACCCAGTTCTTACAGGACACTAAGTCAATCAACGTCACCTATAATATTGTGCGACCTCAAGGGCTACATGGGTACACCACACTGGAAATGCTTTAAGTGATTATTGATGGATTATTCCATTAAATAAGGAATCGTGAGGATTTTACACTCACCCAACCAAATCCTAGTGTTCCTAAGGATCATAAACCTAGTCCTAGTCACATAAAGATGGGGAGGAACACATGCCTTGGGTCAGTACTATGAGCCCAATAACTCTAAGAAATCAAAATTTTTACACAGAGCCTACATAGAAAAAATATATTAAATCATAATTCTATACTATAATATAAGTATCCTATATAAGGTCAAGTACACTACTTTAATTTAAGTTAACTAACTCCCCTATTATTTCAAATGTCACATAGACTACATGTATAGTTGTGTCCATGATATTTGATGACTGATTCAATCCAAAAATTTCCCAAAGTCCATTGTGGCATTGGAACCTTTTGAAATTAATTTAATACATCACAATTTGTAACATCCCAAATAAGTAATGAATAATAGATATTTTTATCTATGTCTATTAATGATTAAGATAGTGTTATAGAGGCTTAAAATGAAAATAAATACAATCTTATGCATGGAATACACTAATATTCTTAAAAGATTGTTTTACTGCCTTTTGATGGCAAACCATTTTTGAATCTATATTTTGACAATTTTATAAACTATGTTTTTCAAAATAAACTTATCCTTTATGATTGGGACATCAAAATTTACCTTCTGTGAATTTTTGGTATTTTTCTGACAATGTTCATTTTTAATGAATAGTGAAAAATACTGCATTTTACATCAAAACTGCTTTTTAATCTAATTTATTTATATGATTAGATTATGTTTTGAATTGGTTTTGAAGTGAAATTAGAATATATTTTTACCATTTTATTTAATGGTGGTCATTGGAATCAATTTCACTTTGAAATTAGACTTAAACTGGTGTCAATCTTTTGATACTTATTGTTTTGTAAAAACACGCTATTTGCTCTGGCAGCGGGAATTAATTATTAAATTAATTAACGTGACTTATATGATTTGAATTTTGTAAAATAGACTTCATTTTTGAATTTGGAATATCAAATATAGCTTAGGGTGAATTTTTGGTAATTTTCTGAAAAACATCAATTTTTGATGAATAGTGAAACCACTAAGTGGTAATCAAGCAAACTGATTTTTCAGTTAAATGAAAGTTTACCACTAATGTGTATTGAATTTTGAAAATCCGACATACATGGTTGTCATTAAGAAGTAAAATGTGGTTCAATGAGATTAAAATAATTTTTTGGTGAATAGTAACTTATTAAGTTTGTAATCGCGATTAGTGGTAATTAGTGTAGTTTAAGGTATAAATAATGCTTTAATAATATGAAATGACCTAGACACATGTCCCAACCTTATTGGTTGTGTCATGGCCGACCAAGACAAGCCATGGGTCAACTTGGGGACCCAATGGAGACATTTTGGTTGGGAAATGACATAAATAACGTTTTATTTAATGTAAAAGTAAAAATGACACAAACATAATATGTTTCACAAAAACAATTTTCACATGGGGTTATAAAGATCAGATATTTGATTATAAATAGTCATTGGAAAGCTAAAAAGATTTCCTACATGATAGTATTTTTTTTATGATTTTTAGACATTAAATAAATTAAATTATTTATGACATATTAATGATGCAGTGATGACATCATTATTTGACGATTTAAATAAAATGGAATGATAATGTAAAATATATGAACTACACATGTCCAAAACTTATTGGATGAGTGGATTTCAAATCCTTATCACCTTATCCACGAATTATATCAATGTGGGACCTTTTGAAACTGAAACACATTTTCAAATAAAGTAATATTTCTTTACTTTCCAAAAGTGCCCCTCCTCTCCTCTTATAAAAGGCCCCCACCTCTACCTCATTTCACACACTACTCAAGCCTTTG
Source organism: Viscum album (assembly GCA_963277665.1). Lineage (NCBI taxonomy): Eukaryota > Viridiplantae > Streptophyta > Magnoliopsida > Santalales > Viscaceae > Viscum > Viscum album. Next base: position 741,883,929 of record OY728155.1, on the reverse strand, counting down.
GCTCGGCCAACCCCTGCCCATTTACTCTTTACACATCCCTCTCCTCATCCTAGAGGATTCCCTTTGGGCAGAATCCTTTCAAAGGAAGCCTTTAGGCTCAAATCAAAAGGAGTTACACTTTTAAATGTAATTCATTCTCTCATGTTCATTTGTTTTATTTTGCTTCTCCAACCCCCTAAACTCTTTTTATTTACTTATTTTGTAACCACACCAGTATCTTCAATATACCAGGATGTTGTTATAATATTTATTTGAGCTACAATCTCATACAACTGCATCAAATGGTTAAAGAACATACGGTTTCCGTGGATGGCGAAATTCTGCCTCCCGAAACGACGATTGTTCAATACTCATTTAACACCTTAAAAGGTGGCCATTATGATGTCACTATTTTTATATATGATATATAATATGTTTATGTTTTCCTTAAGCTTATGTTTTTTTCATTTTGGGCATACCTTTATGGTTTCCATTATGGGTAAACATGATATCTTCATTTTAGGAAGTGCGGACTACCGCCCCCTCAAAGTGATTTGATTCGTTAAATACCATATGTGGGACATATAAAGGATGGAACTATGATATTATATATGATATTATACTCTAATTATAATATACCTTTATATCATTATGATTCCATTCTATAAAATACGAAATAGAAATGAAAGTAGCGTTCATGCGTACGTACAGCTTACCGTCTCAATGAACGGTGCATTTCATTTCTTACCTCTAAATGATTATGTAATATTATAAATGCATGTATGTACTGGATATATATGAAATATATGATATCTAAATCATGAATACCATTCTGGATATAATGAACCTTGGACCAAATTAACAACATGTAAGTGTAAGAAGTCTATTTTTGACTTAAGAACCAAATACCGAAAAAATGAACATTATTAACTTAACTGATTACATGATGTTCATAACATGGTATAAAAGGAATAATGAACTTGAAAAAGATTCATAATTAAGTATAGATTAACTCAAGTTTATTATTCAGGAGATTAAATAACGGTCGGGTCAAGTCGGATACGATGTATGGGACTTTGTCTCAATCTCCTTTCATTGAGGCATATTTTATTTTATACACAACATTCTTTTATACGGTGTATAAACCCCCTTTGACTTTTACGTTTATTCAAAAGGAATATTTTTTATACGAAGCATTTACTAAATGACAAAAGGGAATGTTTTTGTCGTACGTATGCAGCGACAACGACTTCTCCGCCGTCGTGACCGTTATTTGAGTTTCGGCTTCCTCTACAACACATACCTTTTTTTTTAAAACGAAAAATAAATACCATGTTTTACTTTGGTATTGAAAATGGTTTTCATAATGTTTTTATTATATCAATGTGTTGTATTGATATCTCGTGATTGAAATGTGGAAATGTTATGTTTCCTTTATGCATGTTTTATGTGATATGATTATGTTATGGTTCTTGGGAATTATTACGAAGACGGGTGGTTCCATGATAAACTAAGGGCGGGTGAGCCCGTTATAGCTCTCCAATGCATTGGGTAACGCGAAGCAGTGAAACGTTAAGGTTTCTCCGAAGAGATTTTAGGGAATATACTGTGATGGGTATTCCAAACGTAACCAAGAGGGTTACTCCCTACGTAAGAATGTTATGAATGCCTCAAGTTACCTTTATGTCTTATGATTTCTATGATTTATTCATGATTTTATGAGGTATGTTAAAGTGCCTATGTTTTATGGGTAAATTATGATTTCATTATTATGTATATATGAACTCATATTTCCTTTCCATGTTTTTTTATAACCCATACTGAGTTTTTATGCTCATCCCAAGTTTTTGAAATGTTTTTCACAGGTCAATGGAAAGGTACATGCTAAGATGATAGAGTCAAGGATGTGTCAAGAAATAATCCATGTTTTATTTTAAATGTGTTTCCATTGATGGGAATGAAGAATACTATCTTTATGTAACCACTTTGTTTATATGTGGAATGTAATGCAAGTTTTATGATCTAATTCTCTAAAACTCTAAACCCGAAAAGATCCTCAATGTGTAATCTTGTAATAACTCAAGATTAAGTAAGGTTTAAGGCTGGGGCCTTATAGTTGGTATCAAAGGTCGGTTTAGATAACTTTAGGAGTTAGAATTCTATTAAATGATTATCCAAAAATATTTTTTTTCCGAAATGATATAGCATTTAAAGATTACCATGTTGCTTCATCTAAGACATGTTTGTTCAGAATGGTTTTCCGCAGAGGAAACAAGGAAGCAGTGCTAGGAAGGCATACAGAAGGAAATAACCTTCCAAATCAGCATCCAGAAATGGTCGGAATTGGAACTGAACAGTTTTTTGCAGTAATGGCGCAGTTGACTCAAGCGATAAATGGCGGTGGTATCCATGCACGAGATTAGCCAGAACAACCGCAGAGGAACATGTCAGTGGTAGAACATTTCATGAGGAAACATCCACCATCATTCAGAGGATCATCTGACCCTGTGCTAGCTGAAGGGTGGATTAAAGCACTGGAGAAGATTTTTGATGTCATGGGGTGTTCAGACAATCAAAAGGTTAGTCTTGCTATTTACCGTTTGGAGGGTGAAGCATATCAGTGGTGGTCTATGGTTAAAAATATCCGGGACGCCGATGAGATTGATGCTCTTGACTGGGATGAATTCAAAGGTATGTTGCTTAAGAAGTATTTTCCTAAGGCTGTTCGACTTAGGATGGAAAATTAATTCTTGGAATTGAGGCAAGAGGAAGACTCAGTGGCTGCCAATGAAGAAAGGTTCACTCGATTGGCAAGGTATGCTCCAAATTTTATCCGGGACCTTGATAGTAAAATCAATCGTTTTTACTCAGGATTAAAGCCAAAATATTGAAGTTCATTATCTTCTCATGAGTTTAAAAGTTATGAAAAGCTTGTTCGATGTTCTGAGAAGGTGGAAATGGAGTTTGCCGATGACCAAGTTTTCTATAACAACCAGCAGAAGAAGAGACCGAGGTGGCAGGAGAAAGGTAATAATTCTTCAAAAAAGTCTGATGGTAAGAGAACTAAGTTTCCAGTTTGTGATAAATGTGGAAAAAGGCATGCTGGGTAATGTCTTCTGAATTATGGGAAGTGCTACCGATGTGGTAATATGGGACATAAGGCTCGTGATTTCACTGAAAAGGATCAAGGTGAAGGTAAAGAAAAAATTTGATTTACAGTTAGTGAAATGAGATGGGTCACTATGCAAACGAGTGTCTGACAAGGAGCTTGAGTGATGGGAAGCAGTTAGACTACAAGCAGAAAGGGGTGGTGAAATCCTTTGCAACTACTTCAGCAGATGTCGGGCCATCAAATGAAGTTGTATCAGGTACTTTGTTTGTTTTTTCAGATTATGCCAGTGTGTTGTTTGATTCGGGGTATACACATTCTTTCATCTCTGAAACCTTTTCTAGTAAAATGGGAATACCATCTCAAGAAATGACTCCTGAACTTTTGGTAAAAACACCTAGGGGAAGTGTCGAGGCAAAAAGAATTTATAAGAATCTTCCTATCCTTATCTGTGGAAAGAACCTACTTTCAAACCTTATTGTTCTACCTCTAGTAGAGTTTGATGTTATCCTGGGTATGGATTGGATCTCTATTTACCATGCTAAGATTGACTGTAGAGCTAAAGAAGTTTCTTTTCAGAAAGACTTTCAGTTTGTTTACAGGAATGAACCCTTACTTTTGATAACATATCAAGAGGCCGAGAAACTTGTAAAAGATGGAAATGAATGTCACCTTGCACACGTCGTTGAAAATAAAGGAACTGTTCAGATTAATGATGTGCCAGTGGTAAATGAGTATCCTGATGTTTTTCCTGATGAGTTGCCTGGAATAATACCAGATCGGGAAGTTGAGTTTACTGTTGACTTAGTTCCTGATGCTAATCCAATTTCAAAACCCCCTTATCGAATGGCACAAATTGAACTTGTAGAGTTGAAGGAGAAATTGCAAGATTTATTAGAGAAAGGTTTCATTAGACCTATCACATCACCATGGGGTGCTCCTGTTTTATTTGTTAAAAAGAAAGATGGTTCTATGAGACTTTGCATTGATTATAGAGCCTTGAATAATATCACTGTTAAGAACAAATATCCTTTGCCTCATATCGATGATTTGTTTGATCAGCTCCAGGGAGCTCAGTTTTTTTCAAAGATTGACTTGAGATCGGGGTACCATCAGCTGAAGGTAAAGGAGGCAGATATTCCGAAGACCGCGTTCCATACGAGATATAGCCATTATGAATTTGTAGTAATTCCTTTTGGGCTAACCGATGCACCTTCTATATTCATGGACTTAATGAATAGAATTTTCCATGAGTTCTTGGATAAGTTTTTGGTGGTTTTCATTGATGATGTTTTGGTGTTTTCTAAAAGTAAATAGGAGCATGAAAAACATTTAAGGGTTATCTTGAAAACCTTAAAAGAAAAGAAACTGTATGGGAAATTCAGCAAGTGTGAGTTTTGGTTGCAACAAATTTCATTCCTTGGTCACATTGTTTCTAAAGATGGAATAACTGTTGATCCTGCAAAAACAAAAGTTGTGGAAGAACGGCCAAGACCCACAAATGTAACCGAGATTCATAGCTTCCTTGGTTTGGCAGGATATTACTGAAGGTTTGTTAGAAATTTTTCACGGTTATCTAGTCCAATGACTAAGCTAACTCGAAAGGGTGTTAAGTTTATCTGGACAAAAGAATGTGATGATTGTTTTCAGGAATTGAAAAGAAGATTGGTGAATGCTCCAGTTTTGGCACTACCTTCCAGGAATGGTGATTTTGTTATATACAGTGATGCTTCATTGAAAGGACTTGGTTGCGTCCTAATGCAGAATGATCAGGTAATTGCTTATGATTCACGACATTTGAAAACTCATGAGGTAAATTACCCAACACATGATTTGGAACTAGCTGCTGTTGTTTTTGCTTTAAAAATTTGGAGGCATCATTTGTATAGAGTAAAGTGTGAAATATATACCGATCACAAAAGTTTAAAGTATATATTCACTCAGAAAGAGTTAAACATGAGACAAAGGAGATGGCTGGAATTAATCAAGGATTATGATTGTACAATTCATTACCATCCGGGAAAAGCAAATAAAGTGGATGATGCTTTGAGTCGAAAAAGTAATGCTTTATTACTAATGTTGCGGTTGGAACGTGATCCTTTGGTTAACGATTTGATGAACTTTGGCATAGAAGTTGTTGGTGTAGGGAGTCATTCTGTTTTGTTTCAGGTATCAGTGAGATCATCTCTATCAGATAGAATCAAGCAAGCACAGAAGAAAGATAGTGAGTTGCAGAAAAAGGTAGAGCTGGTTCAGAAAGGTAAGTTGCCTGAATTCAACATTGATAATGATTGCGTTTTGAGATTTGGGAAGAGATTGTGTGTGACTTGTGATTCACAGTTGAAGAGAGAGTTGTTATGTGAAGCTCATAGTTCTCCGTTTTCAGTTCATCCGGGCAGTACTAAGATGTATAGAGATCTGCGGGAGTATTACTGGTGGGATGGAATGAAAAGAGATATTGTTGATTTTACTGTGAAGTGTTTGACTTGTCAGCAGGTTAAAGCAGAGCGGCAGTTACCGAAAGGGATGCTTCAGCCTTTACCAGTGCTAGAGTGGAAATGGGAGAATATATCCATGGACTTTGTTGTTGGATTACCGAAGACATCTCGAGGTAATAATGCAATCTGGGTTATTGTTGATCGCTTGACCAAATCTGCTCATTTCCTTGCTATACGAGATACTTTCTCTCTTGATCAACTTTCCCGTTTGTATCTTAAAGAGATAGTCAGGTTACATGGAGTTCCTCTCTCCATTGTATCGGATCGTGATCCCAGGTTTACTTCTAACTTTTGGAAAGGCCTTCAGAAGTCGTTGGGTACTGAATTAAATTTTAGTACAGTTTTTCATCCTCAATCAGATGGGCTGTCAGAATGAACAATTCAGACATTGGAGGATATGCTACGAGCTTGTTCTATGGATTATCAGGGAAGTTGGGACCAACATCTTTCTTTGGTTGAGTTTTCATATAATAACAGTTTTCATTCCAGTATACAGATGGCGCCATTTCAGGCATTATATGGGAAGCGGTGTCGAACTCCAGCTTTCTGGGATGAAGTGGGTGAAAGGAAGTTGATGGGACCATAATTGGTAGAAGAGATGGCAGAAAAAGTTCAGCTTATTCAGAAACACATGAGAACAGCTCAGAGCACGCAGAAGAGTTATGCGGATAACCGGAGGAAGGATCTATCTTTCGAGGTAGGTGATCATGTTTTTCTCAAGGTTTCCCATTGGAAAAGTGTGATGAGATTTGGTAAAAAATGAAAGTTGAGTGCAAGGTTCATTGGACCATACGAAATTCTAGAGAGAGTTTGATCAGTTGCATACCGACTGGCTTTACCTCCGAGTTTATCTCAGGTGCACAATGTTTTTCACATTTCGATGTTGAGAAAGTATATGCCAGATCCATCTCATGTTTTGAGTCCAAAGGTAGTTCAGCTGGAAGAGAACCTATCTTATGAGGAACAACCGGTCCAGATTCTTGACCACAGGGAGCAAGTGTTACGAAATGAGGTGATTAATCAGGTAAAGGTTTTGTGGAAAAACCACATTATTGAAGAGGCAACATGGGAATCTGAAAATGCAATGAGGGATAAGTACCCCCATTTATTCGATAAGTAAATAAATTACGGGGACACAATTTTCTAATGGGGTGAAGGATGTAACATCCCAAGTAAGTAATGAATAATAGATATTTTTATCTATGTCTATTAATGATTAAGATAGTGTTATAGAGGCTTAAAATGAAAATAAATACAATCTTATGCTTGGAATACACTAATATTCTTAAAAGATTGTTTTACTGCCTTTTGATGGAAAACCATTTTTGAATATATATTTTGACAATTTTATAAACTATGTTTGTCAAAATAAACTTATCCTTTATGATTGGGACATCAAAATTTACCTTGTGTGAATTTTTGGTATTTTTCTAACAATGTTCATTTTTTTAATGAATAGTGAAAAATACTGCATTCTACATCAAAACTGATTTTTAATATAATTTATTTATGATTAGATTATGTTTTGAATTGGTTTTGAAGTGAAATTAGAATATATTTTTACCATTTTATCCAATGGTGGTCATTGGAATCAATTTCACTTTGAAATTAGACTTAAACTGGTGTCAATCTTTTGATACTTATTGTTTTGTAAAAACACGCTATTTGCTCTGGCAGCGGGAATTAATTATTAAATTAATTAATGTGACATATATGATTTGAATTTTGTAAAATAGACTTCATTTTTGAATTCGGAATATCAAATATATCTTAGGGTGAATTTTTGGTAATTTTCTGAAAAACTTCAATTTTTGATGAATAGTGAAACCACTAAGTGGTAATCAAGCAAACTGATTTTTCAGTTAAATGAAAGTTTACCACTAATGTGTATTGTATTTTGAAAATCCGACATACATGGTTGTCATTAAGAAGTAAAATGTGGTTCAACGAGATTAAAATAATTTTTTGGTGAATAGTAACTTATTAAGTTTTTAATCGTGATTAGTGGTAATTAGTGTAGTTTAAGGTATAAATAATGCTTTAATAATATGAAATGAACTAGAAACATGTCCCAAACTTATTGGTTGTGTCATGGACGACCAAGACAAGCCATGGGTCAACATGGGGACCCCAGGGAGACATTTTGGTTGGGAAATGACATAAATAACTTTTTATTTAATGTAAAAGTAAAAATGACACAAACATAATATGTTTCACAAAAAAAAATTTCACATGGGGTTATAAAGATCAGATATTTGATTATAAATAGTAATTGGAAAGCTAAAAAGATTTCCTACATGATAGTATTTTTTTTATGATTATTAGACATTAAATAAATTAAATTATTTATGACATAATAATGATGCAGTGATGACATCATTATTTGACGATTTAAATAAAATGGAAAGATAATGTAACATTTATGAAATACACATGTCCAAAACTTATTGGATGAGTGGATTTCGAAGCCTTATCACCTTATCCACGAATTATATCAATGTGGGACTTTTTGAAACCGAAACACATTTTCAAATAAAGTAATATTTCTTTACTTTCCAAAAGTGCCCCTCCTCTCCTCTTATAAAAGGCCCCCACCTCTACCTCATTTCACACACTACTCAAGCCTTTGTCTCGGCCAACCCCTGCCCATTTACTCTCTCCACATCCCTCTCCTCATCCTAGAGTATTCCCTTTGGTCAGAATCCTTTCAAAGGAAGCCTTTAGGATCAAGTCAAAAGGAGTTACACTTTTAAAGGTAATTCATTCTCTCATGTTCATTTGTTTTATTTTGCTTCTCCAACCCCCTAAACTCTTTTTATTTACTTATTTTGTAACAACACCAGTATCTTCAATATACAAGGATGTTGTTATAATATTTATTTGAGCTAAACTCTCACACAACTGCATCAAATGGTTAAAGAACATACGGTTTCCGTGGATGGCGAAATTCTGCCTCCCGAAACGATGATTGTTCAATACTCATTTAACACCTTCAAAGGTGGCCATTATGATGTCACTATTTTTATATATTATATATAATATGTTTATGTTTTCCTTAAGCTTCTGTGTTTTTCATTTTGGGAATACCTTTATGGTTTCCATTATGGGTAAACACGATATCTTCATTTTAGGAAGTGCGGACTACAGCCCCCTCAAAGTGTTTTGATTCGTTAAATACCATATGTGGGACATATAAAGGATGGAACTATGATATTATATATTATATTATACTGGAATTATAATATACCTTTATATAATTATGATTCCATTCTATAAAATACGAAATATAAATGAAAGTAGCGTTCATGCGTACGTACGGCTTACCGTCTCCATGAACGGTGCATTTCATTTCTTACCTCTAAATGATTATGTAATATTATAAATGCATGTATGTACTGGATATATATGACATATATGATATCTACATCATGAATACCATTCTGTATATAATGAACCTTTGACCAAATTAACAACATGTAAGTGTAAGAAGTCTATTTTTGACTTAAGAACCAAATACCGACAAAATGAACATTATTAACATAACTGATTACATGATGTTCATAACATGGTATAAAAGGAATAATGAACTTGAAAAAGATTCATAATCAAGTAGAGATTAAATCAAGTTTATTATTCAGGAGATTAAAGAATGGTCGGGTCAAGTCGGATACGAGGTATGGGACTTTGTCTCAATCTCCTTTCATTGAGGCATATTTTATTTTATACACAACTTTCTTTTATACGGTGTATAAACCCCCTTTGAATTTTACGTTTATTCAAAAGGAATATTTTTTATATGAAGCGTTTACTAAATGACAAAAGGGAATGTTTTTGTCGTACGTATGCGGCGACAATGACTTCTCCACCGTCGTGACCGTTATTTGAGTTTCGACTTCCTCTACAAGCCATACCTTTTTTTTAAAAACGAAAAATAAATACCATGTTTTACTTTGGTATTGAAAATGGTTTTCATAATTATTTTATTATAACAATGTGTTGTATTGATATCTCATGATTGAAATGTGGAAATGTTATGTTTCCTTTATGCATGTTTTATGTGATATGATTATGTTATGGTTCTTGGGCATTATTACGAAGACGGGTGGTCCCGTGATAAACTAAGGGCGGGTGAGCCCGTTATAGCTCTCCAATGCATTGGGTAATGCGAAGGAGTGAAATTTTAAGGTTTCTCCGAAGAGATTTTAGGGAATATACTGTGATGGGTATTCCAAACGTAACCAAGAGGGTTACTCCCTACGTAAGAATGTTATGAATGCCACAAGTTACCTTTATGTCTTATGATTTCTATGATTTATTCATGATTTTATGAGGTATGTTAAAGTGCCTATGTTTTATGGGTAAAGTATGATTTCATTCTTATGTATATGTGAACTCATGTTTCCTTTCCATGTTTTTTTTATAACCCATACTGAGTTTTTATGCTCATCCCATGTTTTTGAAATGTTTTTCACAGGTCAAGGGAAAGGTACATGATAAGATGATAGAGTCAAGGATGTGTCAAGAAATAATCCATGTTTTATTTTAAATGTGTTTCCATTGATGGGAATGAATAATACTATCTTTATGTAACCACCTTGTTTATATGTGGAATGTAATGCAAGTTTTATGATCTAATTTTCTAAAACTCTAAACCCGAAAAGATCCTCAATGTGTAATCTTGTAATAACTCAAGATTAAGTAAAGTTTAAGGCTGGGGCCTTATACAATTAGATTAATATTTTTCCTAGATTTTAACTAATTGATCAAACCATCTATAAATACCACATACTTATTACATTAAATAAAAAAATCATAATCTTAAGGTGCATGTATGCATTACCCCTACCTTATTCATGAAACATTAAAATTTAATTCCAATGATCAGAAACTATGAGAAGGACTATCCAATATCAACTAAACACAGTCCAACCACTTGAGCTCCTATCTCAAACTATATAATCTAAAATAATTAATTATATCATTTATAATTAATTATTTAATTAATTTTAAACTCGCAAAAAATATAAATACATCACCAGGACTTAATAACCCATAAAACTCTATGAAATGGGGTTCCAAATATCCCTAGTATATCCATAAATAAATTTTCATCTAAATACTAGATCTACGACACAAAAATAAAGAAACATTTAATATAAACTAGCATAAAACCAATTATAATTCATAAAAGTTATGAAATTTTTTGAATCTTTCATAAAACGTGTGTAAATGACACCACAAGATACACACTTTTGGTAGAAAAAATCCTAATCCTCTTTGACCTATTACACCTTGATTTAGTGTAATAAAAATGTAACCCCAATCCAGAGAACCAAATATAAATAAATAATTAATGATCAGGAAAGATGACATCAACGAACAGTTATAATTACAACAAGTCACAATAAAATAGATAAAAATACCCTCCAAAAACATGGATGGATGATGATCGAAGGAGGGAGGTTTAGCCCTATATAATTTAGGAAAACATGATAATAAGTGGTCTACCTGACCCTTGATATTTAAGGGGGTGGAAAAAATGTAAATTTCACCCCATAAAATATCAACTGGCTAGCTGGTGGTTTTATATGATGTCAGTTGTAGAAACCAACCAACCTCTCTAAGGTCTCTCAGGAACCCCTGGAACACCACCCAAAGAACCCCTATCTAGAAACAATGCATTGAAACATTCAGAAACATAGACATCCATTCCAAATCGTAGTTCCAAAAAGGACCAATCCACTAAAAGGAAACTCAAGTTTTTCATGAAATGTTCACACCCGTACAAACATGAGGCATTAAAAACTACCCAACATATAACTTATTATCCTTGAGAAGTTTTGATGATGATCCACAAACAAATCTTGACTTATGTGGGTCATCAATTCAAATCCATTGGCCTAATTCCATTCTTAAAAGTTATAAACAAATCTAAGGCACAACATTTAATTGAAAATTTCATAGCTTCCCCTTTCTGAACCAATGATCATAACCAATTCCAAATTTCTAGGATGATGCTTTCCCAATCCTATCTATATAGATACAAGATAACATCATCATATAACTCATCATTGGTCTTATCATTCTCCAATTTATATGAGTTATCTCATAACTTCCCATTACAATATTTTGATACACCATCCATTGGAACCGACTATTGTAATTCCATAACCATGTTCTAAAAAAATAAATAGTGTGGTTCCCATAATAACACCCCCAAATTACATGAGAACATAACTCACCCCTAATATTGGTTCCCATTTTGTTGTATAAACTAATATGGATATATGAAATCCATTCGTGACAATATTTGAACACACTAGATCTACCTCAATTGGTAGGGTTGATTCCTAAAACACATTCTTCTTATAAAAAATGACATGTTATATGTTGTTTTCAATACCTAACATAAAATTATATATATGGAATCTTGTAAAAACATCCTCAACCAATGTTTCTCAAAAACAATTGGCTCTGACTACCAATTCATTACCAAATCATCTAATCCTGATGCATTCATGCCCAGAGGCCTCATGTGGTTACCCAATCATACTCACTGTATGTCTGTACAAAAATCCATTTCATATTTCTTAATTAGATCATCAAATATAAAAACCTTAATCACATTTTATTAGAAGAATTGATAAATCTTTTATCAAAAAACACCCAATATTGAAGCCAACAATCATCTTAATCCACCATCATATCTGATATTCTATATAAATTCCCTAAGGAATCTGGAAAAAAGCACAAATCATTTCCTTATGATATGTAATTGTCACCATGACCACTAAACAATCAACTCCAGTCACCCAAATCCAATACATCTCTCCCCACTATATGATTATGGTTACTATTGATTCACTAAATAAAACCCCCAATATCCATGACCAAAAATCCAATTATCAATAAAATAAACGAATGTAAAGGGTGGTCCCTCTCCCACCAAAAGTGACAATATAAAGATCATTTACCACATGTTCTCATATTTTGAGAATATCACCGAAAAAATTCACTAATATTTGGTTTATAATGTCGGACTGAACCTCCAACAATTGATGGTTCCTTCACAAATATACGACTTCCATTATACATCTCTTTGAGTATTACCTCATCTAGTTCAATCATAAGAAATCACAAATTATAATTTCGAGACACGCTCATCAGATTCATAAGCTACTAAGCCCAAAATAATCCTACTAAGGCCCATCCTTATTCATCCCACTCTTGGTAATATTCTATTGAAAAATTAAATTGGTTCTATTTGTTAACTACATGTGACACCTTAATCTATTTGAATCATAACATGATCATGTTTCCATACTGCTCGATTCTAGAACCCAAATCACATTAATGTCTGTTACTTCATATCCAAACCTGGACCAGATGCCTAATTCAGTAGATGGCGGTGAATCTGTCTTGTTAGTTCCTCCCAACCAAAAGAATCTTAGATTCTAGCATCTAAAAATGGAATGAAATCCAACCTATGTTAAGGATCACTGCATAAAACTACAGACGATTCTTATACTTCACATCAGTTATAATGAAGATGAAACCCCCTAGTTACGTATCATTAAAATAGGACACTACCAATAAAAAACCATAAATCTATGACCCCAATCATATATCAATCTCAAACATAACCACCTACCCATGCATCCCACTTTAATGTGACCAATATACAAAGGCCTACCATTCTTATTGGTTTCCCATCACCACATAGAAGGCTCTAAATCAATAAACACTAAGTCATATCGTAAATTAAATAGTTCCTCCAACCTAAAACATAAAACATGCCTTTATATGGTAATAAATCAGGACAACCACCACACAGTTCTCACCAATAACCATAAAACATCTCACTTTACAATTCCCTTTCAGAAGTATTGTCTGCATAGTGACATCCTATTCTAACTCAACATCCTTCCAAGTCACAAATTCTCACAATGAATCCCAATATTGGATGAATCCCTTAAAATATCAATATTTGGATGATTCACACACATAATCATTTGAGAAGATAAATCGCATGGAACTATAGTGACCTGGTTCAGGTTAGTATATTACCATTCCAATGAATAGAAAACACCATATAAGTTGTTATTATCACTTTAAATAACTAAACCAACATAATATATAGTCTCAATGGGTTCACATCTAAGATATTGAATTATTTTACTCACCCCACATGTTCCCTACTTATCCCTTTCTGAATATACTATACCACCATCTTCATTATGAATCATCTAACTATAGGATCAATAAGTCATTCCACAAGGAAAAAAATAATCATATATAATTCATTCTTAACTATGTGGAATGACACCAAGTATTTATATGGGAAAAGGATGTGTGATAATTTTTTTAGGACATTAAATAGATGAACTTCAGTCGTCAGGAAAAAATATCACACTGGTAGGCATATATCTCTTGTAAATCTTGTGTACCTCATATAATGCATGAGACACCTCACACCACTATATGATTTGAGCCAAAATTATTTTAATTGGCCTCTTTCCAATGATCTAAGAGATAAAATAAAATAACTAACAAACTGTAAATATTGAACCTCATATACTTTAATCCTAGTGAAAATCATAAATAACAATAATAACATAATCTATGAACATCAATCCTATACCCAGGGTATCATTGAATTCCTATGAGAAATGTGTTTTTGATTAAACAATTTGGGTTGCATTAGAAACTCCAAAAGAACCTTATGTATCCAATATATCATCTACCAAAAAATTAATAAAATGAAACAACTCTAATAACATTTTTTTAATTCCCCGAAATGGTTCACTTTGAATAGTAACTGGGCTTGACAAACTTGTGGCCTCAGGTTCACCTCATCGAACACCACAGTCTACCAACTAGCAGTAGAGGTATGATGAGGTACTATAGAAATTTTATAACCCCATTATAGAGTATTCAATAAAAATAAAGTAACCAAGTAACATAATCCAAAATAATTAAATATTATAGTATAATCAATTATGATAAGATAGGTTATATAAAAATGAAATGAAACATACAACTCAAATGATCATCCTCCAAAATTTAACATAGACACATTTCCCAATGGGTTGATCTATATATATATGTGTGTATGTATGTATATTAAACAATTATAATAATAATATACATGCAAATATATCCTATATTCAAGACATACCTCATCCAGATCTCATGTTCTCATATGATTTTCCATACTCAACCATGCTAAATATGATCCCAAGCCTCATCCCCACCAATGATTGTAGTAACCGTATGGGAGCTTCATTAGTACCCAAGTGTCATGGTGGCCTGGGCAGGGTGTGAGTATAAAACATAGTAGGGAACTACCAACATATTCTTGTAATAACTAGAATATTAAGTGATATATGCATGCGACATACTCAACAATATAAATAACTGAGTTGTAGAATAGGGAATAAAATAATAAACCACTAATTATAACTTCCATTGTCAAATACTAGAATGCATTTGAGAGTGTAAAGAATACCATTCCATCCATATTATCAAAACATCTGAAAGGGAAGACACGTATAATTGGTTACAAGCCCAATAACCATCATGGAACCTGAAATATGTGACCTCGATCTATCATACCTACTTCATACAGTGCTGACATATCTCTAAGGATGTGAATCACCTCTAGGGAGCCTCTTTCCACATTAGGATGGATCCCAACCTCCTGCACCCATCATGATAGGTAGTATAACCAAGGGCCTCACAAGGAATCCCTCATCCTTATTCTCTATTTCCAAACGCCATGGGATTACCTGGGTGTTCATTATGGTCAGATCGTTGTTTGAGTCCAAAGAGGGGGAATACCTATGAAATATTATCGATCTAGCTGTGAATAATTCTCATGAGACTAGTTAAATTGAAATGAATAGCACCTTGATCACATGATCAATCACCTAGGCATCCAATATAGCAAGAATACTCAGCCAAAACATAGCTAGTGTATCCACCCAATCCTATGGGGTATCATGGGATATGATAGAGGGGATCACATAGTAATGTTCGAGATGTCCTATATCTGTTCTTAGGAATATACACCCACCATGTACCTAATGAATCCATTGAAATCCCATAGGTGGTATGTATTTTCAATGTTCTAATGGAAATTCCTTTTAAATTTTGGAATTCCCAAACATTCATAATGGTCTCAAAATTTTAAAGGAATCTCTAGAATCTAGATAATTCCTTTATAAATGCTATCACATATAATCTGTTGTTGGATATAGGTACCATCTCTTAGTATCCACTACTACATCAACCATAACACTGATTATAACATGAATAGGAATCTATCCCCAATATACTGTGAGACTAGATCCCATACATACCTACCATACTATGGTCACATCCATCTCAACCCGTGATTCTCAGGTATCTAGAGAAATCACATTAGTATGAGGCCCGGTGGAGAATTTATATGTTTTTTTGAAATCACATGCCATAAAAAATAAATATATAAATAAACATTATGGTCCCATTATATTCCCATGCCTGAAACCATTTTCACAACATCATTGGCTCGCACCTCATTTTAGGTTCTATGGTGAATCCCACAACCATAACAATATAACAAAATGCACCATATCAGGGCCATTCTATCAACAGGGAACCCTCAAGGGTCTCCTATATCACAACATAACTAAGAAAACCCACATGGTTCCTTGGTCCCATTCATCATCCAATGAATAAAAATATCTACACCCCTTGGTATCACTAACATTATATCTTTGTCCCACTAGCTACATGGGTACAGAAAAATGGAAATGCTCTAAGTGATGTCACATGGACCATCATAGTCCTCAAGGTGTCACGATTCTAGTCCACCCAAATCAACATGATCCTAGTCTGCCTAGGATTTATCCACTCAATCCTAGTCAAGTCAATTGTAAAAGTAACATGTACCTCATGTTATAATTATGAGTCCAATGGATGTACGTGATCATAATGTTACCTAACGGCCTAGTCATGTCAAATATACAAAATCCCCATTCTATCTTATAAATAGATTTAGAAGGATCCAATAATAAGGATAGTACATTAAATTCATGAAATTTATCCAACAACCCCAGGGTCCAAACGTCACATGTCCAGCAAGAATTTTCAAGGCCTCTATCGTCAATTAATAAGGTAATATAGTTAGTGGCCATGGTCAAACATGGCGTAGGCACATTGGGTAATTAAATTATGATGTAACAGTTCTATAAAAAATCTTCTATTTTTACTAGTTAACTAAACCAAATAGAAAACCACATACATTTTATAATCCATAAAATAAATCATAAACCACAAGGGAATTTATGACGAACATATACATAATTCATTAAACCATAGAATTTTAATTCATAGGGCCAAAAACTCTTCTGAAGCTTGTCCATGAGTAAATAAACCTGCCCCAACCACTTGGACTCCATTTTAAACAATAAATCCAAATTAACTAACTATAGGTTTAATAATTAATTAATTATTTTAATTTAAACCTTAAATAATGATGAATAACTTATCAATCCTTAATCACCTATCAAAACTATATGCAATGGAGAGACATTTATCCCTGATAGACCCCTAAGCCCATGTTGATCCAAATAAAAAACCAATGTTACAAAAAACCCTAAATGATTTAATTAAAAGTTATATAAAACATAATAAAACTCATAAAGATTATATACCTTATTGAATAACCAAGGTATCTTGTGATGATGGATACATGGGATGCCTTAATCGCAAGAAGAAAGAAATACGCATATAATTTTCCTCATTCCACTGTTATATGGTTGAATTGGAAATGATCCATTAGCCAAAGAACCCAAAATTAATGAATAAAAAATTATGAGGTAATAAGATATTAATATAATGCATTAAATACCTTGAATCACCCAAAAAATTATCAAAATACCCTCACAAAACAAGGTGGATGGTGCTGTAATAATGGCGGGTTTGCCCTAGTCTATGGAAACAAACCTGATAGGAAAAGGAATGCCTCCATCTTGAAATTAAATGGACTAGAAATGTAAATTTATTCTTATAAAATCCCCATTAGGTAGTAGGTGGTTTTCTGTATCCTAGATTTCAGAAAAAACCCCAACCTCTCATGGGGATCTACTGATCCCCTATGACTCAACTCAAATCTCACCCCATCCTAAAACACTCTTTTGAGGCATTTACATACATGGATTTCAATTAAAAAAAATCCTCAAAAAGCCATATCATCTATATGAAACTGAATTTTATATTGAAATTTTCTTGTCCGTATGCACATGATGTGTTATAGAGTAAAATCTATAACATGGCTATGTTTCCACTTAATGGATGATATTATAGAAACAAGTGTGGAAAAATGTTTTCATCCATGGGGATTGGGGTTCCTTGAGTAAGATTTAGTGACAAATTTAATTTTCCTTAATTCTCTAGATTATTTTACTTTAGGTTCAATATTTGGTGGGGTACCATAGTGAATACTTCTATGTGAGTGAACATTTTCACTCTTTTTTGAGGGGTCTATTAAACTTGTCAGTAGGGTAAATTTTAATGAATTACGAGTTTTTCTAATAATGATAGTTTGAAATTAAAAATGATACACCGATAGGATAATCCAATGTTCATTCAGGATGTTGGAGGTTGGAGTGAAATAATTCTACAGATGAGTTTTAGTGGTTGGATGCCCCTGATAATATCCTCTTCTAGGTTTTCTAGTGTAAATTACTGGGGATAAAATAGCTTCCTTGATGACTTTTACCAAATGAGACGGCATGTTCAATCATCTTATTTTATAAGTAATATATTCAAATCAGGTTCACTGTTATAAATAAAATGGGTTTCTATTCCAAAATATCCTCTTTCGGTTATGTTGAGGCTCACATGACTCCCCTACTTTCCAAATAGAAGTAGCCTATTGATCACCTAGGGTACTGATGATGGCAGCTTTTTTCAGTTGAAATAATGATATGTTGGATCATCCTATAATTGGTGTTATTTCCTAGTCTAGAAATCTTATATATTTAATACCTGTTCAAGAATCCTTACTAGTAATAATAATGGTGAATATTACTGAATAACATTATACATTTAAAAGGTCACTCCACATGGGAATTATAGTTTCTCTTATTTGATCAAAATATTTATTTATGTTATATATTAGAGCTATATATGAAGTAAAAATAGAATTTATCACCATAAAGGGAAGAATTAGACTCCAATGAAAGGATGTGTGAGGTGTTGTGGAGATATGATTGAGTCTCTAAAAGGAAATCATTATCTATCATTTGAATGGAATCATAACCTTAACTGTTTTCTTCCATTTAGTGATACATGTTATACCTTTTATGGTCATATGAAAATACAATTAGTGGAACATTTCATGGTTATGAATACATTATCTTATCCATGAATTTTAAAGTAATTCACGGTACAATAATAAGTATATGATTACTAAAAAACATTTTAGTGGGGGAATTATGCAGAAGCTGACATCTTTAGGATATTCCAAAATAAGATACAAGTTATGGTATTCTTGGGGAAACCATGATGAGGATCTTGACTCAATGAATTTAAGGAAACCAAGAAGAGGATCTCAACCCATGTTGCCATAGGAATCTTAGATGAGTATCCCAACTCGAAGGTTTTGACCAAAGAATGGGAAGGATTTTACTCAAATTGTTTAAAGAAATAATGATTTGGATCTCGACATGAGTTTATTTTGGAAACAAAGAAGATTATATCTACTCAAGGATATAATGAAACTAATAATAGTGACTGAACTCAATGAATTTCATAAACCAATAAAAGAATATTGACTCAATCCATTTATGTGGGGCTTATGCATGAGATTGCAGGATGAGAAATATTTCATGTATGGGGTTATCCTACTCCCAATATTATAGTGTGTGCATTTTTTTTAAAGAGGTAAACTTATTCTAAAAGATTCTATAGTCACATGAGGAATTTAGTTTATGTGAAAGAATGATTCTCAATAAATGGGGCTTCGAAACTAGTGTAATGCATCCTTCATCAACTATGTCACCCCAGATCAACTATTACTTGTATCTAAAAAAATTAAAGAGGGAAACATGAATGTTAGAAAGAAAAAATTTCACATAATATTCGTGTCTTATGTACGTGGGTCTGGTTTTCCGAATTCATTGTTTGTTAAATATTCTATGGCACAAAGGATTTACATGAAAACCCATCAACAATGGAGTCTCATTGGAATAATAACAAAAAAGTATATTATATAGTATTCCCCATAAATGTGTCTAGTGGGGAAGAAATTACAACAACTATCTTACACGGTTCCCTTCCACATCTCTCTAGACTAAGGAGTTTTCCGATGGAATTAAATGAGTGATTTTTATGAAGGGAATGTTGGAAAATGGGGTGGTTTTCCTCTCATACTTTATTCCACGGAAAAATGAATTTCCTTTTTAGGTGTAAATTTCTAGTATTTGATCTGGTGTAGAATGCTGTAATGGATGAAGATTTTGTCTTGGGAGACCGTGCTGCACGCGCCTCCTTCTTTTCAAAAAGTCTCATCATGCACCCTCTTCTCCTCCCTTTGTAGATGTTTCTCCATCGCTTCCTCCCGAGGCCGCTGCTGCCTCCATGTTTTCCCTGACTCTTCTCCCTGCCCTCAGATCATCAAATTTGGTTGTGGCACATCCCTCCTGCATTTCCCCGGACGGATCATTGCAAAAGAAGATCCTGCTTCACCCAGCGACGTCCCGTTCAGTCCAGCTTCCTCAGATTCCCTAAATTCTTATAAGAAGCATCAATGCGTCATCAGTCAAGGGATCCCCCGCAGTTGATTTCCCTTCAGTGTCCTTCATTTCGGCTATTCACCTTCACCAGTTGACCGAGGTGGCCTCTTTTGGTGTGGATAAACCCCCAATGAATATGTTCAGAAGCATAGTGGTTTCTTGGGGACCAGAGGCTCTGTAAAGGGTCTCGTCTCTGAATCTCAAGTCATTCTGTGTTGTGTGGGCCATGCCAAAGATTTTTTGAAGGCCTGGACTCAAAGCCGTCTGTTGGTCGGAAAATGGAACTTCAATCACTTTTAGTGATCTATGGAGGCTCATTTCAGCAAAGAGTCACCTCAAGCAGTGGTCTCGGTGAACTTACATAGACTCCCCCTCTCTTTCCACGACCTGGCCTTCCTTCAAGCAGTGGTCTCGGCGATGAGATAAATGTATCCCATCCTTCTTCATCCCGCATCTTTCTTAAGGTGGGTGAAGTGGTGGATTGGTGGAAATCCCTCATTTATCTTTCTCCCAGTCATTTATGAACCACTTCTAATTTACAAGTAAAATCTATTCATGGTTTTCTCAAGGTTCATTTCAAGTTGACAACCCCCCTATCCATCTTCCTCTGGTGAGCCTGAGGTGGGGAGGCCAATCTCGCCAGAACCAACTCTTCCAGCCCCCTCGGTTCTTGTTCGTGACCCTCAAACTTTAGCCCCTGTGGTCAATCATGTACAGATTTTAAATCCACCTCCCCCCACCCGTCCCGAAAATGTTTGGTGGTGGCCGGTTTGTTGATCTCAATTACTGCATGGACCTGGTTCTCTATCGTTCTTCTCCGGACCTTCACCCCTACCTTGAAGAGCTACATGCCCTACTTGATCTTCTAGTATCCTTGCGATGTGAGGTTTTTCATTTGGATGACCTTCATCTAGATCGCAGAAAGTGAATGGAACCACTTCTTGATCCCTGCCTCTCAACACCTAGGGCGATGCCTTTATCAAATAGTTTCATTTTACTGTCATTTGTGAATTCAGGTATAGAGTCTAATATTTTCTCCCCTCCTTCCAATGGTGTTGGAACCAGAGACCAGACTAAAGGTGGCGTTTCATCCAATTCTACCAATCCAATGTGCTCTTCAGTGATGGGGGCCAAAGGACGCCACCTTCATTCCCTATGATTTCCTGCCTAATCTGGAATTCCCGGGGACTGGGTACACAAGTAAAAATTAATTTCCTCCTATCTAAACATTGATTAGACAGGTGTCCTTGGTTGAAATCAATGTGGACAAGAAGCAACAATGATGAATTTGAGATTTTTCTAGTAAGTTAGGCTTTGGTCACTACATGCTTGGGGACTCAGATAACTAGAACATTTGTATTTTCTAGAACCACTCCATTTCAGGGTAGAGGGTTTCTATTTCAAGACATCATATTCCGTTCAAGGTTAGTTTTAGTGTTTACTCTTATTTAATGTCTTTCATTTATACCAAATGTGATATGAAGGATAGGGAATTTCTTTGGAATGATCTGTGTGACCTTGAAACAGCTCATGAGGCCTTTCTTGTTGGTGGGGATTTTAATTTCATCCTTGATCCTCATGAAAGAAATGGTGCTAGAACTTTCCAATTAAGGGATAGACATGATTTTTTCGGGCTTCATGACTCAAACTATGGTCCTTGACCATCAATTCCCAGGAGATAAATATACATTGTGTAATAACCAGAATGCAATCCTCCGAATGTGGATTCGGCTTGACCATTGTTTTGCCTATCTGAAGATCATTTCATCCTTTCCTATGACTAAGGTGGGACATTATATATAAGATATCTTAGATCGCTCCCCTCTCCTCCTCAAACATGTCGTTACAAATATTAGTCATGACTGCCTTTTCTATTCTAGATGTTTTGTGGGTGAGCCTGATTTTCTCAATACGGCGCAGTCATCTTAGGATATTCCTATGCATGATAACTCTTGGGTGGGCTTTCATAGCCAGCTTTGAATGTTGAAAGAGGATCTATGTCTATTGGAAAACTCCAAACCTTCTCACTTCCTTGACCTGGATAACCTTAAATCCAATATTGAGTAGTATGAGAAGGGGATTGAATCTCAATGGTGTGATGTTGTTTTTAGCAACCACAAGTGTTTTACGAATTTGATTGCAGATCTTCTCCTTGATTGGGGAAGAAATTACAGGGAGAGATCATGATTGACATGGATTAAAGGGGGTGATAAAAACAGTACTTTATTTCATGCATGCATTAAGGTGTGGAAAAGGCCCAAAGACCCAAACATCCTCCTTGATGACAAATCTTTCACCAATGACCCACAGGAGGTGGGAGGTATGGTTGAGACTCATTTTCATTCCTTATATGTGGGTGTTAACCCACACATTCAAGCTGGATATCAAATAGGGCTCTCAGACCTCTTTGACTCCACCCTGCTTGTGGTTTCCCATGAAATCAATGGGGTCATAGAAAGGGTTCTGGATGAGAAAGAGGTGTGGAATGATGTCTTAGAACTTAAACTCTGAAAGTACCCCCAACCCGGATGGATTTACAGGATCCATCTATATCACCACCTGGGACATCATCCATGAGAAACTAGTGGAATGTATTCATGTCTATTTTTGTGGGGGGTGTTTACCACGGGTGGCATGTTCCACCATGCATATTGTCATTTCAAAAGACAAGGACCCCTGCTCTTTAAACCAATTCAGATCGATCAGCATGTGCAATTTCCCCTAATAAGTACTTTCAACAGTTATCAATCAAAAGACTTATGTTGTACCTCCCTTATTCAGTTTTGTAAGAGCAACTAGGTTTCATTCAAGGCAGGTCCTCTCAATCATCAATTTCTTTGGTGTAGAGAATACTGGGTGATATCAAAAAGAAAGTCCAGGGAACAAAAATTTCCATTAAGCGTGACATGGATAAATCATTTTACTGGGTTGAGTGGATTTTCATAATCGGATTCAAGAGGTGTATGGGTTTGGCCAAGAGGGTGGTCGATATCTTCTTCAGTTTCACTGGATCTCTGTGTTTCTTTGTTACTTTTATGGGAAGAAGGTATGGTTTCATTAAATCGGTTTGGGGGATACGATAGGGGAATCCTCTCTCCCCTATTGTATTTATTAATGTTTAGGATAACTTTAGTAGATACCTATATCAATATTTATCTATTATTTATGTCCGGCCCTTATGGTGCACTCCAAATCTCCCAAGTATCTCCCAAATATTCTCTATGGATGTTATTATTATCTTTCTTAATGGATTCAACAGAAAAAAATCAAGCCCTCAATCATATAATTAATTTTTACTATAATTGGAGACGGAAGATAATCAATCATGTGAGGAGTGGTGTTTATATCTCAAGGCTAATTTCATGTTATAGGAGAAATAGGATTGAAGAGATCTAGGGGGTCACTCAGAGACATTTTCCCATGGATTATTTAGGGGCACAAATTTCACTTGGTGAGATACACTTAAGTCATTTTGTTGGTATTGTGAAAAAAATTACTACTCATATTCATAATTGGGAAAAGCATTTTCTTTCCATTGGGGGGAGAATTACCTTGGTCAATAGTGTGATAACATCCATCCCCAAGCAAGTCTTTTCAACCACTATTTCTCCCAAGATGGTTCTTTGTAATATTGAAAGAATTATGGTCAGATTTATTTGAGATTCCCAAGAAGATGGGAAATACCATTAGGCCTCATTCCAAAGGATGGTTCACAGTTATGAGAAGGTTGGTTTTATCCTTAATAGTTTTTCAGATTCCATGTCATATTTGCATGTAATGTTGGATTGGGAGGTTTTGGAGGGGAGGCCTTTATTGGAACGGTTCTCCATTATAAAATATGGATCCCGGTTTGACGTTGGTTGTGGGAGATGCTCCATGATTTGAAATTTTACTCAATGCCACATCCTCACTCTATAGTAGAATTAGAGGTGGATTGTTGGAGATGGGTCGATCAACTTCTAGTGTGCCAAATGGTCGGGGGGTCTCATCGTCTTTCCTTGCTACCCTGTTCCAGACTTTTCTTACTTAGAGGACACATATTTCCTTACCAACACCAAATATGTCCTCACCCCCTCTCACCAAGATTTGTTCTACAGTATTGTGATCATGAATGAGCGCAACTGGATTGTGTTGACGGGCTCCCAGTCTAGATCATTTTCAATGAAGTTGTATCATGGAATTTTGAATGCCAATTAAGGCCACGATTCATGGCGATGGTTCTGTTGGTGAACTGATATCCCACCCATGATTAAGTTCCTCATATGAAGGCACTGCAATCATGCGCTTCCCATGGATGAAGAGGTGCATCGAAGAGGAATTTCTTTTTCCGCCAAATGTTATTACTGTAGAGAACCTAAAGAAGAGATGAATGAGAGTTTATTCTTTAATAGAGACGAGATTACTTGCATCTAGAATATTTTTAGTGGCTTCTCAGGGCGTGAAATACAATTTCTCTCTGGGGATGACTTCAACCTGGCCTAGTTCTTCGTCTTGGGGGACTTCGTGCATGAACCGAGGGCTCATTCTTTGGTGTTCTCCACTGGCTACTGGACAGTATGGAAAACCCATAATCAGGCCAGGAATGGGGGACATTCCAGCTCCAACAAATCATTCAGGGTCTGGGAGATGTCCCTTGTGATGGAGACATTTTTCCTTCTCATTTGGGGTGGACTGGACCCTTCCCTTCAGTGCTTCATGGAATGAAGCAGGCTCCCTTTTCAATATCCATGGGTGCCTTCTCAAGGTAATTGGGTTCGATGGAACCCTCTTAGGTATAGCCTTAAACAGAACATTGGTGACTCATATATGAATGGTTACATGAGGGGAAAGAGTGTGGTTATCAATTAGCAGGGATCTTTTATCTTGTCCTTCAGTTGGTAGTTCAGTCTATGTAATTCTCTCATGGTTGAGGTGACTTCTCTACTCACGGGGCTGGAGATGTGTCACTCCCACAGATTCTAAATTCACTACGTGGAAACAAACTCTATGACACTCCTACACTCTTTTCAAGGTATCTCTAGCACTCCATGGGATTTGACTTATTTACTACGCAACTACAAGGGGATTCTTCGTGATGAAACATGTCTTAATCAGACTTGGAGAGAAGGAAAAAATTCGTGGACTACTTGGCATGATGGGATTCACCTGACAACCCTCATATTATTTTTAGTAGTGTTGGATCTCTCCCCATTGTGTTTGTTATCCTGGTTTACATAGATGCCTTAGTAATGCATTATTTTAGTCATCCTTTACTTGTTTCGGGCCATGGACCACGTTTATCCTTTAATAAAAATTATCAACGTTGGATGGGTGTATTTCTTGTATTTATTGGTGAGTCACATAACCTCCCTCCACAAAATTAGAAGAATAAAATTCATAAAGGAAGTACATGGTCAACCAAGACTTCCAATTTAGATTCATAATTAACACATTTCATTGCGGATATTACACATCCATGAAGGTTATTTTATACCCTTCCGCAATGAAATTCAATTATATGAGAAAATTATCTGATCATGGAGGATCTCTATTATGATGTATAAAAGAGACACCCAATAATAAAAATTTCATTCACTTTCTAATAATGTATACGCCACTACCTCAATGATCAAACATGTTTAAGAGGACATTTAATGACAATGAAATATATCCACTATGATGTACATGCCATGAATGATTATGTTTCCATGAAGAATTAGAATCCTTCAGCGTGAAATTTTATCTTTTATTATCAAATAATGACCAATTTTAAAGTACCATAACATTGGATTTTTAATTTTTTAATTTCTCTATGAGTATTTAAATAAAATATAAAAAAATGATAAATTACCCCAGATACAATTTTTAATCATAGAATGTGTTTTTTGATGGATATGTGTCTAAAATCACAACAAAATGGTATTTTTGTTCATTCAAAATCCTTCTCACCCATAATATATGAAATAAATATCTTACTCCCAAAGGGATTTTCATAACACTATGTCATTAAACTGATGAATTTATTTAAAAAATATATCTCCCCCAGTGAGTAAGAAATCAGGAAGTGCATGAAGATTCAATGGGTATGTTTTTATAGAGTGTTATACTCTGTCATTACTAATAGAAATCATTTTATACATGTGAGACGCATATTATTTTCATCATATAAATGTACCTGACACATAATATTTAAGTGAAACCCCCCCCCCCCCCCCTCATTATGAATCACATTTGAAATTGAAAGATTCAAATTCTCAAGTTAAATAGATAATGTTTCTATATTCCATAGACATTAGTGATATTCCTAGAGAAATATCTTGAAAATGGTTTTTACAAAGAGGAGGATCATAACTCAATGATTTTTGGAACCAAGAGAATAATATCAACCCATTTATTTTTTATTTCAAAGAGGAATATTCAACTCAACTATTTTTATTTCACCATGAGAAACATTTAACTAATGAATTTTGATCATCCAAGATGAATACTCAACTCAAGGAATTCGATGTCCTAGTTAAGGTTTAATAGTTGAAATCCTGGCATGAATATTTTGGCCCAAATACTAGGTTTATAGATACCAAATATTACCATAAATATATATTAAATAAATTTTGAAGAATTTTGATTGCATTAAAAAAACAAATGTTGGAGGACTATAATAGATTACTATCTTCCAAAACATAAAAACACAAACAACTGATCCATATGTAAACTACATCATCTACCACTATAATATTCATAAATAAAACCCTTCTTAGAAATATTATATATAATAAATTTCTTCATAACCTATGTAAATGAGACATAATAAAGGGTGAAATCAGATGATAATTTATGAAAAACATGGTAGATATTTTGGTATAACATGAACATAAGGGTATTAAAAGCTGTTTATAACATTTAAAAACTATACCAAGCATATCAAATATCAAAATATTGAGTCATGGAATAATGATATGTAGTTTATAAGAAATGAATCATAAGGTAATAAAATAATAATTATTCATAATGACATAACATTGGAATAATACTTAGATTTATTGCATTCACAAAATAATATACAATCACATTCAAATTAGTCAAGGCTCCTTTCCATGACTATCAAAGTGGACTGGGTTCACTCCCCAAACCATCATACTTCTAATGGTACACTCCCAAGGCCAACATAGAGGACACAGTCGCTTACTAAATCAAGTTCACTCCACATTCTT
This sequence comes from Viscum album, assembly GCA_963277665.1. Classification (NCBI taxonomy): domain Eukaryota; kingdom Viridiplantae; phylum Streptophyta; class Magnoliopsida; order Santalales; family Viscaceae; genus Viscum; species Viscum album. The sequence continues at coordinate 741,856,370 of OY728155.1, read as the reverse complement.
TTCTTATCTATCTCATGAGATATAAATTTTTACCCAATTCATTGGAGGGAGATATTGGTCCCATCCATCTCATAATGAAAAAAATATTTATGTTTTCTACATGATCATAAAATAGTCATCATATCATTACTCTTTCAATGAAATGGGTTTTTTCAAAATTGGAACATATAACAACATGTATAAAAGAGATAAGTTTCCTATTCATTTCATCAATTCATCATAGTATAACCTTTAAAAAAATAATTCGGTTTCAAAAAAATATAAATATGGTATGACCTTTTTAAAAGGATTATGTTTCATAAACATCATTCCATAATAAATAAAAACCATTTAGGGAAAGAAAAAGAATGGAATACTTGTATAATATGAATAGTAATACATATGTAACCTCAACACATGTCATCTTATATGGATAATGATTTTGATCCACCATTTACAACATTTCTTCAGGAAAATACCCATTCTGATTTAAAAAATAGTTTTAAAATGATAAAAAAATTAAAAATAATTTTTCTTAAGATAACCTTGAAAAAATATAATGGAATATTCTCGTAATAATTTCCATGATTAAGGGTTGTTTCATTCATTCAATTCATATTAAAACAAATAGTCCATTGAAATTTTAAGAAAAATAAAAATATACATTATTTTTTAAAATGAAATGTAGGTTACATGAATTTTTTAAAAAAAATAATACATCGGTAAAATATTTATTTTAAAAATCATCGGATAGTGATAAATTAGTTTTAAAACCATGTATAAAATACATTTATTTGGAAGAAATAATCATTCCCAATGAAAAGAGAAATAATGTTGGATTTTCTTAAAAACATTGTATCAACTATTTTAAGTAACAAAGAGTGGGAAAATGGAACAATTACATTAAAATATTATGAATAAAAATTGTGTAAGAAAATTAAATAATTTGTTGTGATATGGATCATAATATTTATCATAAAAAACATAGTCATAAATAATCTCGATAAAATATGAAATTTAAAAAAATCATTAAAATATTGGTAACATTGAAATATAACCCCCATGAAGAAATATCATAAAATGAAACTTAAAATATATTGATTCAAAATTAATTAATGATATTATAAGATACTGTATCTTTATATACACCATTTAAAATAATTTGGGTGTATAATATATTCATATGTCTCAAAGAAGGAATATTAAGACAAAAATCCCTTACCGCTTTAACAATATTTTTGATCGCCTGCCCCAATGAAGAATAAAATCAATACAAAAATTTGTATAATGAAAATAATTAGATTCATGAAATAAAATTTTGATATGGCATTGCATACACAACACAAAATAAATGAGTTTTTTATTTTCATATATCTTCCCAAGATAAACGAGAGACAAGAAATCCATTACCTTAAGTTTTGACTTATGTCACACACATTCAAACCTCCTGTATAATAAATATAAATTTATTATAAATATATTATATAAAAATATTTATATATATCATAAAAAATATTATTTTTATTTCATATTTTAACCATTTATTAATAATTACTTGTTAAAATAATGTTTTGGGAAGTGACCGCTTTATTTTTCGTATATGTTTTAATTTATTAATTTTTGTCCGATTAATTTTATCATGATTTAATAATATCCATAATTTTAACCACAAAATAAATATAAAAAATATTCACTATATATTTATTTAGAGTAATTCGATCAATTTAGTGATAGAAAATGAAATACATCATTTATAGAGACGGGGGTCATACATATAAATAAACATTGTTTAAATTTTCATCTAGGATTGAAAGAAAGAAGAGTAAATGATAAATTACCATAAATGAAAAATTAATATGTCATTTATATAATATATTTTCATTTAAAGCATTTTTATTTCCTTCCATGTAATTCATGAATGAATAACATCACATCATGTAGTTGTAGTCTGTCGTACATATGAATGACATAATCGTATTCCCATGGAATGGAATGTAAAAATGTAATTGGTGATATCATAATAAAAAAATTATAATAATATAATATAAATCATATATAAATTAAAATTCCATCATTATTTTCAACCTTGTGATGTGGTAAATGAAAAACGAATGACATTGGTCCAAGGGGTGGCAGTTCGCCATACACACGAACGATGATTTCATTATCCATTCCATGGAAGAGGACATACATTTTGGTAAATAAATTAACATTAAGAAATATAAGTATATGTGATATTAATAGGTTTCTTTATCAACATGGTATTATAATAATTTAAGGAAATTTAGGAACAAATAGAATGAAAACACTTATTGATGAACATAGCCACTTTTTAGGTATCCGACTTTAGTTTTCACAAAAAATTTTCATTTGTTAAATTTTTATCAAATATATGGATTCTTGAAAGAGAGAAGATAATTTTTATGGGATTTTTCTAAGGATTTTATGAATAAAAGGGGTTTTATGTTTTCAATATGAGCACTAAATTAGTATAATTTTATATGTTAGGTGATTGACACACTTGTAATTTAAAAAAAAACAATTCCACAAATGTTTATTTTCTATAACAAGCCTCCATTAATAGATGATAATTGAGTCAAAAATAGATAAGGTCTCAATATGGCTATAAAATGGGTTTTGGAAATGTTTGTGTTATTTTTATCCATTATCATTTTAGTTTAACCCCCAGTACAACGATTACTTTTTTAACCATAGTAAATAATTTTTACTGTTTTTACTATTCAATTTGGGAAAAATTAAGTTGAACATAATAGATAATATAAATTATTATAATCTAAACTATGGAATAAATTTTTCCAAATTCCATTAATATAATTTCCAATATTTAATTTAAAATTAATCTTACATAAGCGATGAAAAATGAGGATTTTAAAATGAAAATGTTCAAAAGATTACATTGATTAATATCAAAATTAAATATAAAATTGAATAAAATATTGTAAATTGGTTTAATGGATGTATAATTGAACTAATTTTATTCCAATCCCTATTTTTAATATAATTCGACTTTATGAAAAAATTAAAAAAATTATATTTTTAATTAAAATTGATTAATTTTCACTATTCATCTTGAAATTATAATTTTCATGAAAATTTAATAAATTCACACAAATCAAGTTTTAAAAATCCTATTTTCAAAATGATGATTAATTTAGGAAATTCGTTTTCTAAAATTTATGTAAATTTAATTTATTATTGTTCACTAAAATAAATAAATAAATAAAAAAACTTTTTATAAAATAGTATATTTGAAACATATAATGACTTTATTTAATAATTAACTAATTTTTTATCTATAGGGTTTCATTATATTAAACAATTATAAATAATATTTTAAATTAATTTATTACTATTTACCTCGGTATGTTTAGTGGATAGGCTATGACGGTCTGGTTTGAATAACTATATGAACAATATGTGATTGTTTTCTCTAAATGTCAGTGTCATGTGTAACACAATCTGATTGAGTATTTCTTATAGAATATAACTAACTTAGGGATTCTATGAACACAATATATAAATTAGTTTTAATTTATTCAAAAATAATATTTCATTTAAACTCAAGGTTTTATATTCTACCGCCATAAAATGAATTTCTCCTTCAAAATTCATCAATCGGATACAAAAAAATAGGATAATTATGCCTCATCATGTCCCCAAGTTCCTAATTATTTTCCTCAAATTGGGGATTTTGCTATAAAACATTGACCAGGTGAGTGGTATTGTTTCATAGGACATTATCTATATGATCCCAAATCTCCACCAGTTATTCAACATAAGATATATTTTAATCCATTTTTACAACCACTGAGTTCAGTACATGTGATGGGCCATGCATGTACATTTTTAGTAGAGATACATAGAACTCATCATGGACTTTATAGAGGTTTTCTGTAAGCACCAACTAATATTATATGGTCCTGATGCAATAAATAATTTTTGGGGGACCTATTTACCTTGAGATAAATTTCTATATCTTCCAATGTTTTATATCACTTTTCCATGGATAAATTATTAGAAACACCTTGTCACCAACTTAAAGGTATAAATATCACTACTGATTATGAGCATAACTATTATAACAACAATTATATGAATTGATGGGATTTTTATTTTCATTAACCTTATCTACCATTTATTCATCTCTCCTATGTCCCAATAGCTTTCTTTCTACAACTTCATTCCATCACGTTGGACCCCCTTATCTCATTCCATGGAGGGATTTATAAGAATTATTTAAGAACCTTTTTTTACAGTAAGTCATAGATAATTTTAATTTTGGGTTAATTTTTTATTATGGACCTAATTCCGGTACCTAATTAGGTTTTAGAGGTTTCTGGGGTGTCTTGGGATTTTTCAAATCTTAAGACCCCGTCTATTTGAAAAATTAGACCTACTAGATAGGCATTGAAAAGCATGGGAGGTAGGATGCACATTTTATCCTAATCATGCAGTGTTTGATAGTAGGTTGAAAGAGATTGAATAGTTAACTAAACCATTTGTTTTCCCAAAATAGATTTTCAAAAACTTTTAGACTGGTTGCAGAGGTGTTTTTTATGGTTGGCACATCATTTCCCTAACTGTGCGGCCTTACCAAGATAAACCCCCTATAGCAGATAAAAAACAGTTGACGAATGGTCTATAAAACCATTCATCCAAACTATATGACATGGGAATTTGGATGATTTTATCAAAATTCCCTTAAATGATCTAATTAATCAAACCCCTCCTTCCAATTTTCTTTCTAGTGTATATACCCCTCCAATTTTGTTCCTTTGGAGTTCTTCAACCCGCTAAGATAGCTTTTGATCATAATCATCTATCTAGAGTGTGATCAAATCGATTTTTTCCACATTATAACTTATCTAATAATAACATAACCATTTTTTAGTTGTTTATCATTATTCTTTCTATCAATGATGCTACACAGATTCCGGCTCATATTCATTATTTTTAGTGCATTGATCTATTAATCATATCTCTTCCAGTCCATGCCAAATTAGAGGCTGGTATAGGATGAGGGGATTCATATGAGTATTAGGTAGGGGAATTATAACTCATCCCCCATGATTCATCATTTTTTAAATTGTTGTGTGTGTGCGCTAATTTCATTGTACGTCACCGGTTTAATTGTAACGCCTTGACCATAGTTATCCAGTGTCGGTTCATTATTACATAACATTGGCATGATCAAAAGATATCATAGTAAGTCACCAATGAAATTTATTTATCTATTTTTTATTTAAATCAAACTAAATAAAAATAATAATTATTTAAATAAAAGTTGTTTTTAAATAATAACACAGTTTTTTCACTATTCATCAAAATTTGAAATTTTTAGAAAAATACGAAAAATTCCCCTTGAGATAATTTTGATATTCCAAATCCAAAAATTAAGTCCATTTAAAAAATAAATTTTTTAAAATTTCAAAAAGTGGCTATTTATTTTCATAATGGCTAGTTTGATTGGATGTGGTGTTCTAGAACTAGAAGTTACATACAACACAAGCTATTTAATTATTCAAGGTGAAAAATGTCATGGAAGATTGGGGCGTTACAGTCATCCCTCCTTCAAATAATTTCATCCTAGGAATTTCTAGAATATTACTGTATAAAATGATTTCGGTGGTTCTTCATCATTATTTCCTCGGGTTCCCACGTTGCCTCTTCCATCATACGGTTTCTCCATAGAACTTTTACCAGAAGAGTATTCCAGTTTCTCAATACTTGTTCTTTGGTATCATGAATTTTGACAGGTTCTTCACAATAAGATAGATCTGGTTCCGGTTCTACTTCATCATTGGTGAGTACATGCATTTGGTCAATAATATTTTTTTCTCATCAGTGATACGTGGAAAACATCATTAACTTTGTAGAGACATGGAAGCATTGCCAAAAAATAAGCTAAAACTCCATTTCATTCTATAATTTTGAATGGACTGATGTACCTGGGATGTGATTTACCATTCCTAATGAATCATATAAAACCCTCCCATGTTGATACCTTCAAGAAAACTTGATCTCCTACTTGAAATTCTAAATCATTCCTTCAGTTATCAATATAAATATTTTTCCTACTTTGTTCTACTTTAATTTGGGTTTGGATAATCTTCACCTTTCCCTTTGTTTCATCAACATGTTCTAGGACTATGAGTTTTCTTTCACTGACACCATCCCATGAAGTTGGTGTGTGACATCTCTTTCCATATTACACTTCATATTGTTCCATCCGAATAATTGAATGGAAGCTATTATTATAATAACATTCTACCTGTGGTAAACAATGATCCCACATACCATGAATGTAAATTGAGAAATATCTTAACATGTCTTATAAGGTTTTAATAGTCTGTTCTGATTTTCCATCAGTTTGCAGGAGGTAGGAAGTGCTCAAATGAAGTTTAGAATCTAGGGATTTCTGAATACGTTTCAAGAATCTTGATGTGAAAGGAGAACCAGGATCCGAAATAATCGATATATGTACTCCATGAAGTCTTAAAAATTCATTAATATATAGTTTTTATAAATGTCCAAGAGGTAAATATTATCTTATAGCAAGAAAATGTGTTGACTTGGTAAGACGATCAACAATGACCCATATTACCTGATTCATTCTAGGATTCTTTGGTAGCCCCATGAAAAATTCAATCTTAATACCATCCCATTTCCTCTCTGGTATGGGAAGAGGTTTCATGACTCCTCTAGGATGTTGTCTTCCAACCTTCACCCGTTGACAAACCATACATCATGACACGTAATCAGAAATCTCCCTCTTCATGTTGTCTCACCAAAAATGTTCTATCAAATATACAAACATCTTAGTTCTACCAGAGAGTATAGTGAAATTGGATATATTAGCATTATCCAACAATTACCTTTTTAGATCACGTATGTCAGGAACACAAAGTCCCTTCCCAAATTTCAAAATTACATCTTCATATACAAAGTCAATCAATATCCCATCATTCAAAACATTAATTTTCTTTTGAAACTCATCTTCATCAGTATGAGAACTTTTTATCATTTCATGTAAAGATTGATTCGCAGCATTTTGAAAAAGTATGAATGTTTCACCTTCCATGACTATTACCAAATCCATCATTACTAGATCCATGAATACATGATACCTTTCAACTCTCATCTTGTTCATAACTCTATGATCTTTTCTAATCAAAGCATCATCCACCTTATTTTCCTTCCCCGGGTGGGAGTGTTTAGTGCATTCATAATCATTGAGTAGTTCAATCCATCTCATTTTAATCATGTTGAGTTATTTTTGTGAGAAAATATACTTAAAACTCTTGCGATCAGTATAAATATCACTTTTTCACCATAGAGATAGTGTCTCTTTATCTTCCAAGCAATTATTATAGCTGAAAACCCAAGATCATGAGTGGGATAGTTTAGTTCATGAATTTTTAGCTTCCGTTATTCATAGGCAATAACCCTATCATTCTTCAAAAAGACACAACCCAAGATTTTCTTTGAAGCATCACTATAAATAAAAAACTCAACATTCCCCGATGGTAGAGTCAATATAGGAGCATGAACTAATATTTTCCTCAATTATTCAAAAAATTCATCACACTCTTTTATCCAAAAAAAATTTATCCCTTGTTTGGGTGAGCTTGGTTAATAGGTTAGCCAACCAAGAAAACTTATGGACGAAGCACCGATAATAAACTGATAAACCAACAAAACTAGGTACCTAAGTTATACTCATAGGTGCTGTCCATTCTTGGATTGCCTTTTTCTTTGAAGGATCAACATAGATTCCATACATCGAGACAATATGGCCAACAAAAGAAATCTCCAAAAGCCAGAATTCACATACTCTAAACTTCACATATAATTCATTTCTTCTTAGAGTTTTTAGAATACTGTACAGTTGATTTTCATGATCTTCATAGATTTGGAAGTATACCAAGATATCATTAATAAATACCAATATAATTTCATCAAGATATTCCATGAAAACTCTATTCATTAGATCCATAAGAACATAGGGTGGATTAGTCAGTCTAAAAGTCATTATTGTAAACTCGTACTACCCATACCTTTTACAAAATGATGTCATTGAAATGTCTTCTTTATTCACACAAAAATGATGATATCTAAATCAAAGTTCAATCTTGGAAAAATATTGATCACCATGAAGTTGATCAAATAAATCATAAATTCAAGGTAGGAGATACTTGATCTTTATTGTTATAGTATGGATCTTCCTATAGTCAATGAACAACCTCATAGACCCATATTTCATATTAACAAAAACAATAGAGGGATCTCTATGGAGAAAAAATATGGTGAATATATCCTTTATTACTCAATTCCTTTAGTTTTTTCTTTAGTTACACTAATTCTACAGTTTTTATTCTATAAGGGGTCTTCGATATGGGCCTTGAACCATGAATTAAATAAATGGAAAAATTAATTTCTTGTTCTAGAGGATATCCAGGTAAATACTCTGGAAATACATCAATATATTCCTCCACAATAGTTACATAATCTATTTGAACATTATTTTACTTTACCATAGTTGTTTCAATCTCTTCCTCCCCAATAATTTAATTTAGTAGAGCTACCGTGGGTGGATCTAGATGAGAAGAGGATGGTGATGTTTTTTCTCAAATGATAAGCGATTTCTAATCATCATCAAAAATTGTAACCTCATTCTTCTATCACTAAATCATTGCATCATGGTCCAAAATCCAATCCATACAAAAGATTATATCAAATTCAATCATGGGTATGACAATAAGATTAGAAGATAATGAACATTTATATTCCATAATGGTAACTGATTGGGAAAAAATTATTTTAATTATATTTCCCTTAGGAGTTTTTACTGAACACTCCCTAGTTAAGTCAAATTTGAAATTTCAAATTTTTATGCAAAACTTGGAAGATATTAAATAATGTGAAGTATCAAATAAAGCATTTCATAATTTTTAGCAAAGGATTGAAGTACATTCCACCATGTCATTCGGAGCATCAACCTCAGTAGTAGTGAACATATATGCTTGGAATTTCTCACATGGACTTTTCTAAGTAGGTTTATTTGAAACATATGAAATTCATTTCCATAAGTCCCCATTTCTCTAAAATTGTCGCATTTAACATTGAAAACCTCTTTCTTTACCTAGCAATGATGGTCTTGGTGTCATTTTTCTCCACACTTGTAACAAAATCCCATAAATTTCAGGAAATAACTGGGGTGTTTCTTCCCTCATTTACTGTAGTATGAAAATTCAAATTTTCCATACTTCTCATTATTTATATTTCCAGAGTGTTCAGCAGATCTCTTCTTCACTTTCATTTCATTAAAGTCGTAAGACATAGAGAATTACTTTTATGTATTGATAGCACATGATACAATAAATTCATACGATGAGAAGGATTGTGAGACTAATTATTGATTGATAAATGGTTTTAACTCATGAAAGAATCGATAAATATTACTCCTTGGGTTATGTATATAATCTAAAACAAGCCTTGCTAACCTTGTAAAGTTAGCCACATACTATTCGACATTCTCATCCTCCTTTTTCCTGAGAGTCAAAAACTCTTTTCCATATCTGAATGATGTTCATGAGGAAATTATTTTTCTATGAACAGATCTTTAAACTCCCTCCATTAAATATTTGATACTTCCTCACCCTCCTTTTTATTTTTAATTAATTAACCTCATTGATCTGCATCTTCTGTAAGGAAATAAACTACCATGGAAACTTCTCCTCTTTCGTTACTCTCCAAAGCATGAAATATTATCTCTGAGGAACTTATCCATTATTCAGCTAGAAATGTAATTTTAGTCCCATTAAATGTAGTTGGTTATTTACTCATGAAGAATTATAACATTGATCATCTATGTTGTGGATCAGGGTGCTCCATATAGGTAAGTTTATAATTCATAAACTAGGTGAGTTGTCCCAGTATGGTTATAAGCTATTCAGCACCAGTTGCATCACTAGCTCCACTATAAATATCGAAAATAGGAGGTAAATCCATACAAGGATTACATGAATTTATATGTTTTCAATTCCTTCCACTAGGTTTCATTTATAAAAAATGGCATACACTAGGTTAGTTTATGAATCGCATTGCATAATTCCAAACTTGTAAAATACCTAACATAAATTGAATAGTTTATACATGTAATACATAATCAAAAAAATGTTTTATTTCAGGAAGTATTTACTCATAAATCCTTCGTAATGGTTTACAAATAAATTTTAAATTTTCTTACCAAATCCCATGGGAGTGTTAATACCAAGAGAAAATCATGGCCCGTTGTCGTGTTTCAGGATACCCTAGGTCAAGACCAAAACTCTTTGTTAGAGTTTTCACCCCTAGGGTACATCAGTGCTAGAGACACTTCTACCTATTTGTATCCAGAAATTGATGTATTTTCCTGTAAAATTCACAAAATTTATACATTACCAAAATTCTAGGAAGTTCTTCTATACTAATCCTCAAAGTCTATCAAAGGGTAATGTTCTATAATTAGAGTTTTTTTAAATATAGTTTCCTAGGTTTCTAATAAACCCCCACTGATACAAATTTTAATGCTCCAACGCTAGTTACCTAGATTCAATTCATTATTATATAACATTTCCATGATCACAATAGATCTTGTCTTGAAAAACTGATTAGTTTAGTAGCCTTGGATGTACTAGATACATAGATAAGTTTTACATTACATATTGAAATAAAAAAACAACAACATTGTGTTCCCTTTGAACACACTCATATCCCTCAGATATCCTTGAAGGTGAATCAAAATAAACATCTTCACCTCCTATGAAAAATAAATCATAAGAATGGGGTGATCTCATATGCTCTATAAGGATATCAGTAAAGAAGAAACTATCACAAATAAGCATCAACATTTAAGGCAATCTATAAGACTAAAACACAAGCCTTTTAAACTTAAACATCATCTTCTTATGGAAAATATAAATCAAATAATGAAAATTACTAATTCACATGGATATTCTATTAGTTGAATAATCACATATAATATCAATAGTTAATTTTATAATGATGGAATGCATAATGTCAGACTTCATAACCATATATGCAAGCCCTCGTGCCAAGACAACAAATAAGATTTTCTCAAGGCCATGTGCCAAGACACTAGTATTTCTCATGAGACCTACCAATATATAGAGGAGCTATTGCAGGATCCACCCTTCACTTACTAATTCAAATTCATTCCTCATATGAAAAGTTTGAAACATAACATAAACATTCGTATTAAAACTATAATACCAAATTTTAATACTTTAACCATAAACCATGAATGGTATAAAAATAACACATCCATAGTCAAACATATCACAATACCTTCAATTCAATATAAAAGATTTTTTCTTTATAAATCAACTTCAAACAAGTGTAAAATCCATCAAAGGATGTGGACATATATGAAATCAAAACTAATTGGGAGAAATATCTCTTTCTATTTTGAAGTCAGTTAAAAGTCCCATAATTATAAAAGAAAACATATATTTAGACAACATTATTATAATCTTGAAAGGTAAGTTGTGAAGGTTTCATAATAGTAGAAAATATCAACATCCCCATATTAGTTAAAAAAATTTCTTACCTTAATTTGTCAAAAGTGTCATAAAGTACCTTGTTTGGAAAATGACAGAAAGATTTCGTTCAATTTTTTTTATAAAAGTCCAACAAGGTTATTAATAACTTTAAAAAATATTCTAGGAAATAATAAAAATTTATTGAAATACTTTTTTATGAAACATAGATGTGGATGATAAAGATGTCCCCGCAGATACTCACGAATAAACAACCTCATATAATAAAGAGATTGTAAAATTAAACTTTACATTGTACCTTTTCTTAGTCGAGGGTACTTTAGACTCATGTATAATAGTTAAATAATTTTTATTAAATTATAAAATAACCAATTACATAAATATGATATCATATATGATCTTTTAATATTTCTTTGTTAATAATATTTCTATATAATCATTGATTCAGGTGTTTACTGATTCATTTTACTTTATATTTTTTGTTACGTAAGTCCTGTTTATAATGGATATATTGTACTTTATTCATATCCAAAATGATATTAAGTAATTAAAAGTTATTTTTAATCATAATATAAAAATTATTATTGAATAGTTATGATGGGGAATGAATCTCATCGCATTTGTGGAGAGAGTACTCCGTACGTACGCAGAAGAGACAATATCATATTTTTAATGGTGAAATAGTATGAAATAGTATGCTATATTATATATACTGAATCATTAAAATTTTATATTTACTATTTACATCAATTATACTCATTATTATACCCATCCAAATAATAAAGTGTTGAATAGAAAACATCACCACAACGTGGAGACGGTAAGCCATACGTACGCATGTATGGTGCCTTTGTCATTCATTGGATGGAAAAAATAATGAATATGGTTTTACTATATTTATAATAACATAATATTATGTAAAAGGAACTGGAATTATTATTTTGGTATGAAATAAACCAAGAAAGTGGAAGTGGAATAAGAAAAGAACATTGAAAGAGGTGATGAAATAATTACCTCTTCTTCATGTTCTTCCTTTTGATTTGATCAATAGGGATCCTTAAGATGGATTTCAAATCAAATTAAGGAATCTAGATTTCAATTAGGGTATTTGGGAGAATATTTGAGCTACGGTAGTCTAAGCCAAATGGATTTATAGGTATGATTGTGAGAGAAGGGGATAAACCCTTTTATAAGATAAGTGAGGGTAACATTAGGAAAAGCTTCAGATATTATTTTATTATAAAATCATACTCAGTTTTTAATGAATAAAAATGGATTAATATAGGGGATAAGGTGGGGTGGGTCTAAATACGTTCAACCTATATGTTTTTGATAAGATTAGGTCACCGTATTATCCTAACATTTAGATTGAATTCATAGTTAAATAGGTTAACTTTTACAATGTCTTTTTGAATTTTTATAATACATGGTTAATAAATATAATATAAAATTCCAAGAAACCCTCAAGTGGTTTACTGATGATATATCTATAATTATAGAAGTCCTTTGGAATAACCATATATTTTTAGGAATATTATATCATTTAATAATATGGAATTTGTTTTAAATACTCATTTATGTCAATTTAGACACTATTTAGTATTTGGTTTTATTGAAAGGAAAATAATTTGATTACATTGAAAAAAATACAATAAATCAACCCTAACATGTCATATTAACCTAAAAGATTATTTTAATTCATAAAATGTCTCAATTTACATTTATTGTTTTATTTATAATATCAATAATTTTAATCATTCATTAATAAGTTAATTGCATCATCATTATTGTGTCATAAATAAATTTAATTTTTTAATGTATAAAAATTATAAATAAAATACCATGATTTTGGAAATATTTTTATCATTATTAGTAATAATTATAGTCTAATATATTTTATTTATAACCCAATATTAAAAATTGTTTAGTTATTAAACATTGAATTTAACACTTTTAACTCTTCTTTAAATTAAATAATAATAAATGTCGTAATCTAATCAAAGTGGATAAAAAGGATCATATTGTATTACTGAGGTTGATTTTTGTCTAAATACACTTATCTAATAGAATTAGTAATGTGTTCGGGTAATTATAATATCAATTTTACATTTAACTACCCTATTTACTTTTAACCGTGGTAAATAAAATTGAAAAGATACTATTCACTAGAATTTATATTCATCCTATTAAACCAAATTTTTATTAATTTTTTCCACCGTGTCTCTTTGATTTTTTAAATTCAAATCAAAGAAGTGGTAAAATTACCTTTTATGCAAATTTGAAAATGTGCGTAGAAGGTGGGTAAAAGATCTAAAAAAATTTAAATTAAATTTTATACATATAATCTTATTATAAAATTACTCCAATGAATTGTATTGAAGAAATATAGGTATTATTTATCTATTTTTACTTTAAAATAAATTTAAATTATAATAATAATTTTTTAAATAAAAGTCGGTTTTAAACAATAACGCAGTGTTTTTCACTATTTATAAAAAATTGAAAGTTTTTAGAAAAAATACCAAAAATTCACCATAAGCTAATTTTGATATTCCAAATCCAAAAATGAAGTCCATTTTGAAAAATAAAATTATAAAATTATAAAAAGTGGGTATTACTATTCATAACCGCTAGTTTGATTGGTTGTGGTGTGATAGAACGTGATGTTGTATAAAACAAAAACTATTACATTATTGAAATAGATGCATACCATGGAAGTTTGGGGTGTTACATTAATTAATGTATCTTTAGTATAATAATTTAAACCACATTCTATTAGTCTCACAAGATATTATATATATCATTGGATTTTGTGACCTCAACACTAACAACGCCATGTTGGGTGCTTTTCATAATTAGGATTTTAGTGGTTTGACATTTTCATCTACTCCATGGTTCAGATGTGAATACTAACCCTCTTAATAGAAAACACCTTTAATTAGTTAAATTTTAAATAAGTAAAAGGATAGTGCATTGTCTTCTTCCCACTGGACACTTCTGTGGTACGTGTTTCAACATGATAAATCAAACTCAAATGGTTAAATTGGAGATTATAATGTGTATATATATGACTTAAACTAGTAAAATGTAATCGAATAACTCATTTCCATGTCTTTATCACTCCTTTCCTTATTAATTAAAGGGAAAAAAGTGAACATAATTAATTCAATGTGACTTATATGAATAAAAAAATGGTTTCATGTCCTTGAGATGCCTTGTTGCTCGTATAAAGGGCATTAAATAAACCCTTGAATTACTAAGATGGAAGGAATAATAAATTTCATAATAAATTAAATGAACTGATAGTATGATTCCAACTTTATATGTACCTATTCATTACTATATGAGTGGTCTTACACGAGTTATCTTTTGGATTCCCTAGGGAATTCCTTGAGCACTCCTGGACTCCATTATCCTTCCAGGATGTTGGTTGCCTTGTTTAAGACCCACATTGGAACCCGATACTCATCTATTAGTGGATTCTATGTATGAAACTATAGGATCTTACCTTCATTAATATCATAGGATTCCATAGATATACTACTTGAAACCCACGCGAAGTTTAATGACATGAGGTACCTTGGATACACCATTGGGCCCAGTCAATTATAATCCCATTTTACCACTGATTAATCCTTAGAACCAAATAGATTTACTATTGGGGAAGGACTTGGATAAAACTAATTGGATGATAGTCTTACCCCATATTTCTAGGATATGGTCTTTACCAGAGTTGGCTCGACCAAGAGGTCAGGGATACCTTTTTGATAACTTTGCAACCTATACATTATTAATATCATCATGGATTCCTTGTTACATCTTGGGTCATATAATTATTAATATCATGTCATGATATCTATTTTGGTTATACATAATGTGACATAATATATATATAATCTTGAACATTATGAATTAATGAACTGGTTACATATTTATATGCTAGTCGAGAGATGAAGCAGGGTCTTGGGTATATACATTTATATATTCATTTACTTTTTTATATTAATGATATCACAATGATTCAGTTAAAATTTCATCCAATTGATGTTATATACATCATTGGTGGAAACCTACTAACATTTATCTCACACCCTATTAGGGCCGCCATTGGAACTTTGGAAGATTATATGAATACATATATTGAAAATGTTCAGGGTCCCACTTTAGTCACTTGATTAATTGCATTTTTAGGATGGTTGTTGGTAAGAGATGACAGATCTAGATCTATAGATTCTTGGATAGTTTTTGTTTTTTTTTCAAATTGTGTATATCATGTTTTTACAATTTATTTATTTCAATGTTTTCTACAACTATAGTGACATGACATGTATCATCCACACTTCGGTATTAATATTCGTTATTTTTTATTCCTATATACTTATTTGTACCATCTTTATATCTTATACTACATCTTATATTTTCATGTTATCAAGTTTATCCACTTTACTCAACTATATAAATGAGGGAATAGTCTCCCCACAGACACACCCAATACCCTCACTACTTGTCGGCATCCTCTAGTGTACAATGAGATGTTCTTGAGGCAATGTGACCAACCTGTCTTGGGGCACCTCTGGGTGGAATTTTGGTTCTAGAC
Organism: Viscum album; assembly: GCA_963277665.1. Lineage (NCBI taxonomy): Eukaryota > Viridiplantae > Streptophyta > Magnoliopsida > Santalales > Viscaceae > Viscum > Viscum album. The sequence goes on along the minus strand of OY728155.1, from coordinate 741,840,212 downwards.
ATCACAATTTAGTATCAAGGGAGTTCCTTTATTGATTTTTTACTTGGATACAATAAAATAAAGATTATTAATGCTAATAACATGGTTATAATCCATTCTTGGGCATTACTAATCCATGTTTTGGGGTAAATACTAAGTTCCTTGAATTATAATTGTAGTTATTATTTCTCTTATTACAGTTGATGTCATTTCATATTTGGGTGATGCATATGATGTGTTAGGGTAATTATTATTATTCTAATTGAGAACATTATTTACTAATAGACTTTATGATATGAGGGGAAGTATAATTGTTGCATGCATCATCATAGGCACCTAGAATTCACATTCCATGGATATGTCATGCCATATAGGTGCATTTAACTACCTTAATATTCTTTATAGGCCTGTGATTGTTGAGTGATCACTATTTGTATATTATTCTTGTGTTTCTCCTTGGATATTATTGAATGATTTTCAATTTCAATTCATGATTTTTATGGTACATCATGGATTTGAATTAATAATTTATTGATTTAATCCAGTAGAATAAAATTAAATGTGTTTTGATTTTATTGATAAGGTGTAAGGGCCCTGATTAATTGGTAATGGTGATAAATTTTAAATGAAACATGATACATGAAGATAAAAATTTTCAAACAGTAAAAATGACACTTGACACAAACAATGATGTGTTATTTAGTAAATGAAGAGGAAAGGTACAGTTGTCTTTTCATTTACTAGAACCCCTATAAATTACACTTGAGAACTGACCAATAACTATCCTTATAAGTGGGAAGTTGGGGTAGTATACAATCTGTATTGATATCATTAATTATTTTCATCTTATATTATTACTATTGGTATTCTTAACTTTTGTTTGAGGATAGTTCTTAGAATTTGTAGAGTAATTCCATCATGACGTCCTCGTGTCTTGCACTGAGAGGGTGGCAATGACCGTACTACAGACATGGTGTGTTTTGAGCCTCGAGTCATACCTTAAAATGTTTTTATCTAGGAACCACCTATTTTTCATGATTTGGAAACTGATTCTCATCTTAATGATTGTTTTCTATGTATGTTAATGTCCATGAAATGTTCTCAATGTCCTTCAACTATGATGGTTGATCTGCCCCATGAGTTCCAGCACCAACATCCTCTTTATTTCATAGGTTATGGAGTTCCACAGGCTACTCCGTCTTGGTTGAATGAAACTCTTTATATTTTTAACATCTAGAGACACATTTATAGAGGAGAATAAGTCTTTCTATATACCTGATTTGTTAATTTTCTATGGTATGGTGTCTTATGATTACCTTGGATTTTCAATATTTGGGAATGGTATGGGATGACTTCCAAAATACGTTATATGAGTATTTCTTTCTTTAGGCACTAAGAGATAACCTATCAAGATATTTAATTTATCTAGAGATGTTTCATATATTTTGAATAAATTATTTTGAATGTTTCCTTGAGTTCCATGTATTTTCACCACTTCTAGATGATGCTGAGATTTTTCATGTAGGATGCTTAAACAATGTGCCCTACAATGCCATCTGTGCCAATATGAGCATCTTTCATCTACTTAATTTATCTTATATTGTAAATAATTTTTTTATTACTAAGAGAGACGTATGGTTATGTGATAGTAAATGGGATATAGGATTAGTGCCAAGGAAGTAAAATAGTTATTGAAACAGTAAAAAGAGATCCCTCGAGGATTTTTTTCCGTGTGATGGAAGCCGGAGCACCTATACGGGAAGCTCTGTAGTATGCCATAAGTGTGGAAGATAAGATAATATAAAGAATTAGTGTAATAAGAACAATTTAGATTTCCAGGATTGTAGATTTATGGGGAACAATTAGTGATTCTATAAGGTTGTTCCATAAGCTTCTTATGGAAGTGGTTCCACACTAGCTCTAGCTTCAGGGGAAGATTATTTTATTCCACATCTGGAAGCGAGTTAGAGTAGCACTAGAATGACTGATCAAGGATGTGGTAATGGATATGGTATTCATAATTCATATTATCAGAAGCACAATCATATCGATCACGATCATGGTAGTCTATTTGTTCCATAGGTTCATAGATCAAGTTAGTTACATGCATTACAACTGATACATGAGGATTAGAGTGTAGGATTGTCTACAGTATGAGGTACTATTATAGTAGCCTCCACTATGGTATCTTCTAATATTAATATAGTTTCTTCACACTAATTCATATTTTTATCTACCATGGAATGTACCAACCTAGAAATATAGTAAACATGTTGTGTAATGACTCTTGATACACTATTGGGATTTTGGTCAAAGGGAATATGACAATTTAGGGGTTGTCCCCTTTGGTTAGGAAGCTATGATTTCTTGTAAGAAATCTTTTTTATAATGAATTTGGTATTTTATGTCATTATTAAGATATATTGGTTTTTTTTCGTTCCGTTGTAGAGTAAAATCATCCTAAGATATCATTTGCATTAATAGAGGGGGGAATTTATCAACATAAGGGTGAGTGGGATTCTAGGATAGGAGAGATGGACCAGAGCATCATGAGATAGGTGGAATTATAACCCATATTACTAATATCTTCATGGGGGATCAGGGTTTACATCAATCCAAATCTTCTCTTGTAGTGGATCCTTTTAGGTATTTGTTTCACTATGATTTTACGAGATTACCTCTTGAGAGAGAGAGAGGTATATTTTACAATTGATCTTATTCTAGGAGTAGAACTAGTTCCCATTCCTTTATAAAGGATGGTACCTACTGAGATCTAGGATATGAAGGGCTTGTTCTGGGATTTAGAGGCCAAAGGAACAATATTTACTAGAAATTCCTCTAATAATTCACCCGTACTTTTTGCGTGGAAGGTGAATAGAAATATTAGTATATGTGTGGATTATAGATGATTGAACAAGTTTATGATCAAGAACTAGTATCCAACTCCTCAAATATATGATCTCTTTTCACAACATCAAGAATATAGTGTTTTTAAAAATATCAAACTGAGATCGGGTTATCATCATGTTCGAGTCAGGCCATCATACATATGTTGTACAACATTATGTAGTAGGTATGGTCTGTATGAGTACATTGATAGGTTTTTTTGGTATCCTGAATGTTCCTGAAATTTTTATATCTCTAATGAATATGGGTTTTCATCTATATATGGATTCATTTTCCATCGTATTTTTTAAAACATCTTTGTGTATTAACAAACTCATAGTGACCATGAAAAGAACCTTGAGATCATTCAGAGTACACTAAGAGAGAATCAGTTTTATTCCAAGGTTAGTAAGAAAATCATTTGGGTCACCAATGTTCTCTTCTTGGGTCATATCATCTCAGAACTAGGAGTCCCTATTCACCCTGAGAAGTTGACTATTATAGGTTCCTAAGAAAATCATAAGGATATGTTGATATATGGTATTTCTTGGGGATGGATGAAGAGTATATTGATTTCATAAAAGACTTATGAATCCTTAATTCACCTTTTAATGGTCATGATATGTAGGATGTAATGTTCATACGGTTAGAATTGTATAGGAAATCATTTCATTATATGGAAGGAAGGCTTGTCTCCACAACTATTTAGATTATTCTACAGCTTGTAAAAGGCTACAAAAAGTTTGGTGACTCATTAGGTATTAGCATAAAAGTATGATCATGTATGAAGATAGAGTCCTTATGAATGAAACTAATCATTTTAGGACTTGTGAGAGAAATTAACCAATATAAGACCTCGAGCGAGCAACACTTATCCAGGACTTATAGTGCAGGAGACACTATCATATGGGGGAGCTCTTTGTGGTTTATACAGACAAAAAGAGCATAAAAAATATCTTCATCCAATGTGTCTTCAATATTAGACATAAAATATGGGTTAAATACCTTCAGTCCTTCAATTGTGAGCATGCTAATATGCCTATAAATAGCAATGAGGTTGTGGATGTGATAAGACATAAAAATCAAGCGCATTTTATACAAGAAGAAAGTGATGAATGAATTTTAATGGAACTCATCTACCAGCGTCCTCAAAACTTTATTAATAGTCATGAGAAGTCTTATCTTTCATCCTTGATAGTTACGTCTTCCCTCTTTGGGATAGTGAAGAGTGTGAAATTTTCAGATCTTAAAGGCTTGGTTCTCTATAAGTTTATTTCAGGAGATACCTTGTATCTGGATGGGTCTTTCGATAGATATGAAATCCTATATATACCAGGATATGTCTGGGTTACTATAGATACAAGAGAGGATATTATGTGGGAGTCCCAAACTTCTCAGTGGGTAGTTTATCTAGACATATCTATGATGTATTATTATATGTGACACTAGTATTGGTGGATAGAGATGAAATGATAGAAAAAATATTTTATCACTAGGTGTTCCACCTTTCAGTAGGAGAAGTAATAGAACCAATGACCTATATACATGTTACAGTTGCTTCCAGTCCTAGAAAGGAAATGGGAAGATGTTACCATGGAATTTTAATTCCTCTTACCAAGGTATCCTTGAGGTGGCGACATTTTATGGGTTATAATTGACTAGATTAAAAAATTATAAAACATCAATACTTTCTAGGATAATATATCATTTTAATATGTAAGAATATTATATGATAGTGAGATCATAAAACTATACAAGGAAACTCATACTATCATTTTATATAGGGAGTCTCACTTCACGTCCCAGTTTTGGCAGTCGTTGTTGAAGGAAATGGGCACACAGGTGCATCTAGGGACAAATATTCACCCTCATACCAATAGTAATTCAAAATGGATGACATAGGTTCTAGAGGACATGCTCCAAGAATGAATTCTTTATTCTATTGTTCATGGGAAATCATATCGCTCTCATCTATTTTTCATATAATAATTTCATTTATGTGATAATTTATATGGATCCATTTAAGGCCAAGTGGTCATGTCTTTCAAACCTATGATGGATAGAGGGAGAATCGGGAGCCCTACATGGTGCTCATCTCATGCAGGAGACTTTAGATTATGTTCAACTGATTAGAAAGAATATATTTACTACCTAGTTTATACACAAATATTATATTGTTTTTCTTCGATGGCCTATGGAGTTCGAGGTTGGGGATTACATTTTCATTAGGGTGTTTCCCATGATAGGGAATGGATAGACACAGAGGCAAGGGAATCTATCAAATTATTCTGTAGGTCTGTTTGAAATTCTAGAAAGAGTCTCAATAATAGCCTATTGGGTTTTACTACCTCCTAGGTATCATCCAAGAAAGATATATTCCAATTTTATATATTCATAGGTATCATGCCAACCTACGTCATACTTTTAATCCCGAAAATATGAGTTATATGCTGATAATTCTTATAAGGAGTATCCTATACGCATCATTGACCAGATCAAAATGTCAATTCGATGCTGGTCTTCCCCTTTAGTATAGGTTTTATGGTATTGTGGTCATGTATAAGATGATACATGGGCGTGGGAGGCAGATGAAAGTGACTAGGAGCTAGAGTCGTTCTCATAAAGTGTTTCTCCGCCCTTGTAAGGTGACCTCGGGGATGAGTTCCTTTAAGGGGGAAGAATTTAAGATATAGGTTTAAACTCTGTTATGGATCCTTTAAAAAAATTATTATTAATTTTGTACCTTATAGGGACACCTAATGAGGTTGTAGATGTTTCGATGGTTTTTGGGGATTTTTCAGTGCTCAGAACCCCAATTTGTATGAAACATTGTCAGGCCACATGATTAGTAGAAACCATGTTATTCATGATGTATGGTCTCTCCTAATAATATGGTTATAGGAAATAAAATCGATAAACCTTCATGGTTAGTGAAACCATTCTATTTGGGGGGAGCAATTTTTTTTATCGTGTGGCCTAATTAAATGAAATACTACATCCCTACACAAAAAGGATTATATTTGGTGCACAGTTTAGAAGACCAAGCATCCAAACCACGTGATACCTATTTTGGGTGATTTTAAGAAAATGACCTTAAGTGAACTATTTAAACACACCCCTTCCCCCCATATTCATTCCAATGGAAAAACACCTCAAATTTATCATATTTAGAGTTATTAATCCATCTAAGATATCTTTTGATCCTGAACATAGATCCATAGTCTGATCAAAGAACTATTCATGTCAGTAGATCTGCACTTGTGAGAATATAATTCTTTTTTAGATGTTTATTGTTCTTATTTCAATTGAAAAAATCATTTAGATGAAATACCATATTCTTTATACTGATGGAATTGATATATTATTTAGATATCATACAATAAAGGAAAAATTATAGGTTTATACTGGCTGAGGAGTGTCGTACAATTAGTAGGTACGTAGTCTATAACTCATCCCTCAAGATTTTTCATTTTCTAAATTTCCTTGTGTATGCTCCGATTTCATCAGGACATTCCTATTTAACTAATGTTCCTTACTTTTAGTAATTAAAATTATTTTCTAATAATATAACTAAATATTCTATCTATCATTAGAGGTTTCAACCACAATGAAAACCACCCCAAGTTGGATGTTTTCCATAATTGGGCTTTTATTGGATTTACATGTTCATCTCCTCCACAGTTTATGTGTGTGGATTGGACCAATTAATTGTATTCCCCATTATTTAGGTGAACTATAAATTGATAAATGGTTCATACAATGTTTTCTTCCTACTTTAACCTTCTATGTTATGTGTTTATACATGATTAATCAAACGTAAATGGTTAAATTGGATTTTATATTGTTTAAATGACTTGGCCTAATAAAATGTAATTGAAAAACATAGTTTCACATCTATACAACATAGTTACATGTTTATTGAATGTAGTGGAGTGAACATATTGAATTTAATTTGACTTATAAGAATCAATAAATTTTGGCAAGTTCATGATAGGCCTTGTGACTTCAATGAAAGGAATAGAATGAATCCTCGACTTAATAAAATGGCATGACTATTACATGAATTAATTAATTAAATGAATTTATTATATGGTGTCTGTTTAATATTGACCAATTAATTACTATAGGAGTGGTTATAATCGAGATAGATTTTTACTTCCTGAGGGAATGCCTTTAAAACTCAGGGGTGCCATTCCAATTCAAGAGCATCAATTTCCTTGGTTGAGACACACATTAAAATCTTATCCTTGTCTATCAGTAGATTCCCATTATGAAACCATAGGATCCATACATTAATAATATAATAGGATTCCTTGGATACACCCCATAGATCCCACATTACATCTATGAACATGAGTTTCCTTGCATACACCCTTAGTCCCAATCACAACTTATCATGTTTTACCATAAATAAACCCTTAGACTCCATTACATTAAATATTTAATAACTACTTGGAGGAAGTTATTTGTATTACACTTTGACCCCACATATCTAGGCTACAATTGATACATGAGTTGGATCAACCTATAGGTGATGGTTTCCTTGGTTACACCTTGGATCCTCTTCATTGTTAACATAATCATGGATGCCTTATTACATCTAAGAACCTAAAATTATTATTATTTCATTATTTTAGTTCAAGTTTTAACTCATGTGACTTAATGTGTATATAAACCAGTATATAATTAATTATTGAACTGGTTACATTTTTAGACTCGAGCCGAGGGCTGATGTATGTACATGGTTATTTACGTTATTGTTCCACATTACCATTATTTCATGCTATTTCTATTTATATTACCCAGAATTTATGTTATAGATGACATTGGTGGTTTCCTTCTATGATTTATATCACACCCTATATGTGATTCCATTAGCACCTGGGAATATTACATGTATGAAAGTGTTGACAAATTCAATTGTCCCACTTTGGACACATGATTTCTTCCTTTCATTGGATGGAGCTTGGTAGCAGATGACTGAGATGGATTTCATGATGCTTGGGTAATTTTTTATATTTTTTATACTCTTTTATAACATTTTATACCTGCTACTTTATATCAATGCTTTCTAGCATTGTTGATACATGACATGCATCATCATCTCTTTTGTATAAATATCAGTTGTTTCAGATGTCTATTATTCCTATTTTCTTTTATTATACAATTTTTCTTTCTTATAATACATATGTTATTAACATGTTATCATTTTTATCCACTATGATCCACTCTATAAATGATGAAATATTTTCCCCATGGACACACCCTGGGCCCTCGCTATTAGTTGGTGTCCTTTGGAATTTAGGGACATCTACTTGAGGCCATGTGGCCAACCGGGCTCGGGGCACCTCTTAGTGGAATTCGAGTTTAGGAGGTCACAAATCCACATGAATTATTGAAAAAAATCTATTTTTATAGAAAAAACAACTAGAGTAATGTGTTGATTATTACAATACTTGAAATATATATAAAAATATCTCAACATAACCATGATGGTTTGAATTGTTCTCTCAGACTGATCATCTGTTTATGGATGATATGAATTTCTAAAACTCAACTATGTATCAAGATATTTCTTAAGACTTTTCTTGAAATATGATGTAAACCTATGATTATGATCATAAATAATAGAATGTGGAACTTCATGAAACCATACCACATCATTTATGTATATCCTATAAGTCTATACCAAATATAAGTCTTATCTGAGAGTAATGGTATGTGTTTATTTAATATGGAGATCTAGTAAAACATATATATTATTATTCCATTTAGATGTTTTAGGGAGTCAAATGAGAAAATCTATGCTGATTTTTTCCATTTTCATTCTTGTATGGGTAATGGATGTTATATCCCCTTAGAAGTTTTTCTATCATCCTTAATTTTCTAACAAACTAATAATCAACATAAAAACTATATGATATCTCTTTCAAGGAATCCCATAAAAAATATTCATTAAAATATCTATACATCAGAGTTGAATTAAAAATAAATATCTATTTGATTCCTAAAATAAATCCTTCTCCAAATATAGTATGGGTGGAATGCATACGTGACTCCTAAACCATATCATTCCATCATGATCAATGATAAACTCATGAACTTTTCTAACAATATTTTGAAGCTAAGCATCATCATTCTGTGAATCTATAATATTTACATGGATAGATGGTTGAACATTTAATTTAGAAAGATAATATATTACCCTTTTCTTTAGTTTTTATGGATTCATCCATTGAAATTCGAAAATATTGGATATTTTTTAATCCTCTTCATGGATAATATAGCATGATCATTTTGACTCAAAGAATTACCATTGTGTTTTATTTCATACAGTTGTAATGTATTGAGAAATCATAATCATTGATAAACTCGAAAAATATTAGTGGAACATAATCCACTCCTTCTATGTGATTATATACTTTAAAATTTTATAATATGTATATATATATGACTTTTATCTATAATGATAATTCCTCAATATCATTAATGAAAAATCTACCATAGATAAATCCAAATCATGAATTGGGTATTTTTTTCGTGAATCTTCAATTGCTGTGATGTGTATGATATAACCATCTCAATATACATAATAACACATACCAATCCCAACATGGATGTATCACAATATTTTACAAACCCTTCTCTTCTATAGGGTAATATAAACACCTCTAATTTTAAAAACCTTATATTTAGTAGATTGAAATTTTCCTCACAGTCATATGTCCATAGGAACTTGGATCCATTTCACGTTAACACAGTTATAGGTTAGAATTTTGTGAGAAATTATTCACAGCCCATTAATAATATCCCGATAAACCCAAAAAACACTATATATTTTAGTTACTATGGTTGGTATGGGACTAGATTCAATAGCTTCCATCTTTGATGGATCTACTAATTTACCCACCCTTGAGATTATATGACCCAAAATTTAACCATTTTTCATAAAATATTCATAATTTTTATAAAATTTATGTAGTTTCTCCTGTAATATGGCCTTATGTGTATTTATGAATTGATCTTCATGATATTAATTTCTCTTTGAATTGATAATACTATCATCTACGATAACTAACAGAAACCAATAAATGTAATCTCAAAATAAATTATTAATTAAATATATGAAGATATCAGGTGAATTAATAAGATTTAATGTAATTAAATGATATTCTTAGTGTTCATACCTTTTATGTATTATCATTTATGGTATATCCTCCTTCTTGACATGCAATTGATGATATCCATAATGATGTTCATTCTTGGAAAAGTGTTGAGGTCTGCGCAGTTGATCATGAAATTCATCAACTTGGGGAACTTGATACTTGTTCTTGACTGTGATATTGTTCAGGTACCTATAAGAAATGCATAGTCACATTGATCCATACGTTTTATAATAAATAATATGTTCATGATAAGGTGATACATTTGGCTGATTGAATCTCTTTCCATGGTTTTCTTATTGATTCTTATTCAATTCCTTGAACTCAATTGGGCATATTCTAAAGGGAGTCATTAAAATTGGTATAGAACTAGAAATGAGTTCTAATAATAACTCAACTTCAAATTTAGGAGAATAGATTGAATGCTATTTCATAAATACAACAAAAAATTCCCACACAATAGGCATATCATCGATGTCAGGTTCCTCCTTAACCATTTGAGATAAACACCCCTTTTGAAAAGGAATTAAGACCCATACAATGGATATGATCTCTATAGGAAGTTCATACTTATCGTCACATTGGTAGAAGATCATCGGTTGGTTTGGAATATTTAACATTAATTCCCTTAATCAAAAATTGGAATGTTATTTATGTATAAATATAGAATCCATGCTCATTATAACATTAAATTCATGTAGAGGAAGAATGATAAGATTTATAGGAAGCACATTCTACCAATATCAACTAGAGAGGAAGCACAGACTTGAGATGAATTCATCATAATATTAGGATGTTTTAATGATAATTTTATATCTAATAACTTAAGTTGAATATTGATGCCATTATAAAATTAATTGGATACAAAATAATGTGTAGGTTCATATTCAAATAAGACATTTTCAATTTTAGAGTAGATTGTGATTGCACCTTTCACAACTTAGTAATCACACCCCTGATCAGAAATAGTGATCACATGAAATTTCTCTTTATCTATTGAATTATGTGGTTTATAAAAACAATCATCATTATTAAACATAGATGTTGGGCATTGGTATGCATAATACCAATAATCATTGTGTGGGAAACACCGGAGTGAGGGCAGTATATTATGTCAATATTTATCTCCATTCACAGTGTTATATAACTTCTTCCAATCTTTTTGTAAATAAATTTCAAGAAGAACTTCACTCCCACACATAAAATATTTACTTGTCACCGTAATAAAATTTTACCTATGATTTTTCCCACAAATTGAGAATAAAGGTAATACCATATTTTACAATCAATGGTTCTTATATTTTTAGTTGAATTCCATTTTTCTCTACTTACCCAATCCATGTTATTATTACGTAACTCCAACCTGCATTTCCAATTTAATTTTACATAGAAAAATATATTCATAAATTCTAAACTCTCATATAAATGAAACACATTGGATAATTGGTTTTAGGTCACCAAAAAATCAATCAACCTTACATTTTGTTTGGATGATAATACGAGAAGTGAACCATTCATGTCTTGTAAAAGTTTCCTTTTAGATACCAATATATTCATCATTATTTTGAATTAGCTCAAATAAATCCTTATCCATAATCCAACAAAGAATAACATGAATGTAATTATTGAATAATATTATCCTAAACTCATCCCAATCCATCAAGTAAATTTCATCATGTTACCTTGTATTATTGATAAGTTTCCTCTAATAATCCACTTCTCCTTCCAAATGATAGATATTCAAAATGAATTTTTCGTCTTCTGAACACTACATCATGTAAAATATGATTTCATTGGTGTTAATCCATTGTTTAGAAACTAGTGGATCATAAGTAGCACGAAATTAATGTGGGTGCTTCCTCATGACGGACTCAATAGAATTTTGTTCCCACCTTTGATGGTTTGTAAGTCCATAATTATTTATATCTTGAGAAATTTGGTTGACAATAGGAATATGATTTTAATTCTATCACCAATAAAATTTGGATGCTCAGGGTCCAATCATCTCATTATCCATCACACACTGTATTGACATGGTTCCTTCAGGATCCATCCACTGACTAAAACAAATTAACATTGTGTAAAAAATAGTAATCATGATGAGGAATGACATAATCATGAAAAATTATTTATGGTATTTCCAAATCCTAACATTAAATTTTAAATCAAGGACACATTAGAATTGCCCTAGGTCAGTCATTTTTGTCATGTATTTAAATCTTTCATTATGGTTTATAATGTGTTTATGTATTTCAAAATCATTTCTCCCAAGAGATTCAATCCATGTATGTAATAAGGCCCTTTATCATGAACCAAATAAAGATCGATTATAGATCAATGTTCCATTTTCTATGTTATGAACACCAGGTACCACTATGACAAAGATATATCTATATGTAACACCTAGATATAGATTTAATTGCTAAGAAATGACGCACTCTATCCTTTATTAAAAATTCAAGTACATTTTTTTATAGTTTGAACGATCCATTGAATTTTCCTTTGAAAATTACTTATGGAAATCACTAAGGATTTATCATTTTGGATTAATTTTTTTAGCTAAACCTATCTAATAATAAAAATTGTACTGGCATGGGATTATCATAAATTAATATTACTTAATTTTTAAGAATATTCATTACATTTCATAGAAACTCACCTAAGGATCATAATAGTTTAGAGTATTTGGAAACTTGAAACACAAAATATTAGTTCACATGAAAAATACATCATATCACACTATGATCTCAAAAATTAGAACCCTTCTTTGACATATTATAGGAAATAAATTTCATCATAATCTGGGGAAAGGAAACATAAGTAAGGGTGAGATCATATTCCCAGTAAGCATAAACAAGGGAGATATGTAAGCATAACATTGATATAATTTTATGATTATATTTGAATAACATTTTAATTCTATAGCCTTCATATCAAAGATCATAATATTGAGTCATGGAATAATTATTATCTGTTCATAAGATGTGAAGAAAATGGGAATCAATTAAAATGATCCATGAGAACATAACAATGGCATTGGAATAATATTTTCAGAATACAAATAAAAATAGAGAATTATTTCCATATTAAACAAGGATAATTATAATTTTTATCATAGTGGAATTGGTTCAATCTTTAAAGCGTCATAATATTCATGGTTTATTCCCAATACCATCATATGAAACACAATTTCTGTAACTAAATCGGGGTCACTACCCCTAAAAGTCTTGTTTATCTCATGACATGTAAATATTTACCCTATAAATTACTTACCACCCATCTAATAATGAAAATCATATCTCTGGGAACCACAAGATCATAAAAAATTAATCATATAATAAACCATGAAATGGAATTGGTTCAATTAAAACTTTCTCATATCATAATATGTATACAATATATAGGATTCATAATCTTTTCATCAATTCATCATATCATAACCTTTGTAAAAATAAGAGGGTTTTACAAGATTTGTATCATAGTATAACCCATGGAAGAGGATTGGGTTTCATAATCATCATGTAATAATAAACGTAAATCTTTTAGAGGTAAAATAATAATGTTATCCTGGCATCATATCCAATATATGGAAATGGTAACATCAATGTATGCCATCTAATATAGAGAATAATTTTGATCAATCATTTAATACGTTTTTTCAGGAAAACATAATTTCATCTTTGAAAAAAAATACTTTTTAAAAGTATACATTTTGAAAATATTTTTATTTGAAAATAACTATAAAATTTACAAATAAACATTAAAATAAAATAATGGTCAATACAATGGGATGTTTTTTTTCATTCCATACATGTTAAAACAAATATTCCTTTCATATTTTAAGTGAAGTACAAACGATAATTGAGTTTTTAAAATTTATAAATATTCCTTTAAAAATATTATAAAAATTCCCACATGGGTAAAAAAATATCTTTTAAAAAGTTATAGGATAATAATAAAACATTTTTTGAAAACATTTTTAAAAAACTGGCTTTGTGAAAGATACAAAATTCTGAATGAAGAGAGAAATCAATTCTTATTTTCATAAAAAATCACAATTATTATATGTATCAAATAGTTGAATATGGTATAATTGCATGTAAATATAATTAATAACCATATGATAACACAATTCATTAGTTTTTGGAGAAAAGGAATTTAATATATTATCATCAGAAACATAGTCATGAAATAGCCCGATAAATGATGAGATTTTGACATAAAATATTTACCACTTTGTTATCTTTTAATCATAATACCTATGAAAGAATTTAATTAAATAAAACATAAAATACCATGATGATTAATGTCACGCCCCAGCTGTCGAGTACCTGGAGCCGGTGCCATACAGAGGATCGAATTCGTTTCAGCCTCTGAGAAACTAGTTACTTCTGAAATGTATCATCTGCTAAAGGCTGTTACATGAAATTTTTTAATTAAAAATGTAGGGTGAGCATACGAATGTCTAGTAATGGGTATAATATAACGTACTATACCCAAAATAACTTTTGAAAATATTCTTTAAAATTTCCATAAAACATTTTCTTTAATATGTTGTAACACATTAAACATACCATGATAATTTTATAAAGGATATAAGTGCATAATTTAAAACATACTATCATTGTCATGATTCAATTATGAGAATGCTCATTCAGAATAGAAAGTAAAATACTTTTCATTTTAAAATGCATGTAAAAAATTAATAAATAAGTTTAATACATGATCAAAGATGCACCTAAAAATAATAAATTCAATTTCATCATATACTATTGGTCATTAAATTTCTGAATATTTAATAAATAATAAATATTCCATACTTAAACTTATTCTGATTCTCATAATCATAATCTCTTTAACTAGGAATATTCTACTAGTCAAATAATCAACTGGTTAATTAATTTACTTAGTCTTAATGGGGAAAGTGCATATGTCGGACTGTGTCAAGGCCTCGTGCCAAGACATAGTGGGTAACTGTAAGTGGAATCCAACCCAGAGAGCCTTTGTAACTGGACTCCAACCCGGAGTGCCTCTGTAACCTGACACCAACCCGGAGTTCCTCTGTAACCGGACACCAACCCAGAGGGTCTGCTGTAACCGGACCCCAACCTAGAGGGATTAATTTTACCAGTCCCCACCCCAGAACATACGAGGTCCAATGCATTCCTCATAACTCAAAATCAAAGTGCACATACCACTTTGATTTATTAAATCACTTATCATTCCCATTACACATATTATATGGCTTCTTAATTCACATTATTCAAAGTGTCCCATACCACTTTGAATAATTAAATGCATATCTCATAAATCATTGTTAACAATAAATTGTTTGATTATCACATAAAATAATAATTTTACAATTTTTCCATATAAATAAACTTTTAAATCAATAAATACATGCTCAATATTCATGCTCAGAAAAATGGAATTGGATATGAGAAAAAACATAATATTCCAGTTACTATTCAGTCAACGTGTTTCTCCACGACAAGCATAAACTATAATACAATCTTTACGCAAGTTATATTGTTTTAAATTACATAAGAAAGGAATGGGTGGGGTTACCACATAAAATAATAGACACTAAAACAATCTTAACAACATAATGAAATTTTCTTCTGGGTGAAAAATAAATAAAAAAGGGAACCCCACATTCCATGTAGTGTGTTAATTTCACATTTCCTCTTACATTTATTACAAACAAGATTTTGTTTAACACATTAGATATTAAAACTTGAAAGTATGAGACTCAACCATAACATTTATCATTTAATATAAATAGTGGAGAGTAACCCATACATGTGAATTTGAAGTTTCATGCCTTCAATATCTTTACTCGTGAACTAACGATTATTGAAAGAAAAACATTTAAAATAGCTACACTTAGGGTTCCATGTTGTGTAAAACATTTATTCAACAGGACGTGTATAAAAAAATTAGTGTTTTAGTCAAGCAAAAAACATTTGAATATGCATGTTTTGTAATTTCTTCACAAACCATAGAAATTTATAAATATAAAAAGGGGATTAAAGTTGGCATTCACACACACGTACCCACATACCTGATTATACATATCATGTATATGCAAGGTTCTCATACTAAGTTAGTTTTTCAACAATAAATTTATAAAAAAATGGACTTAATAATTATGTTACAATTATTGAATTGTTTTAAAAACCTCATTTATATTATGTGTATCCATATTTATAGTAACATACATGATTAGATATAAAATTTCCCCACACAAAGTGACTCCATGCAATTTATCTCTTCATTAACTCAACCTTGGAATTCATTATCCTCGGCATATGATGTTTATGAAAATCCAAGGGTTGCATATATTATACTCATATATTTTCATATAAATGTGTATATTTTTAACTGATTATGTATTTAAGGCATAAGATAAATTTTCATGGGGCGTCCATACTTTGGGTCTATTTAAACCCTATAGCTTAAGATCTTGCAACCCTTAAAGAAAGAATTAACCCCAAACCGTAAGGTGGTGTATTTTATATTATAAGTGTATATACATATATACACAAAATGTAAATCCACACAAGTAAGACAAATTTTAATCCCCTACAAGATATACATTTAATTAAAACATAACCATTACTTCCATTATATCACCTGAACCCGAAAATCTGAAGAACCTGGTTCAGCATAGAAGAATTTTAAATCTACTTCAATGTTATAAACATACCATTAGGAGGATATATAAGTATATAATCTAAAATAAACATGAAAAGGAAAAATTGAAACCCTTACTCAACCAGAAAATAGAGGGTATAAATAAATATTCCTTACAAAACATAGGATCATAAAAAAATAAATAAATGTTCGAGATAAGTATTTAACCCTTACAAGAATAAAACTGCAGCCGGAGTGATAGAGTGTTGGGAACACAATCCCCTATATTGAAAAACTAAGTTGCATATCCAAATTGCATAAAGGCATAAGCCTTTTATAGACACAATGAGAAAGTGCTTGCAATGCAAGCTATAAAACAATACCGGACGGTAAAAAATAAATAAATAAATAAATAAATGCATGGCACAGTATAGTCACAGATTCAATTAAAATACAAAGATTTAAATTAGCTTGAATCCAAACAGGATATACGGGACATGCATTGTGGACCAAAGATGTGAGTTTCTGTTTACAGTCTATATTTAATTCAGATAAGGGAAAAAATAAAATAGGTCAACTATGAACATTGAGCATCAATGATCAGAAAAAATTAAATAAGAGAATACAAAAAACACAGTAGATCTCGATAAATACCAAACACTAATTTACACTGGTTCATGGAATACCGAATCATCAATACAGGCCGAAACCCTAACCGGGTCAGACTCATATTCTTCCTTCCGACGAAACCTAATCATGACGTGACCCGTAGTCCTCAACCTCGAGACATTCGAGCTCCTCTGGAACAGCTTAACCCGCAGCTGTGACCAAAAACTTGACACCGGCCAATGTGAGAACATCCGAGAACCTCATCTCTTCGAAAGAGGCCTCAAGGAGGCTCATAGACCTCACACAACCATCCAGCACTCACCGCGTGGCTCCCGTCATCAGACCCTGTTGAAGCCCTATTTCGCGTCTATTGAAACCCTATTTCAGGTTTACAGAAATCCGAACTCACAGAACTCCCCTTTTTTCCTTAGGGATTCTCCATATTATTATTAGTTTTTGTTATTTTAATACTCTATTATTATTATTATTATATCTCAATTATTACCTTAACTCTTAAAGAAGTCAAAAAGCTATAAATATTAAACTAATAACCCATTAAAATTATCTAATAATTTATTAAAATTATATAATCAATCACTTTTTCTTCTTCTTCTTTATGATTTATTTTCCATTTACTTTTGTCAATCATGTTTTCCATTTGTTTGTTTTACACCTATGATTTTCTCATTTTATTATACTAATCATCATTTAATTTTTATATTATAACATGTTATTACATAATTTCATTTATCCATTTTTTAGCATATAAATTTAAATCATTTTTTATGGTAAAATTAGGTATACTGAAAACAAAAATGATATAAATTAAATTGATAATTGGAATTATATTACAATAAGAATTATCCAAATTTGTACCATATATATGTAATTTTAATCTTATAAAACAAATGTTAATATGTTATGATTCAAATTAAGCATAATTTTATTGAAAGTTAACATGTACCATTTTAATCATTCTATTAATATATATATATATATATATAATTTTATTAAGAAAAATTCAAAATGTTAATTTATAATCTAATAATTATGTATAAATCCCATATAATTCTTCATATATTAAATTAAATAATTTTCTGCAAATTATAGTGTACTTATATACATATCATATATTCGAAAATATATAAAACCCATATAATAGATTATGTAATTGTTCACATTTTTAAAAAAGTTCACTTTTACAAAATAATGGCATAAAAATATTTTAAATCAATAATCCACAATGTCATATATAAAATTACAATATTAGTTTTATATAATTATAATTCAAAACTTGTGTACATATTTGTATATATATATGTATGTATGTGTATATATATATATCATATTTGAAAAACAAGCAAATTAGTAATATTATTATAGTTGTTATTTAAAATATTCTATTAAATAATTATTCTATATGAAAAAATTATGTTCGACAATAATAGTTATTTTATTATTCTTTAATCAAAGTGAGATAATATTTACTCTGGTGTTTTTACTTTGTTCGGATAACAAAATAAAACCTCAATATTACTAATACACGAGAAAAATATTGTTTTTGGGGGCATTACATCATTCCACCCTATAAAGAATTGCACCCTCACAATTATAAAATGCTCGTACACAAACCACAACAACACTAGAAGCACGTCACTCCCAAAGTCCCTTTTCTGGGAACACCACTGATGGTCAGGTGCTGACGACCTCAGGTGGATCCCTAATATAGTATTCAGCTTCCTGATTTCATTGGCCCAAACACACTGCGAACAGCTAGGGTCGTAACTATGCCTAAAGCACTCTGCCTTCCATAAAAAGGCACGAGAGGTGTGGAGGTTAGAAATTTCAGATTAAAAGTCCCGCTTACCATGTCATTATTGAAAATATTGATGTCGTAATGTTCTTCGTACAAACTAAAATTCAGGACTTGGAATATTTAGTCCGCTCGATTGTCACTATCCAAAACAGCTTCTAGAAATTTACTGAGAGCTCGGTAGTTTTCAGCCAAATTAAAACATAGAAAAAAGGATTCATGATACTTTCCTCATTTCCTATATAACGAAAATTGTTCAAATGAAATACGGTAGTAGAACAGATTCGTTCATTGGAAAAGATGGAAGATTTTTGGGTGGTTCCGAACTCGATGGAGTAATTTACAAGTCAGACGTAAGTTGGCATAAATATGGTACTCTTCAAAGCATGTATTGACAATTATAGACTCTAATAGCTTGGTAGGTAGTGATAAAATATTGGTTGGTTTATGCATATCATCAATCTGAAAGGTTTTAAGAAATCAACTTTCAGTATGGAAAATCCATTTTAAACAAAGTCATTATTTTATATAAAATCATATCAAAACATAGAATACAACATCATTCATTTAGACATGATCTATAAAACTCATACAATTATGTAATCTCTTGCTTCTTCTCACAAAACACTAGTATGGATTTCTTGACATCCTCTATGATGAATACTCATAGATTCCACCAATGTTGGGTATTTCCCTAGTTCTCAGACAAAAGGATCCCCAATACAGTTCTAAATTCATATATCTCCTTAGTCTAGATGCAACGCGTGCAACTAGGATCAGCCGCGTGTGGACATCTATAACTCAAATTGAGAAAAGAATGTTGGGTATCAAGTTGAGTGACATATTCATGAACATGATTCTGATAATGTAAACAGGTATTCTCATACTCAAGGGATTCAAAGTCCATAACTCGACAAAAGAGACGGTAGATAAAAATTTTACATAGATACGCTACCCGAAGGTCACCCCCTTATGCATCCTCCTAAAATTCCTCAAGAGAAAAGAAATTATTGGCTAGGGTAAAACATCTAAAGATACCCTCAAAGAATATCCTTTGTCGTACATAGAACTGGAATTGAGTGTTCATCATGAGTTAATAGACGAAACATGCTCCATGGTGAAGAAGAAGTACACAAGGAGTGTTGGATACCCGGTAGAGGTTTTTTCATGATAATTGAATATTTTCAAAAGTCTCATAGTTTTCTACACATGATTTCACCACTATGGTCTCTAATACTTCTATTGGAAGCGATAAAAGACTAGAACATTGGTTTTCCATCTATGAATTAAGAAAACATCATTCTTAGTATTTCTTAAGTTGGTTTTCATTATTCAGTTCTAGTTTTCCAGAGATACCTAAACTGAATCCTCTAATACCAAATGTCACACCCCAGCTCCCGAGTACCCAGATCCGAGGCCATACAGAGGATGAAATTCAGCTCAGGCTCTGAGAAACCAGCTAATTATGAAATGTTTCATATGCTAAAAGTTGTTACCTAAAATTTTTTAATTAAAAACGTATGTTGAGCATACGAATGCTTAGTAAGGGGATTAAAAATAACATATTATACCCAAAATAACTTTGGAAAATATTCTTTAACATTTCCGTAAAACATTTTCTTTAAAATTATATAACACATTAAACATAACATGATAATTTTAAAAAGGATATAAGTGATTAATTTAAAACATACTAACATTATCATGATTCCACTAAGAGAATTCTCATTCAGAATAGAATGTAAAAGACTTTTCTTGTTAAAATGCTAGTAAAAATTAATTAACTAAGTGTAATGCATGACCAGAGATATGCCTAAAAATAATAACATCAATTTCATCATATACTACTGGTCATTAAATTTATGAATATTTCATAAACAATAAATATGCCATACTTAAACTTCTTCAGATTCTCGTAATCGTAAGCTCTTTAACCAAGAATATTCTACCAGTCGAATAATCCCTTCGTTAATTAATTTACATAATCTTAATGAGAAAAGTGCATATGCCAGACTGTGTCAAGGCCTCATGCCAAGACCTAAGGGATAACTATAACCGGACCCCAACCTAGAGAACCTATGTAACCAGACTCCAACCAGGAGTGCCTCTGTAACTAGACACCAAACCGGAGTGTGTCTGTAACCGGACACCAACCCATAGGGTCTACTGTAACTGGACCCTAACCCAGAGGGATTACTTTTATCGGTCCCCACACAAGAACATACCAAGTCCAATGCATTCCTCATAACTCTAAATCAAAGTGCACATACCACTTTGATTTATTAAATCACTTATCATTCCTAGTACACATATTACATGGATTCTTAATTCACATTATTCAATGTGTCCCATACCACTTTGAATAATTAAATTCATATCTCATAAATCATTATTAACAATAAATTATTTGATTATCACATAAAATAATAATTTTACAATTATTCCATAGTAATAAACTTTTAATGCATTAAAATACATGCTCAATAATCATGCTCAAACAAATGGAATTGGAGATGAGCTAAAACATAATATGCCAGTTACTATTCAGACAACGTGTGTCTCCATGACAAGCATAAACTATAATTCAATATTTTCGCATGTGATATTGTTTTAAAACACACAAGAAAGGAATGAGTGGGGTTACCACATGAAATTATAGGCCAAGAAATAATCTTAACCACTTACTTAATGAAATTTTCTTCTAGATGCATAATAAATAAAAAAGAGAACCCCAAATTCTATGTAGTTTGTTAATTTCACATTTCCTCTTATATTTATTATAAACAACCATTGTTTAACACATTAGATATGAAAAATTTAATGTATGAGACTCAATCATAACATTTATCATTTAATATAAATAGTGGGGAGTAACCCACACATGTGAATTTGAAGTTGAAAGCCTTCAATATCTTTACTCGTGAACAAGTATTATTGAAAGAAAATCAGTTGAAATAGCTACACTTAGGGTTCTATGTTGCGTAAAACATTCATTCAATGGGCCATGTATAAAAAAGTAGTGTTTCAGTCAAGACAAAAACATTTGAATATTCATGTTTAGTACTTTCTTCTCAAACCAAAAAAATTTATAAATACAAAAAGGGGATCAATGTTGGCATTCACACATATGTACCCACATACACGATTATACATATCAAGTATACGCAAGGTTCTTATTCTAATTTTTTTCACTTGTAAATTTATCAAAAACATGGACTTAATCATTATGGTTCCATTATATAATTGTTTTAAAAACCTCTATATTATGTGTATCCATATGTATAAGAACATACATGATTAGATATAAAATTTTCCCACACAAAGTGACTTCGTGCATTTTAGCTCTTCATTAACTCAACCTTGGAAATCTTTATCCCGAGCATATGAAGTTCATGAAAATCCATGGGTTGTGTATATTATACATATATATTTCCATATAAATGTGTATATTTTTATCCAATTATGTATTTAAGGCATAATATAAATTTTCATGGGGCATCCATACGTAGGGTCTATTAATACCCTATAGCTTAAGATCTGGCAACCCTTAAAGAAATAATTAACCTCAAACCATAAAGTGATGTATTTTATATTACAAGTGTATATACATATATACACAAAACATAAAACCACCCAAGAAAGACAAATTTTAATCCCCTACAAGATATACATTTAATTACAACATAACCATTACATCCATTATATCACCTAAAACCGATAATCCGAAGACCCAGGTTCAGCATAGAAGAATTTTTAAACTAATTCAAAGTGATAAACATACCATTATGTGCATATATAAGTATATACTCTAAAATAAACATGACAAGGCAAAATAACAACCCTTGCACAACCAGAAAATAGTGGGTATAAATAAATCTTACTTGCAAAACATAAGATCATAAAAAAATAACTAATTGTTTGAGACAAGTATTTAACCCTTACAAGAATAAAACTGTAGCTGGAGTGATAGTGTGTTGGGAACACGCTCACCTAGACTGAAAAACCGAGTTGCATATCCAAATTGCACAATGGAATATGCCTTTTATAGACACAATGAGAACATGCTTGCAGTGCTATCTAGAAAACAGTACCGGACGGTAAAAAATAAAAAAAAACAGTTAATTAAAAGCATGGCACAGTATAGTCACAGATTCAATTAAAATACAAATATTTCAATTAGCTCGAATCCCAACAGGATATACGGGACTTCCATTGCAGACCAAAAAAGTGAGTTTCTGTTTACAGTCTAAAAATAATTCGGATAAGGGAAAAAATAAAGAAGGTATACTATTTATATAGAGCATCAATGATCGAAAAAAATTAAATAAGAGAATAAAAAAATGATAGATCTCGATAAAGACCAAAACCTACTTCACGCTAGTTCAAGGAATATCGAATCATCAATCAAGGACAAAACCCTAACCTGATCATACTCTTCTTCTTACCTTGGATGAATCCTGATCACAGCGGGACACCTAGACCTCAACCTCGGGACATTCTAGCTCCTCCCGCACTGCTCGACCAGAAGCAGCGACCACAAACTCGACACTGGCTGATATTCGAACATCTGAAAACCTCATCTTCTCAAAAGAAGCCTCAAGGAGGCTCACAGACCTCGCACAACCATCCAGTGCTCACTACACGGCTCCTATCGTCGGACCCTGTTGAATCTCTATTCGGCGCCTACTGAAACCCTATTTCGGGTTTCCAGAAATCGGATCTCACGGACCTCCCCGTTTTCCTTACGGGATTACCCCTATTATTATTAGTTTTTGTTATTTTAGTACTCTATTATTATTATTATTATATCTCAACTATTACCTTAACTCTTAATGAAGTCAAATTGTTATAAATAATAAACTAATAACCCATTAAAATTATGTAATAATTTATTAAAATTATTTAATCAGTCACTTTTTTCTTCTTCTTCTTTAGGATTGCTTTTCTATTTCCTTTTGTCAATCATGTTTTCCATTTTTTTTTGTTTTACACCTACAATTTTCTCATTTTATTATATTAATCATCATTTTATTTTTATATTAGAACATGTTATTACATAATTTCATTTATCTATTTTTAGCATATAAATTTAAACATTTTTTATGGTAAAATTATATATACTTAAAACAAAAATGTTATAAATCAAATTGATAATTTGAATTATATTACTATAATAATTATCATAATTTTTACCATATATTTGTAATTTTAAACATTAAAAAAATGTTAATATGTTATTATTTAAATTAACCATAATTTTATTGAAAGTTCAGATGTACCATTTTAATTATTCTATTAATACACACACACACAAACACACACACACATATATATAATTTTATTAAAAATTCAAAATGTAAATTAATAATATAATAATTATGTTTAAATACCATATAATTATTCATATATTAAATTAAATAATTGTCTGCAAATTAGAGAGTTCATATATACATATCATATTTTTGAAAATATATAAAACCCATATAATAGATTAAGTAATTTTTCGCATATTTAAAACAGTTCACTTTAACAAAATAATGGCATAGAAATATTTTAAAGCAATAATCCTCAATGTCATATATAAACATATAATATTAGTCTTATATAATTATAATTCAAAACTTGTTTACATATGCGTATATATATATGTATATGTTTTAAATATCATATTTGGAAAACAAGAAAATTAGTTATATTGTTATAGTTATTATTTAAAATATTCTATTACATAATTATTCGATAAGAATAAATTATGTTCAACAATAATAGTTATTTTTTCTTATTTAATCAATGTGAGATAATATTTACTTTGGAGGTTGAACATTGTCCAAAAACCAAAATAACACCTTAATATTACTAATATATGTGATACAAGTTTTTTTGTGTCATTACATCATTCCTCCCTACAAATAATTGCATCCCCGCAATTCAAAAATTCGTGTACACAAACCATAGACTCACCAGACACACGTCACTCCCGAAGTCCCATTACCATGAACACCACCAATGGTAGGGTGCTGACAACCTTAGGTGGATCCCTAATATAATATTTAGCTGCTCGATTTCCTTGGCCCAAATACACAGCAAACTGCTAGGGTCGAAACTATGCCTAAAGAACTCTGCCTTCTATAAAGAGGCACAAGAGGTGTGGTGGTTAGAAATTTCAAAGTGAACTAAATGCCTGTAAGTCCCACATACCATGTCGTTATTGAAAATATTGATGTCCTAATGTTCTCCGTACAAATTAAAACTCAGGACCTGGAATGGGTAGGCCGCTTGATGGTCACTATCCAAAGCATCTTCTAGAAATATACCAACAGATCCGTAGTTATCAGCCAAAGTAAAACATAGAAAAATGGATTCACGATACTTTCCTCTTTTCCTATATGTTAAAAATTGTGCAAATGCGATATGATAGTAGACCATATTGGTTCCTTGGTAAAGATGGAGGATTTTTGGGCGGTTCGAAAGTCATTGGATTAATTTTTGAGTCAAATGTATGTTGGCATAGGGTTTGTCCTCTTCAGAGCATGCATTGACAATTATAGTATCTAATAGCTTGGTAGGTAGTGATAAAATATTAGTTGGTTGATGCATATCTTCTATATGAAAATATTTAAGAAATCAACTTTAATTATGTAAAATCCATTTTAAACAGAGTCATTATTTTATATAAAAGCATATAAAAACAAGGAATACAACATCATTCATTTATATATGATCTATATAACTCAACAAATTACGTAATCTCTTGCTCCCTCTCATAAAACACTAGTATAGATTTCCTGACGTCCTCTAAGATGACTCCTCATAGATTCCACCGATAATGGGTATTTCCCCAGTTCTCAGGCAAACGGATCCCCAACGTGGTTCTAAATTCGTCTATCTCCTTGGTCCAGATGCAATGTGTGCAACTAGGATCAGCCATGTGTGGACATCTAGAATTCAGATTGAGAGAATCATGTCAGGTTTCATGTTGAGAGACATCAGCATGAACTTGATGCCGATAATGCAAATGGGTATTCTCATTATCAAGGCCTTCAAAGTCCATAACTTTACCACAGATACCGTATGTCAGAATTTGACATAGATACGCTTCCCGAAGGTTTACCCCTTGTGCAGCCTCCTAAAATTCCTCAAGAGAAATGAAATTA
Organism: Viscum album; assembly: GCA_963277665.1. Lineage (NCBI taxonomy): Eukaryota > Viridiplantae > Streptophyta > Magnoliopsida > Santalales > Viscaceae > Viscum > Viscum album. The sequence goes on along the minus strand of OY728155.1, from coordinate 741,813,972 downwards.
TTGTCCAGGGTAAAACATTTAAAGATACCCTAAAATTATTTCCCTTTTTGTACAAAGAACAGGAATTGATCATTCATCATGAGGTAATAGACGAAACCTGCTCCATGGTGAAGTTAGAGTACAAGAGGATAGTTTGATACTCGGTAGAGGGTTTTGAAAGGGAAATGAATATTTTCAAAATAATTGTAGTTTTTTACACATGATTTCCCCACAATGGTATCTAATACTTCTATTGGAAGAGATAAAAGACTATCACTTTGGTTTTCTATCTGAGAATTATGAAAACATCATTCTTAGTATTTATTAAGTTGGTTTTCATTGTTCAGTTCTAGTTTTCTAGAGTTATCTGAACTGAATCCTCAGATACCAATTGTCACGCCCCAGCTCCCAACTACCCGGAGCTAGTGCCATACATAGGATCAAATTCAGTTCATGCTCTGAGAAACCATCTACTTTTAAAATCTTTCATCTCCTAATAGTTGTTCCCAAAAAAGTTTTAATTACAAACGTTGGGTGAGCATACAAATGCCTAGTAAGGGGTTTAAAAATAATATATTGTACCCAAAATAAAATTTGAAAATATTCTTTAAAATTTACATAAAACATTTTCTTTAAAATGTTGTAACACATTAACTATACCATGACAATTTTTTAAAGGATATAAGTGCATAATTTAAAATATACTAACATTATCATGATTCAATTATGAGAATGCTCATTTAGAATAGAAAGTAAAATACTTTTCATGATAAAATGCATGTACAAAATTAATAAATAAGTGTATTGCATGATCAGATTTATGCCTAAAAATAATAACTTCAATTCCATCATAAACTATTGGTCATTAAATTTCTGAATATTGCATAAATAATAAATATGCAATACTTAAAACATCTTTTGATTCTCAAAATAAAAAGCTCTTTAACCAGGAATATTCTACTCATCAAATAATCCTCTGGTTAATTAATTTACATAGTCTTAATGAGGAAAGTGCATATGTTGGACCATGTCATGGCCTCGTGCCAAGAACAAGGGCCTAACTATAACCGGACCCCAAACCGGAGAGTTTCTATAATCAGACTCCATCCCAGAGTGCCTCTGAAACCAGACAGAAACCCGGAGTGCCTCTGTAACCGGACACCAACCCAGAGGGTCTGCTGTAACTGGACCCCAACCCGGAGGGCTTACTTTTACCAGTCCCCACCCCATAACATACTAGGTCCAATGCATTCCTCATAACTCAAAATCAAAGTGCACATACAACTTTGATTTACTAAATCACTTATCATTCCCAGTACACATATTACTTGGCTTCTTAATTCACATTATTCAATGTTTTCCATACTACTTTGAATAATTAAATTCATAACTCATAAATCATTATGAACAATAATTTTTTTGATTATCACATAAAATAATAATTTTACAATTCTTCCATAGTAATAAACTTTTAATGTATTAAAATACATGCTCAATATTCATGCTCAGACAAATGGAATTGGAGATGATTTAAAACATAATAAGCTAGTTACTATTCAGACAATGTGTTTCTCCACGACATGCATAAACTATAATACAATCTCTGCGCATGTGATATTGTTTTAAAACATACAAGAAAGGAATGGGTGGGGTAACCACATAAAATGATAGACCCGGAAACAATCTTAACCACTTACTTAATGAAATTTTCTTCTAGGTGCATTATAAATAAAAAGGGAACCCCACATTCCGTGTATTGTGTTAATTTCACGTTTTCTCTCACATTTATTATAAACAAGATTTTTTTAACACATTAGATATTATAACATGAAAGTATTCGACTCAACCATAACCTTTATCATTTAATATAAATAGTGGAGACTAACCCATACATGGGAATTTGAAGTTGCAAGCCTTCAATATCATTACTCGTGAACTAAGGATTATTGAAAGAAAAGAATTTAAAATAGCTACAATTAGGGTTCTAGGTCACGTAAAACATTCATTCAATAGGGCGTGTATAAAAAAGTAGTTTTTTAGTCAAGAAAAAAACATTTGAATATGCATGTTTAGTACTTTCTCGACAAACCATAGAAATTTATAAATACAAAAAGGGGATCAACATTGCCATTCACACACACATACCCACATAACCGATTATACATATCAAGTATATGTGAGGTTCTCATTCTAAGTTAGTTTTTCACTTGTAAATTTTTCAAAAACATGGACTTAATCATTATGGTACAATTATGGATTTTTTTTAAAACCTCATTTACATTATGTCTATCCATATTTATAAGAACGTACATGATTAGATATAAAATTTTCCCACACAAAGTGACTCTGTGAATTTTAGCTCACCATTAACTCAACCATAGAAATCATTATCTTGGGAATATGAAGTTTATGAAAATACAAGGGTTGTGTGTATTATACATATACATTTTCAAATACATTTGTATATTTTTAACCGATTATGTATTTAAGGCATAAGATAAATTTGCATGGAGGGTCCATAATTAGGGTTTGTTAATAACCTATAGCTTACGATCTTCCAGCCCTTAAAGAAATAATTAACCTCAACCTGTAAGGTGGTGTATTTTATATTACAATTCTATATACATATTTAAAAAAAACTTAAAACCACACAAGAAAGGAAACTATTAATCCCTCACAAGATATACATTTAATTAAAACATAACCATTACTTCCATTATATCACATGAACTCGAAAATCCGAAGACCCAGGTTCAGCATAGAAGAATTTTTAAACTACCGGAAGGTTATAAACATACCATTTGGAGAGTATATAATTATATACTCTAAAATAAACATGACAAGGAAAAATTGAAACCCTTAAATAACCAGAAAATAGAGGGTATAAATAAATCATCTTTACATAATATAAGATCATAAAACAAATGTTCGAGACAAGTATTTAAACCTTACAAGAATCAAACCGCAGCCGGAGTGATAGAGTGTTGGGAACACGCTTCCCTAGACAGAAAAACCGAGGTCCATATCTAAATTGCAAAAAGGCATAAGACTTTTATAGATACAATGAGATGTGCTTGCAGTGTAATCTGGAAAACAGTACAGAATGGTAAAAAATAAAAAAAAAATAAAAAAATATAAGCATGGCATAGTATAGTCAGGGATTCAACTAAAATACAATGATTTCAATTAGCTCGAATCCAAACAGGATATAGGGGACTTGCATTGTGGAAGAAAAAAGTGAGTTTCTATTTATAGTATAAAATTAATTCAGATAAGGGAAAAAATAAATCAGGTCAACTATGAACATAGAACATCAATGATCGAAAAAATTTAAATAAGGGAATACTACAAACACTGTAGATCTTGATAAAGACCGAACCCTACTTCACGCTGGTTCAAGGAATACCTAATCCTCAATCAAGGATTAAACCCTAACCCGGTCGGACTCATCTTCTTCCCTCGGATGAAACCTGATCGTGGTGCGACCCCTAGTCCTCAACCTCGAGATATTCGAGCTCCCACGACACTGCTCGGCCTAAAGCCGCGACCACAAACTCAACATTGGCCGATGTGAAAACATCCAAGAACCTCTGCTTCTCAAAAAAATCCTTAAAGAGGCTTGCAGACCTCACACAAGCATCCAGTGCTCACCGTGTTGCTCCCATCATTGGACCCCGTTGGAGCCCTATTCATGGCCTACTAAAACCCTATTTTGGGTTTCCTGAAATCGGGACTCACGGACCTACACTTTTTCCATAGGGGATTCCCCCTATAATTATTAGTTTTTGTCATTTTAACACTCTATTATTATTATTATTATTATATCTCTATTATTAAATTTACTCTTAAAAAAGTCATAAATTTATAAATATTAAAACAGTAACCCATTAAAATTATCTGATAATTTATTAAAATTATTTAATCAATCCATTTTTCTTCTTCTTTACGATTTCTTTTCTGTTTACTTTTGTCAATCATGTTTTCCATTTGTTTTTTTACACATACACTTTTTTCATTTTATTATATTAATCATCATTTAATTTTTATATTATAACATGTTATTACATAATTTCATTTATCTATTGTTTGCATATAAATTTAAACTGTTTTTTGGTAAAATTATATATACATAAAACAAAAATGTTATAAATTAAATTGATGATTGGAAATATATTACAATAATAATTATCCTAATTTGTACCGTATATTTTTAATTTTAATATTTTGAAAAAAAAATTAATATGTTATGATTCAAATTAACGATAATTTTATTGAAAGTTCACATGTACCATTTTAATCATTCTATTAATATATATATATATCTATATATCTATATAATTTTATTCAAAATGTTAATTTATAATCTAATAATTATGTATAAATCCCATATAATTATTCATATATTAAATTAAATAATTGTCTTCAAATTATAGAATACATATATACATATCATATTTTTGAAAATATATAAAACCCATATAATAGATTAAGTAATTGTTCGCATATTTAAAACTAATCACTTTTACAAAATAATGCCATAAAAATATTTTAAAACAATTTTCATCAATGTCATATATAAAATTATAATATTAATTTTATATAATTATAATTCAAAACATGTTTATATATGCGTGTATATATATATGTATGTATGTATATGTTTATATATATCATATTTGGAAAACAAGAAAATTAGTTATATTATTATAGTTATTATTTAAAATATTCTATTAAATAATAATTCGATAAGAATAAATTATGTTCGACAATAATAGTGGTTTTTTTATTCTTTATTCAAAGTGAGAAAAAATTTACTTTGGAGTTTGTACGTTATTAGGATAAAAAAATAAAACCTCAATATTACTAATACACGAGAAACATTTTTTTTGGGGGCATTACATCATTCCCCCTACAAAGAATTGCATACTCGCAATTCTAAAATGCTTGTACACAAACCATAGAAACACCATACACACGTCACTCCCGAAGTCCCTTTACCTGGAACACCACCGTTGGTAGGGTGCTGACGACCTCATGTGGATCCATAAGAGAGTATTCAGTTGCTTGATTTCCTTTTCCCAAACACAATGCGAACAGCTAGGGTCGAAACTAGGCCTAAAGAACTCTACTTTCCATAAAGAGGCATGAGAGGTGTGAAGGTCAGAAATTTCAGAGTGAACTAAATCCCTATAAGTCCCATGTACCATGTCATTCATGAAAATGTTGATGTCGTAAAGTTATCCGTAAATACTAAAACATAGGACCTGGAATAGGTAGGCCGCTCAATGGTCACCATCCAAAGAAGCTTCAAGAGATTTATTGATAGATCAGTAGTTATCAACCAAAGTAAAACATTAAAAAATAGCTATATGATACTTTCATTTATTTTTTATGCTGAAAATTGTGAAAATGTGATACGATAGTAGACTAGATTGCTTCATTGGTAAAGATGGAGGATGTTTGGGTGGTTCGAAACTCGATGGAGTAATTTTCAAGATAGACGTAAGTTGGCATAGGGCTGGTGCTCTTCAGAACATGTATTGACAATTATAGTCTCTAATAGCTTTGTAGGAAGGGATAAAATATTTGTTGGTTGACGTATATCTTCTATCTGAAAGGATTTAAGAAATAAACTTTCAGTATGGAAAATCCAATTTAAACGGAGTCATTATTTTATATAAAAGCATGTCAAAACAGAGAATACAACATCATTCATTTAGACATGATCTATAAAACTCAAGAAATTACGTAATCTCTTGCTCCCTCTCACAAAACACTAATATGGATTTCCTGACATCCTCTAAGATGACTCCTTATAGATTCCACCAATGTTGGGTATTTCCCTAGTTCTAAAAAAAAGATCCCCAAGGTGGTTCTAAATTTTTCTATCTCCTTGGTCAAGATGAAACGTGTGCAACTAGGATCATCCATGTGTGGACATCTAGAATTCAGATTGAGAGAAGCATGTCAGATATCATGTTGAACGACATCAGCATGAACATGATGTCGATAATGCAAAGGAGTATTCTCGTTCTCAAGGGCTTCAAAGTCCATAACTCGACCATGTAGATCGTATGACAAAATTTGACATAGATAGGCTTCTTGGAGGTTTCCCCATTGTGCAGCCTCCTCAAATCTTCAAGAGAAAATAAATTATTGGATAGGGTAAAAAATTTAATGATACCCTCAAATTATTTCCCTTGTCGTACATAGAACTAGAATTGAGCATTCATCATGGGTTAATAGACGAAACCTGCTCCATGGTGAAGTTGGAGTACACGAGGTGAGTTGGATACTCAGTAGAGTGTTTATAATGATACACGAATATTTTCAAAAGTCATGTAGTTTCCTACACATGATTTTCCAAATATGGTATCTAATACATCTGTTGGAAGAGACAGAAGACAAGAACTGTGGTTTTCCATCTGAGAATTAAGAAAACACCATTCTTAGTAATGATTAAGTAGGTTTTCATTGTTTAGTTCTGGTTTTCCAGAGTTATCTGAAATGAATCCTCTGATACCAACTGTCACGCCCCAGCTCCCTAGTACCCGGAGCCAGTGCCATACAGATGATCGAATTCGGTTAAGGCTCTGACAAACCAGCTACTTCTGAAATGTTTAATCTGCTAAAAGATGTTACCTAATTTTTTTTAATTAAAATCATAGTGTTAGCATACTAATAACCAGTAAGGGATTTAAAAATAACATACTATACCCAAAATAAATTTTAAAATATTCTTTATAATTTCCATAAATCATTTTCTTTAAAATGTTGTAACACATTAAACATACCATGATAATTGTCTAAAGTATATAAGGGCATAATTTGAAACATACTAACATTATCATGAATTCAACTATGAGAATGATCATTTAGAATAGAAAGTAAAATAATTTTCTTGTTAAAATGAAAGTATAAAATTAATATCTAAGTGTAATGAATGATCAGAGCTGTGCCAAAAAATAATAACATCAATTTCATCATATACTATTGCTCAATAAATTTCTGAATATTGCATAAATAATAAATATTCCATTCTTAAACTTCTTCTAATTCTTATAATCAAGATCTCTTTAACTAGGAATATTCTACTAGTGGAATAATCCACTGGTTAATTAATTTACATAGTCTAAATGAGGAAAATGCATATGTTGGACCATGTCAAGGACTCATTCCAAGACCTAGGGGCTAACTGTAATCGGAACCCAACCCAGAGAGCCTCTGTAAACGACTCCAACTCGGAGTGCCTCTGTAACTGGACAACAACTCGGAGTGCCCCTATAGCCGGACACCAACTCAGAGGGTCTGCTTTAACCAGACCACGACCCAGAGGGCTTACTTTTACCGGTCCCCACCCAGGAACATACTAGGTACAATGCATTGCTCATAACCCTATATCAAAGTGCACATACCTCTTTGATTTATTAAAACACTTATCATTCCCAGTACACATATTACATGGCTTCTTAATTCACATTATGCAAAGTTTCCCATAAAACATTGAATAATTAATTGCATATATCATAAATCATTATTAACAATAAATTGTTTGATTATCACATAAAATAATAATTTTAAAATTATTCCATAGTAATAATCTTATAATGCATTAAAATACATGCTCAATATTCATGCTCATACAAATGTAATTGGAGATGAGATAAAACAAAATATGTCAGTTACTATTCAGACAATGTGTTTCTCCACGACGTTCATAAACTATAATACAATCTTTTCACATGTGATATTATTTTAAAACACACAAGAAAGGAATGGGCGGGGTTACCACATAAAATGATAGACCCTGAAGCAATCTTAGACACTTAATGAAATTTTATTCTGGGAGCATAATAAATAAAAAAGAGAACCCCACATTCTGTGTAGTGTGTTAATTTCACATTTCCTCTTACATTTATTATAAACAAGATTTTGTTTAAAACATTAGATATTAAAACATGAATGTATGAGACTCAACCATAACCTTTATCATTTAATATAAATAGTGGAGAGTAACCGATGCATGTGAATTTAAAGTTTCAAGCCTTCAATATCATTACTTGTGGACTAAGGACTATTGAAATAAGGGCATATAAAATAGCCACATAGAGATCCATGTTGCGTAAAACATTCACTCAACGGGCCGTGTATAAAAAAAGTAGTGTCTTAGTCATGCCAAAAACATTTTAATATTCATGTTTATTACTTTATTCACAAACCCTTGAAATTTATAAATACAAAAAGAGGATAAAATTTTTCATTCACACACAATTACCCACATACCCGATTATACATATCAAGTACACACAAGGTTTTCATTCTAAGTTAGTTTGTCACTTCTAAATTTATCAAAAAAATGGAATTAATCATTATGGTACAATTATTGAATTGTTTTAAAAACCACATTTAAATTATGTGTATCCATATTTATAAGAACATAAATGATTAGATATAAAATATTCCCATAAAAAGTGACTCCGTGCATTTTATCTCTACATTAACTCAACCTTGGAAATCATTATACTAGGCGTATGAAGTTTATAAAAATCCAAGGGTTTTGTATATTATACTTATATATTTTCATATACATGTGTATATTTTTAACTGATTACTTATTAAGGCATAAGATAAATTTGCATGGGACGTCCATACTTATGGTCTATTAATTCCCTATAGCTTAAGATCTTGCAAACCTTAAAGAAAGAATTATCCTTAATCTATAAGGTGATGTATTTTATATTACAAGTGTATATACATATATACACAAAACATAAAACCACAAAAGAAAGATAAAGTTTAATCCCCTACAAGATATACATTTAATTAAAACATTACCATTACATCCATTATATCACCTGAACCCGAATATCCGAAGATCCAGGTTCAGCATAGGAGAATTTTTAAACAACCAGAAAGTTATAAAAATACCATTATGAGCATATATAAGTATATACTCTAAAATAAAAATGAAAAGGAAAAATAAAAATCCTTTCACAAACAGAAAACGGAGGGTATAAAATCTTCCTTACATAACAGAAGATCATTAAAAAATAAATAAATGTGCGAGACAAGTATTTAACCCTTACAAGAATCAAACTGAAGCCAGAGTGATAGAGTGTTGGGAACATGCTCCCCTAGACTGACAAACTGAGTTGCATATCTAAATTTCACAAAGGCATAAGCCTTTTATATACACAAAGAGAAAGTGCTTGCAGTGCAAGCTAGAAAACAGTACCAGATGGTAAAAAATAAAAAACTAAAAGCATGGCACAATATAGTCACATATTCAATTAAAATACAAAGATTTCAATTAGCTCGAATCCAAACAGGATATATGGGATTTTCATTGCAGACCAAAAATCATGTGTTTCTATTTACAGTCTAAAATTAATTCTGATAAGGGAAAAAATAAAGCAGGTCAACTATGAACATAGAGACATCAATGATCGAAAAAAAAATTAAATATGAGAATACAACAAACACGGTATATCTTGGTAAAGACCAGCCCCTACTTCATGATAGTTCAAGGAATACTGAATCATCAATCTAGTACGAAACCCTAACCCGGTTGGATTCGCCTTCTTCCCTCGGATGAAACCTGATCACGACGCGACCCCTAGTCATCAGCCTCGAGACATTAGAGCTCTTACGGAACTGCTCGACCTGAATCCCCGACCACAAACTCGACACTGGACAATGTATGAACATCTGAGAACCTCATCTTTTCGAAGGAGGCCTCTAGGAGGCTCGCAGGCCTCACACAACCATCCAGCGCTCACCACGCGACTCCCATCATCGAACCCTGTTAAAGCCCTATTCGGTGCCTACTAAAACCCTATTTCGGTTTTCTATAAATTGGGACTCACAGACCTCCCCTTTTTCCTTATGTGATTCCCCCTATTATTATTTGTTTTTGTTATCTTAATACTCAATTATTATTATTATATCTCAACTATTACCTTACCTCTTAAATAATTCAAAAAGTTATAAATATTAAACTAATAACCCATTAAAATTATCTAATAATTTGTTAAAATTATTTAATCACTCACTTTTTTCTTCAACTTCTTTAAGATTCCTTTCTGTTTACTTTTTTCAATCATATTTTCCATTTTTTTGTTTTACAGCTACACTTTTCTCATTTTATTATATTAATAATAATTTTATTTTTAAATTATAACATGTTACTCCATAATTTTATTTCTCCATTTTTTAGCATATAAATTTAAACCATTTTTATGGTAAAATTATATATACTTAAAACAAAAATGTTATAAATTAAATTCATAATTGGAATTATATTACAATAATAATTATCCTAATTTGTACTATACATTTTTAATTTGAAACTTTTAAAACAAATGTAAATATGTTTTGATTCAAATTAACCATAAATTTATTGAAAGTTCACATGTACCATTTTAATCATTCTATTAATATATATATATGTATGTATATATAATTTTATGAATTAAAATTCAAAATGTTAACATATAATATAATAATAATGTATAAATCCCATATAATTATTCATATATTAAATTAAATAATTGTCTGCAAATTATAGAGTAAATATATACATATCATATTTTCGAAAATATACAAAACCCATATAACAGATTAAGTAATTGTTCACATATTGAAAACAGTTCACTTTTACAAAATAATGGCAGAAAAATATTTTAAAGCAACAATCCTCAATGTCATATATAAAATTATAATATTAGTTTTATATAATTATAATTCAAATCTTTTTTACATATGCGTATATATATGTGTGTGTTTGTATATTTTTTTATATATCATATTTTTAAAACAAGTAAATTAGTTATATTATTATAGATATTATTTAAAATATTCTGTTAAATAATTATTCGATAAGAATAAATTATGTTCGATAATAATAGTTATTTTTTTCTTTAATCAAAGTGAGATAATATTTAATTTAGAGTTTGTACATTGTCTAGATAACAAAATAAAACCTCAATATTACAAATACTCAAGAAACAAGTTTTTTCCAGCATTACATCATTCCCCCCAATAAAGAATCACATCCTCGCAATTCTAAAATACTCGTACAGAAACCACAGAAACACCGGACACACATCACTCCCAAAGTCCCTTTACCGAGAACACCACTGATGGTAGGGTGCCGACAACCTTAGGTGGATCCCAATGATAGTATTCAGCTGCTCTATTAACTTGGCCCAAACACACTGTGAACGACTTGGGTCGAAACTGTGCCTAAAGCACTCTTCCTTCCATAAAGAGGAACATGAGGTGTGGATGTCAGAAATTTCAAAGTGAACGAAATCCCTATAACTCCCTTGTACCACATCATTCTTGAAAATTTTGATGTCATAAAGTTCTCCGTACATATTAAAACTCGGGACCTGGAATAGGTAGGCCACTCGATAGTCACCATCCAAAGCAGCTTCAAGAAATTTACCGACAACTCGGTAGCTATTAGGCAAAGTAAAACATAGAAAAAGGGCTTCATGATACTTTCCACTTTTCCTATATGATGCAAATTGTACAAATGTGATACGTTAGTTGACTAGATTGCTTCCTTGGTAAAGATGAAGGATGTTTGCGCAGTTCAAAAATCGATGGAGTAATTTACAAGTCAGACGTAAGTTGGCATAGGGCTAGTCCTCTTCAGAGCTTTTCTTGACAATTATAGTCTTTAATAGCTCGGTAGGTAGTGATAAAATATTGGTTGGTTGACGCATATCTTTTATCTAAAATGTTTTAAGAAATAAAATTTCAGTATGGCTAATCCATTTTAAACAAATTTGTTGTTTTATATAAAAGAATATCAAAACAGAGAGAACAACATCATTCATTTAAACATGATCTATAAAACACAAGAAATTATATAATCTCTTTCTCCCTCTCATAAAACACTAGTATGGATTTTCTAATGTCCTCTAAGAGAAATCCTCATAGATTCTACTGATGTTGGGTATTTCCCCAATTCTCAGACAAAAATATCCCCAATGTGGTTCTAAATTCTTCTATCTCCTTGGTCCAGATGCAACGTGTGAAACTAGTATCAGCCGCGTGTGGACATCTAGAATTCAGATTGAGAGATGCATGTCAGGTATCAAGTTGAGCGACATCATCATGAACATGATGCTGATAATGCAATTGGGTATTCTCATTCTATAGGGCTTCAAAGTCCATAACTCGACCACGGAGACCGTAGGTCAAAATTTGACTTAGATACTGTGCCCGGAGGTCGCCCCCTTGTGCATCCCCCTCAATGTACTAAAAAGAAAAGAAATTATTAGCTAGGGTAAAACATTTAAAGATAACATAAATGTATTTCCCTTACCGTACATATAACTGGAATTGAGCATTCATCAGGAGGTAATAGACAAAACCTGCTCCATGGTGATGTTGGAGTACTTGAGGAGAGTTGGATACTCGGTAGAGGGTTTTGCATGATAAACGAATATTTTCAAAAGTCTCATAGTTTTCTACACTTGATTTTCCCACTATGGTCTCTAATACTTCTGTGGGAATAGAAAAAGGACTAGAACTTTGGTTTTCCATTAGAGGATTATGAAAACACCGTTCTTAGTATTACTTAAGTAGGTTTTCATTCTATTATTCTCATTATTTAGTGTTATATGAACTGAACCCTCTAATACCAACTGTCATGCCACAGCTCCCGAGTACCCAGATCTGGTGCCATACTGAGGATCGAATTTAGTTCATGCTCTGAGAAACCAGATACTTCTGAAATGTTTCATCTGAGAAAAGCTGTTACCGGAAATTTTTTAATTAAAAATGCAGGGTGAGCATACGAATTCCTAGTAAGGGGTTTTAAAATAACATACTACACCCAAAATAACTTGTGAAAATATTCTTTAGATTTTCTATAAAACAATTTCTTTAAAATTTTGTAACACTTTAAACATACCATGAAAATTATCTAAATGATATAAGTGCATAATTTAAAACATACTAACATTATCATGATTCAATTAAGAGAATGCTCATTCAGAATAGAAAGTAAAATACTTTCCACATTAAAATACATGTACAAATTTAATAACTAAGTGTAATGAATGATCTAAACTGCGCCTAAAAATAATAACTTCAATTTAATTATATACTTTTGGTTACTAAATTTCTGAATATTGCGTAAATAATATATATTCCATACTTAATCTTCTTCTGATTCTCATAATCATAATATCTTTTACGAGGAATATTCTACTAGTCGAATAATCCTCTGGTTAATTAATTTACATAGTCTTAATGATGAATGTGCATATGATGGACCATGTCAAGGCCTCGTGCCAAGACCTAGGGTCTAACTATTATCGGTCCCCATCCTGGAGAGCCTTTGTAACCATAATCCAACCCAGAGTGCCTCTTTAACTGGACACCAACCCGGAGTGCCTCTGTAACTGGACACCAACCCGGAGGTTCTGCTATAACCGGACCCCAACCCGGAGGGCTTACTTTTACTCGTACCCACCGCAAAACATACTAAGTCCATTGCATTCCTCATAAATCCAAATCTAAGTTCACATACAACTTTGATTTATTAAATCACTTATCATTCCTAGTACACATATTACTTGGCTTCTTAATTCACATTATTCAACGTGCCCCATAACACTTTGAATAATTAAATGCATACCTCATAAATAATTATTAACAATAAATTATTTTATTATCACAAAAAATAATAATTTTACAATTCTTCCATATTAATAAAATTTTAATGCATTAAAATACATGATCAATATTCATGCTCAGACAAATACAATTGGAGATGAGCTAAAACATAATATGCTGGTTACTATTCAGAAAACTTGTTTCTCTATGACATCCATAAACTATAATACAATCATTGCACATATTATATTGTTTTAAAACACACAAGAAAAGAATGGGCGAGGTTTCCACAAAAAATGATAGACCCATAAACAATCATAACCACTTAATGAAATTTTCTTCTGGGTGCATAATAAATAAAAAAGGGAACCCCACATTCTGTGTAGTGTGTTAATTTCACATTTCCTCTTACATTTATTATAAAAAATATTTTTTTTATCACATTATATATTAAAACTTGAATGTATGAGACTCAAAAATAACCTTTATCATTTAATATAAATAATGTAGAGAAACCCATACATGTGAATTTGAAGTTGCAAGCCTTTAATATCTTTACTCGTGAACTAAGGATTATTGAATGAAAAGCATTTACAATAGCTACACATAGGGTTCCATGTTTTGTAAAACATTCATTCAAAGGGTTGTGTATAAAAAAAGTAGTGTTTTAGTCAAGCCAAAAACATTTGAATATGCATTTTTAGTACTTTCCTCACAAACCATAGAAATTTATAAATACAAAAAGGGGATCAAAGTTGGAATTCACACAGACGTACCCACACACCCGATTATACATATCATGTATATGCATGGTTCTAATTCTAATATAGTTTTTCACTTGTAAATTTATAAAACACATAGACATAATCATTATGGTAAAATTATTGAATTGTTTTAAAAACCTCATTTATATTATGTGTATCTATATTTATAAGAACATAAATGATTAGATATAAATTTTCCCACACAAAGTGACTCCATGCATTTTATCTCTTCATTAACTTAACCTTGGAAATCTTTATCAAGGGCACATGAAGTTTATGTAATTCCACGGGTTGTGTATATTATACTCATATATTTTCATATACATGTGTATATTTTTAACTGATTACGTATTTATGGAATAAGATAAATTTTCATGTGGCGTCTATACTTAGGGTCTATTAATACACTATAGCTTAAGATCTAGCAACCCTTAAAGAAATAATTAACCTCAAACCATAAGGTGATGTATTTTATATTACATGTGTATATTCATATATACACAAAACTTAAAACAAAACAAGAAAGGAAAATTTTAATCCCCTATAAGATATAAATTTTATTAAAACATAACCATTACATCCATTATAACACCTGAACCCAAAAATCCAAAGACCCAGGTTCAGCATTGAAGAATTTTTAAACTACCTCAAAGTTATAAACATACCATTACGATCCTATATAAGTATATACTCTAAAATAAACATGACAGTGAAAAATTAAAACCCTTACACAACCCGAAAATAGAGGTTATTTATAAATATTCCTTACATAACATAAAATCATAACAAATAAATAAATGTTCTAGACAAGTATTTAACCCTTTCAATAATCAAACCGCAGCCGGAGTGATAGAGTGTTGGGCACACACTCCCCTAGACTGAAAAACCGAGTAGCATATCAAAATTTCCCAAATGCATAAGACTTTTATAGACATGGTAGTTCTCAATAAAGACAGAACATGGTAGTTCTCGATAAAGACAGAACCCTAATTCACACTGGTTCAAGGAATACTGAAACATCAATCAATCCAGAAACCCTAACCCGGTCAGACTTGTCTTTTTCCCTTAGACGAAACCTAATCACTACACAACCCCTAGTCCACAACCTCGAGACATACGAGCTCCTCTAGCACTGCTCGACCCGAAGCCGCGACCACAAACTCGAAATCGGCTGATGTGCAAACATCAAATAACCTTGGCTTCTTGAAAAAAAAACCTCAAGGAGGCTCGCAGACCTCGCACAACCATCCAACGCTCACCATGTGGCTCCCGTCATCAGACCCTATTGATGCCTTATTCGGCGCCTACTGAAACCCTATTTCGGGTTTCCAGAAATCGGGACTTACAGACCTGTCCTTTTTCCTTACGGGATTCCCCCTATTATTATTAGTTTTTGTTATCTTAATACTCTATTATTCTTATTATTATATCTCAATTATTACCTAAACTCTTAAAGAAGTAAAAAAGTTATAAATATTAAACTAATAACCAATTAAAATTATCTAATAATTTGTTAAAATTATTTAATCAATAACTTTTTTTCTTATTCTTTAAGATTTCTTTTCCGTTTAATTTTATCAATCATGTTTTCCATTTGTTTTTTTAAAACTACACTTTTCTCATTTTATTATGTTAATCATCATTTCATTTTTATATTATAACATGTTATTACATAAATTTATTTATCCATTTTTAAAATATAAATTTAAACCGTTTTTTAAGGTAAAATTATATATACTTAAAACAAAAATGTTTTAAATTAAATTGATAATTGGAATTATATTAAAATAATAATTATCCTAATTTGTACCATATATTTGTAATTTGAATCCTTTAAAAAAATGTTAATATGTTATGATTATAATTAACCATAATTTTATTGAAAGTACACATGTACCATTTTAATCATTCTATTAATATATATATATATATATATATAATTTTATTAATAAAAATTCAAAATGTTAATTTATAATCTATTAATTATGTATAAATCCCATATAATTATTCATATATTAAATTAAATAATTGTCTACATGTTATAGAGTACATATATACATATTATATTTTCAAAAATATATAAAACCCATATAATAGATAATGTAATTGTTCGCATATTTAAAACAATTCACTTTTACAAAATAATGGCATAAAAATATTTTAAAGTAATAATCCCCAATGTCATATATAAAATAATAATATTAGTTTTATATAATTATAATTCAAAACTTGTTTACATATGTATATATATATATATATGTATGTATATGTATATATATATATCATATTTGGAAAACAAGCAAATTAGTTATATTATTATACTTATAATTTAAAATTTTCTATTAAATAATTATTCGATAAGAATAAATTTTGTTCGACAATAATAGTTATTTTTTATTATTTAATAAATGTGAGATAATATTTACATTGGAGTTTGTAATTTTTTTTGGATAACAAAATAAAACCTCAATATTACTAATACACGGGAAACAAGTTTTTTGGGGGCATTATATCATTCCCCCCAACAAATAATTGTGTCCTCGCAATTCTAAAATGCTCATACACAAACCACAGCAACACCAGACACACATCACTCCTGAAGTCCCTTTACCAAGAACACCACCGATGGTATGGTGCTGACGACCTCAGGTGGATCTGTATGATAGTATACAACTGCTCGATTTCCTTGGCCCAAACACGCTGCAAACAACTAGGATCAAAACTATTCCTAAAGCACTCTGCCTTCTATAAAGAGGCACGAGAGGTGTGGATGTCAGAAATTTCAAAGTGAAATAAATACCTATAGGTCCCACGTACCACTTCAATCTTGAAAATATTGTTGTCGTAATGTTCTCCATACATACTAAAACTGAAGACCTCGAATAGGTAAGCTTCTCAATGGTAACCATCCAAAGAAGCTTCTTGAAATTTACATACAACATGGTAGTTATCATCCACTGTAAAACATAGATAAAGGGCTTAACGATACTTTCCTCTATTCCTATATGCTACAAATTGTAAAAATGTGATACGGTAATAGACTAGATTTCTTCTTTGGTAATGATGGAGGATGTTTGGGTGGTTCGAAACTCGATGGAGTCATTTACATGTCAGACGTAAGTTAGCATAGGGCTGGTCCTCTTTAGATAATGTCATGACAATTATATTCCCTAATATCTTGCTAGGTAGTGATAAAATATTGGTTGGTTTACGCATATATTCTATCTGAATAGTTTTAAGAAATCAAATTTCAGTATGGAAAATCCATTTTAAATGGAGTCATTGTTTTATATAAAAGAATATCAAAACAGGGAATGAAACATCATTCATTTAGACATGATCTATAAAACTCAAGAAATTACGTAATCTCTTTCTCCCTCTCCCAAAACATAGTATGGATTTCCAGACATCCTCTAAGATGACTCCTCCTAGATTCCACCGATGTTGGGTATTTCCCCAGGTCTCAAACAAACGGATCCCCAATGCAGTTCTAAATTATTCTATCTCCTTGGTACAAATGCAACGTGTGCAACTAGGATCAGCCACGAATAGACATCAAGAATTCAGATTGAGAGAAGCATTTCAGGTATCATGTTGAGTGACATCGGCATGAACTTGATGCCGATAATGCAAACAGGTATTTTCGTTCTCAAGGGATTCAAAGTACATAACTCGACAACAGAGACTGTATGTCAAAATGTGACATAGATACGATGTCCGGAGGTCTCCCCCTTGTGTAGCCTCCTCAAAGTCCTCAAGAGAAACGAAATTATTAGCAAGGGTAAAACATCTAATGATACCCTCAAAGTATATCCCTTGTCGTACATAGAACTATAATTAAGCGTTCATCATGAGGTAATAGACGAAACCTACTCTATGGTGATGTTGGAGTACCCGAAGATATTTGGATACTAGGTAGAGGGTTTTGCTTGATAAACGAATATTTTCAAAAGTCTCATATTTTTCTACACATGATTTTCCCACAGTGGTCTCTAATACTTCTTTTGGAAGAGGAAAAATACTAGAACATTGGTTTTCCATCTGAGAATTAAGAAAACATCGTTCTTAGTACTGCTTATGTTGGTTTTCATTATTCAGTTCAGGTTTTCTAGAGTTATATGAACTGAATCCTCTAATACCAACTGTCATGCCCCATATCCCGAGTACCCGGAGCCGGTGCCATACAGGGGATTGAATTCGGTTCAGGCTATGAGAAACCAGATACTTCTGAAATGTTTCATCTGCTAAAAGTTGTTACCTGAATTTTTTTAATTAAAAACTTAGGGTGATTTTATGAATGCCCAGTAAGGGGTTTAAAAATAACATACTATACCCAAAATAACTTTTGAAAATATTATTTAAAATTTCCAATAAACATTTTTTTAAATTTTTGTAACACATTAAACATACCATGACAACTTTCTAAAGGATATAAGTGCATACATTAAAACATACTGACATTATCATGATTCAATTATGAGGATTATCCTTCAGAATAGAAAGTAAAAGATTTTTCAAGTTAAAATTCATGTACAAAATTAATAACTAAGTGTAATGCATGATCATAGTTGTGCCTAAAAATAATAACTTCAAGTTAATCATATAATATTGGTCATTAAATTTCTAAATATTTCATAAATAATAAATATGAGACTTATACATCTTCTAATTCTCATAATCATAATATCTCTATCCAGAAATATTCTACTAGTAAAATAATCTTCTAGTTAATTAATTTACATTGTATTAAAAGGGAAAGTGCATATTCCGGACTATTTTAAGGCCTCGTGCCAAGACCTAGGGGCTAACTGTAACTGGACCCCAACCCGGAGAGCCTCTTTAATCGGACTCCAACCGAGAGTTCCTCTGTAATCGGACACCAACCCAGAGTGCCTTTGTACCAAGACACCAACCTGGAGGGTCTGCTATAACCAGACCCCAACCCAGAGGGCTTACATTTACCGGTCCCCACCCTGGAACATACTAGTTCCAATGCATTACTCATAACTCTAAATCAAAGTGCACATACCACTTTGACTTATTAAATCACTTATCTTTCCCAGTACACATATTACTTGGCATCTTAATTCACATTATTCAATGTGTCTCATACCACTTTGAATAATTAAATGCATATCTCACAAATCATTATTAACAATAAATTTTTTGATTATCACAAAAAATAATAATTTTACCATTCTTCCACGGAAATAAACTTTTAATTCATTAAAATACATGCTTAATATTTAGGCTCAAGCAAATGGAATTGGAGATGAGCTAAAACATAATATGCCAGTTACTATTCAGACAACATGTTTCTCCTCAACATGCATAAACTATAATACAATCTTTGAGCAAGTGATATTGTTTTAAAACACATAAGATTGTAAAGGGCGGGATTAAAACATAAAATGATAGACCCTGAATCAATCTTAACCACTTACTTAAATTTTCTTCTTGGTGAATAATAAATAAAAAAGGGAACCCCACATTCCGTGTAGTGTGTTAATTTCACATTTCCTCTTACATTTATTATAAAAAAGATTTTGTTTAACACAATAGATATTAAAACATGAATACATGAGACTCAACCATAACATTTATCATTTAATATAAATAGTGGGGATTAACCCGTCCATGTGAATATGAAGTTTCAATCCTTCAATATCTTTACTTGTGAACTAAGGATTATTGTAAGAAAAGCATTTAAAATAGCTACACTAAGGGTTCCATGTTGCGTAAAACATTCATTCAATGGTCTATCTATAAAAAAAGTAGTGTTTTAGTCATGCTAAATACATTTGAATCTTCATGTTTAGTACTTTCTTCTCAAACCATAGAAATTTAAGAATACAAATAGGGGATCAAACTTGGCATTCACACACACTTACCCACATACCCAATTATACATATCAAGTATACGCAAGGTTATAATTCTAAGTTAGCTTTTCACATGTAAATTTTCCAAAAACATGGAATTAATCATTATGGTACAATTATTGAATTGTTTTAAAACCTCATCCATATTATGTGTATCCATATTTATAAGAACCGACATGATTAGATATAAAATATTCCCAAACAAAGTGACTCCATGCATTTTAGCTCTTCATTAACACATCCTTGGAAATCGTTATCCTGGGAATATGATCATTATGAAAATGCAAGGGTTTTGTATATTATACATATATATTTTCATATAAATGTGAATATTTTTAACCGATTACATATTTAAGACATAATATAAATTTGTATGGGGCATCCATTCTTAGGGTCTATTAATACCTTATAGCTTAAGATCTTGAAACCCTTAAAGAAAGAATTAACCTCAAACCATAAGATGATGTATTTTATATTACAAGTATATATACGTATATACACAAAACATAAAACCACACAAGAAAGACAAAGTTTAATCTCCTACAAGATATACATTTAATTAAAACATAACCATTACCTACATTATATCACCTGAACCTGAAAATCTGAATACCCACATTCAGCATAGAATAATTTTTAAATTACCGAAAAGTTATAAACATACCATTAGGAGAATATATAAGTATATACTCTAAAATAAACATGACAAGGTAAAATTACAACCCTTACACAACCAAAAAATATAGGGTATAAATAAATCTTCCTTACATGACATAAGATCATAAAAAATAAATAAATGTTCGAGACAAGTATTTAACCCTTTCAAGAATCAAACCGCAACTGGAGTGTTAGAGTGTTGGGCACACAATCCCCTAGACTGACAAACCGAGTTGCATATCCAAATTGCACAAAGGTATAAGCCTTTTATAGACACAACGAGAAAGTGCTTGCAGTGCAAGCTAGAAAAAAGTACTGGACGATAAAAATAAATAAATAAAAAAATAAAATCATGGCACATTATAGTCACAGATTCAATTAAAATATCAAGATTTCAATTAGCTCGAATCCAAACATGATATACGGGAAGTGCATTGCGGACCAAAAAAGTGATTTTCTGTTTACAGTCTAAAAGTAATTCAGATAAGGGAAAAAATAAAGCAGGTTACCTATAAACATAGAAAATTAATGATAAAAAAAATTAAATAAGAGAATATAACAAACACGATAGATCTCGATAAAGACCAAACCCTAATTCAAGCTGGTTCAAGGAATTCTGAATCATCAATCAAGCCCAAAACCCTAACCCGGTCAGACTTGTATTCTTCCCTCGGACGAAACCTGATCACGGTGAGGCCCCTTGTTCTCAACCTCGAGACATTCGAGCTCCTTCGGCACTGCTTGTCCCGAAGCCGTGACCACAAACTCGACACTGGACGATGTTTGAACATCCGATAACCTCAGATTCTCGAAAGAATACTCAAGGAGTCTCATGGACCTCACATAACAATCTAGCACTCACTACACGACACCTATCGTCAGACCCTGTTGAAGCACTATTCGACACCTACTGAAACCCTATTTCGGGTTTCTAGAAATCGAGACACACGGACCTCCCCTTTTTCCTTACGGGATTCCCCATATTATTATTAGTTTTTGTTATTTTAATACTCTATTATTATTATTATTATATCCCAATTATTACATTAACTATTAAAGAAGTCAAAAAGTTATAAATATTAAACTAATAACCCATTAAAATTATCTAATAATTTATTAAAATTATTTAATCAATCACTTTTTTCCTTCTTCTTTATGATTTATTTTCCGTTTACTTTTTTCAATAATGTCTTACATTTGTTTGTTTTACACCTAAACTTTTCTCATTATTTTTATATTAATAATAATTTCATTCTTATATTTTAACATGTTATTACATAATTTCATTTATCAATTTTTAGCCTATAAAATTAAAACCGTTTTTTATGGTAAAATTATATATGCTTAAATAAATGTTATAAATTAAATTGGTAATTTTAATTATATTAAAATAATAATTATCCTAATTTGTACAATATATTTGTAATTTGAAACTATTAAAACAAATTTTAATATGTTATGATTCAAATTAACCATAATTATATTGAAAGTTAAGATGTACCATTTTAATCATTCTATTAATATATATATATATATATATAATTTTATTAAAAAAAATTCAATATGTTAATTTATAATCTTATAATTATATATAAATCCCATATAATTATTCATATATTAAATTAAATAATTTTTTGGAAATTACTGTGTACATCTATAGATATCATATTTTCGAAAATTTATAAAACACATATAAAAGATTATGTAATTGTTCGCATATTTAAAACAGTTCACATTTGCAAAATAATGGCATAAAAATATTTTAAAGCAATAATTCTCAATTTCATATATAAAATTTCAATATTAGTTTTATATAATTATAATTCTAAACTTTTTTATATATGTGTATATATATATGTACGTATAGGTTTATAATTATCATATTTGGAAAGCCAGAAAATTAGTTATATTATAATAGTTATGATTTAAAATATTATATTAAATAATTATTCTATAAGAATAAACTATTTTTGAGAATAATAGTTATTTTTTTATTCTTTAATCAAAGTGAGAAAATATTTACTTTGGAGTCTGTACATTGTTTGGATAACAAAATAAAACCTCAATATTACTAATAAATGAGAAACAAATTTTTTTGGGGCATTACAATTAATATATTAATGATATTTTTTCCAATGGTTTTTATATACCCCTTGTAATTGATGATTGGTGCATAACATAATTGTATGTCTCAAAGAAGAAAAATTGAGACAAAAAATCCTGGCCACATTAATATTAACTTGGATCCTAATCCATAATTAATAATAACATAAAATTAAACTTATGTATGATGAAATGATTAGATTCATGAAATAACATGTGAATAGAGAAATTTATATCCCATGGAAAAGAAACGCATGGTGAATTTTCATATGTCTCCCTGAAATAAAATAGAGATGAGAAATCCCTTTCTTTAAGTACTGAATTACATCATTCATGTTAAAAGATAATTTATAAATAAAATTAATTTATAATACATCTATTAAAGAACTATATTTATATATATCATATCCTATTTTATTTTCTTATGATCTTTTTTACCTATTTATTAACAATTCCATGTTAAATTTATGTTTTGAGTAATAACATCATTGTTTTTTGGAAATGTACTGATTTTTTTGTCAATATAATTTTATAAATATTTAATTATCTAAATAATTCTATAAATTATTGAAATATAATATATTTTCAGAACATATGTATTTATAGTAATACATAAAATATAGTTATAGAAAATGAAATAAACTGTTCATGGAGACGGTAGGTCGTACGTACGTATAAACATAGTTGCTATTTTCTATTTAGATTCAAATAATGAAGGGTAAATGATTATCATTAAAGAATAATATTTTTCTATATATATCACATATTTTAATTCACAAAATCATTATTACTATATATATATAGCGTTATTGAATCACATCACTTCGCAAGGCGGTAGTTTGTCGTACACAAGAACAATGTTATCATATACCAAACAAAATGAATGTAAAAAAGTTATGCATAACATAATAATTAAAAATATTTAATAATATCATAAATATATTATATAAATAAAATATATTTCATTATTCCCATACTTGAGAGGTGGTAATGGAAAAACGAACAACATTGGTTTGTGAGAAGGTAGTTTGTTGTACCCCCAAATGATGATTTGGTACACCATTAGATGGAAGTGGTGATGGAATTAAGTCATGATCCTAACATAAAAACATATAAGTATATTGAATATAATGATGATATTTTATTAGTATTATATAATAATAATTTAATTCGTTAGATAATGTAATAAAACAAAAATTCTCATTGATGAACGTTTCTTATTCTTTGGGTATCCTCCAAAAGAATGAATAAAAATCCTTCCTTGGTTGGATTTATGTACAAATTTAGTCTCCTAAGATGATATTATGGAATTTTTTAAGGGATTTATTCTGTTATTGGCATAACTAGAAGGTTTTAAATGTGTGAATAATAGAGGATAAGGGTGACTATTTATAAGTAATGTGAGTGTCACACTTGTAAACTTTTGAAAGAAAGAATTCCACCCACGTTTCATTCATCTCACAAGGAACAGATAATGGGAGAATTTAATTAGTATAATAAATAAGTTATAAATATGTCTATAATATTGGGTTTGTAATTTTTTTGGGTTATTATTTACCCTTATAATTTTAGTTTAACCCCTAGTAAAATCATGTTTTCCTTAACCGTAAAATTTTTTGTTTACTCTATTTACTATTCATTTTGGAAAATAAGGATGATTACCTTATTTGATAATTTAAATTATTATGATTAAAAACATGGAAAATAATTATCCAAATTTTTTTTCTTATAAGTTTAACGTTTTAATGTAAAATTAATCCCAAATACGTGATGAGAAATTGGTGTTTTTATGATAAAATGTCCAAAAGTTTAAAACATTTTTATATGAAAATTAAATATGAAATTGATTACAATGATCTAAATTTGATTAATTTCTGTATAATGTAACAAATTTTACTTTCAAATAAATTTAAAATAAAATTTAAAATAATATATTTAAACAATAAGTGTAAGTTTTCAATTAAAATTTAGTATTTTTCACTATATATCAATGAACTGAAACTCTTCTTAAAAATTACACAAACAAACCACCCTAAGATGAATATGAAATTATGATTTCAACAATAATGTATATTTTATAAAATTAATTTTTTAAAAGTGGGAAAATTAATTTCATTCCGGTTGAAAAAATCTAATAAATATAACATTTTTGAAAAGTGTTTTTAAAACACGTAAATGCTTAATTCAAAAATTTAGTACTTTTTTATCAATGTATTTTATTTATATAAAACCATTATTATTTTGTATAATAAATATTTTCTTGAAGTCAATATACATCTCATGAGAATAAGAATTACTCCACACATAGTTATTGGTAGTGGTCCCAATGAACATCTGGATCATGTATATGAAAAAATATAATAGTATTGTCTTAGTTGAGAGTTGTTAGTGAACACCCATTATAAACCATTAAAACCATAAACTATTTACTATTAATTAGAAATATATATTATATCAAAATTATATCACATAGTATTTACCATAACATATTATTTAAAGTCTTATATGATAGATAATTGTATCATGTTGTTTAGGTCCATATGTTGAGGACCATGTACCCAATGTGAATTTTTATGGAGCCGAATATCAATAATAGTTTATAGAGTTTCTAAGAGTATTTTCTCATATTAAGGAATTTATAAATTTTTTTAAGATTATCTTGACTCAATGCATTTCATTATTCCCATATAATACAAACCCAGATATGAAAGGGTACAAAAGTAGGATTTCATAACAATTATTTGACAATAGGTTTGATGCATGATTGTGTAGCATAAAGGGTATTTGAATCTACTTGAATAGTTAAGTAATGGAACGTATAAATTAAAATATAATAGTGTATGAGTAAATCATAAATAATGAAAAGTGTTAATATGTTAACAATTGGTAATGGAGGGATTACCACCGCATTGTAAGGAAATATTAGAAGGGGTTAAAGGATTTTTTCCTTGGGTTGAAAATATTTCTCTAGTTGATAGGATGGGTATATGAAATGGATTTCATTACCAATAAATGGAGTATATCCTATAATCAAAAACACTCATTTCCTATTACTATAAAATCGGTAACTGATAGTATACAATCGATTTTTGGGATTTAATTAGGAGAATCTCAACTTAGGACATTCATGTAATAACAACTCAAACATCAAATACATGACGTGGATATATAGTTAAAAGTATGTACAAAAAGGTTTTTAAAAACCCATATTAATCCAGAATTTATTGAACACATTATCTATACAATGGTATTTAACATTTTATTTTTTATTTTATGAATATTGGAAATGGAAGGCCAACTCAATGTAAATAATTTTCTATCTCATGAAAAAATGGACACATGAAATTGTTTAACCTCGTATATAAATGGATATGAATATATTATTTCCATTTTCCCAAGACCATTGGATCATTAAAAAATATTTTTTTTTCTAGGTCTATGTTTCAATCAAAAAAATCATTGTTCATTTTGTATTTTACTATAAATTTTTCAAAAACAATGGAAGAGGGGGGGGGGGTTAGTGAGTGAAAACATTACCATTTCTAATGATTACCATTACAGGGTTTCAACCAATCATGTATTATTTTTCATTTCTATCATCATTACTTTTTGAATATATTTTATTTTATAGTGCACCACATAATAAATAATATACATTCCCAAAAATGTTTTTTCATTGGTTCCTTTGGATTAAATATAAATAAAATCATGACGGAACCCAAAATTCGTTATAGAGATGATATTTTCATATTTAATTATTAATTAATATAAAAAATAAATACCCTATTTTAATGACCAATTATTTAATATTGATAAATTTAGTATGCTATCTTATCATATCATCATTATAGTGAATAATCCATATTAGAATTCATCTATAATTATCCAAACATGATACAAGAATCTTGGAACATTTTCATTTGTAATATGGGTTCTAGAATAGAGGATCCAGATGCCTTATGTATTTCATCAATCATTGCAACAAATAATCTTACATTCAATAAATATAATAATATTTTCCTATAATTTTATAGAGGTAGGGGAAGTATGTTCTCTCAGGCTTGGGAGAGTAATTTTAGAGGCTTTATTTTCACAACCATTATATAACAAAATGTTATAATCCAGAATTTATATGATGTTTAATCAATTGATAATTAAATATAAAACTCTTATAAAATTTGATTTCAAACTTATACCCCTTTTCAATTAATAACAATAATAAAATTATTCTCAGGACATGTTCCAAAATCATGAATTAATAAACCATCTTAATAAATCCCAAAAATCAACCTTTTATTCATGTCTATAATTTATAAATATGGTAGGTTGTTATGGGGGTTTAGAGGAAATAAATTTCTAACATGGAGGCTTGAAACCAATACCTCCTCAACACACCTCCATAGGTGTAGTGGGGGTGGAATCCCAAAATGGAGCCCTCTATTGCTCATCATTAATATTTATTGAACCATGAGAAATAAATATTGATTTAATTAAATAATAACCATTATATTATTAATAAAAATAAAATATTATATTCAATAAACTTGTGAAATAATATGTATACTAATATTAGATATATAAATATATATATATAAATCAATACATTAAATTTTGAATTTAATTATAATCTTATGAATAAAAAACTACTGATAAAAAATATTATATTCATTAACCATGAAATACTTTTTTTTATATTCAGCTGAATTATAATATAAACGTGTATAATTTGTTATTGAATTTATGTGATCAAGTAAAAATAAATAATTAATATTTCTTACATAGATAATAATATGTATTTTTAATAACAATTCATGTAGAATTTAACTCAGTTTTTGGATACACATAGTGTTTGACCCTCAAGGCCTATTTGTCCGTGAAATTAGGCATGAATGCCTAAAGTACAAAATTAGTGTCTAGAAATGCATAAATAAACACTTATAAAAATAAGTTTATGACACAACAACTAAAACCTCATATGAGAACTTGTTGTGTAATTAACTCTCTATGTCTTGATATCTCATCAAGCAGGTTGCATACTTGTTTCATTAACCTATATATATAGATAATTTTATCACAATCATTGAAATAAACTCCTTGATGAAAAAAAATGTCCATGAATGTAATAATATAGTTATAGTTCAATCAAAGGATAAGATATATCTTCATATATTAACCTAGAAAAGGTAATTCATAACACCGCAAGGTTTTGTGATTTTTTTTAAATTGATTTAATCTTCTCAATATTTTGTATTTCCAGAAAAAATAAATTTAAATATTGTTATATAGAAGAATAAAATTTCTATTTCTTTGAAATCTAAATAAAGTTATTATTTTGTTATACACTACACCAAGGTAATCCTGCACTATATGAAAAACTATCTCGGCTCACGTTATAAGAAACACTATCTTTCTACAAATGATAATTTTAAATATATAATTATTTTAACAAGATAGTTATAACATAGCCATTAAAAATATTAATATTAATAATGGTAAATAGTTTTTAAATATTATTTATAATGTTTTAATATATATAATATATATTGATAAAAAAACCATATCCTTTTTTGTAAAGTCATTATATGTTTAAAAATACTATTTTATTAAAAGAACATCTTTTTAGGTCTTTCTGCGAACCATTATAAAATAATAATTTGAAATTTATTTAAATTTATATTTATAAAATTAAATCCATCTTTTATTTCATAATATAAAAATTTTCTAATGGTTAATTTTAGGTATTTTTCTGAAAATCATCATTTTTCAGATGATTAGTGAAAAATACTGAATTTTATTTAAAAATCTATTTTCATCTAATTTATTTGTAGAGTTAAATTATATATTAATTTTATTTTCAAGAATAATTAGTTTAATTATACAAGAATAAATCTAATATATGTAAATATATTAAATTTCATCATGTAATTGGATATAAACATATTTTTAACTTTTGAACTTTGGTCTTTAAATACACACTATTTCACAGTGTCTGGAGGATTATTTTTATATTAATTTTAGCCACTTATTTGAATTTAAATTGAAAAAATTGATATAATTATTTTTATCCAGTAAAAAAATCATGACAAAAATATTTGTGATAGTACTAAAAATTAATTACAATTATTATTGTAAATAGCATAGATAATGGTTAAACTTCTAATGTAATGTGTATAAATGACTCTAGACTTACAAAAAGCCCATTTTATGGAAATATTTCAACCCTCACCCATTAGGATAAATTTTTATGAGTTTTGATTATATTGTTCCATGAATGTGATCTATATATTAAGTTAAGGAAAAGTATAGAAAAAGTGCATTCCTTTCCTTTACCACTTATAATGCTTTGATGTAGGGAAGAAGCTACATAGGTTTGATTTTAAATATTATTTTAAGAGAAAAATGTGTTCTTTTATCATAATAATTTATATTTAATTTTTATATAATATATAATTACATTAACTTTTTTATAAATTCCAATGTGTTGATTATTTAGATAATAAATATGTAAAATAAAATTTATTTTATTAGAGAATTTAAAAACACTAAAAATATTATATTCTTAAAATTGATTTTTAAGTGTTAATAAATATCAAATTATGGCCCATTAATGGTCCATAACATATTTTATAATTAATATACGGACCAATAAATAGTATAAACCTTGAAAGCACAGTTTGGGTTAAAGCAGTATTTTTCCCTGTTATATGTGCTTGTTTTAAAACTAATTTCCAACACACATGAGATTTATTTTTATACTAATCAGATAAAATATTTTCAATTAAATAGTTATATATTATCTAATAAATATATCTTTAATTAATTTTAATTGTAAAATTATTTTGTTATTAAACTTGTTACTTTAAAAATCCAAAGTAAAAAAATGGGAAAACATATAAGTTAAGTAAGAAAATTATAAAATTATAATTATTTTTGAGTGTTAGAAGTTTTATTCTACCATAATTCCCATTTTTTTAATATTGTTCAACCTAAACTGACACACACTTCCATTATATGGTTAGTAAACATATTGTTCGTCTGTACAGGGGAATGCCACCCCATGAAACGATGTTGTTCATTTTTTATTTACCACCATTCATGGTTGGAAATTATAATGGAAATAATGGTTTTATATTATATATATGATATTTTTTATCTATTTATTCTTTTGTTATTATTATATAAAACATGCCACCCTGTTTTCAATTTTGTATAAATACGATGATTTCATTTGTGGATGTGTGGACTACCGCCTCCTCAAAGCGATGTAATTCGTTCCCAATTTAAATGATATATATTAAGGAAGGGTAGTTTAATGTTATATAATTTACTTGATAAAATAATTATTATATATGTATATATATTCTTTTTTATTTTTTTCCATTCAATATGAAAATAAAATGGAAACAATGTTATTGCGTACACATGGCATATTATCTCTCTGAATGGTGTATTAAATTTCATATTCATATAATTAATATATTATTATAAATATTTATATACATAATATATATTATATTTACATCATGTTTCAAATTTTTTAAATAAGTTAATAATTATCTAAGAAAGATTATCAAGAATAACAATTCAAAACATATATGGAAAACATAGAGGATATTACTAGAAACGTATCCTTAACATGAAATTGTTAATAAAATCGTAATATAAAGTTACAATAAAATAATATATGTTATTATATATGAGAATATGGTGATTTTGTTTATTTATAAGAAACTTATACTTATTATACATGATAATTTAATATGTATGAATAATTTCAAGGCTTAAGGTATAGGTTTTCTCCTCTCACGTTTTGTTTTCCTTTAAACAAAGGAAATTTCCACCACTATTTATTATATTTGGTGGGTATAAATCCCATGGATGTATTTTATAATTATTATAATTATATTTATTGGTATTTAAAAATCTATTTTAGTATCTATCATTTATGGGGTTTATTTTTACAAAGTTACGAAATTGGTAATGTAATTATGTCTCAATTTTACATCTTTGAGATACAAGTCATATTATGCACCTCTATTATTCTATGATGTGTATATACATCCATATGAAATGTTACATCATGAATTTAATTACTTTCAAGATATTTTAATCTTCATGTAACTTTATTAATTCAATTTTATTTTGATTCCATGTTACCGTAGTGGTAAAAATGTATTATTGTAATCTAATCATTTATCAGGATTGTTTATGTTCATGCTTCCATTGATGAAATCATACGATCATTCTATAAGAACAATTATTAAATTCCATATATTATGGTTAATAATTATATCATAATATATATAACCATTTTCCACTCTTTTATACTCTATATGATTAAGAAAATAATATTATGAAAATACGACATTATTTCTATTTTATGTCAGAAAAATGTGTTCATTCAAATCAATGTTATCTAGAAATATTTTAAAAACATTTTATATTTGAAAAGAGTTTTAATGTTTTTTAAAATATATTTTATAGATTTTTTAATTTTTTCAATATTTATATATGCCTTTTCATGGTTATTTTCAAAGAAAAAGGTTTTCAAAATGTTTTATGTTTTAAAAATAATTTTTCAATGTTGAATGAAACTTTTACTCAATAAATATTTTTAAAATATATTTCAATATTATTTTCCTTATATGATGAAATAATTTGATATATATTATAATATATTGGGAATATTATACTAGTAAACCATTCTTATTCTTTTTTTTATGGTTCATGTTTATGATGACAAGTTTTTTATGAAACCTATTTTGCTTCCCTGAGTTATACCATAAAAAATGATTATTAAACTCACTTATTTTCTTGGGTTATTTTCTGATGAATTTATTTTGAAGCCTATCGCATTTCCACCGGCTATGATAGAATGAAGTGTTTATAATACCAATTTCATTTCATGGTTTTTGATATATGAGACTCATCTCTTTTATGATTCATGATATGATTGATGTTTCATTATTTTATATAACATGGATGTATGATTATATTATATGAAGGGTAGGACCCACACCTCCATCCAATTCATTGGATAATAACAGATGACTCAATAGTATTTATTTTATGTGTGAACCTGATTACATGTTCCCAACGTTAGGAGTGAACCTTATTAGGTTTTCACAATGTTATGTGTGAAACTAGTTACATTCCCACAATGTTCTTCATGTACCTGTTTCCATGTCAATTGGTTTAGTAATGAACATGATTACCTGTTAACAATTTTATGAATGAAACTTATTACATGTTCATAATGGTATGTATGGACCTTGTTCCATGTCTATAAATTTATGCGTGAACATGATTACAAGATCACAATGATTTTCATCAACCTGAATACTTGTTCCCAATTTTATTCATGAAAATTATTACATGTTGTACAATGTTATGCTTGAACCAGATTAAATGTTTAGAATGTTATTCATAGACCTGTTTTCATGTCCATAAGTTAATGTAAGGTCTTGATTTCATGTCCTAAAAAAATTTGTGAACCTGTTTCTACGTACACTTGGTCACAATGTTATAAGTTTATGTGTATTAAACAAGTCTATATGTTATGAAAATGTTATTCCCTCATGACTTGTGTTCTTTTATTTATTTATAATTCATGTCTTTTGAACAATAAATATTTTTTATGATTCATGTTTATTATCTTTGATATTCATGGTATGATCTTCTAATGATACAATCATGTTATCATACCACTATTCTAATGTTATACTTATATATATCATTTTTTACCCTACATGAACATCTACGCTCAACCCGTTCTTATTTTTCCTTTCCTCGAATTATAAAGAATTTTTTTAATTTTGAGTATTAATGGGGGATATATTTATGAGAGATGTCGAATATCAGTCACCAAATTAGAAGAATGTGATTCATGTTTCAAAATACACTAAAATATTTTGGTCCTTATGTAGTTAATTTTTTAATGTACTTAATATTCATTTAAATTGATATAATGTCCATGTTTGTTAATCCGAGTTCACAATATTTGTTATCAACGGAAAGGATTCATAAAATTTTTGAAACTGGAATGAGAAAATAATAGAGATATACCTAGGGATATTTAAACTTATATTTATAGAGATTTCTATAAGGAAAAACCAATATTGACAATATTTTTAAAGTAGATGTCATAATTTATGTATCCTATAAGTAATTTTTCATGATTATGTGGTTTTTACTATGATAAGTGTTTCTCACACTATGATTCATAGTATTAGTCAATAGATTTAACTAGAAGGAACAAGGTTAACAATGATTGTTTTAGTTGTGGAAGGTATGTAAATTATAGAAATCATTTTATTAAGGGGAAATGTCATGAGGAAAATTTTGAAGGTGTTATGATTATTGGTTAAACTATTGAAGACAAAGAGACCGAAAATGATACATGAAATGTATGAAATGGTTTAGCATTATTGTTTACATTAAACATACAAATTAGGATTATATTTCTATTTAGGGTCCTTAATACATGATTAATATTTCATATTCTTAGAAATGGGTTTTAGGGATTGAGGTGATGAAGCCTGAATTATGATCTATGAATAATGTTGGATGATTGAAGTGTATATGTTTTGTAATTAAATGATTTTTTATATGAATAATGATTTATATGATGATTATATTTAATTTATTTCTTCAAGTATTTTCAATAATTTGTTAAATGGTTTAAATTACCTAGAAAATCGATTTAATGTCAATGTTACATTAAGGGATGGTAATCCATAACATGTTCCATAGGATGTGAAAATAATTTTATATATATATAAGTATATTATGATATTGATAATGTAAATTGGATTATATTTCTTCCCTAAAATATGATAATGGATTTATTGAAAAAGTGATATATCTTATCATGGGTAAAGTTTACACCTTTTTTTGAATTTATATAATACATCTAATAATCATTGTAATAAGGAAAAATGAATGTTTTAAATAAGGATTTATTATAATTCAGGTCATTACCATGTTTCAAAAGTATAATTGATGATGGTATTCACCTTTTTTATCTGTTATAGATAAGAGATTCTTTATGAAATATGGCAGATCAATTTTACACTTTTGTTGAGAAGTTTAGTGATCTTGAATCTAAAGTCTTGTATTTTAATCATTCAGAATGTTTACAAAGTTAAAAATTTATGAAATAGTGTATGTTAAACATTATATGAGGTTTTAGAGATTAAATTATTATCTCTCTCAATGATAATTTATTCATATTGGATGACTTTTTCTAATCTTTTTTGTGATAAAGATAAATTGAATGACCTATCATTTTATTTATGGATCTCATGATCTAGTAATGCTTTCAGAATTAAAAATGACATCCATTTATTAGAATAAAAGATTAAGTGAAAATTCATCAAGGTATAAATATGTCTGAGGTAGTCAGGAAACCATGTAATTATATATTTTTATGAAAATTCTTCAACATTATTATAAAGGGTATTCAAATAATATTTTTCCATTTTTTCATCATTTTTACTGATATCAATAACCCTTTTAAATAATCTTTATGTTATAGATTTGTGATCATTAAATATCTCTTAAAAATGTTCACTATCACTCTCCATCAAAACCTTTTAGTTGGAATTCTCTTCAAAGTAATTTTTTTCACATTCCACCAATTTTCTCCTAAGTTTAAACTGAGATATGAGTTACTACGGGGAACTGTTATGTTCCCACCATTACTTTTTAAAATATATTTTTGAATTCATTTTTATGATGTAGGTTTGGTAATACGAACTTTTTAGGTACTAAAAATTAATAATATAGATTAATTTTAAGGGTTAAATTCATTTTAATGGGGGTATAATGTGGCACCCAGAGATTTAGTGAATTTATTTTGAATTAATTTAAACTCTTCCATATTTTCAGTTTCATGAAAAACTTGATATAGATTGTGTTATATGAAAGAATGTAGCTATTGTTTCTTTTCATGCAACACCAAGTTAAGATTTAGTTATAAGCTACACCAAGATAAGCATGAGGTGTACACAACACTGACATGGCATGCGTTGCATGCATCAATGAGTTTTTACAAAACAAAATTGTATTGTTATATTTTTTTAAACTGGATGGCTATATCATGGACGTTAAACAGAGTAATATGAATAATAATTTATTATTTTAAAATATTATTTATTATGGTTTTATATAAATTAATCAACTTGATAATAAAGCTTGAAATTTTTTGTAATCTTATTATATGTTTAAAAATATTATTTTCATAAAAGAATAGTTTTTTATGTCCTTCTGTGATAAACAATAAATTTAACTTTATAAAAATTTAGAAATTTATTTTAATAAAATAAAATTATCTTTGGATTTCATAATGTCAAAATTATTACCGGGTTATTTTTAGGTATTCTAGGAGAGCATTGTTTTTGGATGAATAAAAAAATATTGAATTTTAATTAAAAACTCATTTTTAATCTAATTTATTTATATAGAAAAATAATATATTAAGGAATTTTTAATGAAAAATTAGTTAAATTATAAATCAATAAATAAAATTTAGGTACATAAATTAAATTACACCTTGAAATTTGATGTGACAACATTTTTAACTTTTAAAAATTTCTCATTAAAAACCCATTATCTCAGAGTATCTACATGAGTAATTTTAATTAAATTTTAGCCGCTTCTAAGAATGAAATCGGAAAAAATTGATAATTTATTTGGAATCAATATTAGATTTATGTTATAATATGATCGACTTAATTTTTTGATCAAAATGATTAGTTAATGTAATTCAAATTAATTACATTGATTAATGTAAAAACAAGCTTACATATCAATTACAATTAGAATGTATGGTATATAAATGTCCCAAAACATGTCCAACACCCTTTTTATTATCATATTTAGACCCTAAACACATATGTATCAATTTTATGAGTTATTGGGATACAATTACATGAAATTGAACAATATAAAAAGTTAAGTAAGGAAAAGGAAAAAATGTAACCTAGGTTGCCTTTAACATATATAAATATTTGGAGTAGTGAAGAAGCTGTAAATGTTTGGTTATAAATATTATTTTTTAAGATAAAAGAGTAATTTTTTTCTCAATGATGTATATTTAATTTCTATATATTATATAATTATATTAAATTATTATTAAATAACAACACATAAATTATTTAGGTAATAATTAAATAAAAAAATGATATTTTATTAACTTATTTAAAAATAATAAAAATATAATATTATTCCAAGTTATTTTTAACTGTTAAAAAGTATCAAATATTTTCCATTATAGGGCCAATTTATCATTCACATTGATCATATTGAACCCTAAATAGTAAAAACTTTGTTAGCAGAGTTCGGGTTAAAGTAGTGTTTTTGTGTGTTACATGTGCTGGTTTTAAAATTAATTTAATAAAAATACTTTTCCTTTTTATTAAAAATAATGTATATTATATCTATTAAATTTTACTTTAATTTTGTCTTAATGGTTAAATTAAATAGTTTAGAACAATAGTTACCTTAATAAAAAAACCAAAATGATAAATGTGGGGAAACTTAGATGTTAAAGGACAGAATTATAAATATGCAATTTTTTATGTGTTGGAGGTTTTTTAGAAGAAGACAACTTTAATTAATTTGTTTTCATTTTTTAATCACATTATGTATTGGAGAAATCCCAATAGGTTTTATCATTTCAAGATTACAAGAATGCCACTCCCCCTCCGCTATAAAAAGACATTCAACCTTCCCATTTCTTCACACCACTAATGACTGTTGGATCATCAAAAACCTACCGAAATAAGATCCCAACATCCTTAATATCACCATATAGTCTTCTATTGGGGGTGAAATGAAACCAAGGAATCCCTTTTGGTTCAAGCCAATTATAGTTACCCGAAAATTTGTAACATTGTTCAACATCCATTTATGATTTTTTAACCATTAAATTATTCTTTTTCCATGATTATAAAATAACCTATGAATCCATAATATTATGAGATGTTTTTTTCTAATGTTTCTACATACACATACACACACTTCAATCCAATTATTAACGAACTTACCATTCGCATGTACGGTGGACTTTTACCTTGAAAAACGATGTTGTTCATTTTTCTTTTACTGCAACCCATGGTTGGAAATTATCATGGACATAATATTTTTATTTGATATATATGATATTTATTTTAACTTTATTATTTGGGAGTTATTTCCTAAAAAATAACTTCATTATTACCATTTTTATAAATATGATAACTTCCTTTGTGTACGTGTGGACTATCATATCTTTAATGTGATGTGATTCGTTCACACATTACATGAAATATTTTAAGGATGGGTTTCTTAAAATGATATTATATATATGAAATAACAATTCTACTCGAATTATAATATATATATATATAATACATTTAATTTGTTTAATTTAAGAGTAAAATAAAACAGAAACATCGTAAATGTGTATGTATGACCTACTGTCTCCATGAGTGGTTTATTCCATTTAAAATTTAAATATTTTATAGATTATTATAGATAATTATAAAATGGATATATATGATATTTAAATAATTTTTCACATTCTATGAATAAGGAAATAATTATCTATTTAAGAGGATCAAGAATTATATGTCAAAACATATACGAAAAAAAGGAGATGTTACCAGGAATGTAACATTAATAAGAATTTTTTTTAAAAAAGTTAACTATAAAGTCATAATAAATTAATATATGGTATAATATAGAATAATATGGTTATTTTGATGTTTTTTAATAAAATTATACATATTATACAGGATCTTGAACAAGTATGATGAAATTCAAGACATATTATAAGGTGCTTCTCATCTCAATTTAATTTTTCTATGAGACAAGATCCATGTTCACAACCTATTTATTATATGTGATATGTATTATTACCATTAAAATATTTTATGATTATTATATTTATAATTATTTGGATTTAAATATCACATTTATCATATGTCTTTCATTGGTATTATGGTTCAAAAGTTACCAAATCGGTAATGTAATTTAGTCTCAATTTTTTTTAATTGAGATACATGTCATGTTATGCACCTTTATTCTTATATGAGGTGTAAATATGACCATTAATACATGATTGATCATGAATATAATTATTTTCATTATATTTTATGCTTCATGTAATATTATAATTTTATAGTCATTAGGATTCAAAGTTACCAAATTGGTAACATTTTATTGGTACAATCACATCGTTTATCGGGATAGATTATGATCATGTATCCATTGAGGAAATATAATATATATATCTCAAGAAAACTGTTCAATTTCATTATCCTTAGTTTATAAATGATATAATCATTTATTAGTATCATCATTAAACACATCCATATATTATAATATTAATTAAATGTTGTTATGAAAATATGTATTTATTTCTCTTTTTGGATGGAAATATGTTTTCTTTTAAAAATTTGTTTCTTAAAAACATTGAAAAATGTTTTATGGTTAAAATTAATTTTAAAGTATTTTAAAATATTTATTTGAAATAGGTTTATCTTTATAAGATTTAGTATAATCATATAATATTACATTACTGTCACTAATGGAAATTTAGACTATACCCACAGTTTCAAACTGTGGGTGTAGCCCACAAAACCATGGGAATAGGCTATACCCATTGTTTCAAGGAACTGTGGGAAATTTATGCATCAGTATATTATTGAGATATAACCATGGTTTTAAATACTTTTACCCATGGTTTCCAAACTGTGGGTATAGCTGCATCCCACTATGTCGTTGACCCTACGCCTAAGGTTTTAAAACTTTGGGTATAGGTTTTAAAAAATCAGTGGCCACATGTTTCGATCCCTAGACCACCTATATATGGTTCTAGCACCTATCCTCTACACCATATTCACGTATTGATATATAAATATATATATTTAATTATATATAGTTTTCTAAAACATGGATATAGGTGAAAAACTGTTGGTATAAGTGTTCTTAGGATTTTTTTGTCTCGTAGAAATTTTTTATTTTACCACTATAACATGAGAAAGATATACATTATGTTTATTAGAACTATGGGTATAGGTCTTGAAGAAACAAAAAATTCCAACAGTTTGAAAAACCCATGGGTAGAGGTTTTAAAAAAACATATAACCACAATTTATGAAAAACAATCAGTATAGGTCTTAAAAAAACCCTATACACACGGTTCTGCAAAAAACTAGGGTTATAGGTGACCTATACCCATAGTTTTCGAAAAACATTGGTATATATTCCCATAATATCTCTATACCCAACCATTTGAAAAAATGTGGGTATAAGGCTATTTTACAATAGTGTGTATCCCTTGATTTTTGTTTGTTTTTACTAAGATTAGCTTTGGAAAACAGATATCGTCAAAAACGTGAGGTGGATAAATAATGGATTTAAATCATACTAAAACTTATATGATATCAATTAGTGAATATATTAGATATTGGGATACATTTCATGTTGTTAATTTTAAAAATATCTGTAAACAATTTATATAGGACTCTTAGTGAATATAGAATTATTCATCAATTATACTTGTATAATCATCTTGTATTTTATGTTTGTTATGTAATGTCAGATTTGGAATGGATCCAATCTACATTTAAATGACTATGATTACTTGTGTATAATATTTTATGTCTTTCTGAAATTACGGATGATATATATTTTACCAAAAATATTCATTATTTTCACCTTACATTCATAAAATCACTTAAATTATTCTGATAATGTTTTTGAATTTACCTATAGCTTCTCATTATAATTTTCCACATATTTATTGTTGGACTAATTATAAAATATTTTTTTTCTTAACTTTATTTCTAAAGGTTTATTTTTTCCCTAAAACTTGTTAAGTATGTACATCAAAATACATAAATGTTTTACTTCTCTAGATTTGAAAAACCCTAAAGAGTATATACTAGAAAATTAACATTTGTTTTACTTGAATAAGAATTATCAATCCACAAATATATATATTTATTGTATGTTATATCCATCACTATTTTAAAAAATTTGATATACATGATCAAGTATTACTAATCATTTATTATAGTATGAGATACCATAAAATTGTTTACATAAAACATGAAATAATGTATCCTTGTGTATAAAACTGGACACAAATGTTACATTTTTTTCTAATACTCAATAAAATAATTATCTAGAATAAATTCATTAATAAATATAAATTTGTTTCCTCATATTATCTAACCTTGGAGTAACTTCTTTTGGGACACTTAGAGAGTTCACATTACTTCTTGTAATCTCCTAAACATATTTATGTCTTGTATTTTTTCTATAAGAGGTGGAGAAAATTTTTCAAAATTGTGTGAACCATTTTTATTTTGTTGTTAAAACATTCACGTTGGGTTCTACATTTTTTTCTTTCCATCAAAGGTGGAGGAAAATTTCCCAATGTGTGTTAACCATTTTTCTTTTATTATTTCAAACCTCAAATCAGTTTTTTACATCTTGATTTCCAACAATGATGGGGTGTTACTACTGATATTTGATTGTGTGGATTATAATTTGGTGTATCAATTTGATCACATTTTTTCACCATTATTTGTTCCTCATGTAAAATCTCAAAGGCTTCCAAATTTTTAAAAATTTAAGGGACTAGTTTCCAATAGTAAGAGAGCATTTGGTGTTTAAAACCCAATGATACTTTGGAACTCATAATGGTCAAGTGGATTGGATTTTAGGCTCTACAAACCCTGGGGGGTGCTTTACCTACATTAAGATTATCATCTAGATTTAAGATGTGTTTGTGAATCTTTCTCAATTCGTTATATTAAGACGATTACCCAAAAGAATAATGGGGTAATAAATCCTTATACATACAAAAGAGTGTTCTATTAATGACTCTATTTATATGTATCAATGGTTATCAATATTGTTACTATAAGATCATAGAAATGGGTGACTACTTGTGTTTTGAAACTATATATATGGAAACTCTAGAGTTTACGATCATTTAGGAAGGTGATTGAAGCTTTATTAATGGGATTCAGCCTCCAAGTGGTGGCCTAAATATCATGTGAGAATAAGAATGAAAGCCCAAATAGTTCATTTAGGATCAATCAATGTAGTTTAACATCATGATAAAATGAAATATGTGATTTTATTTTAGGCATTGGGTATTTATCTTCTGCTTTTGGAAGGCATCCAATGTATCCTTCTTATAAAATAATCTCGATATTCATATTTTAGTTTTTCCTCAACCTACTAATGGTTTGGAAAAAAAATTAATGCTCATGAGGGTTATTTAGCTATATTTTTTCAATATGAAATAGAATTAGGGACCATCACCAGGGATTATGATGGTGTAAGGAGGTATTTTATCATGTAAAGAATACATATTGAGGGTTCAATAACATGGGGGAATTTTTTGATTCTTGTGATATGATCATTGAAAATACCTAAGATCACATCGGTCCATATTGGTATGAGAAACAAGAGATATAATGTGATTAGGTGTGATGAACATTGATACCAGGCTTACCCATTGAAATAACCCTAATGGGGTGCTCAATATGGATCTTGGGACTTAGGATGGGATCGTACACATCCTACTTATATGAGAAATCAAAGTCCATGTAGTTTAGTTATGTTTGGTAATCTACTGAAGGATTAGAATGAATGGTATTCTAAAAATGGCAGGGTTCTCTGAATTTGAGTAAACAGGATATCGAGGGACTTACACTATAGTGGATTACCATTAGGGATATCCAA
This sequence comes from Viscum album, assembly GCA_963277665.1. Taxonomy (NCBI): domain Eukaryota; kingdom Viridiplantae; phylum Streptophyta; class Magnoliopsida; order Santalales; family Viscaceae; genus Viscum; species Viscum album. The sequence continues at coordinate 741,772,207 of OY728155.1, read as the reverse complement.
CCCTTATCCTCTAATGGATAGTGATTGGGGACTAGGAGTGGTCAACTTAGAATGCATGGATGAAATAAGGATCCAATAATGTTAGTTAATTATGAACAAATCTCATATTAATTGCAAATAACCAACCAATGAATCATGTTCTTGGTCCACATAACTAGAGGGTACGTACCGATGTATTATCCTGGGGCAAAGATAACATGTCTGAGAATGCATACCTGAAATTTATGAGGAATAATGTGGATGTCTCTCTAATATTACATGGTGAGGATGTAAGTTTGGAACATCCATGGTCTTCTTTCAAACCACGATATCATGTCCATGGTATGTTCATGACATAGTTGAATCATCTAGGGTTCTTAACATGATGAAAACTAACACATTTGATGTCCTCCTCATGGAAACGACATCATTTTCAAGGTGTGTCTCATGATATACATTGACATATCTTGGGATTTCACATGAACCTGGATTAAAATTTTGATGAATTTCACAAGATCAAGATGAAATGAAAGTGTATAATGTCATAATCAAACTCAAATTTAGAGGGTGTCATCACATGATCAAAAAACTAGTCATGAAAAGAACGTAAGTGCTTCATGTGGAAAACAATGTATCTGTATTCACAAGGAGATTCCCTCATGTTTAGTATTATTTGAATAAACATCCCAATATTGTTTAGGCACATAATTACTAATACAACACATTATTAAAATAATATATTGAAGGCACTTCGATTGATCCAGATGAAATTCCATATACCCTTTGTGTGATCATCTAAATGATCACATGAAAAGAACACACATATCAAGTTATCCCTTATGTTACTCACCATAATTCTTTAGGTGAAAGAATCTTGAAATCACACCATCCTTCTTACTATAATTTTATCTCTCAAATCTATGTGTTTTTCCTTTATGGTGAGGGGAGGTTTGTAGCCATCACTACCATTTATCTATTCTACTTTTTGGGTGGTTAATTCTCATATATTGGATTGAGTAAGTGGAGAGATTTGAATGACTAAGTTATTTTCCCTCAGTAATTTTTCCTTTGTTTCACATGATAAACATCAATCACAAGATCACTTCTTCATTTCCATCTTACATGTATCCATGTATTATCAAATATATCTGTCATGATCAATCAAGGATGTCAAAATGGGTTTCACATAATTTTATCCAAATAAATGATAACTTTTGTTTGATAGAGTTGACATTGAAAAGGGACTTCACAAGGTCATTCCTACATGTCAAGAGTTCATTACAAGATCAGTTTATATGTCATAGGTCCTTTTGGGTGATCAGGACAACTCATCTGAGCCCCTTCCTTAGGTCAAGTTATCCAGTCAAAGGTCCTTTACATGATCAAAAATATAATCACACAAAGAGCATGACCCTTTTGCATGAAAAAAGCATAATGTTTACTTATATATGGTTTTGATTATTTTCATCCTTTATTTTATAAATTCTCATAAGTTCTCCAAATAAATTTTATCAAGGTTTCATGTAATCAAACTAACATGTCCAATGGACATCACTTGATCTAGTCAATTCTCAAAGAGTCCTTCCTATGATCATGGAAGGATTTGTTAAAGAGACTAATGAAATCATTAACAAATCTTGTGAAACTTATTACCATTATGTGTTAAAATAAATATAACTATATTCACATGAATAATTCATTCTTTTCATTTTTTATTTGATAAACATCTTTGGTGATGCTCATTTTTTAGGTCGAATGATAAAAAATAACAATCTGAAGGACATTGCATGATCAAGGGGGATATCGAATGCGGATATTTATGATCCAGAGGAATATTTAGAGGGGACTGTTGATATCTAGGGATAGTTCACACAAGGCATATAACCAAATTTTTTGATGTTCTGAGTTTCATATGATTGCGAGTATCATTAAAGGACACATGGTTCATTCGGACTAGGCTATTTATCCCCAAGTATCTCTGCTACTTATTTATTTACTTTTTGAAAAAAACAGTTCTTATACATCCACAATTCCCCCATTCATAATATATTTTATGCTTTTTTAGTGGGAATAAACTAATTCTCCCCAAATAAGTTAATTCTAAAAGAATAAGAACTTAGTTTTGAGGAAATAAATTCCTTCCTATGTTTCTTTGGCTTCTACTAGTTATTATTCATATAATCTCTTAGTCTTCCAAGAGAATATTCATATTATATAAGGTGACTTATAATTAGCTGATTGAGAGGATAAAAATTTCAATTATGACCTAAACCTCTAGATCTCATGAAATATATTATCTGGAATGAATTATTTTCAAGAACACATTATTTTACCCCTTCAAAAGAACTTTTCAAGGGGAATTCTCATGTGATATCATCACATGACCTTTTCACATGATCAACGTATCTCAAAATATATGTCAAATAATATTTGAACTAATCAGAGGTAAATTATTTTTGCAATGACGCACACCATTGTCCGAGGGTTAGTCTTTCCTGCTCTTCAGGTCTCATGGGTGCTATCAAATACTTGTCACATTCTCATGAGATTTGTAACAAGACAAGAAATTTTGCGCCCTTGTATGTGTCACACAATTCATGAGACCCAAAAATAATCATGCATATCATGAGACTTAAAATTGGAAAAATGGTCCAAAAAACGATTCACTTGTGAACCAATCATTCAATTACATTTTAGGGTTACTAACATTAACATGTATGATACATACTCTTGTGTAGATGTATTATGGTTTATAGGAGGCTTCTGATGCATCCAAGTGGAGAACTATGATTATCAAGAATGATAATGTTAATCTTTGGTACCATGTCTTTTCCCACAATGAGGCTTCAAAGTATCAAATTTCAAGAAATCATAAAAACATTCCCCTATCAGAAAGACTAACATCACATTGATTTGACCATATGGATGACACATCCATTATTTAACCTTACTATATTCTTCCATCTCACTAGCTATCCCCCTCTCTTAACTACACTCATGTAACGACCTGAATAGTTATAAATAAAATTTCCTTTGTGATTTAATTAAATTTATTGTCATGTAATAGGGTTATAAAAAACACATGAACATATTTGGTTTTATTATATCCTATAGGATTTAAAGAACATTAATCATTATTTGCATTAATAATATAACCATGGAATAGTGATCAAAAGATTAGTATAAATGTAGGGGTTTGAAAAAATCCAATTCACACATAAAAAGGAAGTGATGGCCTCAACCAATGGGATCATACCCTTTGATTCCCATTTATTGGATATTACAAGGGAGATAGAATCTCTATGATTTTCCCTTAATCGAGCCCATGTTGAAATACAATAACTTATGCATGATCAAAACCATTTACTGGATAATTTCAAGATCATTAAGATAATATCCCAACAATATATATTGAACAACCCCATTAAAGTATTTTTTAGGAACCTTACTTTTATGGTGTTTCTAGTTTATTAATGGAATATTTATCAAGACCTTAGTAATATGAGTATGCAAATTATTTTTTTCATTGAATAGTGAATAAATTTTTATACTATTATTATTACTTTATAAATGTTTTTTATTTTGATACAATGAAATAAAAATAGGATTTTAGGTTAATATTCAAATTCAATTCTGAAATTTATTTGGATGAATAAAGGGATTTATTAAACAAATAATATTTTAATAAGATATTATCATTAAATATTTTTTATTAAATATAAATTATTATATAGTTTTATGAATTCAAATGTAAATTTTTATTAGGGATTGAAAACTATTATTGTTAAAAAAATAAACAATTTCTCAAAAAATATCGATTCTTATTTTAAATGTGAAAATACAGATATTTAAAAAATAGTCAGATTAAATAAATATTATTTTTGGAATCAAAACATTGAAATTATTCAGTGGAGGGTTTTTCATAATTTTCTGAGATAGTCAAATTTTCAGGTAAGAATTATATACCATATAAATATTGTTCATTTATAATGACATATTAATGACCCAAATTTGATGTAATAAATACATTAAATGGTATTAAATAACAAATATATATTTTCAATTTAAAATAATGTGATTTTTTATTTTTTTCATTTCATAAATCTTTTTTGAATCATCCAAAACCATTAATATATCTTAATGTTTTAAAATCACTTCTTTAAGAGTATGACTCACTTAAACATATGCAAGGGTTTTAATTTATTATGATCAACCCATGAAATTTTAAACTAATGAAAAATACTCCCATTTTGTAGAATCTATGGGATGAAATGGTATGTTTTTTTGTTTGGTTTATTTTATTATATAGAGTCCATAACATAATTTTGATAAATAATTATGAAATCCAAATTCATTTCCTATATAAACCGACCCCTAGCCCCATTTAACTTAACTAAAAATACTTGGAATGCGTCTTTGCTCTTACATATCCTATCTAGAGTCCTCCCAAATATAAAAACCGATCTCTGGAAGCTCCTCCCAATCATTTGAAGTCACACACTCAAGTAAAGGATAATCACCTCCTCTTCATTATCCATGTTTCTTAATTATCTTATTACTTATATTTCCAATTCCATTGTGTTGGTATATGTAATTATATATACCTATTACTACCCATTTTAATTTCCAAATTATGAAATACCCATTTTGGTCTCATTATCAATTTTTAGGAATTTTTATGTGATGGAGTTATGATGCTGACATTTCACCACAATTTTTGATTCCAAACCAATTGTGTGGTTAATACCATAACCATTTTCTATCAAGGGTGTTCACCATAATACACTTATACACATTTTAATTAGTATATACATTTATTTATTCCATACCCTATGATCATGGAAAACATATGATGATGAATTAATCCTTTTATATGATATATGTGGCACATATAAGCATGACAGTGAAATAAAAGTGTTAAGTTCCCCTAGAATTATATAGCTCTCCAATGAATTGGGTAATATTTAGTCTCATGAGATTCCATGTTTGGATAAGGAGTGAAACTTATTCCTTTATAGGACTATTTCCATCATGATTTCTATAAATAAATCCTTAACCAATGTTTTTTATGTAGTGTTTTTAGTTTTTTCCACATTTTCCATGTCTCTTTTATGTTATCCAACTATATCATGTCTCATTATTTATTTTTATGATTAATAATATTTTTAGGTCCCATTTATATGCCTATTTTCAAATATGTATTATTATCTCCATGTTATTATATTTTTATTCACATATTGAGATTTATAGATCACACCTTTAGTATGTATGTCCCTTGGTTATCCCATACAATTTTAAGTGAGAGCATAGTAACAATGTTTTCAATAATGATAATGTTTTCCTTATTTTAAGTAGTTATATAACACACATAATTCCAAAATATGTAATAAATATCAATATTTTTGGTTATATTGAGTGTATAATTATGTAATAAATCTTGTATTAATGTGAAATTAGGAATTGGGTTGTTATATTTTTCATTAGATGAAAGGTTTAGTTATTTTTGGGAATAGGATTAGAAAATTTTAGAGAAAGAATTCGGGATAAGACTATATATAATAAGATATACCAATATTTTTGGAAGTATATATTATGTGGTTTATCAATAAAATACATCCTTTTTTGGATACTAAATGTGGATGTGGCTCTATCATAGATTTACGTAGAGGTAAAATATTAAAACAACTATTGAGTGAGACTCGAACGAGAATTGGTACAAGATAATGGGCATGGATTCACACCTAGATTAAGACTCCCATGGTATATGCTTTGGTAAATTAATATGATCATTTTGAACCATTATTAAGGGAAAAATGACCATAAGAATATATGTTAGGAAGTAGATCATGGATAACATATATTTAATCCTTGAAAATCATAATTTAAGAAATAAATGAAAATTTAAGTTATACATTTAATGTCATTGGATTCTGATTTATGTGTTTAATATTTCAAAAATAATCATCCATAATTTTCCATTAATTCTAACAAATGTTCATAAACAGAAGAAATCAGGTAAACATTCAATGTGACAAGAAATTTGATGAATGCCCAAACTAGATGCCCAACTTGTTGGGAGTTGGAATTGAGAACATTATGATGACACTCTCTTAGATGAATCTACTTCTAAATATAAACAATAATCAATAGGATATTCTAAATACCCCTATGGTAGAACATGTTATGATTGAGACCATTATTTCATGAAGGCCTCTGACATTCAATGGATCATCTGTTCCCTTAATCACGGAATAATAGAATAAATCCTTTGAGAAGATCTTATCCATCCATAAATGTTATAGGTAAGATAAGGTTTTATTGTATATTTGTCACATAGATATGGAATATTATGAGTGGTGAACATTGATCAAGAACACAAATCCTAGGAAACAGATTGAAGTGACGGGGTGGAAGAAATTTCAGAATATGTTATCTACAAATATTTTAATTACACTCTAAATAATAAAATGGAAATGGATTTCCTTACCATAATGAAAATACATAATGAATATATTAAGGTGGATAAAGATTATTTCACTAGACATGATTGATATGCACGTCTATTTTTCATTGCCCCTGGATGCAAGGTTTACTGCCTCTTTAGTGGGTAAAACCTAGTCTACCAAAATCCCTCGCGATCTGAGACATTATTTTATTCGAGGAAATCTTACGACGTGACCTCAAAGTAAAAATATAGATAGAAGAATATCTAGGGTATCATGTGGATAAGTAGTATATAGTGGAGTTTAATTCTGGAAGTGAGATTGATAAATATAATCGTACTCAAAAATCACAACACCCCCCATGTAAATGGTGTAGAAGGAAGTGCCCTGAAAATTAAATAAAGGGAATGTAGAAATATTTTAGGTGTGGTAATGAATGAATCCTTGTTAATTATTTCCGACATGAGAAACATTCTAATGCGATAGAGGAAAGGAATGTTATATTCAATCCCTAGTGCACTGTTTATTACATAAACTATAAGGATCCAAGGAACTTTTCAAACCAATTTACCAAGATAGAGATTTTTTTGAGACACCAAACAACCTCAAAAGAAGCAATGGTGATATTTTTCCATTAGAGCCACTAATGTGGATCCCAAAAATGAAGTGGTTATAGGTACACTAGTAATTAATTCAAGAATAATAAGCTAACTTTTTGATTCTAGTTCGACGCATTACATCATCTCACAAAATTTTGCTAGAAGTATTAAAAAAAATAACAAATCATGGAAGTGGAGTTGTTGGTAAAAATGAAAAAATGACAAATTATTTCATCCAAATTTTATAACTCCTCCCCTTTCAAAAATATTCAAATGAACTTTCTGAGGAACCTTATAATAATCTCTTTTCATGTAATTTGATTCAATTTTGGGTATGTATTGGATTTCCTTATATAAATCCAACAAAAATTTCCACGAGAAGGAAATCACTCTCTACATCAAAAATCGACCCCCAATTTTATACATGTGGAAGGAAGAGGATGAATATTCATTAGAACTAACATCATAATCATGTATATTATTTCCCAACAAGAAAGAAGAACTAGAGAATAGTTTTGAGTCTATGGAATGAATACTCTTTGAAGACATGCTTATTTATTAGGGAATACACTAATGTGTTTCTTGAGGAATTTTATTGTCTTCCTCATATAAAATATGTTGAATTTTAAATAAATATTATAATTAAGGTGATTTAATTTTCCAATAATCTATGTAGAATTTTTGTTTTGGTACATGATGATTTAATGAAACAATTACAGGGGATTATGGGCAAAGGGTTTATATGTCCATGAGGTATTCCCTAGGGTGTACCAGTTTTCTAAATCAATAAGAATGATGGATAAATTCACATTTTCAATGATTATCATGATATAAACAAGATCATGATTAAGAACAAGTATACTCTACCATGGAATGATGGATTCTTTGATCAATTACGTGGAGTGCAATATATCTCCACGGTGGATAAGTGGTTGGGATATTTCCCAGTTAGGGTAATGACTGAGGATATTCGCAAATATTATTTTCATACAAGGTATGGGCACTATAAGCACATTGTGATGACCTTTGATCATATTAATTCTCAAAGAATCATCATGGTATTGATGAATAGTGTCTTTATAGGTTACCTTGAAAATTTTGTGGTATTATTTATAGATGATAATCTAATATAATCCAAAATCAGGTAGGAGTATAAAGATCATCTGAGAATGGTGTTCAATACCTTGAAAAAGGAGATATTTTTTCAATGTACAGAAAAATGTGTTTTTTGGTTTATTTAAGTCTCATTATTAGGACATATCATCATAAGTAATGGGATATCGATAAACCGTTAAAATATAAAAGATGTAGAAACATTTTTTATCCCCACATTGGGGATATATATCTATAGTTTCCATATATTATCAGGGTTTTATTTATTATTTTTTAGAAATTTCATACAATAATAAAACACTATAACCAATTCAACATTGTAGGGTGTCAATTTTTCTTGGAGTGATGAATGTAAAGAGAGATTAAAGAATCTTAAAATGAGTCTTATAACTGTACTAGTGCGTACATTTCCCATAAGTGGTGAAATATTCATTGTATTCAATGATTCTTTGAATAAAGTATTTTTCTATGTGTTAATACATAATGAAGACCTCATAGACTTTGCTTCAAGGTAGTTGAAAGTTTATGAACAGAACTACCCAAAACATGATCTGGAGTTAGCGGTAGTCATATTTACATTGAAAATATGGTATCATTATCTCGTTGGGTAATCTTTGAAATATATATGGACAAAAAATGTCTCAAATATATATTCACATTGAAAGATATTAATATAAGGAAAAAAATATGGTTATAACTTGTCAAGTACTATGACTTCTCAATCCACTACCATCTAAGTAAATAGAATAATGTGGCAGATTCCTTATGTATAATTGATCCTAAAATTATATCATTGAATAAAATTTAGAGGGATCTAATGTTATTATATTTGAAAAGTATAGACATGGGAATCAAAAAAAAAAAGAACAAAATTAATCATTTCACACATTATTTCTCAACCATCCCTTCTTGAAATGATAAATGATGCCAAGAGAAATGATATGGGAATTAAGAATAAAGATGAAACTATAATACAAGAGAAATCTTCTCAGAATAATGTTAATGAAGAAGAACTTGTGAGATTTTAGTCAAGACTGCGTGTACAATGAAATCATAAGTTAAATAAGGTGATGATGTTTGATGCACATAGATCAACCTTCTCCATATACCTTGTAATCACAAAGATGTATCAAGATCTATATGAACACTATTGGTGGGATAATATGAAGAAAGAGATAGCATAATATAAATAATGATGTCTTGTATGTTAGTAAGGTAAGTCATAAAGAAAAAAATTCAAGGGGATGATGTAACCATTACCCATACCTACATGGAAATGGGAAAAATCACCATGGAAATTTTCTCAAGTCTTACAAATACATCAAGAGGGGATAATTATATTTGGGTTTTGGGGGGGTTGTATTTCTTAAAAAATGAACATAATGTAGATTTGATAGGATTTATTACCTAATAAAGTTGCAAGGGTATACATTATATAAGTGTTCAGGCAACATAGAACACCAAAATTGATTATATCTAATAGATACCCATGACTCGACTATTTGTTCTGGAAGAGTCTCAAAAATGCTCAAATATTAATTTGAACATCATCAAATCTCATCACCCAAAAAATGGTGTCTGATTTGAGAGTACTTGACAAACAATTCAGGTTATATTGAGAGCATTATCAATTAACTTCAAAGGAGGATGCAAAAAACATAATCCCCAATTCAAGTTCTCTTAAAAAAATATACTCGGACATCTAAATGGCTCCCTATGAAGCAATTTATAGAAAGTGGTGTAGAAAAAATACATATTGGGATAAATTTTGTGAATTATAACATATAATTCATGAAATATTCATGTAAAATTTGAAAAATATTATGATTTTTCAACATCACATCAAAGCTACTCATAGTTGATAGGATAGTTATGCTAACAATTATTGACAATAACTAGATTTTGATGTTACATACATGATATTAATATATACATCTCCATGGAAGAAGTGATGTGGAAAATATATGAAGCTATAAAACATAGGTTCCGTCATATATTTTATTTTGGAAAGTGAAAATTTCAAGGAATAAATTTCTTATGTGTGGAAGATTGTAACATCCCGAACAGTTATAAAAATAAATCCCTTGTGATTTAATTAAATGTATTATTTTGTAATATGGTTCTAGAAAATAAATACACCAATTTGGTTTTATTATATCCTATCATATATAAATGAAATTTAGTAATCTTTACCATTGATAATATAGTCTTTGAAATGTAATAATATAATTAGTAAAAATATAGGGTTTTAATAAATCCTATTGAAAGAGAAAAAGTTAGTGATAACATCAACTAGAAGGATCATACCCTATAAAGCCAATTTATCCGAGCTTCTGAGGGAGATAGATTTTATAGAATTTTCTAATAACAAAACCCAATATTATATCAAATAACATAAGTTTACTAGAAGTTTATTAGGGGATAAGTTCAAGTGCATAAACATCATGAACAAACCATGTAACTCGAACCACACCATGAATGTCTCACCGTCACGCACCCAACACTTAGGATGTTTAATGGTGTATTAAAGGTATATATATCAAGACCCTAAATATTATATTACTTACATTATTTATTTTTATAACAAATTAAAATATGTTTATTCTGCTATTGTTACTTTATTGATGATTTTTATTTTCATATAATAAAATAAAAATTTTATTTTTTGGTAAAACTCAAATTCAATTATGAAATTTATTTTGATTAATTAATATATTTTCAAAATAAATATTATTTTAATAATATATTAATATAAAATAATATTTATTTAATATAAATGAACATATAATTTTAATGAATTCCAATGTAATTTTAATAAGGGATTGAAAATGTTAGTGTCAAAAAAACCAATTATTTCTAAATAAATGTTTATTTTTTATTTTAAAAGATAAAGAAAACCTATTTAGAAAATTAATTAGATAAAATTTATATTATTTTTTAAATCATAATTTCAAAATTATCCAATCGTTAATTTTTAATAAGTTTCTATGACGGTATAATTTCCTGGTAAAAATCACATACAATATATATATACTTTATGTAATATGATATCATAATGACCCGAACATGATGTGATAAATTATTTAAAGTGAATAAATTGGAAAAAATTTACTTTACCTTTAAAATAATGTGATTTAATTATTATGACTAATTTTATAAATCCTTTGTGAATATTCTAGATCCATTAATATATTTAAAGGTTTTAAAATCATTTCATTACGATTATGACCCACTTACACATAAAAAAAGGTATTATTTTATTATGATCATCCATAGGTCATATAAAATAATTAAAACCAATCCTATTTAGAAAAATCCATTGGAAAACCCCAATGATGTTTCTTTGTTTTTTTTATTTTATTATATAGAGTCCAAAACCCATGTGTGAGAAATAATAATGAAATCCCCACTCATTTCTAATATAAACCTACCCGATCTTCGATTTCTCTTCCATAAAAATCTTTAGATAATATTTTAACCATTACCCACCTTCACAAGATTCATACAAAGGCTCCCTCCGTCTCTCAATAAGCAACTACCAAGCATTTTGGTACACACATTCATGGAAGGGATCCTCACCTAGTCATTTTATTCAGGTTTATTTATTATCATATTCATTCTATTTCAAATTCCAAATTTGGGACATGTATTTAAATTCATCTATTAATACCCATTTTATTTCAAAATTATGAGAGATTTATTTCTCTCTCATCAACCCATTTTAATATCTTTTTAAGTGACATCGTTTTTCTGCTGAAATTTCACCACAATTTTCTATGCTAAAAAATTGTGTCGTGAGTTCCATACCCATTTCCCATCAAGGGTGATCACCTGTATACAATCATTCCTATTTTAATTTTTACTTACATGTATTTATTCCACACTCTTTAAATATGTAAAAAATATGATGATTACTGAATCCATGTTGTCTGATATATGTGGCACAGTTATGAATAAGAATTAAATGATTGTGATAGGAGCACCATGAATTATAGAGCACTCTAATGCATTGGGTAATGCTTAGTCTCAAGAGATGCCATGTTGGAGAATATAGTGAACCAAGATCCTTTATGGTACTTTTTCTATCATGATTTCTTGGTATTTGTCCTTGACCTATGTTCATGATGTAGTGTTTTATGTTTTTCCACATTTCCCATGTTTCATTTATGTTAACATGTTATATTAGTTATAATTGATCATGTGTACAATTCCTACCATTTTTATTCCCCAGTTATATTTCTATTGTCTAAATTCATTTATTCCCTTAATTTTATTCCATTTTTATTCCCTTTCTAGGATTATATTTCACCCCTTTTTTATGTATTCTCCTAGGATATGTCATATAACGTTTTGTGAGAGCGTTTTAGAGATGTTTTCAAAAAAAATTGATGTTTCTCCTTCTTTTATGTTGTTGTGTAAGGTACCTAATTCTCGAAGACACTAGACTTATCGATACTATAGGTCATATTGAGTGTATCCTTATGTAATAAAACATTTATTGATTCAAAATTAAGAAATGGGTTAATATATTTCAAATGACAGTTTTTAGGAGAATTAGTTAATAGCAGCACCATTCCAGGGGAAATATTATTTGTTATAAAATTACTCTATATTTCTATATGGACATGATATCACTCATCAAATAATTTTACATAGTTACTCAAACAATATATTACTCACTCTGGAAAACCCAAAAAATGGTTGGAGTTCAATGTGGGATTTTTTCCATGGTGTTATCATTTCTAAATAATAGACATGGAAATTCTAGCCTAGGTAGAGAAGCACATAATTTTACAATGAACTTCATTCTATCCATATTTATGAGTTGTAATGGATTTCTCAGTTACTAAGGTACCATAAAATGGAACTCCTTAGATAGATAACTATTCACTATTGTCCCAACTTTTTTTTCATATATCTAGTGGTAAGGTTGGAATCATCGAGTGGGATATTTATTAGGATTAGGTAATAAATCCACTAGGGGAAATTTAGGATAAATTCCACCCTTAGGTGGATGTTGAGGATGACCCTAAATAGACACCAACCTTGGAATGAGATATGTTTACCACTGTAGAGGTGTGGTTATAAAAATATCAGAGCTTACGTTCAATTATTTTACTCAGATATTGGATCAATATCTTCCTTTATCAAATAAACACTTGACTAGCTACTGTATGGCCCATCACTTCTCTTATTGATTAGTTTAAAATGTAATGGTGTCTAATTTTTATAATAAATAATATTGATATTATTCCTCATGTTTCTACCACGTGACACTGGTGGTATCCTATATTTTTATTATTATTGGGATATAGATGGATTTTCCCAATTTAGGATGCTTATTTAGGCATCTATTTTTAAATGTTAGTAATGTTATCATATCTAGAAGAAGGGAAACCCCTCAACCATGTTTTTCTAACCCTTTATCATATTTATAAAATTCATTTTCATGTTTAATGTTCAGACATGACTTATTAAATCAGAAAAACATTTTAATTTATATATGGCTTTATATGATATCATTCTTAGTGTTAAAAGTAGCATAATGTTGCAAAAACAACTTTTTCCTTATTCCATATCATGATTACAAAGCATCACTAGGGTTGAAGTAATGATATTGGGTATAGATGAGGTTGTTGACAAGTTGAGATGTCATAACCCTATCAATTACATGCCATAAGCAACACCTACTGGGTTGATTATCGTTAATGGATGTGGTTTCACTATCCAGAAATCATATAAAGTCTCAATTCGGGATAGAGTACTGATATATCATGCCGACAGATTAATCATTTGTGTTCCATACACCCAATACATGTTTTCCCATTAGTTTTCCTATATTCAAAGGGTTTATCTTTTTTCCTTATCTTTCTTGTGGTGATAATGGGATCCCAAACCCATTCACCAATTTTGGATTATACTGGCGCAAAAATATACAAATACCTAAATTTTTATTCCTCTTACTGATTCCCATATCTTCTTAACATGAGAATATTTAAAATAATTGTGTATAATCCTACACAGTTTTTATATTGAATCAATTAATTATTCATGTTGAAAAGAAGAATTCTCTTTTGATTCCCATGTCCATGATATTAATTTAGTAGATTCAGTACTTAGGAGATCCAATAAGGATGTGATATTTCTAGAGTGACGATTCATTCACTAGTAGGATAGGGTTTCCTAATGAATGATTCCTTCTAGTAACAATAGATGATGCACTTGTTGGGGGGATAATATAAGAAAATTCTTCTCTTTCTTCCTTATCATCTCAATTGATACACCTTTCATTGGACTTGATATATAAATACATCTCATCCACAAATATTCCTTCTAATGTGCTCCCTCAAGTGTTTATCAAGTCTCAAGTAACACAATAGATAATTTGGAAGAAAATACATTTTTTCATTAATGACACTCCATTAAAGAAGATCCATCACAGTGAGGAATGCTTTAATAATTTTTTTTTGATTCGGGAGCCAATGGCTTCAAGAATCAGAAATTATATGATATCATGTGATAGATTGTCCTAGATAGACATTATTTTTTAGATAAAAAGTGGTAATTTTGATCTTTTTATTAAAATACTCATCATGTCTAATCGATAAGGGGGGATTCTGATGTGTAGGAATAGAGACATCAGAAAGTCTCTTAGTTGTCTGCTGAGATGGATGATATGACTAAAGAGAAATTACAACATAAAGACCTTATATACCAAGTATGTTTTGATATTTCGATAAAATCATCTTTATTTATGGTCTCTTAAAAATGGGGGGATGTATTATCCTATTTTATAAATAATTTTCATCATTTAGATAATATTACAAAAATGGAGTGGATGCCACTTCATCCTTCAATTGATGCCTCATAACAGACTCTAAATGATATAGAAAAGTTAGATGACCATAATATATTGTTATATGGATGTGTTTATATATTTTTTATCCATAGGAAACCGTGGGAACGAAACTAAAATGTGTAGATTCCTTTTTCATTTGTACATCATAAATGAAAAAAAATCACAAAACATTACATGTTTCTGTTTGAATTTATTTCATTCATCACGTGGATGGAATTTCATTGAATTAATATCATGTAAAATTTCAAACACAATAGTTCATTGAATAATACCAATAATAAAATAATTATAACTTGATTTCTCAAATATTAACATAACATCCGTGAGAATAACCCGCATAATATTAATGGCACAAGTATCCTAATTGATGTACATATTATATTTATTCCAATATCACCTAGTTTAGAAGGTGATTTTGTAAAATATGTCTCATAGGGAAAGTTATATTGTTATTTCCATAGTCGAAGGTCTTAGAAATAATAGGATGATTTTTTATGGGTAACACTAATGAACCCTATGAGACTTGTATCTTTTTTTTTAATCCAATTAATTTTAATTAATTTTCATTGGGTGAAATCTTAGAGGGCATGCACATGAAGTTTTTTTAGGATTTACTTCATGATTTACCATCCTAAAAAGATGTGTTCTTTTTCAACATTATAAAATCACAATGTTTCTTAAACCATATACAGTTCGTGTCCAGCGAGTAGAGACTCTGCCTTTTCCTAGGGCATCATTTTTGGGTTTTCAATCGAGTGATAATTTTGCCTCTTTTAGTTTGTTTTTTAATTTCTTCTATTCAGGGATATTATGTTAATATAGTTCATAGTATTCTATCTTGGACAAACTATTACAATAGTTTTTTGTTCTTCTATTATGGTACGACATTTTTTGAATATTATGGGCTTATAGCTTGAACCTATTGTTGTTTTATTATAAGTTCTTTTAGCTCAGACAAGCATTTTAATTGTATGCATGGGGAATATAATGGGTGAAGAATGATAATTCTAGAATGGTTTTGGAAACCATAATCCTTTCCATTCATTATGATGTATGGGTATTAATGAAGGTTCTGAACACCCCATATCCGTATTTAGATGATGAATGATATGTATTCATTTAGGGTTCAGACACCCAACATCCTTGATAGGATGTTAGAGGATAGGTATTCATGAAGGGTTTAGTAACCCCACATCCTTACTAATATGATTATGGATGGGCATTCACAAATAGTTTGGACACACTATATCCTTATAGAGATTATAAAGGATGGGTATTCATCAGGGGTTTGGACACCATGTATCATTACTGATATCTGGTTTTTTGTATGGTGGTGAAATATTAGGTATGCCATATCCACCTGGATAGTTGGAATATTGGTTGTGTAAATAATGACTCCAAGTGATTCAATCAAGGATGATGGAATGGTTAAGGAACATTGGGGGTGAACATAAAACACACTGAGGTGCTGATTTCCACTATGATGATGTTGTAACTCATGCAGATAGGAGGATTTTTCATTCAATGAGGGGAAGACTTTATTTGATGGGTCTAAGTACCTTATATAGATCCAACTCATAATCGATCAAACAAAAGGGTATTCACTCTTTACCAATGGTTGTGAAAAATTTATGGTGGTTCCAACAATTGTAAAGTGACGTAAAGTATGGAATAATGACAATCCATGTAGGGTTCGGTAACACAAGGGGTAGTTAATTTTACGGATATTAAGATCAATCCTTACATCATGTGGTTTTGGATAATGCGGTGAAGGCCATAAAAGGGTTTTTTAATAGAGTACCACATTCTATCTTCGATAATGCGAACAATACATAGTGATGTAATTTCAAGGATGTTGTACCCACCTGAACAGTCAAGTCATTGGAATTGTAAATAATGGTCTAGGATACCCGATTCAACGGAAATATAGACCTATGGGTATTGTTCAACCATTAGTAATGGTGTAAAAACACATTTCATATAGCTATGTTGATCCTGTATTTAAGGGGGTCCTTTCCTCTGGGACCAAAACATCTACTACTTGAATGCTTTGAGGAATTGTGTTGTTCACTAGAAAAACCTATTGGGGTCTCTTCAAAGAATTGTGTCCCTATTACAAATAAATAAAGGAAAAAACCAAAAAGAATGTAAAAAATAGATGGGTTTCCAGTAAAATTGTATTAAATCAAGGAACTAGTTGCCCCATATCAAACCTAATAGACCTGAATGTGGTTTTGGGAAAAAATATTCAATAAGGGTTTGAGAACCCTTAAAGTTACACTACCACCTAGTGAACAAAATTTCATGATGATAATACAAGATAAATAATTATTCTAACATTTACATGGACCAAATATTTCCAATGATAATTTATTATATTTTAATAGGTCTATATTATAGGCTCTATAATGTTTATTAATTTTTCATTCACACTCTAAATTATTATTAAAATTGGGATATAATGAGTTTAATGAGATGCAACTTGACTTTTTCTTAGACAACCCTTTATGTATTCTCATCCTGAAAAGTTCTCTATATCCTCTCAAGTAGTTTAGGGTCATGTGATTTGGACCATAAATTTCTAAATTATAAGGTCATATAACTTAAACCCAAGTGTATATAGATTAATCTCATGATGCATATTGACCTTGCAGCATGGGATGTTACACAACATCCTAATTAGGATTCAAAAGGTTGACAGTACACTAATATATGTTGGATCTAGAGATGATTAGGATATAAATCCTAGATCAAGGTTCTTCTATCATTAATAATTGTATGGGGTAGTCAGGCTGAGGATAATTGTGAATAAAATGGTGGTGATGAGTTCAATTATGATTATTTCCAGGCTCACATTGATAAAAATTACCTCCTTTAAAGGAAAAATATATGCTTTAAATGAAAAGGATCATATGTAGGAGTTAGGGGGAAGACATGTATAGTCAAAAAAATGCGTCCCTTGAAGCCTAGTGTTATTTTCTAAGGGCCAAGGAATATTTGCATCAATCATAGTTCTCAAGGAACAAAGAGTTATTTGTCGATAGAGGTTCTTAGAAAGAAGATGGATGAACTCCAAACATCGGTTCACTAAGATCAATCTCTTATAGTGTTTTGATATGTAGTGATGGTGGAATATGGTATGCATGGTTTATGATCCTTCAGTATAGATGCATTTTTCGTGTCTTTTAATATCATGTGATGAAGAAATATTCCTTTTAGTTTACCACCATATGGTAAAGATGATAGAAATTACGTGTAATCATGAAATATATCATTAAGGACACTTTTCATTTGTTTTTGGAATTTATATGTGGGAGGAATATTTTATCCTCTCATAAGAAAACCGGTGGGTACCTATGTTATGGATCCCATCATGCATATATATGTCTCATACACAAGAAATATGTATAATGGTCTAATTCATACATAGGGGAATCAAGTATTTACAACTATAACTCCCTAACATAATTCTTGATAGTTGAGAGTATATAAGAATATGACATTTATTTGATTGGATTCCCTATGTGACCTGATTAATTTTTTAATGCAAGGAATCATGCCACAATCTTTTTTCCAATATGGATCAGCATTGGGGTTCAACTCGTGTGCGGGGAGGGTAAATGTTCACCAGACTATATACAATATTTCATTGTATTCCTCTACACAGATTTAACCTATATTATGGTAAGGAGGGTCAAGAATTTTCTTATTTTTAGGACTTTTATGTTGGTGAAGTGTTACTACAATGTTTCAGACACTATGGTTTGATGGGAGACACGTTTTTTTTGAAATTCATGGAACGAATTCATGGAATGTGTTATGAGTGTTACTATGTATCCCGTTGTGATAAGAATCAATCCACAAGTGGTTCTATAGAATTTATTGATCCCCTTACATAGATTTGATTCTTTTGTTGGGAAGAGGGGAATGTTTACCCTAAAAGAGAGGAATTTCACTCTTGTTTTGGTGTATGATATCTTTTTATCAAATATATCATTTAGGTAAAGGGGTCTCATATTCGAATATTCTTTCCCTAGCTGGTTACATTTCAATAGTTTCATGACAAACTAAGGATGATGGATTTCAATATGGATCAATATCCTCGTATGGTTTTAATAGTAATAATACTATATATGGGACTAGGAGTATATAAATTCATGTCACTACATATCTTGAAAGGTTAGGATCTATGTCACACAAAGTTCTTACAAAACAAGAATCCCTACTTTGATCTAGTTCATGTAAAAGGGGAGGGAATTTTCTGTGTTTCATTCCGGTATGGATATATAAAATTCATATCTCATATATATTTATGTATTTTATGTCCCACACCAAGAAATTTAATGTGTTCTAGGATAGATAATATGTAATGTAGTTTAACATCATGAAACTGGGACATTGTTTTGTAGTTTAATGTCTTGTGACTATGATGTATCTTTTTGTGGAATGAAAATTTTGGGGAAATTGGGTATCCACATGAGATGTATAAATCTATAAGTGGAGGAATAGGAATATGATAATATAATATTTCTTTGGAAATGGGTACGATGCACATATGTTCAACATCAAGGGTATATGAATCCTCTTGAGTAGTTGGGATATGAGTAGTGTAAATAAAGGTGCATGAATATCGTAGTCAAAACGTAGTGGAGACGGATAGGTATGGGTCAACTATAAGTAATGGAGGCGACACCACATCCCACGTAGTTAGAAAATATCTCCTATATTTAATGGGGCCACTCATTGTGGACTATAATATTTACTAGACACAAACATTAATGCACTATTTTATTCCACAACAAATCCTAGTAGTGTCTCTATAGATTAACAAGTACTTATTACCATATTTATATAGGGGAATCAAGTTAAGGGTAGCCTAAGGTCCATGGGATTTCAAGAGAATTATATCAACTCAAGGAATTTGTTTGTATCAAATAATATATCGATGATATGATGTTGTTTCATAGATAACCTAATATTGAAAGTGGGTTTGAGAAACCTAAAGACTACACTAGCTCGATTAACACATTTCCTGGTGAAGGGATAAATCATGTGACTCTAGAGTACCAAATAATGAGACGGTATGATCTATTAAATACAAATACTTATTATTGAAAATTTTAATTTTTTGTGAAATAATGATTCTTTCATGAAATTTAACATCATGCAACTAAAACATGGTGCCATATATTTTTATAGAACACACTTTAATTTCAATGGTCATAGAATATTGGAAGGTATTTTGAAAACAAATGATTCATGCTCGATGTGACAAACAATAGAGAACTAGATAGAGGATCCCTTAGTAAAATAGTTCATTACTGTGAATATGTTGGGGGTATTGCCTTTTTGATACAAATAGAAATCCCCACAAAAATTTGTTTCTCATCCAAGAACATAGTTTAAAGAAATGATAATTTTAGATTGGGACTCAAATAGGGGATCCATGAATCACTAAGTATCCTAGATTATAGAGAATCATGACATGCATAGTTCGTTGAAAAAATATCCCCTATCCAAATTAGGCTTGTGTGTAAGGAAGGAGGAAAATATTACTCTTTGGTATATGATGTTCATGTGTCAAAATGTTCTACATGAATTGATTTCACATGTAATGAATAATTCTTGGATGATCCTTAAATTATTATGGAAGGATCACTACGTATCTCTATGGGATGGGAATCCACCCACACAGAGTTCTGATATACCTTCTCGATGTAGATCTGATTCCTATATATGAATGTATTTTTTTATTTTTTATTTTTTCTAATTTTGGATGGTCTTATTATTAGAGGATCCAAACATTGTAATGTATCCAATAACAACGTGAATAATTCCACACGTAGTTGTTATGTGAAAAACTCCTTATATGTATTGACATATATGTTGGTTGGGGAATTTTTTTATTTTATACTATGAATTGTTCTAGGATTTGAGATTCGAGCATCAATACATTTCCTATGATTATAGGAATTAATCCACACATAGTATATAGAAAAGATCACCACATAGATAAGACTTGTAGATGGGGAAGGGAAATTTTATCACTACATCATGGATAAACCAAACATTATTGACCTAGGTGTCACTATATTTCCTGTGGTAATATGAATCAATCCACACATAGTTATAATATAGAATATGTGTAGTTTTGATTCACTCCACTAGGACATGGAATATGAAGGCATATAACCCTGATGTATTCATAAACCCTCATGGAAATGGGTAAAATGAATTAAATAAATAATTACTTCAAATTACTATATCATGAATAATAATTTTCCAATTGGTGGCATTTATATTGCATAATTAGAAAAATACCTCATGAGATTAAGTGGAACCTTCCACCAGAACCAAAATATACCATAGTAATAATCCCTTTGACATTGTTCCATTCACTAGAAAATCCAAATGGTGTCCCTTTATGTTCCAAAACATCCCCTAGGAATAATATATTATGTGTTGTGTTATTCACTTGTGAATCCAAGAAGGGTACCTTTAGGATTAGTTAGTCCTTATTACCATTATACCACAAGGGAGAATAGAGATCATGTGTTATAAAAGACCATAACATTATAGTATATTATTAAGACAATGTATTTTTGGAAATTTTGACATGAAAAGGGGGAATAAAGTTTGTATGGTAGAAAAAGGAGGTGTACAAAGGAATATTTAATATCAAGGATGTATTTTCTTCAAAAAAGATATATACCCCCAAGATAAAATATTAAAATATTAATTTCATAATCTTAGAGTAAAAATGTGTGTGATTCACAAATGAGTTCCATCGAGGGTATCAAAATATTCTTGAATAGTTGGGTTATGATA
The DNA here is from genome assembly GCA_963277665.1 of Viscum album. Lineage (NCBI taxonomy): Eukaryota > Viridiplantae > Streptophyta > Magnoliopsida > Santalales > Viscaceae > Viscum > Viscum album. The sequence continues at coordinate 741,750,386 of OY728155.1, read as the reverse complement.
AATGTAAATCATAACTGAAGAATATAGGGGACAACGAGATGAAGGTAGAACTGTCCTTGTAGTTTAGCTTGGGTTATCGAATCCTCAGAGACCTAAGAAGAAACCTATAGACACGTACATTCTATGGACTATTTTTGGCTATGAAGTGGCCAACTTGGGTTGATTTTATATGGTTTTAAAGTATAACTAACAGATTTAAGTGAATTCAATTTAAAATAATGAGTTGATCCTAGGTTATCACTCGGGGTGGATTGGACGTATTTTCTTTTTAATGATTTCAATTTCTTAAATTTTAGATGGGTTCATTTAAGGAGATAAAACAACATCATCACTTACTGGTTTAATTCCGAAACCCTTTAATACTAATCACCTATACACTTTAAGGATCAATGTTTTGAGCACTTCATGGTAAAGGTTCGTATTAGCACTTGAAGTGTGTGGCCTTAAATTTAAGAAGGACGATGGAGTTTAAAAATCATCAAATAAAAATCTCAATTAAATAAGTGATTATACATTAATGAGGTGATAAATAACATCCAATACACCCCCTTTCTACTCCCTTGGATCAACCCATAAGTGTGTTATCCCTCCATTGATTCTATGGTTTCAATGGCAGCGGAAATTAGACTCATGAGGGAGGAAATGGAGAAGTAAAAAAACGAAATAAAATAACAATCACTCCACCGTTGTGTGATAATCTCACAAGGTTTTGTATGAAAATGTTCACACCTTGAACCAAAGGTATCAAATTGAGAAGGAGAAGAACATAATAATAAGATAAGAAGAACTTTTATTAAGAAACAAGGACGAATTAAAACAACTTACATGTGAAGGAAGAACATTACAAAGAGAAATTGGTAGCATAACATTAAGATGAAAACAAGCTCAAAGATTATCAACTCTTCCACCACCACTTCCTTAAATAGGCATTTTGGAAGCCTTGTGTCGAGCCTCAAACAGTAAAAAGAATCCCACTTGATGATGGTAGGCCTAGGGTGGTGGAAAGCTTGTGGAACTTAGACTTTTCCAAATTTGACCCGAGGTGACGGCCATCTTTCATCTACCGAACAGACGTGCTTAGATGACCTTCTATATGGAATAATCAGAGTGGTAAATAGAAGAATAAAATGGATACAGTGATGTCTTCTAACCGCCTGTACTATTTGGGCCCATTTTTAGTTTTATATTCGGAGATATGATCATATTAGTGGGCTGATTTTCTGGGCTGCAGAATCTGGCACAGAATTGTATCTCTAACTTGGTCCGCCATAATGACCACCATAAAGCCGAATTAACATTATCTCATGAAGAGTTATTTGTTACTCAACAGTTATTCTATCATCTGAAAAAAGTTCGGATTCATTGGGCCTATATGTTGGGCCCCACAGTCTCATAAGTGGGCTGGTGTCTAGTCTGCCTTCTCTAGAATTGCTTCCATTCATCTCCAAATATCTCAATCATAGTTTATGAATCATCCATTGATCCCTTAATGAAAAATGTTCACATTTAAGTTTAGATATAGTTACCAAAATATCATATTAAAATATTGATACTTACATTCCTTAGAATCAGATGACTCATTGGGACTAAATTGGTGTATATTAGGCATAAAGTGCACAAATGATGAGAATGGATGTTCATAATGAAAATGCACTAACTCAGGCCCATAAGTTCAAAAATGAACATTTAATACCATTAAAATGTAATTAAAATATATTTTTTATTGGATAATCATAGATTTCATTCCATGATCCTCATATTTCAATTTCCTTATTGAACTCCCCTTTTATTCCTCTACCCCATTCTAAATTATATTTTTACGAAGCTAGGGAAAGTTTCATTCTAAGTTGGGGGGTGTGGAAACAAAATGTTTGTTAAAAAAAACAATGATAAAAAAAGAAGTAAAATTCCTTTATCATTCATATAATAACATCTTTGCTCACATTAAAACTACATATTAAATAACTTTTATTTCCTTAACTCTTAATTTAATTCATGATTAATTTTAAAAGCATTGATTTTGGAAGTTTGGTTGTCCAATGAAAATTTTCATCATTTTTATTTTCATCCACTAAATCAAAATACCAAAATGCACATCCTTTATACTGTGGGGTACTAATTTGAATTTCTAGGGTCCCATAATAAATTGCATAGGCTGGTTTGATTTTTATGAATAATAAGAGTATTCAAAAAAACATTTGTGTGTAGAGCAATGGATTGATAAAATGCGAGGCTTTCGGCACTTGGGGATCATGACTCCAGAGTTGTCTAGACCTGAGTTTTTTAATATATATCAATTTATGGTAATATGACTTTGTTTTTTATTAAGTTAACTCGAGACGATGCCCGAGTATGTGGGTTTCACTTGGTGCCCTAAGGCCTTTGAGTCTGGGAGTCATCGGCAAAGTCTTGCTACATGGGTTAATTTGATTTATTGCAATCTCAATTACTATGGAAATATTGCAAAAAAAATCCAAAAAAAAGAATGAAGAATAATAATAATAGGATGAAATGTGATTCCACCTAGCGCTTCCATGATTTCCCCCTTGAATGAAAATGAACCCCCATATCTATTGTGATACACAACACATCGTTACACCTTAATGAGTTGGATGAAGTATGATGATGGATTTGATCAAAGGAATGGGATTGGGATTAAGAACTGCTTTTAAATTCATCTTTTTTTAAATTATCTTGATAGGTTATAAAGATATGTTTGTGTGCAATTTACATTGTGATCACTGTTTGTCATAATGTGTTTGAAGAAATGAATTCAAATAAAATCATTGAATTATTTTCTCGGGACTAGAAAATCTCAAGTTGGGGGGGTGTGATTATCCAATAAAAAAATATATTTTAATTACATTTTAATGGTATTAAATGTTCATTTTTGATCTTATGGTCTTGAGTTAGTGCATTTTCATTATGAACATCCATTCTCATCATTTGTGCACTTCATGCCTAATATACACCAATTTAGGCCCAATGATTCATCTGATTCTAAGAAATATAACTATAAATATTTTAATTTGATATTTTGTGAAATATATCTACACTTAAATTTAAAAATTTTTCATTAAGGGATCAATGGATGATTCATAAACTATGATGGAGATATTTGGAGATGAATGGAAGCAATTCTAGAGAAGGCAGACTAGACACCAGCCCACTTATGAGACTGTGGGGCCCAACATACAGGCCCAATGAATCCGAACTTTTTTCAGATGATAGAATAACTGTTGAGTAACAAATAACTCTTCATGAGATAATGTTAATTCGGCTTTATGGTGGTCATTATGGCGGACCAAGTTAGAGATACAATTCTGGGCCAGATTCTATGGCCGAGAACAACATCCCATTAATCTAATCATATCTCCTAATATACAACTCCAAATGTGCCCAAAATTTACAGGAGGTTAGGAGACATCTGGGGATCCATTTTATGCTTGTATTTCCCACTCTGATTCGGTAATCTAGAAGGTCATATAAGTGCGTCTGTTTGGATGATGAATGGTGGCTGCCACCTCGGGTCAAATGTGGAAAATTATAAGTTCCACAAGCTTTCCACCACCCTAGGCCTACCATAATCAAGTGGGATGCTTTGTACTGTTGTAGGATCGACCCAAGGCTTCCAAAAGGCCTATTTAAGGTAGTGGTGGTGGAGGATTTGATAATCTTTGAGCTTGTTTTCATCTTAATGTTATGTTGCCAATTTCTCTTTGTAATGTTCTTCCTTCACATGTAGGTTGTTTTAATTCATCCTTGTTTCTTTATAAAAGTTCTTCTTCTTTTATTATTCTATTATTCTACTTATCAATTTGATACCGTCGGTTCAAGTTGTGAAATTTTTCATACCAAACCTTGTGCGATTATCACACAATGGTGGAGTGATTGTTATTTTATTGCGTTTTTTACTTCTCCATTTCCTCCCTCATGAGTCTACTTTCCGCTTCCATTGAAACCATAGAATCAATGGAGGGCTAATCCACTTATGGGTTGATCCAAGGGAGTATAAAGGGGCTGGATTGGATGTTATTTATCACCTCATTAATGTATAATCACTTCTTTAATTGAGATTTTTTTGATGATTTTTAAACTCCATCGTCCTTGTTGAATTTAAGGCCACACACTTTAAGTGCTAATATGAACCTTTACCTTCAAGTGCTAAAAACTTTGATCCTTCAAGTGTATAGGTGATTAGTATTAAAGGGTTTAGGCATTTAAACAGTAAGTGATGATGTTGTTTTATCTCCTTAAATAAACCCATCTCAAATTTAAGAAATTGAAATCATTAAAAAGAAAATACGTCCAATCCACCCAGAGTGATAACCTAGGATCAACTCAATCTTTTAAATTTAATTCACTTAAATCTGTTAGTTATACTTTAAAACCATATAAAATCAACCCAAGTTGGCCACTTCATAGCCAAAAACAGTCCATAGAATGTACGTGTCTGTAGGTTTCTTCTTAGGTCTCTGAGGATTCGATAACCCAAGCTAAACTACAAGGACCGTTATACCTTCATCTCTTGGGTAAATTTTATTCTCTCTCAAATTTACCCAAGAGATGAAGGTAGAACGGTCCTTGTAGTTTATCTTGGGATATCGAATCCTCAGATACCTAAGAAGAAACCTAGAGACACGTACATTCTATGGACTGTTTTTGGCTATGAAGTGGCCAACTTGGGTTGATTTTATATGGTTTTAAATTATAACTAACAAATTTAAGTGAATTCAATTAAAAAGAATGAGTTGATCCTAGGTTATCGCTTGGGGTGGATTGGACGTATTTTATTTTTAATTTTTTCAATTTCTTAAATTTGAGATGGGTTCATTTAAGGAGATAAAACAACATCATCACTTACTGGTTTAATGCCTACACCCTTTAATACTAATCACCTATACACTTGAAGGATCAAATTTTTGAGCACATAAAGGTAAAGGTTCGTATTAGCACTTGAAGTGTGTGGCCTTAAATTCAACAAAGACGATGAAGTTTAAAAATCATCAAATAAAAATATCAATTAAAGAAGTGATTATACATTAGTGAGGTGATAAATAACATCCAATCCAGCCCCTTGATACTCCCTTGGATCAAACCATAAGTGGGTTATCCCTCCATTGATTCTATGGTTTCAATGGAAGCGGAATGTAGACTCGTGAGGGAGGAAATGGAGAAGTAAAAAAACGCAATAAAATAACAATCACTCCACCGTTGTGTGATAATTTCACAAGGATTGGTATGAAAAAGTTCACACATTGAACCAACGGTATCAAATTGATAAGGAGAAGAACAGAATAATAAGAGAAGAAGAACTTTTATTAAGAAACAAGGATGAATTAAAACAACTTACATGTGAAGGAAGAACATTACAAAGAGAAATTGGCAGCATAACATTAAGATGAAAAAAGATCAAATATTATCAACTCTTCCACCACCACTGCCTTATATAGTCATTTTGGAAGCCTTAGGTCGACCCTCCAACTGTACAAAGAATCCCACTTGATTATGGTAGGCCTAGGGTGGTGGAAAGCTTGTGGAACTTAGAATTTTCCACATTTGACCCGAGGTGGCATCCAGATTTCATCCAACAAACACACATGCTTAGATGACCTTTTAGATTTCCAAATAAGAGTGGGCCATAGCAGAATAAAATGGATCCCCAGATGTCTTCGAACCTATCGTAAATGTTCGGACCATTTGGAGTTCTAGATTCGGAGATATGATCATATTAGTGGGTTGTTTTTCTGGGCCACAGAATCTGGCCCAGAATTGTATCTCTAACTTGGTACTCCTTAATGACCACCATAGAGGCAGAAGTAGCATTATATAATTAAGACTGATTTGTTAATAAATATTTCTTCTATCATCTCACAAAATTAGGTATTCATTGGGCCTGTATGTTTGGCCCCACAGTCTCATAAGTGGGATGATGTCCAATCTGCCTTCTCTAGAATAGCTTCCATTCATCTCCAAATATCTCCATCATAGTTTATGAATCATCCATTGATCCTTGAATGAAAAATGTTCAAATTTAAGTGTAGATATAGTTCCCAAAATATCAAATTAAAATATTGATAATTACATTCCTTATAATCATATGACTCATTGGGACTAAGTTGGTGTATATGAGGCATGAAGTGCACAAATGATGAGAATGGATGTTCATAATGAAAATGCACTAACTCAGGCCCATAAGATCAAAAATGAACATTTAATACCATTAAAATGTAATTAAAATATTTTTTTTATTGGATAATCACACCCCCCCCCCAACTTGAGATTTTCTAGTCCAGAGCAAATAATTCAATGATTTTATTTGAATTCCTTTCTTCAAACACATTATAACAAACAGTGCTCACATCGTAACCTATACACAAATATATCTTTATAACCTATCAAGATAATTTAAAACAATATGAATTTAAACGCAGATCCCAATCCAAATCCCATTACTTTGATCAAATCCATCATCATACTTCATCCAACTCAATTAGGTGTAATGATGTGTTGTGTATCACAATAGATATGGGGGTTCATTTTCATTAAAGGGGGGAATCATGGAAGAGCTAGGTGGAATCACATTTAATCCTAATATGAGTATTCTTCATTCTTTGTTTTTGGATTTTTTTTGCAATACTACCACAAAAATTGAGATTGTAGTTAATCAAATTAACCCATGTAGAAAGACTTTGCCGATGACTCCCAGACTCAAAGGCCTTAGGGAACCAACTGAAACCCACATACTCAGGCATCTTCTCGAGTTAACTTAATCAAAAACAAAGTCATATTACCTTAAATAGAGATAGATTGAAAAACTCAGGGCTAGACAACTCTGGAGTCACGATCCCCAAGTTCCGAAAGCCTTGCATTTTATCAATCCATTCCTCTACATGCAAATTAATTTTTGAATACTGATATTATTCATAAAAATCAAACCAGCCTATTCTATTTATTATGGGACCCCAACAATTCAAATTAGTACCCCACATTATAAAGGACGTGCATTGTGGCATTTTGATTTAATGGATGAAAAAAAATGATGAAAATTTTCATTGGACAACCAAACTTCCAAAATCAATGCTTTTAAAATAAATCATGAATTAAATTATGAGTCAAGGAAATACAAGTTATTTGCTATGTAGTTTTAATGTGAGCAAAGATGTTATTATATAAATGATAAAGGAATTTTACTTCTTTTTTTTATCATTGGTTTTTTAAAACAATCATTTTGTTTCCACACCCCCCAACGTAGAATAAAACTGTCCCTAGTTTCGTAAAAATGAAATTTAGAATGGGGTAGAGGAATAAAAGGGGAGTTCAATATAAAATTGAAATATGAGGATCATGGAATGAAGTCTGTTGGTGGTTGAAGTTTGAAGTTCTTACTGCTCGAATTTAGTCCTTTGATATCCATGTCGCTTGCAAAGTTCCCTAGTGGAAAATGGAAAAAAACAAAAAAAAACAATATATATATATATATATAAGTAAAATAAAAAATATATATATAAAAATTATAGAATAAGTAAGAACATGAAGCCGTAGGTCAGTGGTAAGCGCGCGCCCCTGTCTCCCTTCGGTCCCGGGTTCGAGTCCCCGTGGCTTCACCAGTTGTGATAGGGTTTTCTCCATGGCCTATGGCGCGTCCTCTTTCTTAATTATTATATTATTTTTATTATTTTTATTATTTTTATCTTAACCTATAAAATAATAGAAATACAACAAAATAAACTGATGATACACTGTCTTGTTTTTAAATTTTTGTGTAAGGTATTACTCAAGGATCACACCACGTGACACGGATGAATATGGTGCTCCCCTTTCGTACCCATCCATACTCATAATATAAGAACATGTCAAAAGTATATTTTTTTATTTTTAAATATAAAAATGATTATTTAATCTCATTTGAAAAATAAAGATGATTTAGAACGATTAGAAACATAAAAACCATGGGTTGCCTCCCGTGCATCGATTTCTTTAACATCGTTAGCCAAATGTAGATCCTAAATTTACCGATTTTTTCTGGTACATAGATTGGCTCAATTAACTCAAAATCTATTTTTTGTTTATTGAATGATTCAATGAATGTTTTTAACCATTGACCATTGACCTTGAAAATGTGACCACTAGTGGGATCTTGAATCTCTACTGCCCCATGGGGGTATACATGATGCAATATGAAAGGACCTAACCATCTATACCATAACTTTCCTGGGTGTAAATGAAGTTTTAAACTATACAAGAGCACATGTTTTCCTGATTCAAAATGTATGACCTTGATATTCCTAGATTGGTAGGCTTGAACTCTAGATTTATTGATCCTTGAATTTTCATAAGCCTCCATCCTTAATTCCTCCAGTTCATTGAGATCTAATTTCCTTTTTGTTCCGGCCAATGAGAGGTCTGATCCATTTTCTTAATTGCGCAAAAGGCCTTATGCTCAATTTCAACAGGTAAATGGAATTCTTTTCCATAAACCAACCTATATGGTGACATTCGTAGGATGGTTTTTCATGTTGTAAGATATGACCAAAGAGAATCCAAGAGTTTCTCGGACCAATCTTTCCTAGAGGGGTTGACAGTTTTTTCAAGAATTTTTTAATCTCCATATTCACTAACTCAGCTTGACCATTGGTTTGAGGATGGTATGCAGTCGACACTTTATGAGAAATACCATACATAGACATGAGTGAAGAGAATGGGCGGTTGCAGAAATGGGTTCCTCGATCACTAATTATAGCCCTAGGAATTCCAAATCTTGAAAATATATTCTCTTTCATAAATCGAATCACAACTTGATGATCATTGGAATTAGTGGGAATGGACTCAACCCATTTTGAGACATAATCAACAGCTAAGAGTATGTAGAGGTATCATCGAGAGTTTGGGAAGGGACCCATGAAATAAATTCCCTAACAATCAAATATTTCAACCACTAAGATTGCAGTGAGTGGCATTTGATTCCTTTTTGTGATTGACCCTAATTGTTGACACCTAGGACAGCATTGAAAAAAATTTTAGGAGTCCCTTGAGAGGGTGGTCCAGAAGAGACCACATTGAAGAATCTTAGAAGTTATTTTCTTAGAGGAAAAGTGACCTCCACATGCCTCACTATGACAAAATTTAAGGATGGACTCTTGTTCTGATTCTGGAACACACCTCATAATGACTTGGTTAGGGAAGAACTTATAGAGGTATGGATCATCAAACACATAGTGTCTAACAACAGAAAGGAATTTCCTTCGAGCTTGAGTCCCTAAGAATTTTGGAATGACTCCTGTAACTAAGAAATTGGATATGTCAGCATACCATGGGCAGTCACTCATAGAGTATAGGTGTTCATCAGGAAATTAATCAGACACAGAAAAGTGATTTTAGTTGTCTTTGAATTCCATCCTAGAGAGGTGATCAGCTACAACATTTTCAACGCCCTTTTTATCCTTGATTGTGAGGTCAAATTCTTGTAAGAGAAGGACCCACCTAATCAGTCTAGCCTTAGAATCTTATTTTTGGAAGAGGTATTTTAGTGCAGAATGGTCAGTGAACATAGTGATTGGGGATCCTAAGAGGTAGGACCTAAACTTCTCTAAAGCAAACACAATAGAATGTTACTCCTTTTCAGTAGTGGTGTAGTTTATTTGGGCAACATTTAAGTATTTTCTTGCATAAGCAATGACATAAGGATTTTTATCACAATGTTTTCCAAACACAGCTCCTACAGTAAAGTCACTGGCATCACACATAAGTTCTAAAGGAAGGTTCAAATTTGGAGATTTCATAATGGGAGGAGAGGTGAGAGAGGATTTGAGGGTTGACAATGAACCCTCACAGCTTTCTGTCCAAACAAATGAAGCATCCTTTACTAGGAGAGCACAATGGGGGCGGGATATTGAACTAAATTCTTTAATGAATCTTCTATAGAAACCAGCTTGTCCTAAGAAAGACCTCACTTCCTTGATAGTTTTGGGTGATGGAAGGTGATGAATGATGTCAACCTTGGCTTTATCAACATCAATCCCCCTACCTGAGACCATATGGCCTAAAACTAGTCCCTCTTTAACCATAAAATGGCATTTTTTCCAGTTTAGGACTAGATTCTTTTCTTCCCATCTTGACAAGACTCTCTCTACATTCCTCAGACATCCCTAAAAAGTTTCCCCAAACAGAGAGAAGTCATCCATGAAGACCTCTAGAAAATCCCCTACCATGTCTGAAAAGATTCCCATCATGCACCGCTGGAAGGTTCTAGGGGAATTGCATAACCTGAAGGGCATGTGTTTGAAAGCAAAGGTTTTGAATGGACATGTGAATGTAGTCTTCCCTTGATTCTCTAGGGAGAGCTCAATTTGATTGTACCCTGAGTAACCATCTATGAAACAGTAGAAGGCATGACATGCCACTCTATCAAATCCATGGTCAATGAATGGTAAGGGGAAATTTCCTTCTTGGTGAATGAGTTTAGCTTCCTATAGTCAATGCAGACCCTCCATCCACTACTCACCCTTGTTGGAAGAATCTCTCCATCCTTATTGGTTATCACTGTGATTCCAGCCTTTTTTGGAACCACTTGGATTGGGCTCACCTACTCACTCTCAGCTATGTGATATATAATACCAGCTTTAACAATTTCAGAAGATCATTCCTTACTACCTCCATGTGATTAGGATTGAGTCACCGTTGAGGTTGAAGACATGGCTTTAAATCAGATTCCATAACAATCCTATGAGTCCCAAAAAGTGGTCTAATCCCAGGAATATCATATAGGGTCCAACCAATGGCTTTCTTATGTTTCTTAAGGACATCTAGAAGCATCCTTTCATGATTGGCTTTAGGAGAAGAAGAAATGACAATAGGATGTGTTTTATTTTCCCCTAGGAAAGCATACTTGAGTGTAGCAGGAAGTTCCTTCAATTCAAGATCAGGTTGGTTCAAAGTTTCAGCAGAAGATTGGGACATTGGATCAAGTTCAATTTCTTTTATTAGAGTTTCAGATAGGATTGATTCTCCACATGTATATGTTTCAGCTACAAGATCGGCTTGATCAGATTTAGGAAAGGAAGTTGGAGTGGTCTCTATGAAAGTGGTTTCTTGAAAGGTTTCACTGATTGTTGGACCTAAGAATTCATCATAAGAGAAATTTGAAATTGATTCAATCCAATGAGATAAACTTCCTTTATGTGAATAAAGGAAATCAATCTCATCTTGACTTAACCATTCAACAAATATTCCTTGATGTTCTATGGATTCATTATCAATGCTCCCTATCATGTTTACTTCATGAATGTCCTCATCATCCCCTATTTGTGAGCTTTCATTATAGATGTTCAAGTCTATACTCATGTTCCCAAAGGTGATGGTCATGTTCCCTTTTCGGACTCGGATAACAGAGTTGATTGTTGCAAGAAAAGGACGGACAAGGATGATTGGGGTTTGTTCATTTTTTCCTATGTTTGGATGGTTGTCAAGGAAAATGAAGTCAGTAGGGTAGATGATGTTTTCAACCTTTACCAGAACGTCCTTTAAAATCCCCTTTGGAACCCTAATGCTACGATCAGCAAGCTGAAGTGTGACAGATGTGGGTTGGATCTCTTCTAGGCCTAACTGGCAGTACACAACATATGGGATGAGATTGACACTGCACCTAGGTCACACAAGGCCTTGAAAACTTTGCTTTCTCCTAGTTCAACATTGATGTAAGGGCAACTTGGGTCTTTCAACTTAGGAGGAATGGTCCCTTGAATGGTGGTACTCACATTAGAATCCAAAAAGACTTGGTTTTTATGTGAAAATTTTCTTTTAAAAGTGCACAAGTCCTTAATGTACTTTTATTAGGCAGGTATGGTTTGGATGGCATCGAGAAGGGGAATGTTCAACTTGAATTGTGAGAAGATTTCCCTCAATGTTTCATTCAATTCAGGCTTGGGTTTCCCCCTCATGTGTTGAGGAAATGGTGCAGGTTGTGGGGTTGTTTGTTAAAGAGTTGTTACTTTCAAATTGTTATCAGTTTCCTCAGTTTGATATTGTGGTTCATTTGAATTTTCATTCAAGTTTGAATCTTAAGGTGGGTTCTTAAATAGTTGTTCAGGTTTCTCAATTGATTTCCCACTTCTTAAAACAGTCACAACCATTAGTTGTTCATGAGTTGTTTGAGTGCAACTTGACTATCCCCTTGAAGTTGAGGATGAAACCGCCTGAGTAGGCATGGGTGCCTTTCTAGTTTTTATGTTTTGAAGTTCTTATTTATGGGAAGAGACTTCTGAGTTCATCCTCTCCATTTGTTTGCACAATTGTTCTAGTAGGATTTGTGGAACAGTTTGGGTGGGTGCTTGAGTAGGTTGGTTTATCCTAGGGGGATATTTTGGAGGTGGGAGAGTTTGTTGAAAATGGACCGGTGGATGTTGGTATTAGATAGGTTGGGTTTGAAACTGGTTATGGGTTTGGTAGTTCTAATGGGGGTAAGAATATTTTCCCTGTGGTTGGCTAGGTTGTTGGTTATCTTTCTAGCGGAAGCCTGGGTGGTCATTATACATTGGGTTGAAGTTGTTTTGGTATTGAGGCTTTTGAAAGTTCAAATCATTTAATTCCACTACAGGTCCTCCAAAAAGAACATCTTTTATGGATGGAATAGTTGGGCAGTTGTCTGTCTTATGGTCATGTTTGTCACAAATTGTGCAAACAAGGTCTACAGTTTGGATTTCATGGACTATCCTAAGGTCTATCTCTTCAACCTTCCTATAGAGTGCTGCAAGTTTAGCCCTAAGGATTTCCTCTTATCTAAGTGTATGAATTCCAATATTTCTTTGGGGATTTTCAGAATAAGGTGATGTTACCCATGTTTGGTTTTGTTCAGAAAGGCTTTCTAGATACTGGTAAGCATCATTTGGGGCTTTGTTTTTAAAGGTTCCATTACACATCATGTCGATGAATTGTTTGTTCCCCAGACCCAACCCTTCATAGAAAATTCTCACTTGTTCAGGAATAGAAAAACCATGGTGTGGAACCATGTTTATAGTGTCTTTGATCCTTTCCCATGTTTCATAGAATGACTCTCCCTCTTTTTCAAAAAAGTTTTGGATACTCTTTTTAAGTGTAATTGTTTTGTGGTGGGGAAAGTATTTTTTGAAGAATTCTCTTTGTAGTTGGTCCCAAGAGTTTATGGATGATGGTATCAAATTGTTTAGCCAATTTTTAGCTCGATCATTTAATGAAAAAGGAAATAGTCTCATCTTAGCTGATTCTAGTTGATGTGGGGGACACATGGTTTTTACAATGTCATTGAACTCCTTAATGTGAAGGTAGGGCATCTCGGACTCCATTCTATGGAATGTGGGAAGGTGGTTTAGGACATGGGGTTTAATTATGTAGTTGGAATATCCTAGGGAATTTTGTCTAATTCATGAGGGGGCATTGGTCCAAGAAGGTGTGAGGTAGTCATTCATGGTTTGATCGACCACATTCCCCAAGTTTGGGGCCGCCTCATTTGGGTTTCCATTTTGATTTCTACCCGGGTTTATGAGTTGGTTTCCTTGAAGACCTTGGATTTAAATTTGCTCAATTTTGGACTATAGAGTATTAGGAAGATTAGGATTTAATGGAATAAGTTCCCTTGATGTACTTGACTCCCCAACCCCAGGACTATCCACCCTAACTAGACGGTTTGATTGATCGCGGGTGTAGGCGGACATGCGCCAAAAGAAAAAAAACGATAAAGGGACAAGATAAGAGAATTTGGATGAGAAAAGAAGAAATTGGGGAGAATATAATGGGTGTTTAGATGACTTACTTGGGTCCCTGACAACGACACCAAAATTTGATTCATGCTCAAATTTACCCAAGTGTTGAAGGTAGAACGGTCCTTGTAGTTTAGCTTGGGTTATCGAATCCTTAGAGACCTAAGAAGAAACCTATAGACACGTACATTCTATGGATATTTTTGGCTATGAAGTGGCCAACATGGGTTGATTTTATATGGTTTTAAGGTATAACTAACATATTTAAGTGAATTCAATTTAAAAGAATGAGTTGATCCTAGGTTATCGCTCAGGGTGGATTGGACGTATTTTCTTTTGAATTATTTCAATTTCTTAAATTTGAGATGTGTTCATTTAAGGAGATAAAACAAAATCATCACTTACTGGTTTAATTCCTACACCCTTTAATAATAATCACCTATACACTTGAAGGATCAATGTAATCCCAATATAAAAGTGGAATCCCATAATCCTTGAATCTAGGAAACTATATCATTGATTTAATGAGGCCCTCAGTTATGGGAACATATCATACACTAGGCACAAGATATGAGGTGTTTCATTTTTTACTTGAAAATACTAATAGGGACCCCTTGGATAAAATAGCCCATATTACCAGTTTTCTAAAGGGGAACCAAGTGAATGAAATATCATAGTCCATTGGGTTCCAAGAGAAGGATATAAACTTGAGTAATTGGTTGGTAGCAACTTAGATATAAAAGATATAATGTTAGTTCATGGGTAACATAAGATTCAAGAATGTTTCGAGCAACCTAAAGGCTACACCAACGGGTGTTGGACACATTTTTGGAGATATAGGAAAAATTCAATTCTCAGATACATAATCCTTAGGGTGTATGATATGTTTTTCATTAATATATATTTTGTACAGATTAAATTATGCGACTATGAAATTTTCATGTAGTTTAACTTCATATGACTATGATATTGTTGGGAAATTTATGGTCACGTGACTTGGACAATGTTGTGAAGTTTAATATCATATGATTAGGTCGTGATTCTAAAACTCTACCATGACATTATCATAAAAGTTAGAGTATATTTTTAGGTTCCCTAATCTTACATAATTCATTCTTGGTGTGAGAATCAAGGGATAAATGGACAATAGATTGAGCTGTGTGACTGTACTTGAAAAGGAATATATGGGGGTGTTCAAAATTTAATGTGGATTTATGACACTACAGAGATCTGACTATCATGAAGGGGTATAATTGGGAGTGTTGTAAAATCATGGATTGGTCTAGAACATAGGATCTAAGAATCAATATCTCTCTTTTGATGATAGTAATCAATCCATATATAGTCTTTATACATCCTCTGTTGCATAGGTCTGACCCACACATCAGGAAATGGACATATTTTTTTTATTGTGTCCCAGTTGGACCTATAATCTAGTATCCTAAAAAAACTAATTATCATGTGATAATTGGAATCAAGGTGAACATATTTGTAATATATAAAATTCCCCATGAATGAATTCCCTATAAACTTGTAGGGGTTTGTTTTCATATACCGTGGTTGGGACCCATATTTGAGGAATATGCATAATTATGTTTCCAATGGGAATATGAATCAAGCCTCATAGTGTTATCATATAGAAAATTACCTATGCATGTCTAACCCATATATTTGGAGGGTATAATTATTTATTTATATTGCAGTTGGACCATGTATTTGAGATCTAAGTATCACTACATATCATGTGACAACATGAATCAACACACACATAGTTAATAAGAAATAACCTAATGTGGATCTAAATCCCACATAGGTATGGGGCTAGACATTTTTCCTCCCCATAAATCTAGATCATGTGTAGGGAATCATTAATTAATTTACATCCCTAGTTTGGAGGGAAGGAAACTTTTTGTGAATGATGTCTCTATTCTTAAAACCAACATGTCCACTTCTCCACTGTGTAAGGTCATTGGAGGACACTTGGGGTGAGGTAATTGGATCCTATAGTAGAAACATTTTTACATAGATCTAAATAATGTGTAATAAGATGAGGTGGGTCTTGAAAGATGACCAAATATTGTGAAGATTTAAATTCATTTAACTAGGATAATTTTTCATGTAGTTTAACATCATGTGGTGAGGATTTCATCCATACAGTTTAGCATCATGCAATAATGAAATTTTTACATTCAATTTAAGGGTATACAATATGGATGAAAAATTCTATGCAATTTGAATTATTTTTTATAGGAATTTTATATCATGATTGCAGTCATGTGAAGTAACTCTTATGAAAATAATAATTTATGGGGATAGTAATGTTTTCCCCATACATCATGGACATGAGTAATATCTATTGCAATAGACATTATATGTGAAGTTAGGCCACTCCCACTTCTATTACAACATTGGAGATTTATTATATGGTCTCATTAGGGACTTGAGAACCAATACCAATTCTCCTCAGTATATAGAGAGGAGGTGAACAATTTTATAGAAGGATTAAGTGATCTGGTTAGTATGATCATTGTTGTTGGGTAGAGTATGAAACATTTTCTCATTATGTCATTCTAACTCATCCAGTCAATTTTATGATTTTTCATCATTTAAGAGTTTTGCACATAAATCTATTCAGAGTGATGGAAACTATAATTCAATGAAAAAAATTACTTATTGACTATAAACTAATAAATATGGGTTCTCATGTGTGGCAGTGAAACTAGTCATTTGGTAGGTCTATAAAGCATGAAGGCGATTTTCTAGCGATGAATTATCATCCTTATCCACAATTTTATTGAGTATATTTGATAGAGTATTAGAAAATATATATATATATATGTCTATTTTTCTAGTAAATGATAGAGGGATGAATGGTTGGTCTCAATGTCATATTTAGGATATAGTCTCTTCATATTGGTAGAATAAAATTTATTTCCTTTTTCCATTCATGTGAGGGATACTAGATTTGGTAATAATACAAGAATTTACAACATTTGTGATATTTTTAATCCTAACTTACGTGATGGGTATGTCTTAATTGCATTTGGAAAAGATTTTGGGATTAGTAAGGATATGTTTAAACTGCATATCTATAGCTGGGGTATATAGCCCCACAATTTAAATTCCTCATACAACATATGACCACGAATACATAGATATATGTAGAAACTTTGGAGGTTTATGGTTGATGTTTGTCTAAATATTTCATGCATGACACTTCCTAATGAATTCTATGAAGCCCTGAATCATTTTTTTCTAATAGTAACCAAACCCTCAAATTTGATTTGAGATTCAGGCTCTAGACTAGTGATAAGCATCAGAGCCTATGTGGACTTCTTTTATGATAGTGGTAAAATATCTATATGTAATGTATAATAGCATTACTCTATTGAATACTTGTTTTCTGGTGGATTTCTTCTCATGTGTCCCATCCTAATAGGTGAATTTCAATACTCCATGTAAAATCTATTACATTTTGATCAATCTGACATGGGAGAACCATTTGGAGGAAATATAATGTTGGATCCATCCACCCATGGGTGGGCATTGGCTCATCATTCTATGGGTAAGTGTGGACCTAATTAACATCCTCTTTGTCCTGGATGATGACTGTTGATAACTCCATTCAGTGCAGGGTGTATAAAATCACTTCGTCCACCACAATAACAGTCTGGTTTGTGGAAATAATTTATAGTTTATTGGTAGGATCATTCTATGATCGAGGGAAACGATGCAATTTTGGTTCAAAAGGGATATTGAATACCTATCATATGAATTAACTAATGATGGTTTCAATAATTCCATTTGGATAGAATACTCTCCATTTATCTATTTTATTACCTGCTCTTAATACCATATGATATTCATATTGGCTATCTATAAGTGTATAGATAACTCTATGTTGGTGATAAGGCCATGTTATTCTACATTTTTATTATTTTATCCTTCAGATATTCAGAAATAATAGGGATTAATTACTTTACATAGGGAAACAAGTACAATCCCTAGACCATCCTAGATGATCTTAGGGTTTTTAATTTTATTTCTAATAGTACATGGATACATACCATAAAAACACATATTCAATATCCAAGGAGAGTCATAGGCACAATAGTCTTAGTATTATATAATTTTGGTGTACAATATAGTGTTTTTTGGGGAGGGATGTACAAAAAATACATCATATATGGTATTTTTTTAACTTCCTTATATAACATGAATTGGATATAATATTATTGCAATATAATCAACCATATGTCCAAACACCCAGTTATCATAGGGAGGCAATGAATGTACATGAGAGGGTCAGTATGAGAGACCAGGTGAACATGGTGATGCTACATGTAATGTTGATTGTTTTTTTTCTACAAATATGAGTGAGATATAGTTATTTAAAATATTGGACTATTGAGTTAAGTTATATAGCATAATTTGGATTATATATAATAGGTTTTTTTCATTTCTCATTCCATTTATTTATTTATGGAGAGAACCATGTGATTATTCCATGGTAGCCTCATATAGGATAAGTGAATTTATTTCTACCAGTTGCACCAAGACCAGTGGATGTAGAAGGTACTCCATGAGATTCATGAACTCTTATAGACCTTATTAATCCCATTAGTAGAATAACCCCTTCATCATTCACTTATTTAAGAGGATATATTTTTCATCTATGTTTTCTCGGAAATGCTGAGTATAAGTGAGGTGACCTTGGTGTCCCCTAAACTCATTCTGATTCTAAGGGATTGGAAATTTTTGATTTAATTAATCTTTTCATGATCCACCTCGATGTTGTGGTGGAATACCATAAAACTATGGAATATAATAGAAGTTACTATAAAATAACACCATAAAGGATTCATCTTCAAACTCTACTGCAAGATTTTTTTTGGGGATTGATTGACGTTGTTGTGTGGTGATCACAACATTGTTGAGATTTAACTACCATTTCGTGGACCTATAATTCTTAGATTCATCAAATCAAGGGTTTAATTTTATTATGCATGATATTTTGATAAGTAGCATTTGTATTATTCAATACAAAGAGAACACCCTAGTAGACAAAGATCCCATTAGATTGTATGAAAGTAGTAGGTTTCTCATCTTCAGGGCCACCTTTATCTGAATAATCACTGAATAACCATCTGGAGTGTAAATGTCACGGAATCCAAAAGTGTAATTGATCAAAATTTCTATGATTGGTAATGGGAAATAATCCTTTATGTATTTTGGATTATGGTCTATATAGTCAATGAAGAACCCAGTCTTCTTATTCTATTTATAGAATGGGATGACGTCGGAAAGCTATTTTGGAAATTGAATCCCAACGAAAAAACTTATTTGATAAACTTTTACACATTAAATTATATGTTTTTGAAATGGGTTGCATGAATTATTTCAATATTTCTATTTAAAACCAATATGTTCATAGGGAATGACTAGGTGATTCATTGACATGCTTGGGTTTAACCTAGGAATCTCTATATAATTACAAGCACACACATATTGATGCTTCTTTAGAAATGAAATGTATATATCATGATCATTGGGAGGTATGAAGGGGCTAATATATATATGATTTGAGTCTTCATTTATACCCAGATTCACCTACTTGATATCATCAATGGAAGATTATACCCTTTCCTCAAATGCAAAAGCATCATTCAAGAGGTTATCTTATTCAACTTCCATTTCTTTGTTCATAAGAGAATATTTATACATGGTGTAAATTTTAGGAGAATATCTCTCTATTTTTTGATTATAGAGCCTATTGGAAGAGGCAATAAAGTATTTAACTACTAGATTCATCACCAAGATATTATGGGGATGATTTTCTTCCTTTAAAATTCTACCAGGGGTTGCAAATGTATGGACATCCTATGCTGCAAAATATGTATTGTTGAAATTCTCAATTTTTTCTAATTTTTTGAAGTGATTACTATATCTTTATAGATCATTATTTTTACTGTGATTTGATAATACAATTTCATTTTATGTTAATTTTATCACATAGACATGGGATAGTTATATTTTTTTTGGAACAGATTGTGGGGTTTGAGTCTACTACCTTGAATAGTTTTATGGGTAACACATAACCATTATTGAGCATGATCCATAGATTCAGGGTTCCAATTTCCAATCCATATAGAGTATAACCCCTCATATCACTTTCCACCATTGGTTTTTTTCTTCTCACTTGTTGAAAGATTCCTTAGTACATACGGGTTCACAAAATTCGAAGGCCGTATTGTGGAAATGTAGTACGCCAATATTTTTATCATGGGGGGATTTTTATAATTATTGAAATATTTAGGGTGGTTTCAAGTATATATGAATACAAGGTATTTCAATAGGGGTATTTTATACTATGTCTTGATGGATTTCAATGAACTCAGCCCTAAATATGAAATCCCAAAACTAATCCTTGAGAATTTTCAAGAGTCCTTTTTCCCAACGTTTTCATACCCTTGAATGGTTAGTTTTATTGGATAGTGGTACACTTATCTATATCCCACATGTCATAGGGTTTTTTCTAGGATGAGGTTGAACCTGGACCCATTATAAACCACATGCCTTTGAAAATCGATGTTAACTAGGTTTCATGAAACATACAGGGGCCTGATATGTCTCATACAAAATTCATCACGGTATTTCTCTATGAATGGGAAATTGATAAGACATTTTTATAGTGTAGTTTCCATTCAATAAACCTTGGTTACAATGAATTCAATCTCAAAATCTTATTGGATCTGGAGGTCCTCAAGCAGTTACTCTATGTATTGTTTTGATTTTTGGAGAGCATCCTAGATTTATATTTTGGTTTGGATAGTCACAAACTATTTTATACTATTATATTTTTATACCAGATGTATGAACTTCCAATGGAGGTGTCTCTATTTATCATGTGAATTAGGATCTAAGGTGTTTTAGGTATATGGGTGGCGTGTTTTGGTATAGGCCATTTGATCATATATCGAAAATGGTGCCGGTCAAACTAGAAAACCATTGTATATTGGAAGATTAGAAAATCACACCACCACCATTTGGTCATTTAGAATGATTTCATTTAAACAACTTCATAAGGGATATGAGGATTATCTAAGATTATGTTCGTCTTAATGATTTTATCTCCTGTGGGTCTAAACCATGTATATGAATTTTGTAGGTATGTGCTCATAATATTGGGTTTAGACACACCCATTCCAAACCATGTTACCTCATATTCCAAGTCAAAGTTTTGTGGCTCCCCATTCAGGCATAAGAAACTATTTTTAGCGGAATATTCATCATTTGAGAAAAGATATATTTATTAAACTATGTTAGAAGAACAAAAAATGAGTACATTATCTATTGAGGGTTCTATTTTGTTGGTCTATTTTCATTCTATGGATGATGAAGGAAATAAATGTGAAAGTGGAAAAGTCTTTGTGGGTGTTGGATAAGAATATTTCTCTTACGAATTTTAAAGGGTCTATATATTAGGTTCACCTCTTGAAGGAATATTCAATGGATTCCCTCTAGATTCTATGATCATTAATATGTTTTGAATCAACATTATAAGGGTTTTATAAGTTTGAATGGCTATTTTCTGATTCATCTAGCCAATAAACATTAGTTAATTCCTAACTAAAACTTCTTACATACCAACCTATTAATTAGGTTTGGTGACAATAACAAAGTTCATATGTTTTCAGTCCTTTTTCAAATACCACCTCTTCATAATTAACCATGAACTAGAGTATGTCTTTGAATACAATGTTTTCATGTATGGTGTGACCCAACCTATAATGAAAATAGAAGTAGTTAGGGTGATTGTTGAGGTTGACCTCATTGGGTGTCTTAGGATTTGCTAGATTTAGGAAGTTATTTATCATAATAAATGAATTAACAAGGTCCAAATTCATTTCATAAGGAATACACTTTATCCATTCCTCATGAAATGGGAGAACCTAATCTCTCTTCACCTCTGGTCAAGGGAGGTTTTATTGTTGTTTTCTTTTTTGGGAAATACTGAAAAATTTTGTGCCTACCTAAGATCTTGGATGTACGTTGTTACTGGTTTTATGGTAACAATAGAAGTCACTGCCTTAGAGGGCCTTTTTCCAAGCATTGTAAACATGGGATGATATTGGGATAAATTTCTCCAAATGGAATATACTATGAATTGTTATAATTCAATAAAATCATAGAATATACTTGGTTATTTTGTTGGGATTAATAGGTTTTGTTTCTCTTCTCAAAAATTATTTTCAAAATGTTCCACAAATTTCTATTCTAAGAGTGGGATACTAATTGAGTAAAATAAAACTTTCCATATGATGATAAAGTAAAAATATCTATCATTTTCATGGTTTTTATAATTTATTATCAATTAAATGGTCGTTTCATTATTATATTTATTAATTGATAAAGGAATTAACAATGAATGTCATCCCACCCTATAAAGGATCCTACTGGGAGTCTATTAAAAAAATGATCGTTGGGACCACTTGAGTTTGTATGAAGAGACTTAGTTTTGTTTCCTAATGTTGGTCATAAGATCCAATCATCATGATGAATTAGTAAATAAAGTTTATGAGATGTTATTATGGAACTTCGGGCCATCAAAGGTTGAGAATATTGGATTTATAAAATTGGGTAGGGGTAAAGTTCCATATACCAATTTGGGATACAACTTATTTTTTGGATGCATGGGGGTGGACCACCCATCCATCTATTCCATTAAAAAAATATAGTGATTAAATGGTGTTGAGGAATTATAGAGGTATCATTGACTGGACTAGCTCCCATATATAGGGATCAGGTAAGGATTGATTCATTGTCACCATTTTCAAATCATTCTGATTCTCGATTTGTGTTATGACATTATAATTACTCTGGGGAGGAGGATGTCTTCATCTTAATAGTGGAAAGTCCTGGTATTCATTAATTTACCCAAAAATGTAGATTGGATTCCTAGATCCAGAGTCACCACAATGCTTGCATTCTTCTCATGAAGAATTCTTTTCTATCTATTGATGGGTGTTAACATTGATATGAATATATTTTTGAAGGTGATTTATACTGGTAATATTTCTCTTGAGTAGTTATTCATTGAGTTGAATGAGGTTTTGTTACTCAGTATCATATTATGTTGGAAATTCCTCAATGGAGGGGATGATGTCCCTTCTAGGTTTTGAGATGGATGTAACAATACCTTTCTCTTTATCATTGAAATAGTTCTACTGAAGAGGTGGAAACTCATCATTTGGAGGTTCTATGTTCTAGATCATTCTCTAATTTCAAAAATAAAAAAAAATTATCCATCACTAGGGATTTAATATATCTTTCTAAAACAATTGTTAAATACCCCCTTTTTAGCACTATCAGAGGTTCTATTAATGGGGGTCTTTAATATGTAGTTTTTAGCACTTTTAAAGGGGTTATTTAATATCTTTAAAAATCACTATTAAAAGGGCCCATTTATCAGAGCTTATAAAAGAGCACTGATAAACCCCCCCATAATTGCTACTAAAAAAGCACTGATAAAGGGGGTGCTTTATCAGTAATAGTAAACAAGGTATGATAAAGGGAGCCTTTATTAGTACTTGCCAAAAATTTTCAATAAAGGGGCGTCTTTATCAGTGCTTTTTCAGATGCACAAATAGAGAACCCCCCAATCAGTGCTTTTTTACTATTGTTGATAAAGTGATTATTTAAAAATAATAATATTTACCTATAAATAATATATATTTATATTTATATTTATATTCTTATTCTTATAAATATGAGATATATCATTTGAAAATGGTTTTGATAAGGTTACCTATGAATTGACACTTTATATGTAATATATTTAAAGAAAATGGATTATAAAATAATTTAAAAAATAATTTAAATTAATAATTTTATATGTATTGTCATGTAATAGTCATTTAATAATAATTTAAAGGTAATTAAAATAAAAAATATCTAAAATAAGTTAAAAATGTAACTCAAATATCAAACGACCATAACTTTTTATCCAAGTGTCCATTTGGGCTCTACCACATATCAAATCGAATCTTGGTATTATATCTATTCCATATAGATGTGGGGAAACCTCCACCAATTTTATAGTGGAAAAGTGCTAGAATTCTTTAAAATTCAACTTTTTAGTGAGGGTACCCCAATTTTTTAACATTTGATGGATTTTCAGCCTCATTTAAAGGGTTATTATTGCATTATTCAGTGGAGGATGCATTTATTTGGTCTTGCATTCATATTAATATCATGGTTTGGATTTTTTTTCTATTTTTCATATTTTACTATTACTTATAATTAGGTGTTAGAAAATATATACATATTTTTAATATATTCATGAATATAAATTTAAATTTTATAAATAAATATTTAATCATATTTAAAAATAAAATATCTTTCGCAATATATAAACCTTATCTAAATAATAACTAATATCCATTTTATTTAAAATAAAAATGCATGAATATTTAGATACCTATACAATTAATGTATATTTAATATTTATATATATGTATATATGTATATATGTGTATATTGTTTTTTGTGTTTATTGAAAAAAAACTATATATTTATCAATATATTCTAATATATGTATATAAATATTAAAATATTATATATGTAAATAAATATAAATATGTATAATTATATTTTTAGATGCATATATATATATCTATGTGTATGTGTGTATTTATAAACACATACATATACACAAAAAATGTTTCATATATGTATTTTAATATATATATATATAATCATATATGTAAGTATATATACAAATAATGTAAAGATATATATATATATATATCATAAAATGAAAAATAAAACAATATAGGGGGTTGAAAAGGTGTGGGAGAATGAGCTGGAGGTCTCATGTTAAAAACTCAAGGAGGGAAGGTGTGTGCATGGGAGGGTGGAATTATATAAAGTGAATATAAATGGGAGGAGCACCTAAGAGCATGTGTAAACACCTATAAAGGGGGGTGGGGATCTCTAATAAAATGTGTGTTTGTTTTGAAAAAAATACACCTTTAACATTGGGGCCTTTATCCATTCTTTTTTTAGAGCTGATAATGGGGGACTTTAACAGTTCTTAAAAAAGTGATGATAAAGGCACCCTTTAATAGTTCCAAAAAAAAGATAAATCCCCCCTTTATCAGTGCTACAAAAAGGGATGACAAAGGATTCCTTTATTAGTTCTTTTTCTAACACTATTAAAGGGTGCACTTATCAATTCATTTTTAAAAGCACTATTAATATAACTCTTATTATCAGGGATTCTATAACATTGATAGATCCCTTTTATTAGTTCTATTAAATCTCTCATTTAATGTAGTGGTTCTTATATTCCCAACCATAATATGGGCATCCATATTATCTACCCCGGGAGGCATTGTTTCTTCCTTGGGTGTTTTTTTCAATTTGTTTCTTAGTTTGCATCATTTTCTAGATTGATGGTGATTATGTACACTAAGGAAAACCATGTGACATTAATTATCTCATCACTCTCCACATAATAGGGTATTTATGAACTACATGATCCTCTTTATAGGTTTGAATCATTATAAAATTTCAACAACCTACCTTATTATACCATCTTGGCTTACAAACCTTATGAGGTCTGACTACCTTTTACACATGATCCCCCTATCCTGGTCATTGAATAGTGACTGTAAGTGATTTTCTAGTTATAATTTTTATGAATTCCCTAAATAAAATTAGTCTTTCTTGTGTTATAAGGGATGCCTGGGATTAGAACCATTATTATATACCACTAATCCTAGAAATTAATAATTCCTTTTGGGGGAATTATAACGAAAACAATACCCTTATTCTTGTGTGTGGGGGTAGATTTGGTGCCATTATTAGCACTTTTGGATCCTTTTGTTGAGGATTTTTTGAATAATGGAACAAAATTAAGATACAAATTCCCCCAACCCTATGGTTTTGAGTTGATATGGAACTTCTGTCAATTTATCCAAGACCCTATTGGGGTTAAATGGCCTTATTGGTAGTGATTTATATAAAAATGGCCCCAAACCAACAAGTTATGTTTTCTCCAAGATGGATTTTGTAACAGCTTCTACTGTGATCTCCCTGTTTTAGTGTAATGTTATTCATTGATGGGCCTGGTGAATTGATATCTTACGTGGGAGGGTTTTTTTTAGTTAGTCTTTGACTTCAGATTCTATGTATGAGATGTTTTCCCATTTTATTGAGAGTTGCTGATTAGAAGTCTTATAGGATCCCTCTCTCTCCATTCTCAGAATCATTTCATCCTAAAAGTAGAAGAGCTTCATTGTTTTTACCAATTGTACCATGTGTTATTTGGTCCTATGATATCATATGCATCTATGAAATTGTAGGATGTCATATCTGGGGATAATTTCTATCTTAGGGACTAGGTAAAACCGTATTCTCCATACTTTCCCAATCCTAAAATATGAACGTTTGTTGAGGTTTTAGAAATATGTCCCCATGGAGTTGTCATGTATCTAAGGAAAACAAATTTTAGGCATTTATTATGCTCTTCCACTCATGGTCCCAAGCGACAAATAAAGTGGTCCAGTATTTTTAATAATATGGTGCATATTCAATCTAGTGGTGGAATCCAAAAATAATTGATAATAGAGGCGTACTGCCTTCAATCACACATTGGTAACTGAAATGTTTTCACATAAGTAAGGCATGAAATCCTCTACTATTTAACCTAGAATCTCATAAATGGATGTAGTAATGGGCCAAAAACTGTGGGGTATGTCTTTTATGGTCAACTCCCACCATATATCCATATCACCCATTCATAAGCTATGTCACATCCATCCACATGGTTAGACCATATGGGTCATTTATATGGGTCACCTACTGATTGAGGTGAGGTGCTACAGATAGTTGATGGGGAACTATATACGGCTAACCTTTGTGTTTGAAGAACATCTCTATACAAAGGTGTTTGTATAGTGGGATCATTTCCTCTCCAAGTGATATACTAAAATGGGATGTTTTTTCACATCAAATGTTAAGAGTATAGTCCCAATAGTATATATCTATACTAACATAATGAGGACTGTTGTGGTAATTATTGACAGATTCTTTGGTTGAAGAGTTGGAAAACCCCTGGGTTGTTTTAGATATGGATTGTTTGACCTTTAAGATACTAAAATCGATAATATAATGAGTATATAAAACATTTTTCATGACAAAAAATATAAGATGACCAATATTTAAGGCTTTTGGTGGGGATAGGGGTCTAAAACCAGAATATCAATGGAATATATCAAAACCAGTTAATACTATGGGAAAAATTGAATCTAATAAGAAATTGGAGTATTTCGATGAGATCTAGTAATTTTAGTGGGAATGTGAGCTTTTCTAAGAGTGTTTTATAATATATTCCATTCATCCCTAGTAGAATATGGGATATTGTCCCAGTTAAATATGTTTTCCCTATCATAATTTACTGATGGACCATTAGAATTGGAGAAGGGATATTAGAATTCTTCTATATAGACTCTAAAGGATGGTGGCTCCCTCTCTCACTGGAATAAGTAGGGATATGAACATAGATCCCATAATCTACTATAGTATAATAATATAAAATATCAATAGGGGTAGGATCCAACCTTGAGGGAATTTGAAAATTGTGTCGATGGACCTTAGATGGAACAAGGATATAATCCGGAACATATTCTTTCAATGTTTTCTTAGGGAAATAATTTATAGGAATGTTCCTATGACCTATGGGGTATAAAAATATTTATTGTTTAGCCCTAGTAGTTATTGGAATATGATCATGGTCATGTGCCTTATCCTTTAGTAGAATATGCCAATAATTCTCCTATACGAGAGATAGAATGTTTTCTTGCACCGGGGTCAAAACTAGTTCATGTTGATTAGGGTGATATGATTATCTGTCTATTAGTATAGGAATATGTTCACATCCCTATAATTCTACCAGCACAAGAATATTTTAGAGGATACCTTCTACCATTTTCATGATATAGTGGCACATCAGTAAAGTATGTGAGGGAATATAGTCTAGTGTGTTCTTAGTATCCAAGTTGTAGTGGAATATATAATCAATTGAACTAGGGATATAACCCTGTTATTATCCTCCTTTTCCTATAATTGTATTCCAATGGGATTTAGGTGTGGTGTGGGGACATGTTCATTCCCATTAATTTCAGCCATAATACATAGCCAGACAAGATCTGGGTGAGCAGGGATATGAGAATGCTCGTTGTCTACATTTAAAATATTTCGATGGAATTCATTAGTGAAAGTTGGGATATAATCCCACTCCCTTTGTTTCATATATTTTCATGCTAGTTGAGATATCCTTAGTACCAGGTCTTGATATCCCAAGATGGTGACCTGTTAGGTAGTGCCATCAATTGGAAATTAAGGGGCTTGGGTGGGGTAGTGTCGAGGATGATGGTTAACATGATCACTCGTATGAAGATTTTGAACATGGATGGAGCCATGTTTAATGCATTTACCCTCCTTACAAAGGTATGTTAGGTGTTGATTTTAATTCTTTAGGGAGAGGCTTCCAGAGAAGTCAGTAGTGTTAGGTCAGAATAATACAAAGATACACAATATGGGGTAAATTGTGTCTATTAAATAATCTTGAAATATTCTGGCATTTAGATTTCATTGCGATTTATACAGATATATGTCATTCAATTCTATAAGTATTTTGGCTAACGAATAAACTTTAATGAAGAACACATCTATTTTTATAGTGTTTTTGGGAAAAGATCCCCTAGTACACTCTACCAACACAAACTCTCCAGATTTGTTGATTTCCACTTGAAATATCCTCTTATCATAAGACCTTTACAACTATGTTTATATAGTTGACCTTTACAAGTAGTTTTATTTGTTTAATTTATTGTTTCTTGAATATAATTTCAGTAATAACTAACAGAATTAAAATATTATTCATCAAAAAAGAATATATTTAAGAAATAATATCTTTAAATAGATCCTTGTTCTAAATGTTCTTCAAAAAAAGTATCCATAAATAAATAATTGAACTTACACAGTAGCACGTGGTTGAAAAAAGTATATCTCAAAATTATAGGTTCTTAAAAAAATTATAGTCTCTCGAACTTTTCTTTTTCAACAAAATTGTTTTATTAAAAATATATTTGATATATACATTAATTTGTTTATCTGAAAATACACTTTCTATTTGTAAAGAAATCATGGATTTCTTTTGGTTGAGATGATCTAACAATGTATCCTAAATGATAAAAATAATTCAAATTTATATCTTTTTATATAGTCATAAATCCACATAAAAAATGAATGATTTACTCTATTGAATATGATTCTTTGAATCAGTAATAAAAAACTTTTACAAAATATTTTCTTTTATCAATACCTTTGTAGAAATCATGGAAAATATCATTAATTTTAGAAATCATCATTGAATAGTAAAATATAGGGTTCCATTATGTGATGATAAAAAATCCAACATAGGGTTAAAAATATATGGTTCCTCACAAAAGTTAGGTTGAAGTACCATACATTTGTTTCGGCATACATAGGGTTCCTTTTAAATGTATTTTTATTTATCCATGATTTCCCATTTCATAAATGTTTGGTTACATCAAAACATAGGTTTCATAACCATTATTTTTCCAATAGTGTATGTTACATGATCCAAATGTAAAATTTCAAACAAAAGGTTTTTGAACCACACTTTATGGTTAACAAATGTTTGGTATGAATATTGTTTCCAGAATACTTTCAAAACACATTAAAAATACTTTAATTAATATTATAACCCATAAATAAAATAATCTTATCATGAAATATATTCTTGAAAATACATGAGGTAATTTCAACATTAATAAAAAATCTAGTATTTGTGAATATAAAAATAATTAATATTTATAGTGTATTGTCAAGATAATACATGCCCAACAATATACCCCTTTTATGATCACAGAACTCATAATATAACATATAGAATATATATTAATTTTAAACACAATTGAAATAAAATCATTAAAAAACACATAAATTATAGTTATTTAAAATTAATTTACACATCATATCCCATCCTTTTAATTTATAACACGAACTGGAAAAATAAAAAAGAATGTTTTTTTACCTAATTCTCTACCCTTTTTGTTTTATAAAAAATAAATTAAATGAAATTGGATTCAAAAACATCAATATAGAACATAACTATAAATTAATATCACATTCTTCTTTAAGATAAAAAAAATATGGTTTGGTAGGAGAAATTAATGAAAATAAAAATAAATAAATAAATGATAATGGTATAAATATTAATAAAATATGTTTGTGATTAAAAGATTCATATTGGAAGAGAAGGTTTGGAATGTAGGGGGGATTAATGTGAAAGGGTGGGTTCATAATAGCTGTCATATTTTTGTGAATCTCAAATAACGGAAATAACTACATTTAATTATACTGTCTATCCTCATAAATATTTCTTATGATTTTCCACCAAATAATTCTTTAAAAGTTTTGAGTATTGACTGATTTTTAGACCTTCAACAAAATTTACTTGTAGAAACTAATGAACTATTTTCTTTGACTAAAAATAATAAGATTGAATGGTGCCAAACCGATTGAGGTGATTTAGTATGTTGGGCTCTCATTACGTTATCTTATCAATAAGATCTCATTGATTTTTAAAATTATTATTTGTTTCACTATCACA
The DNA here is from genome assembly GCA_963277665.1 of Viscum album. Lineage (NCBI taxonomy): Eukaryota > Viridiplantae > Streptophyta > Magnoliopsida > Santalales > Viscaceae > Viscum > Viscum album. Next base: position 741,719,948 of record OY728155.1, on the reverse strand, counting down.
CTAAAAGGCATTAAGACCTTAATTAAAAGTTTACATGATAACCGTAATGGATTAAAACATTATGACCAAATCTATAGATGTCTAAGGTGCATATTTCTATGATCTAGATTGATTAAAATAATTTTTTACTGATATAAACTGGCTCTCTAAATATATTTCCAAATATCCAAAATCTTCTTTTGGAACTAACTATATTTGGGTCTTTCCAAAATGATCATTCATCTCTATTAAAAAAGGATCAAAATTTCTTCTGGAAACTGAAATTTCTGTGAGATTATATAGTTGAGATTTAACGGAATCTAATTCATCTCTGGGATTATTTATACATCTTAAATCTCCCCAATATTTCTTTGAATCCACAATTTCAATTAAAAATATATAAGTTTCTTCTTAAAAATTTTTGAAATGGAAAATAAATACATCAATTCAATTTTTCAGTGGATCAGAAGATTCTACTTCTTGAACTTGAAATTGTAGGCCTCTTTCGACCTAAGGTATGGATTTTTCATTATATTTTTTACTATATGTGCAATATTCATCCTCAAGGACATATGTAATCTCAAAAGGTTCAAAATATCCCTTTTCCAAGGAATCCTCTATTTCAGAAATTGATTGATTATTATCCATCTTTGTAGTTCCATATAATAACTATTGATATTTATTATTTCATACATCATTTTCAAAAACTTATTCTTTAGTAGTTTGTATTTTACTATAATTTTAATCTTTAATGTTAATAATAATAGCCTCTTACTATTCTCTTTTTTCTGGATGAATAATTTTACCAATTACAATAGCCTCTATTTAGGATTCTTGATCAAACGTATATTGGGCCATATTTTCATCCTTATTTCTATGTTGGATGAGGAGGAACTCATCATTTGATTCAACAAGTTTTTATTTAAGGAATTTAGTGAAATGTTTTATAGCTTTTAAATCAGGGATATTATATATTATTCAATGTCTTTTATTTGAAATTCATTATTTATTAGAAAATTTTCAACTTCTTCTTCCAAAATTTATACTATAGTAATATATCACAAAATTCCATTCACCCCCTAAGAAATAAGATAAGATAATTTTTGGGATTCTACACAAATAGTAAATATATTTATTTGTACTATACTCTATAAGTAACAAATATTATTTAGAGTTCCAAAATTAAAAATGTTTTTGTGATGAAACATGGTGTGCATATGTACATATCAAATAATTACACTTTTTTAAAACACTAAAGAAATTATCCTCCAATAAAGAAAAAAATTAATTATTTCTTATTCTTTTCAATAATGATACATGTACCTTATCTTTTATCTTTTTAAATTAAACATAATATCACTCATCAATAGAAACGTAATATACATGCCTAGATAAAGAATATTTTCAAGCTCATTTGTTCATGGAATTATTGCTTACATAATAAACACGGAAACACTTTCTGGTCAGCATAGATAATCTTAAAAAGAATTTTTATTATTAGGATGCATCCTAATAGAAATAACATAATATCAACTTATTTAGGTTAATGATTTACATTTGACTAAATATGAAAATGAATTACCCCTACATAGGAAAACAAATAAACTTTATCTATTACAATTAAAAATATTAAAAAATACCTATCATTTTCCCAATATATGATGAAATCCTTTATTTCATTGAAATTAAACTAAATGTCTCTAAAAAACTATTTTACTTATATATAAACACTAAAAATGGTGTTTCCTATGGTAAAAATAAATTATATTCCTTTAAAATCACTGTCATTCCTCAGAAAAATATTTTCTAATAAAACCATTCAAAATATATTACCATTAATTGAATAATGTTTCTATAGGTGACACATGGATACTTTGTTATTATTTTTTCACCAATATATGTTTGGTAACACATTGATATTTTGTGTATTTCTTTCCAAATTAATTTTATTTTTTTGACATTTTTCATTTTCCATGACACTGAATACAGTTTTTTGTACAAAGTCACTATGTTTAGATTGAATTATATTCTACGCTATGCTAATATTTCCATACCTGTAACACATATATTAACATGTGGTAAATAAAAAACTATTTTCTTCCAGTATTAAACACAACACTGAGTCCCTTCGATATCTTGTGTTACACGCAAGGCCATGTTTATACTGAAATACTTGATACTATTAATATGATTTTTAAAATATTATTATAGATACCACATAGTCGTTAAAATGGACATTACAAATAATATTAATTAAATTGTGAAAATATTATCCATACATGTGTATAAAATGAATCATGTGGTTATCAAGTAGCATAAGTGAATGAAAGAACTATTTTGAAAATAAATAAATTACTTTCTGAAAAACTTATTTTCTATATACAATAACTATATTATATAAATAAGCTAAAAAACAATTTTGATTAATATTTTCAATTATATATATATATTTTAAATTAAATAAATATTTTTCATAATCTTTTAATAGATTTTATTGGTATAAAATAAGAATAAATCAAATTTTATGAATCAAAATATGTATTTTTCTAAAATGTAATTTTACAAACTTTTAATGAAGAAAAAAATTTATATATTATGTTTGAATGTATAATATTTGTTTCTGAGAAAATAAACTTTATATTTTAATTTTTTATATCAAAATCTTCTTTGGGTAATTTTTTTGTATTTCCCTAAGAAGATTCATTTTTTGTTGAATAGTGAAAAACATTGATCATTAATTCAAATCAACTTTTTAATTAAATTTATATATATAGTTCAATTATTATTTAATTTGTTTTTCAGGTATAGATTTTTCAATTATAAATCACATAATCCAATTTATTTTATTGGAGTCAATTTTTCATTGAAATTGGATATAAAACACCTCAATCCTTTTGACCATTTCCCCTTAAAAACTCACAAAGTCGTCCCAAATGTGGGATTTATTTTTGATTCATTTATGCCAATAATATGATTGGAATTTTTAAAAATGGATTCCATATTTATTATCCACATAAAATATAATGTATAATATAGTCAAATTATATTTTCACAAAATTTATTAGTGAAATTCGTTAAAATTAATTTCAACAATTAAAGGAAAAAATAGCTTAACAAAGGACTAAACCAAAATATTAAGAACCAAAATGGACTAAAATTGTCAAAAATCAAATGGATGTTCATATTTAGAACCTATAATCCTTTAATGAGATTTTTTCCACTATTGGAGATAGTTCAAATTGAAAAAATGTTGGTGGCTTTTCCTTTTAAAAAATTTAATAGAATGTGACTCATCCGCTGCAATAAAAAGGCACTCACCTATCCCACATATTAACACCAATAATGATCCTTTTAATGCACGAAATATTATATAGTAATCTCTTAATTCACCTCAACTCATATTATATTTATTTTTTTGGTCATAAATCCATCAACGGAATCCCTTTTGGGTAAACTAAAAGAAGTTATTCAATGAAGAGGTAATATCTTTCATCAAACTCGTTTGTTTTATATTCATTATCCACCCACTGAAATATTTTTGATAAATTATTATATACTAAAATAATTACCATAAATATAATAATATTATTTTTCTAATTCTTTTACTTACACTTAAATACACAATCATCTAATGTGTAACGAACTCTTGGTTCGTGTGTACGGCAGACTACCACCTCGTGTATCCATGTTGTTCGTTTTTCCTTTATCACCTATCGTGGGTGAGAATTATGATGGAAAATATATTTTAATATTATATTTAATATATTTATTATTTCCTTATGCTTATGGATTTATTATATAAAATATACCTTCATTCATTCAATTTTGGGTAACTACAAAAACTTCATTTGTAGACGTGTGAACTACTACCTCCTCAAAACAATTTGATTCATTCAAAGTTTACATGGAATGTATTAAGAATGGGTTTTGTAAAGTAATCTAATATTTATGAAATAATAATTTAGTTGTAATTATATTATTATTTTTATATATAAAAATATATTTCATTAACTTTTTTTTTCTTACAGTATGACAATAAAACAGAAATCACATTCATCCATACATATGACCTACCATCTCAATGAATGGTGTATTCAATTTAATTTTATATATTTGATAGATTATTATAAATTTTCTTATACTAAATATATATGATATTTTATATTATTAATATAATTAAATAATTATATATATTAGAGGATGAAGAATAATAAGTCAAAATATATTGGAAAAACATAGTCAATATTACCAGAAATGTAACATAAATGGGTAATATAAATTAATATTAAAATAATATATTTATTTATATATACTATTATTTTTCTATGTAATATTTATAATAAAATTACATTTATTATATTTGAGGTTTTAATGTGTATGATGAATTTCAAGGCCTATAGTAAGGGGTTTCTCATCTCACTTTTTATATTAGTGAGAAGCATGCCTTATTCACCAACCATTTCTTTAATGTTGTGTATATAGTGAAAATGATTTTATTATATTAATATTATAATTAAATCTCTAGGTATTTACTTATCCTTTTTATGATATTTATTTAATGGGGTTTATGGTTCAAAAGTTTCCAAATCAGTAAGGTAATTATGTCTCAATTTGCCTTCTTTGAGATAATTGTAATGTTATGAACCTATATTTTTTTCGGAAGTGTATATACTACCATTGAAATTTTATATGATGAGTTTTATTTATTTCATTAGATTATGATATTCATTTAATGTTATTCTTTTATGGGTTTCATGATTTATAGTTACAAATGTGCTTATCGTGTAATGCTATTATCCCATCGTTTATCTAGATTTTTTATGATTATGCTTCAAATTATTAAATATTATCAACTATATCTTAAGAAATCTCATAAATATTATTATCCTCTGGTTATTATGGTTATATCCAAGTAATGTTTCCATTTTCATCTCTTTGTAACTTTAGGTAATTAGTAAAATGTCTTTATGAATATATGGCTTTATTTCACCTTTCGGTCACAAATCCATGTTCTTTAACAACTGTGTTTCTACTAAGTTTTTCAAAAATTGATCACTATTATCATATTTTTATTAAATGAAACTTTTACACACAATTTACCATTTTAAAAAATTATTCTAAAAGAAATATTCTTACTGTATTCTGATCAAGGAATTTTTCTAATATTTTAATGGTGAAAATAAAATGTTTATCATGTACAGACTTACCAACCATTGGGAATGTCATTTCCATAAAGATTTATCTTTAAGTTTAAAATTTTATTTTTAATTAAAACATTATCCTAATATTCTCTGATTTTTTTATATTAATCTGGTTTTCTAAGAAAAATATTCTAAAAAACAATTATGTTCATAATGAGTTTTGAATGATTTTTCAAAGAATCTTTTATATGTTTTGAAATAGTAAATTTCAGAGAAAAAGTTTTCTAAATTCATTTCAAGCTATCATATTAAATTTTCAAATAATTTTCAATGAACAATATTTTGAAAATGTTTTCAAACATTCATTATGATTTTTTAAGATGTTTTCAATTAAAGAGGTTTTCAAAAATATTTTCATGCATAATTTTATAAATATTCAAAGAAAATTTAAAATTAAAATTTAATTAAAAATGATTTATGTTTTAAAAAACTTTTATAAAGGGGAAATAATATTTTACTCAAGAAATTTGTAATTGGAAATTATAAAGTATTCTTTATAAAAAATTATTTTTGAAATGGTTTTATGAATGATATTTCCAATGAAATGATATTTTCCTTTATAAATGTTTCATGTGATCTTACAAAGTATTTCTACGTAAAATATGAAATACTTTGTTATATTTAAATCATTAATTTAGATATTATACAACAAATAAATTCTTATTCTTTCATGAATAGTTGATGTTTTGATTCTATGATGTTTATTGCAGTCATTTTTATTCCACTAGTTATATTCCTTGGAAACCCAATTCTTATCCTGGGTTATGATTTGATGAAATTATTATGAAACCTATCTTCTTTATATAGTTATTGATGTGATTAAAGTTTTATAATACCGATTTCATTTCATGGGGTTTGATATGAGTTTTATGAAACCCATCTCATTTTATGGGTCATTATATAATGGATGTTTTATTATCTTGTGGCGCATGTGTGTATGTTATTATTTTGTTGTGGGTGAAGAATATATCTACTTCAATTGTGTTGTAAAATGATTTATATCTAATGATTATGTCTGGAATAGAACTAAGAGTGAAATCGGTTCAATATGATAGGGTTGGAATGAGGAGTGAACTTAGTTTAGTATGATAGTGCTAGAACGAAGAGTGACCTTAGTGCAGTAGTATAGGGTTGGAATAGGAAGTGAAACTTGTTCAAAAATACAGGGATGGAATGAGAAGTTAACCCAGTTCATAAATATAGTATTGTAATTAGAAGTGAACCTGATTTATTGATATTATACATGAACAGTAATTGAACCCACTTCAGTAATACAGTGCTGGAATGTGGATTGAACATGGTTTATTAAAGGTCTTAGTCTACAAATATTGTATTTCAAGTAAGCCTTTAATACGATATAAATCATTCTATATGATTATTTTTCTTCAAAAAACTCTTTGTTTTAATAATATTTTATGATTTTATGGATTATGCTACTGTTTCCCTTATGATTCATGACTTATGAACTGTCAATCCTTATGAAATGACTCTTGTATAAGATATAATAATATGCATGGTTTGATCTTAAGATGTATTTATCATGTTCCCATATCCTTATGATTATTTTATGATTATGTATATATTTTTATTACCATTATAAGGCATCTGAGACCACCCATTTCTTATGTTCCCTTCCCCAGTTTTGAAGAATGGTTTTAAGTAGAAGTACTGAAGGGGAAGACAATTGTGCAGAACATTGAATATCTTTTTCCTAGTTAGAATTTTTTTTCAATGTTTCCAAATAAACTAAACTATTATGGTCATCAGTCGTGTATTTTTTTACTTTATAAATATTCATCTAAAATTATGTAATATCCATGTATGTTAAGCCTATGTTGTTATAGTAGTATTGAAGGGGGGTTTTTAGTCATCTTTTTAAAACTAGCATGATAAAACCATAGTGAGATACCTAGGGATATTTATAAGGATATGTCAAGGGTTTCAAAAATGATAAACCTATGGAGATATATATTTAATTATAGGTTTCATTATTTAGGCATCTTATAATTAATTTATCATGGTTATGGGGTTTTCTGTTGTGATAAGTGTTTCTCAAACTATATTTTTTGGTCTTAGTAAATCGAAAAAACTACAAGGAACTACTTTATCATTAATTTTTTTAGATGTGGAGAGTATGGGAATTATAAAAATCCACATCATAAGTGGAGATATGAAGATTCATACCACATTGGTGGTATTATTACCAGCTATACTACTAAAGATAATGAGGCCAAAATGACTTGTGAAAGGAATGAGATGCTCTTCTATTATTTTATACATTAAACATAAGAAGCATGACTATATTGAGTTTTAAGAACCATAATACATGATTATTATTTCATCTTCTAGGAAAGAGGTATTAATGAATAATTTGATGAATCATGAGTAATGGTTTAAGAATAATGCTCGATGATTGAAGTGTATATGTTTTTGAATTTATTGCTTATGTTATATGAAACATGAATTATATAAGGAATGTTTGTAGATGTTTTTAATCAATTATTTTAAATAACATGTTAAATGATACTGATGACCTAGAAAAGTTATTTAATGACATGATTACCTTAAGGTAAGGTAACCCTTATCTTGTTCTTGAGGATGAGAAAATGATATTTTATATGAATAAAGAGATTATTATATGGTTAATGTAATTTGGATAGAATTTATGACCTCAAAAAAGATAAAGGATTTGTTCAAAAAGTGGTCTATGTTATCATGGAAGAAGGTTTAAGATTATTGGATTTAAGTAATATATCTAGTAATATTTTGAATAAGAAATCATGCATGTTTTCTAAATGGATTTATGGTAATTCAGGATATTATAATGTTTCAAGAGAATACACTATGAGGGTCTTCACATGATTGGAATCTGACTACCATGAGAAACTTTATGTTATATTGGGGGTCAATATTCAGATAATTTAGTGACCTTATTTCTATATTTTTATATTTTCATCTTCTATATGGGCTATAAGGTTAACCATTTTTGGAAAAGTTTAAGTTAAAAATCAGAAGGGGTTTTTAGAGATTAATGTATCATCTCCCAATAAAAGGATTTATTAATATTGGATAACTTGTGATAAACATTTTTTTATAGTCACAAATAAATATAAATGGAATGAATTATCAGTATAAATCATGATCTATTAGCACTTTTGGGATGATAAATTCACCTTTTAATTTTGGAGTAATAGGTGAAGTGGAAATTGTTCAAGACATTAACAATGGGTAATATTTGTCTTATAAAAAGGAATGAAATCAAGTAAGTGTATCTTCTTGTAAAAAAATATTCCACTTTAGAAAAAATGGTATTGAAATAAAATTTTCTCATGTTATCATCATTTTTATGATATCAATGACTATTTCATTCTTCTTTAGGTGATGGGTTTGTGATTGTTATCTTCCTTCTATAAATATTCCTTTTCACTCCCTATAATAACATAATAGTTATATTTATCTTCTATATATATGCCTTCACTTTCCACCTATGTTCTCATATGAGGAATCCTAGTTATGAGTTACTTTGGGTTATTAGTATGCTTTCATCATTCTTTTTAAAATGTATTTTTATTATTCAATTTTATTAAGTGGGTTTCTATGAAAGTAATTTTAATGTAATACGAAATTAATAACCAAGATGAATTTTAAGAGTTAAATTCATTTAAAGGGGGTATAATATAACACTTTGATATTTTTTACTTTTTTGGAATTAATTTAATCTCTTTGATATTTTTAATTTTCCACATAACTAAATATTGTTTTTTATATTAAATACCTATGTTTGGATAGAATTATATGACATGGAAAGTTAATATTTCCCTATATGCAACACTTAGAATCTCTTGGGCTAAATACAAAACTATGATTGGATTGTATTACCCACAAAACTGGGTCCCTAAATAGCTTTTGTTACATGCAAGGACATGTTTTTATATAATTTAAACATACTATTAAAATGATTATTAAAATATTTTTTTTTCTACCAACCATCAATTAAAATGGACTTTATGAATAATATTATTAAAACTGTGAAATTATGATTTTATAATATGTATAAAATGTATCCTTTTATCAATTATCATATGTGAATGAAATTACTATTTTCAAAATAAAGAAATCACTTTCCTATCAAACCTATTTTTCAATATAGAAACACAATTTTATCAAAATAAACTAAAAAAACCTTTTGATTAATGATTTCAATAAAATCTATATTTTATACTGAATAAATATTTTTGAAACTCGTATAACAGATTTTATACATATAATATAAGAAAGAATTCAATTTGATGATTAAAAATATGTATTTTTATAAAAGGGATTTTAACACCTCTTAATACAGAACCCATTTTATATATGATTTTAAAAAAATTATAAATATTATTTGAAAAAATATACTTCATTTTCGATACATGAATTTCCAAATATACTTTTCATGATTTTTTTTATTTTTCTAATAAGTTTTATTTTTTTATGATTAGTAAAAAATACTTTGTTTTAATTATTGTTTCCATGTTCATATAATTTATTTATATTGTTATATTATTTTTTAATATGTTTTTAAAGAATAAATAGATAAATTATACATCACTAAATCCAATTTAGGTCATTGGAACTGATTTATCTTTGAAATTTGATATAAAATCATTTCAATATTTTATACCCTTTCTTTTTAAAAACTCGCATTGTCATCAAGACTGTGGAATTAATTTTAAATTTATTTCTAGAACTTCTATGACTAAAAATTAAAAAAAATAGATTCCATATATTAAATCCATAATTTATTTCTAAAATGTTCAAATTAGTTTTAGAACAAAAATATTAGTGAAAGATGTTAAAATTAGTTAAAGTAATTCAGGAGAATGTTTCTTAAAAAATGAGGAAACCATGTCCTTATGGCACCAAATGGCCTAAAAACGTTTCTATGAGAGATTTTATGTTCATATTTACCCTAAAATAAATTATATCAAATTTGGAACATTATTGGAGCCATATTACATTGAAAAAATTTGGTTTAAATTTGGATTTAAAAAAATTTACAAGAATGCCACTTCCCATTCATTAAAAAAAGCACTCATCCCTCAGACTTAATCACATATCTAAATCCCTATAAACCTTTAAAACACTTATAAAATATGTTTCCAACATCCCTCCCAAAATCCTAGTATCATATTTTTTTGGAATTAATCTAATCAATGAATCCCTTCGGTGAAAACCAAGAGGAGTTTCCCAATGAAGAGGTTACTTCTTTCATCAAGAAGTATTTTTTTAGTTACATTTTTAACTAATAAAATATTATTATTAAATGATTATAGAATTAGATCAATATAAAAAATATACTATTTTTTATTCTATGTGTTCCTCTAGTACCTAAAAATGTTTAGTAAATCGGTAAAGAACATAATGTTTGTGTGTACAACTAACTACTGCCACATTAAACTGCGTTGTTTGTTTTTTTACTTTACCACGTCCCATGGGTTGTAATTATGATGGAAAATATATTCTTATAAGATATATATTATATTTAGGATTTATTTAGAAATTTTTTAATTATTTTATAAATCATAACATCGTGATTTCCATTTTGTGTAACTACAATAACATCATTTGTGGATGTGTGGAATATCATCTCTTCAAAGCGATGTGATTCCTTCACACTATAAAATGAATTAATTAAAAATGTATTTAGTGAAGTTATATTTTATATATCACATAAAAATTATACTATAATGATTTTATATAAATACATATATTTCATCTACTTTATTTCTTTCAATGCGGTAATAAAATAGAAACTCCATTCTTGCATACGTACGACCTACCGTCTCTAAGAATAGTGTATTCCATTTAATATTTATATATTTTATAAATTATTATAACAATTTATATTATTAATATAAATGGTATTTATATCATATTTTACATTATATAAATATTTTAATCATTATCTACATAATATGATCAAGAATAACAAGTCAAAACCTTTCTGAAAACAAAGCGAATATTACCCCAAATGTAACACTAACATGGAATTGTTATTAAATAAATGATATAATTTCATAATAAAATAATATATGGTATTATATATAAAATTATGTTTAATTTTATACTTATAATTAAATTATATTTATTATACAGTATTTTTTATCGTGTGTGAAGAAAGTCAAGGCTTAAGATATAGGATTTCTCATCTCACTTTTTAAATATGTGAGATACTTGACTTGTTCACCACTCATTTTTTTGTTTGGTGTATATTATGGGAATGAATTTATTATATTATTACTATAATTAAATTCATGGGTATTTACATATCTATTTTAGCGTCTCCCTTTCATGGGGTTTATGGTTCAAAAGTTAACAAATTTGTAAAGAAATTTTGTCTCGATATGACTTCTTTGAGATACATTTCGTGGTATGCACCGATATTTTCTATTAAGTTTATATACTGTATTTGAAATGTTATATAATAAATTTTCTTCGATTAATGATATTGTACCCTTCATGTAATTTTATTCTTTTATGGGGATCATGATTTATTATTACCAATGTGGTAATAGTTTATTGCCAAAATTCCCTTGTTTATCAGGATAATGAATAATGTTTCTACCATTAATTTACTATTATAATAAATATATTAAGAACTATAATGAGTTTTATCCTCATCTATTTATTCTTGTTATATCCAAGTAATGGTACTTTTTATTTACTCATTAGTTCTTGAGTTAATTAAGAAAATATTTTTATGAAAATAATTTTTTATTTCGCCCTTCGTTCAGAAATCAGTGTTCTTTAAAACATGTACTTCTAAATATGTTTTAAAAAATGTTTCAATATTATTTTATAAAGATTAATGGACATTTTTACCCATGATTTACCATTTTACAAATAAGTTTTAAAAAGAATCTTTTTTTTCATTATCTGATCAAGGAACATTTCTAAACTTTTTAAGTTGAAAAAGGAATTTTCACCATGTACACACTTACCCACCATCATAACCATGATTTCATTAAATATTCCTTTTAATTTTTAAAATTTTATTTTAAAATTTTATTTTTTCCTAATATTAGAGGGATTTTTTTAAATTGTTTTAAAAAAAATGTTTTCAAAAAAGTTTTACATTTAAAAACTGTTTTAAATTATTATCAAAGCTTTCATCATATATTTTCAAAAAGTTATCTTCAAATTAATGCGTCTAAAAAATTATTACAATCCTTATTTTTAATTTTAAAATATTTTTTAAAATAAAATGGTGTTATTTTTTTAATCTCTCTTTTTGTGTTTTCAATTTTTTTTAGAGAAAAATGTTTTCAAAATATTTTCAAGATTCCATCTTAGTTTTTTAACAATATTTTAAAAAATCATTTTAAAATGAATTATGTTTTAAAAAGATATTTTCATAGTAAACAAGACATTTTACTCAATTAATTTTTTTAAATGAAATTGTAATGACTTATTTATAAGAAAAGGAGTTTCGAAATGGTATTATAATATATATTTTCAAAGAAACGCTATAATCATTAAGAAATGTATGATATGATCATTAAATATATTTCTACAACTAATTTGACATTATTTGTTATAATTAATTCTATACTGGGGATATGATTGAGTAACACCATTCATATTCTTTCATGAATGATATATTTTTTGATGGCTTAATGTTTATTAAACTTCTTACTCTTCCATGGGTTATATGAATTTGTAACCCACTTCATTTCACATGTTATGAATTGATGAAAGGATTATGACACCTATCTCTTTTACATATGTAATGGTATGATGAAATTTTTATGACACCCATTTTATTTCAAGGGTAATGATAAAATTTTTATGAAACCCATCTATTTTTATGATTCATGATGCGAATAAACATTTTAATATCTTTGGTTACATGTATATATGATTTTATTATATGATAGGTGGGACACAATATCATTAAAAATATTTTGGTAAATATTTGTCATTACTGATTATTCTCGTGCAAGAATGAGGATTGAACTTAGGTTAGTATGATAGGGATATTACAAAGTGTGAAATCGGTTTAATATGACATGGATAGAACGATGAGTGAACTCAGTTCGGTAATACCAGGATAGAATGATAAGTGTAATCAATTAAGAAATATAGGGATGGAATGGAACTGAACCTAGTTTAGTAATACATAGTTTGAATGGGAAGTGAAACTGATTTAGTAATATAGGGTTGAAATTACCGTTGAACCATGTTTCAGTAATTCATGGCTGGAACGATGTGTGAACCTAGTTGAATAATGGACTTCATTTATTATAATGGTTATGGAAGTAAGACATAAATACTTTGAAAATGATTTTATAGGATTATATTTCATCCAAAAGATATATTTCTTAATACAATGTTTTGACTTCATGGATTATTATCTTATTTCCCTTATGATTCATGTCTTAGGAATTCCCAATATTTATTCCATGACTCATGTATATGATCATTGTCATATATGTTATATTATTCAAATTTTATCATCATATTCCCATACCCTTATGTTTATGTTACTCATATGTATCTCTTTTTTTTTAAATTATTGATATTCTTATCTCTCCCATTTCTTATGTTTCCATTCCCCATGTTTTGTTAAAAGGTTTTAAGTAGAAATACTAAAGGGAGTGGTATTTCTGGGAATCATTTAAGGTCTTTCACGAAGTTAGAAATGTTGTTCCAAGTCTCAAAATAGTCCATCCTATTAATGTCCTTGGGAATGTATTTTTGTAAGGTAATGAATATTAATATAAACTGATGTAATATCCATGTATGTTATTCATGGGTCATTATATGTTCTTCTAATCATCAACATTTCTATGTCATTGATGGATAAGAGTTTCTAATTCTAGGGCTTTGAATGAAAATCTAGATGTTTTTAAGTTGAATGAGTTTGAATACTATGAGTGATGGTGAAAGTGAAATAGAAGGAGAGGTTTTGGATGATGTTTGTCATGTTGTTCTGGTTTCTTGAGCTAGTTACTCAACATAATCCTTATTTCATTATATCTAAAATAACTACTTTTTTCAAAAATTAAATAAATTATTATTTTATTTAAATTAAAAATAAATAAATAACAACCTATTTAATTAAATCTATTATTATATTACTTAATTAAATATGTTAATAAAGAATTTATTTCAATTTATGTATTCTTAACTCCCCATTAAAAAACTCAAAAATATAACTAGGAAGTGGTTTATTAAAAATATCTTCACGTTGATTTTTAGTATTTAAAAATTATAAATATATTTCCTTTTTGAGAAAATCAACTTTTAGAAAATGTTGTCTTATATCAATATGATTGATTATTGAAGGACTTATATGGTTTTTTGAAAAATTATTTTCACATGTATTATCACATAAAAAATGAATATTATTAAAATTAAATCCAATTTCCACTAAAGAGTGTTTCATCCACAATACGTGTTCAATGAAAACCTCAATAGATATATATTATACCTCATATGTTGATAGAGAAACTGAATATTATTTCTAACTCTACAATGAATCTATAGTTTTTTATAAAAAAATGGGTCGGTTCCTATTGTCCTTTTCATATCCAATCTGTATCCTCTAAAGTCAAAATATGATTAAGAAATTATATTAAAATATGATTTTATTGGGTATAGTAAAGATTGAATACAGTTCCATTCTTATATCTAAATATTCATTTAATAACAATGATGTGGGATTATTTTTGTTTTACTAAAATAATGAAAATAAAGATATAGAAAACACTATTTATGGTCTATCAGACATAATATAAAATAAACTGCCAATCATACCACTATATAACATGTTTCAACTGGTTTTCCACCTTCATCCAAGTCATGTTTTAAATTTGTACACATGAGAGTTATATAAGTCCTACTCTTTTATAGACCAATATATTTGAATAAATCAGTAATGTATTTTTCATTGATTTAAAACATTTCCACAATCGGTTTTGATAAAGTTTAAATCCTAGAAATAAATAATTATCCCATTAGAATAATCCCAAATAATGTTTTCATAAATATTAGAAAATAATTACACTTTGTTTAAAAAAAATAACATCATATATTTAGTTTTTTTCAAATAATATATTAGAAAAAAGTTTTTTCATAAATATACTATGATCTACTAACCCCAAAAAAATCAATTTTTCAATAAACATGATCTTAATCTTTCATACAAATACTTAGGTTCTTGTTTAATTCTATAGATAGATTTTGTATGTTTTAAAATTAAAATTTGAATAATAGGGTTTTCAAAACCTAATGGTTTTCAATATAAACATGCTTTATTAAATGTCAATTTAAAAGGGTATATTAAACATCCATCTAATATAATTTGAAATTTATATGGGTTGTATAAGATAGATGTATCCTAATTTCTTCTAATCTTGAAATTTTTTCTTAAATTTCATTATAGTCTATTCCTTCTTCATGGTTGTATTGTTTTTCTACTAATATTAATTTCTTTCAAGTAATGATCCCTCAACCATACTTTTAATTCCAAATAACACATTTGGTTCCAATTAATGGGTAATTAGATTGTATTTACACTAATTATAAAACATTATTTCTACTGAATTGATTATCTTTATCTTACATAGACATTAAAAATTTTCATTATTTAAGGAATATTATATAGATTTAGGTTCTAATTGTGACAAGAAGGAAGATAAATTTGCTAAAATTCCTACATTTCATCAATCTCATACCCTTGCATCTAGATTTCTATTAACATTTTCTAAAGAATGATATTTTAATATTTAGTATTTTCTGGTAAGATACATGAAGGTTCATCTATTTCATGTTCTTATAGACTTGGCTAAATTTTATTTTCAAAATTAGTCTTGGGTGATCAAACCACTTGTTTTCTAAAGAGTCAATAATTTCATCTGTTTTATATTTTATTTAATCAAAAAAACAATCATCAAACATCACATGAAAAAATTCTTAAAAAATTATTGGATTTTTATTGTACACTATATTGTATTTATATTTAAAAAAATATCTAATAAGGATTCCATCATCATCATTCATATTGAATTTAACAAGGTTTCCCTTAATATTTAAGGTATACACCTTGCATCAAAATACTTTGAAATAATTTACATTAGGTTTTTTGTTATTACAATGTTCACAATGTGTTTTTAATAAGTTTTATTAATAAATCACTATTTATGATATACTATGTTGTGTTTACATCTTCTACACAAAAATAGGTAGGAAGGATACATTCATTTAGCATAGTTCACTCCATCTCTTGAATAGTTAAATTTATTACATCAACAATTACATTCTATTGAGGTGTTATTGTTGTAGATAAGTTGTTTGTAATATCTATGTTTGATAAAATATAATTAAAATCATGATTATAAAAATCTCCACCATGATCACTTATTAATGAAATTACTCCAAAAATATTTTTGGATTTGAAAAATTTTACAAAATATTTCAAAAAAGTGAACACTTAAAATTTATGTTTTAGATAATACACCCTTTTAAATCATTAAAATAATCAAATATTATATAAACATAAAATTTTCCCATTAATGTTGCTTCCCTTGATGATCCAAACAAATACATATAGATTAGTTTAAGTGGTTTATTTGTAATAACATTGTTAATTTATTTCAACTTTCATTTGTATTTTATTCCAATTTAAAATGAAATAAAGAATCAATCATTATCAAATTTAAGATATATAAAATATGAAACTAGGTGTTTCTTAGAAAATTAATATGAAGTAAATATATTTCAGTGTCAAATTATAATTTTCCAGATCCAGGAATCATTTATATTTGGAGTTAAACATTTCACTTTTTGTTTTCTCAAGGAATCAATATCCAAAGTATTATCATTTTATGTTTTAGGTGAAATAAATTTAACCATATTTCTATAAAAAATAAGCAGGAATTGTTAGAGAAATTAACATAAGAACCATCATCAGATAATTGAGAAATACATATTAGGTTTTTCTTTATACGTTGAACATACTACACTTTGTTTGTGGAAATTTTCTTTGTAACTCAAACTGATAAAACAACAACTATCTTCTATTTAGAATGTCTCCAAAGTTGACAAGTCCTCTATCCAGTTTTTCACATTTATGACAATTGGAAGAGTCTCCAATCACATTTCTTAAGGATCCACTAGCCATATACCATACAGAATTTATACCCCAATTGATTTTTTATTGAAAAATTATTTAAATAAGGTGTAGTTTTGGTACCCAAAATTTATTGGGTCCAACTATGTTAGAAAGTAAAAATCTAAAAATTGTAGTTTTCTACATTTTATTAAAATATACATTGTTTTATTCTGAACTTTTTTTGGAAATTAAATATTTTTTAATTCTATTTATATAATGATTAATTAACAAACATTTGTTAGAATAGTGTACATTTCTTCCACCACAGAAACATGTAGCATTTTTTGAACATACCACAAAATAATTTTTATATATCAATGATATTTATCCCTTACTTCATATAATATATTTTTATTTTAAAAAAAAGTTATTTCTAAAAATCTCATTTAGTGATTTTTCTCTATTGGTTAAAATACCAGTGGAACTTTTTAATTATTCTACTTCATCTTTTAATTATTTAATAATATTTTCATTAAAAATATAATTTGACATAGATGAAATAAATTTTTATTTTAATTCATGATGTTTTTTATAATTGTAACATTTTCACTAAAACAATATTAGTAATATTTTAAGTGAATTATTCCTTTTTTTAGAGAATCATATTTTTCTTCAATCATCAAGAAATAAGAAGATAATTTTCTATATTAGAATATATCATTATAAGGATTATAATTATAATAGGATTTTAATCCATCTTATTCCATTGATAAAAAACCAATGTTTTCTTTCATATAGTTTGGATCTTTCTCTGAGTCCAATTTTAAAAATCTTGTGGAATATTTAGACACTCTCCATATAGACTTCTTGGATATTTTCCCTTTATGCTCATAATCAGTTTTCTTCTAAATTTTCTTTTCTAGTTTTTTTATTTTTTTAATTAAGGGAAATAGGGTATGATATAGACCATCTGTTTACATTCATATGATATTAATTCTTTAGATACTTTCTCATATTTCTTGAAGAATGTTTTTGAATCCTCTCGTTTTCTTGTAAATTTGATATATTTTTTCACTAATTGACCTGGTTTCATTTCATAATGTGAATAGTCTATGACTTTTGAGATTTAAAATTTATCTCAAATTCTTTTCATGCTTCTAAGATGTAACTCTAAGGGTAGTATTTTCATATTTTCTGATCTTATGATATATGGATTTTGATTTAATTTTTGTTTCTTATATTATCAGAGTTTCATTCAATTATTTGATTGTCCAATCATGGACTGAGGATTATTTTCTTATAGGTAGAGATATCCCATAAAATTATGATTATCTGAACTAAGTCAACAAATAAGTGCATTCATTGATTTTGGATTGATATCATACTCAGTTTATTTGGAAGCATCCCATGTTTATGGTTTTTTGGGACTTTTATATAGAGTGAAAATATTCATATATACATTAAATAAATGTTTTTTTAGATTGATGATCATAAATTATTTATTAAACCCATAGTTATCACTAATGAAGTATCGATAGTGTATCGTTCATATACCTTCCCTAAAATCATCCATTAACATTTATCTTTAAATAGAACATATAATTCGAGCATGCTAAAGATTATATTATTTTTCCAAAAAAAATAATTCATTTATTATAAATTTTTAGGTCATAATAGTACAAAGATGCACAAGAGGGGGTTGAATTGTGTCAATTTGATAATAATGAAATATTTTAGCTTTCATCTTTCTTTTTTATTTACATAGATATACATCATTCCATTTTTTATGTTTTTTACAATAGATAAATAGTAAATAAGCAAAAACAATTTTTATAGTGGTTTGGGGCACAAAAATACCCTATTCCACTCCACCAATGCTCCCTGTATGATGTAGGTGATTTTCCCTAGAAAGGCCCTCCTATATTAAGACCTTTACAACTGAGTGTATGTAATTGAAACCATTATAATAAGGCTTCCCAAAGCCTTATAATTCTCTTATAGGGAACTCGTTCCTCTATATATTATTTTGATAAGATGATACTTTTCCACAACTAAATTCATGTATCCAAATCTACAATAACTAAAAATAGATTGACTTGATTGAATTGATAGTTTCATATACACAGTTGCAGAAGGAACTGATAGAATATAAATCTCATTCTTCAATGATTAATGTATTTAAGTAGGAATAACTTGAAAGAGGTCCTAAATACGAATAATATTAAATATAAGTATAAATAAAAAAACCACAACAATTACCTAGTTTCACACTACTGTGAAATCAGAAATTAGTGTTGGTTTTTTAAAAACCCTCTATACCTTTCTTTAACACACTGAAATAATCCCCCCCCCAATACCTGACACCCCTCCCCCTATAACCTCAACTCCATGAAACCATACAATCTATATCCCCCCTTATCCATGTTGTCATTGTGTACCCTATATGTCGTTGTCTCCCCCCAAACCCCAAAACCCTCTCCCCCTTCTCTTAATGACATCAAAATCTCGCACCCTCGCAATGACCACCTCCTCCCCCTTGCATCGGCCCCCTCCCCCCCCCCCCCCCTCCTTCAACTTCATTCTCCATTATTATCCCCTACAGGCCCTATTCCATCATAATCCCCTTCACACCCCCTCATGCATGTCTCATTCTCACCCTCATGTGTGTTTTTTTCTTCTTCCGTTGTAAGGAAAACCCTAGTTTTGAAACCCTATGAATATTTCATGACTACTAAGTTCCCTTATTTTCCCTATATTAATTTCTCCACATATTCGATTCATTATAAGTGGATTATATATATTCTTATTTAATTTTAAATTTATAGATTTTTAATCATCATTATATTCAGTATATATAAATTTAAAATATGCATTTAGTATATTCCGTTTTTTCATAATAAATATTTAGTGTAAACATATTGAGTATTCATAATATGGACATTTCATATTCAGTATATGCATATTTCATATGGCAGTATATCATATTTAATATTACAAAATAAATTTATGAACATTATAAATTTCTTATTTTATATTTGGTATATGTATATGTGATATATCTTGTTAGTGAACATTCCATATCTTGTGTATTCACATTGCATAAACACTATATACATATTTCATATATGTTTTCAAAGTTCATTCATACCACATGTCTTCATTATACATGTTTTATGGATCATTATCCATGGTTTAATTTTAATTGTAGTAATTTTTATTTTTTTGAATTTTCTTATTTAATAATATGGATTTATCCCTAGACCATACATTTATTTGTTTCTTCTAAAAAAATTATAATAGGAGGAAAATCATTCAATTGCCTTAATGGTGGAAGGGATGTTTTTTCTCTTAGCGTTGATTGTTTCTCAAAATCCATTATTAGGATACGAATTCTTGACATAAAAGGTACCATAATTTTAGTATTTTAACTCTAAATGTTTGTATCTTAACTGTACATTTTACCTCCCAAAAAATTCCCAACATTTCTAGATACCTTCTAATACCTTTTTTCAATTCATAGCTACTTATTATTCATAATTTAATTACTAACTTCCTCACTAAAATATTCATGCTATTTATCCGGAAGCAAAGTTTTTTTAATTTTTTAGAGCCTATTATGTCCCAAGAAAATGAACGTTCAAGGATACTAATTAAATATAAAAAATATTATTATTTCATTCTTCCATATACCATAAAAACATTTCATTAATGTACCCCAAAAACAAATCATCCATTAGGAAATGCCAAAATATTTCTTGTAATCTTTTAGGATAGTAGAAAATCCAATTCACATCTTACAAGTGTTCCTTTATTAGATTTTCCATAATCCAAAGAAAAATAAAAACAAAATAAATAATTCCCTTCCCTATATAAATTACCATTGAATAAACTTCCATTAGTTGATGTATACACAACTTTTCTTGTGTATTTAGCCTTATCTAAAATTTATAGTTCTTTATCATTAGATAACATTAAGTATTTTACAAATTGGGTGGTTATAGGTTGAAATATGACCATTATTAATGTTTCAAGGAACATTTTGATATATACTTATATGAAAGAACCAAATATGTTCTGTTACTATCTCTCATAATTGGTCACTTAAATTTAATATTGGATTTATTGATTACCTTCATCTGAAACATTCTAGAAAATATTCCTTTAAATCTTTTATTTAATCCATATTCAAATACACCAGTTTTATATCATCTATGATCAAGATAAATATGATACCACATATTCAAATACACTCATATAGAATATAGTGGACCTGTTAGGTAATTTTATAACAATTCTAGTTGGATTGAGATGTCACATTTGTAAATAAAATAAAATAGAATGTGACATACATAAATTGAATCTCTTAGATCACCACTAAAAATACTATCCATGATTTATTTCAATTTTAACATTGATTTTTTAGTACTTGTATGATTATTCTTATAACTATGTGGGTTGTGTTTTTTCACTTCCATTTATTTCTTTTCCTACATATTTATACTTATGTGTTTTAATTTTTTTATAATGTTTTGGCACATTGTGATGTGGATAAAAGTTTCATCACATTACTGAGGAAAACACATTAGTATGCTAAGGGATTGGGTGAGTTTTTATATTTTAAATTTCAAATGGATCTGTTGATGGGAGAATAAGATTTCAATGTCCAAAGTGTAAATTTAGAATATGGTTGAAGTGAACTGATGTTTATAAATAGTTGATACTGAATCAATTCATAACTAAATATTTTTATTGGATTTGGAATGGAGAATTGAACGTTATAGAACGTTTAATAACTGATTTTATTTGAAATAATGAGCTCCCAACATCATAGATAATGTATAATGAAATTAAATACCTTATAAATTATATATTCGTCATTGTATGATAACATAAACATAAAATCATACCAGAATAACTAGTTGTGGGTGCTACAAATAGAAACTGCATAGGTGATGTTTTTGAGACTATTTGGACAATGAGATCAAGATTTTAACATATCATTGGATATTACTATTGATTATATGGAGACTAATTTAATAGAAAACTCCACTAAAGAGGTAAATGTATTTCAGGGTTTAGTTGATGATTGAAGTCAATAGTTTTGTAGTAGATGTTTTAAATATTCAAATACATTCTTTTCTTCTGTAGCTTTACCACATCAAATTCATGTGTGGAATTACAAATAAGGTGATGTATATGATATTGGAATTTTTTCCTGATTTATTTCATAAATCAAAGATCCCTAAGCCTATTTATGATATAAAAAATGTTGATAACAATATTGGTCTGAATTATAAAAAAATTCATGTGTTACCCGCTGATTGTTTGGTTAATTGGGGAGATGATTCAAGAAGACAAGATTGAAAAAAAATGTTAGTTTTCTAGATGGTAGTCAATGTGTAATGTTGGTATTCTCAATAAAAAACTACAATGAAGACTAATAAAAGTAACACACCTGCAAAAGTTTTGAATTAATTTCCTTTAACGTCTTGATTGCAAAGATTATGCATGTCATCGAAAACCACCAAACATATGAAGTGGTATTATAAAGATAATAAAAAATATGAGATAATGAAACATCCAAGAGAGTCACCATCATGGAAGACATTGTTTCGTTAAATGAAAATTTCTCATCTAATCCTCATAATGTTCTATTGTGATTGGTTCCCAATGGATTCAAATTTTTTGGGACTTTGAGCACTAATTATTTCATTTTTCTTATTGTTTTGATCAGTTATAATATGCCTCCATGGATGTGTATGAAACAAATGTATATTATCATTTTGATTATTATCATTTAAAAACAAATTCATATAAATGATATTGATGTATACTTGAAACCTTAAATAAAATAATTATAGAAGTAATGGAGAAATAATGATGAGACATATGATGCATCTTCTAGACAATGTTAAAATTAAAGGCACTTTAATGTAGACCATTACTGACTTTCATGGACATGGAAATTTAGATTGTTTAAAAACATACATTATTTATGATTGTATTATTTGTATCATTGATTTTGATCCTAAATGACTACCTCATAGTAGAAAGTTTTAATTATTTTTCATCCGATGTTACATAATATAAATCATTGATTTTAGTGGAACAGATCGAAATTCAATGGTTTTATTGATCGTAGAACACCTCCCTAGTTGTTAACAGGTTCTAAAAAATTGGCACAACTTGGAATTTTTAAAACGGTTTTTGGGAAGCCGAATCATTTAAATGATAGTGTTAAATGAGTTTAAAATGCATCGTCAAGTGAATTTTGAAAGAAAAAATGGACCAAAAAAGTATACTATCCAAACTTCCATATTGGGAATTTAATTTATTATTTAATAATGATGATGTAATTAATATTTATAATAATGATAGTGATAATTTGATATTCACATTGCTTAATGATCATGTAATATCTATGTATCATCTCAATACATAGAAAGACATACAAGAAATGATCATAAAGTGTGATCTATGGCCAGATGAGAATAGAAAATATGCATTGGTAATTTATACAGTAAAAAATAAAGATAAATATCAATTCCTATGAATTTTAAAACATGTGATGGTATCTGATGGTTATTCAAGTATCATGTCAATTTTTTCTGACTTAAAGAATTGTATGTTACTTGGATTGTAAACTCATGATTCACATATTTTGTTACTACAGTTTATACCATTGGTATTGCATACATTTTTACCTGAAAAGGTTACTAATTTTGTACTTCAATTTTTCACATTCCTCGTACAACTATGTGACAAAAATCTATAACCATTTGAGCATGACAACCATTAGGAGATATTTTTTTGACAGATTGTGTAATGGGTATGATCTTGCCTCTATCATTTTATACTATCATGATGTATTTAATAGTAAATTTGGAAGAGGATGCAAAATTAGGAATCCCCGTATATTAACAATGGATGTATCCCATTGAGTGGTAATTTATTGATATGTTTTTTATTTATGTAAAAAATTCTTGGAACTTCATTAAATACACAATTGTGTTTTTTTATTTCACAAATATCACGGGAATTTGAAATCATACCTGAAAAAATAAATCTAAAAAAAAGGATTTATTTCTAAAGGCTATTTATAATAGGAGGGTATTATGATTTGATCTTGATAATTCAATAATATTGAGACAACATTAAATAAATTTTACATGTTGACAACACATTGACTCAATATAATATACATGGGAAATCAAAAATATGTCATGTTATTGGCAGACTAGTTAGGAGGAGATCAAATATTACACTAAAAGAAGTGGAATATTCATAGAAAGATAGATTTATTCTACTAAATAGTGAAATTATGTATCCATTTATTGATGATTTGAGGATACAAGATAAACTATGAATGAGAGGATATACACAAAATGAGAAAGATATAAAAACTATGTAAATAAAGATCTTGTAGAAAGGTTTGTATGATGTGTAAGTTCATATGTATTTAAATCAATAAAGATATTAGTTTTAAATATATATATTATAAATATAATATTTTATATTACTTTTTTTATATAATGATTACTGATAATAAATCTGATTTTTCTGAATATATGATGTTTCTTGCTTGAGTTCCTCTAAAAAGGCTAGAATTTTCTATGCTTACAATGTGAATGGATTTAAATTTCATACATTTGATTAGGAATAAGGTATGAAATCAAAGAATAGTGGAATATTTATGGTTTTGGAGGTGGGATAATATGAAAATTTTAATGAAATTATCGAATTAAAATACCCTAGTTATTTTTCATTTGTTTTGTTCAAATGTAATTGGGTCGATATTATTAGAGGTGTTAAAAGAGATTCCTAGAAATTTACTTCTATAAACAGCTCTCATTTGATGGATGTTGGTGACGGAAAATTACATGATCTTTATATATTATCATCTCAATAAAAAATGATATATAATGTGAATGATGCTGCGGATGAATGGTGGAGTGTAGTTACTCACATAAAACAAAGATACTCATATGATATGGGTGATGAAGTGGAAGGTTTGAACTCTGACATTGAATCCAATAAACTAAAATAAGTGAACATATTTTTACATCATGATATTGAGAATATTAGTCTTAATATAGATTATATAGAAGATAAAGTAATGATGGAGTAGGAAAATGACATGATTGAAGGAGAAAATGATTGTATGTGTATTCACACATTTATTTATCGACCACTTAAGTTATTTGTGTCGTTATTTGTTCTTATAGTAATGTATGTTTTTTATTTCTTTACTATGCATCAGTTATAATTTATAATTTTTTTTCTGCATGAATTTATTGATATATATGTTATAAAGATAATTTTATTAGATTAAATGATAGTAATTCTCTAGAAGAAGCATTATATTGAAACCATTCAACCCTCATTCGATGTTCCATCGACCATAATTATAGATGATGTTCAATTTTTCTGCCTACCTACATCATATGAACACTAGCCAAATTCCCCCTAATGCACTTCTCACACCTTCCGTAAACATCCCATCAGCACCTAAGACAAAACCTCCCTATTCATTAGCCTCAGTAGTGAAGCAGTAGGCATCCACTCTTATTTCACTATGGGGATATTGTAGGGTGACTGTTATAGGTACAAATTTTAATATGAATAAAGTTATTGCACTTTTTAAAAAATACTATCTTTTTTCATTAAATATGGATACAAAGCTACTATGGAGAAAATATGAACTTGTCATGTGTCTGGAATTAGAATGTACTAAAATAGTTGTCCCAATTGATTCTTATGGGGTCCCTGTGGATGATGTTGTAAGATTATTTGGTTGGATTCTTGAACAGATAGAGGCAGAACCAGTTACCCTTCCAATTACATATGATTATTGAAGGCATATTCCCTCATCTAGAAAAAATGATGTTTTTTATTGACATTTAAATTTAATTTTAATACATTATAGTTTAATTGAATTTCATTAGTTTATTTGATTCTAATATTTTGATATTTAATCTCTTCGTATAGATGTTTTTCCACATTCATGTTATTGATGTTATATCATGAAAGTGAAGATTGAAAAATTTAGGCATGAAATGGACGGATGTTAAAAGGAGATTAGGGAACAAATTCAACAATACATCATTGAGTACCCATCAATTGTTTTATAAAGTACCCAATGGGGTACTTGGATAAAAATGTAATGTTTTTACTGATAGTCGTCATGATGAGAAGCACATTGTATTTAAATATATAATATTATGTTGATATAATTTTATGTTTATTCATAAATATGAAAACGAGATGAAATTTCATACATTAATATTAAATTATATTTTATTTATTTCAGGATGTTTCAAGGAAGAATGAACCGAGTCAGGCTAAAAAATCATCCCTCACACTGCAGGGTCATAGAGTTTTTTCTAGAATCCAATCAACTCTAGAAATCTTTTTATTAGTATAAATATTCATAATATGATATTATATATTATATATATTAAATTATTGATTTATCTTGGTTGAATATAGTCACATAATTTAAGGCACCAATCCTCCCAAATATAACTATGTTTGGATGTTTATAAAAAATATGATCGGAGTTATGTTAATGATCCTACCAGAGAAGTTGGGGTATGAATTTATATTTCATTATAATAACCTATTAATATTTTTAACTATGTTAATATATATTACTTCAAATATGACTAATATATGATTTATAGGTAAAAATTAATGAATGGTTGGCTAGAAATCTAGTGTTGTCCTAATCAGTTTCCTAGGATGACCCAATTAGTAAAGAAATTGGGATCGAGCATCCTGGTCAAGTGAATAGGATGGGTTTGCGAACATTCCCATCTAAGGACTTTGGAAGGTCATCAGAGATTTCGGTTGCATATAATCTTGGTTTTCGTCAATCCCTACCCCAAGATGCTCATAGAATGATTTTTTCTATGCCAAGAAAAATTATGGAATGGGGTTCTCTAATATGTTATTTTTAAAAAGAATTGGTTTATTTATATCAAAATATGAATGGATCTATCCCTGGTGATATTTCATGCATGACTGGTGGTGAGCAGGTATATCACAAAGCATTAATATCATTTTTTTAACATACTTTTATTGGTTATAAATTTAAATATAAATATAAAAAACTATTTAATTTTCAATATAATTGTCATACAAGTTCTGGTTGAAGGAAGAAGTGATGGATATGGATATGGGGATGATCACAGTTCATCGGGAAGTTATTAGAGGACCTTTTTATGTCTTGGACAATTATAGAATGAGATTGTTTATTTGTGTATCATTTGTGACAAATAGAAGATAGAATTTACTATTGTATGTAAGTTAACATATTTGTTTATTCATGACATATTTTTTTTATTTATGTGTGACTTCGCGTGCTTCTAATTGGAATTTTTGTGCTTCTATTAGGTGATACACAATGTCTGCATTTTTATTAAGGTTGTTCTCGGGCTACAAAATCCACAATAGGTTATTTTTTGAAATGCAATATTTAGCGGTGATTTAAACCGCTGCTAAATTTGGAATATTTTATTCACGGTGGTTAAACCCCACATAATATGATGATGAATTTTTTACTGCGGTTAAAATATCTTCTAAATATGATCCACTGTTATTTAGAGGCAATTTCAGTTATTTTAGTGGTGATTTTTTGGGAGAAAATTTTAATATTTTTGCAGTGGTTTTAACCATCTATAAATCTTCATTAATGTTTTCTGTAAAATTGCTGCTATAATCACTTTCTATGATGTTTCCTATAAAATTATACTAAATGGAAGAAACCACCAGATATTGGATGCTAAAACTAGTTTTAGTGGTGGTTTTTTGAAACCATTACAAAACCTTGTGGCGGTGCTTTTAACCTCCAAAAAAAGTGCTGTTATTAGATGATTTTCTTTTAGTTTCATGAGGTCAAAACATGTTTATCTCCAAATTACAGATTATTCAAAAATAATAGATTCACTAAATATTTTATTTTTCTATATAGGTTCTATATTAAAAAAGAGGTTCCATATATGGAGTCATTTTTTAAAGTAAAAGTACTCTTTTTAATTATATAGAAATCTTGGATTTTTTTCAATTGAGAAGATCCAATAATATATAATTCCTAATCACAATCATTAAAAATTCAATCATTTAAAAGATTCAAAACTTCCCTAAAAATAGGAATGATTTACTGCATAGAATATGATCCTTTGTATTATTTTTATAACAAATTTAACTAGATACTTACTTCTATCATGACCATTGCATAAATCGTGGGAAATATATTGAATTTAAATATTAATCATTGACTAGGAAATTTTAGGGTTCCATAATTTGTTAAAAAACTCCAACATAGGGTTCACGATGTATAGTTGATCACAAAGGTAGGGTTGGTGTACCATTTTTTGTTTCCTATAATGTAGGATTACTTTAATATGTTGGATTTTTTATCCATACATTACCTTTTATCAAATGTAGGGATCCATACAAAAGTAGTTCTACGTAACAATAATTATCCAATAGAATTGGGTTCTTCACCCATACGTGCTATTTGAAATGTTTGGTTTTTGAACCATGAATTATGTTTAAAAATGTAGGTTAGGAATATTGTTTCCAGAATCATTTAAAAACATGTTCAGAATACTATAAAACATATTATAACCCATAAATAAAATAATCTTATCAATAAATATTTTCCATAAAAATGATGAAATTAATTTTGTATTTTAAACAAACAAGTGTATTTGTTATTATAAAAATCAATAGTATATATAGATTATTGCCGATACAATACATTCCAAAAAGGTACAAGTGAAAAGTGTCACCAATTTGTTTACATAATTATTTTAATGAGTTAGGATAATAGGATTTAGTGTCTAGAGTCTTTTACATTCCATTTCAAGGGTCAATATTTTACTACATCGGTGTTATTCTTAGACCATCATGCTCACCACACAAAGTTCAAGGCTCCATGTGGGTGATGCTTTATTGTGACCTATAATGGTTTTTGTTTAAATTGATGTTCTAGAACATTTTCATAATGATGACATGATATTGAGATAAGGTGATTCTGATGTTAATAGTGTATACACTCGAAAATACAAAAAAGTAATAAAATATATAATCATTTCATAATTTCATGATTGCGAAATTCTAAATTATCTATGCACGGGTAACATAATTTCACTTTATTATTATCTATTGAACCATTTTTCTTATGTTGATTGTGCATGGGGAAATTTATTATATCATATAAACCCTGATTAAATGTTAATAAATAATTATTTCAGGTTGGTTTCACCAATTTTGTTTTTTTAAATGGTGGAGAAAAATAGACAAAAGTGTATGAACCATTTTTCTTTTTTTGTTTCAAGGTTTGGGTCTGGTTTACTACTATTATTTCTATGAATGGTGGATAATATTTTCCTATCATTTGAGAACACATTTTTTTTCAAGGTTCATGTCAGGTATTTGAAAATCATTTCCCCAATAGTTTGGTGTACCTACAGATTTTTTATTATGGGAGTTTTAATGTAGTTTCACAATATGTTTACATTAGGTTAACAATTATTTTTCCCTCATGGAAATTCCCTACGACCCCCACATCAATAATATGTTAAAGGCCTTATTTACAAAGACAAATGATAATTTTCTGTTTTAATCGTAATGATACTTAGGAAATCACATTGGATGAGAGAATGGAAGTTTGAGATTGTAAAAACTATTTGATGGGAATTATTTCTTACTCAAGGTATCTCTTATAGATTTATGATATGTTCATGAATCTTTTTTTAATCCCAATATGAGGATTGTTACCCTAATATGAAAATTGATCATCGAATACCATTTATGGAAAATGGGTGTTCTATTAATGACATTATCTCTATATATCAATAGTTCTCCTTCTGTTTCCTATCATTCCTTATCAATGGGAGACTGCTTGTGTTTGGAAGTGATATATCCAGGCATGTTGGATTTTACATCCATCAAGAAAGGTGATTGATTCTTCAAGAATAGTGATGGTCCTCTTGAAGGCATCCTACATATCTTTTAAGAATAATAATTAAATTATATTTAGTATTTTTAAGAAAAAGAAGTGTGGTTTAACGTTATAAAAAACAATGTTTATGAATATATTTTTTTCATTGGGGATTGAGAATAGTCCTTTGGGGGGAATCATACATATACTTATTATAATAAGAATTAGGGCCTTCATAGTTTAGTTTTTCCCCAATATATTTTTTTTGCGGGGAAACATAATTAATACTTTTGAGAGTTATTACCCCATATTTTCTCAATATGGGAATGTATTAAGGACCTACACCAAGATGGATTCCCATGTTAGGAAGCATTCTTATCATGTGGGATATATCCAATGATGTTTCCCTTTTCCGAGGGGATTTTTTGACGCTTTTTATATGACCATTAGAAACCCCTAAAGTCATGTGATTCCTTATTTTAGTGATAAAAAAATTAAGTGATTGGTCACACAACATATAGATACATGTATTTTTCATTTAAGAAACCCTAATGGGGTGTTTGATAGTGAACTTAGTCCTTAAGAAGGAGTCCTACATATCCTGCATATTGCATTAATTAGAGTATTCATAGTTGTGTTATGTTTCCTGATCCACTACATGATAAATAAGAATTGTGGACCCACATGGGGAGGGTTCTATGAACTATATTAAATGGAATATCATGGTTATCACACTAATGTGGATTTCTAGGTGGGATTTCCAACCCTTATCATCCGACGACCAATGAGTGGAGACCATGATTAGAAATTAAGAATTATTGGATGGGATAAGGGCCCATTAAGCTTATTTAATTATGAAATCTTCCTATATAAAGTGAAAATTATTGATATAAGGTATATAGTGATGGATCCACATTGTTTGAGGGAACATATCTATGAATTTTCACTTAACAAAGATGACATGATTGAGAATGACTACCTAACAATTTTTATGTTGTCCATATATTTCTCTCTAACATATCTGAGGAATGGATATTAATATGACACATTCAAGGTCTTTTAGTAATCCTAGAAGACATTTACATGGTGTCCTCCAAACATGTTCATTGTGTCTACTTGATATTTTTAACATATCTGGAGGCCATCACATGATCAAAACTGAAACATCTGAGGGACTTCATGTGTCATGGTCACCATATATACTATGATTCAAATGATTTAATTTAACATGTAAAAATCTAATTGAGAGAACCTAACTAACATATCCAAATTTTTAGGTGTGATTAACATGACATGATAGGGTTTTACCACATAAATCAGCTGACATGTCGAAGATTTCCTTACATTGTCAAGAAAATGAACACTTGAAGAACTTACGTCCTTCATGTGAGTAGAAACCTATCTTTCATTACATGAATCTTTCAAAAACATTATTCTTAATTATGTAAAAATATTAATATTATTTAGGAACCTACCTAAAAAGGTGTCTCACTATCAATATATCATGTCAAAGTCCCTTTGCATTATCAAACTAATATTCTTATATCTTTCACTTGATCAATGAAGGGATCACATGAAGGGAACACTCATATCTCTTAATACATTAAGTAACTCAAAACACATTTTCATGTGGGATGCTATAGAGATCATGAAATCCTTTACTCTATGAATTTCTAACTCACCTAAATGTGTGTTTTTCTATGTTTCGAGGTGGAATTTTATCGGCATCACTGCCCCATATCTATTATAATTTACAGGATGATTATGTCTTATAGCTTGTCTTGAATCGGTGGAGATCTACACATGATTGAGTTGCATGTCATCAATGATGTAGCCTTTGTGTCATTCCATATATATTGATCACATAATAACTCTATCAATAACATGTTTCTTGATCCCATGTCTTCTCAATGGCCTCTCAAATGATCAATTCATCATTCAAAAATGGATTTCATATAATTAGATCCATATTTCTAATACCCTTTTCAAGATTGAGTTGATATCACAATAGTCCTTTGAAAAATCAGTTCAATATTTCTATAGGACTTCTCAATATCATGACATATGTCAAAGGTCCTTTTATGTGATTTGGAAAACTCATTTGGGGCCCATCGTAGGGTTAAGATGGCATTTCAAAGGTCCTTCGTGTGATCAATAAACTGATCTACTGAGGCGGATAACCCAATAACTTGAAAAATAGTTTATCCATTCCTCCCATAAGTATCCCTTCAATTTTAGCTTTTATTTTAGGATACCTTTTATGTTAACCCATTATTTTTCTACCAGTGCATCGCATGATAAAAAAAAGTGTCAAATAGACATCAAGAGATTATGGCTCTTATAAAATATTCTTTTATGTGATCATGGAAAGCATGTATGAGGAGAATCACATGATCATTAAAATATCATAATAAACACATAATAAAGTCATGTTAAAATCATTGTATCGCCCTTAATATGAATCTTTTATATTTTTTAGATTTTATTTTATAAATGGCATGCATGATTTTCAGATATCATGGTTTATGATAAAAATAATCATTTGAGGGAAATTCAACGATCAAACAGGCTATATGAAGGGGATTCTCAAGATCATGATGACTTTTTAGAGGACTTTCACATTACCCAAGAACTAATCATTTGAAGTGCATATCCACTCCAAGTGTTGTTCCAAGGTTCATGTGATCATGAGTCTCATTAAAGATCATGTAGTCTATTTTACCCAGGGGATTAGACCCCATATATCAATGATGTTGCATTCATTCCTTTGTAGATCAAAATAAATAATTCCAATTCTTCTAGTATTTCTCCAATCCTAAAATTTTTTATTTTAATTTTTTGGGTGTTATAATTTTTGAATAAAAATATGTTTATTGAATAGATTATTCAATATGTAGGGTGATAAATAGAAACAATAGATGAAAAATGAATTAACCAAAAGTAGAAAATACTTATTGATTCTTCATTTCATTATATTTTTTCTTCTATAGATAATTCTTGCCACATGAAAAGTGGATGTCCTCATGTTCACCACTCGACCTTGAAATATTTTGTTTCTTTGAAGGATATTGTAATGGATCCATCGACTTTGATCTATTCATGTGGTTTATAAAATTTTCCTTCATTTTAGTTACTCAATGGTGTGTAGATCTATTTTTACACCAACACTATCTCTTTATTGAAGAAAATTAAAAATAATTTTGAGTGGTTTCTCCATACTATTCATCATATAATTCATGATGAATATAGATAATCTAGATAATAATGACGATAATATGTTATTAATGGATAATTTTTTATACATAATAAATCCAAAATACTGTAATTTATTAATTTTCTTCAAAAACATTAATTAAATATCACATTTTAGGTACCCATATTCCAGTTTAGAATGTTATGGTTTTGTGAAAAACACATTTATAATAAGCCTCTCTTTCTCCTTTTTTAGGTTCTAATAGATAATTTATCATGGTATATGAATCCATGTACTCATATTACATCTTCGAATATCTAAACATAGTTAATAAAATGATCCAACTGACATTTGAAGAGTCATCCATATATCTACTGTGGGAATCTTTTTTACCATCCCTTGTTGATTGAGGTAGCTGTTTAGGGTTAAAGGGTCCCAACACATAATAAAAATGGTCATATAGTAGTGAAATTTATAAAAAACATCACCACTCTTGAAAATTATTACTCATATTGGAATTGTATTTTTCCAATAATGATCATAGTGTTATTATTGTTTTGATTGATATTTTTTATGTCAAGCACATGGAAATAATAGTACATTATCTTTATTACCAAGTGCGATGTAATAAATTAATTTTATTTAGTATCTCAGTTGTTTATAAAATCCCAATATCCCTCACCATTGGATTTCAAGTCTCCCAGGATATAAATATTCTTTTTTACTATATCCATATTACCCTTAAAATTTACTATATGAAGGAATTATCAAAATATTTGAAGGAATTTAGTTAGGTGGTCTTTCCAACTACATTTACTCATAGTTCATTGATCTGTTGACTGTACACCCCAATATTGAAATCCTGGACTAGTATTTCCTTAACAATTACCTCCAAGTAAAAGCATGTCATGTGAAGGCAACAAAACTAGATGACAATTTTGTCATGTCAACCCAAAAGTAAATTTAGAACTCCCCGATAAATGAATGTATCCAAAAGGTAGCCAGAACAATAGTCCAATTTATGGTTCTATTCAAATTCAATTACTAGATATCGATACCTAAAATAATATTTCCCTTGAAGGATTCTTTTATATTTATGTGTACATATTTTTTAAACTATAAATTTAGATTTTTTTATTATTATAAGGATTTTATGTAATTAATTTACCTTTCTTGAGAAAATAGTTTACACATAATTGAATTATTTCATTTCATTTTTCGTGATTATAAATTACTAACTTTATGTGATCAACGTTTATCAAAAAATCATAAAAAAATATATTAAATAAATAACTAAACATATGAATAATAAAATAAATAATTTATATGATCATGAGATTTCATATACTGGTTGTTTAATCGAGTTAATTATAGTCTAACCTTTACCCAAATGGATGCAACTCCATGATCCTATTTTTAATATCAATTCATAACATTTATCCTTTAACATGTGTATATCAATGGTTGGATGCACCTTAACTGTGTTTTGAACAATCTCCTCATACCTAGGAACTTATTCCTATACATATTTAGACTCACTCATGTGTTATTGGTTGTAGGGCTTTATAGTTTCATAAAAGAATCCCTGAACACACATTCCCATGCCGAATAAGGTAGGAAGGGATGAAACATATATACTTATATTTAATTAAATAATTAATTATTCATAAGTAAATCCTTGTAATAAATAAGTGCATTAAATAAAAAATCAACACATATATAGGTTATTCATGATCATGATCACCCATATCCTACAATGAATACACATTTAAACTTTATGAAATTTATTCAAATTCAACCGTTATTAAGAAAACATTACCAAATTAATTATTATTGTCTTTTCAAATAATTAATTTTTTTTCTTATTTAGATTTATTAATATTCCTTGTTATTTCCACACTATATAATTTTAAATAAATTAAATAAATTTTTCTCATTTTAAATATCTATGTACATAATGTGTACTTCCCAAGAACATGACATATACACTCCTAGTCAGATTAAAATTTGATCTAGAATTTTAATATACACATCATGTATAGGAGGAAATAATAAGTGTACCCACTTTCATCTAATTTTTTCTATATCGTGAAATTAAAATTCACACATCATACACCACCACCCAATATCACAACCCATTATTAGGCCACCCCTCTACTAAAGACCT
The DNA here is from genome assembly GCA_963277665.1 of Viscum album. Classification (NCBI taxonomy): domain Eukaryota; kingdom Viridiplantae; phylum Streptophyta; class Magnoliopsida; order Santalales; family Viscaceae; genus Viscum; species Viscum album. Next base: position 741,684,362 of record OY728155.1, on the reverse strand, counting down.
CATCCAACCCATGATATTCTAGTCATGTGTCCCCGATATCCTTGGGATGTTGAGTAGAGATAGATATTAAATGTATGTACAATGAGAATGGTATAATAAAAATAAATTTAGTTAAATATATATCCAAAATTCACCAGAAAAGTCATCATGACCCATTTTTAAGTCAAATTTTAATGTCTAGACATTTATTAAGCAAAAAAAATATATAAAAATTGAAATAATTCGATGTAAAATAAATCCCGAGTCCCACATCAAAATTCCTCATGAATATTAGTTCCCATTAAATCATCCAAAATCCACATGAAAAATACCATAAATTATATATAAAAAAAGAAGTGAATAAATTGGATAATGTTTACAAAAAAAAATTAAGAAAATAACCATCAAACCCCTTTGTAACTCTATAATTCATTATCCAACCTCCAACCAAAAATTCTCAATAAATAAGCAATAACTAAATGAAAACGTGAAATGTTAATATACTTTACAGGAAACGACCACTAGTAATGCCAAGGGAAACCACACCACTTTCATATTATTTAAATAAAATATATATTTCATGAAAGTTTTAAATACATTAATAAAAATATATTTTCTATGCATATTATTATAAAATTAATTATCATTTGCATAATAATTTTATATACTTCGTTTTTATTTTCATTAAATGGAATCAATTTCACCAAAACAAATTTATAGGGTTAAAGTCTCCATTATTAATATACCGGTTTAGAAAAAAACTTTTTAAACAACATTTTTATAATATAATTTTCAAAAAACGTAAGAAAAAACATTTCACTAAGGAGAATTACTAAAAAATATAATAAAAGAAAATAAAAAGAATCCCATAAAAAGTTAGCAATGTGTTAAAATAGTATGGAGTTAAATAAATAGAGGAAAAAAATAGCAATCCTGATAAATAATCATAGTGATCTTAAATTGAAATTAAAGTGGATATTAAAAAAAGATATTTCATGTGAATAAAACAAAATAAATTGAATTTTTAATCAGAAAACATGCTATAAACAGTTTATGGTCACAATGTCTATGTTCACCTTCAAATTTTACATCACTAACCTAAGATATTCTCTCAATTTGTAGAATGTGTCATGTATCACATCACTGGCTAGTGGGGGCTCCATGTTTGCATTACTATCATAGCTAGTGTTAGAGAACCTCATCCCTTCTATGTTCACCTACCCAAGTATATTAGATTACAATGAGGTTTTCATAATACAAATAACCATAAATTAATAAAATATAATATTAATTAGAGAGTCTACACACAATAGACAGACAGACTCATGCACACACATATATATAATAATTACACAGTTATGGGAAGATGAAATCACACATCCAAATAATTTAAGATTGAAATTATATGAAAACCCCATGGATATTCCCTTATATGAAACATAATGATTTAAAAACATATTTTGAATGCATCTATTAAGACTCATATTCATTATTTTAGTGTTATAAATTATTAAGATAACTTAAAAACAAATTACTAGGATTTATAAAATTCCTAAATACATTAGGAAGTTTTAATAAGGCCTTTTGAAAACAAATAACACCATAGAAAATCAAACCACCATTCATCAAATTTGTTCAATGAAAAATCATGGATAGATAATTAAAACCCATTTTTAAAGTCATTTGGTTAATTCATCCGACTCTATGAGTGTATGGTTTAATAAAATGGATTTTGTTATGTCTCCAACTTCTGAAATCACATGCATTGAAACCAATATAAAAAAATAAACGGAAAATTTATTTTCATTCTAAATACTCTTTAAATATATTTATTATTATTATTAAATATCCATTGCATGAAGATATACATGAATAAAATATTTATTCTTAAATTCAATTTCAAATAAATAGGGACACCTACCTTTAACCATGGGAAGATGGTGAGAATCCATTGAATATAGAAGGATTAAGGTCTGACTAAGAATTCTCACACACAAATATTAATTATAATATAGAAAATAATCATACTGATTCTCTGGGGTATAACTAGGGTGATAATTAGTAAATGAATAAGAGAAAAAAGATGAAATTGTATGAATAAGGATAATGTGGAAAGAAACTGAAACATAGAGACATTCATCTCAAAATCAAAGGGTGGGTTTGGAAAATAAATACAAGATAAAGGTAGGGTTATGAGGGGGGTTCCTTATCTTCCTGGTGCTATAATCAAATAAGAGGAAGAGGGGAACCTTATTTTGGGTCAAAAAATAGAAAGGTTGAATGGTAATTTCAATATTTTTAATTTCTGGTCAGGTCACACAGATTGCCCATTTGGATTGACAAACCATGCATCGATCTAGTGGGGCTTTTGGAATCACTTGATACATCACATGGTTTTTCATCATTGTTTGTGAATTTTTTCGAAAACCAATTGAAATGTATCTATTAAATGTTATAGCTAATCCAAGAAGGTTTCGACATGGTTAATAATAACATTGAATTAAACCAAACTCCCTACACTTCAACTCAAATTAGGAATGAATCATATGGTATTGACTCGAAAATCCAGGATAATACAATAGAAATTTAATTAGATAAATTTATAAGAAAAAATGGTGGGGGTGTGAAAATTATCTCCAATATAAAACTCATTATCCCAAAACCTATTTAATGGATTTAGTGGATTAATGAAAAATGGTGAGTCAAAAACCCTCTCAATGTGACCGACTTGTAAAACCATGGAATGACATGGACACCATGGATACGATACCTATGAAGATAGATAAAACATACCACATTGAACACCCAATATCAATTCCTCTATCAAATAAAATCTAATCCCATAACCCAAATCAAACACTCTATCAACAAAACGATCATATAAAAGGGATGGTGGATCAGTCCACAAAAATATACAAGTCTATAAAAACTATGGTGGTGTCCAAATAATATATATTATACTAACATAGAATTTAAATTGAATTAGAGAACAGCCTAATGGAAATACCATGACTAAGAATGAATCTGAATCATGGTAACATAATTGAAACACTCAATCAAGGTAACATTCATTATTTCATCTGACTAAATCATATTTATCTCCAAAACATGTTTTTAAGAGTATCACTAAACTAAATACTTTAAATCAAGAAAGTATTATCCAAATAGAAATGTAAAAATAGAGCATCCTCAAATAGGCTACATCCAATTGTTACCTAACTCAAAATATGACACCCTCAAGAAACAAATCTCTCAAAATAGATCAACCATTCTAGATGACCACGAGATTTTTAAACATTATGGTCGGGGAGTCAGAATACCAAATCCCAACACATTTCAGGATAAAAGGGAGGTGTTCCACTTTTGGAATAGGATATTCACCAACACAATAAGTAGGGTTAGCACCAATCCTGAAATGGATCCTAAAAATAAAACTCAATTCCATGGACCCACTAATCACATAATCATATGGAGTTATGTTATATGATAATAATGTGAAAATATGGTTCAAAGGAATTTATCTTTTTAAAAATTAAATATCTAATTTTCATTAACTATTGAATTGAGTGAAATAATTACCCTTATTAAAATATAACCATAAACTAAAATGGAACTATTTGGTAAGTCCCAAATATAATAATGGGTTCATGTTTTCCACTATACCTAGTGTATGTGAATGGTTGTTAAATAAAGGATAACACTTCCCAACCATAGGGTACAGAACTTGGGGACATACTAGTCTATGAACTTTTTGAAATCAACTAGACAATTATGGGAAAAAACTATTCAATACAACAATAGTAAATTAAAATCAAGGCCCTCATGATTTTATCTCATGCCAATCCAGGTATAACATGGTAAAAAATGAAAAATCATAGAAAAAAATCCAAAAAAAATACCTCAAAAATCAAATACAAAACCAAAATCAATTACAAATTAAAACACCACAATAAAATTTTAAATTTTATTGCCAAAATTCTTCTTAACCATGAGGTTTCCCAAAATTGAAATAATATAAAGAACCTCAAAATACTTTATCCAATTTAGAAAAAAATTGAATACATTTGAATTTTTTGTTATAATGTTCATTGAATGTTTTCAATATTTTACTTACACCATTTTAAAATAATATTTATTCCTCAAATACCCCAATTTTTTATTTAAATTATTTTTCGCTATTTGAAATATTTATTTGTCTATTTTTATTTCGAAGATTCAAAATTTCATTTGGATTATTTCTTACAATTATAAAAGTATCATTTTAATGTCATTCTAAATATATATGAAGAAAGTTCTTTTCAATTTATTTTGAAAGTTCCATTAAAACATTTCAATTTTTTTTAAAAACCCATTTATTTATTTTTTGGAATATTTACATTTCTTATTTTTAAAACCATTACATATAAAACAAAACCCAATAAATATTATAACACAACACCAAAACTCCCATAATATGGAGTAGTGGTTTTGAATTAATTTTCCACATGGTTTTGTAGATCATGTTATAATTGCAAACCCACTACTAGAAGGCATTCCAAGCTATACACTCGGTTTCCATATAAGTTGTTAGGTTAAGAGAGATCACCATATGAAACCAGTTGACACAAATTTTAATCCATAAAAACATTTAAATCCATTAAAAATTATTATATAATAAATAATATTTTCAAAACCATGATAATAGAAATAAATTAAAAAGACTCAAAACCAAACTTCTCTTGGAAATACGAGGCTTTGAGTGGGAAATATCTTATGTGACTCTCACAGTACCTTCCTCTTGAGTTTTTACATCCCAATATCAGGTATATCAAACTCCAAAAATTATAAATGGAAACTAAAATAATGGGGACCCTTAAATAAAAAGAGATCTTATATAATTCCTTAATGAAAAAACCTCGAGCACCCTGAACTTGGAACCCAAGATAGCCCACGACATGCCCAATGTCTATTCTTGATCATCCTAGACTTGTGACATGATTCATGGAATCAATGTATATCCAAAAGGAATAGTTTTATCTAAAACATTAGTCTACTAAAATGTCTAAATTCACATGAAATTCCTACATGACCCATCTATAATACATAAGTACATGTTACGACAAATAACAATGAATGAAGGATTATAAAAATTCAAATAATTTGAATCAAAAGAAATCCCACAAATCAAATCCAACTCCCTCACACACACAAACACAATTTGAATAATGAAAATTCAAAAACCACAAAACAACCTATAAAGGAAATAAAGACAAATAGAATGGATAATTTTGTCTATACAGTAAGGAAAAGTAAATTAAAAATTAACTATATACCTCCAGGTGACACCATTAATCGTCATCTAACCTAAAATAAAACATGGTCTATTAGAAATCAAGTGCTAAACCTGAACCATAAATCTTAATAGGAATGAGCATGAAGTCCATGTAGAAATTCCATGGGAAATCAAGACCCAGGAATATTATTGAAATAAAATATATATTTCATGCTAAATTGGAATAAATTATTAAAAATCTTTTTTCTATTTATAATCATATTAAATACAACACCAATTATATAATAATTATATATAATTTCTTTCTATATTTTATTTAAATAAAAACAATTTCTTTGAAAGAAATTTATAGGTTCAAAGCCTCCTCTCACAACTACAAAACTGGACTTTAACAGTGTTTTCATTTATCATGGCTAGAAAGAATCATTGAAAAAATGTACCTTTTATAAGTTATTTTTTTAGCATTGATAAAATTACAAATTATGAGTGCATTTTACTACAGCAATTACTGGTATCCTTTAATAGTGATTTTCATTACCACTTATAAAAGGTACCCTTAATAGCACATTATTTTTAGTTCCCATAATGGGAACTCATTATGAGGGATTCAGTTTTAGTACATATAAAGATATCCTTCATCAGTAAATTTTTACTGCTGATAAATGTCTTGAATAAAAGGAAATAAATTAAATAAATAAAAATGTGTTTATTAAAAAAAGTATTAAAATTAGTATAATAAAATTATTATTAATAATAAATAAATAAATTGATTATAATATTTATAAATTATAAATACTATTAAATAGTATATATAAATATATTGTTATATATGAAATGAAAATTAATCAAATTAAAAATAAAAATAAGTAAATGAGGAAAAATATTAAAAAAAGTATCAATTAAATAATTATTGATAATATTAAAAAATCATGTATATTAAATGTGTAGATATATATAAATGTATATAAATATGACTTATATAATAAAAAGTATATTTTTTTCCACTAGATAGTCATATATTCAGTGAAGAGTGGTTTATAATTACAAATTAATATGAATAAAAAATACTCAATAATTGCACTGAGTAAGGGACATTGTAGAATGTCGTTGGATTCTTCAATTTGACATATATCAAGCATCTGTGATTTTTACTTCACATAAACATATATATAATTAATGCATTTGTATATATAATGCACACACACAAATATTTATATAATTAATGAAATCTTTTTGTAATTTATTCAAATTTTAGTATTCATATTAGAATTTCATTATAAAATTATACATTTAATATATCATTCATGTAATCAATAATTTTTATTTATTTACTTTCAATTTTTTTTTACATTTCTGTATTAATTCATTTTAAAAATTCTTTATATTTTTACTCGAGATTTTTTTGGGAATTTAATCAATTTCTATTATATAAATATATAAATATATAATTTTTTTAATATATTCAATATGTATTCAACATTTTTTCAATATGTATCTATATTTTTTTAATAATTTATATTTAATTATTCAAACATTACCATTTTTTCAATATTGTTAAATTACTCTCGTTTTTAATTATTCAATTTTAATCATTTTTAACATGCATGCACCCGAAATTTAAGTTTCATTTATAACGTTCAAAATATATTTGTACATAAATATTTATAAATAAAAATATTTTAAAATGTTTATTTATTATATTTATATATTTATAAATTTATAATTTTAAATAAATAATTATTTTTTTTAAAAATTATTTATATAAATATAGACAAATAGTTATATAATTTTAAATAATTATCAATTTATAATGAATTTATTTAAATAATGAATATATTTACTATATTTATTATATATATATATAAATAATTATATAAATATATATATATATTCATAATATAAATATATAAATATTATTCAAACAAATATTTTTTATAATTATAAATAAAAAATTACAAATTTAAATAATTATAAAATTAATATAAATATATCTAAATATTGAATATATTTATTATATTTATATTTATATATATTTTTCTAAATACATATATAATTATATAAATATATTTACAAAACATTTTATTGTAAATATAATTATCAATACATTATCAATACTTAAGTAATAAATGCAACTAAAAGCAATCTGTATCACTGATTTTTTGAAAGAACTGATAAAACTACCTCGATCTATTTGAAAACCCCTAGCCATTCAAAAACCAGTTGGGATATCCAAATAATTCAACTAAAATCACCAAAATCTGGTACTCCTTGTTGTCAAATCCAAGCTCAAATCAAGTCTTGACTCAAGGCTCGAACAATTCCAAAGATGAAATGATTTCTCAGTTTTTTAATATATCTACTTTCTCATGGAAGTTTGAAAGCGTCAATCCAAACTATTTTATTACTCCTCACTCATTGATTGATGGTTTCAAGATATCTTTTTTTATTTTTTTATCATCATTATTTCCTCTTCCACCTGTAATTTCCATTGTGTTTCCCTTGATTTCTGGCTCCACTATACACATGATTTATTTCATCCTATTCACCCTAATTTCAGAATCTGGTGCTATTACTTTACCATTAATTTCACTACAGTGCCTCTCGAGTTGGTGCATGGGGAGCACACCTTTTGCGCATCTCGATGAGGTCGCATCCCCCCCACCAATGGTGAGGCACACCTAGTGTGCCTCTCCTCACCTCACGCCAAGGTGTGCTAAGGTGAGTGCATTTGCAAAAAATTCTATAATCTAATATAGAATTCATTAATATTTATTGAGGTTTTTATTATGGTTTCATTTGCAACATTGATGTAGTTCTCAGTTTCAAGTGTCGTGAAAGTGACATTCAAAATTATCAACACTTACTACATTCTATTTCTCAAGACTATGTACAAAAAGGTACCATTTTATGTAAATAATGATCCAGTTATAGACACTCGCATAACCACCATTGACTGATTCAATGTTTTTTTTCAAGAAGATTCATTATAGTGAGGATTGGGACATCACTAGCTATTAGTGTGAATGGCTCGAAATTTTTTTTGGTGATTGAAAATTAACCAAAACAATAATAAATGTTTTTCTGAAAATAAAATAAGTATTTTAAAATTTATTAATCTTTGTTTATAATTATAACAATAATTATATAGATTTATTAAATATAATAATTTAATTTCATTAAAACTAATAAATAATATTATGAAATTAAATCAGGGAATAAAAAATTAAATTAATAAATATACATGAATTAATTAAAAAAATGTATTTTGTGGTATTAAAATATATTGTATTTTAGTGAATGTTTAATTACAATTAAAAAAACAAATTTTGTTATCCCAGACCACCCAATCTTCTTTATAGTGACCAATCCCAAAGTAAAAAATGATTGAGCCTGCCACAAAATGGTCATGAGTGTAGTCATCACTCAATACTTGATTTACTGGAACTCTATATTAATGCAAAAAAATTAGGAGTTGAAAGATACAAGAGTTGATGAAAATCGTAAGAGATGTTACAGTAACATAATACTATTAATAGATGTTTAAGTAAGAATAAAATTTCTGGCATGGTTCAAGATACAATTCAAAAACACTATAGCATGTGAGAATGAAACAAAAGTGTGAAATAATTTAAAAATAAGTTGTAATCTAGAAAATACGATATTTCAATTAAATTAAATGAATAACCAATATAAAATATGAAAGGATGTTTCTTTTTTAAATTATTCAGTGTGGCATAAATAATAAATTCCAATTACATTCCTTTTCTTCCATATAATACATTTCAAATACATTCATCACATTCATCTATGTTTTCAATATATCTTGACTATATTTCATACAACTGAATTTTTCACATGTTCAATAGAGTTCATTCAATGGTTGAAATTCATTATTCAATTTTACTAATAAATATTCATCTCACATCAAAACTATTTTTTTAAGAGTGGGTCATCTACCCATTACCATAAAACCTCTATACCTTAAAAAATTACAATTATTTATCTTTTTATGACATAAATTTTATAATTTGATCCTAAAATCAGCATAGATACTATAATGGTCATGAAAATGTAATTTTATTATAAATATTAATCTTCATATTCATGAAAATAAATCATATTTTTAACATATCTAGTCACAATTCATGAATCGATTTATCAACATTGAATTTTGATATTTATAAAAACATTAATTATTTGGAATATTCATTTCCTAAAATTATTTTTTCCATTCCTTATCTATTTTTAATTGGTATTGAAATAATAAATTTGAGTTGTTTTCAAATATTATAAATACCATTAATATTAAATGTAATAATTACATAGGTTTTTACATCATTTTTTCCAAAAAAATAGAATTATGTTTATCAAATTAAATATATGTTGGAATAATTATTAGAAATTATTTTTATGTATTCATCATTTTAGGTCTACATGTATTTCCTCTTTAAAAGAACTTAATGGAGTACAACTATCATCCTCATCAACTTCATCTCCCAATCAGTTGTTATTTCAATTTTTTTTCTTAAGACTCATTCCACATATAAATTATGTTTCTTGTAATACTATGATTAGTATTCATACCATGGATGATTACTACTTAAATTATTCCAAGAAACATAGGTACATGTCCACAAGAGATGGATGATGAGTGTCACAAAAAATTAAATGATAACTATTTCGGAGAAGAGATGATAACAATGAACGTTGTCTATAACATTTACCTTCGAATGAATTCCATGGATAAAACCTACCACAATTGACTAATTTTATTTTTGTTATTTCAGTTAACAATTTCTTCAAAGTGGAATGAAATTATTTGAAACAGTCAAATTTTTGGTTTCCTTTATTAGAATTATCAATAACTTCAACTTTGATAATGAATTACTTATTCATATTTATTTATTTGTTATAAAAATGAATATTTTATAAACCCTATATGATAGATATGAATCAAAAATGGATGCACAATAATCATATGACAAAATATTATGAAGAAGAACAAAAAGAGTTTATCATGTTTGCAATATATATTGCATACGAACCTTCTCAAATCCTTTGTTAATGTTTATGATATTATTCTTCAAGAAAATTTTTTCCATAAGAGTTGGAAGAAAATTTTATTGTCATTTAATATATTAGAGCTATATATGTTATAATAAACATAAGGAAAAATGAATGTACACACTGATTGGGATGATACTACAGTGTATAGATCATCTTATATGAATACTAGTGTAAATGATTATGGATATTTAATTGAATAAATGACTACGGAAATTGAAGATAGAATTCATGATTATCCAATGTTGTTTAAAAAATTATATAGTTATTCTAAGAGAACATTTTATAATGGTCCTACAATATACCCAATATTTTCAGTTGTATTGAAGTAATATAATTTGAATAATGGTAGTGGATGAAGTGAAACCATCTTTATATAACTACTTGGTCTGCTAAATTATATGCTACCTGATGATAAAGAACTACCATTTCAAACCTGTTATGATAAATGAATTAAAAATTAAATGGGAATTATCTCTAAAAAATAAATGATTTTCTAAATGGCTGCATATTTTTTTGAAGGATCGTGAATCACTCATAAAATTCACTAATTGTGGCAGAGATAATTACAAGAAAAATTAATCATGTCCTCGAAAATATTTATCGTACATTTGTATCATTACACAGTTTATAAGGCTAAATGGATGTTGTAAAATAATGACATAATCTACATGTCATGTAGATACAAGAAATTATGATTGCAACCAACATCATCTAGTAGATTCTACTCAGTAGAAGAAAATTTATTATGAATGTCATGAATTTTTAAATGTGTATTAAAAAAATTCTTCATGTGTTATCTAAATATGGGATATATTCTTTTGGTGTATAGACTTGAACTCACAATACATTGACCAAACTCTTGTAAAGTTATAACTTTCCCCTATTTTTATGCATGAAGAAAAAATACATTATGTTTTTCTGCTAATATCTGAAAAAAAAGAAACTCAAAAATGATATTGATATCTATTTGGCTCCATTGAATGAATATATTAATTATATGTGGGATATAGGTGTTACAATAAATGATTCTCGTAGATGTGGATAATTCAAAATGAGTTCTATGTTGTACGGGATGATAAATGACTTCCCCATTTATGTAAATTTATTAGGATATAGTATTAAATCAATGTTGGGGGGTCCCATTTTTTAAACTCTTACACACTTAGATTGGTTCAAACATTCTTTTAGGACTATGTTTTTAGGACATTGGAAATTTTTACCTTTAATACATAAAAATCAATCCTAAATGATAGTATTTTATAGGAATATCTAACATGGTACAACACTGTCTCTAGTAATGGGTTATAAACTATTCGATAAAGTAAAATTTACTGACACTATTTTTGGTAAAAAAAAAATTAAAAACCTTAGGAAATGTGTTTTGAAGACGTTATCAATTTTCTTTTAATTACCATAATGCAATTTGTTGAAAGTCAGACACTTTCTTGATGTCATTCCTATAGAAAAACATTATTAGTTAGTTTTATTGGAATGTTAAAAAAAATCTATAAAAAGGAAAGATGGCATCAAGGATAGTATGGGAATGATTGACATGGGGATAAGGGAAGTGTTGGAATTGGTGAAGGGTAAAGTGTATACTTTTCATCATCAAGAAGTTTACACTCTATCCACATAGGAAAAATTTCACTTTTTTATTTTTCTAAATAGTTTAAAATTTCTATATGGGTATTCATAAAATAACAATAATGTAGTCTCAATGATTAATTTGATGTTATAGGGAATAATATCACATGAATAACATGTTTGGATACATTATTTGATTACTATTTCATTCAATTATATTCATTCTCAAACTGTATCACATATATTTACCTGACTCTTTTTATTTTTCAAATCCATATGCAATAAATTATAGGCCTGGTGATTTTCCAAATCATGAATAAGAAGGTTGCAATCATATTATGTGAATTGGATATGTTCTTCACACCATAATTATTGGATATAATAGTCCACCTAATGGTTCTCTTGGTTAGAGAGGTTCAACTATCTATTCAGGTCCATTAAAGATGGATGTACTCCATTAAATGGTATATGGAGATTTAGAAAGGGTATGTCAAGAATTGAAGTCGACCAGAAGGTTGTATTGAAAAATGATATATTATTATTGAATATGTTGATTTTTTTTTCCAAATTACCTACTATATGTTATGATAATCGATCTCCAAATATCTATTAAAATGAATTCCTTATGAGGGAAGATATTTTGGAAGATATTTTTTTACAATTACCATGATAGAGTTAAATCATGTTCTCCTTTACATTTTACATAATAGTGAAGATGTTGATCTATACATTGAATCCAAAAATGAAATTAATTGATATTTAAATCCATCAATGGATGAATGGTGTATATCAAATATACATAATAAACAGTTTATAATATTATTCCAATATCAAATTTAAAATGAGTTATCTAAATATATAAATTCAATTTCTGAATGAATTTTATGGATATTCAGGACTGAATGAAAATTTTATATCTTATACAAGTTTTTTAATCAATTGTTATAAGTTCTATTCAATAGAAGGAGATAAATATAATATAATGAAAAAATAGTGTTGTTATTCTTATGGTGGAAGTGATTCACATATCTAGTTCCATGGATATAAATCCAATATCTTAAAATATTTCATATTTTGGAATTATCGAATAGATATATGAGTTGGATCAAACCACATTTCAAGTGCCAATTTCTATTTTCAAATGGTTTGAAAATATGAGTACAGGTAAATTTGATGAAATTGAAATCATGATGGTGGATTTATGTGAGGATGGCGGAAAAGACAGGTATTTCAAAATCCCATCACAAGCAGTGCAAGTATTTTATGTCTCGAATCCAATAAATAAGAATTGGTAAATTGTCCTACTAAATACTAAAAAAATCATGGGTCAGATGAAAATTCAATCAAGGATGGTACTTTCATTGGGAGATCATAATCATCTTATGATGGTCCAAATTTAGAAAATTTATTATACATTATAGAGGACCATAAATTATGGATTTTAATTCTTGATAGATGAACTTAATCTCTAAAACCATTAAGAAAACTAAGAATGTTCAATGTGAAGGTAAAAGTGTTTTTTAATATTGTATGATTTCTCCCATGATATTATTTGTTTTCTAATGCATTAACATAATATAAATTAAATATTTGACTATATATAGAGTCCATATCTTCTGTATATGATTATCTTACATATCCCATGTAAGAAAAAACTATAATGAATGAAACCCTATGGGATGATGTAAAGGTAATGTTACAATATAAATTTCCTATTTTACCTAGAAATATATAATAAAATGTTTATTTAATTTTCATTATTCAATGCAGGTTTCTTTTATTTTAAAAGGTTTCAGTCCATATTTAATGCCTTTTTTCTCCAAACCTTCCACAGGCTTCCTCTACATCAAAACCATTTCACCCCTGTAGTGTTAGAATTTATCACTTTCTTTTATATTCCCTCTACTTTTCAATCACAAATGTAATCTTAATGTTTTCACAATGAAATCATTATCCATAGAACTAATGTATTATTTCATATTTACAATTAATTAATTAATTTCTATTATTACGCACATTATAATTGTTTTTATGCATAAGTATATTAATTTGATTCATTTGGGGTTGTTTGTTCTTTTCATCTCATACTCTTGAGAGATTGGACTTCAAGGCTACAACAAAGATAATAAAACAAGGAAATTAGTTAATAATGTATACATCCAACATGAATATGTGGATTTCTACTGGTAATTTAATTATTTTTTTCATCATTTTATATACTCTTTGAAAGTTAATTTCCTCATTATTTTTGTCTACTAATTATTTAGTTTCATTCACATATATTTTTGGAAATAATATTTACATAGTTACTTTATTTTGGAATATTAATATCCCTATTTCATCTCGTTCTCCAACAAAACATCCATATATTTATTATCTCTTAAAATAATTTCACCCCTTTAGAGATGGAATTTAATACTATCCTTTAGGTACCCTATACTTCTCAATCACATAGGAAATATTTACTTTTTCACAATAAAATCACTACTACATAATTAATTTATTGAATCATATTTAAGTTTAATTGATTTCGTGTAAGTATTACTCACATAAAAATTGTTTTCATATATAGGTGGATTCCATTATTCATGTTGCGGTGGTTTGTTCAAATATAATCGTACTCACGAGATATTGGACTTTGGCACTGTAATTAAGATAATGAATACAAGAAAATGGGTCAATAATTTATACAACCATCATGAAAAGGAAAATTTCTACTAATTATTTAATAGAATTTTCATTATTTTATCAACTATTAGTATGTTAATTTACATATCATTTTTATCTAATACTTACTCTATTTCTTTCATAGATATTTTGGGACTTCATATATTCACATTTACATTATTTTAGAATGTTCTTGTCCATCATTTATGCCTTTTTCATCAAAAAATCCACAAAATTATTCTCCCTTAAAACCATTTCACTCATGTAGTGTTGGAATTTATCACATTCATTAAAGTTCCCTCCATTTCTCAATAAAGAAGGTAATTTTGATTGTTTCATAGTAAAATCATTTTCCATATAATTAATGTATTAATTCATATTTAGGATAAATTTTTTTGTTTTTTTAATTACTCATATAATAATCACTTTCTTAAATTGGTGGATTATTTGGTTCAAGTTCGGATGGTTTGTTTTAAACTACTCATACTCGTGAGATATTTGAATTCCAACCTATAAATGAGATAACTAAAACATGGAAATTCATAGAGAATGCATACAAATAGCATCAAAATGGGAATTCCTACTTCTTATTTAATTAATTTTGTCATATTTTTATCTTATTTTTGAACGTTATTTTACTTATAATTTTTTAATACTTATTCTATTTTTTTCATAAATCATTTGGGAAGTCATATTTTCATTAAACTATCTTCAACAAGCCAAAAAATTGACAAAATGTTCCATTATACTAATGTTATCATGATTTCCATCTCATTTATTTTTTAAAATGAAACACATCATATTGATTTTTTGTTCTTATCCAAAAAAAAAATTTAGGATAAAAAAGTATTCAGTATGTAGTGTTGGTTGTTTGACAAGGAAATACCCTGGAAATAATGGTAACATTGGTAGTTATAATTTCTTTAGAGACTTTGTGACATGCAGGATTAAACCACACGATAATCTTACACATTATGTGACTAGTTTGACCCCATTTACATTTTTTTATTTATAATTGACATTAATATTTGTAAAAATGGAAACTAACATACTCCTAACTGAGAGAAAATATTCAGATTGTTTCGATACATTAAAAAAATGATCCATAATTCATTTTTTTTTGGGTTGGAATCATCCACACCTCAATATGATACCAAATGTGCTCAAAATGACTCAAAATGTCAATTATCTATTTAAAATAAACATTTTAGTTCCAATATTTTAAGTCACTTAAAACCAATAAAACACACTTGTATTTTCTTTATAATTTAGGAAAATGATTCATATATCATTTTTGACATGTAATAATTTTTATCATGTCAAAACGATACAAGATGTGAACAGTATGAGTCAAAGTGTGTGTTTCTAGTTTAAAATTAAATTTTAGTTAAAAAGGAATGTGAATTACTAAAAACCAAGGAAATGAATTTGGATTGTTTTGATACGTTAGTAAAACAATCCATATGTCATTAGAGACATGTTAGAATCATCTGAACGACATTCTATAGCATTGAGTGATCAGTATGATTCCAAGTGCTTATTCTCAATTAAAATTGACATCAATTTCAGTGAAAAAGAAAAGTTACCTACTCAAAAAATAGAAAACACGTTCATATTTTTCTAATACATTATTAAAATGATTAAAAAGTCATTTTTTATTTATAGTAATCATCTACACCTCATTATGATATATGATGTTCCTGGTATGACTCAAAGTGTATGTTATCTGTTTAAAATCGACATTTTAAATTAAAAATTAACACACACTGAAAATAATGAAAAATCATAGGGATTTTATAAATAGTTTAGGAAAAAGATTCATAAATAATTTTTGACATGTAAGAATTTGTCACACATCTAACTGATACATAATTTGGCTTGTATGAGTTTTGGGATATTGTTTTTATTTATATTTTTGTAAAAATGACAAGGGATGTATTGTCACCAACCAACCTGGGTTGACCCAAAACCGGTCTCCTAAGTCGATCTGCAATAAGGCCCGAAGGGCACTATTGGTCCCCATGGGCTAGCAGAAGTTCCCTAGTATCAAATAAAACATTTTTTAACAATTTACCCACATTTACCATATGAAAATAACTAAAAAAACTAATAAACCTTATCTGAAAAATCAAAAACAATCATTCCCATAAAAAATTATATATTTTGTCTTTACAACCTAAAAAAACCAAAAAAGTACTATGAAAAAAAATAAAACTAAAACATCATCCCAAAACATCGTACAAAATGAGTAGATATATCCTGAACCCACCACCACCAAGATTCAAAACAAGTGCCACTACAATCCCAGTCCTCCATCATTACACATCTTGCCTTAACCTAAAACAAACATGTAACAAGTTATAAATACACCCACGGGTTTATGATAGGTGTGAGAAAATTCATAGTAGGATGCCCCTGGGAAAAATAAATTACATGTCAAGACATTTAAAGGATAATATAACATTCTTATTTGACTAAAAGCCTTTATAACACTTTTTGGAAAAACATTTATTGAGTAAACACTTTAAAATGGAATATTTCAAAGGGAAACCATATCATAAATACTTCCTTAAAAAGGGGAATTTATAAATAATATAAACATATAATAGGTACTTCATATACCAATGGAAGGCATTGTTCTACATAAGAATCATGATAGTTAGAGCATCGTTGGTAGATACCTAGGGAAAAACTAGATCGTGTAGGATTCTAGGAACCTGTTATCTCAGTGAAAATGTTTTATAGAAACCATGACCATCATCATTCATGTGTATGATCCACTAGTAGAGGAAAACCTCATAACCTTGTGATATCCAATCATTATCCATGTTTATTTAGAGTTTTCATCGTCGATCCTACTATGTGAAACCGGGCCATAACAACTTCTGAATCACTAGAAAGCTTGTCATACTCTATCGACCCAGTTACCAGAGAGTCGATTGTCCTCAATTATGTTCCACATATAACAAAACACATCATCATCACCCTTATCAATGAATATAATGTTACAAAATACATATACCACCACTTTCCAACCCAAAATCTCTTTTAAAACCATACCCACACCATACTATTTCAAAACATGATCCACCCCACTAATATAATTTAATAAATATATTTCATAATTTATAAAAAACCATTAGACATTCACCAAAAGATTTTACACTATGAAATCACCTGATTCAATTTTGGAAAAACCCTATTAAATCTAGGACAATATCAAACCAATTTTAAAAAGAGGATCACACAACCTAGTCATATTATCAAACACATTCAAGGTATAAAACACAAAGTCACAAGTGAAATACACCTGGATTATCCCCCATTTTCACTAAAAACTGATTTTTCAGAATAAAAGAACATTGAATATTTCCAAAAAATCAATTTCCACCTCATATATTACCCTTAGAGAATAAATAAATAATAAATCTAGAAAGAAAATGGGACACGATCCTTTTTAATGTCAAACATAAACCATGTTCATTACTAAAACATGTCTTTTGTTATTTAAACAGTTTACAACTAATATTTAAATGTTCATAACAAGCCAATAATTCAAAATTATTTCATTTACATTTGAAAAAATTCACCCAAACTCATATTCCCCAATAGTGTCTTTAAAAACATGATTTTTATCTTTCAAACAACCCCCAATACCATTTTTAAGTAAAAATAAATTATAACACACACAGACACAAAATAGTCATTTTCTAAATTAAACTCGTTTGTATCATATAAGCACAAAAAATACTTAAAAATTCATTATCGCCACATAATTAAATTAAATAAAATATTTATAAATTCAAAAAAGAATATTAAAATCATATAATAATGTTATGGCATGTAACCACCTACCTTAAACCAAGAAGATTCTATAAAAATGGTGTCAAGCTGCAATCGCACCTCAAAAAAATCCTTATAAGGAAAGGTTTGACCAAATATACCATGATTAGGCCCTAAAAAAGTGATCTAACCCTATATAAGGGTAGAAAACCCCCTAAAACAATAATCAAGGGATATAATAGTCACTACACATGAAAACGGAGGGAGAGGTGGCCTACTGGAGGGAGGGAGATGGAACGTTGGATAGCCTCAGATGAGGTCTGTCACGCACGATCCAGGAGGATGAAAGTGGCCACATGGGGGAGGGGAGCCCCCAGATAAAAATGTAACACCAGAGGAGGTTGTAGCTACATGATGGTGGTCTGCTGGAGGTGGGTGTTGCCTTAGGAGGGAGGGCCACTAGATTAGTGTGGCGCCACGTAAGGGAGGGCCACTAGAGAAAGGAGGTTCACTCAAGGGTGGTAGGAGGGAGAGGGGGAAAGGGAGGGGGTGTCAGATGGGGTGAGGTAGAAGGAATGGGGGAGATCCCCCTTTTTGGTTTCTATAAAAAATAAGAAACAAATAATAATAATTATTATTATTTTAATATTCTCAAGAATAATATTATCATGATTGTTATTATTAAAAGAACTCTTTTAATTTTATATTACTTATCTAATTTTATTTAATCTTACTTTTACTTTTATTTTATTTTCATTTTATTATTCACTAAATATAATTTATTTTGAACACCGTGTAGGCTGTATGGGGACCTGGGAGAAGCCGTGTAGTTTCCAAATCGTGCTCTTCATGTGTTTCAGATGCTTCCAAACTGAAAACATGCAATTTTTCAATAAAAACTCAAAACTAAAAACTAGGACTCAACCCTAAACCCAAAAAGAATATCCAAAATCATCAAAAACCATCCAATCTGGTTCCCGAGAAGAACAATTGAGAACCTTACTGAAGTTGGAACCTATGAAAAATTAAAACATAGGTATGACATGTACTCAAAAATAATAAAACAAATCCATATTGTTTTGATACTTTAATAAAATGATCTATAAGTAATTTTAGACGTGTAGGAATAATTTTTATCTAAATTAGATGTATAGTGTCACTGGTATAACTCCATGTGGGTCTTATTATTTAAAATTTACATATATTTTATTAAAAAATACAACTATCATAGTGAAAACAAAAATAATTCAATCATATTGTTGTGATAATTAAGTAAAACAATACATAAGTATTTTTTATGTGTAGAAATTATCCACACCTTAATCGGATACATGACATTTCTGGTATGACTCAAAGTGTCTGTTATGAGTTTAAAAATGACATTTTAGTAAAAAAAATACCACTCACTGAAAACTATGAAAACAAACTTAAATTTTACTCATAATTTATAAACAAGTTTCATGAATCATTTTTGACATGTATGAATATTTCTAACATCATATTGATTCACTATGTGATCATTATGAGTCGGAGTTTATGTTACCAATTTAGAATGACATTTTAGTAACAAGAGAATTGAAATACTCAAAACTTGTAAAATGTATTTTAATTATTTTATTAATATATTAAAATTATTCATAAGTCCTTTGAGATGTGTTGAAATAATATTCCCCTCAATCTAACACAGAGTGTGACCTGTATAACTCAATGTGTGTATTTTTATTTAAAACTGAGATCAATTTTACTAAAATGAACAAGTGATGTACTCAAAACCAATAAAACATATTCAGATTGTTTTTATACGTACTTAAAAAGATCCATATGTCATATTAGAAGTGTATGGATCATCCACACCTTAATCTGATTCCCAATGTAACTGGTATCACTCCATATGCAACTTTTTATTTAAAATTGACATCAATTTTATTAAAAAAGACTACTGACCTAACCAAAAACAAGAGAACACATTTCCATTTTTTTATACCTTATAAAAATTACTTAAAAGAAATTTTTGATGCGTAGAAATTATCCTCACCTCAATCTGATAAATGTGGTTCCCATTATGACTCAAAGTGTTTGGTATCAGTTTGAAATTGACATTTTAGATCAAAAAGAGTATCTTGATGAAAAATGAGAAAACATTATAATATTTTATAGATATATTTGTAAAAATTTTAATAAATTAATTATTATTTATATTAATTTTAATTACATCAAAAAAATAAAGGATGTGATCTGTATAAGACAAAGTGTGTGTTTCTTGTTTAAAATGACATTTTTTGTAAAAAAGAAAAGTGATGTACTCTAAACTGAGAAAAAATATTTGGATTGTTTTTATAATTTATTAAAACTATACATATATAATTTTAGATGATTATGAATCATACTCATTCTAATAAAGTGAACATTTTGACTTGTATGAATCCAAGTGTGTCTTATTATTTAAAATTTATATCAATTTTAGTAAAAAAGAAAACTTAACTACTCAAAAATGATAAAAAATTATTTTTTTATACTTTCGTAAAATTATCCATAAGTCATTTTTTATTTATATGAATTATATTAACCTCAATTTGATACATGATGTTCCTGGTATGACTCAAAGTGACTGTTATAATTTTAAAATCAATATTTTTGTTCAAAAGGTTTCAATCAATGAAAACTGGGAAAACACACTTGGATTATCCAGATAATTTATTAAAATGATTAATAATTAATTTTTTATTTTTATGAATTAGTATCACATCAGAAAAAACACCTAATGTGACTGATATGAGTCAAAGTGTGAGTTTCCAGCTAAAAATACATTTTTGTAAAAAAGAGAAGTGATGGACTCCAAATCGAGAAAAATGATTGTGATTATTTTATAATTTAGTATAATGATTAATAAGTAATTTGGGATGTGAAGGAATCGTCCTCATCTAAATAAAATGCTCGGTGTGACATGTATTATTCTATATATGTCTTTTCCATATATATGTTTCATTTCAGTTTAAAATGCATGTCACATCGCAAAAACTGGGAAAATGATCCTAGATGGTTTTCTTGTCATTCTATATTATATTGCATAATTTATTTCTTAATAATTTTTATCTAAAACATATTTAAATAATTTTCATAGAGATAAGTATTTATGATGAAGAATAAATAGTGTGACCTACATTAATTATACACACTCAATTTGATATATAGTGTTCCTCGTATGACTCAAAGTTTTTTTAAAAATTTACACTTTCTATTAATTAATTTATTTATATTATTACTAAAATAAGAGTTGATTTACTATACATGTGAATTATTTTTATTAAGAAGGGGTGTTTTGTTCATAAATTCCACGAATTGGGGTTAGAATCAAAAGACAAAAGAACATTGATGTTTTTGAATATATATAATAATTCTTAGTTATTTAATTTTATAATCCAATGTTTTAAATATCTATAATATAGGGTTTTATCTTAAATTTGTGTCATAAATTTCATTTCACATAAATTGAGTACTTTCATAATATTCGGTGGTTTTTCTGGTACTATGGTGTTCTATTACAACACACTACACTAGTGTTGCAGTGTGCTATTATAGCAGACGGTAGTATTCCACATTATCAGCACTAAAAATGTGCTGATAGATAGGTCCTTTATCAGTTTCTTTACAAACAGTAATAAAGGTACCCTTTATAACCACTTCTATAAGCATAAATAATTTTCACTATTATCAGGGATAAATAAAAGCACTGATAAATGTTTTCTTTTATCAGTTCCTCTAAAACAGATAATAATGTACCCCATTAGTATAGGTTTTTTAGTGCTGATAAAGTACACCTTTATTATCTTCTTTTTATTTCTAATAAAATCCTAGAACATTTATTCAAGTTCTCAGAGTCAATTTTTTTTATAGAATTAATAAACGCATACTTTAGCGATATTAAAGGCCTATTTTGTAGTAGTGTTTATTCGAATGCACATTTTAAAACTACATTTAAAATAACTTTTTAAAATATTTTTTTCTTTATAGTTTATAATGAAATTAATAAGGATAATTAAATCACAATAAAAAATAAAATAAAATATCTAGCGTCATATCATAAAGGACCATCATGCTAAAATAAATGAAAATAAATAAATTGAATCCTAAATAGAATATTAGTTGGCATAAATAAAATATTATGATCTAGAATAATAATAAAAGGGAGTAGAGGCACCAAGATAAATTAGGTGAACAAAACCATGAAAATGATATTTTAAAACAATCAATGTGGGTGAGACATCCAAATTACACACGTAAAATGGGGTCCTAATAATTCTACATCAATAACAAGGGGTATTCCCTCAATTTTTAAAATTTTTTGAGTAGCACATTATTGGATAGTGGGAGTTCAACACCTACATCACTAGCATAGATAGTGTTGAGGGACTCTATAACCTCATAGTTAACCTACCCAAATACCCATGAAAACCTTGAGGTTTGAATAATAATAACAACCGCACAAAAAAACTAAAAAAATCACAGTGTAATTATATCGAAAGCGCAATAAAATAAAATGAATAAAAAATTAATAGTTGATCAAACGACACATCCAAATACATTAAGAATAAAACTTCCTGAGAAACCCATGGGTATTAAATTTTATGTAAATTATATGTTTAAATTATAATATTTAAGGTGCCGACTGGTACTTGGAGTAATTTTTTTTAGAATTTCAATTTATAAAACTAGCATTGAATCCAATTACATGGCTTCATAAAATATCATAAACATTTTATTAGTTTTAAACATCCCATTATAAAAACAATCATCCATTATAGAACATAAACCATTTTTTTGGAAATCGGTTTAAATTCCAAACATGAATAGATAATTCAAAAACTCTTTATTAAATTCATTTTTATAATTTATGAGACACCATGTGTGTACATTTTCATAAAATAAGATATTTTTACTTTTACAGTTTGACAAACCCTATGCATTAAAATGAAAATAAATGTAATCTAGATTTTGTATTAAAATATTTCTTAAATATGTTTAATATTATTAAAAAATAACCAAATATAATTTTATATAGTATAGAAATATTGTCTCTTAAACTAAATAGCTAGTACAATAGTCGAACTACATTGAACTAAGAACTAGCAGTGCAAATCTCTTATTGATGGAATGAAGAAAACCTAAATATTAATTTGAAAGCCCTATTTGTGAAACTTAATTCTAGGAAAGAGTGTTATATTACCCCATGAAATCCTTCCTTTACATAGTAGGCTACCTACTAGTGAAGAGTTCCAAAATGGAACTATAGGCAAATTATTCTACCAATATTAGATAATAATTAGATTTAAAAAAATAGTAGAGGCAATTTGAATATAGTGAAAAGAAAAAGTTCACATCATGGGATTGATAAATGAAGATGGAATTGAAATACGCTGAGGATGGAAAAAAAAATATGTTATGAGTGTGATTCCACCCCTATTTTGAAATAAATTTTACTTGGTAAGCCTCGCCTATCTTAGAAAGTTAGGCCCAAATGGAAAACTTTTCTCAAAAATCTATCAAACATGAATCTTTTCATAATGTACTCATATTAATAGGTAAAGTATCTTATGTATGGTCTTTATGATAGATGATTAAGTAGTAAAGGTTTCTTGTGTTTGTTGACACCCTCCAAGAACACTTCATCAAAATCACAAGGGACAAAACACCAGAATGTGGGTATTATCGTTCCCATGAGAGAGATGAAGAGGAAGATAGTTTCAGACATGTAGAGCCTCTAAAAGACTAATGATCGTGTGACCATATCAATGTCACACAAAGACTCCATGAATGGAACCTACCCACGACAAGTCCCATGGAACCCTCCTTAGCTAGCACCCTTGATCACTAGTTTTTGAATGGTGATGGCCGAAAGTTTGCCTCCTAGGTCACATGTTTTTTCATTGAAACATTCTGGAAAAACCACACATATTCTATAAAAAATAAACGGGATCTAAATTCATATGTAGAGACCCCTAGTAGTAACAATGATTGTGTTTTAAGTCATCATTGGAAAGATTAAAATCCCCAGTGAATGTCCAAGAAATCTAACAAGATCAATGATCCTTCATCACAATGAACTAAGAAGATAAATAGGGAATGTCTCTAGGGATCAGTGGTTGCTGGAATACATGTGGCATGCCATTGAAGAAAGAGGATGCACCATGACCTCACTAGTGTTCCTTTAAAAACCCCATCGGCTCATCAGCCACAACACACAGAAGCCTCAGGGCGTGTTTGTAGAACTCCATGGTTCTCTAATGATAGACACATGGTTTCTTCCACAATATACTTGTGCACTCTCATTTGATCCATGTTAATAATGTAAGACACCACTTGAAAATTGAGTATAAATCATAGGTATTACTGGAGCAGACTTTCATACCTCCCAACTCTTTCATCATAAAACAAAGGAAATCAATTGGAGGAGGCAAGTGGTGTCCATTGTTCTTGAAAAACATCGGACGTCCACCCGGAGCTACATGAGACAAACTTCGAGTCCCTGAAAACCTATCCAATGCATCTCACTATGTCCCTATGTCTTGTCATATAGAGACCATGTTTTTCTTACATTAATTTTAGATCATTTTAATGATAAAAAACATTAAATAATTACACCTTGAGGATCTTAAGGTTTAGTGTCATGGGAAAACAAAGACCATACAAAACATTTACAACAAAAAAAACATAGACATTTATTTAATTCCTTCTTCTCAAGATTCTTATTGGATTTGGACTTCTCCTTAGTACAAGTAGTCACCTTAGGATATTCATTAACAAATGGGTGATCTAAATCCTAATAATATGATAGATAATAACATGATACAATATATCATGGGTTTAGTATAATCATTATTATCATAACCTAGTTATATGATCATAATCATGAGTGAAAACATTAAGAAAATACTTGGAATGTGGCATTGAATTTAAATAAAACACCATATCTTAGTGGTCAACTACCAGACATAGTTGTAAACAAATCTATCAATAGGTTCACACATACTTCACTAGAATCGGGAGTTTCTTCACATTACCCAATGCATTGGATCACTATATAATTTTAGACACACCTGTTACATCAAAATATTTTCATCATCATTTATACAACAAATAACATATATCAATATTTTACATAAAAACCCATGGAATGAAATGGGATTCACTACATATGGAATACATTCATAAAATTTGGGTTCCCAAATGGAAGGGGTAATAACATTCTTGATATAAGAACCATCAACCATGAGTCAGAATACAAAAGGTGTGTTTTTTAAACAAGGGTTCTTTTGTAAAACATTGTTTTAGAAATAAACTCTTCTGAAAAACATGTATATGCATTAAAATGTAATATAATGTTGCATAATTTTTTTTAATCAATTAACTTACTATGAATGGGGTGTAAGAGGGAAAACCCGAAGAATGAAAGTTGGGTTGGATAATTCCCCTTACCTTGTATTTGAACACTTTCTTCGCATTAATGTCTTGTACAATGACATTAGATTCATTAGTTATATATTATAGAACCTTTTATAAATGAATATAGTTCATTATGGTTTCAATATGATCTTTTTATGGGCCTTTGGATGAGTTATAGAGTTTAATTTTATTTTTTGGGAGTGTTCTTTTTCTTATTTTTCATGAACAGTTCACCTGTACACGTGAATGGAAGTTCATGTAGAAAATGGATAAATATTAATAATTTCAATAACATGTTATTAATGATATTCTAGGAGTTTAAACGGCCTTATAATTATTTTGGTTATATATATCATGAGGATGATTCGTTAGTTAAAATTTATTGATGATCATTTTATGAAAATTTGGGTGGTTTTTGGATCACAGCGAACATGTATTGTTTTATCAAATAGTATTATGTATAGAATTTATTTCTCGAATATAAAAGGGGATAAAAATACATATTAGAATATTTTTAACAATTTAATTATTTTATTGATATCCTTGAAGTATTTGAAGGAAAATGGATGTTCTTCACCCATGATGTAGGTAAATTAACACATCACAGGCGACAATTTCATATTTATAAACAAAAATATGGAAGGATGAGTATAATGAATAATATTCAACTAACATGGCAGCATAACATAATATCAATAATATTGGAGTTATTAGGACATTTGGATAATTTAATAGGAGGATAAGAGAAAAAATAAATGAAAATTGAATGAAAATTGAATGAAAATAGTGGGAGAAAGTACATCTTGAATATATCTTCCTTGAGAGCCTCTTTAGGGTAGTGGTTGTGGTCTTTTTATGATACCAAGGGATGATAAAAATGGGGAAGGATTATGGGAAGATATTTCAGATGATTTTTTAGTAGGCACAAATCATGAGTGGTGTGAGAAAATGAGGTTCTGATGGGGTCGTATTTATAGTGGAGGGGAGATGGGGTTTTCTCAAAACTATATTCATTAATTTATTATTTATCCACAAGTAATGTAATAGTGATGATTCCATGACTAAATACTCTATATAGGTAACTGTATTTCAATCCAAGGTCCATTTACACCAACCATGACTCAATCATGATTAAAATATTCATTTGTTTAGCATATTTTTTAAATTATCTAAATTTAGTATTGACCAAAAATTAACATATTTCCAAATAATCTCAAAAAATCAACTTAAGCATTTTTTCAACATATAAAATATTCAAAAAGTACTCCATTTTATGAAAATATTTTTCTAATTATGAGTTATTTAGTTTTAAATTATTTTCATAATATAATTGAAAATAAAAATTAAAAAAATTAAAAACTCATTTCTAACACTTTGAAAAATTAATTAAGGTCTCATGAAATTATCATATAATCATAATACATAAAAATATTAGTGTATGAATAAATTTTATTACAATAATATTTCATTTAAATTATTAAATTAATCATCAAATATTCATGACTTTAAAAAATACCAACAATATAATATAATTATATCATATGCTTACTTATAGGATGGATAAATTTTATTTATACTATCATTTGTAATTTTCCTATTCGCTTTGAAAATTTTCTATTCATAAGGGTCATATTACTATTAATAAGTATAAAATTACTATTCATAAGTGTAAAATTACTATTCATCAGGATATGTAAGTATTCACCAAAAATTATGTTTGTCCGATTGGAATCCAAACATCTTACTAATCGCAACCGTGTATGTCAGATTTTCAAAATTCAAAACACAGAAGAGGAAAAATTATGTTTAAAGGTCACATATTATTTAATTTATTCATGATGTGGTATTGTGATTCCTAATGTGATTTATTGTGAAATAATCATAAGAATGGAATTTCTATTGATAAAACATCCAGTAATTACATCCTTTCCCCTTTTTAAATTTCACCCTTGAAATTCAGTTTTGAAAAAATAGGTTACGGTACATCTCCTTCATTGCCTCCTTTGATTCCCAATTTTCTTCTTCCTACATATGGTTCCTCTAGAACACTTTGACATAGTGGGTTGTCTTATTACATATAACCTTATCTCTCTAATCCAAAATCTTTACTAGTTACTCCTCATAAGAGAGATCATTTTCTAACTATACCACCTCCGAGTTTAGTACATGTGAGAGATCTGGTATGTACTTCTTCAAGAGTGATATGTGAAACACATTATGAACATGATTCATATTCATTGGAAGTGTAAGTTGATATTCCATTGTTCTAATGTGGTCAAGGACCTAAAAGGGGATAATTTACATTAGTCTTACCTTCCCTTTCATTCCAAACTACACGACTCTCTTCTATAGTCATATTCGATGGAATACTTTATATCCAACATCAAACTCCAAGCCCCTCTAATAGTTTTTAATAGAGTTTATTTACTAACTCTAAGTAGCATTGATTTGTTTCTATATGACATGAACCATCTCAATCTTCTCTTGCACAATATTAGGTCAATGTAGCTTTCTTTCGCTAACTTCATCCCAGTGAATTGGAGTTCTACATCTCTTTCCATACAAAGATTCATATGGATCCATTTGAATACTCGATTGGAAGCTATTTTTATATGATAACTCACCAAATGAAATATTCTGATCTCATTAACCTTTTAGTTATAAAGATTAGGCTATTAGTATATCATTGAGCATCTACATATTCTTTTCACATTGGCCATTAGTTTGGGGGTGATAGGTCATGCTAAATTTCAATTTTGTACTCATGGAATGTTGAAGAATCCTCCAGAATATATTTGTGAACCTTGGATCATGATTAGAGATAATTGAGAGTGGAACCCCATGAAGTAACACCACTTCATTTTGATACATCCTTTCATGTTTCTCATGTGATATATCTTCCCAAATAAATATAATGTAGGCAATCTTATAGAGTCATTTCCCCACAACCCATATCGCATTATTTCTTATGTATGTCTTTGGGTGACCTGTGAAAATGTCCATAGTGACATTATCCCACTCCCATATTTGTATAATAAATGGTTTCATCATCCCTTTGGACTTTTTTCTCTCTTATTTAACATGCTGACATATCAAGAACTTTGATATATATTCCACAATCTTCTTCTTCATGTTATCCTACTAGAAGTGTTCTTGGAGATCTCAGTACATCTTGGTGCTATCAGGATTGATAGAGAATGATGGGCTATGTGTATTTTCCAATAGGTCCTTCTCTATCCTGGGTGATGAAGGCACACAAAGCTATATTCCAAACTGTATCACACCATCATCATCGATATGAAACTCTTAAAACTTCCCTTCTTTTACTGCATTCACCTTATTTTGTAACTCTATATCATCCCTTTGTGCAACCTTAATATTCTCATGGATAGATGGTTATTAAATCATTTTGGAAAGGTAGGATGTATTCCCTTCAATTATCATTTCTAAATCCATCCTTTCCATATCCATTAATATAGGTTCATTCTTCATCCACAACATTGATAGAGTAGTAGGTTCTTTTCTTCTACGAGAAATATCTACCTTATTCGCCTTTCTATGATTATATTTGGTTGGATCAAACCATCCTATTTGATTAATGATCAACTCCATTTGTGTGGATATATACTTTAGTCTATTGTGATTGGTATATATGTCACACTTCTCACTATAGAGCTTGTGACACCATATTTTCATGGAAAAAATCACATCTGCTAGCTCCAGATCATGCATCGTGTAGTAATTCTCATGGATCTTTAACTACCGTAAGGAATAGTCTATCACATTATCATTTTTCATGAGTACACAATCCAATCATTTCATCTAAGAATAACTATTTATAAAAAACATTATCCATATTTCGGTAATGTTAGTATTGGTATTGTGATCAACCTTCTCTTTAACTCTTTGAATATTTCCTCACATTCTTCTGTCAGACATACTTTACCCCTTTCCTTTTTAAAATAGTTAGCGGGCTTGAAAATTGTGTGAAATTTGTCACAAAACAATGGTAGAACCCAGCTAATCTTGGAAAACTATGGATTTTTGTGACATTAGAGGGTATGTGTCATTCCTTAATCACCTTTTTTAAAGGGTCCATAGAAATTCCATCACTTGTAATCACATTTCCCATGAATGTGACTTTCTTCATCTAAAATCCACATTTCACTTGCATTTGGTTTCGAACATATCTTTTCTCAATGTCACCCACACAAGTCTTATATGTTCTCCATGTTCCTCCTTTAACTTGGTGTATATGAGAATATAATCGATAAACACTACCAAAAAATTTTCGAGGTAAGGTCTAAAGACATTATTCATAAAATCCATTAATATTTTCGGTTTATTAGTAATCCCAAAGGGCATCACCAAAATATCGTTGTTCCCATATCATGTATAGAAGGTATTATTTTGAATATCTTCCATCTCCACCTTCAACTAGTGATATCCAGAATGGATATCAACCTTTGAGAAGTACTGAGCTCCTCTCAACTGATCAAACAATACATTAATCCTTGGAACATGATACTTGTTTTTTATGGTTATCTAGTTGAGTTACCGATAATTGATACATATCCATAATAATCCATCATTCTTCTTCAAAAAGAGCACTTGTTAACCCCAAGGTGATTCACTAGGATATACAAACCCTTTGTCCAAATGCTCTAGCAGTTGCTTCTTTAACTCCTCCAGATCGATAGGAGCGATCCTAAAGGGGAACATTGAGATTGGAGTAGCACCTAGAATGAGTTATATAGAAAACTCTACCATAATATCTTGAGGAATTACATGTAACTCTTCGAGAACTACAACACCATTTTCCCTAAAAATGGGAAATTCCATTAGGTTAACACTTTCCATTCACTCAACCATTTGAGTGAGGTATGCCTC
Source organism: Viscum album (assembly GCA_963277665.1). Lineage (NCBI taxonomy): Eukaryota > Viridiplantae > Streptophyta > Magnoliopsida > Santalales > Viscaceae > Viscum > Viscum album. The sequence goes on along the minus strand of OY728155.1, from coordinate 741,653,680 downwards.
TTTATAGTGAATTGACATCCACACCATAGAAGGATTTTCTAAAGGATATTACTTCTCCTCCTTGAATTTGTATAGGAGCATGGGATGGTTTCCAATATAAAAAGAAATTTTATTTTCATTATAGTATATATGTACTTCATATAACAAGATACAATCCATACTATTATATCATTGAATTCCACTAAGGGAAGTATCGTGAGATTCTCTAGAAGAATCCTCCCACATAAGTCAATAGGAGAAGATTCAAACACTTGGGTTTCAATGATTTCACAACTTGGTTTTTTACAGATATCTCTAATTCAATGTTTCTGGGATTTGATTCAATAGTTATAGAAATCTTGCATGATATAAATTACTATGTTGAACTATAATCAAATAAGACTTTTTCCATCATTGAGTGAATATAATGTGTACTGTGTAAAAATTCATTTTCTAGCTCCACTTTTATAGTAGTGATGGCATAATCCTTCCCTTTTTCCTTCATATTTGGTGGCTTCTAATGCTGATTACCCTAGAGGAATCAAGGTTAAGTGCACTAGATTTCATAGTTCTCTTGCTCCCTAAAATTGTAGCATTAGAACATGCGTGGTCCTCCCCTTTCCTCCATCACATTTTCCTACCTTCTCATATATTTTTTACATTCAAGAGCTTGGTGGCCTTATTTCCCACACATAAAAAATTTCCCTGTCCCTTTAAGGAAATTCCCATGATGCATCTTCCCACATTTTTGACGGGTGGGTTGTAGATTTTTCTTGCCACATTTATTATTTCATCATCTGGCTTGAAACTCCATCTTTTAAATCTTATCACCATAGCCATGGGACCATTATCTAAACACTATCTATAATTTGAGAGAACATCGAACAACGTCTTCATAACTCACAATGTCTCAAATTTAATGATTTTTTTGAAAGTGTGGTATTAAGCCACAAAGAATCTATTAATTTTTGTATCACTATTAATAACAAACCCCGAAGGTACCTTGCCAGAATTCTGAAATTTTCTTCATAGGAAGTGATAGATTCTCCATCCTTTTTCATTAGCATTATTAATTCTCTATCTATCTTCGTACAAAGAGTTCATGGGAAATAATTATAACACCCCAAACATTTTATGGTGTGTTTCTCTGAATGCATTCTATTTATTAGATAGCCTATATTTTAAATATCATCTAGATTCTTTGAAACAACACTTGGTTATTTATTATAGTTTTGACCTAGCAATTAAAATTAAATTTTCCACTTCTGTGTTTTTAATTTTAGAAAATGGACATTCACAGTTGCAATCAGGGTTATATTTGGAGTCTGATAGAATCAAGTTATTTTTCGGTGAATAGTAACATACCCTTATGAATAGTTGCATACCCTTATGAATTGTAAACTACCCTTATGAATAGTAATATGACCCTTATGAATGGTAACATTACTCATGAATGTATAAATAAAATTCAGGCACCTTAAAAATGAAGATGAATATTTTAAGTGTTGGTGTTCTTTTATTAGATAGGTTTTTTATTTAAAAATTAAATTTATCATATATAAAAAATTATTTTTGAATAATTGAGTTAATTTTTGGATTCTATATATCGAAAAATTGTTCGTTTGAATAATTTGGATTTTTCTGAAATAAATGAAATTTTGGGAATTGTAAAATATATTAATTTAGAGTATAAATACATTATAATATAATTTCACTATTCCTTGAATTATAAGTGATGTCATAATCCAAAACTCAAAAGCATGTACATTTATTACTATTCTAGTTTATGGAATTATCACTATTTCTTGTCATGTGGGGAAATAATAAATTAAGGATTTTAATATTAAGGAAACCCTCCTCCCCTCTACTACATAAACCACCCTCACCCCCTCTTCCTACCACACCTTTCATGCTTCGAGACTTGCCTAAATTCTACTCAAATAACTCCCTATGATCCTCCCATATGTCCAAGACCATCTGGTGTCACCAATAGGATAAAAACAAAGGCCTTAAGAAGATTCTCAAGGAGTACTCAAGAGGTGAACCTCTCTTTTTTTCAACTTCTTTTACAAGTTCCATTATTTTGTTTCTCTATCCTCACCTCAAGTCATCCAAATTCTATGATAACTCAAGTAACTTAAATAAAAATGAATTTTAGCATTATAATGTATTGTTTCATCATCATTACTCTTTTCCCCCTTCTCTTATACTAAAAATGAAAACACCATCAAAGATGCGTTCATTTATCACATTCAAGGACGACTGGTTTTTAATTTCTATAATCTTACAGACCTCAAATGGATCATATTCCCACTCGATATTTGCTGATGATATTCTTATTTTTCTTAATTTTAAGAGGTATTTGTTGATTACTCTCATGCGGATCATGGGGGTATATGGTAGAATAATTAGACAGAGGATTAATGACAGTAAAGAAAATATTTTTATTTCTACTAAATGCACATGGAGGAGGTCCTGGGGCATATTGAAAATTCTGGGGCTCCAATAGAAACAACTGCCAATATTGTATGTTGGGGCTCCAGTCTCTACTGGCTAGGTGAAAAAGGAATTCTTTGAGGATCTGAATAATAGGATGGTTGGTAAGATCTAAATCTGGAAAAACATGTTTCTCTCCTTTGGGGGCTAGGTGGATTTGTTAAATATTGTGGTCTCTCCAATCCCGATGCATGTTTTATATATCACTACCCCACCTAAGGGGGTTATTTCTTCCATGTAAATGATTAGGCATAGATTTTTTTGGGATTCCAATGATTCTCGTAAGGCTCATTGGGCCTCCTGGTCTCAGTAGGCAAAGCCAGATGAGCAAGGATCTATGAGGCTAATAGAGTTTAATATTGACATGTAGTCTATGCATGCACGGTTAGTATGTGATTTCTTTATGGGAAGTATTTGTGGGAAAAAACATTGAGAATAAAATATGGAAAGCATTGGGAGTATTTTTACAGGAGGAAAATATCTAGGTTAGGGAAAATATTGGTGTGTAATTTGGATATCTACTATGATTTTTCTAACTAGGTGGTTAGCTTCGGAGAGTTGAACCATTGGAGGGATAACTAGGTGATTTTTCTACTATGATTTTTTCCGGAATGCCCTTGTCAGGATATGTCTATGACAGAGTCCTGGAAGCATCCCAGATTACTGGAGGCTATTAGAAGCTTGGATTAGAAAGATCTACTTAATGATATTATTCACTCAAAGGATGAATATCAGTTATGATTTATCGAGTCTATCTCTAGTTTATTTTACAGCCACAATTTTAGTGTCCTGATTCAATAGGAAGGAAGCCCCGATGAATGAGGTGATTGAATTTCGTGTAAGCATCTCCCATCTAATATTAGTTTTATGGTTTGGGGAGATTGAAATGAGGCCTTTACCATTGAAGATAACATCCAGAAAAAAGGTATATATTTGGCATCTACGTGTTTCTGTTGCAATAGTCCTCAGGTGGAATTGACTGTCCACATATTTATCAGAAGATAATGGGTGTTATCTCTCTGAGCTAGCTTGGAGATAAGGGTTAATTACAGGGATTCTTATAACACCATGAAGGAGTATCATGAAGGGTGGTTTTTTGGAGCGGAGTAGAATGGGATGGAGACCAAGATCTGCAGCACCATCGTAGCCTTAATTTTCTAGACTATATAGGTAGAGATAAATAAAGCTAGATGTGAGGTTAGGACTATAGTTTCCCTTCTCCTGGTGTCAATGAAGGGGTTGTTGTTTTAGTAAGAGTCTTTACTGAAGGGGGAAAAATTATTCTATGGTTTCTAGTTCTGTGTATGGTCTCATGGCTCTACTAAAGATATAGGGAGGCTAGGTAAAATGGAAGCCACCAACTAACAGCCTTAAAATTAATGTGGATAGGTCATTCATGAATAGGATGATGCACGGGGTATAGATGGTTCCGAAAAGTAGTGGTTTAGTTTTAGTGGCCTTTATAAGCTTCCATGGTCCAGGTAATTCATTGGGCACGGAGGTATGGGCATTAACACAGGTATTATGCTTTGTAAAAGGTTATTCTTGGTGATCATGGAAGTGGAATCAGACTATAAGGTGTTGATTTGGGCCCTCCAAGGGAAAGGATACGTCCCTTGGTGTTTGACATAACTTGTTCATGGATTTGGCATAGAGTTTTCTAATTAATGTATAGTTTTACATATTCTTAGAGAGGCCCACTTCGCTATGGATGTTCTTTCGTAGAGAAGTATTCATGATGCCCCATTAGTCGTTTTCTCTAAAATGGGATCATTTTCCCCTGAGTGGATTGGTATTGTGATGGGGGATTCCTTGTGGATCCATCATTTTAGACATCCTAGAATGAATTTAATTGTAAGGTTCTTTACTTTGGAAAAAAAATTAATGTTTAGTCAGACAGGTCCTTAAGATCAATCAAAGAAATAATTCGGACATAATGTATGGGGTTGCCCATCTCAATTTTAATTCCATGATATTACCATTGTTTTAAAATTATTTCATGTATATGGTGTATGTATACTAAAATTTGATATATAACATCATGATTATATTTATATTCATGGTATTTAGTGATACACTTGATGATTATTAACTCGATCGATTATAATATTTTGAGGGAATTTGTTTCAGTTTTCATTTCATTGTGATTTACTTGTTATTGTCAACTGAATCATTCATATGTGGTCTACCTACTACACCTTTCAGATCATTTTTCATTTTAACATATAAATATTATATATATCCTTGTTCTTGTTTTATGGATATGATTATTTTCTTAAACTGTATAACCTTTTACATACAATTTTTATTTGGGATGTTGTTTTAACTATGGATATATTCAGAAGTATGTATCCTCTATTCAATAAGGATATCGAAAAGGCATATTTTTCATGTATTAAATTATTTTAAATATAATTATTTGGACTGTTAGGGATAGTTGGGTAATGTTATTTTCCCTTTATTCCTTAATATGCATCATGAAAAAAATTAGTTGGTGGCAAACTCATCAAGTTTGCTTCCAAAAATCAGACAGGTTTCTACGAACAAACTTAAACTATCTCAATTGTATTATGTTTTTTTAGATACATGATGTCCAAATAATTAGCATTCTCTTTTTTCAGTATTCAGTTATTACTATCCATGAGGTTTTCACTATGAAAAAATCTATGGATTTAGTTTTTTATTCTGAACTTAATTCGGGAAAGTGTTTTTATTTATTCATCATGAAATATTAGTCATGTATGATTGAATATGATTCTATTATTATGGATTCTTGATTTTAATATATATAACCCCTACTGATCATTTTATATCACCCTTATTATGTTCCCTTTCCCCATGTTATGTAGAAGATAACATTGAATAAGCTTTCAAGGAGGTAGTTTATTACAATTTTTTATGAATCGTGTTGTATTTTATATCCTTTCAAATGTACATTTGGTATCATGTGTGTAATAAGGTCATCTAAAAATGCTAATCTAAGAGTCCATCAGGATTTATTTCTTATGATCATGAAAATATAATGAAATAATGCACCGACTCCAAACTTCAGGGTTCATGACGTTACATTTTGTATCAGAGGATGTTTAGTAGTATCCTTGGAAACATGATTTAGGAAAATTAGTTTATAGGACATAACCCTAAGTTAAAATTTGACGATAATCATAGAAGAACGTCTTATAATTTTGGAAAGGAATTTATTATTTGAATATTTCTAGGAAATAGATCCATTTTTGGATACTACAAATAGAAGTATTTCGGGCACAAATGCACCTAGGATTAAAAACTATGGAAAGGTGGTTTGGGCTTGACCGAGTGTATCCTAGTATTCTAAAATGAGCCTTACTATGAACCTAGTTTGACACTCCTAGAGGATATTATTAGGATAATCCAAATTTTTTTACAAACAATTATGAATGATTTATAAGTAAATATAAGCATTGTTTATTCTTCTAAGATTAGTTGTGCATAAATTTCCAAATTATATTAAGTGTTTGCTGGTTAGAAATTTTGAATTATGACCAAATTTAGTGAATTCCATTGTTATATGATGGATCCTAATGAAATAAGGGGAATAAATACCTGCAGACAATATATGGATTTCCCCACTGAGGAAGTCAACATAGTCAATGTTGGAGAAGACCTAGTCATGACCATATTGGGAAAACATAAGAAGACTATGACAAATAACCATGTTACATCTATACTGGATCATTTCTTGTGGAAGAAGACCCAATATTTTAGTCGGGCTAATAACCAAGTGGTAGCTACGTAGTGGATCAAGTACCTTAAAAACATATTCCTGGAAATAAGATGCAATGAAAATTTAATGTTAGTGTAGGAAGTATACTGTTTCAAAGATGATGTTGATCAATGGTGGTCCTTGATCCAGAATATCATAGAGGAAGACAAAATAGAATATATAGAATGGAGGACTTTTAAGGGAATGTTTTTTGAAAAATATTTCCCTCATGAGCATTGAACTAAAATGAAAGTAAATTCATTATCCAAATTCAAAAGGAAGAAGAGAGCGTGGTGGATAATGAGGCTACCTTCACAATATTAACCAGGTAATCTATTGATCACAAACATGATTTAGGAGATACGATTGATTATTTCTTTGAAGGTCTTATGACAAGTCTTCGAAGGGAACTGGATTCTCAAACATTTTCATCATATCATGAAATTTTATTAAGTTCCATCATAACAGTGGATGAATTTTATAGATCAAATTTTTTCAAGGGAAACCAGGATAATAAGCAGTACTCTGATTACCATGGAAATAATGAAGCGTGAAATAAGAACAAAGGAATGAAGAAAGTCCCATTATATGAGAACTATGGAAAGATTCATCATGGGAAATGATTGAATGGAATGGGAGTATACTATGAGTGTTGAGAAAAGGTTCATAGATCTAATGAATTCAAGTGGATGAAACAAGTTAATGATGTTCAATAAAATAATTGTAGAGAGATTGGACACTATAAAAACGAGTTTTTGAACTGTCGAGGAAACTTGCCACAAAAAAGGCCACAAGAGCAAGGGAAAGCTTATGATATTAAAAACTTGGAGGTTGAAGATTCTAATGATGTGGTGGTAGTTACTTTAGTTTTTCCATCAAACATATCCAATTCTTTATTTGATTATGGATCATCGAATTCATTTATACTTACCATGTTTTCCAAGAAAGTTAGACACGTCCAATTTGATCTAATTAATGAGATCTGAGTCAAAAATATTAGGGGGTGTATCATTGCAAGAAAGCCATGTCAATCAGTCCCCATCATGACATATTAAAATGATTTGGTTTCTAACCTTATCATCATACCATTGATTGACTTTGATATAATTATTAGTATTAATTAGATGTCAAATTATGATGTGAAGATCTATTGTAAGGAGGAGGAAGTTACAATTTTTGATAATGGTGTAGAATCCCTTTTATTTAGTGTTAAAACCTTTCCATATGATTATTATCTTGATCCACCCCATGTATATCTAGTAAATTAAATTCATGGAGAGTATTATAACACAATATCTATTGTTATGAAAAAATATATTCAAATTGAAGACGTACCTATTGGGAAAAAAACATTTATGCATTTCTAGAGGATTTACTCGGACATCCTCCAAAGAGGGATGTTGAGTTCTATATTTATTTAATTCATGGTTAAAGACCTATATAAAAGACTCCCTATACAATTTACACTATGTAATTAGTGTATTTTAAGAAACAACTAGAATAATTGAGTGATAGAGAGTTTATTCGGCCTAGTGTTTCCCCATATGGAGCTCATTTCCTCATTGTCAAGAAGAAATATAGATCCATTATGATATGCATTTATTTTAGAGAAATCAATGATATTACAATAAAGAAAATTTATCCTCTACCTCACATTAATGATTAATTTGATCCCCTACACGAATCCTAATATTTTTCGAAGATTGACCTTCGATATGGATATCATCAGCTATGTGTGAGGAAGGATGATATTCCAAAGACCGCATTTCAAACTAGGTATAGTCATTACGAGTTTACAGTATTTCATTTTGGACTGACTAATGCACCCTCTATTTTCATGTATCAAATGAATATAGTTTTCATGGAATATCTTGATGACTTTGTTGTTGTATTTATAGATGGTATCCTGGTATACACCGAAAGGGAAGAAGACTTTGATAATCACTTGAAAATTTCTCCAAAAAATCATAGAAGAAATGAATTATATGGGATGTTTAGAAATTGTGAATTTTGGATTAAATCAGTTTCTTTTTGTGTACATATTGTCTTTAAGAATGGAATCTTAGTTGATCATGTGAAGGCAAAGTCAATCCACGAATGGACTACGCCAACGAACATAACTGATGGACGTTGTTTTATTGGCTTATCAGGTTACTATTAGAGTTTCATTCACAATTTTGTTCATTTGGACAACTCACTAACCAATCACTCATGTAAAGTGGTTAACATTGTATGGAAGAAATAATGTACCAATTTTTTTAAAGAATTGAAAAAAAGATTGGTCAATGCACCAATTTTGACTCTTCCCTTGGGAAATGATGGATTTTTCATATACAGAGATGTATCAAATAATGGACTAGGTTTCATCCTTATGAAAAATGATAAATTTATTACTTATGCATCAAGGTTGTTGAAGACCCATGAGAAAAATTATTCAACTCATGATCTTGAGTTAGTAGTTGCAATCTTTTCTCTAAAAAATGGATACATTATCTATATGGGTAAATATGTGAGATATATATAGATCATAAGAGATTGAAATACATTTTTTCATAGACAGAACTCAACTTGAGGAAAAGGATATGGATTGAGTTACTTAATGTTTATGATTTTTCAACACCCTATCGCCTAGGAATGTAAAATAAGGCTTAAGATGCCTTATGTAGGAAAGATCATGGAATTATAATCCAAATGAGTATTGAGAGAGATCCTATATTAATGGATATACTAAATATGGATATTGTAATTTTTATAGAAGGTGGAAATATTTACTTAGTAAAACCATTTATAAGACAAATTTACAAGAGAAGATAAAAATTTCTCAATATTATGATGAGAAACTAAAAAATAAAATTAAAGCTGTTAAGGATGAAAGATTTTGTGTAAGTAGATGGAATTATGAAATTTTGGAAGGGGTCATGTGTTCCATTAATACCTGAGATAAAAAGAGAACTATTAGATGATTCTCATTGATCAAATTTCATTATACACCCTGCTAACACTAAGATGTATAGATATCTGAAGGAACATTTTGGGGGGGATAACATGAAGTGAGAAATTATTGACAAAGTGTCAAGGTGTCTTGTTTTTTAACAACTGAATTCCAAAAGAAAATGACCTAGAGGGTTCATGAAACCTCTACGTATTCCTATGTGGAAGTGCGATAAAATTACGATGGAATTTGTCAGAAGACGGCTAAGTACCCCTATAAGGAATGATAAAATTTGGGTTAAGGTAGATCATCTTACAAAATCCACACATTTCATTGTTATAATATAGGATTTACCACCTGAGCTCCTGGAAAGAATTTATATTAATGAAGTTGTAAGAATTCATGGCACACCTATATTGATTGTGTTCAATCAAGATCCCTCATTTATATGAAAATTCAAGAAAATTACCTAGAAGTATTTGGAGACTAAGCTTCATATGAGTACTTCTTATCACCCCCAAACTGATGGATAGTCTGAAAGGTATATTTGAACACTAGAAGAAATTTTGAGGTCATTCTCTCTTGAATTTCACTGTATGTGGGATCAATTCATTGCACTAGAGAAATATTCCTACAATTATAGTTTCCATTCTAACATTCAAATGGTGTCATATAATGTATTATATAGTAAGAGGTTTCGAACTCAAACTTGTTTGGATGAAGTTGGTGATTGGAAAATTATAGGCCTAGAACATATTGAAGAGACAACTGCAAATGTAATGAAAATGTAGGCCCATATTAATAAATCCCAAAGTAGGAAGAAGAGTTATGATGAGAACCAAATATAGGATTTGAAATTTCAAGTATGTGATCATGTATTTCTTAAATAATCTTTATGGAAGGGTATCTAACGGTTTGGTAATAAAGGGAAATAGAGACCCAGGTACATCGGACCATTCACAATTCTGGAAAGAATTAGAGTTATAGCTTACCATTTATAAATTACAAAAAGTATATCCAAAGTACATAATGTGTTCCAAGTTTCAAATTTGAAGAAATAAATTCAAGAACAAATTTATGTACTTGCCTATGAAGAAATAGATTTTAAAACTGATTTGTCATACTATGAAAAGCCTATCGGTATTCTTGACACAAGGGAGAAGGTATTGAGAAATCAGATAACTCAACTGGGAAAGGATCATTGGATAAACCATAAAATGGATGAATAAATGTTGTAACCTGAGGATGATATAAAGAAGAACCACCCACATCTTTTTAAATGGAATTATACATGAAACATTTTGAGGGAGAAATTTTCGAAGGAGGGAATAATATAACACCCCAAACATTTTATGGTATATTTCTCTTAAATACATTCTATTCATTATATATCCACTAATTCATGATGAATTTATTTTATTTAAAACAAAACATCAGTATTTAAGAGATAATCATGACCTAGACATTAAACACAAATTTTCCACTTCTGTGTTTTGAATTTTAAAAATCGGGCATACACAATTGTGATCATGGTGATATTTGGAGTAAGATAGAATCAAGTTAATTTTCAATGAATAGTAACATACCATAATAAAAAATAACATACCCTTATTTATAGTAATATGACCCTTATGAATGGTATCCTTAATCACAAATGTATATATAAAATTTACGCACCTTATCGATAAAGATGAATATTTTAAGTGTTCGTATTTTTTTGATAAAATATTTTTTTTATTTATAAATTAAATTTATCATATTTAAAAGAATTATTTTTGAAAAATAGAGTTCATTTTTGGATTCTAGATGTAAAAAAATGGTTAGGGTGATTTTTTTTTATTTTTCTGAAATACATGAAATTTTGTGAATAGTGAAATACTTTAATTTATTTTATAAATACATTACAATTTTAATTCACTATACTTAGCATCGTGTATGATATATGAACTGAAATATCAAACTAAAATTCCCTTATTATTATTATAGTTCATGTAATCCGTACTCTATCCTCTCTTTGGATAAATAAAAAATTAATTATAATAATATTATGGAATCCCACCTCCCCTCCACTATATAAACCACCCCTCACCCCCTCTTCCTCCAACACCTCTCAAGCTTCAAAATTTTCCTAAACTATTATAATATATCTCTCTAAGCTTATCCTCCACTTCCAAGACCTACTAGTATCACTAAATGTCCAAAATCATAGGCCTTAAGGAGATTCTCAAGGGGGGGTACTCAAGAGTTGAACCTCTGTTCTTTTTTCATTAAAATTATTTTACAAGTTACATTTTTTTGTTTCTCTCTCCTCACCTCCACTCTTAAAAATTATATAATAATTATAGTACCTTAGATGAAATAAATTTTTACCATGCTAATGAATTATTTCATCATCATCTCTCTTTCCCCCTCCTCTTATACTAAAAATGAGAACATCGTCTCAGATGTGTTCATTTATCACATTCAAGGATAAAGGGTTTTTAATTTTTATTACTATCATCTAGATTGGTCATGAAAAATTTATAATCATTGAAATAGATCATAATATTTTTTTTTATTTTATGTAATATTTTTTAATCCTTACACATTCATAATATAAAATTATAATACAAAACAAATTCATTATGCAAAAACTGCCAAGTTAATCCAAGCATTTATCATTAACTTTTAACTAACGAGTCATACTCATGATATATAACCCAAAATCATTATATAAAAATTTATAATGTCACTAATAGTATTTAATATCAATTCATTTTTTTAACCACATTTCAAACGAACTTCCTTTCACGAATAAAAGTAAATTGATCCTAAAAACCAATAAAGAAAATGCTTCCAAAACAATAAAATGGAACCTCTTAAACCCATAAAAAGGGTTTTAATGAACCTAATAAGGTTATAATAAATCAATTATAAGTTGAAGAGGTTTTGGAATTTATAATTATTGAATATAATTTTTGTTTTTTTGGTCATTATGATCAATAAAAGAACAAATTTGGACATAAGGTAAGCGTTTTCTCATCTCACTTTTAATTCTGAGAGATTTCCATTGTTCGCCACTTATTTCTTGTATATGGTGTATGTGTGCTGGAATTTGATATATAAAATCATTATTATATTTATATTCATGTTATTATATGATTCACTTGATGATTATTAACTCGATTGATTATAGTATTGTAAGGGACATTGTTGCGGTTTCCATTTCGTTATTATTTACTTGGTATTGTGAGCAAAATCATTTTTATGTAGTGTACCAACTTCCCCTTTTAGATCATTTTTCATTTGAACATGTATATATATTATATATCCATTTTTCAGGTATATTATTAATTTCTTAAGCTGTATACCCTTTGACATAAGGTGTTTGTTTCGGATATTATTTTAACTATGGAAATATTCATAAAACAATATCCTCTATCGAATACAGATATCGAAAAAGCATATTTTTCTTGTATTAAATATATGTAAAAAATAATTATTTGGACTGTTAGTGATTTTTGGTTCTCTATATATCCCCTTAATGAATCAATAGGTCTCATGAGAGAAATTAGTTGGTGGCAAAACATTCGAGTTTGTTTCAAAAAATTAGATAGGTTTCTACCCACATACGTAAACCGTCTCGATGGTATTATGGTTCATGTTCTAGATAAATGATGTAAAAACAATATGAATTCCATTAATTCGATATTTAGTTTTTACTATAAATGGTATTTTCACTATGATGAAATCTATGGATTGAAATTTTTTATTCTCAACTTAATAATGGGAAGTATTTTAATTTTTTCATCCTGTCATATTTTTCATGACTAATTGATAATGATCCTATTTTTATTGCTTCATGATTATACTATATGTATCCCATATTAAGAATTTTATCGCACCCTTATTATGTTTCCTTTCCCCATATTATGAAGAATATAACCTTAAATAATCTTTCAAGTATGCAGTTTATTACAGTTTTTTATGTATCATGTTGTTTTTTTCAATCCATCCAAATGTATTTTGGGTATCCTTTATGCAATCTGGTCTTCCAAAATTGTTAAACTAATCATTCTTTCTTGACTTATTTCTTATAATCAGGCCAAAACAATTAAATAATACACTGTATCGACGCTTTGGGTGTTACAATACTTGTTATGAAACATTATCTTAAAGTCTTCCCACCCTATCTCTTCAATTTTGTCTCTTAAATTGGTGTTATTAATCAAATCCAACCATTGATCTACCTCTCTGTTGAGATGATAATTGGATAGAGTCACCTTCTCTATATTAGAATAGTTAATCATATAAAATTTCTTCTATATCGAGTTGAACCATTGTTCTAAAACTAGTTGATCGAAAGATCTACTAAACATTGGTGGTCGTTACCACATAAAACACTTGACAACCAGTTGTTCCCTCTTCAGAGAAGGAAGATATTCCACATTATTCAGGTTATTATTCTTATCCCAAGAAAAATGGGTAACAATCACATTGAATTTTTGAGCTCCACCTTCCAAATCATTGGGGATGTATTTTGGCCAATAACTACATTGTCCCCCATAGAGGTTGTTGGACTGGTTTCTCCAAGTTCCCACCTTTTTCCAAAATAGAAAATGTTATAAAAAACATATGTCAAAAATTTTTAAATAATTAATTAATTTTGGTATTTAACAAAAAAAATAATATCTTATGGGATCCCTTTGTTTATCCAAGATTCTTGTGTGCTTACATATACTTAGACTAATACTAGTGTTTTAACTAAGGTTCCCTAATCATAATTCACAAACTAACTAAACATCCCCATGATAACAACTACATAGACACTTCTTTTCTTACATTAATTTTGCATAATTTTAATGATAAACAACATTAAAACATTACACCTTAGGAATCCAATGGTTTAGTGTCTTTGGAAAACTACTTCCACACATAACATTTACAACCCAAAACATAAAACTTTAGTTAATTTATTATTCTCTATTTTCATATTAGATATTGACCTATCCTTAGTTCAAGTAGTCACTTGAGGATATACATTAAAATAGGGGTTTTTTAAAAGTCCAGTAATATGATTGATAAGAACATGAAACAATATAACAGGGTAGAGTATAATCATTATCATCATAACAAAGGCATATTTTCATTATCATGTGATGAAACATCAAGAAAATACATGGAATGTGGAAATTAATAAAAATTAAACATCATGTCTAAGTGGTAAAATAACACACATATTTATGAAAAAATATAGAATCATGTTCATGCATACTTCAATTTAGTCATGGGAGTTTTCACATTAGCCAATGCATTAGAGCGCAATATAATTTCTCGCGCACCTATCACATCATAAAATTTTCATTATCATGCATGCCACATTGAACATATATAAATATTGAACATAATAAAAACCATGTAAAGTAAAGGATTTCAATTCATAAATCGAGAATTTATAAACTTTGGGTTCCCAAATTAAAGAACGAATAACATCCGTGATACAAGAACCATCATCCTTGAGTGTGAAGTAAATGGTGTGTTTTTGGAAGAAAATATTATTTGGAAACAATTTGGTTTGAAATAAACTCTAGTGTAATACATGTATGTACTATATAAGTTTATGTAATGAGGAATAAATTATTTTTAAGGAATAACCATACTGAAAATTGAGTGAAAGAGGGAACCCTGAAAGAAGAAAGTTCGATTCGAGAATTCCTCTTACCTTGTATATGAACACTTTCTTCACTTCATTGTCATATATATTGACATTATATTCATTAATTAGAAATTCCAGAACCTTTAATACATGAATATGGTTCATTATGGTTTCTTTATGTTCTTTTATGGTCTTTTATATGAGTTTTAGATTTTAAATTCACTTTTCAAGAGTGTTCTTTTTCTTAGTTTTCATGTACAATTCACTTGTACACATGAATGCAAGTTCATGTAGAACATGGATAAACATCCATAATTTCTATTAAATTATATTAATGATATTAAAGGAGTTTAAATGACCTTATAATTAATTCTTTTACACAACATAATAATTAATCAATACTTAAAATTTAATTATTATTGTTATGTGTTAATTTGGGTGTTTTTTGGATCACAACTAACAAGTTCTGTTTTATTATTTAGTATTATGTATATAATATGTTTCCAGAAAAAAAAAGGGTGTAAAAATATATATTAAAATATTTTTTAACCATTAATTGTATTTATCAATAGCCTTGAAGGATTTAATTGAAAATGGAAACACATTTCCCATTATTTAGGTAAATTAACACATCATTGGTGACAGTTTAACTTCAAAAAATAAATAGAGAGATAGGGAAGGATATAATGAATAATATTTCAATAACATGATGGAAGACCAATATTTCAATCATACTGAATTTATCATGACATTTTAATAATATAATATGAGTATAAGAGAATAAAGTAAATTAAATTTAAAAGGAAATTTAAAAAAAAGAGAGGGATAGAAATTTCCTCTTGAATATACCTTTCTTTAGATCCTCTTTTAGATAGGGGTTTTGGCCTTTTTATGAGACCAAGGGAAGATGGTTATCAGTCAAGATCTTGGGAAGATATTTGAGTATAATTTGGTATCTGATCAAGGCTTGAGAGGTGTGAGTATATATGGTTGTGAGGGGTGGTATTTATTGTGGAGGGGATAGGGGTTTTCTCAATATTATATTAATTTATTTATTATTTCTCCAAAAAAACAAGTAATAGAGATGATTACATGACTAAATATAGTAAATATGTCTGGTTAGTTATAACCAATATCCATTTACATCATCCATTACTCAAGCATGACACATAAATTCAATTATTTAGCATATTTTTTAAATTATCGGATTTCACTATTCACAAAATTTAAGCATTTAAAAAAAAATCCGAAAAATTCACCCTAACCATTTTTCAATGTGTAGAATTAAAAAAAATAACTCAATTTTATGAAAATAATTTTCTAAATATGAGTTATTTAATTTCTAATTAAAATCAATATTTATAGGAAAATTAAAAAATATCTAATTAAAACAGCTTACCTAACACTGTGAACAATTAATTAATGTCTCATAAAATTGTCATATAATAATAAGAAATCAAAATATTATTTTATGAATTCATTTTTTAAAAATAAATTTTCATTTAAATTATTAAATCAATCATTAAATATTCATGACTTACAAAAATACCAACACTATAATATAATTATATCATATTATTACTTATAGGATGGATAAATTTTATTTATACTATCATTGGTAAGGATCCTATTAACTTGGGAAATTTTCTATTCATAAGGGTCATATTAATATTCATAAGGGTAACATTACAATTAATAATGGTAACCTTACTCTTCATAAGGGTGTATTTCATGAAAAATTATGTTTGTCCCATCAGACTCCAAATATCATACAAATTGCAGCTATGTTTGTCACGTTTTTGAAATTAAAAACACAGAGGTGGAAAAATTATGTTTACTGGACATATAGTAATTAATTTAAGCATGATGTGTAATTTTGTTTCCAGATGTGATTTAATGGGACATAATTTTAAGAAGGGAATTTCAAATGATAAAACAATGGGTCGTTACATTTCAACCTCTCCACATAGAAGGCCTTAAGCATGTCAAGGAAACATCACGACACTCTAAAGAAAAATGGATATATTTGTACATTGAATGCTCATGCACCCCCATGAGACCCAAATTGGTCATGCAATGTATCTCCAAAAAAGTAGGGTAAATACCCTCAATTCCATACATGAAATATTACATGACTCCCGACATTCATCTTATAAAGTGGATGATATTGGAAAGGAGGAGGGGAGTATAGTTTTTGGTCGAAAAATGGAATGTGATGCACCGGTCAAACCATCAGCATGGTCCTATGAGACCCCAAGACATGCCATCCACGGACATTCAAATGCCTTATGTCATCCATCTGGACCTCACAAAGACCCTTTGACATGTCTACAAGCTGACATGGAATTCCTTCGAAGCATAATTTCTCATTAGTCTTCAATAATCTGATAAATGATGGATGTACATGTGACTACTGAAATTCAGGTAGCACCTTTGACGTGGTCCACCACAGAGACTCACAAAACTATGTAATGCCAAACCCTACATCGAATCCAGTCTGGACTCACTATCGATTCCCAAACATACCAGAAAGTATGCGAATGGCTATCTTTATAAATTCTCTGCTCTAACTCGAAGAAAGGGTTGGTTGGTAAGACACTATATGTTTGGACCCTGTTCACTGCAATGCACAACGTGTTCAGAGATCATGCTTCTACACACCATCGATCACACAACCAATTGACTTTCCAACAGGTAATACACTGGTGGACTTCTGGAGTAGTCATGCGCTGATCCTAAATCCGTTCACGTGATCAATCAAAGGTCATGTGAAGGAATTTTGGAGATACATGTGAAGATCCTATCAAATGTTTTCCAGATCACGTGAGACCCAAACAAACTAACACTGAATCAAGTCAGGGAACTCATAATACAAGGTAAATAATCAGGACTCAATGTGGAAGTCTCAAGTGGAAGGTGTGATTGTGGGCCTTTGTTTGTTTCATGGGTGTCACTCAAAGATATGTGACAGTACCAAGTTGTGTCACCTAGATATTAGTAAATCCCTTTGACATGTCACTGAGGACATGAGGAGCAGTCCAAACATATGAGGACAAGTATTTCAAACCTCCTACAAGCACCACTCGATTCCTCTAAACCCTATGGGTGTGTCCCCCTGGACTCGCGATGTCTATTGGATATATCGACCGACTCATATAATTATTCCCACACATGTCAACAGAGTCTCACTAACACATCAAGACATGAAAAACCAACTCTCGAGGCACCCCCCTGGGCAAATCAACTAAGACCTGTGGCATCCCCTGGACATGTCATCCTAGTCTTGTTATGTCTACCGGCTGTGTCTACAAAGACATGTGACACACCCTAGACATATTGGCCTGTTCATAAGATGTATGACGCAGGCGTCTGCCATGACATGTGACACCCTTTGGACCATGACACCATGGATCCCCTGACACCCTTTATGTGTGTCGACCCAAGTCACATGATGACTTATGGGGCATGCCAGCTGGGTCATGTGACACCTTACATATAACAAGGCCCATTCATCAGGGAAGCCTTGGTGTGTATGTTTCGTCAAAATAACTATGAGAAGTCAGATTTCTGTGATAACTGGGATATATAATATACCTCCTTAAAGTCCTCATATCCATATCAAACACCCATAAGACTATCCCAATACACAGGTCTCATAACTATATTCCATGAGGCTAATCATGCACTCCCCATTATTTCTCACAATGAGAATGGATCATGTGGGCTCAGGGGGGTGAAATGAACACAACATCAGGAAAGAGATCCCAATTTATCTAGGCAACCTCAGTGTGTAATCCCCAACACAATAGGAACAATGATGAATCTGATTCCTGCCATATTCACAATGAGAATGTATGTATGACTGAACTATGGTGACCTTGATTCCTACCACAACTAGGATACGTAAGACCACTCCTCGAGACTCCAGCTCAAGTATATTTTGTCTTAGTACCCCATAATTGTCTTCTCTACATGGAATTAAATTTTTTGTGACAAATAAACTACATGGGTTTTGATTCCTATAACAACCATGATACGGGGGACGGATTGTAATGGCTTAATCCAATGCATTACATATTTGATGCCTAAATATATGAGAAAATATCCCGAAACAGTTATTCATATTGTCTAAACATATAAGTGACAAATCATTACCCTAAAATAATGATGAACCTCAGATACATACATACGAATCCCCTAAAGAAATATCAGTCTGTTGTAAACAAATGTGAATTAACCTAGAGTCCCTTTTTTAATGTAATCGGTCGCACACTGGGATTCTAAAGAGTTTCACGAACGTGTCTTAAATCAATTACAGATTCCCTAGCGTAGTAAAAATTTGACCCTAATAATTATATTATGAAACCAACATCATATTTTCTTGACCAATGTGAGTTCTCAAGATTTAATAGTCCAAAAATCCTAGATGACTTCTAACCATTGGAAAGTTGGTCTGTACTCAGCTATGGATAAGGGAACCACTTGGTGTTTTTAGGGGAGATGATACAAATTACAAACCTGATGTGTGTGATTGAGTGGGGCCTTAAAATATCCCTAAAACCGAGGGAAACCCATTCCATGTCCTGACCAATACCTAACTAAATAAAAATGGTAAACCTAGTGTGAATATAGGAAATAAAAAAATTATTGGATTATAATCTATCGATCCATGTCGATTTTAAATCATATGAAAACTAAATTGATAGGATCTATGTGAACCATTTAGGGTATTTTGTTCTGTAAACTGTATGAAAACAAAGAATTGAGAACAATATAAACTGGGATTCCTATAATTCCATCATTATGATGAAAATTCCATATGAGAAGAATGGCCATAAAGGGAATTCAAGAAAAATTTGCTAACTAGGCATATCTAATTGATAATTAGAGTGCCTATGATATAACACTGATTGGTGGCCTTGTTACCTATTGTCTCAATGATTCTAGACTCTAGATCCAAGATAATGTCTTCATCCTCTAGCTCTCATTCTGATACTTCGTATGCCGTCGTGACCCCCTTGGGTTGTAAAGTGATCTCTTCTATCAAACGACTCCAATATCTTGTAGAAACAACGATGATTTGGGAGTACCAATGATATTGTATAATCTAGACTATGGAAGATGCTTGTGAAATTCTAAAAGCATGGGATCCAGTGATCCCCCTTTGGTCAATGAAGGTTATTGATAAGCTGATGGTCCCCATCGCCGTGACCAGTCACTTCATAAGCCTATCCATTATGTGTGACAATTTCCACCTTCCACAACTAATATAGGTGGATTAGGGGGCCAGATCCGAAATCCACAAGGTTCAATCACCTCCATGTAGGGCATTAGTGAATCCACATCACCATCAAACTCATTTTGGTAAATATCTACTACCTATTGATTGTAACTCCCGATATATATCCACCTCAATAACCCATGAACAGGATCCACCGAGGATGATTAATCAGTGGAAGAAGGTGCTAGATACCCCAGATAGGTCTAATATACCCTCCTACTAACAACACCCGCCAAAAGACACATACAAGTTCTTTCTCAGAATATGTTTTTGGGTATACTCCCACAGTAAACATTGGTAGGCTCATACTCCATCCCCCATGCATGAGTCCCATCAGCATATCCAAATGGAACATGGAGTTCATAAGTGGGAACATATTCCCACTTCAATAGAATATTTCTATCAATAGGTCATGGGATATGAAACATTAAGGATTATATCCCTGCACGCACTTTTCTAAAATTACCATACATTTTAGAGACAACTGAGGATCTCATCTGGAATATTCTAGAACTATTGCAGATCAAGGGATAAGAACACACTTCAATCCCTATAGCATGGATGACTCGACACTCTGATCTTCTTGATCAAGTGGTCATGTTGGAGAAATTTTTCATTCTTTCTCCCACCCAAGAGGATTATCAACATATCCAGATGAAGGGAGAGGAATTAGACCAGGATCATAATCCAGTTCCAACTGGCGTCAAATAGGTTAGAGTGGAACAAGCCTCGGGAAAAAGTCACATGCATGTCGAAGAAGTACTATGGAATAATCTGCAGGCCCAGGATTTGACCAATATCCCCATTCTACCTGAGGATAACCAAGTGATAGTGGCATAATATTCAGGACATGATTATATTTCTGTCATCTAATCTTCTTGGAAAACTCTATAAAATCACAAAAGTAAGGCACATATTCCAGATTCCGCCAATGAACGACTGTGTCAAGATCCTTCAAAGGAAATATAGGAGCATGCTAATATTAATTCTCTCATTCTAAAGGTATGTCTGTAAATTCATGAATGTAATGAATATTCATACTAGGTGTATATTCCTGATCCTACTAGGGCCAACTAGTTGAAATTGGAACATGCCTTGGGAAGGCTCATATTTCTACCAATAAAGACCGGCGACATGTCCCAAAAGCTCATGATCAAGTCCATACCATTGTCTCACCAGAGGCTCACCAAGTGAGAGTTTCACATGTCTTAGGACAAGATCATATCTCTATTAACAATGAGATATCTTATTGTAATATTTCAAGAACTCCTCAATAGTGTGCTTATATTCCCACAACACCATGATATTACATGAAAAATCCATCAACCACGGTTCAAGTTGCTCATATCACAATAGTACCATGAAATTCATGTCATCATATTCTAGACATGATGTAGAACATGGCTTATAATACGATTTTACACAATGCTGGTGTCCTTTATTTTGTTCGAGACACATTTTCTTCTTCACAATGTTTTTCCTTCTCTTTTATTGAAGTGTAAGTCGAAGGTGTTCATTACCACGATAGTTATCTTCAAGATAGTATGGAGATGGATCGCATAGAATCTTCTCTTGAAATCCATTTTGGTCAACCTCCCCGTTGAAATATGTCCCATGGGAAAGGAAATTCTCTATTTTTTCAGACACCCTTATATAGATAGGTAAACCAAGAACTGACACCATCATATAAAAAGATTCATGAAATAGAAGGGGAAACAATATATAGTTCCCCATCAGCATCCAACAACCCTATATTTCGGTTATCAAGTTACCATCTGAGCCACATTTTATAGTATTAATGGATGGATCCATTTATGTATGACGAATAAGTGTCTTACAATGACATATGGAAGGACTTAGCTGAAAACAACATCCTCATCAGGTTCTGGCCCCTTTCTACTTCTAGATATGAGATCCCTAACGAGCTAGTTATGGAGTGCATTCCTAATATATGTAAAAAAATGTGGGACCCTCATCAATGGCTGAAGAATCAATATCTCCCTTATCCAGGATCTGAGTGTCACCATTAGACCATCAGAATACTCTATTTCTAGCTCAACCAATTTGTTATCTCTATAGCTTAAGATCCAAAACCGGAAAAGCACAACGCAAATATTTACAACATGATCACCCCCATAGAATCATGAAAATTTGGCATCTAATATATGAAGATAAATCAGGAATCCAAATTTGATGATGGGGACATTATGGACCGTTACACTTCATCACTCCCCAAGAACATCAGAGCCCATCATACACTAAATTCTGAAATATTATTGTCTCTGACGAGATCTGGGGAATGGATAATGCTTGAACTAGTTAGTCACTCCACTAGAATTACCCCTCTCTAGTGATGACCAGAAATCAAAGGCAGTGAGAGTAGATAGCCAACATGTCTTCAAATTAGGCCCCTTAAGATAATAGAAAGGCATTCTGAACATGGAAATCAATGTTTTAATCACCCAAAAAACTTATCAGAAGGAACAATCCTCATCATGGCCAGTCAGTGCACCCATATCTCACACAAACAGAACATTTACACATCACATAGACTATAGTAAAAGCTTATATAGTGTTTTTATAGGTAAGGGCTCAACCCCCTAGTCCATGAGAACATTTTCCCCCACCTCAACCCCTTAGGATATCAATTCATGAGAAAATTCAGGATGTGCATGCCGTAGTCAAAGGTGAACCCAGCTTCCAAGGATAGGGCTATTTTATCTCAATTTCCATCTACAAATTCATTATCCCCTGACTGTGATTCGGATACATTGGTGGTAATTACATATCACCTCAACCCCAATAGGCTATGGGTAATTTCATCTTCCCACCCAATATGAGCCCTAGATAAACCCTAGACCCTAGGTTTGAGGGTATCATCATCATCATCAACACTCCAGAGAGAATTCGTATTCTCTAGGTTGGGAGGAAGAGATCAAAGGTCAGAATCCCACCAGTTTCTCCCACCACAAGATGAAAATATATTGGTGGGCCCTTGTTTGACAACCCTGGCCATAAATTCTATCAAGGTAACCATTCATGAACCAAGTTCAGTGGAGAATATGGTGAATGAAATTAGGCACTACCATGGCCTCAGGCTGAAATGAACCAATAAGGCCAAGAGATTGAATAACATCTATAATGAAATCCATACATAACTATCTTTCCATGTGTAATGAAGTGGAATAACCACCATCACTTGATACTACTTAGTGAATATCGTCACTGCCAATGTGGGGGGAATGGATCACGATCTGAACATAGAAGGTTGTGGCATGAAAAAATACCCCCAGAGGAAGGCTTAGTGGATGAACCAAATGTGGTTTCACGCATCAAAAACCAAATAAGGCTCCAAAATTTTTCACCACCAAATAATGAGTTCCCCCTCCACAGTGGTACAACTCCAAATATAAAGAAAAATAAGAAAACGACTCTAGGTTTCGATCATTGGAAGAGAAATTTTCTCAATATGAGAGTGAGATATGATCTCTCCGGAAGCTTAATGGGGAGATACTTAGGGGATATATTTGAACAGGGTAGCATCTCCAGAAAGAGGTGAATATTCTCCCTCCTATGATTGATCTTCCAACCAATGAAGTGTCTAAGTACTAGATTGGCACCGGGTCAAGACACATCATCCATAAAAATGTGGAATTTGTGAATGGTAGAGACTTCCTTCTATTGTAGTGACAACCACCTCTTACTAAGGTAACTCTTTAGTTATAGGAAAAATTTATGATTAATTGAAGATGAATGTGGTGTTACCTCATTGGTCCCCACCCATTCCCTATAAATAGAAGGTGGCTTATACAGTAGTGCCCTTTCAGTTTCATACTACAATTGAATCCCTGGCTACTCGAATGGAAGATGTGGAAGGATGACTCATTCTAGTGAAGCCTAAGAAGAATCCATGCCCGAATGGGTAGATGATACACCTCCACCACCAAAATTCATGAATTCTACCTTTTCCACTTTCAACGATGTTGGGGATCCAGAGCAGCATCTCACACACTTCATGTCTTGATGCATGCTAATGATGGGCCCTTGAAATTAAAAGGAAGTGACCAAACTAAGGGGTTTCATATAGATGTTGACAGTTCTTACATTCATATAGTATTGTTGTATACCTATAGGATCCATCATAGGATGTCAATACATTTATCATCAGTTCCTATACCAGTTCAATTCAATACTAAGAAAGACAATGATGGTCAACCTGAAAAACTGTATGTAGAATAAGAAAGAGAGGTTTTTGGATTTCATTTCCAGGAGGATGGGTCTGACCTATTCACATAGAATCCATCTCTTATAGGAAAAATAGATGGACCTCTATTTTGAAAATCTCAGGGAAGAGCAGAAGACACCCCAAATCCCCTTGAAAATCTAGGAAAGTTATGATTGTATGCTGAAACAACACAAAATCCTATATAGACTATTCAGTGAACCTGATCCATGTCTCAAATCATGCCCACAACACAAGTGAAAATATCCTAGAAGGGTGGAAACATTAGATTTCACCCAAAAATCCCGCAACATTCAAAGAATCTATGAATGCTCGGAACCAGACCTCACCTCCTGCTGACTGATAAAAACCAAAGAACCACCCTCATTTAGAAGCACATAGAAACTAGGTACACCCTTGATTGGAATAATATATGAAAATGGTGTACTCCTTCTAAAATGAGCATGTTAATGGATACTTCATGGCCTCTATGGAAAACGATCCTATCAAACTTCCATAGCCCATGAATCTTGATGAATTAAACCTCATCGATTGTCCCAATTATTGGAACCGAGGTTGTTCATTGCTGAAAAAGGGGTTCGCTTTGTATTTATTGTCAAACTACCTTAGTTTGATCATGGTTTGTGTTTGTCATTGTTATCAATTTAATTGAAGATCAGGGAGATTACATTGAAAGGTGTCATACAATTTGATCCAAAAGCAGTACTGAAGGTGACGTCATTCTCCAGTGTTTTCCAAATTTTTGGGGATGAAATTTTGAAAATATAGAATTGTTTTTTTGGAAAAGGAAGGTGTGAGAAATAATTTAAATATGTGCGAAATATTGGTTTTTTTACACAAGATTGAATGTGTTTTTAGAACATGTGCGCAATAAATGTTTCAAGATTAGAACATCGAAAAATGGAAAATTCGTGGAGTGCGCGGAAGATAGTGTTTCACGAAAGGGATTTCACGCCCAATGTGTATTCAAAAGGGGTTTTCTGTGCTCAACGTGAAACATAGGAGCACTAATGAATATGCATTGGAATCTTGTATGCAGGGCCATCAAGGGCCTATAAATATGTTTCTACCCCGAATGATGACTAAATAATTTTTTAATCAAAAATATAGTTGCTCCACCACATGAAATATTGGAAGAGATTAAATCTTGTGCGCAAGGTGTTTCTTTAGTATGAAAATACCAATTGAACCCTTCAGTGCAGTTGAACAAAAAATAAGGGTTTCATGAAAAGAAACGGTTGTGTGAATGTCATCTTCCACAACAATTCCCAAATCATGTGTGTAATTTGGGGTATTGCGCACAAGTGTGGTGTTGTGCTTATGACAAGTTTTTGAATAATCGGGGTGTGTGATTAAAGATTTCACATGAATAAATCTGGTACATCGATGCGAGGAGTGTATCATGCTGGCATGAGAAAAATACTTCAATAAAAATATGGTGAAGAGACCCTCAAGTCAATAAACTATGTAAGGATACTCTCAAGGTAGTGAGCTGGAGGGATTCAACGAGAGTGACCCGAGTGTATGAACCAAGATCTTCTTTCGTGCAATTTATTTTTTTCATTAAATGTATTGGGATCACATCTGATAGATAGAACACATATCGTCTTCACCTAATTCATCCGAGAGAGTCCATATGGCACTGATCTTTACTTAGCCCCTGATCAATCATCTGTTCTCTGAATCGAACTCTGTCAATTGCATTGGAATTCCATCGGTGAGTTCACTCTTCTCCTTGAGAACCTATTTCTGATTCATTATCTCTTGTGAGATATCGTGGGTTTAAAGTTTTGGATATTTTTTAGCTCTTCGTAATTCTAGGGAGATTCAATGATTGAGGTTCATGTATAACGATCCTACAACACTAAGGTTGGTGGTTTGTGCCTTTTCGTAGTTATTCTTTTAGTTATTTGTGAAAAAATGTCGATACCCTTGAATGAGGTATTGGATGTTTATGTTTTTCGCCCAAATGTTTACCTGCTATTCTTTGGCTGTTTAAATACAGGTTATATGTTGTAAATAGGGTTTATTTTTCCATGCTATGGAGTTTTTTCCCATGTTTCCTTGTTATGACTATTTTTTCGAGTTTTTCCTGTTAGTTTGCTGCTTTGTTTTCCGTGCCTGGTATTGTTTGGATGGAGTGTTTTATATAACATGATGTTATGCTATTGATTGTTTATCCAAATAGTTCATGAGGTTTACTTTGGATACCTTGTATTTTTTTGCTCGTTGACTTACACATGGCTGTGAGAACCTGGGGTAGTAGACCATAGGGAGAATCGACATAAGGGCTTCTCCAGAGGGTCTATTTTTACTATTACGATGCAAGACCATGGGGGGGAATTGATGTATGTGATTCCTTAGAGTGTTTGTAGTTCCTTGACACAAGCCATAGGGGTAATGAGACATAATTACTTCCCCAGAGCACCTTTTAGTTACCTATACGAGACTATATGGGTAATTGATGGTGAGTGCTTCCTCAGAGGGTATGTGCTAATGCTGAACCACATGGGTTAGAATTTTTGTACTTTCTATAGGATTTCATGTGTTTTCCAGGTAAGAACAGAGGGGTTTATCCTGTGAGAACTTCTCAGAGGGTTAGCTATTTTTGATTATCTTATTA
This sequence comes from Viscum album, assembly GCA_963277665.1. Taxonomy (NCBI): domain Eukaryota; kingdom Viridiplantae; phylum Streptophyta; class Magnoliopsida; order Santalales; family Viscaceae; genus Viscum; species Viscum album. The sequence continues at coordinate 741,626,749 of OY728155.1, read as the reverse complement.
CTTGGTATGTGGTGTTTTAATGCTTTGAAAATGTAAGAATGTTTATTGTTAAGTACTTCCATGTTTAATACGTATTTTTCATATTTCTTTCCATATATATTTACTGACTATTAGACAGAGATCAATTGGTGGTTGCCTACTGGGATTTAGTCTCACACCCTATTAGGGTCATTATTTTAGGCCCAACCAGGTTATATCGTTGCAGGTATAGAAAATGGAATTTTCCCTTCTACTTCACATACTTGTCTACTTTGGAGCTGGAAAGCATGGGACCAAGATGAGGCTTGCGATGCTGAGGAGTTGTTTACTGTTTTAATTCGTAATTTGTTCTAGTAATTTATTTCATCATTATGAAATGTTTGACTACTTTACAAGACATATGTATCCTGAATCATTATATATGTACTCCAGCTGCTTATTACTTTTAGTCTTCTGTTGTTTACTATTGTTTGCCACTATTGCTCTTTCCTCTATTTTTATCTATTTCTCTTCCAATGTGTTACTATACCAATGATGTCATATTTTCCACTCTATCACAACCAAGGCCCTTGATGCTAGCTGACAGCCTCTGGCGTTAGGGGAAATGCACTTGAGGCCATGTGACCAACAAGGTATGGGGCGCCTCTGGGAGGCTCCCAGAACCGGGATGTTACAAAGTGGTATCAACGGGATTCTTTTCTTCTTGACACACTGTTTGGAGCCTATAGAAATGGATATTATAGAATTGGTACTTGGTAATAAGCTGTACATGAGAGTATCTAACCCGTGTATAGGGAAAATCCAATCTATCTCATTTATTGCAATTTTTCTAGTTTTGAAATTTTACAGTTGATAAGATTTTCACTATTTGGTGATTCACATGTTTTGTGTTGTTATTTTTGATGTTATTGAGGTTCTATTTCTGTTTCAACCCGATGAGATGATGGTATGTCATCTCATTCATCAAATAGGCACTTTCTAGAAATCACATTTCATGCATTCCTTCCATGGCATTTAGGGTGCATTAGCAATTTCATGTTGTTCTAATAGATGTTGTGCAAGATATGCATGCTGTCTTGATAGATACCTTGATTGAATGTCTGATTTTAATGGAGCATCAAATTGTGAATTTTTTGGTTAAATGAATTCCAAAAATTGGTTCTTGAGGTATTATGGGCCCTCACAGACTTGAATTTGGTGGATAATTGCATTTTTATCCTTGTTTATGACATGTATAAGATGACAAGCTTTGATTCACATGGAGTATGGGCCCTCATTGATCGGAATTTGGCACTTTAATGTTCGTTTCAGTGTTTTTCTGGGTTCTGGAGTGGTTTCTAAGGCTTAATATCAGAAAAAACCCAGAATACATGCCATGTAATGATTAATAAACATCATGTGTTCTTCTGTTTAGAAAGAAACTGTTTTTATTAAGTACATGTCGTGTACTATATGTACACGCCGTGTAGTCGATAACCATGTCTCAGACTATGTGGGTGGAGTCACGGGGTTTTGAATCTTTTGTAGGACATGCTGTGCACCGAATGTACATTCCGTGTTGTAGAACCGTGTATCTAGCCATGTCACTAACTTCACTGGTCAGTTGAGTTTTTTCTAATACACATCGTTTCCATCTAGTACACGTCGTGTAGTGTAACCCGAGTACCCCTCCGTGTAACAAACAACATGGGTCGACGAAATCTTCCCAGTAAACACCGTGTACATCTAGAACATGTCGTGTCGTGTGAGTCATGTATTCGGCCGTGTCACTAACAACATGGTTTGGTGAAGCTCATCTAGTACATGCCATGTCTGGAACTAACATGCTATGTAGTATCATTCTAGGAGAAGATTATGGCTTTATTATGTAGAATAACTTGAGTAGGGAAAGGGGATTCAAGTACATGTCATGTTTTTGGACATTATGCTGTGTGTATGGGGTGTTACATGACCTAGGTTGAAAAAATTACACTCCCATGTGATGTTTTTAGGGAACACACAATGTTGTCATTATACACGCCATGTATACATGTTTTGGAAAACTTGAGTTATTTATTTCTTTTGTTCCCTTATTACACTTCTAAGTTTCAGTCCCTGTTAATTTTGATCTAATGTGTGTGCTTGACCTTGTAGAGTCATGAAACCAAGACATCCTACAGTTGTATGCCAGCAGAAAGGTGTTGATCAAACACCAGAAATGGATATTCAGGTACTACTAGAAAATCCTCCATTAGTTCAAGTCTAGGCACCAGCCGTCATTCTGGACATAGTTGTTGATTTACAGTTCTGAGAGGGATTCATGAGGTTCATACATACCTTCCGATGAGTATCGCATCCTGCCCCTTCTATGGAAGAGTTGAAGTGGGTTTTCCAGCAGTATAATCCATCTACATTAACCAGGGAAGAAGGATCTCAGTCTACAGAGTCATGGTTAGAATAAAAGCTTTCCATCATCGAGCATCTGGAGACGCCTCCAGAGAGGAGGTTCAAGCTCTCTATGCACATGCTTTGGGATTCCACCAAGAGATGGTGGGATGTGATCTCACAGGTGGGATTCCAGTAGGTTATGGATTGGGATGACTTCCAATGTTTTTTATGAATAATTCTATCTCGAGACCGTGAGGGCTGATCGAGCCCGTGAGTTCAAGATTCTAGAGCAGGGAACTATATTAGTCATGGAGTACTCTTTTTGATTCGTAGAGTTGTAGTGCTTCATGCCTATTCTAAGAAGTGATGAGTTATTATTATCAAGGAATTTTGAGGATGGTCTAAGGCATGAAATCTGATCGCTGGTGAACATATTTTGGTTGACTTACATCACTTCTATCATCAACCAAGTGCGGATCATGGATCACAATTTGATGGATTATAGAGTTGTGATCCTGGGAGGTTCGACATTCCGAGTTAGTATCCATCCTTCTGAAAGTAGGAAGTGCCACTGGGGGTCTTCGCATGGTGATCCAAGGAGGCGAGACACTTCTTATGGTAGTCAGCTGGTGTGATACTAGTCCGGGAAGGGTAGGTATACAAGGCCACATAGCCAATAAGACCCAATAGAGTGCCGATAATTCGGAAAGATGGGTAATGTTTAGTGTTTTTGTCAAATATTCTCACCAGCAGCTGGTGAAAGGGGGTCTTATATGACTCCGTGTTCAAGAGAAGCACCACCAGTTTCTCATCAGTCTGAGAACTAGAGTTCTTCCGACAGTTCAGGCTGAGGTAGAGGTCACGGTCATGGTAGCTAGTCACTAGGCTTTCAACAAAAGGGTGGATCTACTCTGAGTGGTCAGGGAGGGTCATAGGGTCGCGGTGCTGGTCAGACTTTTGTGGTGGAGCAGACCTAACGGGAGTAGGATCTTGGACCCTTTACTATTCAAGGTATGATACTAGTTTCCTCAGTTTTAACATCTACAATTTTTCATATAGGGGCTCCCAATATCTTTATATCTTTTTCTATTTTGGAGATCCTTCATCTCTGTATCTTTAATTCTGCTGAGGTCTTGATTTTAGACACACCGTTGGAGACAATAAAGGCTAGTGTACGTTAGTGCAAGGAGTTCCCTATTATGGTTAGTGGGTGTCACTTCTTATGGGACCATTATGTCCTAGACATGACATGCTATTATTTCATTCTTGTAATGTACTGTTTATTTCCCTTCCAGGTAGTTTTCGATTTCTATTATCGTAGGGTGAGTTTCACATCACTGAAGAGAAAATCGTATCTTCATAAGGGCCAATTGGATGTCCAGACTAGCAGAGCAGGACATGAGCATCATGGTTTTAGAGGAGTTATAGCGTAGATTGCTATTCTATATCTGGATGACCAGGGGACTTCACCAATTTACATTCCCCCAATGGGGGATCATTTCAGGGAAATATTTCTAGAGGACTTCTCAAGTTTTCTTTCGGAGCGAGAGGTTTACATTTCTACTGATCTTGTTCCAGGATTAACACTGGTGTCCATTTATCTTTATAGGATGGCTACACTAGAGTTTAAGGATTTCAAGAAGTATTTGGAGGAGTTTTAGGCGAAGGTTTTTATTCTACCCATCACTTCTCCTTTGGGTACACTTGTCCTGTTTGCGAAGATGGAAGATGGTACCCTCAAACTTTGTGTGGATTATTGGAAGTTAAACCAGTTGATGGTAAAGAACTGATATCCCTTCCCAAGGATTGATGATATCTTTGATCAACTATGAGGAGCACGGGTGTTCTCAAAGATTGACTTGAGATTTTGTTACCATTCGTTGCGCCTTAGAACATATGATATAATCCTTATAGCATTTCAAAGAAGGTATGGTCTATACAAGTATGTGGTTATGCCATTTGGTCTCATAAATGCGTCTGCAGTTTTTATGTCCCTGGTGAACCAAGTGTTCCATACATACTTGGATTCCTTCATGGTTGTCTTCGTGGATGATATCTTGGTTTACTCTCACACCTGACACAACCATGCTGTAACATCCCAGGTAAATAAAGAATAAGACATTTTCATATTTATTATTATTATTTGAATTAAGTATTAATTTTACTTTAATGGGGTTGCTATGTTTGATGGAGAACCCTATTTAAATATTGTTTTGTTCACTAATATACATTCTATTAGACCAAATAAAATTCTTCTTTAGAATTGGGATATCAAAATTTACTTTGTGTAAATTTTTGGTATTTTTCTGATAATGTTCATTTTTTAATGAATAGTGAAAGGTGTTGTATTTTAATTCAAAATCTTTTTTAATATAATTTATTTATAAGGATATATTATATTTTTAATTGGTTTCAATGTTCAATTATAATATATTTTTACCATTTAATCCAATGGTGGTCGTTAGAATTAATTTCACTTTAAATTTGGGCATAAACAAGTGTCAGTCTATTGATATATATTGTTTCTTTAAAAAACGCTATTTGTTTTAATGATGGGAATTAATTTTAAAATTAATTAATTCACTTATATGTTTTTAATTTTGAAAAATAGAAATCATTTTTGAATTCTGAATAACAAATATAGCTTAGGGTGAATTTTGGTATTTTTCTGAAGAACTTCAATTTTTGATGAATAGTGAAACCACTAAGTGGTGGTTAAACAAACTGATTTTTCATTTAAATGAATATTTACCGCTTTTGGGTATTGAATTTAAAAAATTTGACATGTATGTTTGTGATTAGTTAGTAAAATGTGGTTCAATGGGATTAAAATATTTTTTGGTGAATAGTAACTTTTGAGTTTTGTTAACCGCGATTAGAGGTAATTAGTGTAATTTAAGATAAAAATGATATTATAAAAATATAAAAATATATTGAAACATGTCCTAAAATTATTCGATAGGTCATGGCCGAACATGAAAATCCATGGGTCAATTTGTGGTACCCCATGGAGCCACTTGAGTGAGATAATGACATTAATACATTTTATTTAAAGTAAAAATAAAAATATCACAAACATATATTGTTTTAATAAAATAATTATTAAATGGGGTTATATAAGCTATATTTTTTACTATAAATATTCATTGGAAAGATAGAAATATTTACAACATCATGGTAAATGTTTTATAATTTTTAGACATCAAAAAAATATATTTATGACACAATGATGATGTAGTGTTTACGTCATTACTGAATGATTTAAATAAATAAGAAGATAATGTTTAAAATAATATTCAAAACCTGTACAATTCTTATTGGATGATTTTATTTCGAACCTGTACCACCTTATCTTCGACATTAATGATTTTTGGAGCTTTAGAAACCGAATTTCCTTTTATAATAAAATAATAGTTTCAAGATTTCCAAAAGAGCCCCTCATCTACCTTATAAAAAGACCCCACTACCTACCCATATCTCACACTTATCAAGTCCTTTGTCTCCTCCAAAATCTACTCAAATAAGCTCCCAATATCCCTCTATTAATCCTAGAATCCCACCTTAGGCAGAAATCTCTTCAAGAATCCCTTTTGGTTCAAACGAAGAAGAGTTACCTGATTTAAAGGTAATGTCTTCACTTGTGTTCTTTTGTTTCATTTTGCTTCTCCAACCCCTTAAACTATTTTTATTCCATTATTTTGAAGAAACACTAGTATCTTAAATATACTAGGATGTTTTTATTAGAATTATTCGAGCTACACTTACACACACCAACGTCTAATGGAAAAAGAACATATTATTTCTGGGGATGGTGAATTTTTGCCTCACGAAATGTTGATTGTTCAACATTAATTTAACACCTTTAAAGGTGGAAATTAAGATGTAACTATGTTTATATATGATATATAATATGTTTATTTTTTCCTTAATCTTATTTTATTTTTCATTTATGTCATACCTTTATGGTTTCCATTATGTGTAAACGCGATATCTACATTTTAGGAAGTGCGGACTACTGCCCCCTCAAAGTGATTTGATTCGTTAATTCCATATGTGGGAAACGTAAAGGATGGAGTTAATAATATTATATATTATATTATATTGGAATTATAATTTACCTTTATATCATTATGATTCCATTTCATTAGATACGAAATAGAAATTAAAGTAGTGTTCATGCGTACGTACGGCTTACCGTCTCCATGAACGGTGAATTTCATTTCTTACCTATAAATGTTATGTAATATTATAAATTCATGTATATACTGGATTTATATGATATATATAATATCTACATCATGAAAATAATTCTGGTTATAATGTATATTTTACAACATGAACAACTTGTAATTATAAAGAGTTTATTTTTGACTCAAGTACCAATGATCGTTAAAACGACCGTTATTAACATAAATAATTACATAGTGTTCATAACATGGTAACAAGTGATATAAAATGAATAATGAACTTGAAAAAGGTTCTTAAGAAAGTATAAATTAACTCAAGTTTATTATTCAGGAGATTAAATAACGACCGAGTCAAGTCGGACACGAGGTAAGGGACTTCGTCTCAATCTCATTCATTGAGGCATATTTTGTTTTATATGCAAATTTCTTTTATACGGTGTATAAACCCCTTTTTTACTTCTACTTTTATTCAAAATGAATCTTTTTATACGAAGTGTTTTACTAAATGAAAAAATGAATGTTTTTGTCTTACGTATGCGGCAACAACAACTTCTCCACAACCATGACCATTATTTGAGTTTCAGCTTCCTCTATAGGCCAGAACGTTTTTTTAAATGAAAAATAAATACCATGTTTTAACTTTTCTTTCATTTTGGGTATTTAAAATGGTTTTTGATAATGTTTTGATTAGATCAATGTGGTGTATTGATATCTTGAGATTGAAATATGGAATGTTGTGGTTTCTTTATGCATGTTTTATATGATACGATTATGTTATGGTTCATGGGCATTGTTTATGAATACGGGTGGTTTCGTGATAAACTAAGGGCAGGTGAGCCCGATATAGCTCTCCAATGCATTGGGTAACATGAAGGGGTTAAACTCTAAGGTTTTTCTGAACAAATTTAGGGAATATATTGTGATGGGTATTCCAAACGTAACCATTACGGTTACTCCCTACGTAAGAATGTTATGAATGACTCAAGTTACCTTTATGTCTTATGATTTCTATGATTTATTCATGATTTGATGAGTTATGTTAAAGCACATATGTTTTATGAGTAAAGTATACTTTCATTGATTCTTATGTATACATGGACTAATGTTTTCATTCCGTATTTTTTTATACCTTACTGAGCTTTTTATGCTCATCCAATGTTCTTGAAATTTTTTTCACAGGTCAAGGGAAAGGTACATGATGTGATTATAGGGTCAAGTAAGTGTTAAGAAAGATTCCATGTTTTATTTAAAATATGCTTCCTTTAATGACAAGAGTGAATATTGTCTTTGATGTGACCACCTTGTTTACATGTGAAATGTAATGCATGATATATGATCTAATTCTTTAAAACTCTAAACCTGAAAAGATACTCAATGTGTATTTCTTGAAATAACACTAGATTAAGTAATGTTTAAGGCTTGGGAAATATAGTTAGTATCAAAGTTCAGTTTAGATAAGTTTAGGAGTTAGAATTATATTTAATGATTATCCAAAAATATTTTTTTTATGGTCAAATTGAAATGATATAGCATTTGAAGAATACCATGTTCCTTCATCTAAGGCATGTTTGTTCAGAATGGTTTTCATCAGAGGAAATTGGGAAGCAGTTCTAGGAAGGAATACACAAGGAAATGACCTTCCAAATCAGCGTCCTGAGAAGGTCGGAATTGGAACTAAACATTTTTTTGTAGTAATGGCGCATTTGACTCATGCGATAAATGGTGGTGGTATCCATGCATGAGATCATCCAGATCAACCATAGAAGAACATGTCAGTGGTGGAACATTTCATGAGGCAACATCCCCCATCATTCAGAGGATCATCTGACCCTATGCTTACTGATGGGTGGATTTAAGCACTGGAGAAGATTTTCGATGTCATGGGGTGTTCAGACAATCAAAAGGTTAGTCATGATGTTTACCGTTTGGAGTGTGAAGAAGATCAGTGGTGGTCGTTGGTTAAAAATATCAGGGACGCTGATGAGATTGATGCTCTTGACTGGGATGAATTCAAAGGTATTTTTCTTGATAAATATTTTCCTAAGGTTGTTCGGCTTAGGATGGAAAAATAATTCTTGGAATTGAGGCAAGAGGACGACTCAGTGGCTTCTTATGAAGAAAAGTTCACTCGATTGGAAAGGTATGCTCCAAATTTTATCCAAGACCTTAGTAGTAAAATCAATCATTTTTACTCAGGATTAAACCCGAAATATTGAAGGGAATTAGCTTCTCATGAGTTAAAAAGTTATGAAATGATTTTTCAATGTGCTGAGAAGGTTGAAATGGAGCTTGTTGATGATCAAGTGTTCTATAACAACTAATAGAAGAAGAGACTGAGGTGGTAGGAGAAAGGGAAGAATCCTTCAAAAAGGTCTTATGGTAAGAAAACTGTGTTTTCAGTTTGAGATACATGTGGTAAAAAGAATACTGGGGAATGTCTTTTGAATTATGGAAAGTGCTACCAATGTGGTAAGATAGGACATAGGGCTCGAGATTGCACTGAAAAATATCAGGGTGATGGTAAGAACAAATTACATTTACAGTTAGTGAAATGTTTCAAGTGCAATGAGATGGGTCATTATGTGAACGAGTGTCTGAAAAAGAGCTCGAGTGATGGGAATCAGTCAGACTATAAGAAGAAAGGTGTGGTGAGATCCTTTGGAACTACATCAGCAGATGTTGGGCCATCAAATGAAGTGGTATCAGTTACTTTGTTTGTTTTTTCAGATTATGCCAATGTGTTTTTTGATTCGGGGTCTACACATTCTTTTATCTCTGAAAAATTTTCTAGTAAATTGGGAATTCCATCTCAAGAAATGACTCCTTAACTTTTGGTAAAAACACCTAGGGGAAATGTTGAGGCAAAAATAATTTGTAAGAATCTTCCTATCCTTATCTGTGGAAAGATCCTACTTGAAAAACTTATTGTTTTACCTCTAGTAGAGTTTGACGTTATCCTGGGTATGGATTGGCTCTCTGTTTACAATGCTTAGATTGATTGTAGAGCTAAAGAAGTTTCTTTTCAGAAAGACTTTCAGTTTTTATACAAGAATGAACCCTTACTGTTGATAACATATCAAGAGGCTGAAAAACTAGTAAAATATGGAAATGAATGCTACCTTGCACATATTTTTTAAAATAAAGGAACCGTTCAGATTAATGATATACCAGTGGTAAATGAGTATTCTGATGTTTTTCATGATGAGTTGCCTGGAATAATACCAGACCAGGAAGTTGAATTTACTGTTGACTTAGTTCCTAATGCTAAGCCAATTTCAAACCCCCCTTATCGAATGGCTCAAATTGATCTTTTAGAGTTGAAGGAGCAATTTCAAGATTTATTAGAGAAAGGTTTCATTGGACCTAGCACGTCACCATGGGGTGCTGCTGTCTTATTTGTTAAAAAGAAATATGGTTCAATGAGACTTTGCATTGATTATATATCCTTGAATAACATCACCATTTTGAACAAATATCCCTTGCCTCATATCGATGATTTGTTTGATCAGCTCAAGGGGGCTCAGTATTTTTCAAATATTTATTTGAGATCGGGGTACCATCAGTTGAAGGTAAAGGAAGTAGATGTTCCGAAGATTGCGTTTTGTACAAGATATGGCCATTATGAATTTGTAGTTATGCCTTTTGGGCTAACCAATTCACCTGCTATATTCATGGACCTTATGAATAGAATTTTCCATGAGTTCTTGGATAAGTTTTTGGTTGTTTTCATTGATGATATTTTGTTGTTTTCATAAAGTAAATAGGAGCATGAAAGTCATTTAAGGGTTATTTTTCAAACCTTAATAGAAAATAAATTGTATAGGAAATTCAGCAAGTGTGATTTTTGGTTGCAACAAATTTCTTTCCTTGGTCACATTGTTTCTAAAGATGGAATAACTGTTGATCCTGTAAAAACAAAGGTTGTTGAAGAATGGAAAAGACCAACAAATGTAACCGAGATTCGTAGTTTTCTTGGTTTGGCAGGATATTACTGAATGTTAGTTATAAATTTTTCACGGTTAACTAGTCCAATGATTAAGCTAACTCGGAAGGGTATTACGTTTATCTGGACAAAAGAATGTGATGATTGTTTTAAGGAATTGAAAATAAGATTGGTGAATGCTCCAGTTTTGGCACTACCTTCCAGGAATGGTGAGTTTTTTATCTAAAATGATGCTTCATTGAAAGGACTTGGTTGCATCCTAATACAGAATGATTAGGTAATAGATTATGCTTCACGGCAGTTGAAAATTCATGACGTAAATTACCCTACACATGATTTGGAATTAGCAGCTATTGTTTTCGCTTTAAAATTTTGGAGGCATAATTTGTATGGTGTAAAGTGTGAAATATATACTGATCACAAAAGATTAAAGTATATATTCACTCAGAAATAATTGAACATGAGACAGAGGAGATGGCTGGAATTAATCAAAGATTATGATTTTACAATTCATTACCATCTAGGAAAAGCAAATAAAGTGGTTGATGCTGAGTCGAAAAAGTAATGCTTCATTAATAATGTTGCGTTTGGAACGTGATCCTTTGGTTAAGGATTTGATGAACTTTGGAATAGAAGTTGTTGGTGCAGTATGTTCTTCAGTATTGTCTCAGGTATCAGTAAAATCAACTCTATCATACAATATTAAGAAAGAACAGAAGCAAGAGAGTGAGTTGAAGAAAAAGGTAGAGCTAGTTCAGAAGGGTATGTTGCCCGAATTGAACATTGATAATGATTGTGTTTTGATATTTGGGAATAGATTGTGTGTGCCTTGTGAGTCACAGTTGAAGAGAGAGTTGTTATGTGAAGCTCATAGCACTCTGTTTTCAGTTTATCCAGGCAGTACTAAGATGTATAGAGATATTTGGGAGTATTATTGGTGGGACAGAATGAAAAGATATATTTCTGATTTTACTATGAAGTGTTTGATTTGTCAACAGGTTAAAGAAGAGCATCAATTACCGAAATGGATGCTTCAACCTTTACCAATACCAGAGTTGAAATGGGATAATATATCCATGGACTTCGTTGTGGGATTGCCGAAGACACCTCTAGGTAATAATGCAATCTGGGTTATTGTTCATCACTTGACTAAATCAGCTCATTTCCTTGCTATATGAGATACTTTTTCCCTAGATCAACTTTCCCATTTGCATCTTAAAGAGATAGTCAGGTTACATGGAGTTCCCCTCTCCATTGTATCTGATCGTGATCCCAGGTTTACTTCTAACTTTTGGAAAGGCCTTTAGAAGTCGTTGGGTACTGAATTAAATTTCAGTACAGCTTTTCATCCTCAATTAGATGTGAAGTCAGAATGAACAATTAAGACTTTGGAAGATATGCTATGTTCTTGTTCGATGTATTATTAGTGATGTTGGGACCAACATCTTTCTTTGGTTGAGTTTTCTTCTAATAACAGTTTTCATTCCAGTATAAAGATGACACCATTTGAGGCATTATATGGGAAGCGGTGTCGAACTCCAACTTTTTGGGAAGAAGTGGGTGAAAGAAAGTTGATGGGACCAGAATTGGTAGAATAGTTGGCAGAAAAAGTTCAGCTGATACAGAAACACATGAGAACAGCTCAGAGCAGGCAGAAAAGTTATGCGAACAACAGGAGGAAGGATCTCTCTTTTGAGGTAGGTGATCTTGTCTTCCTCAAAGTTTCACCATGGAAAAGTGTGATGTGATTTGGTAAGAAAGGAAAGTTGATTCCAAGGTTCATTGGACCATATGAAATTCTGGAGAGAGTTGGATCAGTTGCATACCGAGTGGCTTTACCTCCAAGTTTATCTCAGGTACACAATGTCTTTCATGTTTCAATGTTAAGGAAGTACATGTCAGATCCATCTCATGTTTTGATTCCAGAGGTAGTTCAGCTGGAAGATAATCTATCTTATGAGCAACAACCGATCTAGATTCTTGACCACAAGGAGCAAGAATTGTGGAATAAGGTGATTCTACAAGTAAAGGTTTTGTGGAAAAACCACATGATTGAAGAGGCAACATGGGAATCTAAAAATGTTATGAGGGATAAATACCCCCATCTATTTAAGTGAATAAACTGCGAGGACACAATTCCTAAATGGGGGGAAGGATGTAACATCCTAGGTAAATAAATAATAAGACATTTTCATATTTATTAATTTTTTTGAATTAAGTATTAATTTTACTTTATTGGGGTCGATATGCTCGATGGAGAACCATCTTTAAATATATTTTTGGTCACTCATATACATTCTATTATACCAAATAGAATTCTTCTTTAGAATCAGGACATCAAAATTTACTTTATGTAAATTTTTGGTATTTTTCTGATAATGTTCATTTTTTAATGAATAGTGAAAAATGTTGTATTTTAATTAAAAACCTCTTTTAATCTAATTTATTTATAAGGATATATTATCTTTTTAATTGGTTTTAAAGTTCAATTAGAACATATTTTTACCATTTAATCCAATGGTGGTTATTATAATTAATTTCACTTTTAATTTTGACATAAACAAGTGTCAGTCTTTTGATAGATATTGTTTCTTAAAAACACGCTATTTATTTTGATAACGGGAATTAATTATAAAATTAATTAATGCAAACTATATGTTTTGAATTTTGAAAAATAGAAATCATTTTTGAATTCAGAATATCAAATATAGCTTAGGGTGAATTTTTGGTATTTTTTCTGAAGAACTTCAATTTTTGATGAATAGTGAAACCACTTAGTGGTGGTTAAACAAACTGATTTTTCATTTAAATGATAGTTTACCCCTTCTGTGTATTTAATTTCAAAAATCCAACATACATGGTTTTTATTAGTTAGTAAAATGTGGTTCAATGGGATTAAAATATTTTTTTGGTGAATAGTAACTTTTGAGTTTTGTTAATCGCGATTAGAGGTAATTATTGTAATTTAAGATAAAAATGATATTATAAAAATACAAAAATATCATGAAACATTTCCTAAAATTATTGGATACGTCATGTCCGACCAAGACAATCCATGGTTAAATTTGTGGGATGCCATGGAGCCACTTGAGTGAGATAATGACATTAATACCTTTTATTTAAAGTAAAAATAAAAATATCACAAACATATATTGTTTTACTAAAACAATTATTACATGGGGTTATATAATCTATATTTGTTACTATAAATATTCATTAGAAAGGTAAAAATATTTTGTACATAATGGTAATTTTTTTATAATTTTTAGACATCAAAAAATAAAAATTATTTATGACACAATGATGATGCAGTGTTTACGTCATTAATGAATGATTTAAACAAATAAAAATATAATTTTTCAAATAATATCCAAAACTTTTCCAATTATTATTAGATGATTTTATTTCAAACATGTACCACCTTATCTTCTACTTTAATGATTTTCGGAGTATTAGAAACCGAACTTCATTTTATAATAAAATAATAGTTTCAAGATTTCCAAAAGAGCCCCTCCTCTCCCTTATAAAAAGACCCCACTTCCTACCAATCTCTCAAACTTCTCAAGCCCTTTGGATCGTACAAACTCTACTAAAATAAGCTCCCAATATTCCTCTCTTCATCCTAAATGACTCACCATAGGAATAAATCTCTTCAAGATACCATTTTGGTTCAAATGAAGAAGAGTTACCCGATTTAATGGTAATGTCTTCACTTGTGTTATTTTGTTTTATTTTGCTTCTCCAACCCCTTAAACTATTTTTATTCCATTCTTTTGTATAAACACTAGTATCTTCAATATACTAGGTTGTTTTTATAAGATGTATTAGAGCTACACTTACACACACCTACGTCTAATGGCTAAAGAACATACTGTTTCTGTGGATGGTGAATTTCTGCCTCACGAAACGATGATTGTTCAATATTATTTTAACACCTTTAAAGGTGGCCATTAATATTTCAGTATGTTTATATATGATATATAATATGTTTATGTTTTCCTTAATATTCTGTATTTTTCATTTATGGCATACCTTTATGGTTTCCATTATGTGTAAATGTGATATCTTCATTTTAGAAAGTGCGGACTACCGCCCCCTCAAAGTGATTTGATTCGTTAATGCCATATGTGGGACGTGTAAAGGATGAAGTTAATAATATTATATATGATATTATACTGGAATTATAATTTACATTTATATCATTCTGATTCCATTTCATTAGATACGAAATTGAAATGAAAGTAGCGTTCATGCGTACGTACGGCTTACCGTCTCCATGAACGGTGCATTTCATTTCTTACCTCTAAATGTTATGTAATATTATAAATGCATGTATATACTGGATATATATGATATATATAATATCAACATCATGAACATAATTCTGGTTATAATGGATATTTTACCAAATGAACAACTTGTAATTATAAAGAGTTTATTTTTGACTCAAGTACCAATGATCGTTAAAACGACCGTTATTAACTTAAATAATTACATAGTGTTCATAACATGGTAACAAGTGATATAAAAGGAATAATGAACATGAAAAAGGTTATTAAGCAAGTAGAAATTAACTCGAGTTTATTATTCTGGAGATTAATGAATGACTGAGTGATGTCGGACACGATGTAATGGACTTCATCTCAATCTCCATTCATTGAGGCATATTTTGTTTTATTCAGAACTTTCTTTTATACGGTGCATAAACCCCTTTTTTACTTTTACTTTTATTCAAAAGGAATATTTTTATACGAAGTGTTTTACTAAATGACAAAATGAATGTTTTTGTCTTACGTATGCGTCAACAACGACTTCTCCGCCGCCGTGACCATTATTTGAGTTTTGGCTTCCTCTCCAAGCTATAACTTTTTTTAAATGAAAAATAAATACCACGTTTTAACTTTTCTTTTATTTTTGGTATTGAAAATGGTTTTTGAGAAAGTATTGATTTGATCAATGTGGTGTATTGATATCTTGAGATTGAAATGTGGAATGTTGTGTTTCCTTTATGCATGTTTTATATGATACGATTATGTTATGGTTTTTGGGAATTGTTTATGAAGATGGGTGGTTCCGTGATAAACTAAGGGCGGGTGAGCCCGATATAGCTCTCCAATGAATTGGGTAACGTGAAGGGGTTAAATTCAAAAGTTTCTCCGAA
Organism: Viscum album; assembly: GCA_963277665.1. Lineage (NCBI taxonomy): Eukaryota > Viridiplantae > Streptophyta > Magnoliopsida > Santalales > Viscaceae > Viscum > Viscum album. Next base: position 741,611,112 of record OY728155.1, on the reverse strand, counting down.
ATAATTTAGGGAATATACTGTGATGGGTATTCCAAACTTAACCATGAGGGTTACACCCTACGTAAGAATGTTATGAATGACTCAAGTTACCTTTATGTCTTATGATTTCTATTATTTATTCATGATTAGATGAGGTATGTTAAAGCACTTATGTTTTATGAGTAAAGTATGACTTCATTGATTCTTATGTATACATGGACTAATGTTTTCATTCTATATTTTTATATACCTTACTGAGCTTTTTATGCTCATACCAAGTTTTTGAAATGTTTTTCACAGGTCAAGGGAAAGGTATATGATGTGATGATAGGGTCAAATATGTGTCAAGAAAGAATCCATGTTTTATTTAAAATATGTTTCCTTTAATGAGAAGAGTGAATATTGTATTTGATGTAACCACCTTGTTTACAAGTGGAATGTAATGCATGATATATGATCTAATTCTCGAAAACACCAAACCTGATAAGATCCTCAATGTGTATTTCTTGAAATAACACTAGGTTATGTAATGTTTAAGGATGGGAACTTATAATACTACCCATCTTGAGAACATTCTGATTACACGAAGAGCTTTTGGATGGACCAAATTCACTTCTTGGGTCATGTTATGTTAGAGACATGAGTATTAGTAGACCCAGAAAAAGTGAGACTAGTAGTTTCAAGAGAGTAGTCGAAGAATATTTTGTGGTACAATGTTTTCTAGGGAGGGATGGATACTAAAAACATTTTATGCTGGTATTTTCACGCTTATCAGTTCCACTAATGGTATAGACTAAGAAGGGTGTAAAGTACTTGTAGTCCGATTTTTGTGAGTCATATTTTCAGAAGCTAAAAGGGAGGTTGATTTCAGCACCGATACTAGTATTTCCAGAGCCGAGAAAGAGTTATACTGTGTACTGTGATGTATTAGGTATTATTCTTGGAGAAGTTCTTATGTAGGGGGAAGGATTATTTGCATACGAGTCTCAGCAGTTAAGGCCACATGAGAGGAACTACCCGATGCACGATCTCGAGCTCGCTGCATTTGTTCATGTTTTACGCTATTGGAGACACTACCTTTTGGGAGAGAATTTTGTGGTTTTCACCGACCACAAAAGTCTCAAGTATATCTTCCCTCAGCGTAACCTGAATTTGAGATTGCAAAGGCGGGTTGAGTACCTTCAATCTTTTGACATTGAGCTTGCCTACATGCCTATGAAAGTAAATGCAGTAGCTGATGCATTGAGCAAGAGGAATCAGATAATAGTAGTTTTGGAGGATTGTAGTGAGTGGAAGCTTATGGATCTGTTCTATGAGATACATTTGGAGGTGCACGATAGACAAGGAAAAACATTTCTGTCTTTTGGAGTGGTTAACTCTACTCTTCCCAATCGAGTGCGACTGAGGCAGCTATCAGATTCATAAAGCCTAGTACTATGGGAAATCATGTTACTAAAGGACCCTATTCCTGGATAGACCATAGGCGAGGATGAGAATTTGAATTTTCATGGGCATGTATTGGTGTTAGAAGAGATATGTGGGGAGATGATGCGGGATTTTCACTCCTTTGTTCGGGCAGTTCATCCTGTCATCACTAATATGTATCGTGATCTACACTATCAGTATTGGTGTCCAGGTATGAATAGAGATGTTTCTAGATTTATCATGATGAATTCCACTTGTCAGCAGGTGAAGGTGGAGCATTAGCGACCAGCAGGTCTTTTGTAGCAGTTACCAATTCCCAAGTGGTAATGGAATGACGTCGCGTTGTACTTCGTGACAGGTTTCCCGAGGTCGCCTAGAAGGAATGAAATAGGTTGGTTTGTCATTGAGAGACTCCCGATGATTTCTCACATATTTCCAATAAAGTAGACCTTCATTGTTGATGAGCTGGGAAGGTTGTACATCCGAGAGATTGTAGGTTTACATGGGTTTCCAAACTCCATTATATCTGATAGGGACACATGTTTTAATTCTTGGGTCTAGCATGAATTACAGAAGGCTTTGGGTACCCATATACTTTTGAGTACAGCTTACCATCCCCAGACATATGGCTAGTCTGAGCATATGATTCAGGTACTTGATTACAAGCTTCGAGCATGCATCCTGGATTTTGGAGGTTCTTGGTAGAAGCACATACCTCTTGTGGAGTTTTACTACAATAATAGTTTTCAAGAAACTACTCACATGGCACCTTATAAGGATCTATAATTTAGTCCATATCGACCACCCTTATGTTGTATAGAGGTAGGATAGGCAACTATGCTAGGACCTCGTCTTTTCTAAGAGACCACAGAGCAGATGATGTTGATTCAGAAGAGGATGGTTACTGCATAGTCTCGTCTTATGCTAATCGTCAGAGAGGACCTCTAGAGTTTGAGGTCGGAGATCATGTTTTCTTGAGTGTCAAACCAAGGATGGGGAACAGTAGGATTAAGAGATAGGGTAAGCTTTCGCTGAGGTACGTCGGGCCATTTGAGGTTTTGGAGAGGGTTGGGCCGGTTGCCTATCAGTTGCAGGTACATCAGAGGTACTGTGCTATGCACAATGTCTTCCATTTTTTTCAACTTCGACTTTACTTCTCAAACCAGTCTCATGTTTTTCAACCTATTGAGTTTGAGTTGGGGGTGGATGCCTCATTCAAGAAGCATCTTATCTGGATTATAGATCAAAGTGAGAAGGCTATCTGAGCCCTGTCTGCTCCTCTGGTACGAGTGCTATGGCAGCACGAGCGAGTACAAGAGAGACCAGGGATAGAGAGACTAATGTACAATCCTAGTGGATGGAGCATTTCGAGGAATATTCTTCTAAGCCACCTTGCTAGGGAAATTTGGGGATGAATATATTTAAGGGGGAAAGTTAGTAAGAACCTGTATATTCTTTTCACGTATCTTTTTTCTCTTCTCTGTTGTTTTTGAGGAAAAGATGAGTTTTGGAAATTTTTTAAGTATACACCGTGTATTGATATGTCCACACCATGTATTGTTTTGCAACATGTATTTGTGTGTTGGTAGTGTAACGGCCGAGCACACAACCCTGTCTGATGACTTGGATACCACCTTATGTAGGGGCCAAATAAGGTCAGTACATGGCGTGTACTTAAAAATTACACATCATGTAGTTTATTTTTTTCACTAAACATACCGGTATCGCATCTGACGGATAGAACACATCTCTTCTCAACCTAGTTCATCCAAGAGTGTCTTTATGGAGCATATCTTTGCCGAGAACCTGATCGATAATCTGTTCTCAAAATCAAATTCTGTCGGTTGCATTGGAATCACATCGGTGATTTCTCTCTTCATCATGATCACCTTTTTCTGATTCCTTCTCTCTCATGATATATCTTGGGTAGAACATTTTAGAAGTTTTCTAGATCTCTAGAATTATTGGGTGATTCAAGGATTGAATTTCACTTATAATGATCCTACAACACCGAGGTATGTTGTTTGTGTCTTTCTATAGTTAGTCTTTGAATTATATGTTAAAAAGTGCCCAATCCCCTTGAACATCGTATTGCATGTTTATGTTTGTAGCCCAAATGTTTTCCTCCTATGCCTTGATTATTTGGATAGAGGTTATATTTTGTGAATAGGGTTTATTTTTCCATTCTATGGAGGTTTTTCCTATGTTTTCTTATTTTGAACATTTGTTCTAATTTGGCAATTAGGTTGTTTCTTTGTTTTTGATTCCTAGTATTGTTAGGTTGGAGTGTTTTATATAACATGCTATTATGCTGTTTATTGTTTAGCCAAGTAGTTCATGAGGTTTACTTTGTCTTCCATATATTGTTGTCCTCGTTAAAATAAAAAGGGCCATGAGAACCTGGTGTAGTCGACCATAGGGAGAATTGACATGAGGGATTCTCCAGAGGGTCTATTTTTACTGTTACGATGCGAGACCATTGGGGGAATTAATATAAGTGCTTCCTTAGAGTGTTTGTAGTTCCTCTAAGTGAGACACAAGAGGAATGAGACATATTCTCTTCCAAAAAGAGCCTTTTAGTTACCAATACGAGACTATAAGAGGAATTGACAGTGAGTTATTTCTCATAGAGTCTGTGCTAAAGCTGTACTAGAGGGGTTAGAGTATGAGTACATCCTATAGGGTGTAATGTGTTTTCATGGTAGGACCAGAGGGGTATAGGCTATGAGAAAATCCCAGAGGGTTAGCTATTTGTGATTAACTAATAACTAGGTGTGTGGTGTTTGGAATATTTGAAACTATTGGAATGTTTAATTTTGAGTACTTCCTTGTTTACTACTTCTTTTGCTTATTTTCTTCCATATATATTCTCTTTCTATTAGGCACAGATCTCTTGGAGGTTACTTACTGGGATTTAGTCTCACACCCTATTTGGGTCATGATTTTGGACCCAAATATATTATATTGTTGCAAGTATAGATAAGGGATAGCACCCTTCTATTTCAGGTACTTGACTACTTTGGAGTTTGAGAGCATGGAACCAAGATGAGGCTTGTGATGCTGAGGTGTTGTTTACTGTTTTCATTTATACTTTGGTTTAGTACTGTATTTTAGAATTTTGACATGTTTGGATTCTTTCCTAGACATATATACCATTCATCACTATATATATGCTCCATCTTCTTATTATTTTCAGTCTTCTGTTGTTTGTTGTTTTAGGCCACTATTACTATTTCCATTATTGTTATCTGTTTTCTTTCCATTGTGTTACTCTTTCAACAAGGGGATAGTTTCTACACTATCACACCCACAGCCCTCACTACAAGTAGGTAGCCTCTGGCATTAGGGGAAATGAGCTTGAGGCCATGTGACCAACCAGGTATGGGGCACCTCTGGGTGACTCCCGGAACTATGACATTACACTGAGGGCAGCAGTGAGCTGTCCTAGAACTTTTGTAAAGGTAGTGTGCCTAGAAAAAATTCACTATGATTGAACTCTTATTCTTCAAAACTAGTGAAGATTACTGGATTTTGGTACAACCGACACACTGTCAGCATATGATACTTGGACGTATCCCTTTGTGGTGAACCAAGTAAAAGTGTCATGTGGGATCATTGCATGTGTTTATTTATTTGTTGTTATAATCCATCATACAGGTTTAACAAGTTCCTGCCACTGTGGGAACATGATCTGTAACTTGTAAAGAAAAATATGACACCCTAATGCACCCCTCCCCTCTCAGGGTGTCTCAGGGTTCTACAAGTGGTTTTAGAGGGAAATGTTGATGGCGTTGAATCTATCATTTATTATCATAGATAATTTAGTCAACATTAAGGGGATAACCCTCTTCGATGGAGTAAACATTCAAATCTTGAAAAATAGGATGATATCTCATCTAAGATCTCATGGAATTGATGTTTTATTTTATACTATGCATGGAATATAAGTCAAAAATCCTACATGGATTTCAATGACAGATATAGATAGAATGATTCTCGATGATGATTCCAATTCACAGATTGATCTTACTATAGCACATTGTGATCAATTTTATTAAAACGTGATGAGTTTTAATTCAACTAAGTCTATGTGAGAAATTCTAGAGAATATTTATGAAGCAGAAAACAATTTAAAGGAGGCCAAACATGATATTTCTTATAATAGTTTCGATGGTCTAAAAATGAATATAGATGAAAATGTAGATACCTCTTTCAATTGAATTACTGAAGTATTATGAGAAATTCCAGGAATTTGAGATGAAATTAAAGACATCAACATTGTGAATAAAATTTTGAGAAGGCTTCCACCACTTTTTAATCCCAATGTGTCTTCCCTTGATGAATGATATTTTTCCAAACATTCTTTGGATGACCTTCTAAGCAGTTTGAATGCATATAAAAAGAGAGTAAAACCGGAGGATGTGACAAGGCGGGTTAGTAAGAAGATGGAATTCAAATCCATGGAAAAACTTGACATTTCAGGATACTTCATTAATGATTCTGATGATGAAAGTGAGTTTATCATTAACTAGACCAAGAAATTAAAGAAGAGGAAAAGTAAGATTTGAAGAGAAGCTACCCTTGGCATGTTTTCATTGTGGTAGAGTTGGGCACATTGCTTCTCAGTGCTTAATGATGTTTAATGATATTTAAAGTGAAGGTGGAAACTCGAAAAATCATAAGAAGAGGTTTCCTCAAAAGGTATACTTCATGTATGGGATGAAACTATTGAGTAAAAGTTCTCTCTCTGAATAAAATGATGATAGTGATAATGAATTATGTGAGGAAGAAGAATACGAATTTTAATATGAGAAACATGCCTCCATGATGGCTACTGTAGAAAATTTAGAACCATCAAGTAACAAAGCTTGAGATAATTAGTCGAACACTGATTTAAACCCCAAACATAAATTGATGGATGCACCTAGTATGCCTGAGAATAAATGTACCAAATGTAAAAAATGTAGAGAAGTTATGGAAGAATAATCTGAGTATGTTGATCAGCATGAAGAAAAAATTGAATGAATGGATGAATTTGGAAATGTACAGTCTTCCATCATTGAAATCATAGAAGATTTTTTGGATCTAATGATCAGAAATGATGAAAATCCCTTGGTCATCAATGATCTATCATCTATATTGCAATAGAGGTCCAAGACTATTTAGGGTCTTAAAGAAGAAGTTGTTACTCTCAGGTGTAAACTAGAAAGTCAATCAAACTCAAAAGAGGTAAAAAATAAAATACATTTTGGAAGATTTTTAGATATATAATTACTGGTGATAGATAAGTGTGGTTCTGATAGAATTGAAAATATTTTGAAAGATCAAATACCATCATGCATGGGGAACTTTATAATTTTCTGTGATGTTGAATCATCAAATACTTGGAATAAGATGAGCTGAAATAAAGTAAATATGGAAGTTGGACATGTTACAAAGTCACCTAATGTCCAAATAATGAAATTCCCAAGAAAAATGGATAGAGAACAGAAAAATATTCTCCTGATTTCAGAAATAATAATCTTTCACTATATTATCTAAAGGAAGGGCACATTGAAAGTATGTATGATTTTCTCATATTGACCAGTCATGGTTTCTGTTCTCTGTTAATTTGTATAGTAGCCCTTGGGTTGAATCCTCAGCGATGATACTTTTTAATAGTAGATTTTTTTAGTTGATTGTATTCTGATTTGGGGGTTTGTTTTCAAAGCTTAATAAATGATTTATTGATATATATTTATTTAAAAATTTGATAATGATTGGGGTGAGTTCATTATTACAGAGTTAAGCTCTTGATTTCCTTGATCTTCGTTTTATATTGCATTTAAATTAACACCCACTTCACAAGATAACATTGATGGGAATTCCTAAGTGTTCAGGCTTTAATCCATGCCTTAACATATCTTACGGTTCTAATCCCAATAATATCTTGTTGATGGAAGTGTATTTATGGTTCCGATAATCCATGGAAACCACACGTTAAACAAAATATGTCATTAATCCATGACATGTTAAGTCCAACATACACAATGTTAAATTAAAGAATACTCATCGAGAAAATACTTTCAATCACTTAACATCCCAAAATTTTGACTCACCCCAATGGTATATTTACTCATCCATTAAGATTATTCGAAATTAGGTTTACTATTTTTATGATGATGAGTTAATAAGAGAATAAAATTAATGGGATAAGAAAAGATTTGTGCACCGAACACAAACACACAAACATCGATGAGAATTAAAAATATAATTTTGATTGAATGAGGAAGAAATATAAGGGAATGGTTTTTATCTTAACATAAATTATTTTAAGAGTTTTAATATTTAAGAACATAGGGTGGATGATTAGAACATAATATGATGAAGAAACTTTCATTAAAATAGAATTACAAAACAAAGACTTTCTAGATTACAAATGAATAATAGAAAAAAGGTAAATGAAATCATAGAGAGGAAAAAGGGTATATCAAGTAAAAACATTTGAATATAAATTCCTACTAAGACTTTGAAATGGCTTTGGTCGTGCTAATTTATTATCCTAAATTCTGAAATTCCAACCCCTTTGAAAGAGAGGAGGGGGTGTATTTATAGCCCAAGGAAGTAGACTGTTTTCATTCTCAATCTTACCCACCACTTGAATCGCCAATTTGGATATTCATATAGCTAAATCTCAAGATATCCTCTTCATCAATGTTTTATATAATAATTTTGGCTGACTTCTCCAAATGGTTGGAGTCATTTGGACTTATGGATCCAAATATATGGCGGTTTGATTATACAAGGGTAAACTATCTATTTCGATCGAAACATTTTAGAAGGATGAAATGTGATTGGGTTTATTAATAGGAAGATTCCTTCAAATTGGAACACATTATTCAAAAAAAGTCGGACATCTATATCTACTATTTCACACTACAAAATATCAGTATGATATGATGATTACATCATGAGATATGTCCTTAAAAGTGTCCGGATTTTAATTTCCATCCAGAATGGTGGGCTGGTCTTCAAAGAATCAATTGGGCCTCTTGTATTAAGAATTTGGACATGTAATGTTTTTTCCAAGATGGACTGAATTTTCCCCCATCCTTTGGAGGATAATTAAAGGATTTGGACATCTAGAGGGAGATCAGTAATACTATCTTTGTGGACTGTCCATTTCCTTCACAAATTATTTGGGCCTATTTTGTGTGGACCATATGACCCTCCAAATGAACGATTTTTCCAAAGGTTTCTTCTATTGAAATGTTGGAATTTTAGTAAGGATCCCTAAAAAACAATATTAATGAAATTTGGATATGCAGTGTGAGATATATTATTAAAACATTAAACATAATTGAATCTGGATGAATTCAAATAGTGCTAAAAAATTATAATTAATATTTAAACATTAATATTTCACACAAATTATGAACATTTCCAATAAAATCTGTAAAGGATGTATATAAAAATTTATCAAAATATTAATAACATCAACTCCCCGACACATAGTCATGTGCATGTCCTAATGTTCAACAAATATAAAAAATATTACACAGTCATTTTCACTCACCAAAAAATATTAAAATTTTGTTTTCCCCACTCAGGGGAGGTTTAGACAATTTAACTCATCCATATTGAATTCCATCAAAATTTGTTACAACGACAATGTTAAAAAAATTCATTTTTTCATGATCAAATTTAAAAATGGAAAATTGCGTCACAAAAAACATACTTCTCTCAAGATGATAAATTAATTTATAAAGCTTAACTCATTCGACAACCAAAAGTGAAGATCTTAGAATTTGTAAGAGATCTCAACTTCCACTCCCTATCATAATGTGATAAAAAATCAAGATATATTTTAAGAGTTTTTTTGTGGCTATGGGATGATAGGAAGATGATATCCAAATGATATAGAAAACTGGGGTAAACACCAACATATAAAAAACAATGCACATTTTCTTTGAAATGAGACATGATAGGAAATGTAAACACATATTTACAAGGGAATGAAAATGTGAAATATGACACAAAATAGGAAGGAAATTTGAAGTGGATGAGATGATGAAATATTTACAAACCAAAAAATGTTTCCCAATGACATAGGTGTTCATTTTTCCTCCTTTTGTGTATTTTTTCAAAAGTTGAACTAGAAATAGATCTTACAATCATCTCTCAACCCATGATTTATCTCTTCATGACACTAATTGTAATAGTTAGAATAATATAAGAGATTGATGAAGAGTGATTTTTGACCTGCCCAAGACAGAACCAATTTTATTTGTTCTTTTTTTATTTTAATTTTCATTTGATTTTTTTGAATTTTTTTTTGTTTTTTTAACACTTGACAATAACATTTAAAAAATTTCATAAATGAAAGTACATTACATTCCATAAGACTCTCTGAATTACATCCTCTCCCCCATTCTAAAATGGATCATTTCCCTCAAGAATATAATAACACGGTGAAATCAAAAAAAGGTACGCAAAATAAAATCCATTCCCCCCATACATAAATTTAAAAGAAATGTAGTAAAAATCCATGTTGATATTGAGTGGGAAAAGGAATTGGGCTTGAAGTATGGCTATCAAAGAAAAGTTTTTCATAGGATTGAAGGGGATTTCAAAAGGATGATTACTGTAAGTGAAATGGGAGATTATTTGGAAATTGTGATTCTCATGTGGTTCAGAAAATGCCTCTATCATATTAATGCATGCTAAAGTAGGAAATTCAGCTCAGACATCCACAAACTCAAGACTGACAAATGGGGGTGAAAACAGATATTTTGAAAAGATGGCCATATGTGCCCTTGGATAGAATGAAAATAGTGTTCCTTGAGTGTGGGGAAAATCAGTTGTTAAATCAAAAAATGAGCATTCAAAATTTATTGGTTTTGACACAATATTCTTTATGTAAATATATGATAAAAACACAAGAGTTTTTAGATGAAACCATGTCTTTTGACTCCCAAAATTGGTAGGAAAAAATCTAAAAATTGGATGGTGATTAAGTATGACTCGTTTGGTTTTTTTCATTTATTTATATTTTTTAGTTATTTTTTATTGTTTTAAAATTACACACCCACACAAAATTGAAAGAGTAAATAAAAAATAAAAAAATGTGATGAGGAAAGTGGTAAAAAATTACAATGACGGAGGAAAAATAAGAAAGAGAGGGAGAGAGAGAGAAGAGGAGTTAAAGGGAAAGAGGTGCCCCCTGGTTTGGATTTGTTGGTTTTCTATCTCCATCCAGTTGTGGGTCAACTGTAGAAGTTGGGGATACAGTATAAGTTGATGTTATTTCAGGATTGTGCATCCTCTCATAGTGATTCTTTAACTGATGTCCATTAATTGTGAATTTCCTTTTTGAATAGGGGTCTTGGACTTGCATTGCACCAAATGTGTAAATGATAGTAATAACAAAAGTACCTTCCCAATGAGAATTAAGCTTACCTGGGTAAATCCAAAATTGAGATTTTAAAAGCAATACCTTTTAACCTTCATTAAAAACCTTTCTCAGGATGATTCTTTCATGGATTACCTTATCCTTTTCTTTGAATATATTGGAATTCTCGTACGGTTCTAGTAGAAGATCCTCCAGTTCATCCAATTACAACAATCTTTCTTCACCGGATTTTTCACAATCAAAATTATAGGTTTTCACAGCCCAAAATGACAAATTTTGGATTTCAAATAGAAATTTACATGCTTTACCAAAAACAATCATAAAATGAGACATTATAATTTATATTTTATTGGATGTTCGATAATCCCAAAGTACATCACCATAAATTTTCGGGCAATGTTATCTAGTGGGTTTTACAATTCACTTAAGCACTCTTTTCACTTCTCTATTCGAAAGTTCAACCATGCCATTTGATTAAAGTTGATAGGAAGTTGATGTTTTATGTAAAAAACATTGTTTTTTAAAAATTTATTCCATGGTTGTATTAAAAAAATGGGGTCCGAAGTCACTTATCAAGACACGTGGTGTGCCAAATCGGTCGAAGATGTGTGTCATTAGGAACTCAATAACAGTATGTGAATCATCCTTTCTAGTGGGTTTGGACTCAAATGAACTAGAAACATTATCAACTTCTATAAGAAAGTATGAGAATTCATTGGAATGGGGGAATTTTCCCATGAAAACGATTCCCCAAACATCAAAGATTTCACAGAAAATTAAAGGCTTTTGGGACATTTCATTTCACTTTGAAATTGTGCCAATCTTTTGGCAAGTGGGACATGACTGACAGAACTCATGTGATCCTTTAGATAGTGAATTCTAGAAGAATCTAGAGTCTAAGACCTTTCGAGAGGTCCTTTATGGTCCAAAGTGGCCACCACCAGGAATTAAGTGACAAGATTCTCAGATGGAAGAATGTTCATTTTTATCAACACATCTCATAATTACCATGTCTAACCCAGTTTTCCAAAGTTTATTATCTTCCCAAAAATAGTATTTTGAATCACTTTTAAACTTCATTTTTTGTTCTTTTGAAACAATTTCATGAAAAAATAGCAGAAACAGAGTAATTTACAATTAGGGCATACCATGGTATTTTTGGAGTGAGAGAAGAAAGATGCTCATTCGAGATTTCTGGGTCATTGATTTATGAAAGAGTTGAATTATAAATTCTACTCTGGTGATCATCCATAGGGTTTTCTTTTCATAGTCTATATTTTATTTCAAGGTCAAACTCTTGGAGAATTAGGATTCATCTTATTAGCCTTTGTTTGGAATCCCCTATCTTGAGTAAGAACATTATAGCAGAAACGTCTATGAAGGTAAAGATTTTGGAACCTAAGAGATAGGGACAGATTTTATCTAAGGCAAAAACCACTGGTAAAATTTCCTTTTCAGTCACAGTGTAGTAAGATTGAGTTTCATCCAATGATTTTGAGGCATAATAGATGACATGAGGAATATTTTCTTTTCATTGACCTAGAACAACCCCAATGGATCTATCTGAATCATCTTACATCAACTCAAAGGGTAAGGACCAATCTGGGGGTTGGATTATCGGGGCAGATGTAAGAGCAGTTTTGAGTTCAACGAAGGCTCTCTTGCAAACCTCATCAAAATAGAAAGTGACATTATTTTGGGGAAACTGAGTGAGTGGGATGTAAATTCTAATGATTATATGGATGAATCGTATATAGATAACGGCATGGACTAGGAAAGAACGGGTGTCTCGAACAGAGGTGGGTTCAGAAAGTGGTTGGATCACTTCAATTTTGGCAGGATCAACTTCAATACCCTCTTTTGAAAACATGTGTCCAAGAAAAATCCAATTTTCTACCATGAAGTGTAATTTTTTAAAATTTAACACAGGTTACTCTTTACACACATTTGAAGGACTAGTGAGAGTGAATGAAAGAAAGATTCAAATAACTCACTATAAATGGTAAAGTCATCCCTGAAGACTTCCATGCAGTTTTCAATGTTTCTAGAAATGATAATCATCATACAATTATAGAATTTTGTAGGATAATTTAAATGTCCAGAAAGAATTCTCTTGTATGAATATGTCCTAATGGGGCATGTTAAAGTAGTCTTTTCTTGGTTCGGAGGTGCGATTGGGATTTTGGAAGTATCTGTTGTATCCATTAAGAAAGTAATAGTGTGACTTTCCGGATAATCATTCTAGAATTTGATCAAGGAATGGAAGAGGGTAGTTATCTTTTCTTGTTTCAACATTCAATTTTCAGTAGTCGATGCACACACTCCATTTGTTCTTCACTCAAGTTGTGATTACCTCTCCATGTTCATTTGTGAGAACATTTATCCCACCTTTCTTAGGCACAACATGAATTGGAATAACCTTTTCACTATATAAAATTGGGAAGATAATACCATCATTAAGAAGCTTGGTGATATCACCCCTATCAACATCAAGTATGAGTGTATTGAGTCATCTCTATGGTTGTCTAATTCGTTAGGATGATTTCTCAAGATGGATGTGATGCATGCAATGGGCAGGGTTGATTCCTGCTATGTCATCTAGGGTCTAACCTAAGGACTTTTTTTTCTCTAACACTAGAACATGTTGGTACTCCTCATTTTCGGTAAGTGAATAAGAGAAAATGATATGGTTTGAGTGATCATGGAAAAGGAATGCATATTTCAGGTTTCCAGGAAGAGGTTTTAGATGACTCACATCTTTCATTTGTGGGTTAGATAACTCTGAAATGGAGGAAGGGACTTCAGTTAATTCAGATTCATTTTCCATAATATTCACCAAGGTGTAGTAGTAGAGATTAGAGTTCATGTGGGATTTATGATATTTTTATAGATCCTCTAGATTGATGGAGTCTATGAATTAAAGGTCCACATCAACTTCACCATTTATGACTTGGTTAATCATGGTTCAAATTTCACAATATCCTTTCTCGTTAGAACATGATGAACATGATGGAATGGGGTTTCATTGACTCTCAGAAGTGTGCTCAGAAACTTGGATTGGGAATGCAGACTGATTCTTAGATGGGTATCTCATGGGTTGGAAAATTTTGAACATGACCAACTGGTCACCAAATTCAAGGGATAAAATGCCTAAATTGATATCAATATTGGTTCTATCCATCATTAGGAATAGTCTTCTTAGAATTAGGGGAGATCGAGAACAGTTTGTCTCACCTTCCATGCAAAGGAAATAGAAATCATCATGGATGAGAAGATCATTGACTCGGACAAGGACATTCTCAATTATTCCTGTAGGACTGGCTGTACTTTGATTGGCTAACTAGATGAAAACACTCTATGAATGTAAGGGACCTAGACCAAGGTTGTAGAACATCGATTTGGGCATGATATTAATTGATAATCCTAGGTCTCTGAGTGCAACATCGAAGTTGGAACTTCCAATTTGGCATAGAACCATAAAGGTACATGGATCATTACATTTTATGGGAATATTCTATTGGGTGGAATCATTTTTGAAGGTCCTAAATTTCCCTTTGTGGGTTCATAATTCTTTAAGATACATGGCATACTTAGGGATTTGTGTTATGGAATCTAAGTTAGGAATGTCGACTTCAACACATCTATACATGTCGAGCATTTCTAGATCGGGTTCAAGTGACTTCTTTGTCTTAAAAACTGCTTCAGGAAAATTAATAGGATTCCAAAGTGGAATAGAAGGAGGTAAAGGAATGGCTTTAGGTTCCTTTCCATGTTTCTTTTTATTTTCATTTTCTAGGTCAACATTCAAATGGGGGTTGGAGGACTTATATTGAAGCATAAAAAACTAATTTCCCGATCTAACATCAATTGCACTTACATTACCCTTCAGGTTGGGTAATGTTTGAGTTGGGAGTTGGGAAAAATTGGATGGTTTCATCAGACTATGTTGGGATGCAAGTTGACCTATTTGGGTTTCAATGTTTTTAATGTTGGAACAAGTGTAAGAGGAAATATCTTCAATTTCACCATCCTATGGATTCTTGGAAGAAGATTCATATCCCAGAGTGGAATTTCCTTGATTATGGTTCTTGGGAAAGTGATTTTAAGGGATTGGGAATTGAGAAGGATCAGTAGGATAATGGAATCTAGGAGGAGGAAGAGGAGGATTGATTCTCTGAGGTTGAGGAACAAAAGGGTAAGGTTGTTGGAAGTTAACAAAACCATGACCATATTGGAATTGGTTTGTGTTTTGACGAGGGTATTGAGGTGGGTGAGAAATGGGATTCCAATATCTCAAGTTAGGGTTATATGTAGACAAGAAGGGATTAAGATATGGTTGGTTGATGTTTCTAACAAACTGACCAGATTATTGAGGGTTGGGGTTATTGTTGAGTATATGTTGCACTGAGCTCCATTGGTCTCGATAAACCAGAGGGATCCTCCTGAAGTTGTGGACATGTATTGGTTGGATGATATGGGCAGCTACAGATTCCTCAGTTCATGATAAGTCCATGGAATAGAGATTGTAGAGAAGATGAGGTGAGGGCTTTGGCTGCCACAGCTAGTTGTCACACAAGACCTGTAAGTTCACTCATCCACTCTGTCGTCTTATTTGGCTCTATCGATGGATTCTCTTTAACTTTTTTGAGTTGATAATGTCCTCGATTATGTAAATTATGTTTTTTTCAACCATCTTTCTTATGAGATCTCTTACACCTGTAGGATTTTTATCAACAAGAGCGCCTCCACTTGCAACATCAATGAGGGTTCTATCCATAACCAATAACCCCTCACAAATGTATTTCATCAAGAGTTGTTCTGGGATTTTGTGGTGTGGGAAAGTTACAAAAAGCTTTTTGAAACTCTCCCATTACTCATGGATTGATTTATTTTGGAATTGATGAATACCACTTATTTTCTTTTGGATGGAAGTAGTACGAAAAGAAGGAAATAATTTTTCTAAGAAGAGTCACTTCATGTCATTCCATGCGGTTGTGGAACCCGGAGGGAGTTATTAAATCCATGACTTAGCAGTGTCAGCAAGGGGGAAAGGGAATTATCATAGTGTGATATTTCCTTAGAAACTCCTTGAGGCTTCATGGTAGATCTCACCACTTGGAACTCTTTAAGATGAAGATGTGTATCCTCACCGATAAGCCCGTGGAAATGAGGGAGAAGATGAATCAATCCCAATTTGAGTTTGAAGTCATCCCCTATATTTGGAAATTAACACCAAGAGGTTGGAAATTCATATCAGGGGTAACAATTTCATTATGTGTCTTTCCCTAGGATTGTCCATATCTAATTTAATTTGTTGGACTAGGACTGGTTCTTGAATTATTTGATTATCCCTAATTTTCTTCATAAGTTGGTGAAGTGTTCAATAAATTTTAGGTTTAAACAAATATGAGGGATTATTTGGGAGGATATGGGGAATTCAGAGAGGTGTTGTAAAAAAGAGGAAGAATGGTTTTTCTTAGTGTTTGTTTAGTGTATGATTTTTATGAGAATGCGGGTTTTCTTTGTGTTTTTTTTCATTTTTTTAATTTTGTTTTTTGGTTTTTTTACAATAACCAGAAACTGATGACTACATAAAGCACCATCCCCAGCAAAGGAACCATTTTAAATCACGACCGATTGTTTCCTATCAACCAGTTAGGTTCCGGTGCTCTATTAATGTGTATAGTAGCACTCAGGTCGAATCCTCGGTGATGATACGTTTTAATAGTCGATTGTTTTTAGTTGATTGTATTCTGATTGGGGGTTTTCTATAGAGCATATGAAATTATTTATTGATATATATTGATTTAGAAAATTGATAATGATTGGGGTGAGTTCATTATTAGTGAGTTTATCTTGTGATATCCTTATGCTTGGCTTTATATTTCATTTAAATTAACACCCACTTCACAAGATAATATTGAATGGAATTACTAAGTGTTAAGGCTTTAATACAAGTATTAAAATATCTTATGGTTATAATGTGAATCATATCATGTTGATAGTAGTGTATTTATGGTTCCAATAATCCATATAAACCGCACGTTAATCAAAATATGTCATTAATCCATGACATGTTAAGTTCAGCATACACAATGTTAAATTAAATAATACTCATCGAGAAAATACTCTAAATCAATTAGCATCCCTAAATTTTGACTCACCACAATGGTTGATTTACCCAAACATTAATATTATTAAAAATTTGGTTTATTATTTTTATGATTATGAGTTAATAAGAGAAAAAAAAGAATGAAATAATAAAATAGGTGTGCACCAAACACAAACACACAATCGGCGATGAGAATTAAAAGTAGAATTTTGATTGAATGAGGAAGAAAATGAAAGGAAGGGTTTTCATATTGATTTAAAATATTTTATTAGAATTAATATTTATGAATATAGGGTTGATTATTAAAACATAATATGAACAAGAAACTTGCGTTTAAATTTAATTACAAAACAAATACTTCCAATATTAGAAATGAAGAAAAGAAAAAATTAAATGAAATCAAAGAGGGGAGGAAGAGTCTCTCAAGTGAAAACATGATTATGTAAGGTCCTCCCAAGCCTTTTTCAAGGATTTTGTCGTTCCAATTTCATCTCATATCTTCTGAAATTCCAACCCCTTTGAAGGAGGGGAGGGAGATGTATTTATATCCCTAAGAAGTGGACTATTTACATTCCAAATCTGTCCTTCCACTAGCATCGACAATTTGGCTATTCAGACAGCTAAATATCGCGATATCCTCTTCTTCATAGTTGTAGATAATTATTTGGGAAAACTTCTCTAACTATTTGGATACATTTGGACTTATGGATATAATTTTATGGTGGTTTTATTAGAAACAGGTAAAATGTACATTTGAATCCATTCTTTTTAAAAGGAAAAACAGTGAATAGGTTTATCAATAGAGAGATGCCTTCAAATCCAAATTCTTTCTTAAACAAAGTCGTCCACCTATATCTCTTATTTCACACTGAAAAATCTCAGCTTGATATGATTATTAAATCATGAGCTATGTCATGAATAGTGTCCGGATTTTAATTTCCGTCCATAATGGTGGGATGGACTTCAAAGAAACAGTTGGGCCCATTGTTTTAAGGATTTGGCCTTGAAATTTTTATCCAAGATGGATTGAATGTTCCCTCTACCTTTAGAGGATAATTAAAGGATTTGGAAATCGGGAGGGAGACCAGTAATTCTATCTTCGTGGACTATCCTCTTTCTTCATGAATTATTTGGGCCCTTTTTGTGGACCATATGACCCTCCAAATGGACGATTTTTCCAATGGACACTTCAAATGAAAAGTTGGTATTTGAGTAAGGAACATAACCACATAAGAATCAAGTAATTTTTATAAGTATGGGGAGTCATATTAATAAAACATTTAACATACTTGAATCTAGAAGAATTCAAATATTGCTAAAAATTTATAATTAATATTTAAACATTAATATTTCACACTAATTATGAACATTTCAAATAAAATCTGTAATGAGAGTATATAAAAAGTTATGAAAATATTAATAAGATTACACATGAAAATGAATCGAAGTGAATATATATTTCCACTCATGAAATTTCAATTCTATGGATATCAGGGCCATACTATGTCATACTGTGAGTTGTCAATGAGTTATTTGAATGGGGGAGATCTAGGAGGTCAAAAGCAGATAATGAATTAATATCCAACTTATTATAGAAGAAATCGGTTCAATTTATATTGTTTTAATTGCTCTTACATTTTCCCCAAAGATGTGTATTTCAGGAAAAAGGAATGACAGAAACAATTCCTAAAAAGGCCAAAGAAAAGTCATCACTCACCAACCAGATGGTTTTTCTCTTTAAAATAGGTTTTCTCATCCAGAGGACGAGTCTGAGTATGATGAACATGTTCTTAGTAAAGTTATATTTGAAAATCGATAAACTTCCTTCACTCAAGCAAATATTTTATGGAAGGAAAAGAAGAAGATTGAGAAATATAATATTGCTGAAGTCGCTCTCAAGGCAACCAAGAACACTAGCACATGGATTCATGATAGTAGATTCTCATCCCATATTATGGGAAATGTAGAACTATTAAAGAATATTAATAAAAATGTCAATTAAACAGTGAGGTTCGGTAATGATGGTGCTTTGATGATCAAATGCAGTGGATGTACATAATTTCCCAACGAAGAGCTAAAGAATATGGAAGTTCTATATGTGGATGGTCTACATCAAAAAATCTTCAGTGTAAGTCAAATATTTGATATAAGAATTATAGTGACATTAAATTAAAATGGGTGCACTTTTAAGGTAAGGACATAAAATTCTCTCATGAAAACTTGAAGAACCGATGGAAACCTATATCAAGTTGACAATAAAGAGAAAATTGTTTATCTAATGATTGAAGAAGAAAACAACTTGTGTAAATGGTGGTTGGGGTCAATCAATCAACAAGACATGGAAAAGATATAAAAACTTAATATTTTCCTGGAAATCCCCATATTAAAGCGTGAACATGAAAATGCATGTAATGCATGTATTCGTGGGAAATTGGTTTGCAGTTCCCATCAGACAAATAAGAAAAGTTAATCTAATCTTTATGACCTAATTTATACAGATGTATGTTGCTTGATAAATGTTTCTGGAATGCAAGGAGAATGTTACTTTTCCATTTTCATAGATGGTTATTGTAGAATGTCATGTGTGATAGTTATACACAGGAAACAAAATGTTTTTGATTGCATGAAGACTTAGCATCGAATTCCTGATAATGAAACTAGGTGGACAATTAATGTTCTGTGATATGATAATGGAGGGGAATACACATCCATCCAGTTTGAGAATTACCTATAGAATCATGGAATACAACTTGAGGTGAAAACTGTGAGAACCCCATAGCATAATGGAGGTGTGGGGAATAGGTATCTCCAAGTGAACAATATGGCTACAACAATGCTGATTGAGATCCATATCCCTCAACATTATTGGAAAGAGGTTGTTCAAGTAGAAATATATATTCAAAATTGAATAGTGCTCCATATGGGTCAAACCAAGACACTGTATAAGTTTTGGCATGTAAGGAATCCCTCCTTGAAGTATTTCTATATTTTTGTAAGTAAATGATTTATCCGAAACAAAGAAGTAAATCAATGGAATTATGGTGATACAGAAGATGAAGTAATATTCCTTCGATACTCAATGAAAAAAAAAGCCTACAAATGCTTCAGTATGTGACTCCGAAAAATTGTGGAAATTAGTGATGTAAAGATCATTGAAGACAAAACCAAAAATGCATCAATTAATCCTTATTCTAATGTGATAGAAGATGAGGATCATTGTGTTCATGGTGTAGATACAAATGATGAAGTGGAGGAATGAGTGCAAAACATTTAGATATCGCAAAATGATGATGATTCAGAACTGATCTAGGTGGGTCTTCTAAACTAACTTAATGGTTGGCTCCACTCCAGTTCGTTAAATAAAATGTTTAGACCATGGTTGGAAGGGGATATCATCATTAGGGAAGAACCCATATAGGTGGGTCTTCTCAACTAACATGATCAGTACCCAAGTTAATGGAGGAGTATTAGTCGTGTCATCCCAGACATATTGTGGAGGAAACAACTCATCATACATTCTACCAAGTATGGAGGTTGTGAAAATCTTCTCCATATCCTGAGGGTTGATACTGACTTAACCTCGTGTGAGGTGGAATGTATTCATGTCTAGGCTCTAATGTCTAATTAAATCCACCATCATGTTCTTGTTACAATATTTCATTTTCTTTGATATCCAAAAATCTTCCGACATCACAATTTCATTAAGATCATTGTAGTATTCTTCAGTGATATACTAGACCCTAAAAGTCCATCCCTAATCTAGTCCAAATATTTCCCCGATTGGAGGTCACAATTAGAGATCCGTCTATACCTTTGATTAGCCATAGATTATCGTATTATTGAGTGATACATTTGGATGTCCCAATCAGATATATGATTGTTCCCATCATATTATATCAGCATAAACATCAATACATCAACATTCTCACAGTCTCCCTTTGAGATAAAACAACCCCCCTAGAGAAATATTATCACATAAGGTGTTCTGAGCTCTCAAGATCTGATAGAAGGTTATAAATGATGAATTCAGTGGAGGGATGGAGATATCATCAGTTTGGGGATATCTCACAAATTTTATCCCATAAACTTTAGTAGTACCTGTAGATATGATCCATCTGAATGATGAAGTGTGCAATCTATGATTTACACCATAGCATCACGATGAGAAATCGCTAATCTTGACTCCCTTTTTAATTCTTGTGTGCTGATTGATGGGATGCATAATCCATATGATAAATAAGAAAGTGGAATATATTAGAAGAGGAATATAATGTCTGAATCAGGAAACCAACATGAAAATTCCATAATGGCATCATGAACATCACATGAACCATCCAATATTTCACGAGCCCTGTAATAGAGTTCATGAACCTTCTAGTTTCCAAAATAATTGCAGGGTGCATACCCCCTAGGAGGCCCCAAGTGTGTCACATGACCTCCTTGGAGGCTCAAAATGCAAATCAGTCGAGAGGAAGAGACCATGGAACTTGATAATTCCTCATGATAATAGAATAAGTTTAGGGAATTATTGAAGCTTAGTTATTGGTTGAGATAGATGAGTGTATGAGTATGAAGAAACCTTGAGCAAGATCAAGGATAGAAATCCGGAGAGGTAGTACAAACTCATGGATCGGGATCACGATCAAGGTTTGTTGCAATGTCTTATGATAGGGTAGTAGTGGGAGCGCTCTAGAGATGGAGGCATCTGGTGGATTGAAATGAACTCCACCACTCCCCCTTTAAATAAGAGGTTTATATAATACCAAAGGTAACATAGTAGACAAAACATCACCCAAGAGCACAGATTCACGAATCCACCAATGAATCTAGAGGGAATTTATTTGTCCTCAAAACTGAGTCCTTGTCCCATTGGATGTCTCTCCTAAGTGGGGGAATTTTCTAAATCCCCCCAAACATGCATCAGCAAAATCATAAGGTATGAAACACCTAAATGTTTGAATTATCTTTCCCATGAGAGCAAGGAAGAAGAGGAAAATCAAACACATGAAGATCCACTAAAAGTATTTTGATGGGACGACCATATGAAGGTCACTCAAAGTCTCCATTCATGGATCCAAGCCTATGGAAATTCTCATATAACCCTTCCCAATGAGAACCCATTCTAAACAGTGGTTGAATGGTGACATCTGGATGTGCGTCTCTTAGGTCTCATGGGTTTTCACTTAGAAGTCCTTAACAAACCACCTATATTCCCTAGAAAATAAAAGGGAGTGAAAATATAGGGTAGAGACCCTTGGAGGTCATAGATATCATGCCCCAATTCTTCATTGGGATTAATAAAATCCCTAGATTATGTCTAATCCATCTATTAATATCTCCGAGCATTCATCACAAAGAATGATGGAAATAACTAGGGGAATGAGATAGGGGTATACAGTCGCTGGAATACATGTGACACACCCCTTAAGACAAGAGACACACCCTAACATGTCTCATGCATCTCACAAAACTCCTTTGGCTCATCAGCTGCACCACATGGAAGCCTCTGAGCGTGTTCAGTCAACTCCTTGATTCTCTATGGATAGCCACATGGTTTTTTCCATAATATACATGCACACTCTCATAGGATCCATATTAATCACATGAAACACCAATAGAAAATCAAGTAAAAATAATAGGTATTACTCAAGATAACTTTCATACCTCACAACTCTTGTCACATTAAAAAATGGAATCAAAATGGAGGAGGCGAGTGGTGTTCGTGGTCACTAAAAGACATGAGATGTGCGCCCCGAGAGACACTTGGAAAACTGTGAGTCCCTAATGACCTATCTAGTGCATCTCGTGAGGCACTTATGGATTTTCAAACATTCCACATGGAAGGCCTTACACATGTCCCAAAAACAAATTGGCGTTCTATGAACAAATTGATAGATTTGTACATAGAATTCTAACACACCGCCATGCGAGACCAATTGGTCATGCGACACATCTCCAAAAAATAGAGAAAATACCCTCAACACCATACGTTCAATCTCATATTACACCCAAACTTCATTATATAAATAGGGGGAGATAGGAAAGGAAGAGGTGATTTGGGTTCTTGGTTGCTCAAGGGATTACGATGCACCCAGTGCGCCCTCAATGTGGTCCTACGAGACACTAAGAAAAGCTATATAAGGACCTGTGAATGCCTTATAACAGTCATTGGGACTTCGTGAACACCCTTGGACATGTTGACATGATGACATATAAGTACATTGAAGTGAAAGGCCTCAATAGTCGGCAATCATATGATAAAGGATGGATGGACTTTCAACCAAAGAAAATTAGGAAGTTCCCTTGAAATGGTCCATCACAAAGACTCGAGAAATCGAATAAGGCTAGAATCTACATCGAATCAATCTTGGACATGTTTGAAATTCCACACACAAAATGGGGAGTACACGGATGTATACACCTATAAATTATCAACTACAATTTGATGAAATGTTTAGTTGGTGAGATTCTAGATGTTTAGACCCATGTCATTTCTAGGAACATCATCATTCATACTCCAAGATTCTACACACCACTGATCATGTGACTAGTTTACTTTCTTCCAGGTAATACACCTATGGACCACTAGAGCAGTCATTTATTGTTAAAAAATACATCCATGTGATTAATCTAACTTCACACGAATGATTTATATGGAGGCATGTGAAGACCCTATATCTTGAATTATAAATCATGAGAGACAAAAACAAATTGACACTAAACTGGGCAAAGGAACTCACAATACAAGGATTAATTCAGGATTCAAAGTGGAAGTCTCAAGCGGAATGTTTTATCATGGACCTCTATATGCTTCGTGGGTGTCACTCAATTATGTTCGATAGTAACTTGTCTTGTTAGTTGGATCTTGCGAAAGCCCTTTGACATGTCACTAGGGTCATGCAGATCACTCCAAACATTTGATGAAAAGTCTTACAAACCTCATGTGATCCCATCTCAGATCCCATAAGCCCTATAGGTGTTCCCCACTGGACTCCTTCCATCCTAGAGATATATCTCCCAACTCATATAACATCGCCTTATCATGTAATCTAAGTCTGGCTAATCCATCAGAACATGAAAACCCATCTTTCACAAAACCCCTTGGAAAAATCATATGATACTTGTGGAATCCCCTGGACATTTCAACCTAGTCTCATGATGTCTATAATAGGTTCCATCAAGTACATGTTAAACCCCACAATATATGTCTATCTGGTCTTGTGGTGTCCACTGATGGTGTCAACCAAGACATGTGACACCCTTCGGATCGTGCCACCATGTCTCTTGTGGCACACTTCATAAATGCCATGATCTGTCCGCTAGGGCCCATGCTATTACATACCCCAATCCTGACTCCCAAAGGACAGATGTTTGAGAATAGCGCTGAAGGCATCAACCTATAAGTGGGAGGAATTTTATTGAGTACATGAATGCAAGCACACATAATCACATCCCAAAGCTAGAAAGTAATACAAGAAGGCTATTATAAATAACAACTGAGTATGAGTACTACTGAAAGCCTAATGGTCCAGAATACAAATGCAACAAAAGAATAACTAGAAAAAATGGATGTAAAAAAACTATGGATAGACATCTGTTGAAAACCCCACATAATGTGTAAGTACAGAGTATATGTTGGAAGCTGTAGAAGTATTCCCTACCCTCCTGGTCTCACTAGGCACCACCAAGTACGGGTCCACCAAGTCCTTCGTCAAGTCATCTATTTTATGCACTGGAAAAAACATGTGTGGATGAAGCCCATGCATGGGTGAGTAACAATATACTCAGTATAGACTTCAATAAAACAAGGAAATACCACAAAGAAATCCACAAAAACACCACAAAGCATCATCCTGAAGTGTGATCATGAAGTGTGATCATGAACAAAGATAGATCACACCATGTATATTCTAAAGTTGGAATGTATGACAATTAGTCACAACATTGAACACCATGGGATACTGGAAAACTCATCTTCAATGAGTACAGTAGGCATGTTGGGTCACACAGAGTCTGCTTCTCACTAACCTTAGACTATTGTGGTACTCATCACAGATGGGTATTGTGGGTATGCTGGGTCACATAGAAGATGCGCCCAAATGTGGGAATTTCGAAACACACATAAGCTGCTTCCCACTTTCCATATTAAGGTACTCATCCTATTGAGTATCATGGTTCTACCGTGTCACACAAAACCCACTCCCCACTATGGGCATGTCGGGTCACATAAGAGCCACATCCCACTAGGCCATAGTAGCTGATCCACACATGATCAATTGTCACCACCCTATAAGACTCATCAAACCATAAGGTTTCCGTACGTAGAATGCTTGATCTAGTGAGAACCACACCCAAGCCATTCATCGAATTTCAAAATCCATGAAATCCTCTATAGATCATACTAAATGATCCTCCTCATCTTGTGGATTTTAACATCACAAATAGCTCATCAATCGAATGACCGATTTACAAGATATTGACATTTTTCAAATAGGATCTGGTTGGGTCGGTGTCCAGTCTAACCCGAACCGACCTATCTCGTGGTTCACTGACCTGCACCGATGTTCACTGAACCGACCTTGGTATACTAAATCAGCCCAAACCCAACCAGACGTGGTGGGTTCGGCCCGCTAGGGTAGCCTATGACATGCCAGATCTGCTATATGCTGACTGGTTCCTCCTAGCCAGAGTATGGCTGGAAGCCGTGTTCATCTCCCCATCGCCCCATGAGCAATCCACAGGGCCACCTACTCTACCATGGTTATGTGATCACAACCTTTTTTTTGCATTTGATACAATGTAGTGATGCATTTGCGGTGCACCGACAGGGCCAGGTGGCCGCATCCACCCGCCACCATCCACCGTCCCAGTCAGTGACACTTATCGTAGCACTTTTCCAGTGTTCCATCATTGGGCGCTACTACCATAATACTCTTACGATGATTGCTGATGATGGAATGGCAATATTTTGTTTTGCATACCAACAGGTCCACTTTGGTGGTTCGTTCTTTGCACTGCTAGTACCTATGGCCTCTGGGGAATCTACTCATCCTTAGAAAGGCCTCAAATCCTCCACATCACCATTTCTAGGATGCATCCATGAATAATGAACAATAGGAGGGGATTTGGTGTTGTTCGTGTCATCTTGTGCCCTCTGGATTGGAGTTTCAAAATAAGGGGGAGAGTTCAGGAATGATGTTCTGTTAAAAATATTTAATCCTGGTATAAGAACCCAAAAACAAATGCACCATTCCTTCATTGAAGAGCGATCCGCGAGTAAACCTGTTCATGGGTTGACCTGCATTCTTCACATTATAACAAATAATAGGGAAAAGGAAAAAAATAAAACAACCCCTACCTTGATTGATGTTCATCGTTGAATCACTCCTCCCTTGAGGATTCATGCTCAGTTGGTGTTCGTTTCTTTTTGACCTGTTCTTTGTAAAGTGTCTACATTACCAGTAATCCTTTCGTCATTTTCATTCATCATTTGAGGAATCCTTACCGTATATTTTTTAGATAATTACCAATGTTTAATTCTCTACTCTCTAAAGTGTTAATAAATTAAAATAAAACATTCCACAATGTTTCTATTACGTTGCGATATCTCACCATTACAATGTTTCATTTATGAAACAACGTATCTGTTATGATTCAGAAAAAATACCATTAAAGAGTATCCTTTGATGAGCCTTATCACTGCACTACTGCACCATTCTCTACCGCACAACTATGTGGGATGAAAAATAAAATATCATTTTTGATATTTAATTATTTTTAAAATGTATGAAAACTATCTTTTCTATCCGGCCCTTTTCGGTCAAAGTTATGTCCTTTCAAGGTGAATCTCGAAGTTTTTAGTTCAAATGTGCCCTCATATTTTTTATCAGGGAACCAGTTTACAAGTTATAAAACCCTATTTCACATTTACTTGAAAGAACATATTAAAGATTCAAAATTCCATTCCAAACTCATCAGGCCATATAATCACGTTATGTTAAATCATGTTGCCTTAAAATAATTTCAAAATTTTTTTTAAAAAAATATACACAGAAATTATGTGACATTAAATTCACGCCAAGGGATTTACATCCATAAATGAAAACAAATGTCTAATAAAACACATTTGGGTACTGAACATGAATCTGAGCCTCCCGCTCCCTTGTACTCCCCAACTGATTCTCGTGCTTCCACCAAACACGCACCAGAGAAATTGACCATCCACGAAGGACCTCATCCTATCGACCCTCTCTCTCAAATAGAAACTCTGGAAACCTCATCCCATCATCAATTTTCAGCTCTGACTAGTCTATGATGTGTGATGGATCATGAACGTACCTCCTCAGCTGTGACCCATGAATAAAATTGTGCACCTGGTGTATCTATGGGGGAAGAGATAGGTCGTACACCACCTCACTAGCTCTTCTGGTAATCTAAAAATATTTGATGAACCTCAGAGATAACTTGTCACCCCATCCAAATCCATGCAAAACCCATTGGGTTGAGACCTGGAGGAACACATGGTCTCACCACTCAAACTCCAATGGTCTCTGTCTCCTATCAGAATGTGATTTCAGTATTCTCTATGCAGTCCACATATGGTCTTGGATGATCTAAACCTTCACAATGGTATCCCGTACCAACTCTGTTCCCATGAGTGTTGAATCCCCTATGACTTCCAAGCATTGAGGGGATCTGCATATCCCCCCACACAAGCCCTCAATCGGTTCCATTCCAATGGTGTTGATATAGCTATTGTTTTATGAAATATCCACCAGTGGTTGGTGATCCTCCCAACTGTGAAAAAAATCAAGGACACAAGAATGAAGTATATTCTCTATGGTTTATATTGTCCACTCCGTCTGACCTTCCGTATGAGGGTGAAAGGCTGTGCTCAAGAGTAGTTGAGTCCTGAATGCTTCCTGCAATCCCTTCCACAACTGGGTAGTAAATCATGCCTCACAATCTGAGATGATTTTCAAAGGAACCCCATGAATCCTCACTGTATTATGGACGTAGAGGTGCCCCAAAACCTCTACAGATCCCTTCTTGCAGATGGGTAAGAAGTGAGCCAATATGGTGAGTCAATAAATGATCACCTAGATAGAATCATAGACCCAAGATGTGCATGGTAACCCCATATTGATGATCATGGAGATACCATCCCACTTCCATGCTGGTACCTTCAGATGATGTGTTAATCCTACTGGGACCTGATGCACAACCTTCACTTACTAACAAATGAGGCATTGTGAAATGAACATGGCCATCAAATTCTTTATCCATGGCCACCAGTACTGACATCGGAGATCCTAGAACATCTTCTTCACACCAGGATGTACTGCTAAAGGGGATGTATGGAACTACCTCAACAATTCCTCCCACAATGTCACTAGTTCTAAGGTTCATCCTCTTAAAAGGATGATCTTCTCCCCACCTATTGAAAATTAATTGGGTTCATGACTGGAGAATAACTGAGCACATCGGGCCCCACTGTCAACATCCACAAGTTGTGCCTCCCTAACTCGCCGTAAGAGAGGGGGATTGATAGTCCTTGACTGATGTTATGATACTCAATCATCATCCATAATGGATATCTACCTCGCGGCTAGATACTTTGTCCCCTCACTCAACAGCTATAAACCAGACCTCCTGCTAAGCGCTTCTAGAACCACGTTCTCCTTCCATAGAGTATAGAGTATCTCAAAGTCATAGTCCTGAAGGAACTACATCCATCGCTATTGTCTCATGTTTATGTCCTCTTGTGAGAGTATATAACTAAGACTCTTTTGGTTTGAGTAGATGATAAATACCTCGCCCATAAAGTAGTGTTGCTATATCTTCAAGGAAAATACCACCGCTGCTAACTCCAAGTCATGGGTCGAGTACTTCTGCTCATGATGCCTCAATTGTTTTGAGACATTGGAAATCACTGCTCACACTTTCATTAGGACACAACCCAGTCTAGTCCCTAGTGAGTCATAGAAGACTACATACCCAACTCCCTCCTCTTGTATTCTCAAGATGGGGTAACTTTTCAGTCTCTGTCTCAGCTCCTGGAAAATCTCCTGGAACTTCTCTGTCCACACGAAGGGTCATACCTAATTTATCAAATCTAAAAATGGTGCTGCTACTCTCAGGAAGATGGGTACAAATCTTTGGTAGTATCCATCCATCCCCAAAAAACTCTACACCTCAGTCATGGTTTGGAGTGGCTCCCATTCAAGAACTACCTATATCTTCTCCTAATT
Source organism: Viscum album (assembly GCA_963277665.1). Lineage (NCBI taxonomy): Eukaryota > Viridiplantae > Streptophyta > Magnoliopsida > Santalales > Viscaceae > Viscum > Viscum album. Next base: position 741,581,954 of record OY728155.1, on the reverse strand, counting down.
CACTACAAATCTATCCTTTGAGATGACGTATCCCTAAAAGGGGACCTCCCACATCTTGAACAGGTACTTATAGAGTTTACCGTTATGATGGTGCTCTCATGGTGTATCCAAGACTATCTGCAAGTGTATAGCATGCTCCTCCTCTAACGCTGAGTTTACAAATATGGAATTAATGAATACCAGTATGAAATGATCGAGGTAAGTCTGAATTATAAATTCCATGAATCTTAATAACACTACCGAGGCATTGGTCATGCCAAAGGGAATCAAAAAGAACTTGTAGTTTCTATACCAGCATCTAAATTCAGTCTTCAGTACATCCCCATCCCATACCCAATTATTATGATTTCATTATCTAAGGTCTATCTTTAAGAACCACCTCTCTCCCTTCATCTAATCGAAGAGGTCATCAATACTCATTAGTGGATAATGGTTCTTCACGGTCACCTGGTTCCACTTCCAGAAGTACATGAATAGAATCAATATCTCATATGATTTCATGGAAAATAACACTGGGGCTTCCCCTGGTGAAACACTGGGTCTCACGAAGCACTTCTCCTATAAGCCCCCATGTTGTACCCTCAATTCACGAAACTCTACGGGAGCCATCTGATATGCCGGTGTGGATATCTATTTCTTCTCTAGGTACATAACAATGAACAATTCTACCTCCCTGTAAGGAGGAATTCCAAGAACATCCTTAGGGAATACATACTCATACACGTCCTCCACTAGAGATATGATCGGACTCCTCTCATCCACCGCACTGAGGGTGAGGCTAGCCAACAAGTGAGTGATCGGCTACACCCTCCTCCGATAATGTCCAGCATGTACTGCAAGAGTTCCCCTCTCACCAGGAAAGAAATACCTTGTCCCATCCTCATGGACACACCATAATTTGTGCCTAAAATAGTTTATGTAAGCATGGAATTTGGATAACTAATCCAATACCCAAGATGATGATGTAAGGCCTCGACACCGATACTTTCAGATACCAGCCTAATCTCTCACCACCAAGAGTAAGATCATACTTCTAATACTAGTGTTTAATTGTCGAATCCCCTCCTATAGTAGTCTCTAATCATAAGTATCATGCTAATGACTTTACTAGAATCTTCTATATTTGAATGATGTTTAGGGAAAGGAAATTGTCATGGGAACCTGTGTCTATAAGAATGAAATAAAAGGTGGATAGACACATATCATACCTCTAATCATCACCATAGCACCACAGTAATAGGACTTCATTTCCTTAAGCTGTATTTTCCCCTTTTTGCAGGCTTCCTGAGCCCATTGTGGACCACTTAGGGGCTGTGGTGGTAGAATCTAAACCATCATCCATCTCCTACTACTAGGCATATTCCCTGCCTCGTCTACCACCTACAGTCCTCCATGCTCGAACCTCTACATCAACCTTGGTGTTCTATCAACCTTCTTCTTATCATCTGCACGGTGGGCCAAGAAATCTCAATCCATGTGTCCCTGCCCGCCCCATGTGAAGCACATCCTAGTTCCGTGCTGATTCCTTCTACTCTGGGACCCCCGAACTAATGACCCAGAGTCCAGGGGTCATCCCCTGAAAGACCTGGCTTGCTTGGGCCCTTGTGTCTATTGTCTGGTTCTTACCGCTAAAGACTCTAGTGTCAAAGGAATGATGGTGGATCCATATGTTGGAGCCTTTTCTTCTAGGAATCTCTCTACAAGAATGAATCACTCAAAAACTACTACCTCAGTGGGTATGCAGGGAGACACCATAGATTCTATGATCTCTATTCTGTGTCCATACTCAAAGTTTTAGGCTTGGAAGAAAGGGTATTACACCATGTCTGTTGAGTAGAGAGAGATGTCTGTAAACCTTGTAGAGTAATCATCCACAGACATGTTGCTCTAATCTAGGTCAAGAAACTCATGTATGCACACTAAGAGCAAGAACATCGTGAAAAATCCTCCTAGAAAAGCTGCTCGAAGTCTATCTGGGTGAGGGTCACCTCATCATATTTCAGGATGATCAAGCTCCACCATCTCCCTACTGATCCCTACAGAAAGATCACAGCTAAGATCACCATTTGGTCCATCACTTTCCTCACTAAGAGTATGACCCGCATCACTGCCTCCATCCAGTCCTTAGTAACCTATAGATCTATCTCTCCCGTGAACTTGGGAAGTCTCTATTTGTGAAACTTTTGAAAGGAACTAAGTATTCGTACGTACTATACCAGTAACATTGATAGTAACTGCAAATCAAATGATGGTGGAAATCCTGGGGAACCACCTGATGGGGTTATCTCTAGCACTGGCCACAGATCCAATTCCTTATCGCTAGGTGGGATGTCATCATGGTCTTGCATCGGAATCCGAGATGGCCATCTATGTGAAGGCATCCTTATACAAATCAAGATGTACCATAGTCATAATATTATACCCGATGAGTAGAATCTTATTCATAATGATCATAATGAGACACTTATGCAACCATTTTTCATGTATTGAGCTGAAAAGTAGAATTTAGGGTCTTGGTGTACGGATGTGTCAGCCACCGCACCAACACTAGACTCCCTGAATCTGAATGTCGAACTCAAAACACTCAGCATTGTTTCCCCAAAAACCAAACAACAAACTCTTGGTCTTTGAGTTAGAACCGACCAGCTATGATACCTATCTGTCACAACTTATCCCCTAGGGCATGTTCCATGGAATAACCTAGGCCCGCCACCAGAAGGCCAAGGGTTGGTGAGTAGCACCTATGGCATCAACCTACATGTGTGATGCATTTGAATGAATACTTTTATGAACACACACACATCCATGTCCCAAAGATGAAAAGTAAAACAAGAAGGCCACTACAAATAACCACTGAGTACGAGTACAACTGAAAGTGAAATGGGATAGAATACAAACCGTACAAAGGACTAATTGGAAAACATGAAATTACAAAAGAAACTCTGGATAGTCGTCAGTTGAAAACCCCACCTAATGGGTAAGTACAGAGTAGCTGCTGGAATCCATAGAAGTACACCCTTCTAGCCTAGTCTCACTGGGATCCACCATGTCTTGGGCCCCCAAGTCCTCTTTCAAGGCGTCAATTTTCTACACTGGACACAACACGTGAAGGAGAAGCATGTGTAGGGGTGAGTAACAATAGACTTAGTAGGGACCCCAAATAAACAAGGAAAGACTACAAATAAATCCACAAAAAAACCATGAATCATGATTATGAACTGTGATCATGAATCAAGACAGCTTACACCAAGTATATTATATAGTTGGAAAGAAGGATAATTAGTCACAATGTCAAACACAATGGGATATTGGAGAACTTTTCCTCAATGAGTATAGTGGGACTATGAAGACACACAGAAGCCACTTCCCAGTAAACATAGACTATTGTGGTACTCCTCCCAGATGAGTTCCATCAGTATGCTAGGTCACATATAAGATGCTCCCCACCATGGAAATGTTGATTCACATAGAAGTTGATTCCCACTGGCCATACTAAGGTACTCCTCCTTTCAAGTACGATGGGTCTTCTAGATCACACAAGATCTGCTACCCACTGTGGGCCTTCCAGGTCATGTAGAAGCTGCTTCCCACAGGGCCACAGTATCTAATCCACACAAGGTCTCTTATCACTATTATTTAAGTATCATACAATAGTATGGTTTCCGCATGTGGCATGCTAGATTTTTTGAGAACTTCTCCCCAGTCCATTCATCGAATTTAATCATCAATTAAAGCCCTTATATAGTATATTAACTGATCCTCTTCATCGCGAGGGTTATAACTCTGCAAACGAGTCGTCAATCAGACACACTGTTTTTAAGATATTGACAATTTTTTTTGAAAAATGGGAAAATTGGCTCTGGGGAAGATTCGACCAGACCTGACCCGGCCCAGGGTTCTCCGACCCGACCCAGGTCCGTCGACCAAGCATGGCCTAGGTCCGACCTATTGGGTAGTGTGTCCAACTCGTGGGGCCGTGGGTTGGGTGAGTTGGTGGATTGGTACCACCTAGCTGGGACGTAGATGGAAGCTGCATCCGGTTCCACATCACCCCATGGGTCATCCGCAGGGCCACCTTGTAACACCCCAAGCTTCCTCGGTATGTTTCCTTTCGAATAATGCAATGACGTGCATTGTACGCAACTTCGAGATTTTAACACACCACAACCAATCAAACTAGCCGTTATGAATAGTATTACCTACTTTTTGAAATTATATATATTTTATATTTCAAAATGGACTTCATTTTTGGATTCGGAATATCGAATTTAGCCTAAGGTGAAATTTTTGTACTTTTCGAATAACTTTCATATTTTGATGAATAGTGAAAATTACTAAATTTTAATTAAAAACAACTTTTTTAATCAAAATAATTAATAGTGATAAATTGTGAATTTGAGTGGTTTTAAAGTATATTTAGAATATATTTTTACCATTCAATTTAATGTTTATCATTGGACATAATTTTACAATTAAACCGAACATAAACAAGTGTCAATCTTTTGATAGTTATTATCTCTTAAAAACACGCTTTTTGTTTTGACAGCGGGAATTAATTTTAAATTAATTTCTGCCACTTCTGTGTTTTGAATTTAGGAAAATGGATTCCATATTTGGAATCAGGATGTTCAAATTGTATAAATAGGTAACTTTTATTTTTAGACATTTTGAATAATTACTGCGGTAAATATTTTATTTACCATGGTTAAAGGGTAAATCCGGTAAATAAGGGTTAACAAATAATATTATAATAATACAAAATTACCCTAAAACGTGTCCTAACCTTATTGGTGGACACATACCCGACCATGAGCATCCTTGGGTCAATTTGGGGACCCCTTGGAGCCACTTGTATGTGGTAGGGACACATTATATTAATAAAGTGAAAATAAAAATAAAAATGGCATAAGCTTACATCTTTTAGAAGAACAATTTTTACATAGGGTTATACATGTTGGATTTTCGATTATAAATATTCATTAGAAAGATAAAAAGATTTCCTACATCATGATATTTTATTTATAATTTTTAGACATTATATAAGTTATTTTATTTATGACACAATGATGATGCAGTAATTACTAAAATAGTAAAAAATAAAAATAATTGATCTTATAAATACCCAAATAATTATAATATGAAACTTTTAATGAATTAAACTAATTTTCTATGATAATATGATATATTAGGATTGATTTAATTGACTTTGTTCGAAGTAATCAATCTGTTAGGAGTTTCACAAAAAATCAACTATTGAATAGTGTCAAAATTGACATAAAAGAGTTCTTAAAACAAATATTATATTATTAATTGATATTAAATTCCTAAAAATCTAAGGTTCGGCCAAGAGACTTATATTATGATAGGTTCCTCATTAATGGACCACTTGGGGGTCGCTTGGATGTATATAGTAAGTTTATTAACCATATTATATAAAAATACAAAGAGACATTGTAAAAGTGAAACTAATTAACTTAGAGTTAATACTTAAAGACAAGGTTAATATAAGTACCCAAACCTGTCTAAATTCTATTGGTTGAGTGGTTTTCGACCTATCCCCACCTTAACCTTTGAATAGTCAACTTTGGAGCCATTAGAAACCGAATATGAATTTATTATAAATTAATATTTCTAGCTTTTCCAAAGGTGCCCCTCACCCCTCTTATAAAAGGGCACTCCTCTTTCTCATTTATTCACAACTCTAAAGCCTTTTGGTTCGGCCAAACTCTGCCCAAATACTCTCCCAACATCCCTCACTACAACCTAGGGGCCTTAGTTTGATCAGAAAGCCAACCTAAGGATCCCTTTTGATCAAATCAAAAGGAAGAACCCGAAGAAGAGGTAATGTTTTCACCACCCCTTTTCCAAGTTCATTTCTTCTTCCACTTCTTCTTCCTTTGTTGTTACCATTCTAAAATAATGACTCCAGTATCATTTATATACTGTGATGTTATTATAAATATGGTACAACTATATTCAGTATTCTATCCACCCTTTGAATAACATGTCACCATACGTGCGTACGTACGGCTTACCGTCTCCACGTCGTGGTGTAATTGTTATTCAATATAATATTATTTGGATGGGTATAATAATGATGTGTAACTCATGTAAATAATAAATATAACATGTTAATGATTCTTTATATATGATATACCATCCATTTATATATTATTTTAATATCAAAAGAATGATATTGTCGCTCGTGCGTACGTACGGACTACCGTCTCCACGAACGCGATGAGATTCATTCTCCATCGTATCCATTCAAGTATAATTATCATTTGATGATTTAAAAATGATGTTTAAGGACTGTATATAATTCTGGATATGAATAAGATACAACAACCATGGCTTATGTAACAAAACATATAAAAGAAAATGAGTAAGTTAACTCCCGAAACGACGATAATTCTAAGATATTATTAACAAATCAATGTTAAAAGATCATATATGATATCATATTAATATATATGATTCTTGTATAATTTAATAACAACTATTTCACCATTATACAGGAGGTTAACCTACCCCAACCAAGGAAAAGTACAAGGTAAGGGTTATTTCACAATCTCTTCATTATCCGAGGTTGTATTATACGTAATAATCTACTGGGATCTCTTTATCATCCACATCCATGTTTCTTCGAAATGTATTTCAAAACATTTTTACTATTTACAAGAATATGGGTTAAAGTCATTTATACCCTTGTTTGACTTTTTATAAGAGGTTTATAAAGGAATCTTTCCGTCGTTTTCCAAACAAGGTCCTTTTTAACCTTTTCGACAGAATTGAGATAAGAATGTTTTTTTTACTTATACGGCGGGTGCGGTTATTTTCTGCCGTTATAAAATCGTCAAAGCTTTCCTTACAAGCTTACAAGAATATTTTCAAGAAAATGTTTTATTTTATATGGCTCTTAAATGATTTCAAAAATAGAAAGAGATATTTCTCTAAAAAGTGTTTTGATTTCATCTATGTCAACATCCTTTAATGGATTTTACGCTTATTTGAAGTTGATTTATTATAATACAAAACTTCTATATTGTATTGAAGGTTTTGTGATATGTTTGACTGTGGATGTGCTATTTTATACCATTCATTATTTATGGTGAAACTATTGACATTTCGTATTCTAGTTTTAATCCGAATGTTTATGTTATATTTCAAACTTTTCTTCAGATGAATGTGCTAAACAAGTATGTTCCGGGTTGGGGACCGGTAAAAGTAAGCTCTCCAGGTTGGGGACTGGTAAAAGTAAGCCCTCCAGGATGGGGACTGGTTAAAGTAAGCCCTCCAGGTTAGGGACTGGTAAAAGTATGCCCTCCGGGTTGGTGTCCGGTTATTAGAGGCACTCCGGGTTGGTGTCCGGTTATTAGAGGCACTCCGGGTTGGTGTCCGGTTATTAGAGGCACTCCGGGTTGGGTTCCGGTTAGAAGTAACCCCTAGGTCTTGGGATGAGGCCTAGACAAAGAAATTAACGTTTAGCATTATGCATTCCAACATTATGAAAGTGGTTATTTATTTTTGCATGTGATTATTCGATTAGTGGAATATCCATGTGAATAAGTAAATGGCATTATTTCATTTTATTTATGCCATACCATGTTGAGAGTTCATGTTTAAAAGGCTTTTGTTTTAGTTATACATTGCCTTAAATGTTTATTCTTATTGATGAAAGTTTCCGCTATATTGTTATCCTTACTGGGCATTTGAGCTCACCCCTTTTCTATGTTTTATTTTTCCCAGGTAGTGAAGAAGTAATTTATGAATGACTTGCAGGGATATTATGAGGGGTTAATAGTGTGGATATGAAGACTTTGTTGTTGTAGTAGTTTTTCACTTTGAAATGTAATGTAAAACTTTATGATTATATCTAGTATTTCCAAGGCTACTAAACCAATCGGTCTTTCGAGATTTGATCTTTCTTGTGATCATGCCAATGTTACGTAAATAATGCACCGACTCTGGGTAGCTGGGGTCGGGGCGTTACAGTTGGTATCAGAGGAAGTTTAGTACAAACCTTGGTAGCTAGATTTAGATAAACTCTGATTAGAGCACGTAGACCTAAGATGAACTTTGAGGATTAGTATAAAAGAACTTCCTAGAATTTTGGTATTGTCGGGATTTTGTGAGTTTTCCGAGCAATACATCCCTGTCTGGATACGAGCAGGTAGAGGCGGCTCTGGCACAGATGTACCTAGGGTTAAAACCCGAAAACACCGCTTTGAGCTAGACTCGAACGGGAACTGGTGCACGACAACGGGCCTTGCTGCACTCTTGGTTACGACACTCCCGGGGGATATGCTTAGGATAATTTACATTTTCTTTACAAACCAATTTAAGTAATATATATATAAGATGAGAGTAAATGACCTTGGTTAATCCTAATATGTTTCAAATTGAGAATATGGTGACATTTTAATCTCTAAATTATTTTACGACTACTATTACTCACACAATGCTTTATGGTTTTAGTCAATGGCTGGATTCCAAGGAAGTCATAGTGACTTTGAGAATGATGTACAAGATGGGAACGGTGGTGGAAATGAGCAACAAAATGGAATGTTGATAGGCATAAAAGATATCGTCTTTATGCCAAATCAGTTTTCCAAAAATATGATCAACAACATATATATTAACCAACTCCCAGACTCAACAAGGAAGAGAAAGGTGATAAATGATAAGAGCTCCAGCAATGGAGACCATGGAGAAAAGAACCCTCAATTTTCATCATGCAGGAAATGTGGAAAGAGACACCCAGGAAAGTGTCTCAATGGGACAACGAAATGTTTTATGTGCGGGAAGGAAGGACATAAAGTAAACAATTGCCGAAGAAAAATGAAGAGTACTATGGAAGAAGATAAAAATGGTCCCAAGAGTCCATTTACAGTCATTTGCCGTAAATGTAGGGGACCTGGCCATTATCCGAGTGAATGTCCTATTCTATAGGATATTTTTTGGTCAAAGAAGAAGCTATGTGGGAATAAATGGTTGGAGAAATGTTTAAAAAGTATTAGCACTCCTTGTTGATGGGTTTACTATGGAATAATTTTCTCTTGTATTTGTAACACCGCAGTTTGCCATGTGAGAATGATATTTGAGGAAGAATTGTCTCTTCTCTTGTGGATATGGGTATAAATAACCATTTGGATTTATATGATCATTGGGGTTTGAGAGAATTATAAGTTATTCTAATTTGGGATGAAGATTCAAGGTATGATATAACATTTGTGGGTAAATTTATGATATAGTATTTTGAGGAATTTATCTCATTTTGGCAATATTATAAAATATAGTTTTTGAAAAAGGACAACACGTAGACCGTGTGACAACCCGTCGCGTCGGACAAAGCTATGGGAATCGAACCCACAACCAAAGTGCGATTGGGATTTATCACCTACCACTGGACTACGTGAAGTCCCTGGTTAGTGTGACTTTTTTTTTAGTTAAATGATTTTATTGATCAATAATAAGTTGATTTGGGTTCTTATTTCATATCAAAAGAATACCCTTGGTATAGGAAAATGATTTGGTGATTAAGTGATAAATGTTATTTTGGAAGATGTTCGCTTTGTTGGGAACACTATATGCCCAAGGAAAATAGAATACTACGGGGTTTCATTTGTGGAGTAATGATAGATTTTTATCTACGTTTTTATTGTGGATTTATAGTGATTTGGGTTATTTATGGAAATGATTAAACTATAATAGAGAATATGTGATTAGGTTAATTACCTTTGAGTATGTAACTTTAAGAGTATCTGATGTCATTTGGAGATACAATTTAACATGGGAGACTACCTAATCAAATTCTTCTATGTTTTGGGTTTCAATATTAGTTTGGATTATATTAAAGGATTTTAAGGACAATTGGTTATTGAATGGTATCTATTTAACTTTGGGGTATTGTTGGTTTAATTTTAGAAATTAAGATTAGTGCATATTTATCTCAATGAATATCCTTTTGGGGGATCATTAGATCATTCACTGACCATTTTGGTTTTGATTAATCTTCAAAGACAATTTAAATATATGGTTTATCCTTCATGGATCATGTGATTCTATAGAAGTTTATTCTATCTCTTCTAGTGTGACCAAGTCTTCTTGAATACTGACCGTTTAAAAAAAATGAGATAGTGGTGGAAATTTATTAAAGAATGAAAATATACTTAAAATTTAAGTATATCTCATAATGTTCTTAGTCAATATCATAAATGAATTCCTCTTCCTTATGTAATGTAACTTAAAAAAATGGTGTCCGTTTACTTTCCTACTAGAAGACTAATGGTCGTTTGTCCCAACACAAGTTTGTGGTTTTCTCATTGTTAACTTTCTCCTGATCTTGATTTCTATCCCTCTCCATCAGAACTTGACACTTAGTTTATCATCCATATCCACGTTTTCTTACATGGAATCCAAGTATGGGTTATCTTGGATGACCCTTATACCTCTCTTTCTTTCTTTTAAAGTGATAGTTTTATTGACTCTTTTTCCGATGTGGGACTTTCCATTATATTCCCAAGCAAAATTTTAAAAATTGCGAGGACGCAATTTATTGAAGGAGGGGAGAATGTAACACCCCAAGCTTCCTCGGTATGTTTCCTTTCGAATAATGCAATGACGTGCATTGTACGCAACTTCGAGATTTTAACACACCACAACCAATCAAACTAGCCGTTATGAATAGTATTACCTACTTTTTGAAATTATATATATTTTATATTTCAAAATGGACTTCATTTTTGGATTCGGAATATCGAATTTAGCCTAAGGTGAAATTTTTGTACTTTTCGAATAACTTTCATATTTTGATGAATAGTGAAAATTACTAAATTTTAATTAAAAACAACTTTTTTAATCAAAATAATTAATAGTGATAAATTGTGAATTTGAGTGGTTTTAAAGTATATTTAGAATATATTTTTACCATTCAATTTAATGTTTATCATTGGACATAATTTTACAATTAAACCGAACATAAACAAGTGTCAATCTTTTGATAGTTATTATCTCTTAAAAACACGCTTTTTGTTTTGACAGCGGGAATTAATTTTAAATTAATTTCTACCACTTCTGTGTTTTGAATTTAGGAAAATGGATTCCATATTTGGAATCAGGATGTTAAAATTGTGTAAATAGGTAACTTTTATTTTTAGACATTTTGAATAATTACTGCGGTAAATATTTTATTTACCATGGTTAAAGGGTAAATCCGGTAAATAAGGGTTAAAAAATAATATTATAATAATACAAAATTACCCTAAAACGTGTCCTAACCTTATTGGTGGACACATACCCGACCATGAGCATCCTTGGGTCAATTTGGGGACCCCTTGGAGCCACTTGTATGTGGTAGGGACACATTATATTAATAAAGTTAAAATAAAAATAAAAATGGCATAAGCTTACATCTTTTAGAAGAACAATTTTTACATAGGGTTATACATGTTGGATTTTCGATTATAAATATTCATTAGAAAGATAAAAATATTTCCTACATAATGATATTTTATTTATAATTTTTAGACATTATATAATTTATTTTATTTATGACACAATGATGATGCAGTAATTACTAAAATAGTGAAAAATAAAACTAATTGATCTTATAAATACCCAAATAATTATAATATGAAACTTTTAATGAATTAAACTAATTTTCTATGATAATATGATATATTAGGATTGATGTAATTGACTTTGTTCGAAGTAATAAATCTGTTAGGAGTTTCACAAAAATCAACTATTGAATAGTGTCAAAATTGACATAAAAGAGTTCTTAAAACAAATATTATATTATTAATTGATATTAAATTCCTAAAAATCTAAGGTTCGGCCAAGAGACTTATATTATGATAGTTTCCTCATTAATGGACCACTTGGGGGTCGCTTGGATGTATATAGTAAGTTTATTAACCATATTATATAAAAATACAAAGAGACATTGTAAAAGTGAAACTAATTAACTTAGAGTTAATACTTAAAGATAAGGTTAATATAAGTACCCAAACCTGTCTAAATTCTATTGGTTGAGTGGTTTTCGACCTATCCCCACCTTAACCTTTGAATAGTCAACTTTGGAGCCATTAGAAACCGAATATGAATTTATTATAAATTAATATTTCTAGCTTTTCCAAAGGTGCCCCTCACCCCTCTTATAAAAGGGCACTCCTCTTTCTCATTTCTTCACAACTCTAAAGCCTTTTGGTTCGGCCAAACTCTGCCCAACTACTCTCCCAACATCCCTCACTACAACCTAGGGGCCTTAGTTTGATCAGAAAGCCAACCTAAGGAGCCCTTTTGATCAAATCAAAAGGAAGAACCCGAAGAAGAGGTAATGTTTTCACCACCCCTTTTCCAAGTTCATTTCTTCTTCCACTTCTTCTTCCTTTGTTGTTACCATTCTAAAATAATGACTCCAGTATCATTTATATACTATGATGTTATTATAAATATGGTACAACTATATTCAGTATTCTATCCACCCTTTGAATAACATGTCACCATACGTGCGTACGTACGGCTTACCGTCTCCACGTCGTGGTGTAATTGTTATTCAATATAATATTATTTGGATGGGTATAATAATGATGTGTAACTCATGTAAATAATAAATATAACATGTTAATGATTCTTTATATATGATATACCATCCATTTATATATTATTTTAATATCAAAAGAATGATATTGTCGCTCGTGCGTACGTACGGACTACCGTCTCCACGAACGCGATGAGATTCATTCTCCATCGTATCCATTCAAGTATAATTATCATTTGATGATTTAAAAATGATGTTTAAGGACTGTATATCATTCTGGATATGAATAAGATACAACAACCATGGCTTATGTAACAAAACATATAAAAGAAAATGAGTAAGTTAACTCCCGAAACGACGATAATTCTAAGATATTATTAACAAATCAATGTTAAAAGATCATATATGATATCATATTAATATATATGATTCTTGTATAATTTAATAACAACTATTTCACCATTATACAGGAGGTTAACCTACCCCAACCAAGGAAAAGTACAAGGTAAGGGTTATTTCACAATCTCTTCATTATCCGAGGTTGTATTATACGTAATAATCTACTGGGATCTCTTTATCATCCACATCCATGTTTCTTCGAAATGTATTTCAAAACATTTTTACTATTTACAAGAATATGGGTTAAAGTCATTTATACCCTTGTTTGACTTTTTATAAGAGGTTTATAAAGGAATCTTTCCGTCGTTTTCCAAACAAGGTCCTTTTTAACCTTTTCGACAGAATTGAGATAAGAATGTTTTTTTTACTTATACGGCGGGTGCGGTTATTTTCTGCCGTTATAAAATCGTCAAAGCTTTCCTTACAAGCTTACAAGAATATTTTCAAGAAAATGTTTTATTTTATATGGCACTTAAATGATTTCAAAAATAGAAAGAGATATTTCTCTAAAAAGTGTTTTGATTTCATCTATGTCAACATCCTTTAATGGATTTTACGCTTATTTGAAGTTGATTTATTATAATACAAAACTTCTATATTGTATTGAAGGTTTTGTGATATGTTTGACTGTGGATGTGCTATTTTATACCATTCATTATTTATGGTGAAACTATTGACATTTCGTATTCTAGTTTTAATCCGAATGTTTATGTTATATTTCAAACTTTTCTTCAGATGAATGTGCTAAACAAGTATGTTTCGGGTTGGGGACCGGTAAAAGTAAGCCCTCCAGGTTGGGGACTGGTAAAAGTAAGCCCTCCAGGTTGGGGACTGGTTAAAGTAAGCCCTCCAGGTTAGGGACTGGTAAAAGTATGCCCTCCGGGTTGGTGTCCGGTTATTAGAGGCACTCCGGGTTGGTGTCCGGTTATTAGAGGCACTCCGGGTTGGTGTCCGGTTATTAGAGGCACTCCGGGTTGGGTTCCGGTTAGAAGTAACCCCTATGTCTTGGGATGAGGCCTAGACAAAGAAATTAACGTTTAGCATTATGCATTCCAACATTATGAAAGTGGTTATTTATTTTTGCATGTGATTATTCGATTAGTGGAATATCCATGTGAATAAGTAAATTGCATTATTTCATTTTATTTATGCCATACCATGTTGAAAGTTCATGTTTAAAAGGCTTTTGTTTTAGTTATACATTGCCTTAAATGTTTATTCTTATTGATGAAAGTTTCCGCTATATTGTTATCCTTACTGGGCATTTGAGCTCACCCCTTTTCTATGTTTTATTTTTCCCAGGTAGTGAAGAATTAATTTATGAATGACTTGCAGGGATATTATGAGGGGTTAATAGTGTGGATATGAAGACTTTGTTGTTGTAGTAGTTTTTCACTTTGAAATGTAATGTAAAACTTTATGATTATATCTAGTATTTCCAAGGCTACTAAACCAATCGGTCTTTCGAGATTTGATCTTTCTTGTGATCATGCCAATGTTACGTAAATAATGCACCGACTCTGGGTAGCTGGGGTCGGGGCGTTACACACCTTTTCTGCCACTGTCAAGAGACAACGATCATTTATTCTGTGGAAATGGTTTGGGGTCGTGTCCATGTTGTATTGACGTGGCTGGGTGGTGTGTCCACTCACCGCTGACCCAGATGGTGGCCCTTGCTGCACCACCATGGTAAGTTGAACATGGTGCTCTTTCATCGCGCTGTCATGGTGCACCACCACCCACCTACGGCTGCCACCATTGTCTGTGCAATGGCGGTTTATTCCATGGACCATTGGGTCTACTTCGGTGGTCCGTTTTCACCCCTCTTGCGCCTATAGCTTCCGAGGAATCCCATATTCTCTGAAAAGGCCTTGGATCCTCCATGTTTCCATTTGGAGGATCTTCCCATGAAGAACGCGCAAGAAGAGGGGCTCAGGCCTTGTTTATGTCATCCTGTGACCTTTGTGTTAGAGTTTCAAAATAAGGAGAGTGTTCGGGAATAATATTCTATCAAATAATAATTAATCTCAGTACAAGAAATCCGAGAAAAAGGCAACCTTCAAACATTGACGAGAAATCCACATGTCAACATATTTGTGGGTTGACCCGCATTCGTTGCTATAGAACAAAGAATGTGGAAAATGAAAAAAAAATATTCAAACAACCCCTACCTTAATCGACATTCATTGTTGAATCACTTTTCTTTCGCGGATTCAAGATCCTTTGGCATTTGTCGCTTCTTAGTCCCATTATTCATAAAGCATTGACATTTCTACCGATCATGTTGGCGTTCTTCATTCGTCGTTGGAGGGAATATATGAAATTAAGTTCATCATTGAATTTATACGGTTTAATTCTCAACTCTTGAACGCATTAACCCATTAAAATAAAACATGTCACAACATTTCTCTTACGCTACGATGTCGCATCATTACATTGTTTCATTTATAAAATAGTGTATATGTTATGTTTCAAAAAAACACTCCCTTATGGAGCTTCCTTTAAAGAGCCTCTTCGCCTCAACACAGTGCCACTATCCAACTCTCAATGTTGAGGGAATAAAAGTAAAATAACATTTTAAGTAATTTTATTATTTTCTAAAAAGACTGGAAACTAACTTTTCTTTCCGACACTTTCCGATCGATGTTAACTTTCTTCTAGAAGAATCCTGGAATTCCGAGTTCAATAGTGCCCTTATATTTTTGATCTCTGCAATGGTTTAGAAGTTAAAAAATCCCTCTTGCAAGTTTAGATAAACAAACATAAAAAAGGTTCAAAATTTCATTCTGGGCTCACCAGGATTCAGAATCACTAGTCTAAATTGACTTTTCTCTCAAAATAATTAAATAAAATTTTAAAAAAAATATACGTTAATTATGGGAAATTACAATATCTATCGATCCAAGTCACTCTATGACTTCTGAAGCATTCCAGATTGGTCATGTGACACCATCCAGATAAGAAGCCTCATTCATCAGGGTAGACACGGTGTGTAAGTCCTGAAAAAGGAACTATAATAACTTTAATTCCCTCCGTAATCGAGATATGTATGAGGCATCTTTAAAGGCCTGAGAACCTTATCAAAACTCCAAGGACTACCCCAATACATAGGCCTCATGACCATATGCTATGAGACTAATCATTCACTCCCCCTTATTTCTCATAATAAGCATGTATCACAGGGCTTATGGGGACTCAATGAACACCACATCAAGCACTAGATCCGCATTCATCAGGTAAGTTTTAGTGTGTAATCCCCAACACAAAAGGAACTACGACAACTATGATTCCTTCCATATTTAGTATATGTTGGGTAACACTCCT
Organism: Viscum album; assembly: GCA_963277665.1. NCBI lineage: Eukaryota > Viridiplantae > Streptophyta > Magnoliopsida > Santalales > Viscaceae > Viscum > Viscum album. Next base: position 741,565,687 of record OY728155.1, on the reverse strand, counting down.
TAAGGTTTGAGCTCTATATTGACTCTACAAGGCAATCCAGATATCTAATCCCCCCTCCACCCAATAAAATGGTGGTGATAAAGTGATACCCCTTGATTCTCACAATGAGCATGGCTCAAGTGGACTTAGGGATTCACCTTGGACTGGACATTTTCTCCATTTACATGGGGATATGAGGGAAGCTTCAGAATATAAGCCTCGGTATGAGAAACCTACGGTGACTCTAATTCAACCCACAACTAGGATACCTAGTACATATCCCCAAGACTAAATTTCTAATATATGGTTTCTCAGTACCCAAACATAATCTTCTCTACATGGAATTAAACTGTTTGAGGCAAACATACTATGTGGGTTTTGATTCCTGTAATAACCAGGGTATATAGGACACCCCGTAATAGCTCAATCCCATCCTTGAGATATTTTTCACCACCATATATGAGAGCCTATCTCGGAACACTAGGAAATATGGTTTCACCATATATAAACCCACTTTTTACCGAAAAATTATGAAGAAACTCAGATACATATAGACAGATTCCTCAAAGAAATCCATGTCTGTTGCATACAAAAGAGAATTAACCCACAGTCATTTGGTTAGGGTAACATGTCCTGCACCAGGATTTGGAAGAGTTTGAATAACATGTCTTAAATCATTAATAGATTCCCAGATTATGCAATAATTCCTCCCAAAAATGGTATAATGATCCTGGACAACCCTCTCATAGACTAATGTGAGTCACCCAGAGTCACTGGCCCTAAAAACCCAGATGTCCAATGAACTTTGGAAATCTAGTGCGTACTCAGTTATGGATAATGGAACCCTTTGGATTTCCACGGGGAGATGAGAATGATGTAGAACCTGATGCGTATGATTGAGAGATTACTTGAAATATTCCTATATCAAACCGAAAAGGGGTACCCATTCCACACCCCTTATAAAACTCGACATAATAGTGGTCACATGGGATACCTGAAGATCTGATTTCCCTATCTCAAAGTGATTTTTGTTAAATCCCTTATTTCATACTGTTGTAATATTATTATTTAATTTTAGAATATTTTCCATTGGTAAATTCTATTTTCTAAAAAAAGTTATAAAAGTTTTTCCTAGTATCACCTCATTCAATCTCACTCCACCTACTCAAAAACATGATGCAGGGAACTTTACATTTGCTAGATCTCTAACTATAAGTTTTTCACAAACATTGGGATTACAATGTATAGTGTGATTATAATCTTATAAGGAAAACACCAATAGTGTAACGCCCCGAGAATTTATGAGATATATCCTTTTTAATTTCTTTGATGTATTCTATTTTACACAACACCATGATTATCTTGTACTATACGCAATACCATATTAGCTTTTAGTATACACAACACTATTCTTGGCTCGAGTTACACACAATTTCATGTTCGTTTTGTGGAAATTATTCTACGCAACATTAATTATAGATTCTGTGTAATGTGTAAATGAAATAAGTTTTGATTATGTTATATGCAACACCAAAGGGAGCTTTCACTAAACGCATCCCTGACTTGTCTTGCATTACATGCAATCACGACCTTCCTCGACAGCGTGTGTAGTACACAATGCCGGGTTTCACTAAACAACGATATGTTATTAAAATATTATAGAAACTAGTCGTTATGAATAGTAATACCCACTTTCTGAAATTTTGAAAAATTTTATCTTTCAAAATGGAATTCATTTTTGGATTCAGAATATCGAAATTAGCCTAGGGTGAATTTTTAGTATTTTTCTAAAAACATTCAATTTTTGATGAATAGTGAAAACACTGAGTTATTGGTTAAAATCGACTTTTTATTTAAATAATCATTTATTTTATTTAAATTTATTTTAGTTCAAAATAGATACATAATTCCTATATAAGTTCATTGTAATTCATTTGGGTCATTTTATAATAATTTTAGATATATAAAAATTTTATTGAACATTTTACCGTCTTTTACCCACATCTTAGGAGAATTTGCAAATTCACATTAAACACAATTTTACCGCTTCTATGAGTGGAATTTCAAAAAACCAAGAGACACGGTTAATATCAAGGAGTAAAATGTGGTTCAATAACATAAAAATACTTTTTGATAAATAGTAACTTTTTAATTTTATTTACCACATTTAAAAGTAAATAGTGTAATTAAGTGAAAAAATGATATTATTATTACCATAAAACATGTCATAAATCTATTGGTTAAGAATAATTTGACCCAAAAAAACCTTAGGAATAAAATATTACCCTTTAGGTCCACTTGGATTAGATTAGGACATTTATTATTATTTTATTTAAAGAAGAGTTAAAATATTTAAAATCAATGTTTAATAAATAAAACATTTTTAATATATGGTTATACATAAGATATATTCCACTATAAATATTCATTAGAAATATAAAAATATTTCCTACATAATTTTATTTTATTTATAATTTTCAGACATTATATAATTTAATTTATTTATGACACAATGATGATGCAATAATTACCTTATTAATGAAATATAAACATAATTGATATTATAAATATCCGAATAAATTTAGTTTTAGACTTTTTATGAATTAAACTAATTTTCTAGGCTAATATAACATATTAGGGTCGGTTAGATGATTTTTTTTCTAATTAATAATGCTGTTATGAATTTATAAAAAATCAAAATACCAAATAGTGTCAAAATTGACATAAAAGAGTTCTTAAAAAATATTATATCATTAATTGATAAAATGGACCTAAAAATATAAGGTTAGACCAAAATGATTATATAATAATATATATGACATTAAGGAACTAATTGGGGTTCGATTCCCAGTTTATAGTATGTTTATTAACCATATAGTGTAAGAATACAAGAAGAGATGGTAAAAGTTAAATTATTTAACTTAGAGTTAAATATAAATGATAATGATAAAATGGTAACCTAACCTTGTCTAAAGCCTATTGGTTGAGAGGATTTCAACCCATCCTCAACCTAACCTCGAAAAAAGACACTTTTAAGCCATTATAGATCAAATATAAATTTATTATAAAATAATATTTTATGTTTTTCCTAAGGTGCCCATCACCCTCTTATAAAAGGGCACTCCCCATTCTCTCTAATTCACACCTCCAAATTGATTTGTCTCGGCCAACCCCTTCCCAAATACCCTCTCAAATTTCCTACCTTCATCCTAGAGGCCATCCATGAGTCATAAAGGAAACCAAAGGATCCCTTTTGATCAAATCAAATGGAAGAACCCGAAGAAGAGGTAAATATCTCACCATCTATTTCAAGTTCCTTTATTCTTCCACTTCCTCCTTCATTGATGTTTCCATTATAAAATAATAACTCTATTATCTTCTTTATACTGTGATGTTATTATAAAAATGGTACAACCATATTATTTATTTTATCCATCCTATGAATGAAAAAGTCACCACACGTGCGTACGTACAGATTACCATCTCCACGTCGTGGTGTAGTTTGTTATTCAAGCATTTAATCATTTGGATGGGTATAGTAATGAGTATAAAAGATATAAATAATAAATATAACATTATAGTGATTCTTTATTTATGAAATAAAATCCAATTATATATGATTTTAAATTCAAAAGTATGATATCATCGTCCATACGTACGTACGGACTACCGTCTCCACAAACGCGATGAGATTCATCTTCCATGATTAACCATTCAAGTATGAATATAAATTATATATAATAAATAATCATGAAATATATTACATAATAATGATATTGGATTTATGTACATATATATTTCATTTACTTAATTCCATTCAATTCAATAAGGAAAGGAAAACAGTGTTCATGCGTACGTACGGCCTACCATCTCCATGAATGATGTATTTCATTACATTTATCGATCTATAATATATATTTATATTATGAATATATTATATATAAATCATGTTTTACATTTTGGAATTAAGTAAATCAGGATATAAGTAATAACATCAAGAACAAAAAGTTGAAACATGTATGATAAATGAAACAATTTTACCCAAAACACTGCTTTAACATGGAATTTACAAAAGAACGGGTAATATAAAGTCATAAGTGAACCATATATGATATCATAGAAATGAATACGATTCTATAACAAGTCCATGACATTATTTAAATATTTATACAAGAGTTTCGGATACGTACGAATCATATCAGACCTAAGGTAAGGGATAATTATTCCAATCTCGTTCTTACCCGAGATTGTTTATTCATAATTATTTTCTGGGGATAAATTTATCATCCATGTCCATGTTATATAATTTTTTTTCATGTATTTTTAAAGACCTTTTTACCCGTTTTTTACCTTTTCAACCTAATATGTAAGGAATATTTCTTTTTATTACCATACGAGTTACTTTTTGACTTTTCCGACAAAAATACGTGAAGAATGTTCTTTTTTAACTTATACGACATGAACGGATTTTTACGGTTTCATAATGCCTTATTTATATGAAACTTCCTCTAAAAGATTTCATGATTATTTTTAACAAAATTAATTTCTTTTATAATCGCACGACATTTTGAGAAAAGAAAATTATTTTGAAGAAGAAATGATATTTTCTTTAAGAATTCATTTCAAGCGTTTTGTCAAAACTATTTTCCATCTAAGATGACATTATTTAGAATGACTATGTTTCATGTATAATGTATTTATTGTTTACATGTTTTGATTCCTCTTATGATGAAATTATATCCATTTGTTTTATATAGATTAGGTTATGATGTGATGATGTTTATGAAACCCATTTTATTCTTTGGGTTATGATGAATGATTTATGTTTATTTTTTGGCACACGTAAGAATAATTTCATTATGAGATGGGTGGGACCAATATATCCCTCCAATGACTTGGGTAAAGATTTATATCTCATGAGGTAGACATGGATGGAACGTCAAGTTAATCTAGTTCAGTGATACATGACTTGAATGAGGAGTGAACTCGATTCAGTAAGCGACTTTGTCCACTATAATGGTCTTGGCAGCAATGCCTTGGATACTATGGAAATCATATCATGTTCTTATTGCTCTTCCACAATTACATGTTTTATTCCAATGCTATTTTATCGAGATTGATGTTCCATTATGATCTATGCCATATGTACTATCATGTTTAATGTTATTTCTCAAGATTTTGATGTTTAAACTTTATGTTCATGTTTTTATGTTCAAATGTATATGGTTTGTTTTATTTTCTCCATGCGTACCCTTACTGAGCATTTGAGATCACCCTTTTTATGTTTTCTTTTCCCCCAGGATATAAAGGAAGGTTTTAGGTTGGAAAAAAGAAGATATATATGTGATATATTGAAGATCTTTCACCATGATTAGATGATTATGTTTCGAGTTTCGAAATCACTAAATTAATACGGTCAATGGGCGTTTGTTTTGTAATGTATTAAGTATTCCGAAAAAGTAATGTAATTTCTATATACGTCAAGATTTTGATCACTTCAGTTGGTATCAGAGTGAAGGTTTTGTTAACCTCTGGAATCTAGGATGCGAAAACTTTAGTGAGATCCCTAGAGATAATTCTATGTTATGTCTAGGGATGTTCCTAATGTTATGTATAAGTATAGGTTACAATCATAGAATTATGATAACAATCATGAATAACCTAGGATTAAACCTCAGATGATAGAGATTGAAAGTACTCCCCTAGATTATGTTGTTTTACTAGTATGATTTTTTCCTCTCACGCTATTCTTTTTGGGTTTTAGAAAATGGATGGAAATAGGAAGGTCCACAATAATGGAGGATATGATGGAAAATGGAATGATATTATTCATGAGAAACCAAATGAAATGGTATTTGGAAGTCCAAACATTGTTATTATTCCTAATCGGTAATCTCATAATATGATCAATAATCTCAACTTTGGTAAGTTTCCTGACTCTGCTAATAAGAGAAAGATGGAGTTTCATTATGATCATTGAGGAAAGAAAGTTCAATTTCCATCATGTAAATCATGTGGTAAGTGGCATCAGGGATATTGTTTCAAAGGAACTGGAAGATTCTTTGGGTGTAGAAAAGAAGGACACAAAGCTAGTAAGGTTCACTTAACTCCATTGACAAGGATAATGGTATTGCTAAGACATCAACAATGGTTAAATATTTTAGATGTGGAATGTATGGGAATTATGAAAACCAATGCCCTAAGGTAAATTCTCATGAAGAGAATCAGCATGGTCGTATGGGTATTATTTATGATGATGGTGATGAAGAGACTAAAAATGATATATGAGATGAAAGATTTATTGAGGAATAAAATGATGAAGCTCGGCCAATGGTTTAAGAAGGTAGTGGAATGATTGTATGTTTATCAAGAGTTATGTTGTATAGGTAATTTATTGGTACTATGGAATAATGAAACATATAAGGATTGTTACACTATTGTTTTTACTAAAGATTTTGAAATTATATGTTGTATGGTACTGGTAACCATTAAATGTGATTGAAATATTTTTGGAAAGCTGATGATATGCACATAATGAAGGGATAAAGAGAAAATGAAATGTTTGATAGAGATCATGATTGATATAAGGACAAAGTGATATCATGGATTGAGTATATAGAAATTTTGGGATTTCGGTTAACTTTTGAGAGCATTCATGTTTTCACTAAGGATCTATGATAATTAAATTTTCAAGAGAATACATGATTAAGGTAATTACATGTTTTTAATGTGACCAAAAAGATATATCTTGTGATATATGGGTGATAAATGATGGAATTCACAGGTTTGGTTGATGACATTTCTAATCATCATTGTCTTTATACTATGAGCTTGGATAGAAGTATTTTGGATAAGCATACAGATGTGAAATGGATTATGTTAGACATAAGATAATATTATTTAAGGATAAACCCATTTTTCGATATTATTTCAGGAATGTTATAATAGTGTAGTTTTAGAAAAAGGAAAACCAGCAGGACGGGCGACAACCTGTCACATCGGACAAGGTTGCGGGAATCGAACCCACAACTGAAGTGAGAAAGGCCTTTATCGCCTACCAATGGCCTACAAAAAGTCCCTAGTTTGTTGAAACTAGTTTTATTTTATTAAGAGGTATGATAGAGGAAGTATAAGTCCATTATTGGAATCATATACGATTAACCTCACCATATATGGACTTATGCATATTTGATAACTTTTTCTAAACTTTTGTTTGAGACAGATGGAATGACCCATCATTCTTTCACATGATCTGCTAACACTTCACGAATGACAAATTCAACTTCATTTCATTAATATATGAAGTGGAAATTTTTCATAGAATGACCAATGATGAGATTGCACAAAAATCAAGTAAGTATTTCTTCTAATTCAAAATTATCAACTTTAGGGAAATGATATTGAAAACAAAAAATGTTTTCCAAGAACCGTGATATCTGATGAATCAGATGGTACCTTAGATCATCATGAAATTTATGTCTTTTTGATTGTTGGTTTTTTCATAGCCATGTTCTCTACCACTCTCTATCAGAACTAGATTGTTAGATTTCTCTTCTATATCCATATTTTCACCTATATTCACTTATGTGGAAACCCAGTGATAAGTTACTTTCGTTAACTGTTAGTTTCCATACTTCACTTTTTTTAAATTAAGTTTTAGTATTCCTTTTTATGATGTTGGTTTCTATGAATGAAACTTTCAAGTAGTAAATTATTTATAACCCCAAAGAATTTCGAGGGCGAAATTCATTTTAAGGGTGGTAGAATGTAACACCCCGAGATTTTATGAGATATATTCTTTTTAATTTCATTCATGTCTTCTATTGTTCACTACACCAAGATTAACTAGCACTATACGCAACACCATATTAGCTTGTAGTGTATGCAACACTATTCTTGGCTCGTGTTACACACAATTTCAAGTTCGTTTTGTGGAAATTATTCTACGCAACATTACGTATAGATTTTGTTTAATGTATAAATGAATGAAGTTTTGATTATTTTATACACAACACCAAAGGGAACTTTCACTACACGCAGCCCTGACATGTCTTGCATTACACGCAATCATGACCTCCCTCGATAGTGTTTGTAGTACTCAATACCGAGTTTCACTAAACAACGATATGTTATTAAAATATTATATAAACTAGCCATTATGAATAGTAATACCTGATTTTTGAAATTTTATAAATTTTACCTTTCAAAATGGATTTCATTTTTGGATTCGGAATATCAAAATTATCTTAGGGTGAATATTTGGTATTTTTCAGAAAACTTTCAATTTTTGATGAATAGTTTCAACACTGAGTTATTGGTTAAACCCGACTATTTAATTAAATAATAATTTATTTTATTTAAATTTATTTTAGGTCAAAATAGATACATAATACCAATATAAGTTCAATGTAATTCATTCGGGTTATTTTTTAATAAATTTAGATATATAAAAATTTTATCGAACTTTTTACCATCTTTTACCCACCTTCTAGGTGAATTTGCAAATTCACATAAACCATACTTTTACCGCTTCTGTGAGTGGAATTTCTAAAATCCAAGAGACACAGTTAATATCAAGGAGTAAAATGTGGTTCAATAAGATAAAAATAATTTTTGGTGAATAGTAATGTTTTACTTTAATTTACCACGGTTAAAAATAAATAGGGTAATTAAGGGTAAAAATGATATTATTCTTACCATAAGACATGTCCTAATACTATTTGACAAATATAATTCGACCACAAACAACCTTAGGAATAAAATATTACCCTTTAGGTCCACTTGGATTATATTAGGACATTTATTATTATTTTATTTAAAGAAGAGTTAAAATAGTTAAAATCAATGTTTAATAACTAAAACATTTTTAATATAGGGTAATACATAAGATAAATTCAACAATAAATATTAATTAGAAATATAAATAGATTTCCTACATAATGGTATTTTATGTATAATTTTTAGTCATTAAATAATTTAATTTATTTATGACACAATGATGATGAAATAATTACCTTATTAATGAAATATTAACATAATTGATATTATAAATACCCAAATAAATGTAATTTGAGACTTTTTATGAATTAAACTAATTTTATAGGTTAATATAACATATTAGGGTTGGTTAGATGAATTTTTTTTCAATGTAATAACTCTGTTATGAATTTATAAAAAAAATACCAAATAGTGTCAAAATTGACATAAAAGAGTTTTTAAGTCAAATATTATAATATTAATTGATAAAATGGTCCTAAAAATCTGAGGTTCTGCCAAAAGAATTATATAATAATATATATGACATTAGGGAATCAATTGTTGTTTTATTGGTATTTTATAGTATGTTTATTGACCATATAGTGTAAGAATACAAGAAGAGATGGTAAAAGTTAAATTATTTAACTTAGAGTTAAATCTAAATGATAAGGATGAAATGGAAACCTAAACTTGTCTAAAAATTATTGGTTGAAAGGATTTAAACCCATACCTATCCTATCTTAGAAATAAGTTGCTTTGGAGCCATTATAAACCGAATAGGAATTTATTATAAAATAATATATAATGTTTTTCCTAAGGTGCCCCTCACCACTCTTATAAAAAGGCACTCCACCTTCTCTCTAATTGACACCTCAAAAGCCCTTTGGCTCGGCCACGCCCTACCCAAATACCCTCTCAACATTCCTATCATCATCCTAGAGGCCTTACTTTAGTTATAAATCTAACCTAAGAGCCCTTTTGATCTAATCAAAAGGAAGAACCTGAAGAAGAGGTAAATTTCTCACCATCTATTTCAAGTTCCATTCTTCTTCCACTTCCTCCTTCATTGTTGTTTCCATTATAAAATAATAACTCCATAATCTTCTGTATACATTGATGGTATTATAAAAATTCTACAACCATATTAGTTATTTTATCCATCCTATGAACGAGAAAGTCGCCACACGTGCGTACGTACAGCATACCGTCTCCACGTCGTGGTGTAGTTTGTTATTCAAACATTTAATCATTTGTATGGGTATAGTAATGAGTATAAATGATATAAATAGTAAATATAAAATTATTATTATTCTTTATATCTGATATACCATCCAATTATATATGATTTTAATATCAAAAGAATGATATAACCGCTCGTGCGTACGTACAGACTACCCTCTCCATGAATGCGATGAGATTCATTTTCCATGATTAACCATTCAAGTATGATTATAAAGTATATATAATAAATAATAATTAAATATGTTACATAATAATTATAATGGATTTATGTACATATATATTTCATTTACTTAATTCCATTCAATTCAATAAGGAAAAGAAAACAGCGTTATTGCGTACGTACGACCTACCGTCTCCATGAACGGAGTATTTCATTCCATTTATCAATCTATCATATATATTTATATTCCAAATATATATTATATATAAATCATGTTTTAAATTCTTGAATTAAGTAAATCATGATATAAGTAATAATATCACGAACAAAAAGTCGAAACACGTACGATAAATGAAACGATTTTAACCAAAATGCTGCTTTAACATGGAAATTACAAAAGAACGGGTAATATAAAGTCATAAGTAAACCATATATGATATCATGACAATGAATATGATTCTGTAATAAGTCAATGACATTATTTAAATCATTATACAGGTGGTTCGGATACATATGAATCATATCAGACCTAAGGTAAGGGATAATTATTCCAATCTCGTTCATACCCGAGATTGTTTATTCGTATGTATTTACTGGGGATAAATTTATCATCCATGCCCATGTTTTCTAAAAAAAATTTAATGTATGTTTAAATTCCTTTTTACCCATTTTTTACTTTTACTACCTGGTATGTAAGGGATATTTCTTTTTTTTTTACCATTCGAGTTACTTTTTAACTTCTCTGGTAAAAGTACGAGAATAATGTTCTTTTTTAACTTATATGACATGAATAGATTTTTACAGTTTCATAATTCCTTGTTCCCATGAATATTCCTCTACAAGATTTGATGATTATTTTGAAAAAAACTCTTTTCTTTTAAAATCCCATGGCATTTTGAGAATAAATAATTATTTTGAAGAAGAAATGATATTTTCCTCACGAATTCATTTCAATGGTTTTGTCGAAACTATTTTTCATCTAAGATGACATTATTTAGTATGACTATGTTTCAAGTATAATTTCTCTATTATTTACATGGTTTTATTCTTCTTATGATGAAATTTTATCCATTTGTTTTATATGGATTATGTTATGATGAGATGATGTCTATGAAACCCATTTTATTATTTGGGTTATGAAGAATGATTTGTGTTTATTTTGTGGCAAATGTATGAATGATTTCATTATGATATGGGTGGGACCTATATCTCCCTCCAATTCATTGGGTAAAGATTTATATCTCATGATATAGACATGGATGGAATGGAATGTTAATCTAGTTCAGTGATACAGGACTGGAACGAGGAGTGAACTCAATTCTGTAAGGTACTTTGTCCACTATGATGATCTTGGCAGTAATTCCATGGCTACTATGGAAATCATATCATGTGATTAATGGTTTTCCACAATTACATGTTTTATTCCCATGCTATTTTATCATTATTGATGTTCCATTATGATCTATGCCTGACGTACTACCATGTTTAATGTCATTTCTCAAGATTTTGATGTTTAAACTTTATGTTCATGTTTTTAAGTTCAAATGTTTATGGGTTGTTTTATTTTCTCGATGCATACCCTTAATGAGAATTTGATCTCACCCTTTTTATGTTTTATTTTCCCCCAGGATATATAGGAAGGTTTTAGGTAGGAAAAAAAGAAGACCTTTATGGGAGATGTTGAAGATCTTTCACCATGATTAGATGATTATTTTCCGAGTTTCCAATGACACTAAACTAATACGGTCATTGGGAGTTTGTTTTGTAATGTATTAAGTATTCCGAAAAATTAATGTAATTTCCATATAGGTCAACCTTTGGCTCTCTACAAATAGGACATTAAAGGGAATTCAAAAATTCAATAAAAGTGGACGCATCCTCTAAAAATAAATGAATAAATAAAAACATAACCCATGGAGTTATTGTACGCTATCTAGGTAGCCGTGAAACCAATCCCTAACTAATTTAGCACATTTCCAAAAGTAATTTTCTATGAAAACCTCTATAGTACATGAAATACACAACATATACCATATTTTTTATGACACAAAATAAACTAGCACATTGACATATCTCTATACACTCCTCGTGGTTACATAGAACACACTAACCCATACATTTACAGTCTTAGGAGGTTATAGTTAAGTAAATGGACTCATCCCCACACACTCAAGGGAGGTCACAGTCAAGCACATTGAACCATCCCCACACATTCAAGAGAGATCACATTCAAGCACAATGAACCATCCATGTACATTCAAGGGAGATAACGACCAACCACAACAAACAACCACACACACTCAAGTGATGTCACACCCAATAACAAGAATCGAGAAAAAAACTGAATCAAAATACAAAAAAATAGGGTAATTATCTTCCTAAAACAAAACATTATTTATCTAGGATATACTAGCTTCAATAAAAACAAAATGGATCCCCCAAAGTATAATTTATTTAATAGAAAACCAATCTGTAATCTAAGGAGAAAGTAAATAAAACCCACTTTAAATAACCCATAAACTCATTTCTCCCCCTACAAAGGGTCTACAACACCAATTTTGATCCACACAATCACATTAATAAAATGAGAAGAAGAATCACGGGGATACACAAAAATATATATGAAAAACAACACATAAAACATAATATTAAAATAATAAATTTGTAATGTCTTCCTACCACAAGTATAGTTAAGGTAAACCACCCAGAATCACCACCTTGAACAAGACCAACAAACTAAAACCCTAAAAACAAAAAAAATGGAACAATAGGGTTCTAAAAATGTGGGAAACAATAAATACAGAAATTAGGGGGTGTCTTCAGCTAAGAATGTGTGAGATTAACCATGTGAAGACCACCGTAATGAATGTAACTTCAATGTGTGAAGAAATAAAGATAACAGAGCTTAAATAATTAAAGAGAATCCTATTCCCATGTCTTGGTCAAGTATCGTCCAGAGGAAGGGGAGATGATGCATAAATAGGGTTTCAATGAGAAAATTCCCTTTCCATATTAAAAAAAACCTATAATACTTAAATGGGATGAACCTATGGTCCATTGAATCAACCACTTAAGAAAATTCCCTCTTGATTACATCTTAACATATTCATAATATGACACATGTTCCATGTTGTTAAATCCTACATACAACTCCATACCTGTCAGAGGTTCATCCTATTCCTATTAAACCCTCTTCTGAGTTTTCCCAACTCTTGAAATGCTTGATAAAATCATAATAGACACGATTACATGAAAATTAAATAGTTACTATGCTGATAAATCTAGGGAGAACAACTAAATCCCCCAATAAGTACTTCTCATATCTGAGAGGGGTCTCTAGGTGTCTCCTCTGAGAATCATTGACCACTTTGAATGGATATCCCACTATCATTGACATGTATCCTCTTAGGCCCATCCTTTTTTCCAAAAACAAACTAAACAAGAGCCATTATACTCCCTCACAACCCCTTCTTATTTTAGTCCTCAATTGACATTGAACATTTCTAAAATGAAGCATCCACCTACAATTAGATATCTCCACTACCTATCATGTGCATTGTTTTTTTTCTAATGTATTATATCTATGACACATGATGTACTTCATGCATATGTCAATTTCATGAATAAAGGTCTAATCAGTAATCCATTATCCCAATCTATTCCAAAATCTGGAAGAGGCCAACATAAAATTAGGCTAGTTTACCCTACTTCTGAAAATATTGACTCCCAATCCAAAGTGGCACCCACAGAAGAATATGGCCTCATATAGATAACTCTAATGGTCAATTTTTTATTGACATAAGAATAAAAAATTATTTTAAGTGTGACCAACCACATCCAAATCAACTTCACCTATTCTAACATTTCCTATAATAAGCTCAGAAAAATCACTAATGACTCACCCACCTCAAGATAGAATAACATCAAATGACATGGTCATAAATAAATATCCCTAAACATAGCCACTCTAATTGAATCCATAATTTTTTTATTCTATACAAACTCTTCCAAGAAAATTTGATCATCCCGTGACCCACCTAAATCAATTATATAAACTCTAAGAATATCCCCTATGATCTTGATCATCCTCTTAAACAATACATTTTTTAAAGGTGATATGTTGTTCTCTTTTTTGGATATAATTACAACACATTCATCGGGCCCTATCAATTTCATGATGTGAAATGCATATTCTGGTCTAACACAATGTGCATAGACACACCTATAATCATAATATTCAAAACAAAAAAAGTACACCCAACTCATCCATAGACAATGTATCTTGAATGGGAATAATTTTTACAACTATTTTCATCTGATAAACCATTGCACACACTATATATCAATTCCTAGGAGTCTTAGGTTGACTCATGATGAACTCCATTTTTTATTCATCCCACTTTGATACTATCACTAGAAGAGGAAAAATTATCCCTCTTGGTTTCTAGAATTCCACATTCACTCACTAACATGTAAAGTATGAGAAACAAACCCCTCAATATACTTATTCATACATGGCCAACAAAAATGGTGTTTAATATCATGATACTTCTTCATTTATCCTAGATGTACCATCCACTGTGAGGCATGGGATTCTGTCATCAACTCCTCCCTCATAGATTCGGCATCCACAACTATTCAATTTAACTGAAGTATATCTTTCCTATAAGTGAACCATCTAGGATTAAAATCATTTGCCATCAACTTCTCTTGCATCACTTGATGTCTAAATCACATTTTTCGATAGTCATTACTCGATCCACCATTGAATAAGTAATGTATATGGGATCATATGTCACCAAAAAAAACTCATATAAACCCACTTTTCAATCTTCTATCAATATCATTATCTTATAATTTCACTCGAATGTTTTATCCCAAGATCCTAAAATTTATTATTGAAAGAATCTGGGATAATATTCCACTTCACTGTGGAATATTTCATCTTATAGTAAAATTCAAGAAGAAACATGATTTAACCTCTCTGCCTTAAGATAAATTATTTATGATAAACCATGCATTATAATATATTGTGGACATTTTCGACAAAAAACCTACCATTTAATAGATAATGGATCAAAACGTCAAAGTATACACCATGATAGCCAAATCTATGTAATTACTTGGGTTGTGGAACTTGTGGGGTCATAACTGATGACACCCATAAGTGACCACCCAATTTCATGGAAATAATACACCCCCAAACCAACTATTAAAGAATTATAGAATATTTTTTAGCCAATATGTGGGTCTATAAATATCATAATAGTATTAAAAATAAAAATTCTCTTTAACTGTTGTAAATCCCCCACATACTGATTCATCCATAGAAAAATTAGATCCCTTCTTTGTAAATTTGATTAAATGTACTACCAAGTGACTAAATTCTGAGAATAGTTTCCTGTAATATTCAAAAAAACTGATAGAAAATCATTCATTTAACAAATTATTTGTTCGATCCAAAGTCATAACTACCTCCACCTTCTTTGAATCAATAAATATTCCTTCCACATAAACCAAAATCCCCATGATGCATACATCATGGATATAGAAGTGACATTTCAAGTACATGGAATTACGTTAATTTGTGTGGAGTGTGATCAAGATGATATCATGATGTCAATTATGAAACTATGGGGTTTGGGAATACACTAAAATATAATCATTCAGTACCACAATGAATATGTATAGTCATGGGTGAAAACCCAGTACATGATATCCATAATCATCACTGGAATATTTGTTAGACCGAATGGTATCAGGAGATACTCATTAAACCCATACCTTCTATAAAATTCAATACTTGATATATCCTCATATATGACTCGTATCTTATAATAACCTAATCATTGATCCATCCTATAGAACCACCCTCAAATTACCAATCATTAAATGATACTTAGTAGTGGATTACTAATCTTCACCATGACATTATTCAATTTTTGTTAATTTATTCATAGTCCAAGGCTATCATAAACCATTTAAATTAATTTTATTGGATAACAAAAAAATAGTGAATAGGATAATAAATCATATTTCCTAAAGTTTGTCAAGCTTCACCTTATGTTCCCTTACTTATACTGATATAGTTTATCTACCTAACAAATGTTCATTCTTAAAATCAATCAACCATTAAGATAAAATCCTAATAAAACATCTCAAAATATCTCTTGGTAATGATCCACTACTAGAGGAAAACTATTTGAATAGTTACAAGGGGTTATTTTATAACAATACCCACTACTTGTCTTATAATAGAACCAATTGGGCTATGGGATAGACCTTATCTACCAACCTATAGATTCCAATCCTAGGTTAGAGTGAAGAAATCTCCCATATTGAACATAAAAACTACATATTATGCTATAAATTGATGTGATCTCAAAGGAATGTCAACCTAACTAAGATAGAAATTAAATTATATCTTGTAATATATAAATTTAGAAAATATGACATGATTTTGTTTCCTACAATGAAAATGGGATACTCTAGGAACCCCTAAATATGATATTCCCTCATCCTGAGAGTTGTATCATGGGATAAAAATTATGGGAAATACTCATTGGTAGCTTTAAAATAGTGATAACATTGGAATAATTAAATGAGTGAGACACCCATGTATCAACAAAATAATTATATAGAATTAATATAACAAAAAACGTTCCTCTAACCATTGAAGATCCATCACCATGATCTATAAAAACCAGATCTAATGTGTAACCCTTTCCATAAGAGGATACATGACTTTCCCCGTGATCCATGGATCGTTATAGGAATTTACCCCCATTAGAGCCTTTAATAGATCCTCCTAGGATTATCAACCTACATTATGTGTATACCTCCCCAATGAATCCAAATTATCATTTTGATGTCCTCCTAATATGGACCCCAATGCCCATGTTAGACATATACCTCTATTCACAACTAAAATAAAGATTCTAAAAAAATAAATGGAGATTCCCCATCCATTCCCATGAACAGAACTCCCTTGGATGATTAGTACACACACTATAGTAATTTCTAGGTTTCCCACTCTAAAAGAAAAATATTTGAGTCCCTTTATGATTTATAGGTGATGACCCACTACACAGCCCTTGCTTCCTATCTCCACTCTATCATATCTTTGAAAACATCATCTTCAAAACTACTTTCACAATCCCCCACCACACCATTTGGAAGGTCCCTAGTGGATGGGAGATAAATCCCTACAGTACTATCTTACGATAAGATATTATCAATTATGAGAGTCATATATAAAACATCTAAATATGAGTTTAGGATAAATTTTTAGTCTTAATATCTCATCTTGGGATGAAGTCCAATATCAAACATGTTTCCTATATTAAGATTACTTCTGACCGACATTGGGGAAGAATGTATCAGCTCCCTAAAACAAGTTGAATATTTTTCTACTGATGTTATCCCGTGAAAGCGCTTTATAAATTATTATAAATAATCCAACCTCTTCACATTAAGAAAGAATTCCCCATAACAAATTTCATTGAGATTTTCCCACATCAGACCCTCATGCCATCTTGCCTATACCAACATACCCCACCACCACCTAGATGTTCATTGTAACATAAATGTCTCTGACATTTCTTAATGATCAGTAGGTTCTCAAAAAGTTCAATGATCCCTTTAATTATTGAAATATGTTCTTCTACTTCACAAGAACAACCCATGCTTTGAAAGGATGGCATTGATTTATAAGTAAAAATCCAATGTGAAATACTCCATTTTAATACATATTCAGTGGAAACCTCTACTTCCCCCTAACATGATATGAATAGAACCTAGGTGAAGAGGCTATGTTTCATGAACCATATGGGAGGCATCTGGGGAATTCTATGACTAACCCTCTTGATAATTTTGATGTATGATAAGAACATTACCTATATCTATAAAATCCTCACCCAAATAATTGGGTGGAATAATGTGATGTAGATGGTGTAGGATTATCTAAAACTCAAAAAAACACATTCATTTTCTTAATAGTGAAAATATTTAAAATAATTAATAAATTAATAGGCATAGAAACACAAATCTATCCTGTGAAACATGCCAAAAAATTGCCTGCAACCACAAGAAATATCCTCATAAAACCTAATCAGTCCTAATCCCATATCATAATACTTATATTATAGTAATAGTAACATATATATATAAAATATAGGAATACTAATATTAAATTAGTTAAATGTCACCAATGGTGTATTTGGGGAAATACCTTCTATATAGTTACGAGTGTTCAATACATTTAAATGTATATCAATGAAAATAAATCAATCATATGAAATGTGAACCTAAGTTCATATCCATAATGAATGCACACACTATAAAATTTCAATAGGGTCAAGATAAAATCTTATAAACTATAATAGCATAATTACACCTATGAGTATCATGAAAATATAACATTAAAACCAATAAAATAAATCCCACATCCCTCGTAACTAAAAGTCCCACTATAAAAGTGTTTCCTAGACATAATATTATCTTATAAACTCTAGTATAATACAGCCTATCTTCATTATATATATCCTTAAATAGAATGTTGAAATAAAAGGGGCTCCAATACCATTTTATAACACCCTGACCCCAGTCACCAGGTCCATGATGGATTATTACATGAACTCATTCATGTCTCCCCATACGTAAGAGGTTGCTGACTAGTGGGAAGGGACTAAACATAACTATATGAAGTATATTACTAAATTATTAGATATTTATCCAAGTAATGAAATATTCTAAGAGGTATCAATAAGATGAATAACAGACGATCAGATCATATATATAGAAGAAAAATAACAACAACAATAAGTAAAATGAATTAACATTACTGACATCTATACCTGATATATAAATATGGAATACCAGTTATAAAAAGTAATATAAATGGAATCCCACATATGTTGAATTGATTTACAAAAGGTATAAATTGAAAAAAAAATAATCAAAATTATAATGATCCCAGAGTATATCTTTGCATTTCCTTAATCCATTCCACTAAAAATTCTAAATAGATCAATGAAGTGTATTTTTTATCAGTGATTTCCCAAACCATAATGTTTTCATATACACTAATAGAGACATTAAAGATGTGCGTATTGGCCTAGTAGAACCCCATCTGTAATACCATAATATAAATATAATAATTATATAATGGTTTATTCATTGAAAAAAAGGTAAAAATAAACACACACCCCTCTAGGTTATCATAGAGTGACCAAGCTACTATGAAACCCGAACCAACAAGTTTAGACATCGTGATACAAGTAATTGTTTATCAAATCCATTGAAGTACATTCAATGTGTGGATCCTGCGTCACTATTACTACCATTCAATAAAAAAGAACATTGAACTATCCCCACACACTTAAGGGGGTTATATAAAGCACATAAACCCATCCTTACACACTCAAGGAGGTCATAGTCATGAACATTGACCCATCCCCATGAAATCCAGGCAGGTCACAGTCAAGAACACAAAACCATCCTCATACACACAAGGAATGTCACACCAAACAGTTGTCATTAATAAACAAAACACATCAAAATCCAAAACAAATATGGAAATCTCTACCATGACCCCTACATAATTTATAGAGTAAATAATATCATAAATTGGGTTTGAACGTCCCCCCAATGTCTAACTTCCCCAGTAGATAGACATTATATAATGCATGGTTTAGAGAGAAAACCCCACATTTAATAACCCATAAACATATTGCTCTCCCTCTAAAGGGTCCAAAAGGTCTATACAGACCTACCTTAAAACAATGACACCATATTGAGAAGTCACATAGTGATACACATGAAACAATATAAAAAACAATACATATAATGCCTAATGAAATTATAAAAATGGTTTGGACTTTCTACATTATAAATGGTGTAGATAAAGCACTAGGAATCACCACCTGGAACAAGACTAATGCACTTAAACCCTATAATCAGCACCGAAATCAAATATTTATGTTCTATAAAAAGGGAAAAAATAATTATACAATTAATGGGTTAACATAGGCATAGAAAAAGTTATATTTTCTAATATGAGACCACCACAATGAACTAAGATTCAAATAGTGATCGGGATAGGGGAGATAAAATCAGAAAAGGGAAGCCCCTTCCCATATCCAAGTAAATAAAGATTGGAGGAAGGGAAGTGGAATCTTAAAGAGGTCTCCAAGGGATATTTCCAATTTTAGGTTTTAAAAAATTACTTAGGAGGCTTCCATAGTTTTAAAATTAGTTCTCAACATAAACTACTTTAGGTATAAGCACCCATTTTATATCTTATGTTATTCAGGATGAGAAACTTGTATCATGTTGTAAAATCCTACCTATATCTCTAGATCATTTTCTTTTCCATCTTGTTCCATTCAAAACCACTCATATGTTACCCTATCACCCAAAATAGTAAGAAAAAATCATAATACCCAATATTTTTCCAATATAAAATATTATAGCGCCAAAAAAATTATTCATATCACACTGGTATTAAGAATATTTTTTGAAAATCATAAAACATATGCCCTAGGGTTTCTCTAGTTTGATGAACATCAATGAAATATGAGGAAATAAAAAAACTAATGATGAATAAAGAGAAGGGGAAAAAAACATGTAGATATATAGTTCAAAATCGAAGGGAGAATGATGAATAATTTAGATTATATGAGGGGAGAGTTGTGTGAGGGGTCATCCTTGGTTCCACATGTGTGGATAAAGTGATAGGGAGAGGGGAACCTTCATTTGGTTTAACAACTGAGAAAGGTGGAATGGAAATTTCAACATTTTAAATTTTTGGGAATGTAACATTGTTTGGTTGCGAGGTTGAATAAACCATGAATCAACCATTCCATACTTATATGACTCATGTAGAAATAACATGATTTAGTTTCATAGTTTGGGAAGCCATGATCTAACCATATGATTTGGTTTTGTTAAAATTTATTGTTCCTTAAAAAGATTATCTCACAATTAATACTAATTTTCGGCCCTGATTTGAAACTCAAAATATTGAAAAAATAATGTTAGTTCAAAATGTAATTCAAATTAAAGACCAAGGATCAATAATGGGACATAATAATTAGAATAATTAAGATCGGTGTGTGACTCCCAATGAAATATTTGACTGATACTATGTTTATTCTATGTCTAGTATTGTTTCCTCACATGGAATGTATTCATACATAGTGTGTCATGTGGTATATGCAATGTTTTTTCATGGGTTAATCTGGGTATTTTTCATGGAACGAATGACCACACGACATTCTGTGAATTTGTAGTGTGTACCCCAAGAAATTCATAATATTTACACAACATTTAATAATACCATACATGTCATGTATTTTCTGAATTGAATAGATAATAATTTATTATAGAATATAAGTCAACACAACTAATTTAAAATCACTTAGTGTGTACTTCATGGAGAAAAATCTATTGCATGGTGTGTACATCTATCTACATTCCATATTGTTTGGATTTTTCATTAATTATTTTTTTCTTTTTTTGTGTTTTAATCACATTAAATAGTTATCCTATTGAGTACTTTTCATGAGTTTCACAAGTTACATGGCTTATACAACTAGATAAAAATGATGTAATTCATTAACATCTTCAAAAGCTACACGCCTAGTGAATTGGATAGTATTTTATCCTTATTATGAAATTATACATATCATTTTTAGCCAGATACATGTCAGGTACTTGACATTTGGACGAGTCACTTGACTAGAAACCAATATGCAATGTGTGATTTAATTATATAATGCATACATTGGCCACACATCTTTCCCAATTTGTGGAGAGTAGAAACCATATGGGGTTACATGACATGTGAACCTTCTATAATATTTTCACCCAATTTCTATCCATGTTAAAACTGAAAATCAACATGTTGTATGTAATGACAGTGAAATCTAATGCGCATATAGATTGTTTTGATTTATATAGCCTGTTATTTTGGGGTTGACCAGGGGTAAATGGTGTGTAATTTTCTTTTAAAATTTTTTTCATCCCTATACTATATTCATAATCCCCAATAATTCTAGATAGGATCTTCGAATGTTATTCTTCTATTCCTATTTTTTCATGTCTGTATGAAAGTAAATGATCATGTTATCTTAATATTCATATTAATGATAAAAAATGAAAATGGATACAAACAAAAGAGATGTAGAAATGGATCAATAAATAATAAATAATTATGACTATTTTTTGACCCATTTGGAACCACTTGATGTTTTTATTGAATAGAATAACTTGTTAGGCCTATGCCTAAATATTATTTTCATCAATTATTTGGGATAAACTCCATTGAACTTGATGAAGTAAACCTAAATTATTTATAGAGTGGGTCTTTTTCAATTTAATTTATAATTAGTTTAAACAATAATTCCCTATTCTTTATAAAAATTTATTTTTTGTTTATTGTTTATGTAGTCACTATTAGTGTATCACTTATGTGGTAAATAATCCATAAAATAATTCATCTTGAATATCCACACTTAAATCACTAATATCATAATGTAATTATTGTATTTTAGGTTCAATAATAGAGGAACCAAATGCATTGTATCATTCATCATTTATTGTAATAAATAATATTTTCTTCTTGAATGATTATACACATGGTCTCTTATTCTTTAAAGGGAAGAGGAGGATATTCACTCGGGCTTGATAGAATTCTTTGAGAGGTTTTATTATGCACAGAACTTGTCTCTCAAAATGTCATACTTCATAATTTATACTAATGTTGGGACAACTGATAAATGCGCATATTCCCTTTATATAATTTTTTATTTTATGTAAACCTCATGTAAAATAATAATGAAATTATTATTATTAAACTTGTGACATGTGATAAAATTTTGGATTTGTAAACAATGTCTATAATGCCATTTATTCAACCCATTAATCATTCACAAAAATTATTTAACCTCAAATAATAAATAATTGATTAATTAAATAAAAACCATTATATAATTCATTAAATAAAAAAATATTTTATTCAGTAATGTTATAAATAAATTTGTATTTTAATATTAACATAACTAAACAAATATTTACATTAATTTATTCACTAAAGTAGTGAAAATATATATATTTCTTAACTTGAGTATAATAAAAAAATAGATAAATAAATATTATATTCACTAGATCATAGGTAATATTTTTTAGTATCCAATTTAAATATATTCTAAAATTAAATTACTATTGATTAAATTAATGTGATAGACTAAACCTGCATAATTTTTAGTGAACAAAAGGGTGATATTATTTTTCCATAATATTAAATTAAAAATAGAATTTAACAATGATTTTTTATTCAATTAGTGTGTGACCCTCTTTGAGTCTTTCTTAGTGGAATTATGAAAGCTTGTCTAAAGTCCATGATTTCTATGTAACAACACATCGAGGTTCCCCTAGAGAATGATGGTAATGTCTCTAATAAAATAGCTATATATGACTTCTTACTATGAAATGTAATCTCTTAGTATTGATATCTCGTCAAGAAAGTTTCATAATTGTTTCATCAATGTATAGTCTTGATTAATTTACATTGATCCCTAAAAATTAACTCATTTATAAACTATCAAGGCTAGGAATTTAATCAGATAGATTCACTTTAATCAAAAAGAAAACATATATCTTCTATTATTAACTCTAATGGTAAAATCCTTCCATAACTTATATAATTAAAGTCATATAATTTAAGATTCAGCCAACATATTCTATCTCATTACGAGCATATTGAATAGTGATTTTTTTGAATATATCAACACACACCATTCATGATATAAATTAATAATAATATCCTGAATGAAGAAAAATACATACATCCATAAATGGGAATGCCGAATCCAAATGACACATATAACATGGGAATTATTATTAGTAGTTATGCCCTCATAACCTCATTTCTTATAGATTACCAACATCGAACTTCAAAATAACACATAACAATGTATTATGACTCCTTATCACCTGATAGTGGAATATAATATGTTTTATATCAAATATAAGTCATATAGACCATTGGAAATGTCATGAAAAAAAATATTAATATCATACCAAGGTTCTCAATTTTTTGGAGGACTACTATAAACTTGTGATGAAAAAAAAATTCTAAGAAAGTTTTCATATTAATGTTTCATAGAAAATCGCTCATCTTATGATATGATATTAAGTAATATTTGGTTAATCAAATATTCTCACAATCAAAATTACAAAGTTAGTTGCTTCTAGGGAACTAAATCCAACATTAACTTTTTCCTCAGTCATGAAAGGGAATGATGTTCAGAAATTGCCCCCTGAACACTATTTGAATATGAATAGGGGGCTCAAGGATGTTGTTAGTTGTAGGCATGAGGACCTACTATTGATTTGTAGAGGTTTTATTCCCATAATGGGCTTCGATTTTAGGTTCCATAGTATAAATGACTAGGGGTAGCAAATCTTCCATTGAAACATTTTTACAATTTAGGTCACACATGGGTGATAATTACCCTAGTGAATAGGATCTCTCTTAGGAGGATCCAGGATAATTTCTTGTATGTTGTTTATATACTCATACACTTCCCTAAGACATTGAATTTAATAATTATCTTACTTTTGGGAGATAATTATGAAGTTATTTGATGTTGTAATGGTGATTCATTCCCCTTACTAACCTTTACAAATAATATTTACCTTGGATGATTCCTTCCATGCAAATTAGCATGGATTTTTTTTTCACATTTGAAATTATCCCTTTAATGAAGTATACATTCACCATTTCATTAACACAATGGAACAGTAAGTGTTGGGTATGTGATAATGTACATTTATGAATTATATATGAGATAGTTATAAAAATTAAAATGGAATTAGATTGATATTCCATTAATGGGAGCTTCATGGAAAACATCAATATATGAAATTTCTCATGGGATGGATATGGATTTGAACTCTTCATGGATGTTCATCAGGGGTTCCATTTGTATTCAAAGGGAAGACAAATATATCCATTAATGTGGAAAAAAATAAGAATACTTGGTTAGTAAAATTATTTCTTAAGTAAAGTAATCAAATTTTTTTTTCAATTCTATTTGTAATAGATTTCCACTCATTGCCTACCCGTTTTGGTTATTTCGCGTCTCACGAGACTATATCACTATACACAGGTTGGAGTCCTCTTGATTACCTAGGGTGGTGACAATTGGACCACTTTTTAGATAAGAAGACTATAGGTTGGATCATTCCTTAAGGGTTATTGTATACTAGTTTGTGACTACACTAATTATTTAATATATATTTTTAAATACTTCCCATTAGCATTACCGATGAAATTAATTAATTGATAAAATAAATTTAATAGGGAATGACACATGTAAATTATAGTGTCTCTTGTTTGATCCAAAAATATAGTTACACTACAATTTGGATCCATATTGAAAGGTACACTGAATTCTATCGCTATCTAGGGAAGAATTTGAAACATGTTAAAGGATTTGGGGGATGTTTTAGAGTTAGGATCATAAATATAAAATGGGATTATTAAATATCTATATAAAGGGAATCAAAACCCATGTATTTTTGATCAATTTAAATCAAATTTCACACCTTTTATAGTCATGTGATAAGGACTATAGTAGTTCCTTTAAATGTAATGCATCCATGATCACTTAAAAGCAGTTTAAAATATTTCTTAGTAGACTACTAAGTAAATGTTTTATAAAAATGGATTTTTTGGACTTATATCAAAGAATCCATCTCTGGGATACTATGGAAGATGATTTAGATGAATTTATTATTAGTGAAACCATGAGGTGGATCTTGACTCTAGAAATTTAAGGATACTAAGGGGAGGATCTCCACTCATGGTGATTTAGGAAACCAAGAGGTGTATCTTGATTCAAGGTGTTTAAGGAAAATAAGATAATGATCTCAACTCAATGAATTTGAGGAATAGAAGAGGTTTATCTTGACTCAAGGTGATTTTATATATCAATTGGAGTATCTATCAAGGTGTTTAGGAAATCAAGATAAGTGTCTCATCTAAAGGAGTTTATTCGGGTCTTATGTATGAAATTCATAGATGATAAATATTTCATGGAAGGGAATATAATTCATTTATGGTATTGTTCAAAGAATAAAACATGTGATACAAGATTCTTGAGCACTGTTAAAGATTTGTTTTGGAAATAAATGGTTTTTAAAAAACAATTGAGGCTTAAAAAATTATATAATGAATACATCATGATTTGGGTCACCCTAGATAAAAGTTTATATGGATGTATACCACTGTAAAGTTGGAATGACAAAAATTATGAAGCACTAATTTCTCATAATATTAGAGTCCTCTAGGAGTTGTAATGGTTCTAGAAAAAAATTGTTGTTTAATGTTTTTTGGTACATAAAGGAGTTATGAAAGTGTACCTTTGTGAAAGACTCTCATTGGAATATTTCATGATAGATATTATTAGGTAGAATCGATGATGTTATTATGTGGTGAAGCCGTTACAGTGAATATCTTACATGGTTCACTTATCTATATCTCTCGGTATAAGACTCAAGAGTTACCTAAGGGAAATAATCAAATGTTTTGTGTGGATGGAGAGTTTGAAAATTGGGAAATTCAACTCATGAAATTCATTTAGTGGAAAAATAAATTTTATTTCTTAATTTTTTGTTCTAGGTATTTATAAGTGTGTTACATAACCACCCTTTAATGAATCCATTGAAATAGAAACATAAATAAAGTATGTAATCATATTAGACTTCAACATCATCGGAGTATATAAAACCATTCCATGAGGATGTTACATGACCATAATATATGTACACTAAACTTTCGCAATTTAATGCTCGATCATTAGGGTGTCACACGACCATGAAGGATCTCTACTAAATAATAATAAGGATATTCTTGATAAAAATAATGTTAATTTTCCACAAAAATATCCTCTACACAAATCTGATTTTATTTCTAGCTTTGGAGAATTCATGTGAAAATGAAGGATCTATGATATTCAATTTTTTTAGTAAATAATTGGATTTCCATGAATGATAAGGCTCCTTCATGATGGAAATGTATGCTTCATACTAAAATTATAACCCATATAAAATAACTATTATTTTGGTTCTATAAGAATATTTTGTCTCAAAGAGTAATAAAATTAAACACTTTCAAACGAACTGAACCCCTCTCTATATTGTGTATTCACAAAAATTATAGTTCATGGAAATAAAATTCTATAATACCCTGAAATTTGGTTTGAGGTTTTAAACTACCATTTTATCCATAGTGGATGAAATTAATGTCCAAATCCCTATAAGAGGTTATCCCAGCTATTTCACCTTACTATTCAAAATTTTTTATGAATCTGCATTCCTCTATGAGTGAGAATATTCCTATACACTTTTTACATCTCCATTGTCTATCAAAGTGATGTTGTTTAGAAGTTGTAAAATTACATTTATGGTAAGATGGGATGAATTCAGAAAGGAACATATTCTTAGGTTTAAAAATGTTTGAGGTTCAATAGCCAATATGATACATTATACTATGGGGAATATGAAGATTCAATGAGAGTGCCGCAATAAAAGTAAAGTAAAAAAAATTTAAAATTGAGTAAGATGACATGACACTTTATGATATGGATGATAGTTTAAGTAAATAAATATTAAATTAATTTGTGGAAAAAACTCATTAATAATTTTTTTTGGTAAATAATTATGAAAACAATAAAAAAATTTTGAATACATAGTTAATATAATAAAATTTTCAAGTTGAGTAAAATAATTTAAAATAAAATAGCTCCCTATCAATATTAATAAAGTAAAATTTTTCAGCTAGTATAAGCTTTTTTAATATATTTTCAAGTTGATATTCAAGTCAAATGTATTATAAATCTATATCACCCTTTTTTGAATGGTCCCTTAATAAATGATGTAGTAAATCTTTTTGTTTAATTCTTGAATAGATTATGGGATGTCTGGAAATGATAATTGTAGTGTGTTTTCATATTTTTTTCGAACATGAAAAAAATGAAAAAAAAGACACTAAGGTGTTTTTCCTCAACAAAAATTGTGCACAAAAATTTCAAGCTACATTATATTCAATATAAGAAGATGTTAATTAAACAGAGTGTTTCTTCTTACTCCACCATGAAACTATATATTCGTAAAAAGTAGTAGTTACAAGATATACTATTTTTATCTAATATAAACTAGCCAAACTATCCATTATTATGTAAGATTAAATAAAAATTATATGTTTTGGACAATGTAAGGAGTGTGGAATTGTAAATTTTAAATGCCTTAAAATAAAACTTTCAGTAATAAAATGTGATTATTAAGGATTTTACATAAATATAGAACATAAAAATACATAAAACATTATAATAGATCTTCTTAAAATTATATAAATAATTATCCAAATTATTCCTCTATTGAAATTATTTTCAACCAGCTTCCCAGTTTCATCCAAATCAAGATTAATATTATAATTCATTGGAGTTGAACAAAATTTATGATCTAGTAATATTAATAAATAAAATATATATAATTTAATTTCTAATTTTTCAAAAATAATTTTAATTGATTTGAAATCCATTAAATAAATTTATTTTTCCCATTATTCACGTTTCAGATAGTTTTTTCATAAGCTTTGGAAAATCGTTACATAAAAATTGATTTATAAAATCAAAAAATACATCATAAAAAATTTCAACTAGAAAAATATCTTTTATTTGGATTTATTAAAGTTTATAGGGACATTAAATATGGATAACATCCATTTAATAAAATAAATGTAGTTAAACTTTCAAACTACGATTTTGGAACTTGTTTAAGACCATAAAATTTTTGGTAAATCTGAAAATTTTGAAAAAAATGGCTTTTACAACCAAAATGTTTTTCAACATAAAATTATGCATTTTCAATTTGATTTAGAAATAAATATTTCTCATCCATATGAAATAATTTAAATTTCATATATGATATATATGCTAGAAGTATTCTAATAGATTCTAAGCTCACAATAATGGAATTGGTTTACTCATTATATTTTCCTTCTTCTTGGTCATAAAATTTAGTAACTAACCAAGATATATTTCTATTTATCACACAATGATCATCCTTGTTTTATAAAATACCATGTATTTACAGTTACAGGATAATCGGAGGGCCTATAAGCTAATTCCTATACCTTTTTCCTCTTTAAATTATTTAACTATTATTTCATGGATTAGAGACAAATTTCATCATCTTAGGCTTCTTATATAGTACTAGGTTTATACTGGGATATAAATTAAGAAAAAATGGCAAGGTTACCAACATTTTTTCTCATATAAGAACCCACATATAGGATTAATAAACATTTTTAAATAGAAAATTTTAAGGCTCTAGGATATATAGGCTGCAAACATTATGGTTCTCCATATTTAGTTCTCTTAGAAATAGATTGTACTTGATCAGGTTCTAGATTGTCATGCCTTTTTATCAAATAGATATTCAAGTCTTAGTTTTTCTATAGAATCAATTATATGATCTATTTGCATCATTTTTTGATCAAAGGAATCACATTCACCCAATTGGAATTGACTAAATTATTCAAATGCCTTTGACTTCCTATAAAAAACACTATAATATTGGGATTTATTAGAATATCCTAGGATGATACCTTCCAATTCTATTGGAATAATTTTAAAAAGATAATATTTGAGGGTCAATATATAAATTTTTTATTCAAATACTTTGAGATATCCAACTTTTGGTTATAAATCCATAATTAATTGGAGAATTCTTCAAGATATACCTTCTAAAGGATTTTTTAATCACACATCATGTTATGTTAATATCATCATCCAAAATATTAGTGAGATTTCTATATTCACACAAAATACTTATATAAACTTCTCACAATGTCATATTTTGTTATTCAACAACACCATTCTATTGAAGTGTCCAATGGGATGAACATGCGTGTTTAATTGAATGTTTTGAAAAAAAGGAATGAAATTCATGGCTCTCAAAATATCCCCTATAGTAACTTCCAAATGAAATAAATTTGGCATATTTTTCATTTTTTACTAGCCTGTTTAAATTTAGAAAAAGTGTAAGAAAATTACTATTATGTATTATGAAATAAACTCATTTAAATACTGAAAATTATAAACTAAAACATAAAAATTTATTTTAAAATTAGAGTTTTAGTTATAGGGGGACCAAAAAATCAATATGAATAAGTTATAATGTTATAGGATTCACAACCTCTTTAATTGGATTAAAAAATGGCTTTGGGTTCTTCCCCATCTGTCACACATCACATAGTCTCTTCTTGTCTAATTTATGTTTAGAAAAATTATAAATAATATTTTTATAGATAATTTTATTAATGAATATATATTAAAATGTCCATATATTCTATACTAAATCGAAGATTCATTAATTTCTTCATTTTAACAGTTTAAATTTTTTATGAAAATAGTTCACATATTGTGTGAAATTATTTTATGTTATAGGTACTATAAATTTAAGAAAACTATCTTTAAAATAATAACAAGGATCATTAAAAAAAATATAGAACCCACTATCATATTGATGATAAATAATAATCATATAATGAATGATTTCATCAATATAAAGTAATATGTTGATGAGGAAGGATTGGGGATCTCCAAAAGTTCCAATGCAAGTAATAATTCCTTTTTATTATCACCAATTGTGAAAAACCATCAATTAATCATTTATAGTGGGTAGAATTTAAAAAAATTCCACTACTATTTATAGATTATCCATTATCCATAAAAATGTTTTAGTAAAATTATAGTGGGTTTTCACTAAACTAAATTAAACAATAATATTACCAGGTTCCCAAATTCTCATAGAACCAACAATGTAATCTATAAAATAGTTGGGAACACAAATCTATCCATATTTTCTATAATTTATAGAATTATAATTTTTGTATGTTTATAGAAATGGATTCTTTCTTCTCACACAAAATACGAGGTTGTATTAGATTTAAATTGTAATAATAATGACCATTTATTCCATGTTAAACCAATTAATAGTATACATGTTTCTGTTTTTAAAACTAGGCATAAAATAATTATTATACAACATCAGTTTCTATATTTTTTTTAGATATTCCTTATTTAGATTTATTTTCTTTATTGAATAATAAGGATATAATAGAGACAGTTCTCTCCCTTATAAACCAATATTTCAATATAATTTAGATATTTGACATTATCCATTAATTAACATATTTAATTTTTATAAGAAATAGAACTATAAGAATACTTCTCTAGTTTAAATGTTAGTTCAGAATACTATTTAGTAAGAACTTATTTTTCATTACCCATAAAACAATATGAAATATAAATAGTCTTTTAATTTTCCATCATGTAATCATTGTGGTCTTCTATCATTAAAAAATACTCATTTAATTTTTCATAAGTGTAGTTACATATTTGATATCCATATTCAGGTTCAATGAAGAAAAATTAATAGGATTCACCTTTGTTGTATGAGCATAAATTATTTGTCTTCCATCTAATTTTTTTGGAAAAAAATGATTCATAGGGTGAGTAATTGTAGGAGTCTTCTGAATCAATGCATATATACTTAATTCTCTTTTTCTCACTTTTATTGTAATCATATTTCCAATGAATCTTCTTTCATAATTTAATCTTATTATTTACTAAGGAAACTCGGTTTTGATGTGTCCTAACTTATTATAGTCATAATATATTACATGTTTTTAGTTTTATTAAAAAAAATTATACTTATTGAAGGATTTATAGGATTATTTTCTCTTATTTTAAACCCTTCTAAATTTCCTTAAAATTTGTGAAATTTATCCATCACTATCTAACCTTATTGAATTTTATTCACTATAATATTTTGATAATAATTTTTTCATGGATTTATTAACATCCTTTGAATTAGAAATTTATAATTATATATTCTCATTTTAGTTGTCTTGTGATAATTAGCACATTCCTGTAACACTACCTCATATATCTTGATTGTTATTACTAGACCCATTATTTTCATATCATTTTGTGGTGTAGATTTTCTAATTGAAATATATATTCCCCTTCACTTAAAACATATATATTTAGTTACATTAAAACCTAATGAGATTCATTTATTTATGTTCCCAAAATAGTAAAATAATTTAAAATTTCCTCAATTTCCCCATTCAATTGAGTTAATCTCTCACAATATATAATTTATATGGTGTTTTACATAATCTTATAAGTGTTTTACATATATTATAAGATATTTTTATTTCCCTCAAATGAAACTAAAATAGTATTAAACATTTCATGGGTTTTTCCACACTATGAAACATGAATAAAACCATCAAGACCTAATCAAATGATGATAACATCTAATGATTTGGAGTTTTGGAATACATATATTTTTTCTATAGGATCCCAAGTCAATAGTTAAAAATTAGATGTTTTAAAAGGCTTTAAATTATCTAGATAAAAATTATATCCAAGGTTCATAAAATAAATGGTCATTCTAGCCTTCAAGAAACTATACTATTCACTATTTAGGCATTGTTCCTTAATAAAAAATAATTATTTATATAGAATCATATATTGTAACAAAAAAAAACCTTTATTCCTCAACTAAAAAGAATGTGACCATTAATTTAGAAATATTAGATACCAATTATTGGCGGGGTAGTTTATCATAATGACTCAGGAGGGGGTCAATTAAGTTCTTAATTTTTTTTAAAACCTAAAAACACCCTCATTGAAACATAAATGAAACTATTATTCACTATAAAATAGATAATTTAGTGAAAATTAAAAAATATTAGATATATATAAGAATAAAAAATATAGTGGTTTGGGGGAAACAGATCTCGTAGTCCCCTCTGGAAATCAATCTCTTAGTGAGAAAGCTGGGTTTCACTATATTGGTCCTTTTTTAATGGACCTCAATAGATGAGTCCAAGAGAATACAAATAGTGAAAAATAGTGAAAAGATATTTTATTAGGTTATCCATTTTACAATACTCATCCACTTCATTCACATACTCAATACATGGAGTGTAATCTTCATAGAGAAATATATATATAAAATACAATTGGTTTAAGAAACTATTTAAATGAGAATCCAACATTATATGAAGAATATACAATGAGATAAGATATTACATCAAAGAGTATCTATAGATGTTCTTTGGTTGTAGTTGAAAATTTTAAATTCATAGTATTAATATAATTCTATCTTTAGTTTCAAATTAAGATAGATCACAAAATATATGCATTACTAAATAGAGTTATATTGAATCTTAACAGAATTACAACATATATTTGAATTCAAAATATTATCTTTTCCAATAGTCTTGAGAATATAATAGTCATAAAACATTGATTTTTTTGTGGCCTCATTCATGGAAAATAGTAAATAAAGTGGTAGATGTTGACAATAACTTCATTTTTTGTGGAACTATACATGTTATTTGAAATAGAAACAATACTTAAATAACTATTTTCTCTTATAAGATCTTATATTTTGATAAAATGAAATGTAGATATTGAATTTTCTATGAATATTGATATGGTAATAAATTTCTTGATAATTGAATTAAATATTTGAAAATAGTTAACCTAGAAGATTTTTAGATTTTTAAAATTTTATTTACAATATGTTTGATCGTATAACATCACCATGGTCAGAATATTTTCAATTTATTCATAAGGATTTATACTTTAAAATGAATCCTTAACACTTTATATGACATTATACTTAGTGGATAATTATTTTTTATTGTATGATAATTTCACCTTTGAAGGATATTATTGATTCTCATAATAATTTTCCCTATTGAAACAAATCATTAGTATAATATGATGTTCTGCATCATATGATATTTTAATTTCATGATATAATATGAAGATACTATTTCATAAGATAATTTTATT
Organism: Viscum album; assembly: GCA_963277665.1. Classification (NCBI taxonomy): domain Eukaryota; kingdom Viridiplantae; phylum Streptophyta; class Magnoliopsida; order Santalales; family Viscaceae; genus Viscum; species Viscum album. The sequence continues at coordinate 741,531,601 of OY728155.1, read as the reverse complement.
TGTCGTAGGATATTTTTCAGACTCATATTATCATTGATCTACGTATGATAATTGTATTTATAAAAAAAACATCTATAACTATTTTAGAAAATAAGATAATTTAATTTAACACATATCCCACATATATGAATTTCTGTCATTATAGGAAAATTATAATTTTTAGTTTTATTATGTATTATATTCCTCTATGTCATATGATATTTCCTCAATGATATATTTTTTATAAGATATTTACTTTTCCATATTACTAAAATCTAGAGTCTACTTGTAAGATAATTAATGAATATAGGATATTTTCCAGCTTCCAAACTTGATATAGTCATATGATATATTCCATAGGAAATTTTCATATAACTCTAATAAAAAATAACCATATAAAAAGTTCTATAAAAATAATAATTATAAAAATATTTATTATTCAACTAAAATAACTTAGCATAAATTTAATGGTAACACAAACCATAACTTTTTTAGCATTAAAACATATGAAATATTGGGATATTTATGAAAAAGATATGTCTGGATAATATGTTATTCAGTAATGAATATATGAATTATTTATCCATATAGTTATGAATAAATGAAAATTCATTTTTTATATATCATCTATAGATGGATAACAATAATTTTTTCATATTATGTTTTTATACAGAGGGGGTCACATGGATAAAGTGGAGATTTGGGTGATGAAGGATCCATTATCCATTCAACTATGTACTTTTAAATATAATCATTAGTAATTAATCACCTCTCAATTGTATACCATCACATCCAATTTTATATGAATTAATTGGAATTATAACTAAAATACTACTCATTTGGTCACCTAATCCTTGGGATATCTATCAAATTATTCCCCAAGGAAATGGAACAATATCTTGAACATTTATCTAGTTAAAAGTAAAATAAATTATTTCAAATACCACTACAATATTGACTACATTGTTTCCCATGTATGAAACATATTCCTTAATAATCATTGGAATGTTATTGAATTTATGATATGGGTGGAAATTCATTAATCCAAATAAATATAGGGGTATATATTTATGTTATTGATAACTGGGACACCAATAGTTGCACACCTATATTGGTGAACACAGACTATCATAGACATTCTATAGTAATCACTAATGTCAAAATAATGACTAAACTTCACTTGTTGAGGGGGTAAATATTATAAATATTCTCAACCCTATGTGTGGGGGTACATAACTACAAGTAGGAAAACTCTATATGGTTACTATTATTTCAATATAGGGAAAATATCATTGAATCAGATTTATTTTTATTTTCTAGAAATCTTTATTTACTAACTACAACTAAATGATATATTATAAAATAGATATTTCCTTAACATGTTTATGGGATAACTAGGGGAAGACATGGAAACTAACTTAGTATTCTCAATGGAATGATGCATGGTGTATTATGGGTGTCTAAATATGGAACCCAACGATTGATCTACGTTTGGAATCAGATACATTCTTTATCAACATTACATTCCAAGTAATCAATTATAATAGGTATGTCCTACCCATTACCATAATATTTCTAACTTTGGGCTAAAAACTCATCGTATATTTGTTTTTTCATAGGTCTTGGGCCATTAATTTCCCATATTAAAGGCCTCTTGATTGTTGAGGTATCCACACCACATTATAAAAGGATGATTTATAAAACTCCTACATTGGTGATGAAATTGTGTGTACCTCCTATGGGGTCAAGCATCCTTGTTTGAAACATCTGATAGGAACTATGTATAATACCATTTAAAACATCCTAGTCTAACCCAAAATCATGATATTATATTATTTAGTCCAAACATACCCCACATTCTAGTTTTCCATAGTTCTTGAGCTATAAATTTACCCTAGAAAATGCCTTGTGGTCATTGAGGTTTCCACACCACATTATAAATGGGTTCTTATTTCACTTCCTACATTATTGTGGGAATTATGTCCCCCCCCCCTAAGGATGGTCTTGAATCCCCATTTAGAATACTATTTGGGAACTAGTTCTAAAACCATTTATATTGGCCTACTCTAGCTCATGATCATTATAGTCTTCTTTGGGACCCAAATTCATTGAGGTATTTTCTTAGGGGGTTTCCACATCATTCACTTAGAAAAAAACATCATGATGGTTGATGTACCAAACTGTATTATAATGGGGTTATTCATTCTCCTCTAACTCTAATCTATGAATAATGCCCCATGATCATATTATTTTTGACTTTGGTACCAACATCCCTCATGTTTTATTATAGGGAACATGTTGTGACATTAACATGGAAAATCCCTCATGATGATTGGTGTATCCACAGAGCCTTAAAAAGGGTTTCATAATTCACATCCAAATTTGATGTTGGAATTGAGTTCCCCACTAGGATAGACTAATATCTTCTCTACGAACAATAAGATAGATATAACTCTTATCCCTTTTCAAATTACCCAGTCCAACCCATGATGAAAATATATTCCACATTGGGATTAATATCCCTTAGGGTGATGGTTTTCATAGGATTTAGGTTGAATCAATTACTTGTATATGGCATTATGATGGTTTAGGTATCACCATGACCTTAAAAAGAGACTATTCATTCAAATCTATCTCCATTGTTGGATTTTCACCCCCCTGGGGATGGATTTGTATCTTTATTGGGTGAATTGTCTAAGAACTCTCTCTAATACCATTAATAAGGGATAAGTCATGTTCTTCATCAATTTATTATTTTATTTGGGTATAAAGTAGAAAATATCATGATCCTGGGAAGGATTGAAAAATTAAAAATTGTATTCGATCTATTTCCTAGTTGGTGTGCCCAGTGAGGATGTTGGGCCCTCTTATGCATGTGGTTGAAATTCCCTCATCATAGATGGAGGAAAATGAAGAACATGTTTATAAAGTTGTTTTTATATCTAATAAATAATAAGGCCTTTTTTAGGGAAAATATACGTCTTGAGAACTATGAAGACAAAATTTTGAGGGATGATGGACCTAAAGAATACAATATGCTGATAATGGGTTGGACTATTTTTTACATAAATAAGTTTGAGAATGTATTCTTTAGAGGCTAGTGGGATATCTCTAAGAACCTATTTACCAATGGTATGAGTATAGAATGGAATGATTTGTTGTGCCTCAAAATATTACATAAGTTTTGTTGTTGTCTCTATCATGAATACAAAAATAAAGACCAACAGAAAATTCCTGAGACCTATATGATACTATATTCATGGTTATAGAGGATACTATATAATAAAAAACCTTTTTATTAGAACACTTTTATATAGATTTTACAACATACTGAGGACCACTAGTGATCCAGATTATATTAAGATCTTTTTCAATGGGATATATCCCATGGTCTTGGTTGTTGGGTGATTCTCATTCCCTAATAATGGGTTCATAGAGTCCGTGATATTTTTAATTATTTTTGGATTACTTGGGCATCCTCTTATAATTTTTCACACATGTGATAATTCTATCAAATATTTGGAGGTGATGAGTAAAAAGGTATAATAGTTAGTGTAGTATGGTGAATAGGATTTATTAATAGTTGATTCAGTCATGCACTAATGATGAATTGTGCATGATTCACTATCTTATGGTATATCTAGTAATGAATCATTTTTCTGTTCTCATATGAGGACTCTTCCCAATATTATCCATATTTAAAAATAATGTTTGGAACACATGTCACATGCATTTAGGGACTCTCTAATGGAACTTGACCACTATTGACCATGCTCTGAAGTAAATCATTAATGATTGAGCATACCAAAATTATGTGACACAACATAATATGTAATGGTGGAAATTTAGGTGATCATTTTTCCTTAATTCGTATAGCATCCTTATTTCTAGAAATGGAGTGTGTGTTTTCTCTAAGGTAAAGATAAATTAATCTAGAGCTTGGTCATTATTTAATTAATAAACTTTGTTCTTCCAATCATGAAAGGTTTATAACCTCAACCATATCAATATGAGGGTGAAATTAGGTATTTTGATGTATCAAAAGTCCCATACATATTATTATATTATTTTTTTCATGTTTAACTTTGTACATTAACAGAATCCTATAGATTATTTTCTATACTAATGAACTCTTATAACCATAAAGGATACTTCCTAGGGATTACCATAGTGAAATTTGTTTCCTATATGGTATCAACATAGATATCTAGTAATTATTCTTATATATTATGTATTTCTAAGGAGTAGGTCAGAGCCTTCCATCGTGAAAAAAATTCATGAATCACAAATTTTTTAATTGGTTGTAATTTTTGAGTTCAAGGATAGTTTTTTTCATTAACATATACTTGAAATAGTAATGTAATTATTTATAAATATGTTCTGATCTTGAAATATAACCAAATGTGAGGTGTTTTAATAAAAAAAGGACCATATAAAGACTCATAGAAGAATCTAAAACTAACAAAACATTATTACTTTAAGTTTCTAACCATCGGGACACACTATGAATAAAAATGGGTGGGATGTTTCTCTATATCTCTCATTCCATTGAATGTTAAGAATTTAGAATTTCTAAATTAGTTAAGATGAGGATAAAAATCTATCCATTTGAAATATATATTTCTTTCTAATTATAAAATTGAATGTTAAAATAAAATATCATATATTGGAGAACTAAAAGTATCCATTATTTACCTAGATACCACCTCCCAAGTCAGCCTCAACTAACTTTCCTAAACCAGTTGTTGAGGTTTCCCAGGTTTTATGACCTCTTGATAATCCATCTGTTTTGTGAACAAATGGATTGATTGATGTGGTTTCAAATTAATAGGTTTTCATGATTCTACCTTGGTGGGTTGATATATCTTATTTAAATTAATAGGTTCAGTAGAAGGTGTTATTGTGTATTTATCTTGAATATTGTACAATGTGGTAATGTTTCACTTTAGTAATTCAGTACTGATCTTTTCAATCATTGATATTCAAAACATGAAATAAGATAACTATTATTATAATAATATCACCTCACAAAATTCAGTTGGTGGGGGAGATATAGAAATATCATTGACATTTTCTTTTTCATTGGAAAAATCATGATGAGTGATTGACACTAGAATATTATAAGAGGATCAAAAATCATGGTCACTCATTTGATGGTGGGTATGTACTTCTTCCTTATATACAATGGTGTGAGTGTAAATATCTATATATTATTATTATTTTACATGTTCATTGATAGATATGGGTTTTTGGAATCACTAGGGTCAACATTTATAACATATACTAATGATGAACTTGTATAAGGAAACAAAATTTCTTTGGAGGAGGTTATTATGTAATCTGGGAATATTCCACTCTAATAAATGATACAAGAGATAACAATGGGGGTACAATGCCTCCATCCCAATGAGATAGGGTTCCCATTGGATGTTTTAGAAGTAACTGCAACTCTCATTTCCTATTGGGGTGAGTTTTGTCTAGGAGATATATGTGGTTGGATATAACAATGAAGACCTCTATACTGGTGAATACATGTACTCTTTAGTGAGGGTAATATTAATGTAGTCCCTAAGGTTATATTCAATAAATATACGTATTTTTTGAAAATCGAAATCCTGAGTTGGTATTTTCCATTATCATGATAAATCTATGGCAATAAAACTGCTCTTTAGTTTCACAAGTTAGTTACCTCGATAAGACATCCTTCTAGGTTCCATTTTTTGAAAGACATTGGTTAAAACATCTTCCTTGGTATATTCTTATAAAATTGGGGTCACATGACCATGATTCTGACTATGATAAATAGGATCCCTTTATGTTTGATCCTATATGGTTTCCTGAATATGGAGGAAATCCTCCTCCACCTCCCATTACATTCAAATATTTGGAAACTCTATAGTTTGGATCCAAATGTTAAGGAAATCAGTAATTTATCACCATCACAAAAAGCATTGGATTCTTGTGAATGGTGGAGATGTGATTTAATGTTGTAATCAGGCCCATGAAAGTATTTTTATATGTATCCATGTGAAGTTAATGAAACCCACATAGTCTAGATCCATATAAAAAGATTAATTGTACCTTTCTTGTTCATGTGACAAGAAATAAAGTGGTGCCTTTTATGTAAATTCATCCATTACCACTTTTATGTAGTTTAAAGTCATTTGGTTTAGTCTAATAAGTGAAAAGAAGGTAGAAGTAATTTATTTTAAGAACTATATTGAAGAAACCTTCCCAAGGTTATATTGGTAGACAACACAGGTGATGATATTCATGGTGAAACCATAAAAAAGATCTTGAATCAAGGAATTTAAGGAAACCTAGATAAGGATCTTCACTCATGAGAATTTGATAAAAATAGGATAATATTGAATCAATAAAATTTATGAAATCAAATGGAATATCTCAACATAACGTGTTTAAAGAAACTATGAAGAGTATCTCAATTGAAGGTGCTTTATGACACCAATATGACTATATAAAATCAAGGAGTTGAGGAAAAAGGGGGAGTATCTCAACTCAAGGAATTAATATGGGATTTCACATGAGATTACAAAATTAGAAATCATCTATTAAAGGTGTTACCTTATACCCAATCTTTGATGGTGGTAGACTAGTTTCGAGGGGTCAACACGTTCAAAAAGATTCTAGAGTCCCCTAAAGGAATTAGTTAACAAAAATTACTGGTATTATTCAATAAGATACTTATTAAAATATAAACGGAATTCATCATGAAGAGGGTTACCTTAGATCAAATAATTCATGAAAGTAGATAATTGGAAATATTCAAACCCAAATTTTAGCAAAAACCAATTTTATATAAGATTAGAGACCAGTGCGAGCGGGTAGGGTTCTCCAAATTCAGTTAGATTTAATGTTACTGATTAGTTAATTATTAATGAGAGTATCCCAATCAGATGGAGTAATTTTTTAATTCTCTATAAAGGATCTTATAAGGAAGTACTGATAAAATTACTTTTTTGGGGAAGTAATTATTTTGAATATCTTACACAGTTCTCTCCCCCTTTCTTAGGCTTAGACTCAGGAGTAACCTTAGGGAATACATCAAAGGATTTATGTGAAAGAAAAAAATTAAATTTAGGTTAATTCAAAAACATCATGCCATGGAAAAAACGATTTTACATTATCGAATTCTTTTAATGGTGTTTATAGTGAACTCATGTAACTACCCTCCCAAAAATCAGTAGAGTCAGCATTGCAATGAAATTGTGTGGCCAGGTAGAACATATTATTTGGATCCACAAATAACAGCATTCCATTAGAATATTATATTTCCATGAATGGTATATTATATTTCACCAAAATATTATACTCATCCATGGGGATTTTACCTGACCATAGTTGATCTCCACTACAATGCCACAAAATTATTCCCAACAGTAATAAAGTTGTAAGACAGTGAAGGATGTTTGATTCTCTATTGTAAATCGAAACCCAATCAAAAGTATGTTACATAATAATGAATTAACTTTACTATTACATTATCACTAAAAGTTATTGGATTTCCACGAATGATGAAATTTCTCTATAATGAAAATTTCATCTAGATGTTAAAATGAAGCCCAAAATAGTCATAAATTTTGATCTGTAAGTCCAGTTGGACTCCATGGGTAGTAAAATAAAATCTCGTGAAATGAATTATGCTATTTTATAACGATTTTACACATATAAAATACTATTCAAGGGAATTAAGACTCTAGAATACACTAAAAATGGGTTTTATTGTTTAGATAACCTTTTCATCAGTAATTGAAAGAATACAAGGACAACTCCTATTGAAAAATTCTCACAGTGATGTCACCTAACTACGAAATTTTTTTTGTGGAATTTATATCCCTTGGGGAGTGATAAATCATGTGTCACATGTATATCCCATTTTTATCTTCTCATACATTTTGACACTCCTTCTTCTTCAACATAACTCATTTCACCTAAGTGATACTCATATTATGGTCAGGTTGGAAAAGTTTATGATGAAAAACATTTTGGTTTGGTAATGATAAAAAACTATATAATACATGATAGATCATATGGAATACATATAATAAATCTTTTCAGGTTTTTCAATTATAATTTTATAGAAGAACAGTTAGTCTTTATAAGACTTGGGTCACAAAACACTAGAAAATAACCATTATTTGATTTATCTCTACTAAAATTATTTATCAGTTTAATAATAGATGTGTTTGAATATAATCTACAAATCCTCTATGATATTATCTGTTTAGATTTTTAGACATAATATATAGTTTTATTTTCCCATGTATTTCATTGAGAATCACTTTCCCAACTATAACATTAAATAATATGTATTTTTGGGATGTTATTATTGATGAGTTGTATATAATAAAAATAAAGCACTAAAAATACCATGAAACTCCAACTATTCCCGTGTTTTTAAAAATAATCATTCTTGTTATTAATGAAAATGTAAACTTTGGTTTCATAATCAATATGTACTTTCTATTTATTAAATTCTTGATTTAATCCATTAAAAGAACATTATAGCTTACATATCTTATAATCAGACATTTGGGGTGTAAGTAACTTGAGTCAGTTAAGTTCCTATATCCTATTCTAGAACTAATTCACTTTTAATATTTTGAACCATTCTTGTTTAATGTTTTTGATCTTATCATTGTTAAATTTTACTCCTAATAACTCCATAACTGATATCTTTAGTTTAAATGGAAATACAAATTTTGGGTATAAATAATAATTTTTTAGTAGGATTATAGTATAATATCCCTATATTTATTTTAGATAACATAAAATTAAAAAAATTCATTATTTTTGGATACTTTTATTTGATAAAAAATGTTTAATATATAAATCACAATACAAAAATCTTCATAAAATTTAAATTAGGATGACATTTAGTCTATATCTCAAATGTTTCATTTATGACTAATTTAATTAGAATGTTGTTATGCTGGAATGAAATAATTTTGATAGAATATACTCAAATATATATAATAATTTTACACTAACTAGTACTCAATTAATCCATTCCAAAAATATAGAATTTTTTCCCATATATAAACTATTCCACTATAGTGTTCCTAGAGATGCGAGTTTTCAAATAATATCCCATTTTATTAAAAGGTTCATAAATTGTTTATTTTAATATTAACCACCATAATATGATTAATTAATCATAATAAATTTTATTAACTAATTCCTTACATCATTTCTACACTATTTTTACATTTGAAAGGTTTCAAACATGTACCACATAATAAAAATATAACCATATTAAATAATTTCGTCAGTAGTGGTTATAAAGTATATATATCTATCATTTTATAAAGTATGAATTGGTATATATACTATAGTATATATAACCGAAAATAATTATATATTGAAAATATATTTTGGCTCAAAAAATATGGTAAAATATGTTACATTATATGGTACAATATCCATAATGTAAATGAATATATTATTTTATGTAGGTATATAATTTATTAAGATATAATGATATTATATCCAACTATCCTGGCTATGTTGTAAGATCACATTTTTAGTTTTATAATATGAGGTATCATATTTTATGATTCATGTGGAATTTATAATTATTTCTTTTGTTTGAACAATAAGCGGTTAATGTGTATATCTCTTATATGATTGGGAATCATTAATAAACAACTCATATAATGAAACACATGGGATTATTTGATTCGACAAATGAATCAACTATTAATGCAACATTTCATTTACCCATATGTCATGAATTTATGATTAAATGGATAGAAAATCAATGGTAATCCTTTAGGGATATATAAGGAGGAAATAACAATTGAGATGGTTTTTTGAGTGATCTTATCATTATATAAAATCTCTTGAATAACCCTTCTTTCTCCTCCCTTATAAATTGAGATGAACTATCATATAATGGGAATTATGGATAATCCCATCCAAGAATTGGGTGATTCATTCAATTCATTGATAAACATTAAAAGTAATATTGAACTAGATTTTCAAAGTGATCATAATCAATTATTGATCAAAGACAATAGGAGGGTCCATCATTGGTGAATGTTAAAAGTTCTTCATTTATATTTACATAGTTTTGAATTCAATTCATTGTGACCTTTGTTTTTTTATAATTCGTTATAATATATTGAAAATTATTTTTTCAATCCATATAAATCTATCAGTGGTATCAAGTCTTCATCATGATTCATTATTATTAAAATATTTATGTTAAATAAACAAAATTTGATATCATTTTTCATTTTTATTTGTAATCATAAACAATATAATGAATTGTAAGAGTGGATTTATTTATAGAATACGATGTCTTAAGTTTTGATATGGTTACCCTATAACAAATGGGATATCATATGTAAAGATAAATCTCAATTATTTCATTTTTTTCATATATTAATGAATGATATAGGGGTTATAGATAATAATATTGGTGATCCATTCTTCCAAAAAAGAGTATGATATCATTGATATGATATAAAAGATATTGAAACATATGAAATCTAATTGTTTTATGTATATAACAAAGTCCATGTTTTTTATATCATAAATTTTTAGATAATTAAACAAGACACGCCATATGATATAAAATATATTATAAAATATGATATAAATGATTTTTTTTTTGTTTTATAACATATTATCCCAGACATCCATGAGGTACATTTTTGTTTAAAGTTTTGGTTTAAATATCATTAATATGGTTAAAGAAATGTTTTTTAGTAAATCTAGAGGCTTGAAGGTGTTTTGGGTTTGGGACATTAAAGATGGGAGAATGGGTCATCTATTGTATGTCGCACAGTTGGCATACTGTTAATGGTAACCGTGCACCCTAATCATGCATGTCAGGAGGAAGGGGTTGTGGTTTGATGGAATATGAGAAATTTGGAATTAAAAATAGTACGAACTTGGATAGATCCATCCCTCATGTTCCTCACACAGTTTCTCAAATTGTGTAGGATTCCTAGATTACCATGCATCCTAGAACCCTCTTGGACATATGTTGGGGCATGGATGGTGCAAACTTTGGCCAAACTTGTGAAAAAATCTTATGCCCCTTTAATAGTAATATTCTACTATCTTTACCTCTTAGTCCATTAGTGTTATAACTTGGGTTTTTCCTCCATTTTCCCTGCCACATCCCTCTTGATGAAACAAAACACCCCAAGCTTCCCAAGGATCAATCTACCTCATGTCAAAGTAGTTTTAAGTGTCTATGGTTAAAAGTTGAAGCTATGGGTGAGCCTAACACCCCTCTTTATCTCTTATTAGGATAAGTTATTGTGTATCAATTATCATTTATTTGAATAATTGAAATCCTATATTTCTAGTGGATCTTTGGTTGGTACATTAAGGGGTGTTCAAATTGAGACCAATGACTAGTGTTAAGTGACCAGTAATCATTGGAATCGAGGTAGGAGGTCTACATGTTATATCCCATAGTATTGATGGTTGGTTTATTTGTATGTGGTTGTTCTATGGTACACTCACATTGTGAATTTTATTCCTTTAGTATAATTTTGGTAATCTTTTTTCTAAAAGATGAATTAAATCCCTCATGATACATGATGGATACATTGAGATTGATTAGATCAGTTATAGTTTCACCCATGAGGTGTTCCATCATCCCGAACATGATAAATTGTAATGATTAGAACATAATTAATTTTGATGAAGTTGATCCCATGATAAGAATTTTGACATGTTATATTGAATTAGAAAAGTCTTATAATGGTAGGTGTGTCTAGTTTTCGACAAGGAATAAGGGGTTGTTAAGAATATTATGAATGGGTTAAATGAACTAAAGTGGGTGTGTGGAATAACTTATGGGATGTAATGTAAATATGTAAAAGTGTTATTGAATAGAAATGAGGATGTTTAAATGAGCCGAGGAAAATTTATGGTTATGTGTTGAACGAACTATCAATTGTGAATTGTATGTTTATTCAATGAGTATGGTTTGTGAAATGGTATATGTGGTAAATGGTTAATGAAACATGTTCACATGGCATGGTAGTATGTGTGGGGTATTGGAATTGAGGATCTACTACCATGGGTTGTGCGATACTAAGTATCTAAACCCCCCCTAATTCATTGGTTAGGGATAGGACTGAGGTTATATGCCCCTAATGGTTGAATTTTATGAGACCACCTAGATAAAGGATCCAAGGAATGTGTGATCTATTGATTTTAAAATTTCCTCCCTAGTGATATAGGGATCTGTATTTTATCCCCATATGCATGTATATTGACCAACATAGGCTAAAACGAAATTGATGAAAAGGCCTAACCAAATAGATACATGATGGAAATGGTTTATGTGGACTATGTTGAGTAAGGGAACCCATGATACCTTTTTTTATTTTTTAGAGTACATTCATACACTATCTGTTTAGAATTGATATTTTTTTGACACCATTGTTGGGTGCTTAATAAATTAAATGTAAAACTCATTCAAGACGCCATTGGGTACCCAAGATGATTTCATTGTTATAGGTACAGACAAGGGAAAAGCACCATATTCTATTGGGTTGATTTGGTTATGGGATGTGCATAGATGAGGGATCTAGAAAATGATTCAAGACCCATTTTGGTTATTATTTTTTTAGCTTTATTTTGGGTTTTCGTTCACTTGGCACTGTATGACATGATATAGAATACTTACTATTTGGTTGTGTAATTGTACGAATATTTGGGAGATAGTTGGAAATTAATGTTTCATGTTAGTTTTTATTTTTATTTACTTTATTTAATTATTTATATACTATGAAAAACATATAAAAATAGGTTTTAGTCTCCCCACATTATCTTTTGGGACCTATCTTGTATTCGATGGCCTCTTGTGTATGAGGAGGTGCAACTATGGTCATGCGTTGACCCTGCATGGGGCACCAGTTTATCAGCCTCTGGGTTGGGGGAATTACAAAGTGGTATCATAGGGGTTTTATTTCCTTTATAATCACTATTTAAGGATGGTATATGGTATAATAGGATGTTTTGGGTCTTTGAAATGAGAATGTTCATGGGAGTAAATATATGGTTTACGAGGGAAAACATCATAGGGTGGGATTGTTGTGATTAGTGTTTGATGTAACAGTTGAATGATATTTCACCATTGTTTTATGCACTTTTTTATGTGAGTATTTTAGGATATTTGTTTCATGGCCATAATAAAGCTAGTTTGTACATTAATTCATCATTTTAGGAACCTAGGGATATAGAAGGAATGCATTGTGGTAAGCACACACAAGTATTCTTTTTGGGATATGAGATATATAATACATTGAACCTTTATAAAAATAGGAAAAAATAGTGTTTAATACATATGTAGAAAATTGGTAAATATAAAAAAAATTAAAATAGTGGATAAATATTAGTTCTTAATAAAAGGCTATAAATGTGTTAAACTTTTGGTTGTGATAATTTGTGAAAATGGGAAAGAGTAAAAAAGATAAATATTTATGTGGTGTAATTGAAATTGGTAAAAATGGGTTGTTAATGAAAAAGGATTTTTATTTAGTGAGATAGTTTTCCCATGATGACCATGGATTGCGGTAGGGATAACTAAGGGTAGTGATTGATATGTAACTATGTATGATGGGGATATTATATGCATAATGGGTTATTATGGATAATTGAGAGACTTATTTTGTGAAAAATATAAATTTTATGTTATTTTTTCTTATATTTGTGTTTGAAATTTCTGGTAAATAGAACTATGATGATGTGTAATGTGTGGAAGATAAGAAGATATTTTCTAGAATAAACCTCCATTGGTTGATAAAGAAACCTTGTTGATCCATGGTAATAGAGTAGAGGAGATGTTATGTGAGAATTTTTCTCATTTTATGAAGATTATGGAATATGACCCATTGTGGGTCATACAGAGTATGTTCAATCTGACTAGAGAGTTTCATTTATAGAACCCTCAAATGATTTATAGAGAGGTTGTATCTGAGAAATTTTTTTTTGGATAGAGTCCATCGAGATGATTTCGTATCACTTGGATACTCTTCTTAAGAAGAGATTCAAGTTAGATACTTATATGTTCTAGGGTATAGAAAAGCACTGGTGGGATTTTTTGGTTCAGACTTATTAAGAAGATGGTATGTTGTGGAAAGACATTTAGGAATTATTTTCGAATAATTCTATCTAGATAACATGAGACAGGATGAGGTTGTAGATCTTATAAATTTGAAACACGGAACAATGTTAGTGATGTATTATATTTACCGCAACATAGAATTTTGATGCTTCTTTCCATCATGGTACTGGGTTTAGGTAGCTATGGAAATGCATTTTTTAGATGATCTTATACATAAGACCATGTCCCAAGGGAATATCTTTCATTTAAAGAGGTTTACTAAGGTGGTGGAATTGGTCCTTATTTCAGAATGGAACATAAATGAGGCTTATGGTGGTGGACATGTGCTTCTTATTGGATGATGAAATGGTGTGACATTTAGGTGTAGGAAGTTCCATTTTGAGAATATTCACCAGGATTTTGGTGTATAGAGTAGTCATAGAAGAGGACAGAGCCCTTAGTGCGGTGAAAAGTTATTTTTCTATCAGTGTGGAATTTTGGGAAACATGATTGTTCAATTCCATGAACACTGGATGTGTGATGATCATGTGAAATGATGGGCCATGTGTAGAGGGTATAAGGAAAACCTTGATAGTTAGGTACTAATGGAGGATCTAGGTTGATGAAGAGTTCAAGTATTGGGTGGGTTATCCAATACAATATGGGGAGTTGGAGTTCTACGAGTTGTACCGATCAAGGTGGAGGATGTGGTACTCTGTGAAGAGGGTGCATATATCAAAATAGTTGTGAAGTAATATGAACTCAGGTTAGATCCAAGAGTGGAGGGTTAGTAGAACATCATGTATTTCATTTATCACCTAGAGGTGATGAGGTCGGACCATCGAAAGTTGAAGGTAAGATTCATTTATATTCCATGCTATCTAGTTCTTTATTTGATATAGATGTTTCACATTGGTTTATATCTTCCCTACTTATGTGTGTGTTTGGTTTAGTAATGGATCATATGTTTGGGTTATATAAATTGTTAAATTGTTAGGGATATGATAAAAAACAATCAAGCAATATAAAGAGTGTGCCCCTATGATTGTTCTGTACTGACACACATGGGACTTGTTTGTTATCAAGATTCCATATCTTGATCTATTTTGAATGGATTTCCTAGTGATATATTGGGTCTATATTGACTATTACCACCATAGGGTGATGTTAACATCCCTAGAAAGGATTACTTATTTTCACTATGGTAAATTAGAAATTTGAGCAAGCCACACAGGGCTAGTCTACTACTATTTGAGAGAGCACACAACCCATGTGGATTGTATTATTCTTGATAATGGTGGGGTAGAGTAGATTTTCATTCTTCCTTTTGTGAATCAGTTTTAGGATGTGTTTCTTGGTGACTTTTCAGCATTTCCACCCAAGAGATATGTTGAGTTTATTATATAGTTTTTGTGTGTGGTAGAATCAGATTCCATTCCACCATATATAATGGAATCGGAAGAACTCCAAGAACATAAAACACAGTTGGTGGAAATGAAGAAAAAAGGATTTATTCTTCTAATTATGTTTCCTTTGGGGTCACAAGTGTTTTTTTCTAATAATTCCAACGAATAATTGTGGTTTTGTGTCGATTCTAGAAACATGAATTTGATGACAGATACAAATAGATACCCTCTACCCTAAATTTATGTTCTTTTACATTACATGATATGTTTTTAAGTGTTCTCTAATATGGATTTGATATTAGGGTGTTAGGATACAAGGGTGAGACCTTATGATATATCTTGGACTACTTTTAAGAGTATTTATGGGTTGTATGAGTTTTTTTGAGATGTATTTTGGGTAGAACAATTATCTAGTAGTGTTTATTGCCCAAATGAACTTATTATTCCACCCATACCAAGATTCTTTTGTATTTGTATTTTTAGATGAAATATTGATATACTCCAAGACTCTTGGAGGACATGTTAAACATATTTACATCATATTTATTACACTAAGAGATCATATATTATATTCCAAGTTATACAAGTGTCATTTTTTGGATTGGTAGGGAGCATTTTCATGGTTCACATCATCTCTGAGTAAGCTTTATATATTGACCCAATCAAATTTGAAATTTTTTATATCATTAGAGTATCCAAAAAAAAAATGTTTTTTATGTCTGGATTTTTTGGGGTTTGGATGGCTATTACCGAAGGTTCATCAAAGACATCTCTCAGTTGGGAGAACTTCTTTTAGGTTTACCCAACAAGGGAATCATATTTGAATGGTCAAATGAATGTGATAATTCTTTCCAGAAGTTAAAGAAGATGGTGACTACTGTATCGATTTTGATCTTATCTGAGCATGGTAATGAGTATTTCTTGTTTTTTATGCATTCATTATTGGGATTGGGGAAGTTTTCATGAAGAATGATCAGGTTATGGAGTATGTTTCATGAAAATTGAGACCACATGTACATAACTACCCTATGAATGATCTTGAGATAGTTTTGTGGTTTATTCCTTAAAGTGTTGGTGCCATTACTTGTTGGTAGATTGGTTTACTGTGTATACTGATCATAAAATACTTATGAATATCTTCTCATAATGGGATTTCAGTATTTGAGAGTAAATATGGTTTGAGTACATCTATTCCTTTGACATTGAACTGATATAAATGCGGGGAAAAGGGAAGAGTGTTGTGGATTAATTGAGTTGGATGACACGAATCCAGGTGGTTCTGGATCCCAGTTCTGAGTGGAGGATGATAGATTTGTTTGTAGAGATGCATCAATATTTTCATGATAGTTGAGTTAAGATAACCCTTGAATAATTGGAATTTAATTCCCTACTTTTGATATGGATCCTGGAAGGGAAGTATGAGGATCCATATTCCCTAGATTTGATGGAATGTCTTGAAGGTGGGCAGTCACCTTTTTATTAGATTGTTAATGATGATGATATCGATTTTGTTTTTATCTATGTTTCCATAACTACTTGTATTTCAGAAGAGTGGATTCATGATTCACATACCTCAAAGTGGGAATTACATCCCAGTTGGACTAACATGTATTGTGATATTCGCAGACAGTATTTTTGCTCAGGGATGAAGAAATAGGTGGCTTTTTTTAATGCGATATTATACATGTCAGCAGGTGAAGTCCAAGCATCATTGACCGGTAGGATTTCTCAAATATTTCTAGGCTATATTTGATGTTTTTTGACATTATGATGGATTTTTTGTGTATATTCCATGTATGTCTCGTAATAGTGATGTGATCTATGTAGTTGTGGATCAATTGACTATAGTGGCACATTTTCTACTGCTTCGAGAGACCTTTAGCATTGAACAGTTGGGTACGTTGTACATTTGGTAGACAGTGTGGTTTCATGGTTTTTTTGGACTATAGTTTTAGATCATGATCCACATTGTACTTCATGATTTTTATAGGGGTTAAAGAAGGATCTTGGTACATATTGTTATTAAGTATGGATCTCCACCCATAGACGGAGAGGAAATCGGTTCAAACTATTCTGGTGTTAGATGAAATTTTAAGGGAATGTGTCCACAACACTGGTGGATCCTGGGAAAAGCACTAGGTGTTTGTTGATTTTTCATATAACTACAATTACCTAGTAATTATTTATATGGAACCGTTTGGGGAACTCTATGGGTGGCCAAGTAGATAACAATTTTTTGTATGAAGTAAAGGGAATCATAGTTTTTGGGGCCGAGTCTCAAGTAAGATACATCAGAACATGTTCAATTTATTAATAAGTGTATGGATATGACTCAATGTAGAAATTTTTTTATTCAAATTAGAATTTTAGAAGTCTTGATTTTATGGTGGGTGATCATGTGTTTCTTTGAGTGTCTTCTAGGTTTGGACTCAATCGTATTAATAAATAGGGTATGTTAGAACCTAGGTATGTGGTACCATTATAGATTCTAGAGTGGATTAGACTGGTGTCAAACTGATTGTCTCTTCCACAACAATATATTTGCTTGCACAATGTTTTTTAAGTGTCATGTCTTCCACAGTATCTTTCATACTCATCTCAGGTGATTGATAATGAGGATGGTGATCTTGAGGAAGATGCATCCTTTGTGGAGAATCTAGTTCATATTATAGATCGTAGTGATAATGTATTTTAGGGCAAGACTGTGCCTTTGGTTCGATTTTTTCGAGATCATGGTAGCGTTTAGGAAGAAAATTGGGAAAGGGAGTTAGATATGCAAGCCTAGTGGACCGATCTTTTTACATCAGAAGCATAGTGATGCTTACGAGTGAAGCTCATGGATCATTCATTCTAAGGTGGCTAGTTTTTATGGTCCTACACATCATTGATGTAGGATATTATTTAAATTTATTGTTTAAATACCATTAATATGGTTAATGATATTTTTTAAAAGTCTATATCTATGATTGGATATGTTTCAATGTTTTAGTACACGAAAGTAGGGATAATAGGGTCATCTAGATCATGTCACATGGTTGGTGTATGGTTAGTAGTAATCAGGCACCCTAAACATGCATTCCAGGTGGAAGGGTGCATGGTTTGAAGGAAACCATGAATGGGAGAAAACTTTGTGGTCTTGGATAGGTTTTCCCCCATGGTCATCACATGGTTTGTTAAACCATTATATATTTTCAAGTAATTGTGCATCCTTGCCCCCTCCTAGATAGAGGGTGGCACACAATTGGTTCATGATATGGCCAACCATGTCTCCAAACCATGTAGCCCAAAAAATAAGGATTTTGTAACTTTTCCATCATGGACGTTAAGTGTTCAAACTTGGTTTTTTCCTCCATTATTCCTCCTACATCCCTAGTGACGAACCAAAACACTAAAATATTGGAAAGAAATGATCACACTCATTTCAATTCAATTTGGAGATTCAATGGTTGAGATTAAATACATAGGTTGAGTCTAACACACCTATTTATTATATTTTTTAGATTATGGATTGTGATTCAATTCATTTTGTTCTGAATCCATACCACTAACTTTTTCCAGTGGATCATGGGTTTGGGCTATGAAGGCTATTCAAATAGGAATTGAAGACTTTGTTTAAGAAAGTGTTCATCTTTAGAATCAATGTTTTTAATTTACTAGTTATATCCCACAGTCATGATGTTTTGTTTATGTGTACATGGTTGTGCTATGGTACTCTCATATTTTGAATTTTATTCTTTTAGGAGGATTTGGTGAATTTTTTTGTTAAATGAGGAATTGAACCCCTCAGAATTCTTGAGGGATGCATTGAGGATGATTAAACTAGTTATAGGGTCACATTTGGGGTGTTCCATCATCCAAAACTTGGTGAAGTTTAATGATAAGAATATAATTGACTTTTGATGAAGCAGATACCTTGATAAACATGTTAAAATGTTTGTCCCAATTATGAAAAATGATTAATTGTAGTTGTTTCAAGTTTTTAATAGGACATAAGGGGTTTTTATGACTATTGTGAATGTGATAAATGAAATAAAATGAGTGTGTGGAATAACATATGGTTTGTAATGGAAATATGTAAATGAATTAAGGATGTGTAAATGGGATAAGTTATACACATGGTTATATGTTTAATGAACTACGAATTGTGAATGTTATGTGTATTGAATGAGTATGGTTATTGAAATTATATATATGTGGTAAATGGTTAAATAAGATTTTTCACATGGATTGGTAGTATATATGTGGTACTGGACTTCAGGATATATACCCACGTGTCAGGTTAGACTGAGGCTCTAAACCCAACCCCATTTTAATTCACCGGTTAGGGAGATGACTGAGGCTTTGTACCCCTATCAGTTGTATTTTATGAGACTACCTTGATCGAGGCTCTAAGGTAAGTGTGATGTATTGATTGTAAAATATTCACCCTAGTGAGATAGGGAAATTGATTTATCCCCTTCTCCAAGGAAGTTACGTTACATAGGTCAAAATTAAATTGATGAAAATGACCAACCCAAGAGATAAAGGATGAAAATGGTTTTAGTGTAATTTGTTAACTGAAGGAAACTAAGTTATCTATTTTTTAACATATTTTTTATTTATTACTTTCATACACTATATGTTTATATTGGATAGTTTTTAGACACCATTTGTGGGGGCTTACTGAGTTATACTCACACCTGACTCGTCCCGTCATTGGGTACCCATGAATATTTTGTGGTTGTGGTTCAGGATAAGGGAAATAGACCTATGACATAGGGTAGATTCGGGCATGGGATGTGAATGGATAAGGGTACTGAACAGGAGTCAGGACCTCTTTTGGGATTCTTTTTCTACCTTTATTTTGGGTTTTCTTTCACTTTGAAAAATATGAAATGGAATAACATGTTTAAAATTATTTTTTAGGCTTATACATAGATTTAGAGATAGTTGTAAATAAAAGTTTATTTATAGTTTTTATTTATATTTCCTTCAATTCATTCTTTATATATTATAGAATACTCTAATAATAAGGGTATAGTCTCCACACGGTTTCTTTTAGACCATCAAAGATATTTATAAGCCTTATCATATATGGTAGCATGCCTGAGGTCATGTTGAGACATGGCTAGGGGAACATTCTATGTGGCCTCTGGGCTGGGGAAATTACATATAAAATTTAGATAAGGAATTGAATCATATATTTTATAAAAAATTAATAAATTATATAAAATGTATCTTAGGCAAGTTATTTAATTTTTTAAAAAATTATACATAAATTAAATTTAAAATTTTGGTAATTCATTATTTAATGTTTATAAAACATTTAATAAATAAATATCAAGAATATTAAATATTGAAATTAATTATCTTTTGTATTTATATTTCATAACATAACATTAGGATATGTAGTGTTTAAATAGAATATATAACTATATTAACAAAAATTTCTAATTTAAAAAATTATGCTAAATTTAAAGCATCTTATTTTTAGAAATTATTAACTATTCATAATTATTTAATTTGAATTGATCATAAAAAAATTCCTTGGTGGATAAAATTATTTAGGCCATATCAAAATGAGGTTTGATAACTGATATGATCATGTTTTAAATAATATTAAATATGTGGTATTTTGATTGTTTAAATAATATATGCATAGTTCACCTATATAATGTTAATATTTCAAATATAATATACATAAATTAAATTCCTTATAAAATATTAATATTAAGCAGTTTATGATATATATTAATATGGTGTTTTTTTATTTATTTGATTCTATAATTTCAAGAATATATGTCTAATTAAATTGTAAATTTTTATAATTTTTTATTTATAAATTTTTCATAAGTTTTTATCTAATTATTAAATATATGAATTATTACTTTATTCAATTTATTCTATTATTTATTTTCATATTATTAATTTATGTTTTAATATGTTTAAATATGTTAAACTATTTCATTAAATTAATATATATTTATAAAAGGAGTTACATGCTATGTATGATAATTGACTTGGTTTTCTTATACCACGAATTTGTCATATATTAGATAATGAGCTTGAATTGATAAGTTAAATATATTTAATAAATATTACATGTTAAAATGATGATGTATCAATATATTTTTTGAGTAAATTAACCTCGGGTAGAGGAGCTTTGAGTTTAACTTATCACTATCAGGAGGCTAGTTTATTGTTTAGAAAAGTAGGGGCTATCTACTGTTTTCTCCAAGCATTCCATTATAATGATTTTTTATTTTTTAATATCCAAATAATATTCTTGAAATATTTTTATGTATGTTATTCATATGATTTATATGTATTTTTGAAAGAAAATATTTTTATTTGTTTATGTAATACATCCAATGATTTGTGAAAAGTAAGGAAATTTAGTATGGATTAAACATATCAACTTTATGAAAGAAATATGTTTTAAAAAATAAATCATTATAATAATTAATATATATTAATTTAATTATAGGATATATTATCATTATAATATATACCATTTAATATTATAAGTTATAAATTCCTTCCAAAGAAAACTCTCTTCCAGAGATTGATCATACAAGTGGGAATGTACATGAAAAATAATAGTGCTTGATAAAATATATAATTTCTAAATAAAAATAATCTATAATGAATCCCCAAAAACCATTGAAGAAATGGATAATTAATTATATTTCCATTACTTGATGAGTTTTGATTGAATAATGTAAAATTAGTTTAAAATTTTCATTTGAGTGATAAAATTGAATTTATAATTTAATTTGGAGTAAATAATAAAATGAATTTATTCATGAATTTAATTTTTTTAAACACATTTACATATTTTTAAATCCATTTATTACTTTTATGATTTTAGTAATGTGTGAAGAGACTGCGAATAATAGAATTGTTTAGTGACTACGTGACACTGGGTTCAATTTTTGATGGAATAAACAATTGAATAAAATTGAAGATATCAAACTACCACAGGTGAAAGATACCTCAATTCAAAAATATAACTTGAGGATCCACTTCTATTATTGATCTAAAATAAGTTATAAACTAGATTTACCATAAGTAAAACACCCACAATCCCAAGATCGACCATGAGACTTCTAATATGCACAATTGATAAGACAATAGAATCCAACAGACTATATCTGATTCACTATACATTGGCGAAGTGATTGTGATATTGGTGATACCATGGGTGAGTGTTACGTGTGTATACCTTCACAAGTCATGTAAGGGATCGCAGGATGATGAATATTTTTAACATTAAAACAAACACTCGATGTCCTTTATAATGATCCTTAATATTTCTCAAAATCTTTGTATCAGAACCTCTTCACATCCCTTAGGTATATCTCGGTAGGCCCAAGGATCTAGATTTTAATAAGGGTGTATGCAAGGATTGAATCCAAATTTCCAAAAATAGATAAACTAAAACAATAATAAAAAAATTCTCATTCATCATGTCCTATCAGATCCTTGAAGGAGCACTCGATATGTACACACGAGGACCATTCATAGTAATAAGGAGATACTGATCATGGTGAGAATTTTAAATAATACAGAAAATTCAAAATTCCCAATCATGACTCTATAACTGTGCACATTGTGATGATCAAAGAAAATATAAATAAGAACTAAATAATAATAAATTATCTATTTTTCATTATTTGAGTCTTTGTAGCTCATGTGGAAGGGGGAGCTACTATAATCAATTTCATGGTCATCTCTACTAATTGATAAATTGTAACTCTTGGCGAAGACGGTTGTGAACCATGATATATCAATCAGCTAAAGACGATGTATTTCATATTTTACTTTTTTTATATTATGTATCAAAAAATGGAGCACTATTATATTATTGGACATGGAGAGGAGAACTCTCCTGTTATCTATTATTTAATTCTATTTGTTAATTATTAATATATCATATATAATTATATATATGTTTTTAATTTCATAATAAGTCCAAGATTTCGAATATCCTTTTATTTTATTTACATTTTCTAGGATTTTTGTAACTTCACACACATGACACTATGATTCGCTCCACTAAATGTGATAGTGGGTAATGGGTTGGAGTGGGGGTCATTAGAGATATCCACTCACTAAGCCAAGAATGATTAGGGAACATGGGATCATTGTACTTATTTAATTAAACTATAACATCAAATTAAGGGAAATCAATGAGATATAATTTTGCTAGATATAGATTATGGAAATAATATATATAATAATTAGACATAAGAATTAGGTAATGATCTAATGTTAGACTACTTTTTTCAAAACTGAGGTCAAAACCAAAAAAACGTACACACTATTTTTACACACTTAACCCATTAAACGATAGATTGACACACTAATAAAACTCGTGTCCATAGTGGAAACATGATTCAAACAATTCATAAATTCATTTGGATTCAAAATATGTTTTTTTGAGAGCCATAAATCCTAATTCACATCAAACTAGAACTTTTTTTTGGGAATCCATTATTGTGTTCTAAGTTTTTTTATTTAAAATTTATTTTAACATGTGAAAAAATTTAATTCCTCTCACCTTGTTATTCATTATAGAAAGGTTGAAAAACGTTCTTGGAAATAATTATGAATTCAAGAATCACTAAATAGGTTTAGAGAGAGTTTTTAATAATTACATTAACTGACTCCCCACCTCATCCACTAATTTTACAAGAGTCCCCATATGTATTGAAAAAATGTAACATAATCTATCTAAACTAAATTAAAATTTGAGAATGTTATTTTCACATATTTTAATAATAATTAAAAATATTTTTAACATAACAACTAATATGATTTAAATATTATAAAAGTAATCACCAAATACCTACCAAAGATTCATGGATTTGTAATAGATGATCCTAACCCATAATCAATAGAATTTTTTGATGTTTCTTATAACATCGATATAATATATGTTTTGGAAGAATGGGTCATTAGGAAGGTTTTAACATTCTCCTTTGTAGTGGATTACATGTATTGTCTCTATAACCTATAACCTAGAGATATCACAAATGAAGAAATATTTTACAAGGCCTTACTTCATAAATTCTTCCCTATATCAAGGAATTCCCAGCTGAGGAAATATATTTATAAAATGAAATAATCAAGTGTCAAAAACCTTTATGAGTTATAGGAAATGTCATGTGGTGAACCACATACTTCCAAAAACATCATTTTAAAGATAACCATTTCATTGTATTGTTTTACTAAGGACTAATTAAAAAAATTAACCTTCTTGATGTTTTCTCTCAAGGAGAAATTAACAACAATTCCCCTACAGAATTCATTGAAATGATCAATAGAATCTCCCAAATTTCTCATTAATTTGGAACTAGAACAATAAAAATTTGAGTAAATGAGTTAAATATTTATAATAGTATTATCTATAAAACATTATATGATAAAACCTGTCTAATGAGGTAATTATTTTTATACATAGTTTTGTGACCACACCTTTTCCACCCCCCAGTTCAACAAACTGTTTCACTCCCTGGAGTAGTACACTAATGGATAACCTTGAGTTCAAGAAACAAAAAACTATAATAATGTATTATATAATTATTACTACTAGAAACTATACTATAATGTAGTATTAAAGGATCATTCCAATACCCATTACAGTGTAGTGAACCAACAACCTCATGAAACACCCTTCTAGTAGGTTTTCCAATGAAAATTCCATCCACCACTATTTAGAGAATTATTAATCAACCTTATACAATATACCAAACAAGTAAATTATTTCAATATTTAATGGAGTATAAAGTTAAATATCTTGTGAAGTATAACAAAATTCATGATTCAGAGTTGAAGGACATGAAAGGTCATGTTTGACCAATTCTATATACCCTCAATGAACAAGAAACCCAAAGTTTATGAATTATTTTTACTCAGTCAATTTCTAACCCCAATTTTAATGTTTGTTATATTTCATTAATAAGTGTCAATAAGATAAATAAAAATTAATAATAACCATCTTATACTAAATCTAGAAGTGGGATACCCAATAAATGTGAATAATGTTTCCCTAAATGAGAACAAAGAGAGAAAAACCCTATAAAAACAACTTTAGTGTTGAAGTATGTGGTAAAATGTAAGAAACCGGTTCTTATATTTGAGGTACGGGATTCTTCTTTTCTCTTTTCCTTATGTGCTTTTGAGAAAATATGGAAAATGGGGGAAAATCCTGGATTTTGGAACTACACGTCGTGTACTTTTCCACACGCCCTATTCTTTTGGCCATGTGGAATGGGTACACGGGGCATGTAGCCTTGTCGGTGGTGAAGGGTGTAGAAACCAACTACACGCCGTGTAGTGGTCCTTTACATTCCGTGTAGTCAGTCAACAGTCCAAAAAAGTAAGGTAGTGGAGTAGCCGCCAGCTGGGCGGAAGTACACGCCGTGTAGTTGGGAGTACATGTCGTGTACTCATGTCGATGGATGAACAGTGTGGTGGTGCCGCCAGAGGAACAATTAAATGAAGGGAGTACATGCCCTGTACTTGGAAGCACACGCCGTGTACTTTTTTAGGCTTAAAATAGGAAGTAGCCACCTCATTTGGCAGAGGAGGCATTTGACCCATTTTGGAGCCAAATGAGAGGTCGAACCTTTGATGATCTGCTGAGTGATCATCTAGAATCCATTTCCGCCTCAGATGATCTAGTTAGAACCGCACAGGTAATCCCGCTCTTCTCCTATCGTATCTCTTTCCAATTATACCCATTGGAGAGTTATTTGGGTTTGAATGGTTTATCTTCTTTTTCAGGTCTACTCCGTTCTTGGGTGTTTCGGGAACCGAAATTTTTGTATAACGCTTGTTAGAGTATAAGGTAGGTGGCTTGGTGTAAATTTCCAACTTTCGTGCATTTTTGTATGTTTTAGATCCATGAACCCATGTTGGGGTGTCGTGTGGCTGAGGCCATTGCTATATTTAATGACTAGAATTGCATAGGAGATTAAATTGTGATAATAAAATGCTGGTTGGGATCGTTGCTTAGATCTGGAACCACCCCGGGGGTGTGTTCCACTATTTATCCGTTTGGACAGGGTACCCGAGGGTATTCCTTTAATGTAGTAATTGTAGAATTTCCTTGAGAGGAATTTATTGTTCACTACATTTTAACATGTTGGGCATGGCCCAGTTACCTATTTAGACTGAGGGCATTGTCGTAATTAGCTTGTGGGAACTGCACTATTTAGCCTATGAGATGTAGTTATTTCGGCCTGACGGAAACTTCTTCCATGCCTATGGGTAGCTGATTATGTGCCTATGGGCGACACTACCTACGCCTGAGGGAAAACTCTGTTATGCCTAAGGGAAGATTCTTGTGTTGGATACTCGTTACCCGAGGGTAAGAGTTTACGTGTCTGAGGACACTAGTTGTTCACTTAGAAATGCACTGTGGTGATTTCATATATTAAATGGATTAAATGGATATTAAAAATGACAATATAACTGGTAGTTTGTTACTTTTCAGTACTGCTTACTTTATTGAATTTTACCACTGCACACTATTGTTGTATGTTAGCACGCAGATGGGCACATGCCTTTGGTGGGTGCCTACTGAGATATATTTCTCACACCCTATTTGGGTCATGCTTTTCAGCCCAAACAGATTACGTTGCTACAGGTGTAGATAGGGGAAAGAGTCCCTAGAGAGGTACTTGACTGTTGCTGAGGAGTAGGAGGGCATGATACCGAGCCTGGGCTCGCGATGCCGCTGCCAACTGTTTTGATTTTTTTGTTGTACTCTGTATTTTTTTGTACTGTTTCGATGTATAACATGTTCTGGCTGTTTTCACAGAACTTGTGAAATGTTGCATATTTTATATACTATTGGTTATATCATCTTAAGTGGATTATTTCAATTGTGTAAGGTTTACTGCTTCCGCTGGCATTGTATGTTTTATTTCATTCTGCTACGCTACACTTTGAAAAATGAGGGCATAGTTTCCCCACTATCAGACCTAGGCCCACACTGCTAGTCGGCAGCCTCTGGTATTTGGGGAAATGTGCTTGAGGTCACGTGGCGAACCGGGTTCGGGGCACCTGTTGAGTGGCACTCGGGTCCGGGACGTTACAAAGTGGAATCAGAGGGGTTCTTTTCTTTGTCTTACTGTTTGGAGTCGTAGTCAGGGATATGACGAATTATAGCTGGTAATAAGTTATGCCCGGGCGTAGCTAACCCGTGTACAGGGAAAATCCAATCTACCTCGTATCTTTCAATTCTTCTAATTTTTCAAATTTTACAGTTGATTTTTTTTCACCGTTAGGTGACGCACTTGCGATTGTGCTCTTATATTTTATCTATGGGTTCTATTTAGTTGCAACCCGATGAGATGAGGTTATGCCATCTCATGCATCATATAGGCAAATTCTAGATATCACATGCCATGCATATTCCCATGCCATATAGGTTCATTAGAAATTTCATGCTGTTGTGATATTTTTTGTGCTAGAGAATAATGCTATTGTGATAGCTGCTTGATAAATACCTGCTCTGTGATAGGGTATTCTTTGTGTGAGATTGTTTATAGAATGCATTCCAAACATCGGTTTTTGGGGATTATGGGCCCCCATTGACTGGAATTTGGTGGATCATTGACAGTTTATTCAGTTATAACAGAAATAAGATGTCAAACTTCGATTCGTGGGGAGTATGGGCCCCCACGGGTCGGAATATGACACTTAGGTGTTGGTTTCGGTATTTTCTGGGTTCTGGAGAAGTTTCTAAGGCATACTGTCTGGAAACCCAGTATACACGCCGTGTATTACCTCATACACTCCTTGTATGTTCTTCTGTTTGGGAAGAAAAATAAACTTTTTAAGTACACGCCGTGTACTCTGAGTACACGTCGTGTAGTCTCTTCCCGTGTCACAAACCGTGTGGGCGGCGACACAGGGAAGGGAAAGGCTTGGGTAAGAAATGCCGTGTGCATGGCATACACGCCGTGTAGTGTTGACCCGGAGTCTAGCCATGTAACTAAAAACACGGTTTAGTGAACTCTTGGACATAACACGCTGTGTCAATGATGGACAAGCCGTGTAGTGTGACCTGGGGACTCGACTGTGTAACTAACAACATGGGACAGTGTCACCTCTCCCTGAACACACCGTGTACCTTTGGTACATTCCATGTAGTCTTGTCCGAGGATAGACCATGTGGTGTTAGCCGTGTGGCTGGGATACAGGGTGATGTACACGCCGTGTACGGGTGTAACACGCCGTGTAGTGTCAAGACGAGTAGTCGGACGTGTCACAGATGACACGGGCAGTTGGAAAATTACACCATAAATGTCGTGTAGAATTTATACATTCCGTGTAGTTTTCATTCAATGGGATCCGTGTGGCTTAGCTGTGTAGTAGGACCCAGGCAGAGGAAGAGAACTCAAGTACACGTCGTGTAGTAATAGTACACGTCGTGTAGTCTTGTTTTTTCAAATTTTGAAATGGCTTCTTCCTCTAGTTCCATTTGTGGTTCCTTCATTCCAGTCTTAATAATCTTGAATCTGAGGCATCCTTTTGACCCTGTAGTGTCATGCCGCCTAGACGACCACGATTTGTTATCCAGGAGAGTGGCGATGATTATACTCTTGAGATGGTGGTCCATGGGCTACCAGTTGATCCTCCAGTAGAGCTAGATGCGGCGCCAGCTGCTATACCAGACACAGGTGGAGTTCCGTGAAGGCTTTATGTGGTTCATGCAGACCTTTCCGGGAGCACCGAAGGCTGCTACATCAATGGCTGAGCTGACACGTATCTTCCAGTAGCACCATCTGCCTACATTTTCAGAGGATAGTGGACCACAGGCTACAGAGTCTTGTCTAGGATCGATGCAGACTAATTTCAAGCATCTTGAGACGCCTCCAGGACGGAGGGTCAAGCTCGCGACTTACATGCTGCGTGATTCCGCCAAGAGGTGGTGGGATGTTACCACGCAGTCAGAGCATTACAGAGACATGGCGTGGGAATATTTTCAGGAAGTCTTCTATGAATTCTTCTTTCCCGAGACGCTGAGGGAAGATAGAGCTTGAGAGTTCATGAATATGCAGCATGACGCTATGTCGGTGATGGACTATTCTTCTCACTTCATCGAGCTTCAGAATTTTTCACCCGTGCTGGTGGGAGATGAGATGCTGAGAGCTAGACGTTTTTAGGATGGTCTTTGTTATGACATTCAAGCGTTGGTGAATGTGTTCAGGTTGCCTTCAGTACACGGTATTGTGAACCAAGCACTGATTACTGAGAGGAATCTACGGGAATCTAGTGGTGTGGGGCAGGGCAGTTCAGCACAAGTTACTGGTACTATTTCTACTGGCAAAAGGAAGAGACAGATGGACTACTCTTAGGGTGGCAGTACCAGCCAGGAATCTTCTTCAGGTGGCCCGATCAGGTGCTACCAGTGTGTTTACGAGGGTCACAAGAGACCACAGTGTCCACGGGACCCAGTGGAGTGCCGAGCTTGGGGAAAGATGGGTCATCTCCAATGTTGTTGCAGGGCGTTTCCACCAGCGGCTAGTGAGAGGGGTTCTGTGCAGACTCCGTGTGTAGGAGCAGGACCAGTGGATTCTTACCAGTCAGGGAACTGGAATACGTTAGGGAGTGCAGGCAGAGATGGTGTTTGTGGCCGTGGTAGCCAGACGCCAGGATCGCAGAGGCAGCACGGTGGGACAGCTTAGGGGAGCCAGGCTGTGTCGTAGGGCCGTGGAACTGGGCATGCATGTGCAGTGCAACAGACCTAGTGGGAGCAAGATCTCGGACCTTCTATAGTCAGAGGTACTATTCTAGTAGCTTCTGTCTTATCTTCAGTTATATTCGATACGGGTGATACAAATAGTTTCATATCTGTACCCATTGTCGAGATCCTTGGGCTCTTTGTTTCTACAACTTCTTATATCATGACGCTAGACACTCCGTTGGGGACTAGGACGGCTGGTGTGTGTCAGAAAAAGGAGCGCCCCCTTGATTTTGGAGGGTGTCACTTCCTTTGTGACCTCTATGCCTTGGAGATGAAGATCTATGATGTCATTCTCAGGATGGACTGGTTGGTTCCCTTTCAAGCCTTTGTATACTTCTATCGTCGTAGGGTGATTTTCACGTCACCTAAGGTTGGAGTGTTTCTATACAAGGGAGAATGGGATGTTCAGGTGAGTCGAGACGAACCAGAGCATCATGAGCAAGGTGGAGTCACAACCTAGATTGCGAGCTTATATCTGGATGATCAAGGGACTTATCAGACAGATTTCCCTCATGTTGTTGATCATTTCAGGGATTTCTTCCCAGAAGACTTTTCAGGTCTACCTCTGGTGTGTGAGGTGGATTTCTCTATCGATCTTGTGCCAGGAGCAGCACCGGTGTCCATTCCTCCTTATAGGATGGCTACACCAGAGCCGCAGGAGCTCAAGAGGCATTTAGAGGAGTTGAAGGCAAATGGATCTATCCGACTGCGTACTTCTCCTTGGGGTTCTCCAATCCTTTTTGCGAAGAAGGAAGATGGTACCCTCAGACTTTGCGTGGATTATCGGAAGATGAACCAGTTGATGGTTAAGAACCGGTATCCCTTGCCGAGGATTGATGATCTGTTTGATCAGCATCGTGAAGCACGAGTGTTCTCGAAGATTGACTTGAGATTTAGATATCATCAGCTGTGAGTTAGACCATCTGATATACCTTTCACATCTTTCAGGAGTAGGTATTGTCTATATGAGTATACAGTTATTCCGTTCAGACCGACAAACGTGCCAACGGTTTTCATGGCACCGATGAATCATGTGTTCCCTCTGTATCTTAATTATTTTGTGGTAGTATTCGTGGATGACATCTTGGTGTACTCTCGTACTCGACACGACCATGTCACCCATCTTGAGATCGTATTTAGTAAACTGAGAGAGCATTGGCTATATGCTAAGCTCTCAAAGTGCCACTTTTGGATGGACCAGATTCACTTCCTTGGTCACATTATCTTAGAGGCAGGAGTTGCAGTAGACCCAGAGAAGGTGAGAGCAGTAGTTTCTTGGGAGCATCCTAAGAACGTTTTTGAGATGCAGAGTTTCTTATGGTGGGATAGTTACTACAGACGCTTCATACAAGACTTCTCTCGCTTAGAAGCACCGTTGACGGGACTGACTAAGAAGGGTGTGAAGTTTGTTTGGTCAGAAGCTTGCGAGGCAACTTTTCAGGACTTGAAGGGAAGGTTGAAATCACCACTGATCCTGATACTCCCAGAGTAGGGGAAGATCTATATAGTTTACTATGATGCATCAGGGATTGGGCTAAGAGCAGTGTTGATGCAGGGTGACCGAGTTATTGCGTATGGGTCTCGGCAGTTGAGGCCACATGAGCAGAATTACCCAACGCATGATCTCGAGTTGGATGTAGTTGTGCATGTGTTGCGCTGTTGGAGACATTATCTATTGGGAGAGAATTTGGTGGTTTTCACCAACCATAAAAGCCTCAAGTATATCTTTACTCAGCATGAACTGAATCTGAGGCCGAGAATGTTGGTTGAGTACCTACATTCCTTCTATTTTGATCTTGCCTATACACCTTGTAAAGGTAATGCAGTAGCTGATGCACTAAGTAAGAAGACTCAGATACAGGCAGAGCATCAAAGACTAGCTGGACTGTTACAATAGTTACCCATTCTAGGGTAGAAATGGGATTATTTTGTGATGGATTTTGTGACTGGATTGCCGAGGTCACCTAGAGGCAGTGACGCCGTGTGGGTTGTTGTGGACAGACTCACGAAGGTAGCTTACTTTCTGCTGACCAAGGAGACCTTCAGTGTGTATGAGCTCGAAAGGCTGTATATCAGAGAGATCGTACGTCTTCATGGGGTCCCTTGTTCTATCATTTCTGATAGGGATGCCCACTTTACGTCTCGTTTTCTGAAGAGTTTTCAGAGGGCACTGGGTACACAGGTGCTTCTAAGCACAGCATACCACCATCAGACCTATGGCTAGTAAGAGCGTACGATACAGGTTCTTGAGGACATGATGCGTGAATGTGTCTCAGACTTTGGGGGCTCGTGGGAGAACCATATACCCTTAGTCTAGTTTGAATACAACAATAGCTTCAAGGAGACTATTGAGATGGCACTATACAAGGCTTTATATGGTAGGCCATGCCGATAACCTTTGTGCTGGTTAGTGGAAGGTGAGGCAGCTTTACTGGGACCACAGCTCGTACAGGAGACTTTTAAGCAGGTCCAGTTGATTCGGAAGCAGATGGTTACCACGTAGTCTCTTCAGAAGTCTTATGATGATCGCCGCAGATGACCTTTGGAGTTCGTGGTCGGGGATCATGTTTTTCTATGTGTTTCACCAAGGTTGGGACACAAGTGGATCAGGAGACAGGGTAAGCTTTCACCAAGTTATGTGGGGCCATTAGAGATTCTGGGGGGAGTCGGGCTGGTTGCCTATCAGTTGAGTTTACCGCAGCGGTACCGAGCCATGCATGACTTCTTCCACGTGTCTCAGTTGCATTGCTATCATTTAGACCTGTCTCACGTCTTTCAGCCAGAGGAGGTTGAGCTTCAGGTTGATGTGTCCTTTGAAGAGCATCTGTTCCGTATTGTTGATCGGAGCACGAAGGTTCTCCGAGGCCGGTCAGTTCCTCTCTTACGGGTGCTATGGCAGCATGGCCAAGTGCAGGACGAAACCTGGGAGCGGGAAATCTATGTATGTGCTCAATGGCCGGAGTTGTTCACTGCTATATCTTCTGCACCCTTAGAGGGGAAATTTGGGGATGAATTGCTATAAGGGGGGAAGTTTGTAAGATCTCGGTTCTTATATTTGAGGCACATGCTTCTTCTTTTCTCTTTTTCTTAAGTGTTTTTTAGAAAATATGGAAAATGGGGAAAAATCATGGATTTTGGAAGTACACGCTGTGTACTTTTCCACACGCCATGTACTTTTGGCTGTGTGGAATCGGTACACGGGGCGTGTAGCCTTTTCGGTGGAGAAGGGTGTAGAAAACGACTACACACCATGTAGTGGTCCTTTAAACGCCGTGTAGTCAGTCGACAGGCCAAAATAGTAAGGCGGTGGAGTAGCCGCCAGCTGGGCAGCATTACACACCATGTAGTCGGGAGTACATGTCGTGTACTCATGTCGACAGATGAACAGTGTGGCGGTGCCGCCAGAGGAACAGTTAGATGAAGGGAGTACATGCGGTGTACTTTGTTTTTTTGGATTAAAACATGCAGTAGCCTCCTCATTTGAAAGAGGATGCATTTTACCCATTTTGGAGGCAAAGGAGGAGGCCAAACATTTGAAGATCCGCCGAGTGATCATATGGAATCTGTTTCCGCCTCGAATGATCTCGTTGGAACCGCACAGGTAATCCCTCTCTTCTCCTAGCGTATCTCTTGCCAATTCATTCCCATTGGAGAGTTATTTGGGCTTGAAAAGTTTATCTTCTTCGTTATATCTACGCCGTTCTTGGGCGTTTCGGGAACCGATGTTTGAGTATAACGCTCGTTGGCATATAAGGTAGGTGTCTTTGTGTAAATTTCCAACTGTCGTGCGTTTTTGTGTGTTTTCGTGCCATGAACCCATGTTGGGGTGTCGTGTGGATGAGGTCGTTGCTATATTTAATGACTAGAATTGCATAGGTGATTAAATTGTGATAATAAAATGGAGGTTGGGATCGTTGCTTGGATCCGGAACCACCCCGGGGGTGTAGTCCACTGTTCAACCGTTTGGCCAGGGTACCCGAGGGTATGACTTTAATGTAGTAATTGTAGATTTTCTTTGAGAGGAATTGCTTGTTTACTACATTTTGACATGTTGGGCACGGCCTAATTACCTGTTTAGCCTGATGGTGTTGTTGTGAATAGCCTATGGGCACTGCACTATTTAGATTGAGGGAAGTTGTTATTTTGGCCTGAGGGAAACTTCTTCCGTGCCTGTGGGCAGCTGATTCTGTGCCTGTGGGAGACACTACCTATGCCTGAGGGAAAACTCTATTATTCCTGAGGGCAGATTCTTAGGTTGGATACTCGTTACCCGAGGGAAGGAGTTTACCTGTCTGGGCACACTAGTTTTTCACTTAGAAATGCACTGTGCTTATTTCTTATATTAAATGGTTTAAATGAATATTAAAAATGACAATATAACTGGTAGTTTGTTGATTTTGAGTACTCCTTACTTTATTTAATTTTACCACTTGACACTATTGTTGCATGTTAGTACACAGTTGGGAACGGGCCTTTGGTGGGTGCCTACTGAGATATATTTCTCACACCCTGTTTAGGTCATTCTTTTCAGCCCAAACAGATTACATTGATGCAGGTGTATATTGGGGGAAGAGTCCCAATACAGGTACTTGACTGTTGCTGAGGAGTATGAGGTCATGGGACCGAGCCTAGGCTCGCGATGCCGCTGCCAGCTATTTTGCGGTATTTTCTGTACTCTGTATTCTGTTGTAATATATCGATGTATAACATGTTCTGGCTGTTTTATTAGAAATTTTGACATGTTGCATCTTTTATATACTGTTGGTTATATCATCTGCAGTTGATTATTTCTGTTGTGTATATTTTACTTCTTCCCCTATGGTGGTATGTTTAATTTCATTCCGCTGCTCTACACTTTGACAAATGAGGGCATAGTTTCCCCACTATCAGACCTGGGCCCTCGCTGCTAGTCGGCAGCCTATGTCATTTGGGGAAATGCGCTTGAGGTCACGTGGCGAACCGGGTTCGGGGCACCTGTTGAGTGGCACCCAGGTCCGGGACATTACATAAAATCCAAGATTTAATACCTATATCTTCCCCAAACCCTTCCATGAAAGGATTAAAACACCCAATAAAACATATGACAAAACATTACAATATGATTTCTTTGATATATTAAAAAGAGTGAAGATCAATATTTGTTTACTGTAATCCATCCATAAAATCCAATGTATGTAATGTTTATTAAGTAAATATGAATTGGGAAGATAATATTAAAAGGATATGAAATGTTAAATTTAGGAAGAACTATATCTTTCCTAATGATAGTAAAATTATATGGGGTGTTTCTTGATCCAGGAACCTTCACTGTCCACTACACTATAAGAGAACACATGTTCTTCAAATTCCTTATGTGATTTGGGAGTATCAATTAATATAATGACCTATTTAGTTTATTCTTACCTATACATAAGAGAGTGTAAAACCACACCTATAGTAATACGACTTTCTAACCGAACCATTACCTACCTAGTTGTAGTACTTGAGTATTTTTTGGTTAGCATGAAATTTTTTTTATACCATACTCGTTTATATGTTCTAAACAAAGAGTATGAGAGTGGTAAAAATCAGTCCCTGGTTAACATAGGTATCTAACTGTTCAATTTTTATATTACTATACTGAATTTTAAGAAAGTAAATATTTCAATGACTTTTGGAGAATAGATAGTGAACTTTAACATTCATGTTTCACTGAAGTCCCCCCCCCTAATGAGAAATTTATTTTTTCATTTATCCATTTTTAATTTCCTTATCTTATAAAGAATGATATGTTATTTTTTATGAGTTAATTCTATTATTATAATCCCTTGAAACACCATATTGTTTTTAAGAGTGAGTTTTTGAAAACAAATTAAAAATAGAATCATTTTTTTCTATCCCTTTAGTATATTTAAAAAATATATTTTAACTATTTACTAAAAAATACCATTGATACTTTTTTTATACATGTTAAATTTTAAAGAATAGATAACACCATGTTAACATCCTCAGAGGGAAAAAACCCTAAACTGAAACTGAAATTGCTCACTTGTAATTTGAGATTTTATTTTCTTAAAGAAACTGAAAAATTTACAATCATGATTTGTAACAATTTAGAACCTAATAAAGAGAATAAAATTCTTGAAACCTCACAAAACAATACTAAATACATATTATTTACCATAATAAATTTTATAGGGATTAAATCTACCACTAATATGAAACATATTTTCTTAGGGAAAGACTCAAAACAAATAATATAGCCATAAATGAGGATTAACTAGGCCCTCATATAAGTTTCTAAAATAGAAATTTATATGGAATTAATATCTATAATCATCTACCCAATCTTGTACACCCAATGGGTAAGTCCCATTTCAATTACCTCATAGATAACTGGACAAAAAATTATATAAAATGAGAATAATGAGTTTGTGCTCTCAAGGATCCAAAATAGTTATAGAGTCTGAATTGATTACTAAAAATTGAACTATATGACCCAGAAGGACCACATACCCATTCCCTTTATAACTAAAATGTTAGAGATAATTTATAATAATGGTTACTACTACTTCCTTTATATATTCATTTCCATATTTTATGATTTTATTACCTCTATAAGACCATGAAAAAACATCATTTAAATTTTCATTCTATATGATTTCATAGAAGAGGATTCCCACTGAGATTTTAAATGCCCTAGTTAATTTTCAATATTTTATAATAATAATATTTTTAGTCTATATTGAGAGTTATTTGGTGGTATTTTTTAATTATTTTACCATTTATGGAACATTTTTTCAAAGCTGTATCAAATTTCAAGAAATTTATTATAAAATTTAATTGAGAAAAATTGGTTTTTAGTTTTGAAAAAACTATACTACATGTTAGAGAAAATTGATTTTTTGTGCCACATAATTTCAAATGAAATGAATGATGTGGATAAGTCCAAAATCTTTATTACTTCTATAGTGACTTACCCCACCAATATGAGAAACATTTGATATTTTTTAGACCATGATAGATTTTACTAAAGGTTCATTAGAGACTTTAGAAATATTTATTTTCTTTAAACTATCATACTCTAGAAGGTGGTTGATTTTTTTAGGATTCATAGATGATAAATTTTTATAAGTTCATAGATAGGTTGACCACAAACCCCATAATCTATCCACCAAACTTAAATGAATACTTATCTAATGTTTTAAAAAAACTGTTTGTAGTTTTATTATCTCAAAACGGTTATGGGAACCTAAATTAATATCTTAGTCTTATTGGACCCTAGAAATAACACAAATAAATTACACAACAATAGAGAATAATTGTATATAAATTATTTTTTTCATTAGTATATTATTTATCAGAGATATTATGAAGTAGTGTAATAACCCATTTTGATCATTTAACACTTTTTAATTTGATCAATAAAGTTGAAGAAAAGTATATACTTGTAAGGAAGATTTTATTACTACATGTTTTTTATTTATAAATCTAGAATGAGACGGGAGTATGAAATCTATAGGTAGATATTATGGGTGGATTTACATAATATTTCGATATAAAACCACCAACTAAAAATACATGGATGACTCTTTCCTTTGTGTAAAATAATAAAAAGTTACAATTGTTCCCTGGAATTCTAATCTATTGAATTTTAGAGTAACATAAAATGTACCAGACTTGTTTACTAATCATCAAGATTTTGGATTAAAATCAGAGTTAATTTTTTTTGTATTTGAAGATCCATATTTATAGAATATATACAATGACTAAGTAATTATACGGTATATACTTATAGAAAAGAAATTCAATCTATGATTTATTTTTTCAAAAAAATTTCTTATGTGAATTATCAATGAATATAGAACCATTGATAAGGGGGAGTTGAATAAAGGGTGTAAATTTCGAAATTTCATTTTTCATCGAAAGAATACATTTTCTCTTTTATAATTTTAATCAACTCAACTTTTTAACTCAACCTCACATATATGTAATGATAAGGAAGAGAAAAATGAAAAACACACTATTTTTACTCACTTTTATCCCAATGTGAGTACTTACTCCTTGTTGTGTTTGAAATCACTCAAGACATTGATTTTCCACTATGATCGAAATAATATATATAAATTTGGGTTGGGAATGAATTAACCTTAATATAAATAATAATGGTAAGACGTATTCATTGACCCCAAGAATTTTTTTTATAGATTAATCTTGTTTAGATAACTTCCACATATATAAATATAACTTTTAAATATAATAAAGATATATTTTATCTCAATCATGTATATATACAATGAATATCTTCCCATGATCCTTTATATTATAAATATTCTAGAATATTCAAAAAAATCAAACTTCCAAAACATTGTGATTTTTAAATTTCTTATTTAGATTTTCTTCTCATTAGATCACTATACTCGTGATCATTAAAAATGTTATAAAGGATCATTCCACACATTTATATACTAAACCATTGACAAAAAATGGGAAATAATCAAATCAAATTTTAAAAATCACACTAACCTCAAAATAAAATTGAACATTTTTAAATAATTTGACATATATAGGTTCAATATTTATCAAAATAAATTCCTTGAATCTCTGTGTCAATTAACATTTCAAACCTTCCTCAAATATTAGTGAGTATAAAAAAATTATTTTTCAATTTTAAGCCATTTAATGAACAAAATA
Source organism: Viscum album (assembly GCA_963277665.1). Taxonomy (NCBI): domain Eukaryota; kingdom Viridiplantae; phylum Streptophyta; class Magnoliopsida; order Santalales; family Viscaceae; genus Viscum; species Viscum album. The sequence goes on along the minus strand of OY728155.1, from coordinate 741,492,705 downwards.
TTATCGTCATAATGGTTAAATAATATAAACATAATGGTAACTTCATATGATAATATTTATTTTCCTCATCTATTGACCATTGTCAGAAATCCACCATCCAAAACCTCTTCATTTGATGTTTCAATGTCAAAATACTTTCCTTCTAAAACACTATGTCTATTTAGCTTAATATTTGAGTTTATAAACACAAATTACACTTCATATTATGATATCACATTTCTATATCTGGTGATCTTTTGATGTTATCACTATCTAATTAACTCACAAATGTTTATTGGGTTGATTTATAAATATTCATCCGGTAAACATTTTATTTTTCCCAATATTTTACATATTTATGCTTTTTATATCAGGTATAACTTTATACTTTTCTATATGTAGTACATCTTTTTTATTTTTCTTCATTCTGTATAAATTTTTTGTCTTCATCTAGTACAAATTTTTACTCTTCTCTATCTGATAAAATGTTGTTATTTTTTCTATCTAGTACAATGTTGTATTTATATTGATCTAGAACATGTTTTTCCAAATATTTGTTAAATTTAAATCTATTCGAGTTTCTATAATTTTTTATCCAATAAAATGGTTTTCTATGTATAGTATATTCCCAAAAATTCCACTGTTTGATCATCCTTGGTCCGATCATTTTGTGTCCAATGAACACATTATATTATACTAAGTCTAGTAAATTAAAAATTCTCTATCTGATGAATTCTTTAATGCTTTTCCAATAACCTTCATGCATATTCTTGTAATAATTCTTCATCTAATCATTTGTAATGACTTCAATAGTTCATAGCTTCAACTTCTCAACTTCATAGATTGAACTTTTTATTACCATATCTCAAACATTTTATAACATTTCTCATTATATAAAATTCATGAATAAACTCAAATTGATCCATGAGAACCATTTTATAATCATAATGTTAGAATTTAATAGGAATATTAAATCATATTATAACTTAATATCCAGTAATTCAAAAAATTGTAACAACAAATTCTATAATATAGGCAACAAATTAAACAACTTCAACCAAACCATAGGCCCTTCAACCTCCCCATTGTATTTTTTGTCCACATAAAAACAATACCTTTTAAAAATATCCCAAGAAACATACGTATTCTCAAATTTAAATGTACTAACAACACACAATTTAATAAATAAATGTTACTTTGAGAGTTATGCCCTATTATGGAATGAAATTTTATTTCTATGTTTTGATAAACTCCCCGCGTTTTCTCATATTCTGAAATAGTAACCATTGGAACCATTACTCAACCATTTTAGAATATTACTAGATATGGATCCAAAGAATATATAGAATGGTTTTATTCCTATTCTCATCCATTGTAAATAGAAACCGATATGCCATAGTGGTTACTCAAAGTCATTCCTTGATAAAGAAGTAGAGGATAAACATTTAATTTGAGTCTTAATTCCACAATCCATTCCCTTGGTAAGTATTTTGTGAATATATCACAATTTTTGTTTTGTGAAATAACATATCATTAAATCTAAATTTGAAACCATTAATTTCATGAAATAATAAATAATATCATTATGATTAGATCATGAATGTTGAAAAATATTTTTAAAGATATGATTTGAAATTTTTTTAACAAAAATATTCTTCAATATTTTTTCAATATCCACCCTAAAATATTTTAGTTATACTTTAATCCACATCATTTGAGATTAAGAATGAGTAGAAACAAAATATTTGTATTCATCTTTACCCAATTTTACTGAGTTTTTTTTCTTATTATTCTAAAAAAACTCTATCCCACGAACAATGTTAAACTAGATGTTGATTTTTGATCATTGTAATTAATATAAATATCAATTTTAATTAACCTATGTAAGTTAAAATTGTTACTTTTCATATATATAAATCATAAATTCAATGTTACATTAACATACCTCAAATTTATCCTATAAAATTTCTTGTTAGATCATTTAGGACCACTATGATACCTAACACATAATGTAGAAACAAAAACAATGTCTATCCAAGATGTAGAAAGATAGAGTAAACTATTACTCAACATTTAGAAGTACTTCAAATTAACACTGTAGATAAATTTGTCTTTACTCATATTTATACAAATATAAATAGATGTAGATAAATCCTTTGAATCTGACATTACAAACATCTATAATAATTATCTAGCCCACTTTTCTTATGATGAAAATATATAGATTTCGTTTTCACCAACTGTAGCATTAGAAATAAATTCATTTCCACAAGCATTGAAATTTCAAAGAACATACTAATCAATTGTAAGAACTCCAAATATATTTAAAATTTATAACATACAAATATTTTGTCTTCAATATAAACTATAATAGTCAATGTTCAAAAAACCACAACTTTTCCAAAATATTAGTGTCGACTTTTCCTCCAAAATATTTTATGATTGTAAGAAATTATATTGTTTTGAATAATGAGCTTGAGGATCTATATTAAAATGATTAAATTATTTATTTATCTTACAAACGTTTCTGCCATTTTTTTCAAGGATGGATCCATATAGTTTTTCAATATAAACATCTTATTCATATTCCACCTTCACGAATGTTGAATTGAAATTCTTCTAAAATACTTTTTATTTCAATGAACATCAATTACCAAGTAAAACCTTATAGTTCTGATTCATAAAAAAATATAAAAGGTTTATTCAAAAAAATTGTACATATGCATACCATTTTTAGAATATCATAGCTATATTTCTTGAAACCTATCCCTTTTTATTCATCTTGTTCCAGAACAACCATTTATTTTATATGATATATTTATATTATGGTGTTGGAAAAAATCCTCATGAATCATTATTTGAAATCTTATAATACTCTCCATCATAGATTAAAACCATGATTTATATTTAACAGATTTTGATAGTGATCATGGTCCTATTTGATAAATTTGTGTTATTTGATTAAATATTCTTAGTTTCCTTCTTATTTTAACTAGAGCTTCACATCATCCTATAATGTTGGTTGGTTCAACCGGTTTTTTTTATATTATGTATTTTTTTCCCTTAGTTTCATTATCACCACTAGAAAACATAAAATGCATTTTTTCAACTCTTGTATAATTATTTAATTTTCCTATTTAGTTTGTTCATAAGGTTATAAGACATCTTCACTAAAAAATTCAGCATAATGGTTTCTATAATCCATTTATTTTAACTTATTTTCAATAACATTAAAATAACATGATTCTATAACATTGTGTGGTTATTTACTCCAATGATTGTAGATTATTCTGTTGGTTTTATGCCCTAATAAAATTCCTTCTTTATCCACTTCTTTAAATTTATCTAAAATATTTGTTATTAATCACCATAATGAAAGGACATCCAAATAAATTGAACTATTCAATAGTAGGACTCTTATTTTTACCTAATTTCCTTGAGAGATTATTTATCTTTGGGTATTATAATAATTTTTATGAATACGTATAGTGGTACAAACTTCTCCCCTCAAAAAATATTTTATGTATTTATATTCATAAATCATAGCCATTCTTATTTTAAATAGAATGTGATTCATCCTCTCTGAGACTTGGTATTTTTTGGATTATATGGATCAATATATTGATTTAAAATCCATTTACTTGATAAATATTATTCAAATTATTTACATATCAACTTATTTTCATTTCTTTTTCTAAATTTGTTGATATATACACCATGTTCCTTTGCAAAATACTTTTAGAATATTTTAAACATTTCAAATTCCTTATATTTTTATTTCACAAACATTACCTAAGTTATGTTTTTAAATTAATTAATTATGTATATGATGTATAGATCACTTTTAGTGGATGGATGTCTAATTAGTCCATAGATATTAGCGTAAATAAGTTCAAGAGTATGAGGAGATTGAATTTCTACATTATGATGAATTTTTTGACCATTCTTTATGTTTCATATGTTTCAAAAATAATCTATCCTTCCTTATTATGTTTTTAAATATCAATAATATGTTTTACTCATATTTACTTGACCAAAATGGTCATGTTTTCTGTTCCAAAATCCATTTCCATATTTATCACTCAAATAAAAATAGTTACATTGATCTAGGATTTGGAATAAATTACTACTAGTTATATATCCCTTTCTAATAATATTTCAATATTTTGATCTTTTTATAATGAAAGAATCACTTTTAAAGATAACATTATTCTAATCATCCAAAATCTTGATGAAACCTAGTAAATTGTGTTTTTTAAATAAAAAAAATATATGTATCTTCGGACTTCATCTTTCTTGATTCAATTTCTATCTTTCCAATCTACTATATTTTTAGAGAAAAATAATTTAGAAAAAATATTCCATAATGTTATCGAATGTTTTTTAAGATTTTCACATCTCTTAAAATGTTGGATTAGAATCCACTATCAATAATACATAGCCTCCCCCTTCTTTTATAATTTAGTGCAACCAAAGATAATAATTATTTTTATTTAATATTACATTATATAGGTTCATATTCTTTTATAATGAGTGAAACTTATCTGTGAAAAGTACTTATAAATTCTAAAAAATTATTACATGATTGATTTCACAATCCACTCACCTAATCAAGAAATTTACATTTTTTTTCTTCAAAACTATTTACCTTTCAATGTTTTTTTCTAGACAACTATTTCATCTTTGAGCCTTCATTATTGTTATCCTTTCTCATCCTTCTTGTATTACAACCCTTAATTTATTCCTTGACAATGGGAGTGACATGTTGTACCAAATATTATTATATTTATTCCCAAATTGTCCTCAACACCAATAATAAATATTAAATAATGGTATTCCATAGTGATATGTCTATTAAATAAAATATTGTTATTGGGTTTCATCAACATTTATAACATTATTTTTCCATTTTACTAGAATATTATTCTTCTAGGAGTGATCTTATGATCTCGATTGATTTTTAAGGGATAAAAATTTTTCAATGCCATTTTTAATCCATGAATTCTATTCACATGTTGTTAAAATTTCATATTCAGTCAATGTAATATTAGAAACATTTTAATTGTCTATTTGAGTTCAAATAACTTTTGTATAGATTTTTTCTCCAAAAATTCTTGAATATAATAGTAAAATATTATTTTCAAAAATATATGTTCATCCATTTTAAATATTGTTTAACTTCAATACATCATGATTGTGTCATTCCCAATTATTCATTATACATAAAAAAATTACATCATTTTCTTTTAATAAAATTTATTATTACAATACTTATACATTTAAGGATTTATTTTTTATATATATCCATCTTTACTTTTAAGGAAATAATACAATCCCTATTTCTTATTATACAGTCTAGATTCCTTTATGTGATTGGTGTTTTTCATTATATGTGCTTCATGTTTAGATCTCAGAATATATTCTATATATATTTATCCACCTTCTCCTTCAAGGAAACTATATTTTTTCTCATATTTCATGAAATAATCCATGAATTTTTTTATTTTTCTAGAAAATATTCTTTAGATGAATTAATTTTAGTTGTGTAATTCATATCTTGTTTTCAAATCATTCTTCTTCTTCTTTATTCAAGAATAAATATTTAGAAATTTCACAGGTAATGAGAATTTTTTAAATCTTATAAAGATAATCTATTTCTCTATGCCCAATATTTGATATTTGTTAATCAAATATATGAGATAAATTTTTGTTTATTTTTTTGGAAATTATTTAATCCATCAAAGTATCTCGAAAATCTCTTATGTTACAGAATATTTCATTTCCCTATGTAAAATATTCATCATCGGTTTTTTCATTTTCCATTTTTATATTTTTAAACTTATTTCTCTATATTTGAAGTTTAACTTCATCAACTTTTACGTTACCTTCAAAAGTTATTTCATGTTTATCCAAGATATCCAAATCTGTTTAAATGGCCATCACCTTTGTGTAATTTTATTTTGAAATAGACATAAATATGTATTTTTATGCCTTAATATCATTTTAATTATTCATATTATTAGAAACATTCATTGATCCGTCCTTTTCTCTATGTTGAAATGAAATTTATATCACATCTACCACTTCTAGGAAAAGTAAAATAAGAAAGGGTATCATCCAACTCTTATATCAATGATATATTCTACAATCGAAAGTAGGAATTCCTAGACTATTGACTGTATTTAAAATATTTTTACTTAAAAAAATTGATCTGTAGTGGCCCTATACCTCTAATACCTATTATGTAATCTTGTAATGAAAAAACACTAATAACAAGGGTTGGATTAGTGGTAATATTTTTACAATTTTTGTTTTCATGGAATTTAACTTCGATAACTTGTTTAAATTTAAATAATCCCTCCTTTGTAACATATTCTCAATAGTATGTAAAAATAAGATATATAAAATATAAGTACCACCAATTTTATAGGCTTTGGTCCTAATGTGGGTACCTACTCTTTGTTGTGTTCAGAATAACTGAAGACACATATTTTTCACTAAGATCTATCATATATAAATATTTGGGTAGTGAATGAACCACCATTAACCAAAAAATTGTGGGGAAGGAATCACCCTTGACCTAATATTTTTTTATTGGTTCCTATAGTTTTAAAATATCTAAATTATAATAATTTCACTTGTCAAAACAGAAAAATTCCCCTGAAACTATGGATTCATCAACTATAATGAACATCTTTCTTGACACCACTACATATAAATATAGAAACTTCTTCTCTACAATCAATCTTTTAAAAAATTATGCTTCCTAATATCCTTCTGCATATTTTATTTATAGTAGATCACCATTATAAATATATTCTACAATAATCAATAGGTTATTATAAACCCATATATAATCAACCTTCCTTTTATAAGCAAGGGAAAATATTGGACTACAATTTTAAAAATCACACTCTACTAAACATTGTTTGAATGCCTTCAAATATTATGATTTAATCAAAGTAAAGATTATTCATAAGACTTTCCTCAGATCTATGTTTCAAAGATCTTTTAAAAACATCCTCAAATCATAGAATGAAGTGTCATCTTTCTTTTATGAAATTTGAGTCATTGAAATCCATTTTGGAATTGTCACAATGCTTAGAGTGTATAAACATGTCGTAAAATCCACTTGGTAGTATTGATTTTCAATATCCGAGGATCATCATAAAAAATCATCACCCTAGTGACTCTTTATATAGTGCTAATTTATACGGATCACTGTAATCGAGAAACATATATCCATGGAACTTAATATTTATGTTTACAAACATAAAGTCTTCTCCATCCAATGACATAAAATTTATTCATCTAATTCTCTACACAGGTTTCATCTATCCAATAAACATTCAAAATTTTATATAGTGGATTCATTAAATTTATCGTCGTAAAATTATATTTTTCTTCATCAATTACAACTTTTTAATATTCTCCATCAAGTAAATTTCTTTACTTTTCCCATATTTTACAACTATTTTTACTTCCTCATATGGTGTAACTTTTTATTTATCTTCATCTAGTAATACTTTTTCTTTTCCTCTATTAGATAATTTTTTAAATTTTATTCATCTTATATAAAATAGTATTTATCTTAAACTGATACTCTTTTGATTATAGATCACTCAAAAGTATATCATATAAAATTTCAAAAAAATCATATGATATAAATGGGTTTATTTATAATAAATATTCTCACAATTTACACCATTTGATGATACCATATATGATCATTTTGTTCCAAAGAGAATCGTTCAGTTAATCACAGTTTGGTAACTTCAAAATTCTCCATTTGATATACTCTTGAATTTTTATTTAGTCTCCTTCATAATTCTCTATCTATTAATTCTTCATCCAATAAATTATTTGAATCGTCACCATTCATAGCTAGAACTTGGTATAGCCACATCTAGAACTTTGTACACCCTTACCATATTTGACAAAATCATGAATAAAATTACGTATAACTCGGAGAACCTTTTATTAATAATGATGTTGATAACATTGAGGAACAAAAACAATCAACATATGACTTTATATATGAACACTCTGAAAATAGTTTTCTCAAACTCTTTTTTGTTGACAATAAATACAACATCTCCAAAACACAATGGGTTCTCACATAGGGAGGCCATTTTTTACTCCAATTCACATCCCTGAATGTTTTATAAGCTGGTTAATTTTTTCCATAAATTTTTAAATACACACATAAATTCTACAAACCATGCCCAAACTATCACATTATTGAAAGAGTTTCCAAAATACATTAAATTCCCCAATAAACTATTACATTTTATAAGGAATTTGATGCAATAAGAATATTATTTATAGACCCATTTCATATAACCTTTATATTTTCCAATTTTATTTCTATAGTGGGTTATGTTTATAAGTGGGTTAAAGAAAAGTCCAACTGAATTAATGAATCTTTAATTTTAATTTATTTTTCTAAAATTTGACATTTTTATAGATTTAGAGTCCTTAATTCCATAATCAGGGAACCAGGATCACATTTTTGTAATAATCACATGGGAACCCTTGTAAATAAATATGTAGTGCACAAAAAGCACTACCACAAAACTGGGTTTCTGCAGCACCACCCTTTATCAGCGGTATAAAAGCACTCATAATGGTGGGGACTTTATTAGTGCTAAAAAAAGTTCTGATAAAGGGAACTTTTAACAGTGCTAAAAAAACGTTGATAAAGGGGGGGTTTTATCAGTGCGCTTTTTTATAGCACTAATAAATGTGCTTGTTTCAAAAATATATTTCATAAAAAAATATTTATATATAAGTAAATCCATATTGATATAAATATAATAAATATTTTCTAAAATATGATTTATATTGATTTGATATGTGGTAGACCCAAAACAGACACCCAGAGCAGAAATTATGGTCATTTGTAGGGATTAAAGACATTTTCATCCCTTGAAGAATATGAGAAGGTGTTACAATGGTCACAATAGTGTATTTATAGTCGTAAGATTTTATTTGACTTGTGGTTCAGGAAAAACGGACACTCGGAGTAGAAGTTATGGAAAAAAAGACACCCAGAGCCAAACTTATGACCGTTCAGAAGGATTTCAGGACTTTTTGAGCCTCATATAATGTAATAAGTGGTTTTAGTGATCACCAAAGTGTGTAACTTTTCACAAGATTCGATTTGATATATGGTAGATCCAAAACAGACACTGGGTGCAGATGTTATTGTCGTTTGAAATTTTTGAGCTCTCGTATCACCTAAAGACCTACGAAACCAGCAACTCACAAAAACGGGCATAAGTTCTACTAAGTTTGTAAGTTTGATAATTATGAACAATCATATTGAATCTTGTGAAACATGTGATGACCAAGTCCATTGGAAACCATTAGAAGATTAGAGGAACGAAAGATATAGCAGTTATAGCACTCCAAAAAATTCTAACTTCAAACGGAAATAACATTCGCTCATGGTGTTAGTTTGGGCTCAACCACATATCAAATCAAAGGCAGTGAAGAGATATACAAAAGAGGATTACTCGATTATAGTTCCAGTCTTGTATGGGACCCTAAAATCCCAAACAAACAACCATATGGCCTCTAAAACTCAGTTTCTATGTCTGGACCCCTATAAATTGTTTCTTAAAACGACCATAACTTCCTATATTTGTGTATTTTCGGCCTCTAAGACATGTTTTATCATATTTCGTTCCATCATCATTGGATTTACTATTCACAGAGCTGAAACAAACACCTATAGCAGATGTTATTTCTTTTTTAAGTGACTCAGTAATTTGGTAGGTTTTTCGGGACCCCTTTTCTAGCACTTTTGTATATACATATTAATATATAATATTTTTAAATACCTATAAATATGTATAATTTTACCTATATATATACATATAATACATATCTTTGTGTGGGTGTGTGTGTGTTTTTTGTATATATGTATGTATGTATTTATTTATTTATTTATAAAAACACACATAAGAAAACATTTTTTATAAATGTATTTAAAACCAATCTTATAAATATATATAAATATATGTAAATATATATAAATATATATTTATATACAAATTAATATACAGATAAAAATTTATAACTATATATATTTTTATATTAATATACAGATATAAATATATATTAATATAACTATATATATATATATATATATTAATATATCAGTAAATATAACTATATATATATATAATAAATAAATAGATATATTAATAAATGAAGGGAAAATAAATTTGGTAGAGTGGTAAAGTCTTAGGCGTGCAGGAAAGAGGTATCGAGTTTGAATCCTGGGGGAGGCAGTTCTCGCGCGTTGGTGGGGGTTATAACATAGCACTATTAAAGGGGGTGGGTCTGGGTGGAGCTAACTAGGGGCATGCGTGGGCTACCGTTTGAGGTGGGCACTATTAAATGGGGGATTCAAGAGCTATTGACACCCCCCAGAATTGAAATATATTTTTTGTAAGTTTTTTAAATATTTTTTTAGAATTTATCAGTGCTTAAAAAAACACTGATTAAGGACCCTTTTATCAGCGCTTTTTTAGTGCTGGTAAAAGGGACCCCCTTCATCTTCCCCTCAATTAACAATGATTTTTTAGCATTGTTAATCTACTTTTATAGTGTTGATAAATTCCATATTTGTAGTAGTGAAGACATTATCCTCATATCAACTCTAGAAAATTTTGGTGGTTGTGGTCTCAAATAGTGAGATTTAGAGTATTTTAGAAATGAAAGTGTATCCAACTAGTAAGGACTACAGTAATAAATTGGAGAATGAATTATCGGTATATATAACTTCTTAAAAATCCCTTTATGTGTTTCTCCATATGAATTTTTAGGGAAGTAATTATAATAGTCTCTGAATAGTGTGAGCACAGTATTTATAAAGGATGGAGGGAAGGGAAGAATGTATATTATAGAGCTATCGGAGATGAGAAATGATCTATATTTGAACACCTTATTATGAAATGATAAAGTCATATTTCTCCATGAAAAATTCATATAGAGTGTAGAATTTCAATTTGGAGGAAAATTTTGGTTGTTATCTTCAAGAATAAATCTCATTTATCAAATATATTTTTCAAAATAGACTGAAACTTATGTAGTAACTAACACAATCTTATTTGGTGTAGTTGATATTAAGGGAGCAATATCATGAAACTAATCATGGTGAATGTGAACCAACCGAAGTATTACAAAAAATACCTTTGGAAAGAACCAATAGAGGAATTCAAACTCCCCTATACTTCCACTGAATAATGGAATTCTAGGTTGTCTCTTTCCATTATAATGGTTTGGGTACTCTCTTTTTAAAACATTTTTCAATGTTAAATGTACATTCGCATTAACTGATGTTATGGATAAGATATGTGTTGGGGAGATGGACATGTAACATAATATTTACATACATTTTATACTCTTACTTGAAAATTTCTATGCCTCATAGACATATAATAAAATAAATCAATGATATTCCTAAGATATATTTATGTATCTGTACATAATTTTAGCATTATTTTGTTTCTAGATTTTTAGAGTGTCTGTCAATTGAAAAAAATGATATGATTTATTTCTAGAACATGGAACTATAACATGCTGGAGTGGAGGGAGATCATTGGTTATAAAATTGTTAGAGCTAATTGATTTATGAATGAATGTTATTACATTTTTTATAGATATTTGGTACGAGAACTAGGAAAATAAGTGTAACTAAAAAGAATATTGTGGAATTGAAATTATAACATGAGGACACTTGAATTTTTATATTAATTCAAATTAACTAATACTTTGTAAAAAAATAATATCGTTGGGATCCAAATCAAAAGATATTTAAACAAACCCTTTGAAATAAGTGTATAATGGTAAATCTAGATTCCATAATGAATCTCTATGACACTAGACATTGGGTGTGTGAGTAGTAAATTCCATTTAATATATTAAATAATATTTTTTTATAATTCAATGATGGAAGATATTCAATAAGATCCTATTTTTTTAAAATTAATTCATTCGGGTGAGGTAAATATAGAACATAAATGAATAAGTCCAAATCGACAAACGAAAACTCAGTTTAGTTGTATCATGGAAGTTGAAAGTGGAACCTTGGTAAAAGTATTTATGGAAACAAAGATAAATGGGTGTTCCACTTATTAAAATTATAATTTGACTTAAATGTATCTATTTCAATCATGGAACTAGAATTTTAATGGAATTGAAATGAGTTGGTGAGACTGCTTTATAGACGAGGTATAATAATTTGAACAATAGATAAATCTATAACATTATTCCACTCTAGTTTTTATACATATGTATAGGTATTCCATATCTATTTAAATTAAAATAATTTATTATCCAGGAGTACAATATTTTCAGTGTGGTAGAGTGATGAAAGGTAAAATTTCATTGAAAATTATATTATACTGTTATAATCACCACAAACTATTCTAAAATCCAGTTATTAATCACATTTTCATAATTTGATGTCTTTGAGTTAATAATGTAAAACTAGTTTAAATTATTGATTTTAGTGTAAAAAATATATATTTTCTAATTTTTCATTAAATAATAAAATTTAATGAATTTATAATTTCATTTGATTTACATATAATTGAATTTTTTTGGAATCTATTTATTGATTTAATTTTCTTTGAAACATGTGAGGCGACCAAAAGTAAGGTAATCAAAAAGAGACAGTGATACTCCAGGTTAAATTGACAAAGAAAGACATAACCAACTAAAAGTTAAGAACTCAATCTATGGAAGGTATAGGATACTAAAATTATGGAAGCGAATATGAGACTCCAACAACCATGTGAAACTACCATAATACTATATATCAATTGACCATAAGTGATTTGACTACAAGTTGAGTATAGATAGTGATAATTACTAGTAACACAATTGAACACACATAAGACTATAACTAACTGTAGGAAATTGGGAAAAATTTGAAGAAGTTATCAATAGATAAATGATATCATGGGTAAGTGTTATGTAAAGTTACCACCATTCCTCAGACTATTGAAAGGTGGACGATGTGATTCAAAAAGTCTGAACATTCGCTACAAGTGTTGTATGAGGTTCATCAATATTTCTCAAAGGCAGTGTAGGGGTACCTCAACACATCCCCCAGCAACATCATGGTAGGATAAAATATCTAAATATATTTAAGGATTCCAATAAGGATTAAAAAGAAATTTCAAAAATCAATGATTCTTGACCAAAAATAAAAATCATTTCCCATTCAATTTTTCTGGATGAATTGGGGAAGAAACTCTCATGCTTGACACATGGTAATCCTCTAAAGGATGAATGATATAGAGATCAATCTAACAAATTCAAAGGATATGGTTGATTCAATGTAGATTATTATCACCCAAAAACTAAATGTGTGGTGGAAACCAATGATAAAGCAATCAGGCTCTTAATTTTATGAAATTACTGAAATTTTAGGATGTGAGTCTATGAGAATCATGTAAAAGGGGGATTTAATTCAACCAATATCCCATGAATCTCTATAAATATTAGGATGTTTACTCGAGGAGTGGGAGTATGTGATCTACAACCACCCGATTTATTGGAGAAAAAAAATTACTATAAAATTTTTATTATTCTATTATGAATTTGATGATATAAAACTAGTGTATTGGTGTTCTATGAAAGGATAATAATACCATTCCCTATTATTGAATTGTTATTGTCAATACATAATATCTCATTCTATATTATTTGGATGTTTTTTATTTCATAATCAGTAATATGTTTCTACTAGCTTTTTCCTTTAATTACCTCCTATAAAATTCTCATAATTACACACACAATCAACATTGATCCACTCCACTACATGTAATGGGGAATTGTGTGTTGTTATAGGGGTGATTGAAGATATCTGATCACTAGGGTATACATGATTACATGATAAAAGATCATGGTACTCTGGTATTTTATCCAAAAATATCAGGTGGGGCTACCCAATGAGATCTCATTTGATTGTAAAAAATATTACAGAATCCAATAGAATAAATATTTAATAGTAGAATGATGTAATGATCAAATTTTAGACAAGTTTTTACCAAAATGAAGTTAAAACCAATTAAACTCAATAAAAATTTATTTATTCTAGTTCAAAATATATATTAGCGTCCAATATATACTTATAATTAGAACCCCATGATTATCTTTTGTAATACATGAAAGTAATGAGGTGATCCTAATAGTTTGGAAATTCATTATTGGTTTATATGTTGGTCATAATTATAGAGGAAACCCTATGATTTCGGATACCAAATGATTATTAATAAACTAATCCATATAATGGATTTAGAAAAGAGTTATATTCGCGATCATCCAAGATTCATATATTAAATGATTTGAATGGTGTATAACCTAAATAGATAAATGGTGAGAGGAATGCTTAAGAGAACTCATTGAATAGTGAAAATGGATCATGCTCAATAATATGATTTGATTTATTTAAAAAGGTTCATCCAATTAGTGTAAACACATTTTATAAAATTATTTATTAAATAAATTTAATACAGGATACTAATATGCTAAAATCGTTTGTTATAGATAAATTTCATCATCATCATCATCATCATAAATTACATTTGAGATCAACCCAAGAGAAATAATAAGCAAAATATATGAAACATCTTGTAATAGTGAAAAATGAATATTCATTCCTAAAAAAGGGGAAAAAATATATGTGTTAGATTTACCCCTACCTATGATAGAAATTTATGACATTATTCAAAAAATGAATTTATAATTTTATGAGAAACATAAAATGATTTTCTTAAGGTTTCAAAGGAATCAGTTTAATGATAACCAAAGAAAATTTATTGTCCAACAATGTTCTTGATATGAATATGTAATTTAATGTCTTAGAGAGACTTGAGATTCCATTAAGGAATGTTCTGGCTGAGGTGTTCATTTTTTAATAATTATTTAAAATTTTCCAAAATGGAGAATGTTTCCAAGAAATATGTATCCTATTTTAACAATTGTTTTAGGATAAATGATCGTAACATGTGATTTATAAGATATTGTATTAAAATTGTAGTACTGATGTATAATGATATATCGAATAAAGGATTATATGATTTGTCCAATATTTATCCTCAATCATTAAAACCTAAATAAGGTGTTAGAAGGAAGGGAAAATGTTTCCATGGGATAGAAATTTTTTGAGAAACCTGATAGGTTTTCTGAATTTCTAGAAAAATTCCATGCATGGTATTAATTTTATAGAAACCAATTATGTTATTTTGAAGGATATATGATACTAAATATATAATTTAAAATTCTTTATGTTTACTGGAATTAAATTTCAAGGTAGTAACTGATATAACTAGTATTTTTTATTAAAATAATGAAGAAAATGGTTTTTGAACAATCAATTTTAATGAAAAGAAATATATAACAAACTCTAATGGATCTAAATAAAGGGTTTGAATTGTTATCTCATTTCTATTATGTCACAAGTGAAATTTTATGTAAAAAAGGAGTTGGTATGAACAATTTAAGGTAATATAAATAGTTTATCATTCATCATATTTTAAAAAATACTTGAAAATAAGGTAAGTATTAAAGGAGGTTTACCAGGAATAAATATTTTATAATACATATTTATTAAAATATGAGGAATTGAGATTCATCTGCCCATTTGTGAAATATTTTATGGAATAGAAACTTTTTTTCAGAATAACTCATCAAATATATAAAATACCATATAAATTATGGTATTCTTAGTCATATAATGATATTATGTAAAAATTTTAGTTTTTAAGTGCCTAGTGGACGTATATTTGTATTTAGAGAAATTAATTTCAAATAAATAATTAAAATTATCCTCAAAACAGTAAATTAATTCCACATTATATATTAAACCGGTTATGAATTTGTTTGAAAATAAATGTAAATAGTTATAATAGTTACCAAAATATTTCCTAAAAAAATTGAAGTAAAAGGTTCAATGAATTATCATGATGTTGAACATAAAAAAGTTCAATTATAAAATAGTTGTTATTAACATCATAACATGTAATTTTGTGAAGTAAAAAAGTTTGAATTCCATGTTCATAGAACCAAACCTCTATAATATGATTTATAAGTGTCAAGATTTTTTAAACATTCTATATTCTTTGATGTTACTTAGTAAAATAGTTTAATATGTCTTTTTTATCAGAAGATTGCATAGATATGTGATTTAAATTAAATATATATGTAATGACTTTAAAAACCCTATAAAATAAATCAAATTTGAGACCACTCACATGGTTTATCATATGTGATATGATTATAAAGGATCTTATATATGGGTTTTTAGTGTTACTAAAAGAGTTTAAGAATATAAAATGTATCTTTTTATGAAAAAAATTGTTTCTAATTTATTATTATTTCATGTTGGTTTCATATATACGTTTTGTGATGTGAAATGATAATTATCTTATTCAATTTATCCCTAACCAATTGTTCCATGGGGTATTACTAGTTATGTTGAAATTAAAAGGGTAATGAGGCTAAGATTTTGTATGGAGATATGAAATATGCTCAAGAGGATCAAAATGAGTTTTTGGTGATGGGTGACCCACAAAGTATTCCACATGGAGTGTCATACATTACGCCTCTAGTATGATTGTGGTGTATTCTTTATTTAACAATAATTATAGACATTAGAAATATTTATAGCAAGTGAACCTTTCAACTTGAATACATTTATTACATAATCCTTAAGTATTAGCTAAATGAGGTATGGTTGGGCATTTTTATGATCATGTTAGAAATTAAGGCTTAACAAAGATGGAACATTTCCTCTTATATGATGAGTACAACATATAGGCCCTTGATTAAGATAGATTGAGGAAGTGTAAGGATATTCTTAAAAAGGATCATGTGATGTGGTCATATATTTGGTTGGAGGAATGTGATATTCTCATCTTCTTAGTTGAATGGAATGTGATGTATTCATCGAAATGGTCATTATATACCCATATAGATAAGAATTTATGAGTATGACATATGGGATTGACATATTCTATGTCCCATGGTTAATTGATTACTGTAATAAATGGAATGAATTTTTATGTATACTTATATACTATACCATTTTTGGACATAGGTATAGTGATACATGTGTTTGATGAAGGTCATTCCAAATATTTTAATGTTTTATTGAGACTTATAATTTTTTACATTTATGAATTCAATTATTTATATTATTTATCTAAATAATGAACATTGAGGATACACATTATAGTTGACAAAATTGGGACTATGTTTTTTTAAAAACAAGGAGATTCTTGTAATGTTTTTATATTTTATATAAAGAATTTTTTATATATATTTTTAAGGTATTTTGTATGACGTGATACATTTTGAATTTAATGATATAATTCCAAAAGTGTTTTGGATTATATCCAAAAAAACGTTTCATATATGGTTTCACATGTTATTATATATGATATAATATAAGGTGAAATAGAAAAATGTAAATAGGTATTTAGTGAAAGTGGGAGATTAATGGACATATGCCTTAAAATTCTTATAAATATGATATATTTGTGTTCATGTCATCGGGTACAATATATGATTTCATTTGTTATGACATTCTCAATATAAAGGAATGTTTTATGGTTTATGGTTATATTGTTACTTATGATACAGTGATATCATATCCATTTCCTTTTCCATATCATGAGATTATGTTATAAGTTATATTATATGGGGGATTATATTATAATATTTTTATGGCATCTTATAATTAAGGATGGTGGTCAAACTTTAAGTGGTCAATACTCAGATAAGTTTCATTATTGGATTTCATTAATAAACCAATAATATAATTAAACAGAAGGGGTTATTTCATCTTTCAAAGGTTATGTGTTTTGTAAACACATGTATTTACTTATATTTTACAAGATTAAAATAAATACATAAACACTCAAGGAGTATTCCCAAGGGAACTATAAGGTATAAATAGCCATTGAGATGGATACCTGAGTGATTTTAGCCTCCCGCTAGATCTCTTAATGCTATATTACTTTTTATACCTTCACCATATATAGTTATTAATATAACAAGGGAGTTATGTAGAATCTGAACCATTTTTGGGTGAATTAGTTAATCTCTTGATACAACTCAAGAGGAATAGGTTATTGGTTGTTCCTTTTGATCTTCCTAAATCAATGATGGAAGACAATAATAGTATCCATAGTTATTTAAAGATATATGTTATTTATTTATTTTACATTTTTCAGCTACAATTCATGGTTTTATTGGGCTTTATGGTTTCTAATGTTTTTCATTTCAATGAACAAGTGGTTTTTATCCATAGAATCACATCCTATAAAACCCTAAATTTCATATCAAATTGTACAAGTGGTTTATATTCTTTTCTACTAAAAGAATCATGAGTAAACATTTCCTAATAAAAATTATTCTCACGAATCAAATGTTTTTTAATCAAAATAGTTCCAAAATAAATTTCTATATAGTCTTTGAATGTAATTTTTGTTAATATATCCAAGGAAAAATTATAATGTTATGTTGTGTTAGAATCAGTCCATTTTACCTTCTTATCAA
Organism: Viscum album; assembly: GCA_963277665.1. Lineage (NCBI taxonomy): Eukaryota > Viridiplantae > Streptophyta > Magnoliopsida > Santalales > Viscaceae > Viscum > Viscum album. Next base: position 741,474,144 of record OY728155.1, on the reverse strand, counting down.
TAATTTTATAGACTCAATTATTTATATCCATTATATCTGGATCTTTAACCATATTCTAATTGACATAAAATGTTTCAAGGAAGAAAATATTTTTTTCCCTAACAAGATATAGAAATTAAAATTCTATTTATAATGATGGAATAATAAGGATTTAATATTTTACTTATATTTTTATCAATTATCGCCTATATTTTTATTCTACAATCATTAGCACTATTGTGTGATACACACGTGATATCCAATACCTTTTCATTAAAATAAAGTAATTTTCTTATATAAAATTCACATCCATATGAATATATTACTACTCTTTGTGAACATTTATAAAACATAAATACAAATATTTAAAACTATAGGTCAAACCTATAAGAGATCTCAAAATGGTATTCATGATGCATGAAATTATATTCAAAAACCTACATCTATGGTTGAATATATATTTTTATATAATTTCAATGAGTAATTTTGTTTTCAATACATTCCCACTAAAAATGATAACCCCATACATCATACACATTTGGTGACCCATTATCCAAATTTTACCAAATATCAAGTCAATACAGAATTTATACAAAATTAATCTACTTAGGTATTTTGTCATGAAAATCATATCACATTTGACTCATTGACAGTTAAGTGGAAAAATAATTTCCAAATTCATCATTTAAATTATAATGACACTATTATTTGGTAGCTAATCCAATTAATGCCGCCCTATTATGTGTATTTCAATGTCTATAATTGTGTATGGACACATAATAATTATAGGGTCACCCATGCACAACACGTATTAACAAAAAACATCCTTTGGAACTGTAACACCCCAAGATTTCATAGTGTGTTATTTCTTCAAAATAATTTAATAACTTGCACTACACGCAACACCGAGTTCAATTGCACCATGACTTACCAAAAACAAAAGCCATTAAAAGAGGTCATGAATAGTATTAACTAAATTTTAAACTTTATATAATCCTTATAATTTTAGCATCCATATTATGAGTTTCTTAGTCATAATGCAAGAACAGATTCATTTTCAGTATTGCACTTTTATCAACTTTTGATAGTGAAACCTTTTTAAATACAATATTTTAAACCTTTTGACTAAATGGAGACATCAAAAAAATTTAAAATGAAACATCCCAAGCTTCCACGGTACGCTTTCCTTTGAATAAAATAGTAGCGTGTGTTGTACGCAACTTCGAGTTCTAACACACCGTAACTAATCAAACTAGCTGTTATGAATAGTAATACCTACTTTTTGAAGTTATATATATTTTATATTTTACAATGGACTTCATTTTTGGATTCGGAATATCAAATTTAGTCTAAGGTGAAATTTTGGTACTTTTCGGATAACTTTCATATTTTGATGAATAGTGAAAATTACTAAATTTTAATTAAAAACAACTTTTTTAATCAAAATAATTAATAGTTATAAATTATGAATTTGAGTGGTTTTAAAGTATATTTAGAATATATTTTTACTATTTAATATAATGTTGGTCACTGGACATAATTTTACAATTAAACCGAACATAAACATGTGTCAATCTTTTGATAGTTATTATCTCTTAAAAACACGCTTTTTGTTTTGACAGCGGGAATTAATTTTAAATAATTTCTGCCACTTCTGTGTTTTGAATTTAGGAAAATGGATTCCATATTTGGAATCAGGATGTTCAAATTGTGTAAATAGGTAACTTTTATTTTTAGACATTTTGAATAATTACTGCGGTAAATATTTTATTTACCATGGTTAAAGGGTAAATCCGGTAAATAAGGGTTAAAAAATAATATTATAATAATACAAAATTACCCTAAAACGTGTCCTAACCTTATTGGTGGACACATACCCGACCATGGGCATCCTTGGGTCAATTTGGGGACCCCTTGGAGCCACTTGTATGTGGTAGGGACACATTATATTAATAAAGTTAAAATAAAAATAAAAATGGCATAAGCTTACATCTTTTATAAGAACAATTTTTACATAGGGTTATACATGTTGGATTTTCGATTATAAATATTCATTAGAAAGCTAAAAAAATTACCTACATAATGACGTTTTATTTATAATTTTTAGACATTAAATAAGTTATTTTATTTATGACACAATGATGATGCAGTAATTACTAAAATAGTAAAAAATTAACATAATTGATATTATAAATACCCAAATAAATATAATATGAAACTTTTAATGAATTAAACTAATTTTCTAGGATAATATGATATATTAGGATTGATTTAATTGACTTTTTTCGAAGTAATCAATCTGTTATGAGTTTCACAAAAATCAACTATTGAATAGTGTCAAAATTGACATAAAAGAGTTCTTAAAACAAATATTATATTATTAATTGATATTAAATTCCTAAAAATCTAAGGTTCGGCCAAGAGACTTATATTATGATAGGTTCCTCATTAATGGACCACTTGGGGGTGTCTTGGATGTATATAGTAAGTTTATTAACCATATTATATAAAAATACAAAGAGACATTGTAAAAGTGAAACTAATTAACTTAGAATTAATACTTAAAGATAAGGTTAATATAAGTACCCAAACCTGTCTAAATTCTATTGGATGAGTTGTTTTAGACCTATCCCCACCTCATCCTTTGAATAGTCAACTTTGGAGCCTTTGTAAACCGAATATGAATTTATTATAAATTAATATTTCTAACTTTTCCAAAGGTTCCCCTCACCCCTCTTATAAAAGGGCACTCCTCCTTCTCATTTCTTCACACCTTCAAAGCCTTTTGGTTCGGCCAAACTCTGCCCAAATACTCTCCCAACATCCCTCACTACAACCTAGAGGCCTTAGTTTGATCAGAAAGCCAACCTAAGGAGCCCTTTTGATCAAATCAAAAGGAAGAACCCGAAGAAGAGGTAATGATTTCACCACCCTTTTCTAAGTTCATTTCTTCTTCCACTTCTTCTTCCTTTGTTCTTACCATTCTGAAATAATAACTCCAGTATCTCACATATACTGTGATGTTATTATAAATATGGTACAATCATATTCAGTATTCTATCCACCCTTTGAATAACATGTCACCATACGTGCGTACGTACGGCTTACCGTCTCCACGTCGTGGTGTAATTGTTATTCAATATAATATTATTTGGATGGGTATAATAATGATGTGTAACTCATGTAAATAATAAATATAACATGTTAATGATTCTGTATATATGATATACCATCCATTTATATATTATTTTAATATCAAAAGATTGATATTGTCGCTCGTGCGTACGTACGGACTACTGTCTCCACGAACGCGATGAGATTCATTCTCCATCGTATCCATTCAAGTATAATTATCATTTGATGATTTAAAAATGATGTTTAAGGACTGTATATCATTCTGGATATGAATAAGATACAACAACCATGGCTTATTTAACAAAACATATAAAAGAAAATGAGTAAGTTAACTCCCGAAACGACGATAATTCTAAGATATTATTAACAAATCAATGTTAAAAGATCATATATGATATCATATTAATATATATGATTCTTGTATAATTTAATAACAACTATTTCACCATTATACAGGAGGTTAACCTACCCCAACCAAGGAAAAGTACAAGGTAAGGGTTATTTCACAATCTCTTCATTATCCGAGGTTGTTTATACGTAATAATCTACTGGGATCTCTTTATCATCCACATCCATGTTTCTTAAAAATGTATTTCAAAACATTTTTACTATTTACAAGAATATGGGTTAAAGTCATTTATACCTTTTTTTGACTTTTTATAAGAGGTTTATAAAGGAATCTTTCCGTCGTTTTCAAAACAAGGTCCTTTTTAACCTTTTCGACAGAATTGAGGTAAGAATGTTTTTTTTAACTTATACGGCGGGTGCGGTTATTTTACGCCGTTATAAAATCTTCAAAGCTTTCCTTACAAGCTTATAAGAATATTTTCAAAGAAAATGTTTTATTTTATATGGATCTTAAATGATTTCAAAATAAAAGGAGATATTTCTTTAAAAAGAATTTTGATTTCATCTATGTCAACATCCTTTGATGGATTTTAAGATTATTTGAAGTTGATTTATTATGATACAAAACTTCTATATTGTATTGAAGGTTTTGTGATATGTTTGACTGTGGATGTGCTATTTTTATACCATTCATAGTTTATTGTGAAAGTATTGACATTTCGTATGCTAGTTTTAATCCGAATGTTTATGTTATATTTCAAACTTTTCTTCAGATGAATGTGCTAAACAAGTATGTTCCGGGTTGGGGACCGGTAAAAGTAAGCCCTCCAGGTTGGGGACTGGTAAAAGTAAGCCCTCCAGGTTGGGGACTGGTTAAAGTAAGCCCTCCAGGTTAGGGACTGGTAAAAGTATGCCCTCCGGGTTGGTGTCCGGTTATTAGAGGCACTCCGGGTTGGTGTCCGGTTATTAGAGGCACTCCGGGTTGGTGTCCGGTTATTAGAGGCACTCCGGGTTGGTGTCCGGTTATTAGAGGCACTCCGGGTTGGGTTCCGGTTAGAAGTAACCCCTAGGTCTTGGGATGAGGCCTAGACAAAGAAATTAACGTTTAGCATTATGAATTCCATCATTATGAAAGTGGTTATTGATTTTTGCATGTGATTATTCGATTAGTAGAATATCCATGCGAATAAGTAAATGGCATTATTTCATGTTATTTATGCCATACCATGTTGAAAGTTCATATTTAAAAGGCTTTTGTTTTAGTTATACATTGCCTTAAATGTTTATTCTTATTTATGAAAATTTCCGCTATATTGTTATCCTTACTGGGCATTTGAGCTCACCCCTTTTCTATGTTTTATTTTTCCCAGGAAGTGAAGAAGTAAATTATGAATGACCTGCAGGGATTTTATGAGGGGATAATAGTGTGGTCTATTGAGACATTATGTTGCTGTAGTAGTTTTTCATTTTATAATGTAATGTAAAACTTATGAATATATCTAGTGTTTCCAAGGCTACTAAACTAATCGGTCTTTCGAGATTTGATCTTTCTTGTGATCATGCCAATGTTATGAAGTAATGCACCGACTCTGGGCAGCTGGGGTCGGGGCGTTACAGTTGGTATCAGAGGAAGTTTAGTACAAACCTTGGAAGCTAGATTTAGATAAACTCTGATTAGAGCACGTATACCTAAGATGAACTTTGAGGATTACTATAGAAGAACTTCCTAGAATTTTGGTATTGTAGAGATTTTGTGAGTTTTCCGAGCAATACATCCCTGTCTGGATACGAGCAGGTAGAGGCGGCTCTGGCACAGATGTACCTAGGGGTAAAACCCGAAAACACCGCTTTGAGCTAGACTCGAACGGGAACTGGTGCACGACAACGGGCCTTGCTGCACTCTTGGTTACGACACTCCCGGGGGATATGCTTAGGATAACTCTCATTTTATTTACAAATCATTATGAAGGGTTTATGAGTATATACTTCCTCAAAGAAAACATTTTTATGATTATGGATTATATCCATAATTAGTTCAATTTATGTTAAGTGTTTTATAAGTATGGGATTATGTATTTTGATTCATAAACCGATCTAGTGTATCCCATTGTTTAGAAATGGTGCCCAGTAGAAGGAATGAGAACTCCAGAAATGCACATGATCCAAAGAGAAGGAAGGATCATATCTTTCATGGTCTTAAGCTAGAATTTATAAGAGAAATAGTCTCCCATGTATTATCATCATATGAAGATATAATATCATGTGTTGATAAGATAAGTAAAGAGTTTGCTGAGTCCTATGGCCTTGAAGGGAAGCAAGAGAAGAACAGGATGGAAGAGAGAAAGATGGATAAAGGGAAGAGGGAAAAGAGGAATTTTCCCATATGTGGTAACTGTGGAAAGAAACACCCTGGAGCTTGCCTGAAAGGAATGGGAGTTTGTTATAAGTGTGGAGGAAAAGGGCACAAAGTACGTGACTGTAAGGGTAAGAAAATGGTTTCAAATGTACAATGCTTCATTTGCAAGGAGTTTGGACACTACGCGAACCTATGTCCCAGTCATCAGACTATGCCGCAAATGATGCTATTGGATAATAATCAAGTTATGATACTACCACAGATGAAGAGGAATGATTAGAGTTCTTATGATTGATTATGTCAATTGAGTGTGGTATCAACAATGTACTTGTTATAATAATTATGGAGTATATAAGGATTGTACTGCAGTACTATTTCATTAAAGACTTGAGATTGTGTGGAACAAAGAAAAGTGACTCAATAGAAGGTTAAATTTTTGGAAAATATATGGTTGAGAGAATGATAAATCATAATATAGTTCTGATACTGAGGTAGTGATTTTGGAATAATATGTGATTATTTTGGATAAATTATATTGGATATTATTGACTACCTTGAAGCTAATTAATGATTTGTATATTCCATCATTGTTGGGGTTTAAAACATTTTTGGATTAATGAAATATATCCAGCATTCTATATGGAATAAGAGAACATGAATGTAATCAATAAGGAATATGGTAGTACATGATGAAGGTATTCATATGCTATTACAGGGTAAAAAGGATCTATATTATGTTTACCTTCCTTATAAATGTTGGACTGTGAGTTTGGACAGAAGTATTTTGGATAGTTCTAGTTTGGATTATTTTGGATTTCCATAAAAGGACAACCCGGAGGTCGGGTGGCAACCCATCGCGTCCGGCAAGGCTGCGAGACTTGAACCCGCAACCGAAGGGCGACAAGGGTGTATCACCTACCACTAGAGCATGAGATGTCCTGGATTAAATAATGTAGTTTTTATTAAATGATCATGTAGATGAATTATAAATTCGTTTATTTTAGAACCCTATACGAATAGTGTAAATAGAATTTTTTTTACATTCTATTATCTTTTAGAGTGAAAGATGAGTTTGTGGTAGAAATTTATTAATGGATAAAACTCTAATTATAAAGTAAGTATATCTCCTTATGATCTTAGCCAATCTCATAAATAAATTCCTCAATATTATGAAAAGCAACTTTGAACAAAAATGTTTTCCTAGATGGTACCTTAAATCATCACTAATTTTTGGCTTTGGGATTGTTGGCCTTTTTATAGCCATGTTCTCTACCACTCTCCATCAGATAATTGATGGTTCGATTTTTCTTCCATATCCATATTTTCCTACATGGAACCCTAGTATGTGTTATTTTCGGTAATCTTCATACTTTCGACTCTTTATTTTAAATAGAGGCCTCATTAATTCATTTTTCGATGTGGGATTTCAACTAGGATACTTTGAAACGTCAAAAATGTGTTATCCTAATACCCTATGTTTTGTTGAACGGATGGTATTTCAATTCATCATAGATTGATGAATTTAAGGACCTCAATTTTATACTTGTTTGTGATTGATGACCTCAATCACTACCTATAAATATTTACGTTTTTCCTCCGATTATATGTCTCCAATTTCCACCAATGTTCTCCTAATCGAGATCATAATTTGGTGGTGACCCTTTGATTTCTCTTTTCCTCATATTAAGACTAAATTTTAGTAACCCAATTTCCGATGTGGGTTTTCCCACAAATATATTTTCTTCTTTCAACCTTTTATTTTCGAAGAACAATTTCAAATTGCGAGGACGCAATTTATTGAAGGAGGGGAGAATGTAACACCCCAAGATTTCATAGTGTGTTATTTCTTCAAAATAATTTAATAACTTGCACTACACGCAACACCGAGATCAATTGCACCATGACTTACCAAAAAAAAAGCCATTAAAAGAGGTCATGAATAGTATTAACTAAATTTTAAACTTTATATAATCCTTATAATTTTAGCATCCATATTATGAGTTTCTTAGTCATAATGCAAGAACAGATTCATTTTCAGTATTGCACTTTTATCAACTTTTGATAGTGAAACCTTTTTAAATACAATATTTTAAACCTTTTGACTAAATGGAGACATCAAAAAAATTTAAAATGAAACATCCCAAGCTTCCACGGTACGCTTTCCTTTGAATAAAATAGTAGCGTGTGTTGTACGCAACTTCGAGTTCTAACACACCGTAACTAATCAAACTAGCTGTTATGAATAGTAATACCTACTTTTTGAAGTTATATATATTTTATATTTTAAAATGGACTTCATTTTTGGATTCGGAATATCAAATTTAGCCTAAGGTGAAATTTTGGTACTTTTCGGATAACTTTCATATTTTGATGAATAGTGAAAATTACTAAATTTTATTTAAAAACAACTTTTTTAATCAAAATAATTAATAGTTATAAATTATGAATTTGAGTGGTTTTAAAGTATATTTAGAATATATTTTTACTATTTAATATAATGTTGGTCACTGGACATAATTTTACAATTAAACCGAACATAAACAGGTGTCAATCTTTTGATAGTTATTATCTCTTAAAAACACGCTTTTTGTTTTGACAGCGGGAATTAATTTTAAATAATTTCTGCCACTTCTGTGTTTTGAATTTAGGAAAATGGATTCCATATTTGGAATCAGGATGTTCAAATTGTTTAAATAGGTAACTTTTATTTTTAGACATTTTGAATAATTACTGCGGTAAATATTTTATTTACCATGGTTAAAGGGTAAATCCGGTAAATAAGGGTTAAAAAATAATATTATAATAATACAAAATTACCCTAAAACGGGTCCTAACCTTATTGGTGGACACATACCCGACCATGGGCATCCTTGGGTCAATTTGGGGACCCCTTGGAGCCACTTGTATGTGGTAGGGACACATTATATTAATAAAGTTAAAATAAAAATAAAAATGGCATAAGCTTACATCTTTTATAAGAACAATTTTTACATAGGGTTATACATGTTGGATTTTCGATTATAAATATTAATTAGAAAGCTAAAAAGATTACCTACATAATGATGTTTTATTTATAATTTTTAGACATTAAATAAGTTATTTTATTTATGACACAATGATGATGCAGTAATTACTAAAATAGTAAAAAATTAACATAATTGATATTATAAATACCCAAATAAATATAATATGAAACTTTTAATGAATTAAACTAATTTTCTAGGATAATATGATATATTAGGATTGATTTAATTGACTTTTTTCGAAGTAATCAATCTGTTATGAGTTTCACAAAAATCAACTATTGAATAGTGTCAAAATTGACATAAAAGAGTTCTTAAAACAAATATTATATTATTAATTGATATTAAATTCCTAAAAATCTAAGGATCGGCCAAGAGACTTATATTATGATAGGTTCCTCATTAATGGACCACTTGGGGGTTTCTTGGATGTATATAGTAAGTTTATTAACCATATTATATAAAAATACAAAGAGACATTGTAAAAGTGAAACTAATTAACTTAGAATTAATACTTAAAGATAAGGTTAATATAAGTACCCAAACCTGTCTAAATTCTATTGGATGAGTTGTTTTAGACCTATCCCCACCTCATCCTTTGAATAGTCAACTTTGGAGCCTTTGTAAACCGAATATGAATTTATTATAAATTAATATTTCTAACTTTTCCAAAGGTTCCCCTCACCCCTCTTATAAAAGGGCACTCCTCCTTCTCATTTCTTCACACCTTCAAAGCCTTTTGGTTCGGCCAAACTCAGCCCAAATACTCTCCCAACATCCCTCACTACAACCTAGAGGCCTTAGTTTGATCAGAAATCCAACCTAAGGAGCCCTTTTGATCAAATCAAAAGGAAGAACCCGAAGAAGAGGTAATGATTTCACCACCCTTTTCTAAGTTCATTTCTTCTTCCACTTCTTCTTCCTTTGTTCTTACCATTCTGAAATAATAACTCCAGTATCTCACATATACTGTGATGTTATTATAAATATGGTACAATCATATTCAGTATTCTATCCACCCTTTGAATAACATGTCACCATACGTGCGTACGTACGGCTTACCGTCTCCACGTCGTGGTGTAATTGTTATTCAATATAATATTATTTGGATGGGTATAATAATGATGTGTAACTCATGTAAATAATAAATATAACATGTTAATGATTCTGTATATATGATATACCATCCATTTATAAATTATTTTAATATCAAAAGAATGATATTGTCGCTCGTGCGTACGTACGGACTACCGTCTCCACGAACGCGATGAGATTCATTCTCCATCGTATCCATTCAAGTATAATTATCATTTGATGATTTAAAAATGATGTTTAAGGACTGTATATCATTCTGGATATGAATAAGATACAACAACCATGGCTTATTTAACAAAACATATAAAAGAAAATGAGTAAGTTAACTCCCGAAACGACGATAATTCTAAGATATTATTAACAAATCAATGTTAAAAGATCATATATGATATCATATTAATATATATGATTCTTGTATAATTTAATAACAACTATTTCACCATTATACAGGAGGTTAACCTACCCCAACCAAGGAAAAGTACAAGGTAAGGGTTATTTCACAATCTCTTCATTATCCGAGGTTGTTTATACGTAATAATCTACTGGGATCTCTTTATCATCCACATCCATGTTTCTTAAAAATGTATTTCAAAACATTTTTACTATTTACAAGAATATGGGTTAAAGTCATTTATACCTTTTTTGACTTTTTATAAGAGGTTTATAAAGGAATCTTTCCGTCGTTTTCAAAACAAGGTCCTTTTTAACCTTTTCGACAGAATTGAGGTAAGAATGTTTTTTTTAACTTATACGGCGGGTGCGGTTATTTTACGCCGTTATAAAATCTTCAAAGCTTTCCTTACAAGCTTATAAGAATATTTTCAAAGAAAATGTTTTATTTTATATGGATCTTAAATGATTTCAAAATAAAAGGAGATATTTCTTTAAAAAGAATTTTGATTTCATCTATGTCAACATCCTTTGATGGATTTTAAGATTATTTGAAGTTGATTTATTATGATACAAAACTTCTATATTGTATTGAAGGTTTTGTGATATGTTTGAATGTGGATGTGCTATTTTTATACCATTCATAGTTTATTGTGAAAGTATTGACATTTCGTATGCTAGTTTTAATCCGAATGTTTATGTTATATTTCAAACTTTTCTTCAGATGAATGTGCTAAACAAGTATGTTCCGGGTTGGGGACCGGTAAAAGTAAGCCCTCCAGGTTGGGGACTGGTAAAAGTAAGCCCTCCAGGTTGGGGACTGGTTAAAGTAAGCCCTCCAGGTTTGGGACTGGTAAAAGTATGCCCTCCGGGTTGGTGTCCGGTTATTAGAGGCACTCCGGGTTGGTGTCCGGTTATTAGAGGCACTCCGGGTTGGTGTCCGGTTATTAGAGGCACTCCGGGTTGGTGTCCGGTTGTTAGAGGCACTCCGGGTTGGGTTCCGGTTAGAAGTAACCCCTAGGTCTTGGGATGAGGCCTAGACAAAGAAATTAACGTTTAGCATTATGAATTCCATCATTATGAAAGTGGTTATTGATTTTTGCATGTGATTATTCGATTAGTAGAATATCCATGCGAATAAGTAAATGGCATTATTTCATGTTATTTATGCCATACCATGTTGAAAGTTCATATTTAAAAGGCTTTTGTTTTAGTTATACATTGCCTTAAATGTTTATTCTTATTTATGAAAGTTTCCGCTATATTGTTATCCTTACTGGGCATTTGAGCTCACCCCTTTTCTATGTTTTATTTTTCCCAGGAAGTGAAGAAGTAAATTATGAATGACCTGCAGGGATTTTATGAGGGGATAATAGTGTGGTCTATTGAGACATTATGTTGCTGTAGTAGTTTTTCATTTTATAATGTAATGTAAAACTTATGAATATATCTAGTGTTTCCAAGGCTACTAAACTAATCGGTCTTTCGAGATTTGATCTTTCTTGTGATCATGCCAATGTTACGAAGTAATGCACCGACTCTGGGCAGCTGGGGTCGGGGCGTTACAGGAACACATCTTTAGCATGATCATACCTCTTTAGATTATCAATGTACATGTGTCCACTTTTTAAATAATCTAACACATAATATTTTAAAGGGTTTTCAGTTCCACCATTTCCAAATATATTATATGCTTATCATACATAACTATTTCATCCAATGAAATCATTACATCCCATATAATCACTGTATGAGGTAATTATTCTAGTGATTTGGTCTTTGAATATTATCAATCAAACAAATTAATATTTTTCAACTCATGCTAATATATAAATATTTATGAAACTCGGGATTTGTGTAGGTTAACCAATAAGTAAAGATATTTATATCTATGATCATATCAATGAATCCAATGAATAATTTATATGAAACCCTTTTATATAAATTATTAAAATATTATAAAACAAAAAATCACCACAAAATATAGAATCACAAGTGGAAAATTCCCAAATGATCATAATTAAATTACATGGTCATCACAAAAAATGATCATGGGTAGTCAACAAACACAGTAAAAGTTGATCATGGCCATACGGTGGACCTATTAACACAGTTGGCAATGACTTTGTCTATAAAAAACCATATATATTATTTTATATTATTTATTTTATGGTTTATTACATAAGGATACACATAATTAAATAACAAAAGATACATTGTCCTAGTGTATTTAGGAAATTAGATACATAGAACATTAACATCAAATAGGAATAAATATACATTATTTAAAAAATACATAAAATGCCCTTAAAATCCATTGATCGTATAATACTACATAGGATAAACTGGGGACATAGATAAGAAAAGGGTGAGATATAAATTCCAATAAGGGAATAATCACGACACAACAGAATGTAACGTAACAAAATAAAGTGAAGAGACATAACTTTGTGAAATAGAATGGTGAGAATCACAATCATGAACATCAAAGAATGTTATAATATGATAACATAAAGACATCATAGGAATGTGCAACAACATAAAACATGGAATCATAAGCATAAACTAAGTCTAACCATTGAGACAATGTAACAATGTCTTCTTAGACTAATGGCTTATGCACTATACATGGTATCTCTTGAGATGAAAACATTACAGAATTAATTAGATGAATATATAATTCATGGACCACCCATCATAATAATATCATTTAGTATTAGTAATAGCAGAAGATAAAATAGTATCAGAAGAAGCAGTAATAGGAGTGGTATGATTAGAATGTGTAATGGTAGTTCTAGCAGCAGTAGTAGATGAAAAATTAGTAGAAGAAACAACAGCTATAGAATTAGTGTCATTAGTAGTGATAATAATAGAAGTAATAATAATAGTATTACTATTAGTGGTATTAGTAGTAGAAGTAGTAGAAACAGTAGGAGGAGGAGGAGTCGGAGGAGCAGGATGATGAGGAGAAGGAGGTGTATCAATAGAATTAATAGTTTCATTAGTAGTAGTAGTAGTAGCAATAGCAACAATATTGGTAGGATTAGTACAATTTGGAGTAGTCGTAGTGGTAGCCGTAGAAAGAGCAGTAGTAGAAGTAGAAGTAGTAATAGTACTAGTATCAACAACACCACCACCACCAGAAATAGCAGAAGTAGTAGAAGTAGTAGTACTGGGAGGAGGTGGAGGAGTGGGATAAGGATTAATCGCTGTAGTATGAGATGTATGAGATGTAGTAGAAGTAGTAGTAGCAGTAGCATTATAAGTATTAGTCAATGTTAAACTAGTATGAGGAGGAGTAACAAAAGGAGCATTAGTTGTTGTGGAAGTATATAGAGTACGTGTAGAGTATTAATAGAAGTATTAAGAGTAGGAGCAGTATTAGGAGCAGTAGTAAGAGGAGGATGAGTAGTTGTGGTTGTATTAGGATTATCAATAGAAAATTTAGAAATAGTTGTGTTTATATTAGTAATATTAGTATTAGTATTATTATTAGTTGTATTAGTAGTAGTATTAGTAGTAGTAATAGTAGTTTAACTAGTAGTGTTAAAAAAGAAACTACACACACCCGCCAATGGGGAATTTTGGTACCCCCCAAAGGGTATACCTAGCAATAACTTTCTCTTAATTTTTATTTTTGTTATTACACATTAAATATTAACTAATTATTGTTAATTTGTTAATATGAGTAATTATTAATTAATTAATAATAATACTCCCTTCATAATTAATTATTAAACAATAATTTTTATTAATATGTTATTAATTTTTAATTTCTAATGAATAATTGTTAATTAGGAATAATAGTTATTTATTATTAAGTATTTATACTTTTTCTCTATTGGTAATTTTAACATAAAAATTTTCATATGAAAATTATTAATTATAAATTAATATGTAATTGTTAATTTTCATTATTTACTAATTATTTTATTTATTATTTTATTATTCATTATGTATTCATTCAATGAGATTGTAATAATTTTCCATGGGGAACAGGAATTATGGATTTCTATATATCATCTGGGAAGGCATTGTTGCTAGAACTCCTCATGGCAAATATCGGTGTGCCTCGTGTGCATTTTTCGGGGGAAGACTCTATGAAAACCTTATAATTTTTAATATTACCTCAAATAAATTTATTTTATTCAATATATTTCATTATATGAAACATTTAGTATAAATAAAAAACCACATACTATTATAATTTCATTATTTAATATTATTATTATCATCTAGACATTGGAATTGAGGTCAAGAATCAGATAAAATAATTTTTAAAATTTTTGGGTTTTAAATCAATATAAAATATCTTTGTTTAGATTCCAACTAATTAGAAATGAAAACAAAAACTATTTGAAAATATTGGAAACCATGTTCTGCAAATCTATTTTATGCCCAAAGACATTTTTTACATCAATAAATATAATAAAGAATTTTTTATGAATTAACATAACTATATTTATATATTATATATTTAATAAAAATTTTAACATTCATATTATGTGTTTTCTAGGCATGATATAATTATAAATCCAATTGTACTATTCAAAACTGTGTTTTTCTATAAAGGCAGTTTTGTCGCATTTTTGGCCATTATATTAAAATTATGTTTATTTATTTTTTAGATAGTTTATTTAAAAAAATATCTTTTTTATGAAATTAATATATCAAAATTATCTTATATTGAATGTTAGATAATTTTCTGAAAAGTTAAATTTTTCCGTGAAGAGTAAAAAAACATGTTTTTATTAAAAAACTGTCTTTTCATTCAAAACATTTAAAAGATAAATTTTATTTTAATATTTTTTTAAAAATGTAATATTAGTCAAATTATATATCTATTATTCAATTTTATTTCATTACGTGCAATTTTATATTGAATTTTTATATAATTGTTTTTAAACATTTGGATATTTTGTCATTGGAAAACCACTTTTTTGTCACATTTGTGGGTTAAATTTTAAATTAAAATTTGAGTCAAATGTGATAGAATTCGGGAAAATGGATTATATATTTTTAATCATAATAATTAATATTATCTAATGAGTCAAAATTATTTTTATGTACAAATTGAATTGTAAAAATAGTAAACATTATTTTTCATGAATAAGGTTAAAATGGGTTTTCTTATGGTTAAACGAAAAAATAAGGTGTAAAATTGCCGAAATATTTTCCAACATAGATTTTATAGAAATATTTCTACATTATAACCTCTTTGGTTTTATAATGTTCTATTTTGGAGTTTTAGGCATGTAAAAAACAAGGTTATATTTATTTCTTTCAAAAACAATCCAACTATGTCCTCTCTCTGGCATATAAAGGGCCACCCGCTCTCCTCTCCTCTTCATAAATAAAAAAACATTTGGTTCAGAAAATACCTTCCCAAATCATTTCCTTAATTCCAAAAATTCACATTAGAGTCCTTTATGTTATCATTAATCACTTTTAATATGTATTTAGATGTAAACACAAAGAGGCTCTCCAAAGAAGAGGTAAAATTATTAAACATACATTTTTTATTTATTTATTCTTACTCATACATTATATTATGAAAATATGATGATATATTAAAAAATATATCTCAAACATACTAAAATTTTATTATTTAATTTTCATAACCCATATCCATATCCAATTCTATAATATGGGAAAATAAACCACCGATCATGTGTACAGCGGACTGTCGCATCACACACCACTGTTATTTTTTTCCCTCACCACTTCTCATAGATGGAAATAATGATGGATTTAAGTTAATATAATATATATATATATTATATTATTTTAATTTTTCAATTATAATATCACACATACCATCTTAACTTCCGACATGTTGGAAAACAACAATGTCGCTCCTTTGTATAGCGAAATGACGTCTCGTGAACTGATGTGATGTGTTTTTACATTTCCTTTTTAATGGATGGTAGTATGGATATATATAATGAATATATTTTATATTTTTAAAAATATTTTTGATATTTAATTAATATATCACATATAACTTCTTACTTTCCATTCTATGTTGGATACTATATTGTCACTCTTGTGTACAAAGGACTACCGCCTCAAAAAGTGATGTGATTAATTTTTAAATAACAAATTACATGGATGGTAATAAGGATTTATATAATTAATATATGTGATATATATTAAATTATAATGATATAGGATATTTTAATTATTATTTACCTTTATTTTTTCCCATATCTTAAGAAATTGTAAACAACATTCACGCATACGTACGACTTACCGCCCCAAGCAATGGTGTATTACATTTTCTATCTCTAACATTTATGGTTTAATATAAATAAATAATATATATATATATATATATATTATATTTATGTTTTTAAATTATGGATATTATTAATCCTTGATTAAAGTAAAATGATCAGTGATACCAAATCAAAACATACCTGAAAAACATTGTTGTTATTACCCTAAACATGATTTTATCATAGAATTGTTATAAAATGGGTAATAAATGATCATAAGTAATTAATATATGGTATTATATAAAAAAATATGGTTATATAATATATTTAAAATAAAAAAATATATATTATATAGGGGTTTCAAACATGTACAAATGAATTCAAGGCTCATGGTAATGTATTTTTGTCTCGCTTTTATTTTCTATGAGACACCTTCCATATTCATCATGTCTTTCTTCTGTGTAGTGTATAAGATTCCCAAGAATGTATTTTATGATTGTTATCCTTAAAATTATGGTTATTTACATATCCATTTTTTGATATCTCTTTGAGGTGTTTATGGTCTAAAAATTACCAAAGCGGTAAGGGATTTTGTCTCAATTTCCCTTCTTTGAGACATATGTTTTTTGTGAACCTATCTTTATTTATGTAGAGAATATACTACCCCATTCACAAGTTATGTCATGAATATACATATATTAATGATATTTAATGTTTTATTTATGGTGTTCTATAATGGGGCTTATGATTTAAAATTTACTAAAGTGGTAAGGGTTTTATGTTAAAATGTCATTGTTTATCAGATTTGTTCATGATTATAAGTTTAACAATGAAATATTATGTTCAAATTTTCAAGAACATGATTTATTTTCTTATACAATAGTTATTTCTTGATAATAAATGTGCTCAATTAATTTTTATCTATTTATACACTCACAATTGAAGAATAATGTTTTCAAAGAAAACCGACTTTTTCTCCCTTCAATCAGAAACCATTTTTTCTTATATATCCATTTTTTCAAAAAAAAATGTTTTCCAAAACGTTTTAACATTAATATAGAAATATTTAATGAACTATTTAACTTTTTTATTTTTTTAAAAAATATTAAAGGAATATTCAATTAATTTTTATAATAAGTCTTGTTCGGATTTTAATGAAAATATGAATGGAACCATTATTTTAACATGTACAAAATTTCCCACCATCTGGAGAAATGAATGTTTTTAAAATTCTTTTATATGTTCTAAAGGTTATTTTCAAATAAAATGGTTTTAAAAATGATTCAGGTTTTAAAAAAAGTGTTTTTCAATGCATAAGTGATATTTTCCTCTACTAATGTTTTAAATTAAATTTAAATATTTTATTATAAGTTTCAAAGTTTAATTTTTAAAAAGGGATTTTAAAAATATTTTATGATTTCTAAAAAATCAAAGTAGAAATTATATTTTCCTATATAAAATTATTAAATTATTTATAATGATTTATTTATAAATTTTCATGTTTATTTTTAATTAAATGTATTTATGCAATATTTTGTGAATTTTATTTTTTAAATTTTGATTATCAATGAAATTTTTTTTCCTCAATAAATGATCCATTTGACTTTTTTTAAAATAATAATTTCCATTTACGATGATATCCTATGATGTAACTTATTCTTTACTGGGAATATGATTCAAGGATACCATTATTATTATTTCTCATAATGTGTTATGTTTATGATGATAACATAATTATGATCCTCATTCTATTTTTCATGGGTTATGTTATAATGATATGATTAAATTTTTATACAACCCATTTAATTTCATGAGTTTGGATATGATAAATGTTTTATGATATTGTGGAACACATATGTATTATTTTATTTAGGTGATGTATGGGAGCTATATTTACATCCAATTCATTGGGTAATAAATAATGTCTTATGAGAAGAAAGGGTACACGGGAGGTTATCCCATGCCTAAAAGAGGGTACAAGGGAGGTTTTTCCATTCCCAAAAGAGGGTACACGAAAGGTTATCCCATGCCCGAAGTAGGTACATGGGTGGTTACCAACATCCCAACATGTTTAGAATGACTTGAGGATATACTGGACATAATATTTTCAATTCTTATGTGTATTCTATAAATATATGTCTTAGGCCAATGTGATGCTCCCATGGAACATGTTCATTGATTACATTATGATTTATGTCATTTTAACTACAATGATTTAGCACATTGCTATCATTTATGATCTATGATATGAAAGGTATGGGTTTCTAATTATTTCCTAAAGTTCTCATACCCATATGCTAAAGTTAAATTGATATCTCCCATTTTTAACCACATCGGGTGTCTGAGCTCAGTATTTAATTTGTTTCCTTTTACCAAGATATGAATAATTATATTACATATTACATGTATAATAAGGGTTCTGGTTATGAAGAACATAATGGTATATGATGCATCTCACTTATGAACCATTATTTTTGATTCCATGTTTCTTAAGGCAGTATGGCTAAGATATTTTGATGTGGATCATTATGTTATGTAATGAATATTTTTTCTATTAAGATATAATATTTATGTATGATATGTTTGGGTTGTTTTATAGTCACCCAAATATAGTTTGGGTGGGGTATTGTTTGTTGTTGTTTATGTTGTGGGCATGGAATCATGATGATTTGATTTTATAGTTGGTTGGCATAGGATATAAAAGGATAGATGAACAAGGGAATGCATAGGTAATGTCGGGGTGTGATTTTTTTCATTTTAGGTAGAAATCATTATTAGAACTCTATGTTGGATCGAATATGTAGATATAAGTCTATTAAATGGAACAATACAAGAGGGGGGGTGAATTGTAGGTTTAAAAACCTCTGAGTTTTAGCAACAAACGGATTTGTTTAAATGATCTTAAACTAATACAAATACAAACACCAACAATTGTATTGAATATAAAAGGTATGATGTATTGTAATGTAAAACAATTGTATTCAAGGTGTACACAATAATCAGAGTAATACAAAGATTAAAGTTTCTACCTTAAAGCATATAGAATCAATCAATACAAAATGTAATAGAATGATTGTAATTGAAACAATTACTATTCAATATGTAAAGAAGAAAGGAAACAATACAAATACCTTTCTAATACAAGTAACAGCGGAAAAGTAAAAGTATTACAATTCTTTAACCCAA
Source organism: Viscum album (assembly GCA_963277665.1). NCBI lineage: Eukaryota > Viridiplantae > Streptophyta > Magnoliopsida > Santalales > Viscaceae > Viscum > Viscum album. Next base: position 741,454,414 of record OY728155.1, on the reverse strand, counting down.
AAAGAAGGGTTATCCTTTCACCTAGGATAAAAGGTCTGTCTCACCAACACCTTGGTGAACCCTAGATATGATGATCGGCACGTCTGTCTGCCTATCCCGGGCAGCCCTCGATACGATGATCAGCACGTCTGTCTGCCTATCCCCGGCAGCCCTCGATACGATGATCGGCACGTCTGTCTGCCTATCCCCGGCAGCCCTCGATTTTGTAGGGAATCAGCACCTCTGTCTTTCAATTACTTGAAATCCCTCGATACAATGATCGGACGCACAAGGCAGATGAGATAAGTCACAGTGTCTCTCTCTAGAATCTTGGTAGTTCACAGAGTCTCTTCATTCGTTCTCTTCGTTCATCGTTGTACTCTCAGCTTCAAATGACCTCCTATTTATAGGCCTCGGGTTCCAACGGTCATATTGCCTCCAACGGTCATATTGAAACAGAAAGCAAGACATCGTTTTGATTAGTTTGTAACTAACTCAACGACATCATTTTGTTAGGACAAGAGATATAAAGAAATGAAAAACATGAGTACGATTCATATGCAATGAGTGTTTTGACTAAGTACCAAAACAAATAATGAACATCTGAATAGCAGAGTCAGTACGATACGATTGACAGCATCATTATGGTACGATTGACAGAGTCAGTATGATACGATTGACAGAGTCAGTATGGTACGATTGACAGAGTCAGTACGATATGATTGACAGAGTCAGTATGGTACGATACGATAAACATGACAGAAGACAAATGTAATTTCCAAAATATGATAGAATGCATTTGTGATTTCCAAAACATGATATAGAAGTCAAAAAAAGACTTTTGACTTAACAATCTTCCCCTTTTTGGAAATCACAACACACAAATTAAATGTAACAAGAAATACTTGTCTCCCCATGAGTTATTGAAAACTCCTCTGAATAAGAAATTGAATACAACTAACTCCCCCTTAGGTATGGACTTTCCTAAGGATTGTATTCGTAGATTTTCCTTACGATCATTGTAAAGCATTCTCCCCCTTTGTAAAATATTCTCCCCTTTGTAAATATTCTCCCCCTTTGTGATTTACAAAAAGAAAGGAGTAATCTTGAATTGTCTGAAAGAGTTAGTAAAGCAATACAAGACAATGGATAAAAGAGAAGGATCATAAAAGTCATTACAAAACAAAGACAAGTTCCAAAGGAAAACAAATACAACAATCATTTGTTTTCTCTTTCCTTCTCCTTCTTTATAAGCACATGAAGAACAACTTTCATCTTCTTGATCTCCTTCTTGTCTTCAGAAATTGATTCACCCTGAGTTTTGAGAAGCTCTTGTTGGTCCGCAAAAATCTGATCTTGATTTCTGATAGTCTTCTTCTGGACTCTGATTACTTCTTCAAGGGTATCAATTCTGTTTTGCAAATTCTTGTTATCTTTGGATAACACAGAATTTTGATTCTTCAGCAAAACCATTTCATCTTTGAAAGATGAAACCATCGAGAATTCAGATTGAAAAACATTCATTCTCTCTTGCAATTCTTTCACTGAAGGAACATCGGCTCTTTGAGAAGACAAAAGATTCAACCTTTCAACCGTTTCTCTGTCAAGCTTGTTGAAAGCAATTGCAAGATCATTTGATAACCTTCTTATATCTTCAATATCTATTTCATGATCATTGATTGAGCTCTCTGATTTGTACGACCACTTGGTCATCTTATTGCATGCCTTTTTATGAGCAACCGAACTTTCTGATAGAACTTTCAAATCGGCTTCTACTGAAAAAACTTTCTTCCTCAATTTTTTTACAGAGCCAAACTTCTTCTTTTGATTGTCAGTAATAAAATCAATCTTCCCTTCCAGCCTCGGGAAATAATGAATGGTCTTCTCAACCCTTCTTAGAACATGAACAATGTAATCACTCTTCTTGAGAGAGATTGTATGTTCTGAATCAGTATCTTCATCGTACGATGCTAGTTCATACGATCGGCTTGAGTCAACAAGTGGCTGTTTTCCTTTTGCTTTTTCTTTCTGCTTTCTTTCTTCTTCCACTTTGTCACTAATGACAACAACTTTATCAGAGTGAGAGGATTGAGCACTTTGCTTTTCTTGAGATGACATTCTGTCCGGATATCGTGCCTGATCGGCATGAGGAGTTTGTTGAACACCTTCACTAAGCTTTTGAACTGATTCCTCTCTAGTCTTCTTTGAACTTTGAAGAAATTCTAAAAGAAAGTCTCCTTATTCTTCTTTCACTTCTTCTATCTCTTCCATAACCTGTTTTTGTTTTCCTTTCTCAGGGAGACTCTGTACGATGGGCTCTTGATGCACTTATTCTGTTAGTTGGGCACTATCATCCTCAACCGCTTTCAAGACTTTAGAGACATCAAAGTCCTGAGCCTTTCTTTTTAAAAGAACCTTCTTCTTCTTTTATTCCTGAAGGGTTTCTTATACCCTTACTCTTTCTGCAAAAGCCTCAGTAGGGCCAAGACCAAACTTCGGATCACCTTCCTTTCTCTGTTCCTTATCCTTTCTCCATTTTTCTACAACCTCTTTACTGTACCTTGGCTTCTTCTTCGTCTTTGAACTAGTTTGCGGATCAGACTTTTGAGTAACACCGGTAGATTGAATTTCTTTGGCTGGCATAGGTTCCGATTGATTCTGTGCCAATTCAGCTTCTATATCTCTGACAAAAAGTTTTGAATTCGGATCAAAACAAACATTCAGCTTTTTCATCGTACTCTTACTAATCCATGAGGGCTTCAAATCCATGGGGTTTCCTTTCAAAGGAATGTTACAAAACTTCATACTTTCAAGAATGATCTTCGTAAGGATAGCTGGATACATAATCATCTGGGACTTAATCCCTCCTATCTTGACATTCTTAATGGTTTCAAAAACATATCCCATGAGATTTACTTTTCTCATATTCACAAGATAGTCAAGCATAAAGATATCAGAAACTTTCAGAGTTTCTCTATCCCCTTTCCTAGGGATATGAAAACCTCGCATCCATAAAGTGACAAAACGACTGTCCAGAGAAAGATGAGACAATTTTCTCTTTTCTTCATTAATAACAAACAATGTCTTTTCAGCACTTTCTCTATTTAACGTACAAGCTTCCTCTGGTAATTTTTTCGATGGACAGAAAGAATCCCCTTCTATAGAAACATTCATAAAATGTGCCACTTGTTTCACCGACGTAGACAATTTTCTATCGTACACAGCGAAGTTTATAGTAATGTCTTTGTCGAAAGAAACGGTTTTGTAAAACTGAAAAACTTCATCAAAAAGAACCGGATCTTGAAAATTAGGCTTTTCAACACACAGATGTTCCCATCCTTGAAACAAAATGATCCTCCTGATTGTAGAATCGTACGTATCGAAAAAATCTCGAGATACTAACCTTTCTCTATTAAATTCTTTCTCTGTAAAAGTCTTTGAAGACATTTCGGCGGGAGTATTAGCAGAGGATTGAGACATAAAGGTGATGCCGATGAGAAGATCGTATGATGATTTATAGCTGGTGGAGCAGAGCTTCGCCTCAATTCCTGAAAAGTCAATGTGGGTTTGGGGAGGGGAGGGGGGATATTTATAGGCGATAAAGGGGTGACCGTTGATCTTCTACGGTCGAAAAAGGATGACCATTGATCTTCTACGGTCAACATTAGAGAAAACCAGATCAATTGTTAGGATTAAAACAAGGGAAAAATTTAAAAAAATGCAAAAATACCTGTCGGAGAACATAAGGTAATTGTTGGTTTCGATATATTTTAAAAGAAAATACAAACATACTAAATAAAATACAATATTATTATTAAACGACATGTCGATGGAAAACAAATTCAATACTATCATTGGTCTATTCAATACCATGATTGATTGATACGATGGAAAACAAATTCAATACCATCATCGGTTGATTCAATCCCATGATTGATTGATACGATGGAAAACAAATTCAATACCATCATCGGTTGATTCAATCCCATGATTGATGGATACGATGGAAAAGAATTTCAATACCATCATCGGTCGATTCGATCCCATGATTGATGGATACGATGGTAAAGAATTTCAATACCATCATCAGTCGATTCAATACCAAGATTGATTGATACGATGGAAAAGAATTTCAATACGATCATCGGTCGATATGATGGAAAAGAATTTGATTTCCATCATCGGTCGATACGATGGAAAAGAATTTGATTACCATCATCGGTCGATATGATGGAAAAGATTTTGATTGCCATCATCGGTCGATACGATGGAAAAGAATTTGATTACCATCATCGATCGATACGATGGAAAAAATTTTGATTTCCATCATCGGTCGATACGATGTAAAAGTGAACGAAACGATAAAACTGTCAATACGATAAACAAAAGGGAAAAAATGAATGATACGATAAAAACTGTCAATAAGATAAACAGGAAAAAAATACACAATCCAAAGAGTAAATAGTTAAAGAAAAAAAGAAACATAAAGGCAGAAAGAAATGTCCTCCCCCTTTCTACGAGGAGTTTCTTACTATTAGGAGAGATGTAAAACAGGAAGTAGATATGAATGATTATTTTAATGTAATCATTCCTAGCTTCTGTTTTATAAATTCAAATCTATCGGAAGGTAAAGGTTTTGTAAAAATGTCAGCAAGTTGTTCTTGCGTTCCGATGAATTGTAAAACAATATCTCCTTTTTGTGTGTGATCTCTAAGAAAGTGATGCCTAACATCTATGTGTTTTTCACGTGAGTGATGTGCTGGGTTTTTACTAAGAGCTATGGCACTTGTATTATCACAAAGAATTTTAGTTTTGGAGAAATTCAAACCATAGTCAGTGAGAGTGTGTTGCATCCACAATACTTGAGCACAGCAACTTCCAGCTGCTACATATTCAGCATCAGTAGTGGAGAGTGCTACTGAGTGTTGTTTCTTGCAGGACCAAGAAACCAAAGAATCTCCTAAGAAATGACATGTTCCAGATGTACTTTTTCTATCCATTCTACAACAACCAAAGTCAGCATCTGAAAAACTTTTTAAAACAAAATCATTTCCAGAAGAGTAGAAAAGACCTAAATCCATAGTGTCTTTTAAATACCGAAAGATTCTCTTTACAGCTTTTAAGTGAGACTCTTTTGTATTAGAATGATATATTGCACATAATCATACAGAAAACATCAAGTCGGGTCGAGTAGCTGTCATGTATAGAAAACTCCCTATCATACCTCTAAAATATGTTTGATCTACTGGTTTCCCAGTTTCATCAAGATCAAGAGTATTTGAGGTACCAATTGGGGTGTTAATACTTTTAGTTTTGTCAAATCCATACTTTTTGAGTAAGTATTTAATATACTTATGTTGAGATATATAAGTTCCTTCTAGTTTTTGAGAAATTTGAAAACCTAGAAAGAATGTTAACTCAACCATCATACTCATTTCAAACTCAGATTTCATTAAATTTGCAAAAGAATCAGTTAAAGATTTCTGAGTTGATCCAAATATGATGTCATCAACATAGATTTGGACAATCAAAACATTTTTTTTCCATTTTGATAAAAAGAGTTGGATCTGCTGTACCTTTTGTATAATTGTTTTGTAAAAGAAATCATGTAAGTCTATCATACCATGCTCTAGGGGCTCGTTTAAGACCATATAGTGCCTTGGTAAGTTTAAAAACATGATCAGGATGTTTTGGGTCTTGAAAACTAGGAGGTTGTTCTACAAAAACTTCTTCTTGAACAAAACCATTTAAAAAAGCACATTTGACATCCATTTGAAATAGTTTGAAATTGAAATATGCTGCGAAGGCTAATAGAATACGAATAGATTCAAGTCTAGCTACAGGAGCATATGTTTCTTCATAGTCTATTCCCTCTTGTTGATTATAGACTTTAGCAAAAAGTCTTGCTTTATTTCTTACAATGATTCCATTTTCATCACACTTGTTTCTAAAAACCCATTTTACACCAATCACAGTTGTTTCTTTAGGTCTTTCAACTAAAGTCCAGACTTGATACCTTTCAAATTCATTTAGTTCATCTTGCATTGCTTTGATCCAATCATCATCACCTAAGGCCTCACTCGGACTTTTAGGTTCAAATTGGGAAAGAAATGAAAGATGTTCTATTTCATTTCTTAAGGAATTTCTGGTCATTACAGGTTGATTTATATCTCCAATGATGTTATCACTGGGATGATTCCTAAGAAAAAATTGATTTGGGTTTTGTAAAACCTGTTCATCAACGTATGATTGAAAATCTTCTGTAGTAAATGTTTCAGGAATACTTTCTTGAACATTTTCCTTATCAGAATGCTCTTCTAATAAAGGTTGATAAACATTTTTAGAAAACACATCCGAGGATGTAGGATTGGGTTGGTTCAAAACAAAAGGATCAGTTTCATCGAATTTTACATGTACTGTTTCCTCAACAGTATAAGTGTTTTTATTGAAAACTCTATAAGCCTTGGAGGTTGTAGAATAGCCTAGACAGATTCCTTCATCAGATTTTGGTGAAAATTTGTGTAGATTATATTTTTTATTCAGAATGAATACTTTGCATCCAAAAACTTTGATGTATGAAACTTTAGGTTTTCAGCCAGTCCATAACTCATAAGGGGTTTTATTAAGAAATGGTCTAGTTAAAACACGATTTATAGTATAGCAGGCAGTACTAATGACTTCAGCCCAAAAGTGCTTAGCAATTGAGTATTCACTCAACATGGTTCGAGTCATTTCCTGAAGAATACGATTTATTCTTTCAACAACACCATTTTTCTGAGGAGTTCTTGGAGCTGAGAAATTGTGAGTAATACCTTTCTTACTACAAAACATTTCAAAATATGAATTTCGAAATTCACCACCATGATCACTATGAATAGTTATCAATGGTAGGTTTTTCTCATTTTTAACTTGGGCTCTAAAAGTTTTGAAATAGGAAAAGGCTTCATATTTCTTTGTGAGAAAGTAGACCCATGTAAATCTAGTAAAGTCATCAACTAAAACAAATACATAGTATTTTCCTCCAATGCTTCCTGATTGTGAAGGACCAAACAGATCCATATGCACAAGCTGTAATGCATTAGAACTTGAAACATCATTAATTGATTTAAACCTAGTTTTATGTTGCATTCCAAATTGACAAGGATCACAGACTTTTGAAGAATCATATCTAAGGTCCGGTAGCCCTTTTACAAGTCCTTTCATTGAGAGTTTTCTTAGGTTTCTCATATTACAATGTCCTAGTCTCCTATTCCATAGCCACGATTGGTCTTCTATTACACTTAAGCAAGGTAAGTTTTGGTTCCTAAGGTCTTCTAAGTTAATAGTGTAAACATTCTCTTGCCTATGGGCAGATAGAATGAACTCATCCATGGAATTGTGAACTAGACACTTATCATTTCTAAAATTCACAAGGTAACCTTCATCACATAATTGACTTATGCTGGTGAGATTGTGCCTAAGACCTTTAACAAACAAAACATTTGAAATAAGAACTTTTCCAAGAAAAACAATATTACCTATACCAACAATCTTTCCTTGGGCATTATCTCTGAAGGTAACTTTTCCACCTTTTGTTTTGATAACCTTTTCAAAGAGATCTTTGTTTCCAATCATATGTCGAGAACAACCACTATCCATGTACGAAATGATCATATTGGTACAATTCTCGTTTTCCTGAAAAAGAAACAATTAGATTTTCGGAATCCAAACTTGTTTGGATCCAGAAGGGTTAGATAAAAGAATTTTAGGAATCCACATTTGTTTTGAAAAATGAGCTTTATGAAATCCTAAAGATTGAGTTTTGTTAAGAGAACAATCTCTTCTCCAGTGTCCACCACATTGACACTTAGTGCAGAAAATGGTTTTTTGAGGAACAAAATAGTTATTGCTAAAAACAGGTTTTGAATAAGTATATCCAAGACCAGAACGATTTCTCAAAGGTCTAATTTGAGAATACATCTTGTCAATGTTTTCTTTTCCATGAGTAAAGTTTGACAAACACTTTTTCAAGGATAAAATCTCTGACTTTAGTTTTAAAACCAAATTCTTATTTTCCAAAACATTTGAATTTGAACTAGAGTTAGGCTCTAAAATATTTTTCTTCGAAATTACAGTTTCAAGATCCTTAGAAAGTTTATCCTTATCAGATTTAACTTTCTCAAGGGTTTTTAAAATGCTTTCAAAATCAGAAGTTTTCACAACAAGATCTTTAGAAAGATCTGATACTTCTTTAGTCAAAATTGAAATTCTAGAATTTGCTTTTTCAAATCTCTTTTTAAGTTTAGAATTTTCATTTTCAAGTAACTTAGAAAATCTAGAGACCTATTCAAAAGAAGGTAATGTATCATCTTCTGATGATGAAGATTCATCATTTGAAGATTCATAATATCTATTATCAATATAATTTTTATTTAAAGAGAAATTTGTAATAGCTTCCCCATTATATACCTTAGCCATGAGACAATGATCATCAATTGGTATTCTGGCTAGAAGTCCAATATTTCTTTGTCCTGATGTCTCATATTCTGAAGAATCATCTGAGGAATCACTACCACTTGCACTCCACGTATCATTTTCTTTCAAGCCTTTCTTTGTCTTATAAAACCTTTTATTGTTTCTTTCAGAGTGTTTCTCCTTTCTATCTTTCATCTTCAGTAAAGGACAATCAGGCCTTATATGTCATGCTTTCTTGCATTCATAACAAGTTACCTCTGAATATTTCATATCTTTCTTTATGAATCTATATTGAAAATATTTCTTTCCCACAATCTTGTTCATCCTTCGAGCAAGATTGGCTAACTCATTATCCGGAAGATTACAGTCACTTGAATCAGATATAACAACTTTCTTGGATTTAGACCTTGTAAGCCTTTCAGGTGTTTTAGCATTAGATGCAAAAGCTACACTTCCATTCCCATTCTTCTTCTTATTGAAATCAGCATCTCTCTTCATTCTTGTCTCATGCTGTAGAAGAGTTCCAAAGAGTTCATCAAGAGTAATCTGGGAGACTTTTCTATTTTCATCAATAGCTGTCCTTTTTGACTCCCATTCATTTGGCATAATATCTATAATCTTATCAACAAGAGCTTCATCATCATGACCTTTTTCTCCCATAGATTGTAAGCTATTTACAATCGTCATAAACCTTTGTTTCACTTTACATACCGGCTCTCCATAAGGAAAAAAAATCCATGATACTCTGCTCGAAGCATTGCTCTCCTTGTTTATATAACCTTGGATGTACCAAAATGAGTAACTTCTAATTTCTTCCAAATACAGTTGGCTGCTTCACATGAAGATATCTGACTATATATATTCCTGGTCATAGATCATAATAAAGTATTGTGTACCTTGTAATTCAGTTGATATTATTGCTTCTCTTGGTTGGTGAAAGTACTAACTTCTTTGTCAGGAATTTTGTAACCCCCAGTAAGCATAATAAAATTGTCTACACCAGTATTGATAACGAAAGTCTTCATACGATCTCTCCAATACTCATAATCATTCCCATCAAAGATTGGTGGTCTAGAAGGATTCAGATTATCTATTGATCCAATATTCATTCCTGCCATCTAATACAACAAAAACAACTTTTCCACTCCACAAGTTAGTGTAGTAAGTATAATAATAAGAAAGAATTAAAGCTAGTAATACAAATTAGTGGAAACCACCTCTAATACCAATTGTTGGATCGAATATGTAGATATAAGTCTATTAGATGGAACAATACAAGAGGGGGGTGAATTGTAAGTTTAAAAACCTCTGAGTTTTAGCAACAAAGAGATTAGTTTAAATGATATTAAACTAATACAAATACAAACACCCACAATTGTATTGAATATAAAAGGTATGATGTATTGTAATGTAAAACAATTGTATTCAAGGTGTACACAACAATCAGAGTAATAAAAAGATGAAGGATTCTACCTTAAAGCGTATAGAATCAATCAATACAAAATGTAATAGAATGATTGTAATTGAAACAATTACAATTGAATATGTAAAGAAGAAAGGAAACAATAAAAATCCCTTTCTAATACAAGTAACAGCGGAAAAGTAAAAGTATTACAATTCTTTTAACCCAAAGAGAAGGGTTATCATTTCACCTAGGATAAAAGGTATGTCTCACCAACACCTTGGTGAGCCCTCGATATGATGATCGGCACGTCTGTTTGCATATCCCTGGCAGCCCTCGATACGATGATCAGCACGTCTGTCTGCCTATCCCTGGAAGCCCTCGATACGAGGATCGGCACGTCTGTCTGCCTATCCCCGGTAGCCCTCTAGTTTGTAGGTAATCGGCACCTCTGCCTTTAAATTACTTGAAAGCCCTCGATACGATGATCGGACGCACAAGGCAGATGAGAGAAGTCACAGTGTCTCTCTCTAGAATCTTGGTAGTTCACAGAGTCTTTTCATTCATTCTCTTCATTCATCGTTGTACTCTCATCTTCAAATGACCTCCTATTTATAGGCCTCGGGTTCCAACGGTCATATTGCCTCCAACGGTCATATTGAAACAGAAAGAACGACATTGTTTTGATTAGTTTGTAACTAACTCAACGACATCGTTTTGTTAGGACAAGAGATATAAAGAAATGAAAAACATGAGTACGATTCATATGCAATGAGTGTTTTTGACTAAGTACCAAAACTAATAATGAACATCTGAATAGCAGAGTCAATACGATACGATTGACAGAGTCAGTATGGTACGATTGACAAAGTCAGTACGATACGATTGACAAAGTCAGTATGGTACGATTGACAGAGTCAGTACGATACGATTGACAGAGTCAGTCTGGTACGATACGATAAACATGACAGAAGACCAATGTAATTTCCAAAATATGATGGAATGCATTTGTGATTTTCAAAACATGATATAGAAGTCAAAAAGAAGACTTTTTACTTAACACTCTAGGGCCAAAGAAAGCATGAAATATGTTCTATAAAAAAATTAAATATAGTTTGGCATAAAACCAGTGATAAAAAACCACATTTTATTAATGTTAGCTAAAAGATTTGATAAAGGGTGACCATTATCAGCACTAAACAAAAGCACTGACATAAGATATTTTTTATATTAAAAATTTTATTTAATTAAAAATCATATGTTGATATATAAATACTTTTATAGTGACTAAAATAAAATAGATTTTGTTAAATGTTGTTTATCTGTGACTAAATATATAATTACACTTGACATATAAGATATTTAGTGGAAATGAAATATAAAATAATTATAAATATTTATATATTTTTTAAAAATTATATTGAATATAAAAAAAAGTTCAATGATATATATATATATATATAATTTGATTAAATATCATTTATACATACTATATATGTATTTTCACTTTACATAATTAGTAAAAAAGGTTTATAAGATAATTAAGAATTAATATTTATTTAAAATATTTTCTAATTAATAATAGCCATTTAATAACATTTTTTAAATCAATATCATTTGGATTTTCAATTTGACATACATATATCAAATAATAAAAAAATTAATTATTACTTAAAATCATTGACTAAATATGTATTTACACTCAATATATCATAAAATAATTTCATAATATATAAGAAATTAATAAAATTTTATACAGAAAAATACACACTAATAAAAAAAATTAATATTATCGTTGTAGTTTTTTATTTATTGATACATTATTTTTAATATATTTTATATCAATTATTATATTTTATTCATTTTTTAAATTATTATTTAATATATATATTGTTTCGATCCGTTTACCCTTCTTGGAGATGGAGGACCAAGGCTCCCGACCGTCGATCTCGCGGATGGCTGAGCCCCGGTCAATTGCTAAGGTTGGGTACAGCGGTCTTCATTTTGAAATTCCCAATGGTTCCATATCCAACGATATATGGACCTGATTTCCAAAGGCACGCATCCACTGGGTGGTTTGGCCTGCGATGCTTAAGAACTCACATTGGTCGGGATGATGGGAATTCGGGCTCATCACAACCTTTTCGGTGGAAATTGTTGCCTGTTCCGGGACTCTCTTATAGATTTAAGACGTATTCATATGTTCGTGAATCATTGGTTTATACCCAAACATAGTATCCATGGATTTCTCCTAGTTGGAAATGGTCAGTTGAACGCAAGGGATCAGAATCATTTATGCCCGAGGTCTACCATCCCTTGTTGGACTAATGACCCTGAGGAGTCTGGACTCACTGAGGCGGCACTAGGAGTGGTGCGGTGAACTGACGTAAAGATAGTCGGATCGACCGGTTTTGGGCTTGAACCACAAGGAGGCTTCCTACGTACCCTGTCTAGGAGGCAGGGATCAAAGTCCATGTAGTTAGAATAGGCTTTCAGCTTACGCTCTGAGGCATCCCAGAGTAATGGATTGGGGATTACACTCTGAGGAGGCCCATGGGAGTGGATTGGGGGCTTACATTCTGAGGAGTCCCATAAGAGGATGTCATGGTTGATGTTTACTCTAAGACCACGTGAGTCATTCTCAATGTGAGAAACAAGAGGCGGCAAGGACCAGACGATCACATCGTGAAAGGTGTGCCTGTGAGAAGTGGTGTGGGGCTTACGCCTAGAGTGGCCCATAAGGTCAGGGCTTACTCCGAGATGGACACCCAGGGTTTCTTCCTCATGTCTAGTCATGAGGGCATCCCAACCCATTGGTGGGTTGAGGAACTTGATGGGGGTCAACGCCTATGCGCAAGTGTACAAGCGGGATAACACCAAGGGCGTTGGAATCAGTCCAAACAAAGGGAGATGAAAAGTGTGAATTACATGCCTGAAATTCGGAATGCAATGAGGGTGGCATAGAGATGGAGGATAACTATTGACCGTGATCGAAACACAGCATCCATATCACATTAGCCTAAAACGGGGACAAACAAATGAGGTCGACTGCTGACCATGTTCGAAACACAGGACCTGACTCAAAGTGTTGTCAAAAGTCTTTCGGGGTGTTCTCCAAGGATGGTAGGTGAGCCGATGCAGCATGGGACCAAGCCATTAGGGGGTCCCTTCGGACATGGAAGTGTATGATGATCTGAATGAAGGACACGCAAAGTATGTGGCGGAGTGGTGGAATGTTTGAATAGATTCCAATGCTCTTGAAGGTACACCACTGTGATCATGGCATAAGGCATATCTTGTTTAGAGCAAGAGGCATCCTACGTTTGGAGCATAGGGAATACTACAATTTAATGTCATGTAGATAGGACTGTTTCTGTATAGTTTAATGTCATATGGATAGGACGAGGGCCATACAGTTTACCATCATGTGTTCAGGATGACTAGGTTGGAGATACCTAGCAATGGTTGGTGTGGGACTTACGCAAGGGAGGCCCTTTTTGGATGAACCTAGCAAAAGGAGCTAGGTAATGGGGTTATAAGAATTTCATGAAGAGTATCTTGACTCATGACATGTATATGATAGATGTTGGGGTGGCGCAAGGGTGCAATGTAAAATAATGTTCACCTGGCCTAAAAAGGTCGCGGTGCGACTCTCCATTTTCATGGGGCTGCGACCCCGCGGTATGGACCAGCGAGTGCATGGGATTTTCCGCATGGGGCGGGCCGCGTAGGAGCTGGCCGCGAGGGAATTTCCATGGAGGAGCCATCCGAAAAGGACTGTCCACATGTGGTTTGCAGTTTGGTTGTCCACGGAGGGGCTGTCCGTGGAGGAGCAGGCCGCATGTGGTTCGTGGTTTGGTTGTCCGCAAAAGGTGTCCGCAGAGGAGCTGGCCTCGAGGGAGCAAGCCGCGAAGGACTAGGCCATGAAGGAGGCTATCCGTGAAGGAGGTTGTCCATGAAGGGGGTTTTCTGTGAAGGAAATGGTCACGAAGGGCGTCTACAAAGGGGCTGACACCCGTCCTAATTCGTGCCCGCAAAGTGGTTCCTGCTTCTATTTCGCAGACGAGGCTGGTCCGTTGAGGGGGTGGCCGTGGAGGGACTATCCGCGAAGGAAATGGCCGCTATGTGCTGGCCACAGAGGATCTAGCCCCATGTGGTTCGCGGACTGGCTTCTCCCCTACACGTAAGAGTTCATCCACGGACGATATGGGGTCCGTGGATGGTCATAGGATTTTACCACTGGGAGTAATTTCTCTAGCGTCTCCCAACGGGTTTTCACTCGTCCTTCCTCTTTTTTTGGTGCCTCTCGGTGAATATTTATAGAGTAACGAAGGGGATATGGCACACAGCGCTTTTGAGGAAGCCCATGAAGAAATCCTCGCCCGCGTATGACTCGGTCAATCGACATTTATGACACTGAGTTTTGTGGGATTGCTCCGCGGCCGTGCACCAATCCGCCTCTATCCCGTGAACGATGGGGTTCGTGGCTTCATACGGCTTCCACCTCCATTTCACGAACGACGGCGTTCACAGCTGGCTTCATCGGCGGCCTCCCTGGTTCGTGTCCGCATAGGTACTCCACCCCCCCCCCCTATTTCTCAAACGACAGCGTCCGCGAGAGGGCGGTTCTCCAAACAGGCCACATACTATTACTAGGGGCCAGTACGCGGACCGGTTCGGTCCTTTTCCAAGATTTGGGGTATTTGGATTTCCCCTTTGCGGAATTTCAGGATCCTACATATATAATCTATTTATTATATTTTAACATATATGCACATCTATTCATATGTTCATTTATATTATTGTTTATTTCATTAATAATTGTTTTAATATTTTTGTAATTTACTCATTTTAATTTTTTATTTGTTTAATATTTTAGTAATCTAATTCATTTTTCATATTTATTTATTCATATTTATTCATAAAAATTTAATGTTTTTAATAAATAATTATTTTTTCCAATTAATATATTTATATATTTTCATTTTATGTATTCATTTTTTGTTTTTTAAAATTTATATAACTAATAAATATTATTCATTCTTTTAATATTTTTTGATGTATTATTTTTTAAATTAAATTTCATTAAATTTATAAATTATTTCATTTAATATTATTTATTTATTAATGATGTTATGTGGTTTTTAATGTTTTGTAAGTTTTTCACTTTTAATATTTTTTGTTTATTTTTTTAATTTATTGTTTTTTATATCTTTTACAAATAATTATTCATCAATATATTTAATATTTTTAATATATAAATATTTTCATATTTATTTTAAAATAAACTCATTTTAATGTAAGGGTAAAACAAATTCATTTATGTCTAAAACAATGTCCGGTAAGGGTAAAATAATGTCAATTAATGGTAAAACTAATGTTAAGTCAGATTAAAAAATGTTTAGGGTAAAGGAATGTTATGTAACTGTAAAAAAATGTTATGAAATGGTAAAAAAAATTAAGTAGGGTTAAAATAAATTTTATTAAACATTAACTAATTTTAAGGTTAAAACAAATTTTGGTAAGGGTAAATTATAATCCCCTAAGATTAAAAAAGATAATTAAGAGTTAGTGTATAATATAATTTAGTAACATTAAAAAAATTAACTACTATTGTGTAAGGTTAAACTAAAGTTAATTAAGAGGAAAAGTTATGTTCGGGTAAAATAATTTTATGTTAGGGTAAAATAAAGTTAAGTATGCATAAAAATAAAGGTTATAATGGTAAAACAATGTTAAGTATGGATAAACTAATGTTAAGTATTTGTAATCTAAAGATATGTAAGGGGAAAAATGTTATGTATGGGTAAACTGGGGTTATGTAATGGTAAACTATAGTTAAGGGAAAACAAATATATTTAAGGTTAAACTAAAGTTATGTAATGTTTAGATAATGTCATTTATGGGTAAAACTAATGTAATGTAAGGGTAAAATGAAGTTAAATAACGGTAAATCTAAGTTATGTAAGTGTATAAAAATGTTTTGTAAGGGTAATATAATGTTATTTTAAGATAAAATAATGTCATGTAAGGATATAATAAACATAAATAAGGGTAAAATTTAGTTATTTAAGGGTCAAATTTTTTAATCAAAGTTAATATAATGCTATGTAATGGTAAATTAAAGTTCAATATGTGTAAAATGATGTTATTTAAGGATAAAATAAAGTTATGTTAGTGTAAAACAGATTTATGTAATTTTAAAAATAATGTTAAGTAAGTGTAAAAAAATGTTAATAAAGGGTAAAATAATTTTTAGTATGGGTAAAATAAATTTAACCAAAGGTAAAACAATGTTATGTAAGGGTAAAATAAATTTTAGTAAGGGTAAAACAAAGTTATATATGGGTAAACTAAAGTTAGGTAGGTCTTAAAAAAATCTAAGTGAGGGTAAAGTAGAGTTTTTCAAGGGTAAAAAAGTTATTTAAGGGTTAAATAATGTTAATTAAATGTAAAAATAGTTATGTAATTGAAAAAAAAAGGTATGAAAGGGTAATACAAATATAAGTAACTGTAAATTGAAGTTATGTATGGTTAAAACAATGTTAGGTATGGGTAAACTAAATATAAGTAAGGGTGAAACAATGTTATGTAAGGGTAAACTAAAGTTATGTAAGGGTAAAAAATGTTCTGTAAGTGTAAGACAAAGTTAATTAAGGGTAATATAATTTTAAGTAAAAGTAAAATGAATTAATGTAAGATAAAAAAATGATAATTAAGGATTTAAAAAGATTAGTGAGGGTAAAACTAAAGTTAATTAAGGTTAAAAAATGTTGATACAGGGTAAACTAAAGTTAATTAAGGGTAAAATAAAATCAATTAAGGGTAAGACTAAAGTTTAGTAAAGGTAGTACTAATGTTATGTATGGGTAAACTAATGTTATATTATGGTTAACTAAAATAATGTAATAGAAAAACAATGTTATGTTATGTTAAAGTAATGTTAATTAAGGGTAAAACAAAGTTATTTAAGGGTAATACTAATGTTATGTATGGGTGAAAAAATTAAGTAAGTGCAAACTAATGATAAGTATATAATTAAATATTATATATAAACACACTCACACAATAAATAATTATGTAATTTATTTAATTGTATATATTAATTTTAGAATTTCATCTACAAACATATTATATTGAATTTTTTATATTTTTATTTAATATATATAATTCATCTCTTTATAATATTTTTTAAATTATTCATTTTTAATATTATTTATTATTCAATAATATTAATTACCTTTTTATTTTATTTTTGGATTTATTCATTTTTAATTTTTATGTTTACTTTTTATAATTTTAGCCATTTTTTATTTTTATTTCTACATGTTAATTCATTATAGTTTTATTTTTTAACGTAGAACATCTAATTTATATTATTAACATATATTTATTTTCATATTAACATATTTTCTATTTTAATTTTTTAAAAGAATCTCAATTATTAATTACACTTATTAATTTATTAATATTCATGTAATGTATTAATTTTTTCAATTATAAAATATCACTCTTTTTATCATTCAATAATTTTATATTATTTATTCACTTATAATGTCAATTATTTATTTATTTTATTTTCTATATTTTATTCATTCTTAATATTTATTTATATATATATATTAATTAACATTTAATATTTTTAATATTTTTTTTAATGTAAATACATAATATGTATTCATCTTCATTTTAATATATACTCATTTTTAATTTTTTAAAAAATTTATATAGTTAAAGAAACAAATCCATTTTTTAATATTTTTGAAGTCTATTCATTTTTAAGTACTCAATTTCACTCATTTCTTGCTAGATTTTGTTACCTAGAAGCTTTTTTTGTTCATTTTTTTACCTTTATTCAAAGTTTTGAATATTGATAAAATTTTTATCACATCATGACTATTCATCATGGTAACATTGCATGTGATAATGTTCTAAGAGTAGTTTTTGTATTGAATGGTCATAGTAGTTCCAAGCTAAAATAAGAACCCAGAAGTGCCATGAATGTATTCTTAAATATATATTCTATATCCAGAAGAAATAATTTTTGTAACACAAATGATATAGGCTATTAGTGGTGAAGACTCATAGGAATTTGAGGCACCTTCTCATGGTATGTTCCACTAGTAATTTATAGTGTATGAGATTATTAGAGTGACACATTCTAGTGTAAAATCCATATTTATATGTGCCATTGGTTGTTCTTATTTTCAAATGTGTGTATTGGTCCTTATATCTCAAGATTATTTTTAAGGGATATTATTATTCTAGTTCATTGATGTATTTATGAAAATTGGGACGTAATATGTTCATGGTGAATTATGAAATTATGGGTGTGCAATGAGTAATATTTAAATAATGAATAATGAGATAAATGATTTATCCTTTAAATTATTCAATGGAAGTTGATATCTCATGCCCTTTTATAGAAATTATATTGCTGAAATAAATCCTTGTGCATGGTGTTCTGTAGGCGAGTTCATTTTCTAGAAAGTCAAGGTAGGATAAATCAAGAACATAGGTTGAAAAGACCATTATGAAACATATATGTTAGAGATGTCATCATAAAGGTATGATGTTACATATTAGCAGTCCATAATAGGTTTTATATCATTTTATAATTAACTTCTTTCTTTATGGGTGCATTAGAATGCTTCTAGATACTAACCTTTGACTTGGGGTTTCTTCTCCTAATTCCACTAAGAAATAAGCCAATAGGACAATACATTAAGTATATCCAGAATCTCAGTTAAATAATAAAACTATTTATTATTTAACAAGTTGGAAAAATAGTTTCCCCACATGGGGTTTAATAATTATCCATGTTTTCTTGATCTAATATATTCCTCCTTCAGTTATTCGAGATAATATTTTTTGAGAAAAATATTTAATAATTACTTGTTTGATATCTAGTTAATATATTGTTTATTTATTTATTGGTTAATAATGTAGTGAAATTTGTTTGTTAAATTAATAATCATTATTTCATGCTGGATAATTATTGTTGAGGAATGGAGGAACGAGTTTAAAGGATTAGTTAGAAATAATATATATTGAATAATATTTAAATAAAAAATATTTAATTTAATTAGTGAGTTTTTTTTCTTGTCAAGAAATATTAATAATAATTTTATTATTATAGGCATGGGGTCCTATAGGGATTAAGGAAATAATAACGGAACATGTATAATTATTGTTTTCTAACCCGTGCAGTATATAAAACCAAATATATTGTTCCAAAGGGGTGGTTTTAATTTCATATTATTGTGCACATTGACATCCAGAGAGAATTCTATCAAATCCATTAATAGCTCCCTTCGCATGAATTATTTTGTGAATAGAGAGTGATCCTCATCATCAACCACTCTTAAGTATAGGGAGACCAAATAGAATCCATCATCATGAAATTATTGCGGCAATCAAAGGAAAATGATTCAAGAATAAGGATCTATCGTGCTAGAACCCAGAGATTCATTCCCCGATGATTAGAGGTTCATGGAACACGAGTAGATCACCAGTAGAGGCAATATGTTCCTGATTTCTAAAATGTAATAATGGTACAACATCTACACATTATCAGATCCATAAATGAAAAAATAATTTATCATCATGTATATCGTATATTAATAATAGATCATGAAAAAAATTAGTGTCTGGAATTCCCCATCTTGTGCTTCAACTTCCCCCAAGACCTTCAAGTGGAAATATAGAGGTCTCAAATTATTTTTAATTATCTATTTATCATTTATTGATTTATACATTGATCATTAGTCTTTAATTCCAGTTTAATATATATTTAATCTAAATCATGAGATCTGTTATTCTTCATCTTCTTTGTCAAAAATATTATAAAATTTATTTTCTTTATGAATGAAATAAATTTTTCGAACTCATCTGGTGGTGTGGAGGATTCTGGTTGGTTAGCACTAGAGCACACACTATATATCCCTTAGGCATATATCGTGTACCCATGTTTAATGCTCCAAGAATTACTTTGGAATTAATTATATCTAGGTGCGTTTATTAAATGAATTTTGTATTTAAATACACCATGTGTTGACTGGTTAAACCTGGCATACGGGGATCCATACTGCATGATGTGTGACATCAATACACGATAATGATAGTCCATGTATTATCTTACACATCTTACATTACTGGTGACCATATAACATAGACACCACACACCATGTATCCCATGTAAATGTTGTGTACTCCAATAATTTTCTTGGAATGGTTACACCCCAAGTACCCATGCATGTTCCACGAACTGATAGTGAAAAACGTACACATAATTGAGTTCGATTGTACATACTGTATATATTACCAAATTATGAAGAATTAAAAATTAATTTCTTATAAAAAATTAACCTTATCAACATGTGTTAATGTGGTCAATAAGATGAGAGTACAAGATATATAACAAGTTGTATATATACAAATTAAATGTCCAGTTAAATTCTATTTAATGTTCTAAGATGTGAATAGTGTATAAGTCCTAATATTGTCATTACTCTTTTCACATTGAAACAGAACACGCTATGTAAATTCCATTTGTTTCGTGTGTTCATTATTTTTATAGTAAATTCCATGAAATTCCATGTTATGTAGTCTCTGCCATTATTGATGTTCGTGTTTGTGCAACACACACTTTTCCATGGAAGTATGCATGTCATACATGTCATGTGATGAATAAACGACCTCAATCTTCATTTTCTTCAACCTCATGGTATCAGATTTTATTTTATTTTTTTTTTGCATCTAGAATGGATATCACACAACATCTTGAGTAGAGGAGATTATTTTTACTAGAACTCCTCACACCCAGATATCCATATGAGAAGGTTTCATAGGGATTCCACACACAAGATATGCTATCAAATAATGTTATGGAGATTATGTGCTTGATCACATGAAGAATAGTGGAACCATTCTTTTATATCTGCACTTGAAATGATGTACATCATGGGTTACTGATACATGTTGAAAAAAACCATCACAGTATGTGATATCATGGGGAATGCATGAATCCTGCGATGTAGATCACATGAACATTAGTATATGTGCATGGTGGGATCATTCAAAGAATCCATGTGGACCCAGGATGCTGATAAAATGTTTTGTGGATGGGATAAGAGTGTGATGAATAGTCTACAACCATTATGTTGGTTATCCTATGTGCATATGAGAAGTAGTTCCTGAAACATAGAGTCGCAGTAGCCTCCTAGATAATTGTTTGACTGATCATCTAGGAAAATACATCGCATGAACGAAATACAAAGTTCAAATAAAGAGTTTTAAAAATATCTGAAACATGATGAAACCTTTTTCGCCTTCACTTGAAACTCATATAGACATACCATTATCCTCTTTTCCATAATTATTCACACAAAGGGGTGAGATACCATGATTATCATTTGCACAATCATTCATGAGAAAAATTTATGCATCATGTTACCCATCTGGAATTTGGTAAAATCAACATGAAACCAATCACAAAAAATGGTGTGGAACTGTATAACATATGAGGGGAAAAGGACTTTGATACTACAAGGATTAATTCAAATGAAAATATAAGACCAATATCTCACATATAAGCATCATTAGGTGAGCATAGAAGCAATTTTGTATCACTTTCCTATCTCTGTCTAGTAGAATATTAAATTAACACATACCCCGTAATATGAATAATTGTGCACAATGACTTGACATCTTGTTATGATCGACTTATAAGAATTTATTTGATTTGATGGAAAGATGGATATTTATAATATTCAAGGCTCAATTCCCTCTGCCAATCCAAAGAAATTACATACTGCACATATGTAATATTCATGAGATGATTTGGATCTCTATTTCATTCTTGAGGTTGCCATGTTATGAAAATAAATATTTGATGTGCATGCTTTAAATGAATAAGAAGTGGAGTTCGTTTGGGGATCTATCACATAACCCCCTTTACGGGATCTCATGAGGATTTTGATTTCATATGAAGCCCTCATGAAAACAAATATCCTCACAACACACACAAGTGGATTGAGTTATGGGACAACCCTATAAAAAATTACAGCACTATCCATGCACCATTTGGAAAACTTAATGGATATGAAAACACCCTTAATCACACTATGGAATCATACAACCATTGAAACATGAAATATCCAAGGAGAGAAAAGTTAATGTCCTTGAAAATGTCTACACTATGTCAGGAGATCGATCAATGAACATTTGGTATATCAAATTCAACCATAGAAAATATTCTTTACAATGTTTTCATGTCATCACAAGATATAGAATTGATCATGCGATGCATCACAATAAAATAGGAAGACCAACAAAGACATGTCACGCAAACCATCTCAAGATCCCATATTGATAATTTGACACACTCATAGACAATTAGTGGATGAAGTCCTCAAAACTACTTGTAAAATATAGAGGAATGTTTTCCAAAAGGATGAGACCCCTTGCAGTGGAAAATCTCACGTGAAACATCAACGATGAAGAGAATGGTTATCCTAAATAACATTAAAGTAAAATTTTGAAAACCCTCGAGCCTTTATAGAATAAAACTAATGAAATAAATGCGGAGGTGGTAGGAGAAACTTAGAGTCATAAAATACATTTGATTCAACCCAATAGATCTTCAGAACACTATAAGACCCTGACCACATGCCTACCTCTCCTCGTAAACCCCCCGACATTTAATCCTCATTAGGAAAAGATTCACAAGTATGTCCAGGAGACCGCACACATAAATTTATTCTCCCTAAGAAAATATGGATGTATTTTTCCATGAAATTCTCGTGTATCCTCATTAGACCTCTGTTGGTCATGAGTTACATCATAAAAAATAGTGTAATTTTCATTTACATCACTCATGTAATCTCGCATGATTCCACAGAAGTAGTTAAATTAAATAAAGTGAATAAAATAGGGGGGATGTGAAAACCTCTCCCAGTTGTAAAATTCTAGGGACGCACTAAGGAATTCCACAATGCGGTCCTGGGAGACTCCTAAACAAGTCGGCCTAATCTAGCAAAGACCCCGAACAAGCCACCCTTGCCTCACAAAATTTACCAGATAATGCGACAAGTAACTCATGAAGGCCCTATAATAGGAACTTTTATCTCATGAATTCCCTTTGAAATGTTGATATGACAATATATAACTCCTTCAACATGGTTTCATGATAAAAAATTTCCCCATTAATTGGAAATAATCCATGAATGGAGGAATTGATGACATGGACTCATAGTCGCTAAAAATAAAGTGATGCCCTTAGATCAATCCATAGAAAATGATCATGAATATTCATGGTGTTAGACACCATCTCTGAATACATCATGGATCCACGTGAGATATGTAGAAAAACCTGGTGTACAGTCTAGGTGGTGAGGCCTATAAATTTTCAACACCATCATGAAAAATGCAACACTAGCTATCATGACCAATAGGGAAAACTATTGGAATTTCACAACAGCACCAAAGAATATTTCGCAAAGCGGATGACCTCATGATCAAAATTTCTTCCTTCATATAGTATTCTATTGAATAACTAGAGTTATGATTCATCTTTCATAAATCACTTTGTGTGATCATTGTTATATCACGCAAAGGGATCCTAGTACGAAATACTAAGAACCTACCACATATTTTCTAGATCAAGTGTGACTTAAAAATAAGATGACAAAGAATGATTCTAAGACACTCACAATACAAGGACTATAACAATGAATAAATTTGAAATTCCAAAACAAATACATGTCTTCTTCCCCACATTCAGTTCATGTGATCCTTCCAAGACATATGAAAACACCATGACATGTCACCCAGATCTCCCAGTGTTCCTTCATCATGTTATTTGGGTCATGATAAGTCTTCTAGAAATTTCATAGTAAGTATCTAGGTCACCATAGGTGTACCACTTTAGTCTTTAGAATCCCTCTTGTCATATCACCCATGACTCACAATGTCCTTTAAATACATCGTAGGACTCATATAATGGACCAATCTCATGTCAACTAAGTCTTTCGGTTTCATCTACGCATGTCAGCTAAGCTCTCATGATACCCTCTGGGAATGTTAGTCAAGACTCTTTCTTCCCCGCAGACATGTCGTCCAGGTCTCATGATGCCCAACAAGGTTGTTTTTTAATACATGATGCAACCTCCGAGACATGTCTTATTGACCCTCAAGAGACCCTCCATACGTTTCAGGCCAACTCTATTGAATGACACCAGGGAAATTAGTGGGATCAGTGACACCCTATAGATAACCCATCCAATTCATGAGATGGATTCCAGAATAGAACACCAGGATCGTGCGATGTCCTCTGGAAAATTTAGCATTGATCATCTGACAACCATTATATTTTATACACAGGTTAAGTTATGTCCTTTATAAATTCCAACTGGATCATTAATTTTATTTAGATATTCTAGGAAGATAATCTTTTATATATTAGGTAAAGCATAAAATTTACTCATTTCAAGTAGGAAAGCAGGTCACAGGGGAAGCCGTAGAGTGTAAGCAAAGACCATCGACATAACATGATATGTCCCAAAATAATAGGAAAAACTCAGAGTGTATGACCTGACTAATTAAAGTAAGATGCCTTTGTTTCCTTCTTCATTCAAGATAAATAGGCCACCTCTTCGGGGTTTGAGATCCTCTAGGTTGTCCCAATCCATAAGTCCCTCACTCTCCAGGTGGTGATATTGATCATTTTTCATCCATTGTTTCTCACACCAAGCATAGATCATGTGCTCTTAGGGAGTTGCAATAATCATATCATTCTATTCATGTGTATCCTCCATCAAAGGAAATATATTTATGTAAAGCCCCAATGAGTGGAAGAAAACATTATCCACAAAACAAGGACATCTACATTGAGGATAGTCCCAAGGGAATGACTGAATTATGTGAACTCTAATTCCTATAATAGCCAAGATACGTTGGATGAATTCCTAAGGCTCAAGCTCAAATATATAATCATTTCTAAGTATGCCTTATACCAATTTCATTTAAACCATCTGGACCCAATAATTCCCATGGGATGATTACTCTACCTACTCCATCAGTAGACTAAGAAATATTATAAACTTTGATGAATCTGATTCCCTCCATAACTAGGATACATAGGGAATATCTCTGAGGCATATTCTCTATAATAAATATCTTTATGGTGGTCCCATCACATAAGTCCCATACCATGAGAAATTAAAAAATGAAAATTTTTCATTCCTTCTTTGTCACACCGAGTATAGATCACATGGGCTTAGGGAAGTACAATAATCATGTCACCTTCATCATAAGTATCTTAAATGAAAAGGGAAACCTCATAGTGTAAGACCGAAAAAATGAACTACAAAAACACATATTTTCTACATAATCATTATATATAAGATGCACCTCTAGCACTCAATATTGATTACACGATGTCCCAGAGAACCCCTATAAGACATCTACGCATGACATTAAACTGAACAGGTCCAATTAACTGTGTGGGTTTTTATTCTTGCAGTAACCAAGATGATTATTATATATTATAATGGCTCAATCCCCTCATCAAAATATTGACCACCTCCTTGAGTGACAAAAAAATTTAATTTTTTTGGTTATATAGATTCCTCACATAAGATAAATCCCATTATAGAAGAATGATGGAGAACTTTAGATATATACAAATAAATTCACTAGAGAGACCCCAATATTTTTCATATGAATGAGAATTAACCAATGATTATTTTTTAGGTTAACTAGACCCATATTGGGATTATCAAGAGATTTTTGAACATATCAGTAATCTATAATAGAGACCTGAAGTAGGAAATAATTTCCGTCAAAACTGATCGATGATCCAGAACTCCCATCCTCTCAAACAATGTGAGTCTCCAAGAGTTAATGTGCCTAAAAACCTAGGTGACTGCCTGCCTTTGGAAAATAGTTATGCACCCTGTTATTGAAGAGGGAACCATTGGGATTTTCTAGTAAGACCTACATTAGTAATTAGATGTTCAAGATTATGCATAACATAATCCCCACACAATAAAAACATTACGTGGATCCATACATACCTTTAAATATTGATGAAAAAATGGTGACCCAAAAGTGAATCATTTTTGTAACAAAAAAATAGTAATAATTCACTGATCCATTTTTTCACCCCATATGTAAACAAAATGACATTCCAGATGTAAATCTCTAAAACTATAGAATTATCACGCACCATGCTACTTTTTTTACATACCATATAGATACAAAGTAGTAACATTGACATGATCTAATAGATGATCATATGTGATCGAGGTTCTTATAATTCCATCCTCTCCTTGACAAGTCCTTGTGAGTATAATGAAAAAATCCGAAAAATAGGAAATTTGTGTTCACCATACTTATCTTATTGAGCACATCATTACAACCATGTTGTAGTAATCAGTAATTGTCTTCATTATTGTCTGCATAATTGAAAATACTTCTCTAATAGACACCATCCCAAGCCGAGATAATGTCTTTATCATCCATCATTTTCTCTAGTAAATCATCATCAAATTTAACCATCATGTGACAAAAACTGATTTCAACTTATTGAAAACACTAACGAAAGGCGTCCAACATGATGGGATGGGAGTACCACCGACATAGTATGATCCCAACAAAAGAATCTAACATTGATGTTCTCCATGCACAAAAACCAGTGGGTCCACATCACCTAATCAAAGCCACCACTAAATTGGTATCCATTGTTTCTACAACCAACCACTTTGGGAGCTTATCCCTGAAGTGAAAAAACGTCCACCTTCAGTCTCTAATGAATGTGGATTAGGAATCCAAATATGGATCCCTTTAAATTCATGTTCCAGCAAGGAATAAACCTATAAACCATTATTGCTAACACCACCATGCCGGTACCCACCAGTCACATGCTAAGGGTACGACCAGACACTTTTCCACCCTTAAATCCCATGCATGGGTGGCAAGGAAGGCTCATCGGGGGAGGAAAGTGTTGGATATTAATGAGAGAGATCATATCCCCACTCCTGTTGATGAAGCATGTCAGCATATCCTAGTTACAAATATTAAGAATTCTCATATCCCTACTGACTCAGAACTAGTCTCTTGGCATATTCCCATAGTATTCATGGGGTAGTCACATATCCCTAACACCATGCATAAAGATAATTTCCAAATATTAATGGCACATGGAGGACAAAAGTGGGTTAATATTCCAACTACAATTGAAGAAATATACCAGTGTATATTAGAGACCTAAAATGTGAAATATTATATCCCAGCATACAATTTCCTAAGATGTCAATATATTTTAGAAACACCTAAAGAATCCAAAAAAATATTCTAACACTGTTGAAGATAAAGGGATATGTTCATACTCCTATCCCTACAACTAGGGAAACTCACCACTCTGATCATCGCAAACAAGTGCTTGTATCATAGAAATCACACACTCTTTCTCTCATCTAGGGGGATTATCAACATATTCTGATAACGTACAAGGCATCATAAAGAGATCATACTCCCATTCCAACCAAATCTCACCAGGTGAGAGTGGAACATACCACAAGATAGGGTCACAATACTATCCTAAAATTTTGGCATCATATTCCAATGGCCCAAGATCAGGACCATATCCACATTCTAGTTAGGGATCACTACAAAAGGGGTGCACAAGCCTCCAGACAGGGTCATATTCTTATCAAATAATTCCAAAGATATACTTGAAATTACCATGATCTGGCATATATCCCCATTCTATCTTGGGTGGAACAACTAAGAATGTAAAAAGTATTAGGACATATTCATATTCTTGTTAGAGAATCTTTCTTCCATATTCCAACAGATCATGGAAGCAAGGTTCATATTCCCAATTCTTCCAATGAACGACCACACCAATATCATTTCAAGGCATATCACAATTAGACTCATAATTCTTCTCTTATTTTGAATATCGGTCGGCATATTTTTTGGGGGATTCATATTCGGAATAAGGTCACATTCATGTTCCAACCAGGTCTTACCAGGTGAGAGTAGTACATGCCAAGGGGTTGACTCATACTCTTTACTAGAAATACCATTGGCATATCCTAGGGGCCCAATATCATGCTTATAAATTCATCTTGACTAAGGCCCACAATGTGAGAATGACACATGCCTTAGGATAGACCCATATTCCTATCAATAATGAGATGTATTATTGGTATATTCCAACATCATCTTAGTAATGAGTGCATATTCCTATAGCATGAGACGGTCATATAAAGTTCAAAAAAACCATCACATATCAGGCTCATATCCCTAAACAATCCCAAAAGGAAGGTCGACATATTCCAACAATGATGTAGAACATGTCCCAAATTCCCAATCATCCCAATTTTAGTTCTCTTGAGGTAGTTTGAGACATATTCACAACACCATGAGGGTCCTTCGACTCTTATATTTAATAATAAGTAGAAGGAGTTCATTACCATGATATTCCTCCTTGTGGTATTGTGGAGATGTACCATTGAGACTCTAATAATTAAATCCACCATGATCAACCTCCCTTAGATGACATCTCCCATAGATAAGAAAATCATCCCCTTGCCTTAACACCTTTATATATATAAGTGTCCAAAACTCTGACACCTTCGTATAGAGAAGAAATTGAAACTTTAGGATTAACTATTTAAGGTCCCCATAAACATCCAATAGCACTCCACTCTTGTTAGAAGGTGACCATCAGAGCCTTATACTATGGTTTGCCCAGATGGAGGTGTGTATGTTTGATGAGGAGGAGTTCCACATTTAAATATAGATAAATTTAGCCAGAAATAACCTCCCCATCATATTCTGGCTCCTTGTAACTTCTGAATATGATATCCCAGATGAGATATAAAAGGGGTGAATTTCTTATCTATGCCAGAATATGTTGGTTACTCATTAGATACTGAAGGATCGATGACTCCCTTACCCAAGATATGAGTGTCACCTTCATAAAATGACAATACTCTGTTGTTATCCAGGCCTGACTGATATGTCCATGTTCTGGGATCACAAATAGAAAAATCACAATGCAAATATGTAACATGCTATCTGCCACTATATCATAAATATTCATCAGAAAATATTTGAAGTCGCATTATGTTATGAATTCAATTAAGGGGATAGAATAGAATGTTACACTTTGACACACCAGTAGAACAACAGAACACATCAGATTCTGCATCATGTAACATTATAGACTCTTGCCCAATTAGGGGACCGAGTAACACTCAACATATTTGGACACTAGAATGGAATTCCCATGCATAAAAGATCCACATACATCACAAAAATACAGAGATAATTGAAAAATTTATATCAAATTGGGCTTGTTGAAGAAATGTGTATGCATTTCAGACATGGACGTTAATGTTGAGATCATCCAGACAACTTTATGTAAATAATGGTTCTTGTCAGGGGTTGTTGTCACACCCAAAAACTATGTGATCAAAGATTCACCACATCAAATAATCCACAATAAGATTTTTCCAAGAGAGGACTTGGCCCACTGATCCAGGAGAATATCTATCACCACCTACACCCCGTAGATAATAAATTCTCATGGGGATTCATGAAATATCCTGAGCAGTTGTGAGAAAAATCCATCCCACTAGGATGGAGGAATTTATATCTCAATCACCATCAATATGTTGATCATCCCCTAAGAGGTTCCTACAAGAATCAAAGGTGATTATAGATCACCTCATATTATTGGACTGGGGGAATTTATATATTCATGTTTGTCCCTGGAATCATCAATTCACTCATTTGAGTAATTGATTCCCCAACAATTGGACCAATCAGTGCCAATTTGGGTCCCGGATAACCCCCATCCCATAGTTTTGCGGAATTTTCATCATCCTCCTCACCAAATAGAGAATCATTCTTTTCTAGGATGGGTGGAAACCAATCAGTGTACCACCTATACCTCTCATATTGAGGCAAACCTTTACTAGTTGGGGCCCACATGGAAATCACAACTGGAAACTCCCCCAAATTCATTATTCATAGGAAACGATAGGAGTATTGTATGAAAAATGGGGTCATAACCCAGTGGGATCACAATATAAAATGTAACAACAAGGAAAAGGATTCATATAAAGAACCTAATGAATGTAGTGCAGAATCGGCCAATCACATTGGAAGTAATGGCACAACCACCATTGCTCAATATGCCTTTGGGAATGGATACACTGTTAACATGATAGACATTTATCAAGATGAAAATATGGAGGGCAACAACATGGATAATATTCTCCATGATTATGTTTAATTGGATGAACCAAATGAGGCTACACTCACCTAGAACCAGAGAAGGATCTAAAAAATGGCACCTCTATATATCGAGTTTCCACCCCCATGATGGAATATTACCCGAGGGAAAGGATCGACTACATTTTGATCACCATCTGAGAGTGTTGTGATTCCTTCCTCATAGGAACCACTATCACAATATGAGAGTGAAATAAAAACTCTCTAGAAACTCAACAAGGAGTTACTCAGGGGAAATATTCCTATAAGATATCGTCTTTATGTAGTGATGAATATTCATCATCCTATAGCTGATCCTCTAAGAAGCGAAATGGTTGATCATCATATTGGCTTCATATTTATAAATACATTACACATAAATGAACAATTAAAAAATAATCATGACTTCTCTCTGTTTTGGTGATAGAATCTTCCTCTTCATTAAAATAATTAAATCATAGGATGAATGGAAATTAGTGGGAGATGAAGTAGGGACCACCTCTTCAGCCCTTCCTACTCCTTATGGATGGGAGATGGCTCCGATAATAGTTCCCCCATAGTTAAATAACATCATAGAGTCCCTATCTACTCGAATGGAATCGATGGAAGGGTCACATTGATCCTTATAGCCTTAGAGGAAGGCATAACTCGAATGTGTGGATGATACTCCACCTCCACCCAACTTTGGATATCCTACCTTCTCTACATTTGATGGTGCATGTGACCCTAAAAACATCTAACACACTTTTTATCCCTATGTGGGATGATGATGGGCCCTCATGATACAAAGGAGGTAATAATACTGAGGTGTTTTGTACATACTCTGAGATATCTAGCCTTTATTTGGTACATTAGCCTACAACTAGAATTTGTTGCCTGATAGAAAGACCTTCTTCATCCATTCCTTAATTAGTTTAGCTTCACTCTACGAGAGACAAAAATTGTCAACCTAATGAACTGCAGGTAATATGGGAAAGAGAGGGATCCTAATTTCATGGTGATATAGAAAGGCATAACCTATCTCTCATCAAACCTCTATCATAAGAGAGGCAATTAGAACATTATTCTGAAAATATGATGGATAAGATTCCAATGCCTTTGATCCCCAAAAAGTATTCAGTGGGTTCTAAAATTTCTCTAAAATGACACAATTCCTTGAGGAGACTATTCAGTGAAGCTCATCAAAAACTTGGCTCATACCCACAACATAGGGGAAAATTCTATCTAGAGAAGAAGTTGTAGTAATCACCCCTAAGCCACCATTAATTCACATTCGGGCCCCTAGGAAGGCTCCAAAATCCCTTACACCTTCTATCAAGTGTCAAAAACCAAATAATTTCCCTCATACAGAAGCGTAGAGAAATATTGGTCACCAGATATTTGAGTAAGAGATGAACAAAGTATACACTTGATATTAATATGTCCCTAGATATTTCTTGGTCTCTATAGAAAAAAAACCTGCTCAAGTTTTTATATCCTAGAATGACTGATGAATTCAACCACACCAACAACCCTAACTACTTTCCTTAACATAGTAGGATGTATCAAAATATTAATGACTAATTATTCTTTAAATACTTCCTTTATGTCATGATCAACTCTGGACAGGTGGTGTTACACAACATCCTAGTACATGTGACATGAATAACTGTTGTTGGGGTAGATAAAGAAGATGGATGGGTAAAAGATCCGGCCCAGCATGTAAAAAAATTTGACAACTATATGACATTAAAAATAGATTATTGATATCATACCACCATAAAATTTCATTTGTGAATAGAAAAAATATATCTTCCACCTAAAAAGTAAACATCATAAGTACCTCCCAAAAGTGGGTGTGACCACTAGATGTTTGAAGAAATTGAAGAGGAGTAATTATATTCTTCTCCAACACAATCCCTAATTTATTTATATTTTATCCATGCATCATCTGTATCATGGTCACAGACCCCCAAATGTAATCCTCATCAGATTAATAGATAATATTTTGTTACGTATGTGTGATAAACATAGCAGACCCCTTCTCTGATGATGAGTATTCCCCTCAAAATGAATTTCCCACACATAACTGGGGAATGAGAGGTTTCAGGCACCCAACCCAATGATAAAGGGGATATTTATGACATGATCATACCCAATATTCTGATCATATCAAAATGGAGGACATATATATAGTTAAAACATGTTGTAAATCACTCTAGAGTTACCCAAAGTGGAAACGAGATGCCCAAAAGTCCTCTAATAGTCACGCACATTCAATTGAACTACATGACCTCCTATAAGGGGTTCAATCCAATCAACCCAGACAACCAGAAAGGCTAGTGTGACCAAAAACACTAGAACTATATGTCCCCTATTAATCATTACAA
Source organism: Viscum album (assembly GCA_963277665.1). Classification (NCBI taxonomy): domain Eukaryota; kingdom Viridiplantae; phylum Streptophyta; class Magnoliopsida; order Santalales; family Viscaceae; genus Viscum; species Viscum album. The sequence goes on along the minus strand of OY728155.1, from coordinate 741,421,921 downwards.
GAAATAGGAACATCCACCTTAGATGCCTCAGCTCCAAAGCCACATCCCCAAGAGAAAACCCATATCAGAAAACATCACACTTTACAAAAATGTATATGTTTTTGAAATATATGGTTTCTTACGAACAATATCTCAATCCAAGACGTGAACATTCTTTCAGAAAAACATGGGGATTCACTCTTTGAATCTCTTTAAAGACCATTGATGTTTGAGATAGAAGTATTTTTGGTTGAGGTCTATTGAGTGGAGTCCATGTTCTAAAAATATCATTTTTCCATTTCATTCACTGATCAAAATTAGGGAGAGTCCATATAATGATATATAAAGACCTAATATGTTTCGGGTAGACTCAATAATGTCAATGTCCAAGGGGTTTTTATTAACAACGAATCTAGGATCAATCTCATCCCAGTTCAATCCCTTTGACATTTTGGATATCGACATGGGGATTTATCTCCCCCAAATATGGTCATTCAAGAGTATGGTAAGAATGATAAATGACCCCTCGAGCATATCAATCTCAAAGATCATTTTGGGGAACTCACATCTAATGTTGTTCTTATGGTTATATAGCAAGACACCACATACAATTTCTTACTCGACAGGCCTAGTCTCCATATCCACTTGGTGGTAACTTCACAATTCCATCAATGTATAACGTATCACATCAATGTAAAAGTCGGTATACTACAAGGGAAAAACACCCCTTTAGAGACTTGTTGATCCACATACGTTGAAGGATATTTCTACAAGAAGGGAAGAATGAAACTAGTAGTAGATGAAAATATGCATGTTGCAGCTCCTAATGTCTTAGGGACCACCCTCTAAATCCCAAAAGTATGCTTTATTATGACAATGTGCTCCCCATAAATCTGGTTGAGGTAGAATATCTATCCCTGAGGTCCAAGCCCCACCTATACTCAATGATGGTTTAAAGTGAAATCAACTCTGGATTCTCTCTATGTTGACTCATATATTAAGGGATAATAATATCTCTTCTAATTTCCTCTCTCATCCAAATAGTGTTGGGGAAGCTCCCAGATTTCCAACTTTTTCAAAAAAATCTTTTACATAATCAGAACTAGAAGTACATGAGGATGAACTCAATAATTACCCTAAAATATTCAAGGAAGGTGTATCCACCACCATAAATGAGATCATAAAAATAAATATAGGAATTAAATAATACCCATGTCCTACTATAATTAGTGTTGTCATTCTCCACTAAGAGTAAGATATGTAGATTCCATTTCTAAAGCACCACCAATATGTGTTTCCTTGGAACTATATAGAAATTATTTGACTAAATCCATATAGAGATAGACACCATCTCAGACTAACCAATGAGCATCATGTCCTCATGAAGGTATCTTGGAGGATGCCCCCCTCTCATACCACCAATGTAGAGGAGGAGGATGACATGTTGATCAAATCATATAATGTATAAGAAGTTTAATATCCTAGATGGCTTTCCAACATCATCCCCTTCAAAAAAAAATAATGGGATGATTAGGTTCTTCGTTGAATTTAGAGACCTTATTCAACATTTCCTAAAATACAATTTCCCATTTCCAATCACAAAACTCTTGATTTATGTGACTGATGGATTCAAAACACTTTCCATCATGGATGGATACTCAGGGTACAATCAGATCAAGATGTCCCTTTAAGATGAAGAATCCACTTCCTTTAGAGCACCTCAAGGAATCTTCTTCTATCAGGTCATTCCATTTGGATTAAGGAACACTTTGAAGATATATTAGCATGTTGTGCATCACATTTTTATGTCATTTATGGTATGGATAACCTAGTTTTATGTCGATGAATTGGTTTTAAAATCTCAATAGCAATGTTATCACTTCATAGATCTCCGGACAACCATAGACAATATGTGACAAAACAGTTTATAGATTAGTCCACTAAAATATTCTATTGGTGTAAAATACGGAAACTTATTTGTCTTTGTTGTACACCAAAAAAACAATGAGGTTGATCTAGAGATTAAAAGTTCTATTTTAGCAATATCACCCCAGAAATCTTAGATAACTGTTGGGACTATAAGGGGATCTCACTTACATTTGGTTGTATAAACAACCTATATGAAAAATATCTCACCCTTGCCATGATATTAAATAAAGGAATATACTATCAATGAGATGATAACTATCAAATATTCTTCAAAAGTCCCAAGAAATACTATATGTACCCACCGGTTTTGATGCCTCTAGTGGAAGGGAGGCCACTAATCTTATATATGTCCATCATGGAGTGCTCCCCAGTATCCATACTTACCTAGAAAAACAATTTTATAAGTTATAATAGTCTATAATAACTCATCCAGAAGTTTCTAGGTACTGAGAATATATATTATGATGTTAATGAGAACTTCCTTGCACTTATCTTCAATGTGAAAAAGATGAGGCATTACATGCAACACCACAAATTCCATATGGTCTCTTATATTTATCATTATAAGTTTATCTTTATCCACCCTATATTGATAGGGTTCCTGGATCGATTGGTAGTATTTTTTCAATAATATGACATTTATTTCATATCATAGGAGTCAGTGAAAGGGAATGATTTGGTTGATTTCCTTGCATCACATCATGTCTCAAAAAATACACTGGAAGACCCTGAGATTCCAAATGATGAGGAATTATATTCCCATAACACTCCCCAAACATGGGAGATATACTTTGATGGTCCCTCTAAGATCACTATCATCACATGGATGGAAACCCAAGAGCTGGATCAGGTTGGTCTAGGTATTTTATTTGACTCTCCAAACAAGGAATGTTTTCCCTACTCATTCTCACAATCTGAACAATTCAAAATAATGAGGAAGAATACCAAGACCTTACTGTTGGATTGGAACTAGCCCAAAATTTGAAAATAGACCACCTGTATATCAAAAGAGACTCGAAATTGGTGATAAATAAGATCAACGATGAATATTCAATTAAAAATGGGGAACTAGTCCCCCTCACTGGCTATGTCAAAGGATTGATGGCAGAAATACCTTATGAACACACATTTCATTATGTTCCTCAATTACAGAATGCTCACACTGATGCACTGGCTTATTCATTCACCATTTTGGCCATCCCTAATAAGTAGGAATCAATATTCTATAGCACACATCAAATAATGGTCTATTTTATCATCATATGTGATATCACATAAATCAATCAGGTCAACACCACACTAGAGAACTGATTCTATGTCAATGTAGCAAATTTCACTATGTGGGATAGTCCAAATGAATGAAAATCTTTCTAAAAAGGATGATTTTATGTAATCCTTAATATATTCATAGGAGAAGGATAAATTATCTCCTTTATGGAAAAATTCCATGCAATATTTTATGGTTCCCATTAATCAGGAACCAAGATCTCCCACCAAATCAAGAGGTTGGGATATTACTATAAAACAATGATACAAGACTATGTGGAATTCACCAGGAAATGTCAGTCATTCCAGATCCATGAAAATGATATCTACAATCTATCATAATTTCTACATACATTGAAATATTATGTTCCATTTTCCATCTGGGGGATGGATGTTGTGGGGCCATATCACCTAGCCACATTTCAGATGTTCAAGTACATCCTTACTACTAACGAATTATTTTCCAACTTGGATGAAGCAATAATCCTCAAGTATTTCAAGATGACTAATATCATAAACTTATTGATGTAATGTATGATCCCCATGTTTGGGTCCCTCACACAATATTGATGGAAAACAACACCAACTTTTGTTCTACAGAATTGAAGAGACAGTACCATGAGTACAATATCAAAACCAATCACACATCTCGCTATCATATGGTGGAAAATGGATAGATAAAGGCCCTCAATAAAGTTCTATCAAATATAATATATAATATAGTGAACAAGAATAAGAAGTCTTGTCCAAAAAAATCCTCCATGCTTTATGGGCCTATAGTACTACAATGTGTACTGCCACACAAGAAACACCATACTAATTGGTGTCAAGGACCGAGGTAGTGCTACCCATATAGTTATAGAATCTTTTACTCTGAATATCCATTTTAGGATATATCTCAGATGATGAAAAATTTCATAAGTTGTATCATGGAATGGTAAGATTAAATGAGAATATATTTCAGACACTACACAACATAGAGGTTCATTAGAATCAGATGGCATGTTCCTTTAATAAAAACATTTTCCTTCATTCATTACTCCAAGGAGAACTTGTGTTGGATCTCAGAACCCCAATGATACCATAAAATAATCCCCCAAAACTATAACCCATGTTGGAAGGGCCTTATGTAATATATAAGGCTTATCATACGGAATCTGACTCCTTGGCTAACATAAATGGGGGTGTGTCACACCACGCACAAGTATGAGATTTCTCAAGAAATAACTTTCATAGCTATCATTAGATGGGAATACACATCAAATTAATCCATTTCATTCATCTTGAGTACATGACGTTAAGTTGTACAAATTTGTTCTAACCCCATGCTGATAAATGGTATAGAGTTATTCCTAACTTCATGATGCTAAAAAACATGATTCCCTACAAAGTATGTGTGGCTTGATTTCTACAATCATAGGATACCTAGTTCCACCTAAACCACTATTATTGTGTCTATCCATATGATTACTCTGATTTCACATTGGGTGATCCAATGTCCTTACTGCAAGAAACTAAACTATAAGTAAAATTCCCTTACCAAATGATATAAAATAATAGGGATCCAAAAAATCCCTTTTCCATCAAATATGGAGATCTGCATCCTTAATTCATGACATAAAACATCACGGATACATAATATCAATCTCAATTCATGTCAAGTCACCCAAATCCTTACCTCATGATGTAAAACTGCACGGGTTTCCAAAAAATACCTATGTATTGAATCCCATTTATAATGAGATATGTAAGAATGCCCTGATCATATATCATGGTACAACCACCACATGATACAAAATTACCCTATCCTTATCTTAAATGTCTATGCACTATGATAGGGACCCTTTCGATTCCTTGTTTCTTACACCAAGCATTTCTCATGTGGGCTTATGAGTCTTGATAAGGGATTCACCACACCAAAAATGCATAATATATTTTAACATTACCATATCATTCCTAAATGAAAACCTGTAAAAGGAATACAATGAGACCTCACTCCATGACAGTAAATTGCACAGTTAAATTCCTATGCTTGACTTGAAACTGCATACTCCTATAGACCTCGACTAATAGGACCACTATAGTTGGTGTTGGTCTTCTACCATACCATCACCCACTCTACCATATTCAGATCAGAGATCCAATGTACTTTATACATGACATTAAACTACGTGGATCATTAAAAAATAGTTGTGGATTGATTCTAATCTTCATGAGATACATTGTGATGCCTAGACTTTCAACCTTTGTCCCATCCACAACATCACCACTATTCCACATCGTTCTTTATACATCATTATTGAAAAAATATAAACTACCTGGTTTCTTAAGAACAATATGTCACTTGATTCATGTAATAATAGGTCATGTATTGACACTTTAGTCTTCAATAATTGGCCCAGCTAAATAAACTAGAGGAAATAATTCCCACCTCTACATATGGGTTAGACCAGCGTAGAATATTTCCCATTTGTGAACTACTTGTGGCTCAATTCCCATCAACATGGGATATCCAGTGTCACCTTTAAATCCATTCATGGGAACAGCCTCAATATAATTATTTCAATCATAGGATCCACGTACTCACTACATGACGTTAAACTGCACATCTCCTCATAAAAATATGTGGTTTGATTCAAATTTTCATGAGATATGTAGTGATGCACATACATTCACACTTGGTACCAACCACAACATTTCCAGTCATTCAGGTTAGTTCCTACATTTTTACTGCATAATGATAAATTTCCATAAAGTACGTACTTACTACATGAAATTAAATTTAAAACAAATGTCTTGTCCCCATGAAATTAAAACTACTTGAAAAATAAATTCGTACCACACAACGATAAACTGCATGGAAATTTTCCTAACCACATGATGATAAACTGCATGGAAGTACATCCTTACCACATGATGTTAAACTATAAGGCAAAAATATTAGTAGAATGACTTCAAAACTGAAAAAACTACATCCCTACAACATGATGATAAACAACACAAAAAATGTCATTACCATATGATGTAAAAATACATGAAAATTTTTTCCACTACATGATGATAAACTTTAGAGACCGTCACCAATTTTTCATTCCTTATAGAAGGACCAAAAGAGACATACCTTGGTCAACTAGAGAATCTGGTGCTTCTACTATCTATTAAAATCACCTCAATCCATATAACACACTTCATGTCTTGAGAACCTTAGGTTTCCCCAAACCTGTCACATCCCATGTAAAAGAAAATATATCACTCGGTTCAGCCATTCTATGGATGCCAAGGTGTTTGAGAACTGCCAATCTCCAATAACCTGTACCCATATAATGGTATTTATAATTCTTGTGAGCCTAACTCCATTCAGTTAGAACTCAACACCTTAAATTCATCTAAACCTCTCCCCGTATGACCGCCTCATATCATTACTAATGACCTGAGAACCTCTAGCCATGATTTATAACATTTCCATCTCCCATTTAGAAGGATGTTGGAATTCTCTTGAACATACGTTTCCTAACTAGGATCTTGTATAACATCTCTCATATTAGGTCCATGTGATTCATAACCTTATACTATATTTACTTTGTTCAATGTTGTACGACCTTAAAAACAGTCTTATAATGGTCTAAATCACAAGACCCAAACCTTCTATAAAAAGAGACAAAAAAATGTTAGGTTGAAGCCCCACAATGGGAGACCTGGGAAAAATCTTGTCTTCACTAGCTAAACTCTTCATCTCCAGAGTTTAGAGTGAAAAAAATAATTCATAATGATCATAGGTTTCACCATGTGTCTCTAATAAAGTCTAATCATTACTCGTTTTACCCCCTGGTCCAAGAAAAATTTGGAGCGATGTTTTATTAGATCTCCTCATTGTAAGAATATATTCTCAAGGTGGTGAAATAACTCTTAGTGTGATTGAACCTTCCTTTGGTATTACATTTTTCATAAATCACATTTCATTATTTGAGTCCCTCAGATTATCCAAAACTTTCCATTTCCCTTAGAAATGATATATACCTTCAAGAGACCCTTTTCTTAACAATGCATGCATTCCTATGGATCATGCATATGATCCCATGGTCATCAACCAAATGTGTCACTCTATAAAAAGAATATTATACACCTTATGAGACATTACATCATCATGGAAGCACTAAACAAAATAATTTATTTGAAATACATTCGTTATAACTATATCATATCATCTTACCGATCTATGTACATTGAACCATGATTTATAATATTTGTACCAAACAATCTGAGAATATTCTAAATTCTTTATGTTACGTCACTATGTTTTGTACCCATTTATATTGAAAGAATGTGACACTCAGTTATCAAACCATTGGTGGACCACACCTTGTGATTCAAAACCAGAGGGAGTAGGACTCGAGCTTCCTAATCAAGAGCTAAACATTACTATAGTTCCATAACCCTTCATGGATAGATTTCCTACCATACCCAACCTCATCATCTGGATGATTGACTATTTATAAAACTTATATATCCCATGTAATGAAGTGTATATCATCCTTTTATTGGCCACGATACTGACACATAAGGTCCCTAACTCACCAACTAAAGGCATCCCCTCATTGTCAAAAAGAAGATTTAATCCTTGTGATCCCTAGAAAAAACTACAAAAAAACCTGGAACATCATATTATTGTGGTTAATCCCTAGAATGGCTTCCCCATATCATATTAAAGGAATATAACTTTTGGGTTATGACCTACCCCACCCACATTCCAACTATCCAGGATGACCTATCATCCACATTACTTCATCCCTTAGCCGATATTGCTTCTATAAATCTTCTATGACCCTTGGAAAAGAGTGGAGATCATTTTTTCTGGACCATGATATCAATTCATAGGGGATTTAACACACTAAATGAATTAATATCCTCCAACTAGTGGAAACCACACCTATACCAATGAAAATATCCCAACATTTTTGAAAAATTATTGGGATAGGATCCACATACCAATGGTTCAATGAAACCATTGGTATAGGTCTATTAATATATGTTTTTACCATTATCTTAATACTACCAATGGTATAAGGGTTTAATTGTGAAGGGTATACAAACATTTTTAAAAAAAATTTGGGATAGAAAAACCCCCTAATATCCATGTCCCTCTTACTTCCTGAAGATCTGTCTGCATTCTATCTCCATTTTTCCCTAGTCTTGAGCCTCTGTCCATATTTTTCCCTATCCCCTAGGGGTGAGGGTTTTCCATAGAGGGATATATAGGGGCGGGGGTGACCAGGGGGTGGTGGTTGTCCAGGGGGTTTTCCACAAGGTTGGGGGTGTCCAGGGGCGTGTGGGGACTGTCCAATGGGGTGGGGGTGTCCAGGGGTGGGGTTTCGAGGGGTGGGGGCTATCTAGGTTGTTGGGGGGCTGTCCACAGGGGTAGGAGGTGTCGAGGAGGGTGGGAACTATCCATGGGGGTGGGGTTGTATAGGGTTGGGGAGGTGTCCAGGGGTGGGGGTGCCCAGGGGAGTGGGGGTGTCCAAGGGGGTGGGGGTGTCCAGGGGTGGGGGCTGTCCAAGGGGGTGGGGGTCTCGGGGTTCAGGGTTGTCCAAGGGGTGGCGGTTTTCTAGGGGGTGGGATGTCTAGGGGTGGGGGTTTCTAGTGGTGGGGTTTCTAGGGGTGGGTGGGGGGGGTTATCCTGAGGTTGGGAAATGTCTCCCCAAATTACACAGTTTCCTAGCTCCCCCATCTTCTGAATTGCAGTCCCTAATCCAAACCTCTCACAAAGCTCTCTACTTACCCTAGGATGAGAAACTCCTTCCACTCAATAGATATATATTTAATCGAGCTATTTTTTTATTTCTATGCTTCAAATTAGTAAGTTCTGCCATAGTTTTAATGTTCTGCATCTATTTTGTTTTGTTTTCTATTTGGATTTGGCTCAAACTAGAGTTCAGTGCATTCGATGTCAATATGTTATATGGGTATTTCCTCCACTAAAGACCACCCTTTGGAAATCCCCCCCCCCCTCACACCCCCCCCCCCTCAGACACCCCCACCCCATTATATAGCCCCCCCCTCCCGGACACCCATCACCCTCCATTGACGGCCCCTCCCCCCTCCCCACACCCCCAAGAACCCCCCCCCCCTATTCCTTGGACACCCCCACCCCCTAGATAGCCCCCCCCCCCAGCACCTTTGGACACCTCCCATTTGACAGCCCCCACACACCCCCACCCCCCTTGGACCCCCTCCCCCCAGACACCCCCACCCCTTGGACACCCCCAACCCCATAGAGACCCCACCCCCTGGAAACCCCCACTGCCTTGGTTAGCCCCCCAACACCCCTAGGACACCCCCACCCACCCTGGACACCCTCCACCCATTGAACCCCCCCCCCCCCGAACACCACCCCACCTCCTAAGTGCCTGGCCCAATTTTTAAATTGGAATTAACCATGTAGGTGATTTCCCCTTCCCCTGATGACATTTCTTAAAAGACCCATATAGCCTTAAAAATTGAATTTTCGTGTTTTGATAAATTTATTGTGTTGTTTTTAATGAATGTATAATTAATGATTCTATCTCTTTCTTAATTAATAAAATGTTTTTAAATAAAATTACCTTAAGAGGGGTTGTAGGTGGTAGGCAGACTGTCCAGGTGGGGGGTTGTCCAAGTGGGAGTGGGTTGTCTAGGGGTAGGGGATTCAGGGGGTAGGGGGCTGCAGGGGTGTGGGGGAGGGAGTTTAGTCTGTCCATGGAGGGGTGTGGGATGTCAAGGGGTTTAGGGTGAACTGTCGAGGGGGGGGGGGCGTCCAGGGGGTTGGGTTGTCCAGGAGGTGGGCTATCTAAGGAGGGGAATGTGGGTTGTCCATGCGGGTGGGGTGGGATGTCCAGATGGGGGAGGGGTGTTGGCTATCCAGGGGGTGGGATTGGTCTGTCTAGGTGGGGAGGGGGTGTGTGGGCTTTACAGGGAGGGTTGAGATATCCAAGTGGGGATGGGGGTTGTCTAGCTGTGTGTTGGTGGGATCTCCGTGTGGGGGTAGGGGTTGTCCAGGTGGGGGTGGGGTGGGTTGTCTATGTGGGGGGAGTGGTAAGTGTGGGTTTTCCACTCCCCTAGACCACCCCACCCCCTATACACCCCACACCTTGGACACCCCCACCCCCCGGGACATCCTCCCAACCCCTGGAAACCCCCACCCCCTTGGACAGTGTATGTGATCACTCAAATAATCTACTAATATATAAAATTTCTTTTATCTAACATTTACACAACTTTGGAATAATTATCCTCCACAAGTGTACATGATCTTGTACACTCATGTATAGTTATTCATAAATATTTTGTTATAAATATAGTATTTTGTTTTCTTTTATATTATGACTATCATATAGAGTAGTGTGTCAGTAATGGTTTCATATAAAGTGAACACTTCTCATTTACATTATTATATTTTAATGAAACTTCAATATTATTGAATTTATTTTGATGAAATGACATATAAAAAAATTTTATTTACATAATGGATAGAATTTTAATGTATTAAACCGATCGGATCTCAAGTGATTTTCAAAACAATTTGGAGATCTTTTTAGATTTTTCATTTCACAATGCTTTAGATAGTGGTCACATACACTTCCCATGTTATAATTATGTTGGAAGACCATGGTTGATCCATGAAGAAGTTATCTACCACATAACAAAATATGGTTTTCAAGAAAACTACAATGTGTCATATAAAAATTGGGAGAAAATGAAATATCAAATTGATGATGATCCCAATGAGAGGACTATATTAGATAATTTTTTATATGACTAGTTTTCATTTATTTTTCATCATGAAAGAGAAAGTATTCCAACCCACAAAGACTTCAATATGATCACACATTACTTGTCTAATGAAAATGATGATGTTATCAGGGTGAAATATTGAATGATGTTTCCAAGACTCTATTATATCGACAATGCGGTAAAATGAAAAAGATGTAATTTTTAATCTCATTGTTTCGTGGGAAAACTATGTATGGGGTTTCTAATGCTTCCATCGATTACATTATTAGCTTCCTAAAGGACTTAATTCTAGATGATGAAGATATTACCTTAATCCACAATATGTCATGGAAGTTAGTTGAGGAACTTGGATTTTCAAGAAACCAAATTCATGCTTTCCTGAAAGATTGCAGTTTATTTTGGGAGGAAACTGCTAAACAAAATGACTGTATAAAATGTGTCACATCCCTCTAGAATAAAACAACTGATGGAACGCCATCTCGCCTACCACACAAAGTAATATAGCACTTTTCATTGACCCCCAGTCTCCTAAATATTTTTATTTCTGATGAAATATCAATAAAAATTCCATGGCGTGATAAAGAGAGAAATAATTCTAATGATGTGTTGGTTCACCATACATATGGGCGCATGGGTGCCTTGCAATGTCATTCGCTCATTGTTTTTCCAGATTTTTATTGTGTTGCATCAGCTTGACATTTCTGAAGTTCTCTTCATGCTATGTTAGGTGGGCGGCTTGTTAGAGAGAAAGTTGTGTTGGCACCTTTCGTATGACTCTTCTCCACACTTTGTTGTTTAGAGAGGTGCTCTGACACGTAGGGCTGTCGGCACAGTGCAACCTATTGACATAGGGGGTGATTATTTATCATGACAGATCTCACTATTGTGATGATTTACAAGGGGGGTGATGAGGCATTCTAATGAGTATATGTATGTGTGTTTCTTTTGATTTTGTAGTTGTTTTGGACATCCTTTTTAGGGCCTGTTACCCATATTGTAATTTTTTCCCTCTTTCACATTTCTCAAAGATGATATTATTTTCTTTGTTCAATTAAAGGGGGCTTGACCCTGATCATTTAAAAAAATTCGTTGGAAGCTTACTTCGCACAACACATGGCTGGTTTTTATACACATTTATAACCTTCCCCCATGTTTGTGTATGAAAAAAGCCTTTTACTTTCTTGAGTATACTCATATATGGCCCTTATGATCCCAAAAATGATATAGATGTACACATTAAACATTTAATAAAATAGTTGAAACTTCTTTGGGATGTGGGTGTGCGTACATATGATGCATGTATGAAAGACATATTTCATATGCAAGATGTTCTTATGTGGACGATCAAAGATTTTCCTACTTATGTAATGATGTCTGGATGGAGCACAAAGGGAAAACTGTCATGTTATTTTTGTATTAATAATAAATGATCTAGAAGACTAAAACATCATTGTAGTTTCAGTTTTATGGGACAATGATGATGCTTTTCAATGCGTGCTGATTTATTATAAATCAATGAGAAAAGAACAAGAGAACACAACCTGATGGTGTTGTCATTATTTCCACAACATACTGTTAGGACAGTGCATCAGAGAGTAGACCATGATTTGAAAATATATATTATTATGGAGTTGTTGAAAACAAATATTGGATTATTATTCTCATGGAAGAGTCACGATGATGAAATGACAGTGGTTTGATCTGATGACATGGAAGTGAAAATTTATTGATGATTTTTTATTTCGAGTAATTGATATGACATTCACTCTTGCTATAAATAAACCATATGTATTGGATAAAAGGAGAAATAAGTTTTTTATGTGAAATACCATCTTCAACATGAATTTTCTGTTAGTATTGAAGTAATTCCAAACAATATTTTTGATGATGGTGATGATGAAATTGACTCCATCCATACTACCATTGGAAACTATCCATTTATTACATTTGTTAACTCTAATAGCTTAACTGTCAGAGCTGACTATGAACATAAAATTGTGGTGGGAAATATATAAAATCATCCATCCATGTTCCCAATTATTTTGGTTTATCTCAACATGGGTTATTAAGATTTATACTATTCGAATTTATTTAATATTGATTACAAATATGTTGTATCCGACTTGACCGTTATGTGAATTTTCAATGTTTATTGGATGCAATTTTATTTGAATTTAATTTAATAATTTTTAAATTAACTATATTAAAACCTATGAAACCAACATTTCTAACTTCATGGACATTTAAATTCTTTATTGGACATGTATAAAATTAGTATAACTCTAAGACATTCATTTAACATTTCACTATATAATGAACATGATGGTTTTTCTTCTTTTTAAAAACATGTATATAAACCCACATCATCTACCCACGCTATAGAAATTAAATTTTTCCTCAATTTTGACAAGTGATTTACCCCTTATGAACCTGATGGTTTGTCTTCTTAGTAAATAACCATCCTATAAAAAATAAATGTTTTATTATATCCTCTATGATTTATTTAATTCATTATATATCTATTCAGGCTCACCAAAAAAATTGATAGTTAAATTATCCAGGAATCCCCCTATTTCCTCTCATTTAATTTGTTTTTTGGGATAAAAAGTAGTTACCCTTTTCAAATTAATTCCATATTTGTTTTCAAATGAATGAAATGAAACCAATTGAAGAGAGGTGATAAAAAAGATGGTGGAAAACAATCATCGCATGGCTGAGATGTGATTTCCCCCACTAGTGCCTGTAGTTAGTATTGTATTTCAAATATATATATATATATATATATAATATGTAGTGACATGTGAATAATATTTTTTTAATAATTTTTGTAGGATCCACCGATTTAGTTAATATTATTTGATGAGCAGCCTAGTAGTAGTCCCAGTACTCATGGTGTTCGTAAGAGAGTGGTGGTATGATAGATAGCAGATCTAGTCGGTGAACCCGATTAGACCCTGCCCTTCCCACTAACATACCATCTATCCCCCATTTTTAACAATGTGTGTCGTTAGGGGCACATGAGATATTTAAACCTCCCATGTTTTCACCACCCCTTACATCTGAGTATCCTCACCCCTCTTTACCTTATCCGATGATGATTCCCACTCACCATCCTGCATTTCAACCAGTCACATGTGCCATCTTATTTTACTTCTACTTACTTCTCTTAAAGCTTCTATATTCCATCATAGTCAACTCTTGATCTACTAGAGTCTGTGCCTATAGAGCATAAATTGGGACCCACTCCAACTGCATAGGGTGTTCTTTCAATTTCTGTGGATATAGTGGAGCCCATTGGTCAGACTGTCATAGGTATATTTATAGAACCCAAACAAATTTTTATAGCATTATTTAATTTGATTATAACAAGTATTGATAAAATGTTGGTTTTTATTTCATAATAGTTACATCTACTTATATGAGGCTGGGGCAGGGTTATACAATCATGTGTGTGGTGTGGAAACTCCACACGCAATTGATGGTGGACTACAATGATGACAGTCAAATGATTGAAAAAGCAGTGCAGAAATGTTAGAGTTTTTTTCGATGCTTTTCCAAATACTCACAAATCATTCCTATAAGCTGGATCTCATGGAGACAGTTTTCAAATAAAAGCAATGATAATTATCGAGAATAGATATGGGTGAAAATTCTGATATATTTAATGAAATACATTAATTTTTTTATTTATATGAATTAATATTTTAGTGTTAGCTTTAGTTTGATTTCCTCGATGGTGGGGGTGCATGGCCAGCATGTCTAAAATATTTAGGTGAGATTTGGAGAGCCTATAAGCATGAATTGAATATTGGATGGTGTGATAGAGTTGACACAGAGTTAGTGGTGGTCCCTGTCATTGGAGACTATCTGATAGAACTATATCGACAAGATGATAATTCATTGGTTGATTCCCCAGTTTAAAGTATTAATCTCATATGAGGTATTTAAATGAAAATTTTCATTTTTTTCATTAATAATATTTTTTGTATTATTGAATTTTATTTTGGAATCATTTGGAAGAAATAAAAAATCAGTGTTGCTTAAAAATTTATTCACACATTAGGACGTACTATGATTCCAAATCATGAGTGGAAGCTGGTATGATAGTTGTTTACAATTTTTGTTTATGACAAGCACTTTCTATTTTCCTCCATAATTTATTTTATTAATAAACTTGTTATATAATTTTAGTTATGAAATTATTTATTGGTAACCTATTTTTAATTATGTTTTCCTACCTTCAATCTCATTATAGGGGGAAAATTTAATATTGAAGGATGGGTGCCTCAAGGAAAACTGTTTTTCTTGAGTCGAAGGAAGAAAGATGGAAGTGCCGTTAATGAACCAACTCAGCAGTAGATTGTAAGTTTTAATTTTCTGATTTAAAATTTTAATATATATTTTGTATCCTAATAATCTATTTATATTTGTAACATGATGCTTTAGAGTCCCATGATTCCCTAGAAACTGAAAATTTTGGGCCAAATGGTCACATACATTTGGTGTTGGGAGATGAGCACCCTCACAGAGTACGTTGACATATTGGGAAGAGTATAGCTCAGACAAGGTATTGAACCTCCTCAGGTATGGGTTGTGGTGCCACCTTTTTTCAGCAGGTTAAGGTATAGGAAGAACAATCTGAAAAAGGGGCAACAGAAACGACATAACAGCCTTCTTGAGAAAACACTGCATTTATGAAATTGCTGGATGTTTTACATCCAAAACATCCACCAGAGGCCAGCACATCTTGTGATGAATATGTGTTGTTGATGCATTCTATATATGTTTAAACAAGTGGCAGTTATTTTGGAGGTCGATATGATGGTGAGGAGGAGGCCAATATGGAGGAGGATGAGGATAAGGAGGCTAAGGTGGAGGAGGATGGAGAAGTGGAGGGCGACGTAGAGGGGAAGGGAAAGGAGGAGGCCGAGGCGGAGTAAAAGGGAGAGGAGGAGGGGGTTGGGGAGGGTGGAGATGATGATGGGGATGACGGTGAGGACAAGGGTGAGGATGATGATGATAGTTATGAGAGAGATATTAATCCTTTACATATTTAATGATATTACTGAAATTTTATGTTTGATTATTTATTGTGCCTAAATGTGTGTTTGATTAGGTATGTCATATTATATTTATTTATTTTCTATATTTAATAAAACATGACTTGATGATTTACTATGACTAATTCACCACTCCCCTAGACACCCCCACCCCTGGACAGTCCCCACCCCCCTGGATACCACCCCACCACATGGACACCCCCCGGACACCCCTACCCCCATGGACAGCTGCACCCCCCAGTCAGTGCCCCACCCCTTGGACACAACCCCACAACATAGACACCCCCACCACCATGGACCACCCCCACCCCTTGGAGAGCACCCCCTACCCCCAACCACCTAGACAACCTCCACCCCCTAGACACCCCACCCTTTGGACACCCCCCAGCCACCCACCCCCACCCCCGTAGACATCCCCCCCAAGGAACACACCCCCCCCCCCACCACCACCTAGACACCCCCCCCCCCAGACACCCCCACCCCTAGACACCCCTACCCCTTGGACATCCCCCCAACCCTGTAGATAGCCCCCCCACCCCCACCCCGACAACAAATGGACACCCCCACACCCATGAACCCCCTAGATATCCCCCACCCTCTATAGACAACCCACCCCCTAGACATCCCCTACCCTCTTGGACATCCCCCCCAACACCCTGGACATCCCCCTCCCGAATGACACCCCCACCCCCTGGACACCCCCTACCTTGTTGGATAGCCCCAACCCCCTAGAAAACCCCCAACCATGGACACCCTACCCCCATGGACAACCCCCACACCCTAGACATCCCCCCTTCACCCTCCCCATCCCCACAAACACCCCCTGGATACCCCAAGCCCACTAGATAGCCCCCCCCCAACCCCCCGAACCGCCCCCACCCCCTAGACACCCCACCAACCATAGACACCACCACCACCATGGAAAACCCCCCACCCCCTGGATCACCCCTGGGAACCCCCTACCCCTTAGACATCCCCCCAACCCTGTGGACTGCCACCCCCCCCCCCCCCCTCGGACACCCCCACCCCCTACACAACCCCCACCCCTTGGATAGGCCCCCACCCCCAGACAGCCCCCCACACCCTCGAGACACCCCTACCCCCTGGGACTTGCATAAAACATTAGATCCTCTACCCCACATCACATTACCCTTACTACATCATGACATACCACATTATCCAAATAATCAAATCTCATCTGAATTCACCCATTCTTATTAACAACAATGCCATATTGAAAACCTAAAACATGATTCTCTTATATAGGGGTCATTACCTTCTGAATTCTGAATTAAATTCAGTATGATTTAGAGAGAACTCAATATTGTATATATTCAATTTATAATTCTTTATTGAAAAGGGTAATTGATCTAAATTCTGAATTGAATTTATTAAGAATTTAATTAACTTATGAATTATGTGTTAATAATGTATGGGTATAATTTTTGTATGTGTACCCAAGATTGAACTACCTTGTGAATTATTTGTTAATTCTATATGTGTGTACAGTGTAATTAAATATAGAATTGTAGGTATGGTATGTGTGTATTGAGAACTGGTGGAAGTGCATTGCAGTAGGTGCACAGTAGAGGTAGGCCTACTGCTACTACAAGTGTATAAAGGCTATGCCAACAGTTTACAACCATAGGAATATGAATGAAAAGAAACCATATACCAACAATATCATCTAAAATGTTGGAATTTTTATATACCAATGGATTACAAACCGTTGGTATAGATTCAATAACTAAATATTCCCAATGGTTTGTGAGGAACCATTGGTAAAAGTCTATACCAACAGTTTGGTCAACCATTGGTTTAAAGATGGATTTTGATATTTCCAATGGTTTTAAACAATTGGTAAACATTTATACCAATAGTTTCTTGTAATGGTTGGTATATAATCCATTAAACAACCTTATCCCAATGGTTCACATAGAACCTTTGGGATATGTCTATTCCCACGGCTCTACAGCCAACAGTTTTTTCCCTTTACCACTCGTTTGAAACTATTAGTAAAGGCTATATTTCTAGTAGTGTACATGCATGAAAGGAAGTAAAATCATTATAATCTCTAGAAATGCCCCATAAAAACCTAAAACATAAGTGTTTTTTGGTCCATTCTTGGCATATCAGCACCATATTCCATGGTCTTCAATATCAGGTCACAGAAAAGACCCTAAACTAAAGTAATATCAGATTTAAATTTAAAGACCCTAAAATTAAGTTATATTAGGTATGATTGAAAATAACCTAAACTAAATCCATATCAGGTTCTAGATAAAATTCCCTAATGTAAGGCTATATTTTGTTTGAGTTAAAATACCTTAATATAAAGATATATTAGATCTAAGCTAAATGTTAAGAATCTAAATCATTGATACTTTTTAGACTAAAGAATCTTGTAAGGCCAACAAAAAGGCCTTGGAATAATCAATAGACTCTATATAATCTTGTCACCTTAAAAAAAGGATAGAGTAGTCTCCCTCCGGTATATATACCCTACCAAAGAAATTCTTCTTTAAATTAGGTGATCCCATGATAACTGGAACATTTTGTTAGAAAAAAGTATTAGGTTAGTGGGAATTCATGAGAAATTCTCAAAAGGATTCTGTTATTATTCAAATACTCAGGTCCATAATATCAGGTTTACATGATGTTATGTACAAGATAGGTAGTTTTGATGATTCTCATAATATCAGATACATGAAATATCATCCACATCATGAATGAAATAAAAATGTATGAAAACATATAAATTTCATAATATCCATTCACTGATAGAATAATTAAGGGGAAATTTATCATTATTCAAATATATAGAAATGTGTTTTATATTTACATTCAAATAAGTTTATTTTTGTTTCAAATGAATCCAATTTTAAGGGGGGGGGGGATTTCATAGGAATCATATTTTCATATCTATCACATTTCTATGGAAGGATACATGTCATAAATCTCACATAATGAATAAATTACATCACACATAATATATTCAACCTAATTGTATCAAATTTTTTATTTCATATTATAGCTGGAATGAATATCACACATCATCTTGAGTGGATGATATTTCTTGTACTGGATCTCCTGAAGCCCGGACAGCCATATGAGATGATGTCAAATGGAGACCGCACACCAGATATGATATCAAATGAATATATTAAGACCCTAAACTTTATCATGTGATGAAAGGATATCCCATGATTTTATATCATTGCATGATAGTTTTGGAATCATGGGTCTCAGGTTTATGAGAAAAAAAACCATCATAGTATTAGATATCATGGGGAAAAGTGGAATCATGCGATAAAGATCACATACAAATTATTATATGTGGAAGGTGGGATCATGAAAATTATCTATGTTGACACATGATATTGATAAAATGGTTTTTGTAAGGGATAAGAGTGTGACTCGCTATATACAACCAATATGTCGGATATCTCAATTGACTATGATATGTAGTGCAAAAAAGTAGAGAGTCATAGTACCTATCTAGATAAGTGTGTTACCAGGCATCTAAGAAAATATCTAGAAAAATGAGACCATGTGGTTGAAAAAAATTAAATGTGATTTTGGAAATGTAAAGAGATCATGAGATGATGATGTTACCAGAGGTTTCCATCATGCAAAAATACCGTGCATGAGAGAAATCCACTGTGTGATGAAACTCTATATCATTTACTAAAAACCCCCAAGGCTGGTTCTGTGATAGAATGAAGCCTCCATGAGTATATATGATCCCACAAATAAAAATTTTCATCATATGAAGATACAAAAAACATCATTCATTTGAAGTCCTTCTTTAACACAACATTATTTCTATATCAGAGGTGGTGAAAGAGGGTGAATAGATGGTTTTGTTGGAAATGAAAACTGTAAAAGGCGGCTATGTTATTCCCAAGTAGCGTGTATTACTATATTCATCATTTTAATGCACATTTTTCTCCCCTTGCATCTGTTTATTTTTTAATTAATTTATTTTTTTGGTTTTTTATTTTACCATAAAAAAATTCTACGTGTTGTTTTTTGTCAATAAATTGATGCAATTGTAGTCTGTGAAATATGTGCAATAAAATCTTGAAATTTCCTTGGTGTTATTTTGTTCCATTTCTTTCTCTCATATTTATCTTCTTGTATAGCCAAAAAACAAGAATCAGAGCGATTACTAAGGAATCCTCTAATATTTTTTTTGTATATGGATGTTATCCAACTACAGGTTTCAATGATTTCTAAGGAAAACTATGAGAGGTGGTTCATCAAAATGAAAGTGTTTTTTGGATAAAATGAATTATGGGATATCTTCACTGATGGGTATGAATTACCCACTATGGATAAAGAATATTCTTTTCGAAATAAAAAAATATTGCTCTCAAAAATCAATGGAATAAAGACAATAAAGCATTGTTCCTCCTCTATCAAGGGTAGGATGAATCAATGTTATAAAATATTTCCAAAGAAAATTCTAGCAAGAATGTGTGGTATGCACTTTGAACCATATTTAAAGGTGTTGATCGAGTTAAGAGGGTATGTATTCCAACATTAAGAGTGGAATTTAATGTGGCACATGTTAAGAAATGTGATAATATCACTCAACACTTCTCAAACCTAATTTTCATTGTTATAAATTTGAAAAGAAATGGTGAGAAGGTGGAGGAAATTTTATTCATTAAAAAGAACTTTTATGTCTCACAACCCAGTTCGAGTATATGGTTGTGGAAATAGAATAATCAAAGGATTTAGAGAAACATTCCATTGAAGAACTGATGGAGTCGTTTCATGTTGATGAGAAAAGAATGAAAAAAAAGAGGCTTCAACGTTGGATCATGTCCCAGATTCCTTACTGACTCTACAAGAACAAAATAATGGACAACCACAATGAGGCGGTCATTGTGCAAGAGGAATAGGGCATGGATATCATCTAAGCTATCATGAAATGAAACAAATGTTTACCAATTTTTGTGGAAGAGGAAATGGTGGAAGTTGATTCATGCATGGTCATGGAATCATAAATAACTTCCACTACAACAATTGAAAATAATTTAGCCATTATGCTTCATAGTGTTGGAGAAAAATGGATAATGATGAACAATGAAACTATGCTTAAGAATATCATTCTGAATAAGAAGTCACCACACTCATCCCCACACAAGAAAAGGCATGTGAATGGCCCGAGGTGTGATATCTCGACACGAGTTCAAGAAACCACTTGAGTAGTGTCAAATAATTGATTGAGGAAGTAATAGAAGAATTTTGTGGTGATGTGAGATTTGGAGACTCATCAAAGGTAACCTTGATTGGAAAAGGTAAAATCAAAATATATTTTAATACTAGTGAGTCTCATTACATTTCTAATGTGTATTACGTACCAAGTATGAAAATTAATATCATCAGTCTTGGAGGACTCCTTGAGAAGGGTTCTATCATTCACTTGGAAAACACATCATTGTCCATAAGAGATGTTCACAGGAGGCCTGTTTCTCAATTCCAATAGGTGAAGAATCACCTGTTTTCACTGTATATTAACAAAAAGGTTGAGGAGTGCCTTTTAGGGATCATGATGGAAGACCCCTAGAGATGGTATATTCACATTGGGAATCTTAAATTTAGTGGCATTAAACTTTTACCCTCATCATGAATGGTGCACGGCTTGCTAACCAATGAAGTTCAAAATTATGTGAATTAGGTATGCACACTTAGCAAGAAACAAAGGATCTCATTCACGCGTGGAGTGTCTAGATGATCAAATGAACCACATCATTTGGTTCACACTAATATTTTATGACAACTTGAAACACCCTAACTTGTAGCTAATATGTATTTTATTACCCTCATTGATGATTTTAGTGGGAAACTATCGGGGTATTACATAAAATAAAAATATTCTACATTTGTGATATTAAAAATGTTCATATCTTGTGTTGAAGTTGAAAGTGGTTATAGAATCAATTTTCTCAGATCTAGTAGCTGGGGAGAATACACATCAAATGAATTTCATGATTTTTTCAGAGAACTTCGAATTAATAATAAATACACAGAAACATACACGACATAGTATAATGGCATTTTAGAATCAAATAATTTCACCATCCTTGACATAACGAGGATCATGATGAAGAATAAATAGCTTCTAGGTAGAGGTAGTGGTGTGTACTTTCTACTTACTCATTCGTTTACCAACCAATGGCATTAGAAATTTGACTCCAGAAGAGGCATGGAGTAGCTAAAAACCAAGCATGGTGCCCCTAATAAATGTTGGGTGTGTCACCTATGCTCATGTTCTTAAAATAAGATGAAGCAGGCTTAATGATCATTAGGAAAGGTGAATCTTCATAGGCTACTATGAAGTATCCAAAGCCTACAAGATCTAAATCCATTAACCAACAAAGTAGCAGTGAGTAGAGCTGTGATATTTTTCTGACGAAGAAACGAGGAAATTGAATGATGTAGAATCAAACAAATAGATTATAATTTAAATAGAAGATCCTGAAGATATGTATGATCCTCATTAGTAAACTCTAGCAACACCTTCCCTGAGTGCATCATCATAACATAAAAATTTCAGAGTACATTCCATAACTCCTAAGAGGACTCCATAAAGTGAATATTTGGCATGCTCATCCTCACCCATGGAAAAAATAAAAATGAAAAACTTAATCTACATCTATGAGAAAATGAAATAGGTTAATCGTTTTTTCTGTATGCAGATCTTGGGCCTCTGACGTTTCGGGAAGCTGTATGAGAATAATGCTTGAGAATCATTGTGGAAGAAAAAATTACTTCTATTGAAAAAAGTGACACATGGGAGCTAACTACACATCCTAAAATACATAAGATCATGAATGTAAAATGGGTTTATAATATGAAGGGAAATGTTAATGGTGAGATCGATCCATACAAGGGAACACTCATAGAAAATGGGTACAAACCGAAGGACTGAGTGGATAATGAAGAAGACTTGTCTCTTGTTGCTCACCTTGATACTATGTGGATGATTATATACCTTATTGTTCATCATAGTTAGATTATCTACCAATTGGCTGTAATTTATATATTCATAAATGGAATTTATTGGAAGAGGTCTATGTTGACCATCCTGAAGGGTTTGTTATGATAGGGGAGGAAGGAAAGGTGTATCGTCTATATAAAGATCACTATAGGTTGAAGTAGGATCCAATTTCAGGGAATGAATGCATCGGCAAATGTAATCATGAGAAAGGCTTCTCCAAATGTTCATATGAGCATGAAGATTTCATAAATTAGAATTATTAGAGAGATATATTTTTTTCATTCATGTTTGTTGATGATTTTTTGTTTTTAGGGAACACGTGACCTATTTTCGTTGAACTCATGGGGGCTATGTTTAAGGAGTTCTAAATGACAAACGGAGGTCTCATGTCCTTTTTCCTAGGCTTAAAAGTAATGTAATAACATGGAGGTATCAATATATCTTAGAAGAGGTATGCTAAATAGTTTCATGAAAATTTTAATATGGAGAACTTAAACATTATATAAGATCCTATAGAAAAGGTATTGAAACTGAAAAAAGACAGAGAATGAAGAAGCATGGACTCAAATTTTTAAGAGATTCTGATTAAAATCCAAAGGTATCTCACAATCACAAGGCCAAATATTTTCTACAGCTTTGGAATTTTATGAAGGTACATGTAAGAACTAAAAGAGTCACACTGGCTAGCAGCAAAAATAATCCTCAAATACCTCAAAGGAATGGTAAATTTTGGTCTGTTTTATACATAAAATAAAGAGGAATGTAAATATGGATACAGAGATTTTGATTGGGGAGGTGACCAAGATGGATGAAAAAGGACCTCTGGGTATGTATTTTTTCTCGGATCGGCTGCGTTCATGTGGAATTCATGGATGCACATTGTGGTCACCATATCCATATGTCAAACAAAGTATATGGCAGCCTCATTAATTATTTGGGAAGTAATATGGTAGAGAAATATGTTGAAGGAGTTGAACCATCTTCAACATGGATCCATAGTTATATATGTGGATAACAAGTATGCAATTGAGCTTGCCAAAAATTCGGTGCAACATGGAAGAAGAAAACATATTGATACCCAATTCCATTTTCTGAGATATCATGTGATGAAGAAAATGATAATGTTGGAATATTTTCGGACTATAGAACAAGTGGATAATGTTTTCACAAAGTAAATTCCAATATATGTGTTCAAAAAACACTTGATGATGCTTGGAATTAATCTGGTTTGGGTTTAAAGTGGAGTGTTGGAAATGCAAACCAGAAAATGCATCTGTGTTTTTTCCCTTGTAGTATGTCTTCCTATACACATCATTTTCATGAATTTCCGTTTCATTCTTCCCACATAGCCATTTATTTTTGAATAAATTTAATGTTTTTTTATTTCTACTATCATAAATTCTACATATTGTTTGGGTTCTATAAATTGATGCAATTGTAATCTATGAAATATGTGCAATAAAATCTTGAATGCTACTATTTGTTATTGTGTTCCTTTTATTTATCTCATATTTCTCAGATTGTATATCCAAGAGGATAGACATGTTTTCATAACAGGAAAACATTCTTCAATGAGTCAATTAAGCATCATACTTCATCTATAAATATAAATGATAGATTGTGATTTTTGGGCCGCTGCCAGTCGGCAGAAGACACCCTTATTTTCATCGTAAAAAGAGAATCGCAATCCTATTAAATGGTTATGAAAAGAGGATTATATAGGAAGATGTTTACATATTCATTCATCCAAATGGGTGAGATACCATGATCAACATTTTTCACAAGCATTCATGTGATGATTTGATGCATAGTGTAACACATCTTGTGATGGGGTAAATCATCGTGTATCCCATCCTGAAAAAGGGTGTCAATCCATATAACATATCATGAAAAAGACTCTAAAACCACAAAGATTAATGATATTAAGATACAGGAACAATATCTCAAATATAAACATTATCAAGAAATCACAAAAGTGAGTTCAAATCACCTTCTTGCTTCTCCCTAGAAGGATATTAAATGAACACATACATAGTAATGTTATTAATTGTGGACAACAACTCAACGTCTAGTTATGATCAATCCCAAAAGAATTTATTTGATATTATGAAAAATCCAGAAAAGAATAATATTCAAGGCTCGATTCACCATTCTAATCCAATGGAATTACACCCCGCACACATGCAATATTCATGTACACATTAGGATCTCCATGTATTACTTGATATCGCTATGTGAAGAACATAAATATTACATGTGTGTGCATCATAGTAATGATAAGTCAAATATGAATGAGAATATACCACCAGAACCCCTTTATAGGATCTCATGTGTAATTGGACATTATGTGATTCTCTCAAGATAGCTTTTGGTTGAAAAATACACTCATGTAGTATGGGTTATGTGACATCCCTGAGAGGTCTTGCAACACTTTGCAAGCACCCTTTTTCATTCTAACTTGACATATAAAAACCCTCGATCACTCTAAGGAATAATATATCCATGGACAATTGACATATCAAAGGAGAGAAAAGTGAATGTACTTGAAAAAGTCTTCACATCATCATGAGTTCCACCAATGAACAGGCAGTGCATACAAGTCTAGTATTGAAACTGTTCCTAACAATTTTTTCATGTTGTCATGAGATCTAGCACTGATCATGCGATGTTCTATATTAAAATTGTAAAAATGACCAATACAAGGCGTGTTCACCAACACAAGATCCCATGTTGATCATGTGACACAATAACTAACAACTATTGGGTGAAAGGAACAAAACTCCTTGGAAAATATGAAGTGTGGTTGTCTAAAAGGAAGTAGCCCCTTGAAGTTAAAATGTTCACATGATGCATCAAGGATGTAGAGAATGATTTTCCTGGAAAATATTCATTTTTACTCACGAGACCCCCAAGAATTTTGAGTATAAAATAATGAAAATAAAAAAGGATATTAGGAAGGATCTACTCACGGTCCTAAAAGATGTTTGATGAACCCCTCATGATTCACAAGATACTACAAAATCCCAACCACATGCTTGCCTTGCCTCATGAAAACCTACTATCATGTCATCCTCATCAGGAGAAGAGTTGGGGGTATTTCCACGAAACCTCACACTTCCATTTTGGATCCCTCAGGACAAATGGATGTATTAAACCATGAAATGCTGGTGTATCCTTATAATAAAACTATTTCTCACATGTTTTTTCATCAAAAAATATAATAATTTTCCTTGACACTAGTCTTGTAATCTTGCATTACTCCCTAATATTTGTAAAATAAAACAAATGGAATAAAATAAGGAGCATAAAAAATCCTATAATGGGTGTAAAATTATTTCAACATGCTAAAGAAGTCCACATCAATGACCCTTGAGACTTCTAGACAAGCCACCCTGATCTCATGGGGACCCCAGACATGCAACAATTGCCTCGCAAAATGTCCTAGGAAAGGCATCAAGCATCTCATAAAGGATTTTCAACAAGTACTTTTATCTCATGAAGGACCGTGGATATGCCAATATGAAAATATATAATTCCTTACACATTATTGTGCGATAAAAAAATTCCCCATTAATTGGAAAATATCCAATAATGGAGGTGTTGATGGGAGGGACTCTTGGTCATAAAAAATTAGGTGATTCTCTCCAAACGATCCCTAACAAAGGCTCGTGAAGATGCGTTCCACCTATATCCTTCACCGACTCCAACCTGGACCCATGCCAGATACTCTATATAAATCGGTGAACAATCGCAGTGGTGGGGAAGATATATTCCCCACTCCATAATGAAAAATGCACCACAAACTATCACAACCAAGTGGTTGAACTCCTGAAATTTTTCGGAAGCACCAGTGCATATTTCTCTTAGTGGATTATCTTATGACTGGAAAGTCTTCTGTCGGGTAATATTCTAGAGAATAGCTGGAGAGATCATGATCCATGAATAAATACCTTCTCATGATCATTCATATATCATGTGAAGGGGCCTGGAAGGACCTACAAAGAACCACCCACATGTCTTATAGTTCACGTGAGACTTATAATAAACTGAAACTGAATGATTTTAAGGCACTCACAATACAAGGGCTAAAAAGGATAAAAGGTGAAAGGCTTGAACGAAAACATGTATGTGCTTCACATGAGCCATCAAAGACATGAAAAAACACTAGTAAATGTCTCCTATATCTCATGATGTTCTATTAGAATTCTATATGGGTCATGCGAAATCTTTTGGATGTGTCAGAGAATGTCATATGGTCCCACTAGGCATACAAATTTAGTCTCAATAATTCCTCTAGGTCTATCATTGAATCTTCTCTAAATATTTTAGATACATCTCTTGACTCATATAATAGAACCATATCATGTCAAATAACTCTCATAGATGAATATTTTCTAGTTAATTAAACTCCTGGGATACCCTCTAGAAAAGTTAGTCGAGACTCGCGATACCCTCTAGACATGTTGGCCAAGTCACATGATGCCAACCTAAGATGTTATCCAAGACATGGAACACCCTCTGGGACATGTTGTACAAACTATCATGAAACCATCCATATGTTTCAATCCAACTCTTGGAAAGGAAAACCAGGAAATTCAGCTAGATCATGTGACACCCTCTATACAACTAGCTAGGTCATGTGATGGCTTCTAGAACAGATCACATAGATCTTGATATTTCCTCTGGACAACTCATCTTTAATAATGTAACAACCATCAAATATGACACAAGAGTTATTTAAATTACTTCAAAAACACCAGCTGGATCATTTAGTGTTCTTAATATATTCTAGGAAGATACTCCCCATGATATTAGGGAAGGTAGACAATTGATGCATGTTAGGTAGGAAAGGATGTCATGAGGGAAACCTCATAGTGTAATCCCCAACTAGCTACATAACAAGATATCCCACAAAAGGCTAGGGAAACCTCTATGTGTAATCCCCAACCAAAAATAATAAAATGACTCTGATTTTTACCATATTCATGATATTTATCCAACCTATTCAATGTTTGAGCTTCATTGGGTTATATGAATACGTAAGTCCCTCACTCTCCAAGTGATGTTATTGATCATTTTTCATCCCTTGTTTCTCACAAATAACATAGATCACGTGAGATTAGGGAGTTTAAATAACCATATCATTCAAATTACATGTCTCTACCAGCCAAGGGAGCATATGTTTGTAATGATCCAATGATTTGAATGGTACATTAGCCACAACATAAGGGGAACTAGCTTGGGGATAGTCCCATGGGTGTGATTGAAGTACAAGAACTCTGATTCCTACAATAACCTTGATTTTTATGATGCCTTCCTAAGGATCAAGCTCAAATACACATCCATCTTGATGTAATCATTATGTTTATGTAATTTCAACCGTCTGGATCCAATAATTCCCATGGGATGATCACTCTACCTCATCCATCAGTGGAATGAGGAATACACCAAACTATAATGAATCTGATTCATAACATAACCAGGATAAGTAGGATTTATCTATAATGCTTGAGCTCTATAATAAGTCATTTTAGGGAAGTCCCAACACATCAGTTCCATACCATGAGAAATGAAAAAATGATCACTTTTCAACCCTTATTTCTCACACTGATCATAGCTCCTGTGGGCTTATGAAACTACAGTAATGATTTCATCTGCATTATAATTATCTATAATGACTAGGGAAACCTCAGCGTGTAAGACCAAAATAAATGAACTATTAAAACTCTGATTCTCTTCATAATCAGGATATGTAGGATGTCCCTTCTGTACTAGATCTTAAACACGTAGTGTCACATAGCACCCCTATAAGTCATCTCCTCATAATGTTAAACTGAATATATACATTGAACTAGATCGGTTTTGATTCGTGTGGTAAATAAGATAAATAGGACGCCTCATAAGGTCTCAATACACTCCTTGGAATAATAACTACCTCCTTCCGTGATATAAAATACCAAAGATCATTGTTATACTACTTCAGCACATAAGCAACCACCTATTACAAGAGAATAATGGGGAACCTCAGTTACATAAATATAGATTCACTGAAGAGACCCTAGTATTTTTCCTATGAAGGAGAATTAATCCATGATCGTTTTTTTAGTGTAATTGATCTCGTATCTATATTAAGAAGAGATTCATAAACATATCTAAATATATAAGAGATTATAATATTAATCAATAATTACCACCAAAAGGGTGATATGAGCTTGAACTCCCATCCTCGCGACCAATGAGAGTCCCGAAGAGATATTGGGCCTAAAAACATGGGTGATCTCCAACTTTTGGAAAGAATGTCTATACCTTGTTACAATAAGGGAACCATTGGGAATTTCCAGTAAGAGTGAAAATCATAATTTGATGTTAATGATTGTACACAACATATACCCCCACAATCAAACCATTGGGTTGATCCCATACATGCCTCAAAATCTCAATGAAACGTCTATATGTTTCTTGATTAAATATTATATGAATATAATACATGTTGGGAAGTTCATATGGGTAATCATTGTTTTTTCTCCAAGGTGCTTTTTTGACATAGTTAAATTTAAATACGTTTAGTTAATTTAATTAAAATTATGATGAATGATAATATCATGAAAAATCATATGATAATTAATATATATGAATTGATTTATTAAGAATAACTATTAATTTATTTAAGAATGATTTATCTTAAATAATAATGATTAGAATTGAATGATATTTTTATTAATTGTGTAATTAATTGCATATTTGTGGATTATCATGAGCATAAATGAGACCTTTTTATGTGATTGGATTGTTTTCATTTATTATTAAATTAAATTGGCATCCAACACGTCTTCCATTATCTCATTATGCGAGGGTATATATACACAAGTTTTTTGTTGTGTAAACCCCTTAACAGATCATTTGGTTCCCCTCACTTGTGAGTGTGTAAAATAATTTTTTATGTATAGAGATCATAGTGTAAAAGTGGTGGTTCATGTTTTGAGCCAAGGGGAAATCAATCCAAGAGAGATTCATAGGTGGGTGGCTAGAAATCTACAATAGAAACCATAATATGGCTCGGGGTGTTTTCCACTAGGTCAACGATCATTTTATTATCTACTAGATAAACTAACCGTTAGTAAAAACTCATGAGCATAAAACATTATTATTTTATATATGTTAATATGGATGGTTATTTCATTATGTTTGTTTTATAATGATCACATTAATTAATGAATTAAAAATCATGAAACATAGAACTAATATAAATTTGATTATGGGTAAATTTTGTCTTAGACAAGGTTAATCACTTATGTAAATCCACTTAATATTAAGAATCATGTAATAAAGATAAAATTGAAAATTTTCACATAAACATAATAATACCTCAAGTATATATATTAAGTTGATAGAGCCTTCCACTACTTAAGTTGAAATCAAACCATATATCTAATTTATTGACCAGATGATGTTGGTGTGAGTTCAATTATTCCAGAATTAGAACTTGATTTTTTAGGTTGAATTAAGTTAGTTTTCATCAGTGGTTGACTTCTGAAGTAGGGATTGGTTTATCTAAGAGGTAAATTTTGAGAAATTATAAAATAAGGATTTCTTGACTGGGGAGTCCACTCAACAAATCAAGGAACTATGATATGATATTGTGGCAATTTGGAATTCCAACATAAAACCCTTCAGGTTCTATGATTTTCTAATGTCGGAGTCATAAGAAGTAGAATATGAATCATTTAAAGTAGAATTTACTAAAAATAATATATTTTGAAGCTAACTATTAGGGCTATTGGTTTTTGATAAAATAGTCAGGGATTAATAAAGACAATATATGTTTATTTATCTACCTCTTATCAGATAAAGTAAAAAAAAAATTGGAACGTCTTTTTTGTAGATTTGAAATTAAACATGAAAATAAACTAATCATGGTGATACATATAAGATAATTATAACCTTATCATGGGCATAGATTTCTATGAGTGACAAAGGCACTTACATGTTATCCTTTTTCATGAAAGGAAATTCGATGTTCTAGAAGAACTGATTCTTAAATAACCAGATAAAGAGACTAGTGTGGAATAGTTTTCTCTCTTTGAGAAACATTTTAATTATTCCAAAAATGTTCAATATTTCATGTTATCATCCATGATTAAATATATTTTAAAGAAGCATGATTACGTGGATATGTATATCACCATTTCTTACCTTTAGTATCTCTATCATGAAAATGTGAGATAAGAGGGATGACATATCTGTAATTCTTTTTTACAACCAAACAGAGTGATTTGGTTCAATATAAGCCTCATTTACTCAATTTTATTTTTTACATTGAATGATTATACATCATTTTGATAAAATTCATATATGAGTTTCACATATATTTCATACTTTCCTCACTACCCATTTACATCTCCAGTTTGATTGTAAATTATAACATGAAAAAAATGGGAAGAGTCATTCAGAACATCTTAATCTAATTCACCAAGTGGAAAAGGACATGTATAATGACCATTAGATATTATTTATAGTGATTAAGAAAAGGAAGAATATGTAAAATTGGCACTAGGATTAGAAAATGTAAAATGTTATTGAGTACTATTAATCCAATAAGAGGATGCTCCAGAGGTACTGAAAGGAAAAGGTTGCTATTTTTTTATGTGGCATACAAAGCCACTTAAAGTGGAATTGTACCTAGAAGAAAGGGGAATCTAAAGAATTTTTCAATATCAAGTGAAATATTTTAATAAATACACATTTGGTATTATATATTTCTAATGGATATCAAATATAAATAAAAATAGCAGAACCAAGTAGATTCTAAAAGACATCTATTGGATAGGTGGATTTTTTAGATACTAACGGTGTGAGGATGGTGGCTCTAACTGTTGGAGACTACCACATTTCATTTCCCATAATAATGATATTGATTTTAATAGATTGTTATTATGTATCAACTATTACCAAGAATATAATTACCATATCCTTCAAAGATATAGATGGTCTTAAAAGTTAATAGTTTTATAAAGACAACATATATTATTATAATGACCATTTAAATTGTTTTCTTTTTTAATTAAATAATTAAAACATAGTATTGGGGAGTGACAATGAATTGGGTTTTGATTACTCATATAACACCCTAATATAGAACCACTATCTTGGTCATGTAAATGACAACCATTTGACAAAGCTATGTCATGATGGTTATTTATACTCTTTTGAGAAAAAAAATTGAAATTTTTCATTCTTATTTACAAGGAAAAATCACAAAACCACAATTTAATGGATAGGGTGAAAGTGATATAGGGATTCTAGAATGGGTACACAATAATGTGTGTGCATTATTTCCAGAAGAATATTGAGGTGGGTATTTTGACTTTATAACTATTAATGATGAATAGAGTACATATTTATGTGAATACTTGATGAGGATAACTTAAAGTCCTCTGAAATGTTCAAATAATTAATGAATAAAGTAGGGAGTCAACATAGAATGCAGAAAAAGAATATTTTATCGGATTGAGGTAGTGAATATCTTGAAAAGATTTTATCAACATTCTAAAGGATTTTAGGATTCAATCTCTACTCACTATACATTACACAATACATTATAATGGTGTTAGTGAAAAGAGAAATGATAACTTGCGAGACATGGTATGGAAAATATTGATTCATGCTGATATTCTATTATCCTTTAGAGGATATGCATTACAAACAATGATATAAACACTAAATTAATTACCAACTATAGTGGTAAATTAAATTCCCCACAATATATGGATTAGAAGGAAACATCTTTTTCAGAGAAATGTATGTGGGGATGTAATTAATTTGTAATGTCTCTCTTAGAAAAAAAACTAGCATCGTAGGGAATGAAGTGTATCTTTATAGAGTTTCCTACGAGAAAAATAGATACTACCTCTACAACCCCTAAAAGAAGAATGTGAATGTTTCTAAATAATCCATATTTCATGAGATTTAGTAAATCCTCAAGATCTATATTGGGATAAATAATGAATTTGATGATGTTTATTCACAAGACACAAAGATGTTTGTATAGGAACAAATTACACATGTCCATATCGAAGAAGTTATCCCTGAAAAACAAATACTATGAAACAACACTATAGAGGTAAGTTAACTGGAGAGATATTTTTTATTAACCTATGATGGTGAATCATTATGGTTTTAAAATAATAAACATGTATCTTAATAGGAATAAGTATAAAGCATATAATTTATGAGAAGGAAATATTATATGAATTCTTAAATGAATTCTATGTGTTACAACCATGTATATATTTTTCTTAATCATCATGTTTATGTAAATCATGTAGGGTAAAAAGTGATATTAAAGAAAAAATGGTACATGTAAGGTAAAGTAATAACCTATAATGTAAGGCTAGTGGATAAAGGTTTTAAATGCAGTTAATACATTGTCTGTGATAAAACCTTTTAACCTGTTTCTAGGTTAAATTCCATAAAAATATACTTGTTACAACATCTAAAATTGACAATAAAATTTTGAAGATGAATATCAAAACAACTATCCTTAATAAAAACTATTATGAAGATGTATACATGAAAAAAACTCAAGGTTTTGTATCTCTAGGTGATACCGAATGGATATGAAAGCTTCAAATATCCATTTGTCGATAAAAGAAAAAACAATTTATAGAAAATTTGATTCAATGAAAATAGAGTATATTTTGGTTTCATTAATAATTAATGTGATCTATATATTTATATTCATTTTATGGGAATGTGGTAATTATCCTAGTAGTATATATTGACAAAATATTATTTTTGGAAATTTCATACCAATCATACAGTATGTTATGGAATAGTTAAATAAGTGTTTCTCCATAAATGTATTAGGTGAAACATCCTACATTTTTGGGATGATGATCCTGCATGATAGATCAAAAACTCTTCTTGTACTATGTAAATGTATATACATTTACTATACACTAAATAGATTTATTTTGGAACAATTCATAGGGTATTGGTTTTCGTGCCACATGGTATTGATATTTCTGTGAAACTATTTCCTCATACAAAATAAGTGAAATAAAGAATGATTAATATATCATATGATCTAGTAATATGATAAAACATTAATGACATATTATATAGAAATCTTGATTTTTCCTATACATATATCATGAATGATATATATAAAGATGATATATGCGAACAATATTAGTCTCTTATTCAATTCATCCATAAGTATCTGAGAAACAGCAAGTATATATTCTTGGTGTATGGAGAAGATGAAGGGCTAGTCATCACAGGTTATTCTGATGCTAGTTTTCAGAGATATTATAATGGTTTCATGTTATACTCATGATTTTTTTTAATTCTTGAAGAACCATTGTGATAAAAAAATTAACATAGTAACATTATTTGTTGACAAATAACTTTTTTTATGAATGTTTTATTTTTTCAAGAATTGGACCTGGTCCATCATAATGAGTATTGAAAGATTTCTGAAAGTTTCTTATTGTTCAGACCCAAACATAATGGGGAGAAACATTTTTTATTTAATGTACATAGGAACTAGACTCATGTTTTGAAGTTTCTTTTAATGGAATTCATAATGATAATGAAGAGTTTTGTTGAAGGAAGGGATGTTAGGAGTTAGAATGTTCATAAACATTCTAAAAAATTAGATGATGATTTGATGATCCTAATGTTCTCATAAATAATGAAACATAATCATGAAAAAATATTTTGATGGAATGGATGAATCTTACTAGTTGTATCGATTCCCGAAATCAAGAAATCATTTTTCAAGGAGTAATAGATGAAGAGGTTTGATACTTTTCAATGTTTCTGATTGAATTTATCATTGGATAATATTGATCATAATGAGGAATCCATCGTAATGGGGGTTCCATCATTATGAAATATCCATAGGAGGTAGAATCTTTAGGAAAGAAGAAGAATGAATGAAGTTAATGATTCTTGAATAAATTCAGTGTTTCTATGTGGATTCACCAATGAAAACATTCCATCATTATTTCAAAATCAACGTAATGTGATTTACATCATAATGGGATTTCCATAATATTGATCTAAGAAAGATATTTAAATCGTAATGAGATATGAAAGAAATAGAAATCATAATGATCAAAGAAAGAAATACAAATCATAATGAGCTGAGAATGAAACATAAATTATAATGAGCTGAGAAAGAAACAAAATTTATAATGAGATGAGAAGGAAATAGATTTATAATGAGCTAAGAATGAAATAGATTTTTAATGAGGTGATAAGGAAATAGATCCAAATTAATTAAGAATAAAAGGAATATCATAATGATATTATTATGAGTAAGACTCAAAAAGAAGATTATAGATGTTTTATGAAGATTTGAGGTGCTAAAACTTGAAATTAATATTTTTATATCTAGTATATGTATTAGGTGGATTAGAGAAGTAAAAGTTTAATTTTAAATGTTATATATTTTTTGAGTTTTGAAACATGTTGAAGTGGGAAATTTTTTCATGTTTCCCACTTTTTTCTTTTTCACCTATAAATACATACTCAAGTCATTTGTTCATTATTAAATTTTACATAAGAGGAAAAGGTAGAGCACTGAAGGTTTTTTGCAGAATTTATTTCTAGGTAGAGATCTCATGAGGTGGATCAGATAGACGATTGTTTGTTTACCATATTGAGCAAGATAGTATTTAGGAAAATCAATTTGAGCCAATTGGACTGATAGAGATCATATTGAGAATTTTAGAAGAGTTTTAATAATGTAGATTGATAATGAATTCATCAGGCTGAGTTCATCAGATCCATCATCATTGTATTGAGAGAATCAAATCCAGTATCATCAGATTGAGAAATTCAAACCCTGCTAAATCAGACTAAGGATTCTGATTGAACAACTGTGGGGTAGTTTCAACAAATTCTTTATTATTTTATTTGGAGAATTTTTTTAAAATAAAACAGTGTAAACTAATGTTATTTTGTATAATAATTATTTTTAGGATATAGAATGTTTCTAATGGTATTTGGCACAATATTTATTCACTTATTCAAAATAATGAATTTTTATAGACCCATGGGAGTGGAAACGGAAGGAATATAAATTCTCACATTGAGGAAAAACCTTTGAAATATTTTTTTCTTTTCATTCTTTCCTACTATTTCATGCATGAGTATTTACGAAAAGTTTATAAGGAAATAAATTTTAAGATGTCTTAGGAGATATGTTTCCAAAAGGTTTGAAACTCATAAAAAGTGAACAACTAATTCAACCCCCACCCCCTTCTCAGTTGTTATTTAATCCATTGAAACATAAATTGGTATCATTATGAAGGTTCTCTAGTTTAATCCCTTTCATGGATAATATCAATTTTATTAATTAGAGAGTAATTCCTTCATTTGATGGAAAAAATTATTATGTATAGAAAAATAGGATGATTAATTATATATTATCTATTTCCCTAAAAGCTTTTGATATTGCAACTATTGGGTTTCCACTAGTTGATAATGACTCTCTTATGACATTTTCTAATAATATAAATATAAAAGTTGATGGAAAGTCTAGAAATGAAATCCTTATGTATTTATCTGAAAATATTTTTCATCATTTTATGGGCCTCAATACTTCAAAAAAAATATGTTGGATAAGATGGAAATTATTTTCGAAGGGAATACAAAAACGTGGGAAGAAAATATAAAAATAAAGAATATTAAGTATTAATACATTATAATGAGATATGAAGAAACTATTTATGAATACATCACTAGAGTAAATAAAATTATTTGCAACATCAGAGGATTTAGAGATATCTTGGAAGATTATACAATAATAAAGAAACTTATGTGAAATTTCCCACATAGTTTTAGTTCTAATATTTCCTCTCCAAAATATTAGGATGATTTAACTCTGGATGAATTTCATAAAATTATTATTTCTAATAAAATTAGGAAATCTACCATTCTTAAAAAGAAGATAAAATATGAAATGTACTTGGAAGCTATAAGAAAGATCAAAATATGAGATGTTAAAGAAGATAATCCTTATGAGTATGAAGACACTTTTGGTTATGAATTGATTGATAATATTATGTATCCTATCTCTAAAAACTATCTAAGAGGAAGAGGATAAATTGGAGGTACAATTCCTCTCAATTTTTTTTAAATGTGGTGGAATCAGACACTTTTCTATGAATTGAACCAAAAAGCACGTTAAAGAATATGGATATGATTCTGATGAAAAACTTCTATGAAAAAAGTGTAAAAAATTCATAAATAATAAGAGTCATCCAAAATATATGAGTAGAAGTTTACATGAAACAAAATATATATGTGGTGTAAGAATGTTCAATCGTATTCAACTGAAAACAATTCTTCTGAATATGAATGTTCAGAAAAATTTTGAACCCTCATTACAAATGTTGAGAAAATGAAATATTACTCATATAGTGAATAATTTTTTGAGGAATCTTATAGAGAGTATCATCATAGAAAGGAACATGTATCATGTAATGAGAAAAAAAAATCTAACGAATAAAATTAGAGTAATAATAAATGATTGTGAAGACGTTTCTGATGGATGAAAACTGTCATCAAGTAGGAGGAAAAATACATTGAGGAGATATTAAGTTAAAAATATATTTGATGAATAGGTAAAATGGTTGAAGATCTCAATACAGAAGCTGGTATCTAAAGAAGAATAATTTGATAAGTTTTTTTAAAAAAAAATTGATTCCTAATGTCCCTAGAGGAAGTTGAATGAAAATTTCAAGAATGATTTATAAGTAAAATTTGATACTTCTAATGTTACTGAGAAGGATCAATCTGAGAATCTGGTGAAATATTCACTCACCAAAATTAATTTTTCATCTCATTACTTTAACATTTTAGGTTTTGGAAAAGGTATTGGAATATATTGGGTGGAAAATGGATGTGAGAAACTAATCAAATCTACAAAAGTAGAAAACTCACACAAAAGAAAATATGGTCGACGTCCTGAGTATGTGAGAGCTCAAAGATGTTACCAACCTCAACAAAGTTTATATAAGGAAAGATTATTCATGAATAGAAAATCAATATTTTATGGTTATTTCCAGTGTTGTTGAATCTAGGTGAGTGGAGCTTATAATTGTTGTAACAACTTATCTCTACCAGGAAGAAGGTTTGAACAATATGGAAGAAATAGTGAAAGTAGAATATGTAACTTTCCAAACGTATATTAAGTTGAAAAGGTGAATTCTCAAGATGTTATAAACATTCCATCAAAAAAACATTTTCATTTTTTTGGAAGATGTTTGTGGAAGATTTGATCAGGATAGTCATCAGGTTGGATGATTAATTACATTATTTTTAGAATATTTTTTTTATTAAATAAAATAAAAGGATGAAAAGAAGAATGTCGAGGAAAGGGATTTTCTTGTTGAGAAAATTTTAAAAGAAACTAAAAGGAACAAAAAATGGATACTTGAAAGTGGTTTTTCTTCACAAAAAACACAAGATATAAAAATATTGAAATTTTTTTAACATCGTAATGGTGGAGCAGTTACTTTTGGTATTAATAGTATCATAAAAATCAGAGGAGTGTAAATGGCTGAGATTGAAGTGGAAAAGATTAAATCTAAGGATTCATTATTTGATGATTTGATGAAACATAAATTACATAGTTTATGTAAAATTTGTGATAATGGAAAATAACTTTCTTTTAAGAATGATTTTTTTTATCTTCAAAAGTGTGGAAGATAAAAAATTTATTATAAGTGGAGAATGAACCATTGGAAATATCTTATAAATAGTATAATTCACCAACTCCTATTAATTGAGTAGTGAATATGAAAAAAAAAATTGTGTCATCGAAGACTTGAGAAAATAGGAGAGAAAATTATGAACAAAATTTAT
The DNA here is from genome assembly GCA_963277665.1 of Viscum album. Taxonomy (NCBI): domain Eukaryota; kingdom Viridiplantae; phylum Streptophyta; class Magnoliopsida; order Santalales; family Viscaceae; genus Viscum; species Viscum album. The sequence continues at coordinate 741,383,029 of OY728155.1, read as the reverse complement.
AATGTTTATTCCATTGTAACTGCCCTAGAATTAAAAATTTGGAAAGAATATGTTTGTGTAACTTTTCAATAAGGGATTATGATTTAAACATTTCATAAAGGAGTTGATATTCAATATACCAGACAACTTGAGATTATTCATTTTGATTTATGTGTGATGATGAGGCACCAATCAAAAAAATTGTATTTAAACACTATCACTTTTATTGATGATTTCACTGAAATGAAAAAATCATGTTTATGAAGCACAAGTTAGAGGTTATTTAAAAGTTCAAATTCATTAAAAATTATGTCGAGAAAAAAATTGGTGTTTCTAACAAAAGCTCGAGAATAGATAGTGGTATTCAATTCACAATAAATTCTTTTGAAACTTATTTGAGAATTCATGGTATCAAACATCAGTATAGTGATCCCAATACTGCATAATAAAATTGATGAGAAGAAAAGAATAATTAAAGTTTGGAGAAACTGGGAATAAGAATTTTATAAGAATACAATATTTAAAAAATTTATTATAGAGAATCTATTTGTATTGTTGAACATGTTCAAAATAAATTCTTGTTGATACCTAAAACAAACATGGCTCTTTATAAAATGTTTTATAAAAAACCTTCATTAAAATACTTTAATGTTTTTGGAAGTCCATATTTTCTCAAAACAAAAAATATGGATTAGGGAAACTTTGATGAGAAAAATTTTGAAGGAACGTTTATGGGTTATTCATAAAACGGAACAAGTTAGAATTTTTGGAAGAAACATTTTCAAGAGTTGGTTGACTCCCATGATGTGAAAGTAATTGAAAATAAAAATTCCTTAACAAAAGTTGTTGATAATGATGAGGATGGTAAACTAGATATTTCCAAAAAAAAGTGAAATTAAGTCAAAAACAACCTTTTCAAGATTTAGAAAACTCATGGGGAGATGAAAGATTAGTTTGGATAGATACATTGAAATTTCTACTTTATAAAAACACATTGATTTAGAAAACATTACTAGAAATCAGAGGACTCCAATTCTGACAAGAAGAAAGATGAGAAGAGAAAATCAGATATCACTTATCTCAAAAGGTGAACTAGAATCAGTTTCAAAAGCGATTTAACACAATGAATTGTAGGATTCTGTGAATAAAGAGTTGGTTCATATTGATATAAATGAAACATGGGAACTTTTTCCTTAGCTAGAAAATAAAAATGTTGTCGTAATGAAGTTGGTCTATATAAACAAGATTAATGAACATGGAAAAGATTCATGAAACAAAGACAAACATGTTTGTAAAGGAAATTCATGGGTTTTAGAGGTGTATGATGAAGAAAATGTTTCCTCAGTTTCATGATTAGAAACTATTAGAATGTTTCTTTTAGTGGTCGCATAAGAGAATTACAATTTTTATCAGATGAATGTAAAATTGTCTTTCTTAAATGGTGATATTGAGAAAGAAGTTTACATTGAAAACCCTTATGGTTTTATACTTTTTTAGATGAAAACAATGTTTCAAAATTGAAGAAATACTTTCATGGGCTGAAACATTCTTCACATGCATGGTATTTCAAACATGAAAATTGTATGATAGTATTGAACTTTTCTAGAGGAAAAGTTGATAGAAACTTATATGTGAATGATGATAACTATAGAACTCTAATTTTAATTGTTTATGAGGATGATATAATTTTTTTGTGATATAGAATATTTCTATAAATCATTTTTTACTATAAATTAAGAATAATTTTTAAATTTCAATGTTTGTAAAATTAACAATCTACATTGGATTAGAAGTTCAACAAAAATAAAATTACATTTTCTTATCTCCATAAAATTATTCCAAGTAATTGTTAAAGAAGTTTTGGATGATATAATACACATAATTTTATAATCTTATATATGTGATAAAAATACGAGTAATGATAAATCAAGAAAAATTGTGCTTCAGAAATATTTTTTGGAAGCTGATATGATGTTTACTATAACATACATCACCCAAACCTAAATTTGATTATGTTGTGAATTTGGGTTCTATGTATCAATGTAATCCAAAAGAATCACCTATTTTTTCATCAAAGGGTACTCTGAGATATGTCAATGGAACAAATACACATGGTTTTTTATACAAAATAAATTGTGAGATGAATTTTCACGGATATACTGATTTTAATTAGGCAAGAGATTATAATGATAGAAAATCAACATTAGAGGGAAACATTTTCTTGGGTGAATATTATCTGGGTTGGAATAATAAGAAAAAATGTTTAAAAACATTTAGTTATAGTTTTGTACAAATATTTTGTAGCTACCTAGTCCAATAATGAATTTTTGTGGATGAATATTAAGTTAAAAGACTAGAAATGTAATGTTTCTAACCCATTTAAGATAATTTTTGATAATAAAAGTGAAATTTTTCTACCTAAAAATCATGTCCCACATTCAATATCAAAACAAATTGAAATAAATATTATATTTATAAAATATAATGTTTCTTTTGGATATGTTTTTCTTTTAATACATTTCAAAAAAACATTTTATTGCAGATTTCATTACAAAAGCAATGCTAAAAGAAAGGTGTGTAGAATTGAGGAAAAAACATCATGATCAGTATCCACCGATGAATTCATAACCTTATAAGGAATAAACCCCACCATTTTTTGGATTATGTTAAAAATGGGGGATATAAATTAAAATTTTTCATATTTTTAAGAAGTTTTTACTGGTCGTTCATAAATGAATCTAAAGTTTTGGTGGTCATTAAATTGGTGGTTGAAAAAGAAAATAGAGAAAGGAAAAGACAAACGTAAGGGGAGTTTATCTTTTTTATGGTGGAAATTTTTCTTATCATCTATGGATGAAATTCCTTAAATACATTACTTTATCCAGTAGTGTGGTGTCAATACAATCACTTTTGACAAAGTTTATGTTTTTATAAAAGTAAAAAAACTTGAGTTGTGAAAAAATTCTAAGAGTTTGAAAAGACATTAACAAGGCTTTTCAAAAAATACAAAGGGGGGATTGAATAACCATTATGATAAATTGTTTTAAAATAGTTATTATACTTGTTGAAAACTAATACTGTTTTTGTTATTCAGGAATTAGACAAAGTCCATCATAAGGTGTTATGTAGGAAAGTTTAATGTTTCTAATTTTTCAAACACAGACATAAAGGGGGATAAAAGTTTTTTTCTAGACACAGGTATTCAAACTTAGGTTTCAATGTTTCCTATAATGGGTGTCATAATGATGATGATGAGGTTTTCTTAAGGATGTGAGTTTAGGTATAAAAATATTCTCAAACATAATAAAAAAATATATGATTCTATGATGATCTTGAAGTTCTCATAAATCATTAATAATACTAATTATAAAATATTTTGATGGAATGGAGGAATCGTAATGGTTGTATCAGTTCAAGAAATCAAACCAATTTTTTTCAATGCGTAATAGCTACGGAGGGTTGAGACTTGTCAATGTTGGTAATTTGATTTATCATTGGATACACTTGATCTTAATGATGAATCCATACTAATGGGGATTCCATATTTATTAAATATCCATTAGAGGGAGAATATTTAAAAATGAAGAAGAATGTATGATATTGATAAAGTTTGAAGAAATTCAAATTTTCTAAGAGGGTTTATTGTTGAATACTTTCCATAATTATGAAATAAATCATCGTAATGGGATTTCCATCATAATGAGATTAAGAAAAAACATAAATCATAATGAGCTGAGAAAAAAACAAGAATCGTAATTAACTGAGAAATAAACAGAAAACATAATGAAATGAGAAAGAAAAAAAATCATAATGTGTTGAGAAAGAAATGGAATTTTTAATGAGATGAAAAGAAATCTTGTTTGTAATGAGCTGAGAAGAAAATAGATTTTCAATGAGATAAAAAACGAACCATATCATAATGGAATCATAAAATAAGTAATATCGCAATGATCTTATTATGAAGAATATTGTAATAGAATATTCTAGAATATTTATGTAAAGTTGAAGAGGTCAAACTTTATATTCAAATTTTCATAAATATTGGTGAAATATAGGGAGGATTGAATAAGTATATGTTTAATATGGAAACATCATCCAATATTATAAGGAGTTTGGAAGATGGCTCCACCTTCACGAAACCCTTCTCTAGAGAGAAACCCTACTCCAGCGTTGAGATCCTTCATAGATGTGGTTGCCGGAAGAGCTTCAAATGTTAGAGATAATGATACCGTGATGCCTGATCTTCACATTAATACTAAACGCTTTCATCACTATGGCTAGCCGGATATTTCTTTCTCTGCAAATAATGTAAACATTTTTGCTCCGAACATTCGATTTGTCCTTGTTGGTAGATTTCCGTCATGTAGACCATCTCCGAAATACTTACGAAATGCTCTTGAATCTATTGGATTTACGGGTTTTCATCTCGGTCTTCTGAAATTTTCAAATATTTTTTTTCATCTTTCATCTGAGAGCGATTATTATCATCTTTGGGTGAGAAAAACATGGTCCTTTGGGGGATGTTCTATGAGAGTTCTCAGGTGGACCCCAGATTTCGATCCCTTTTCTGAACCCCCAATTGTTTCGATTTGGATCGGCTTCCCCTTTCTTCCGCATCACTTGTTTAAGAAAGAAGCTCTGTTTCTGATCTCCATTCTTATTGGAACTCCTTTGAAGATGGATTTTGCAACAAGAAATCTTACCAGACCATCAATTGCTTGAATCTGTGTTGAAACAGATGTCTCCAAGAATATTTCTTCCCATATTTGGATTCAGAATGGTGAGTCTGGTTTCTTCTAGGATGTTGTCTACAAAAATTTACCTGATTACTGCCATTCATGCCTTAAGCTTGGGCATGACCAGAAGGAATGTGTCTAAAAAACCACACGTACTCAGGCCAAGAAGGTCACTTGGGTCAAAAAAAGGAATCTGAATACAGGAATTAATGAGAGAAATTTAGGTCAGGAAGATACTGTTGGACCTTTGGATAATAATGGGAAAAATTCAGATGTGCTTAAGGTTCCTATGTCTTCCAATTCCCGGGCTTCTCATCCATCATGCCACTCTAGGGATATGTCAGGATTCATAGATTCTCTTCCTAAAGACGCAAGTGTCAGATATGTTCCCTCTGACAGGGGAAAGAGCAGGAGCATCAGCTGGCTTCACATGGCCCAGGAGACAAGGAGTAAGGAACTCTCTCTGATTTAGATGAATCCTTGACTGAGATTGATGATCAACCGAATCAGATTGAGGAAACTTTCCTCAAATCAAGTGCTAGAAAAGGTAAAAAGCCAATGGTGGATGCTGCTGTTTTCATTACCCCAAACCCAAAAAAACAAGGAAGTGAAGGGACTTTTCTCACCTCAAAAGAAAAATTGTCACTAGATCTATGCCAGTCACTAGGAAGGAGACCCCATAACTCCCTTCTATGGATGATCAACTGAGTAAAACCTCTAATTCAGATAAGGAAGATGACGTTTCTAGTTTAGATAAGGAAGATGACATAATAAAGAAACATTCTCTTTACAAAGATGCCTATGTCAATGAAGAACTGGTGGGTGAAGCAGTGGATGCTTGGATGGATGAAAAAGACACTATCACATTCAACAAATATCTAGAGGGTAGCATTACTGGTGAAAAATACCTTGAAATTAGAATGCACATGTTCATAAGATGCTGGATGAGCATAAAAGAAATCTTGAATTTGACTTCAAGGCTATACCTTGGGAATGATCTTTCGTTTCTGCTTGATGGTGAGCGTTGAGGGACTTTATGGGTTTCATATCGAAGAGAATTGATGTTGTTTTGAAGTCCATGTTCTGTACATGCTTGATAGAGGTTGATGCACCCTCAGATGCTGCTGAGTATTTCCTCGGTACTGGCCTTATGTTATTTTTCCTTATGACTGAGGTTGAATGGTTGAGATGTGAGGTCCTTTAATCCTCTCCCTATCTTACTGATAACACGCCACAAGGTCTGGATTCTCTGAACCTTCAGACTGTTCTTGCCTAGACACGGGTTGTTTTCAATGATTTTATTTATCTGCTTTAAGTACTGGACTTAAGTACTCTGATAACTTGGTTTAATTTGTATGCATTCTGTCTATTTGACGGATGTGTAACGGTTTCTTTGGCAGCAAGATAGCCTCTTCCTTCTCTTCCTCCGCACCGCATGGTTGCAGTTCATGCTGATTACAGTGGAGGAAGGTTCAGACTGATTCCAATTGGACAGATCACTGCATTTTTGGATGGACTGCCCCGAACGTCTAGCTTTGCAACTGAATGGTGATTTTTCTGGGCTATCGTCAAGAACTAGCTTCTTTTTTGGATTGAATATTATTTTTAGCCCCTTTAATTCCCTACTAGTGTAAGTTCATTACACCTCGAGATTGTACTGTCCTTTTTTTGACATTAATAAATTACATAGGTGACATGAATTGGGAAACCAATTCATGTCACTAATTTTCATTAAAAAAAGAATAAGTATATGTTTAAGTTTAAATGTGAAATATTTTAGGAGTTTTTAAATTTGAAGATATAGGTAAAGTTTTCATGTTTCCACTTTTTTCTGAATTTTCAATAAATTCTTGCTCAGATCATTTGTTCATTATTAAATTTTACATTATAAAAAATGTGTAGTTATGAAGAAATCAAGTGAAACTTATTTAAGGATATATTTCATGAGGAGTATCAGACACCAGAATTTTTGAATAATGGATTATGAATGATCATATTGAGAAAATCATTTCGAGTTGATCAGAATGAGAAAGATCATATTGAGCATTTGAGTTGAGTGGGAGTAATTCATATTGAGAGAGAATTCATTAGATCAAGTTCATCAGATCTAACATCATTGTATTGACTAAATCAGATCTAGAATCATCAAATTGTGAAAATAAGATTCATCTAAATCAGAATGAGGATTCAGACTGAGAAATTGTGGAGCAATTTCAACAATGTTTTTATTATTATTTTTGGATCAATTGTTTTATAATAAAACATTGTAAATGAATGGGAGTCAGTATAATATTTTTTGTTGGAAGATATAATGTGTCTAAGAGGACTTGGAAAAATTTGTGTTCACTTCTACATAACAGTTAATTTCTATATACCTATGGGAGTAGCTATATAAAGTATATAGGTTCTCACACTAAGTATGATACATGTAAATATTGTGTGCTTTACTCCCATTCCTACTTTTTCATGCATCAGTATTTACTATACATAGATAAGAAAAAAAATATTATCATGTTACAAGGGATATGTTTCTTGATGTTTTGAAACTCAAAATAAGTGATCAATAGATTCAACCACCCCCCCCCCCCCCCAAGTTGTTATTCGATCCTTTGGAACTTCAAATATCCAAAGATGAGTTATGAGCTGGAAGAGATCAATGAAGCCAATATTTTCTGATTCAATTGTTGAGTTCGATTATACATATTTTTATAATGTAGACAAGGAATCCATTTTGTTATGAATATTTTTTTAAGATCATGATGGTCTACCGAGAATAAAAGACACTCTCACTTTTATAGTGACAATATTGTTGAACTGGATCTGGAAAAAGAGCTAGGGTCTCACCAATGAAAAAATCATATACTCTATAAGTATAACCTATGAAGGTATTTTACTCCGATGGGTGAAATTTCATTAATAAATGTTTCTTTGGAGGAAAATTTGGAAGACCCATTGTCTAAATATTTATCGTAATAAAAGCATGAGTATAATGTAAGGTCTAGCAGAGTGAAGGTTATTAGTAGTCGGGTCTAGTGAAAGTTGTAGTTTATTGGAGTTCGGGACCTTGAACCAACTTCTATAAACTATATGATTAAATTTATTCATAGTTTTTCATATTAAAAAACCTTTTTTCGAATAATGGTTTTTCTTCTACACAAAAAACATGTGATAGTTTCCTAATATTATTTGTCACACTGAAAGTTCATAGTAGGTCCCTAGTATTATAAAAAAAAGTGTGATGAAATTATTCTAAAATATATTTTATAAATTTAGAAGAAATAATTTTAGGGAAACAATGATACATACTATCAAGGGTGGGGCCTTGTATAAATTTTACGTACATTCTCATGGTGTATACCCTTAGTAATTTCTAGTATTGTAGATTATGGGAATGAGACCCGCTCATAGGAAATCAAAATTTATATGTTTCATTGGATGTTCCTATCATCAAATGTGTGAATTGGACCATAGAATTTATTATAACTATTAATAGATAATTTGAGTCATGTGCATTGATGTATCGGTGAAAACTAGGACAACATATGTTTTCAGTAAAGTTGGATACATTGGTTGTGTCACAAGTAATATTTAATTAATGAATAATGTGAGGATGGATTTTTCCATTATGTTATTTTAAAAAAGATGAAATTTTAGTACCATCGATGGAAATGGTATAAACTAAATTAATCCATGGCCATAATTTTCTATAGGAATTTTAAATTTCTACAAATTCAAAGAAAGTGACATACAGAACATAGGTTTATTTCACTAGCCTGCAGCCTTCTTGATTGGATATAGCATGATGAAGTGATTATATTACACAATAATAATCTGTATGAGGATTTATATTTTTTTGACATTAAATTATTTATATATGGGTCTTTTGATGTATTTATATATGATATACTTGTTATTTGGGATGCTTCACTTAATATTCCTGATAAAGAGGATTAGAGGGTCACATACTAACTGTATCCAGAATAATAGTTAAATATTAATATTATTTATTATTCTAAAATTTGAATATATATTATATGCTCATGTGGTTTAATAATTACTAATTTTTTCTTGATCACATATATTCTTTCACTAGTTATTTGAGAAAATATTTATTTAGTAGAATATTTTAATATATATTAATTTTATATTCATTGAATATAATATTTTTTATTTATTGGAGAATAATGGAGTAATTTTTATTTATTTAATAATATATCTTCATTCATGACTCGATAAATATTATGGAGGAATGGTAAACCATGTTTAATGCTTCAGCGGTAAATAATATATATTGAATATTTTATGAATAAATAATGTTTAATTTAATTCATGGATTTTTTACATGTCAAGAAATAAAAATATTGTTGTTGTTGTTATTATTGTTGTTATATAAATTGGTTTCTATATAGAATATTGAAATAATAAGGGTGTGTGTGAAATTATTATTTTGTAACCCTATAAATATTTTAACCCAATTATATTATTTATCAATGGTGGTTTTCATTTCATATTTTTGTGCACTGTGACAACTAGGAGATAATTATCTAGAAGTCCTAGAGAGATCCCTTACCAAAAATTATCTCATGAACATAGAAAAATACACCTCCACTACCACACTTGTTTCTAGATAGATTAAAGAGAACCCTTCTTCAAGATATTCTCAAATTGATCAAATTGTAACGTCCCGACCCAACTTACCATTCAGCCCAGTAGTCGGACCAGTCACCACATGGCCTCAAGTGCATCTCCCCAAACGCCAGAGGCTTCTGACTAGCAGTGAGGGCCTAGGTGAGTCCATGGGGAAACTATGCCCTCATTACCAAAGCATCACAGCAGAATTACAAACATACAATAGCGAAAGAAGATAACCAATGGACAACACATAGACAACAGAAATAGTTAACAATAGAAGGATCCGATATATATATGATGGTGCAGGTCAATAAAACACAGTACAAGTACACAAAATACAAAAAGAAACCAAAATGTATCCCCAGTCGCATCACAAGCCTCAGCTTGGTCCCATGCACTCCTACTCTGAGCAGCATGTCAAGTACCTGTACTAAGGCCTTTCCCCTTATCCATACCTAAAATCATATAATCTTCTTGGGTCCAAAAACATGACCGATAGAAGGTGTGAGACAAAATCCCAGTAGGCAACCACCAAATATTTGTTCCAATCTGTCAGTGAATATATAAACAGGCAGTGTAATATGGAAACCAGTAAACAAGGGAAACTAGCAAGACTGACCAAAGCTTGCTCTTTGACTTTGCATTGCTTCAAGTATCCATTCCATTCATTAATCACTTTATTCATATGTTCAAACCATTCCTTGAACCCCATTCCTGGAATATTAAATTCAGAAACCAAGCATCGTTCAGGGAGAAAATCCACCAACACCCTACAAGCCCGTTCCGGGGAACCTCCTAGGTACCCAGCCTCGCTCTAGGTGAGGTATAGTCCGTCATCTGAGCTCATCCCCGAGATCCTATAAATAGGATCCGGGTATCACCCATGAAATATCATTCCCTATTGAGTCCATCCATGGAATCTCACGAGGGATCCATGATTCACTCGACACTTCAGTAACAAGTCTTGGATGAGTCTGTCCATGGCAACTCACATTGGTTCCATGGTTCACCCAAGGCTTGGTTTCACATTTAATTCATTTCAAAGAATATAACTCACGTGGGATAGCAATTCAAGAATTTCCAAACAAGGTTCAAGGGGTAAAACTCCATCCAATACCTGAAACCATTTCAATTAAAATTTCATCTTATTTCAATTCCATTCATATTCAATTTCCATTTTTAAAAACCCATAAGGGAAAGGAAAAACATGCCTCAAAGGCATCCTGGGTCAAAAAAATTATAAGAGAGTAATTCAAGGCAACACACCCAAGGGGTGGTTCATGCCCAAGTTGTACAACCTAACTCAAGCACATACCATCCTATTCAAATTACCTAGGACTTGGTAGGTAATAACAGGGTTAAATTCCAGGTTCATGTGACACCCCAAAAGTGGGCGCGCGACACTCTGACATATATAAACAGCTTGAAAATCAGCGAAAACCACAAGACCATGTACCTTAGGATCGTACTAGATACCTCATCTAGTATCAGGCTCCGATTCATCCTGGTTTGGAAGAAATATAAAGAACCGACGAAGAACAAGAAATTAGGGCATATGAGCCTTAATCCAATCAGCATTCGTTATAACCAGAAGAATCAAGAAGGATTAAAAAGGAATTGATGACTTATTTTTGCGGATCTAATGAGACAAACGATGATAGAAACAGAGATCAGATGGAGGAGTTGGATCAAAATCTTCTAACGCCTCCTTGAGATCTTCACCCATACTGTGAGGTTGAAGAGGGATGGGTTTACACTAGGTTTTATAACATTTAATTAATTTAATTAAAAATTAATTTAAAATCAAAACACCGAAGGTCGCACTGTTTACCTGCAGGGCCTAAAAAACAGTGCAGAGACTGTGCGGACCTTCTTGGAAGGCAAGGGGCAACCGCACGGCCACCCCACATGGTTACCTCAAACCATGCATAGGTCGTGCCCCTACCTCTTCCAGGCCTGCACCAAGGCGCACGGTTTACCCAGGCCATGTGCAGGCCATGCGCAAACCATGTGCCAGGCCATTTCCAGCCTAAAACTTGGTTCCGGGCTCCAAACAAACCTTTGACACCTCCGTAAATTCCTCAGTCAAGTTAGGGATCCACATTAGGCCTCAACAAAATAGTTAAACCGAAAAGAAAAAGGATCTGTACCTTGTACGAAAAATCAGGTTCATACAATCTTCCCCCCTTATAGAATTTCATCCCCGAATTGCTCTCAGAAGGGTGGTCAAGATTCATCTGCGAAATTATCTTGCCACTGATCTGGTACATCGGCCTCCCACTCACAAGTCTCATCCTGTAAACGGTCGTGCTGCCATAGCACCCATACTAGAAGAACTGACCGGCCTCGGAGAAACTTCCTGATCCTATCAACTATATGAATCAGATGCTCCTCAAAGGATACATCTACTTGAAGATTGACCTCCTCATGATAGAATGTATGAGACGGGTCTGAATAGTATCGTAGTAACTGAGAGACATGGAACACGTCATGCATAGCTCGATACCTCTTAGGTAACTACAACTGATAGGCTACCGGCCCAACCCTCACCAGAATCTCAAAAGGCCCAACATATCTCGGTGATAGCATACCCTGTCTCATGATCCCCCTATGTCCCATTCTCGGTGAAACATGCAAGAAGACATGATCCCTGAACTCAAACTCTAGGGGTCTTCTGGGACGATCATCATATGACTTATGATGAGACTGTGTGGTAGCCATCCGCTTCTATATCAACTGGACCTGCTCAGAGGACTCCTAAACAAGACGCGGTCCCAGTAAAGCTACCTCAAATACCTCTAACTAGTATAGTGGTGATCCGCATGAAATGAAAAAACTTAGTGATCCTATCAACCACAACCCACAAAACATCGTTACCTCGAGGTGACCTCGGAAAACCTGTAACAAAGTCCATCGCAAAATCATCCCATTTCTACTCTGGGATAGGTAACTACTGTAAAATCCTATATGGCCGCAGGGGTTCCGCCTTCACCAGCTGATAGGTGGAACATCTCACGATAAAACTAGCCACTTCCCTTTTCATACCCGACCACCAGTACTGTCGGCGCAAGTCATGATACAACTTAGTGACTCCGGGATGAACTGCCCAAACCGAAGCATGAAACTCCCGCATCAACTCCTCTCTAATATCCACGGGAACCCATACACGTCCATGGATATGAATAAATTCATCCTCACCTATCGTCCAACCAGGAGGAAGGTCCTCACCTAACACACCTTCCCGTTGAACTAGGCCTTCCGAGTCTGATAGCTGTCTCATCCTTACTCTATACAGGAGGGTAGAAGTTACAACTAAGGATGATAGATAAGACTACCCTTGTCTATTCTGCAGATTAAGATGCATCTCAGAGAACAAGGACATAAGCTTACATTCGTTGCTAGCCTGTTGCACTGCCTGTATTTGAGTTCTCCTGCTCAATGAATCGGCCAATAAATTGCCCTTACTAGGCGTATAAGCAAGCTTGAAATCAAAGGATTGTAGGTACTCCAAGCATCGTCGCTGCATAAGATTCAGATCACACTGAGTAAAGATATATTTGAGGCTCTTGTGGTCTGTGTACACCACAAAATGCTCTCCCAATAAATAGTGTCTCCAACTGCGCAACGCATGAACAACTGCTGCTAGATAAAGATCGTGTGTTGGATAATTCTTCTCGTGTGGCCTCAGCTGCCGAGATCCATACACCATGACTTTGTCTCCCTGCATCAACACTGCACCCGTCCCAATAACTGTTGCATCACAATAGACCGTGTACCTCCTTCCCTATTCTGGTAGTATCAGGACTGGTGCTGATGCCAGCCTTCCTTTCAGCTCCTGAAAGGCTGCTTCACAAGCCTTCGTCCATACAAATTTCACACCCTTCCTAGTCAGGCCTGTCAACGGCGCTGCTAAGCATGAGAAATCCTATATGAAACGACGATAATAACCAGCAAGCCCCATGAAACTACATATGTCAAATACATTCTTGGGTTGTTCCCAAGAAACCACAGCTCTAACCTTCTATGGGTCTATAGACACTCCTGCCTCGAAGATAACATGGCCAAATAAATGATTTTGATCCATCCAAAAGTGGAACTTAGTAAGCTTTGCATATATCTGATGCTCTCTTAGTGTATTTAGGACGATCTCAAGATGGTTGGCATGGTCGTTTCGATTTCGAGAATACACCAAAAATATCATCCACAAAAACCACGAGGAACGAGTCCAAGTAAGGATGGAACACATGATTCATCAAATCCATGAAAACCACTGGCATGTTCATGAGACCGAATGACATAACCAGATACTCATATAAACCAATCCTGCTAAAAAACGATGTATGAGGTATGTCTGTAGGTCGAACACACACCTGGTGATACCCTGACATCAAATCAATTTTCAAGAACACCCTAGCTCCTCGAAGCTGATCTAACAGGTCATCTATCCGCGGAAAGTGATATCAATTTTTAATCATTAGTTTGTTCAGCTTCTGATAGTCCACACACAGCCTAAGAGTCCCATCCGCCTTTTTCAAAAAAAGGACCAGCAAACCCCACAGAGAAGTACTGGTTCGAATAAACCCCTTTGCCTCCAAATCATCAAGCTATTTCTTGAGCCCCTACAACTTCGTCGTAGCCATCCTGTAAGGAGGAATGGATACTGGTGCAGCTCCTAACACTAGATCAATGGAGAATTCATCCTCTCTCTCAGGAGGTAAACCTGAAAAGTCGTCAGGGAAAACATCCCTGAAGCGTTCAACCACTGGAGGAAGGTCTGCCTGACTCACTCCCTGATCATACAGAAACAAACTAGCGATCTAGGATGTCATCCAATCCAGACCATGATGCTTTGGTCTAGCTCTAGTTTCCTAGAGATCCCACACACCCTTAAGAGTATACACTGCACCCTCTGGTGATGTGAAAATCACCCTCCGGTGGTAACAATCAATGTAGGCTCGGTAAGCTACTAGCCAGTCCATACCAAGAATGATATCAAAACTAGTCATTTTGATAACATAAAGATCCCAGACGCAGTGACACCCTCCAACCTCAAGGGGGCACCATCTGCACTGGCCTACAACCTCTGGCCTAACTCCTAGTGGGGTGTCTATCATCAAGATTCCATCAGAGGACAACACGACTAGACAAAGGATTTTCACTATAGGCGTAGATATAAAACTATGTGATGCACCTGTATCAAAGAGGGAAAATGAAATAACAGATGCTACTAAGATCATACCTCTCACCGTGGATGGTCCTGCTCCCTGATCTTCGGAAGGAGGCTGCACTCCATACATCTGGCCTGAACAACGTCCCTGTGATACAACCTCACTACCCGGAACTAGCCCACTCTGACGTCTCGGTGTACCCTATGCCTGGCTACCTATGCCATGACCACTACCTCAACCTGATCATCCAGTCGCACCCCAACTCCCTATCTAATGAGAAGCTGTTGACCCTGCACCTGCATATGGAGATGGTACAGACCATCTATCATTGGCTTCTGGTGAAAACGTTATGCAGAAACATTGAAGATAACCCATCTTGACACATGATCGGCACTCAACTGGGTCCCTCGGACAATGCGGCTTCGTGTGTCCCATCCTACCGCACTGGTAGCACCTCATATTGCTAGAAAAAGATAGGTTCTGACTGCTAGAATCACTGTTTGGAAGGTCCAGATGACGCTTCCTACTAACAGTCGCTGCAGTACCTGATCTCGATGTCGAAACTCCCTGGCTTGCACCTCCAGCCTATCTCAGGTTACGTTATGTGATTAGCACCTGGTTCAAAATTCCAGAAACAGTAGTCAACCTGAGGAAATTTACCTGAGATCGGATGTCATATCTCAGAGCATCCTCAAAACTCATGGCCCTCAAAAACTCATCGCCCATCAGGATAGGTGCGAAGCGGTGAAGCTCAGTAAAACGGGCTGAGTATTGCATCACTGATAATGCGCCCTATTCCAGATGCAAGAAATCCCGAGCTTGATCGGCCCTCAATGTCTCAGGATAAAATAAATCATAGAAGGGCGTATGAAACTCTAACTAAGACATCTTCGGATGACGATCTGATTGGGTGATCATGTCCCACCACCTCTTGGTGGAATCACGCAGCATGTACGTAGCGATCTTGACCCTCCTCTGCTGAGGCGTCTCCAAATGCTCAAAGATAGCTAGTATCACCTCTAACCAGGATTCTGCATCCTGTGGTCCGCCATCCCCTTAAAACGTAGGTGGATGCAGCTGCTGAAACTCACATGTCAACTCTTCCATAGTCGGGGTAGGTCACAGTGCTCCCTAAACAGTCTACATAAAACGCAACAAGCTCTCAGAAAACTGTGCCCTAACACCTGTGTCTGGTAAAATCAATGGTGCCATAGTTGGCACAACTGGAGTTTCCTCTAGTAGCCCATGGCCTACCATCTCCGGAATGGGGTCTTCACCACTCTCCCGACGTACGACCAGAGGTCGTCGTGGTGCCATGGCTCTACAATGCCAAACACATGCCTCATTTCAAGATTTTTAATGAGATTCGAAACTCACGAGCATAAGAACTAGGACAGGACAAGTCAAGACCTTTCTAAAAGCCACATCAACCCACAACCTTCTTTTAAAGTTAGGACTACATAAGGAACAGTCACCAAACCACTAAAGTCACTACCTCTTTCCCACTCAGAATCCGGGTCTAGTTTTGGCTCTATTTTCCACATTCATTATTTTAACATACCTTTGTTCAAAAGCATTAACCAATGGTTCACCATGTTCAGATCCCCGAGGGACCATAACATCCCATGAATCAAAATTTCATTTCCATATAACCATGCAATTCAATTTCATTTAGCATCTACATCCCATTGGTGCATTATTTCCAAATCCATAAGGTCCCATACACCTTATGAATTGAAATATGACATCACTCTTCATTCATTTCACCCAATCTAACACAACAGTAGGCAGACCTATCAATCAACTATCAAAACAGCATGCACTAGCTATCACAACACTTATCACAACAACATGAAATATCTAATGCATCCTAGATAGCATGGAATAATACATGACATGTGATTCCTAACAAGGTGCATGTGTGATGCATGAGATGGAAAACCCTCATCTCATCGGGTTGCAACGAAATAGACCCCACAATAATGTCAATATTATCAGCAAAAACCATGTGTGTCACCCACCGGTGAAATCAGAACAACTGCAGTAAGAAAAACCAGAAAACACAAATCCATACGAGGCAACTTGGATTTTCCCTATACGCAGGTTTGCAACTCCTGGGCACGGTTTATTACCAAAGTCCCTTCCCTTCTTACTCCTATCTATAGTCACCAAATAGTAAGTCAAATCAGAAAAGGAAAACCCCTCTAATACCACTTTGTAATGTCCCGACCCGACGTACCATTCAACCCAGTAGCCAGACCAGTAGCCACATGGCCTCAAGCGCATCTCCCAAAACACCAGAGGCTTCCGACTAGCAGCGAGGTCCTAGTTGAGTCCGTGGGGATACTATGCCGTCATTACCAAAGCATCACAATGGAATTACAAACATACAATAGAGGAATAAGGTACCCAATAGACAACACATAGACAGAGGGAATATATAACAATAGAAGGATCTGATATATATATATGATGGTGCATGTCCATACAACACATTACAAGTACACAAAATACCAAAAGAAACCAAAATGTATCCCCAGTCACATCGCAAGCCTCAGCTTGGTCTCGTTCACTCCTACTCCAAGCAACAAGTCAAGTACTTGTACTAGGGCCTTTCCCCTTATCCATACCTGAAATCATATAATCTACTTAGGTCCAAAAACATGACCCAAATAGGGTGTGAGACAAAATCCCAGTAGGCAACCACCAAAGATCCATGCTAATCTGTTAGTGAATATATAAACATGTAGTGTAATGTGGAATGTAGTAACAAAGGAAACTAGCAAGACCGACCCAAGATTGTTCTTTGGCTTGGCATCGCTTCATGTATCCATTCCATTCATTAATCACTTTATTCATGTGTTCAAACCATTCCTTGAACCCGTTACTGGAATACTCAATTCAAAAAGCAGGCATCGTTCAGGGAGAAAATCCACCAACACCCTACTATCCCATTCCGGGGAACCTCCAAGGTACCCAGCCTCGCTCTAGGTGTGGTATAGTTCGTCATCTAATCCTGTCCCCGAGATCCTATAAATAGGATCTGGGTATCTCCCATGACATATCATTCCCTATTGAGTCCGTCCATGGTATCTCATGTGGGATCCATGATTCACTCGGCACTTCAGTAACAAGTTTCATAAGAGTCCTTCCATTTAATCTCACATTGGTTCCATGGTTCACCCAAGACTTGGTTTCACATTTAAAGCAATTCAAATCATTTAACACACGTGGGATAGAAATTAAAAAATTTGCATACAAGTGTCAAGGGGGAAAACTCCATCCCATACCCAGAACCATTTCAATTACAATTTTATGTTATTGCAATTCCATACATATTCAATTTCCATTTTTAACAACCCACGAGAGAAAGGAAAAACATGTCTCAAAGGCATCCTGGGTCAAAAATCCATAAAAGAGTCATTCAAGGCAACGCACCCAAGGGGTGGTTCCTTCCCAAGGTGTACAACCTAACTCAAGCACATACCATCCTATTCAAATTACCTACGACATGCTAGGTAATAGAAGGGTTAAATTCTAGGTTCAAGCGACACCCCAAAAGTGGGCACGCGGCACTCCGTCATATAGAAACAGCTTGACAATCAGTGAAAAGCACGAGACCACCTACCATAGGCTCATACTAGATAGCTCATCTAGTATCAGGCTCTGATTCATCTTGGTTTGGAAGAAATCTGAATAACAGACAAAGAATGATAAATTAGGGAATATGAGCCTTAATCCAATCTGCGTTCGTTATAACCATAATAATCGAGAATGATTAAAAAGGAATTGAGGATGTACCATTGCAGATCTAACAAGATGAATGGTGATAGAAACAGATATCAGATGGAGGAGTTGGATCAAAATATTCCAAAGCCTCCTTGAGAGCATCCCCCCTACCGTGAGGTTGAAGAGGGATGGGTTTAGATTAGGTTTTATAACACTTAATTAATTTAATTAAAAATTAATTAAAATTAAAAACACATCAGGTCGCACTGTTTACCCGCACGGCTTAAAAAACCGTGCGGAGACCATGCACACCTTCATGGAACGCAAGGGGAAACCGCATGGCCACCCCGAACGGTTTCCTCAAACCATACATAGGCCATGTCCCTGCCTCTGGCAGGCCTGCACGAAGGCGCAAGGTTTACCTAGGCCGTTCGCAGGCTGTGTGTAAACCATGTTCCATGCAATTTCCAGCCTAAAACTTGGTTCCAGGATCTGAAAAAGCCACGTACACCTCTGTAACTTCCTCAGTAAAGTTAGGCAACCACATTAGGCCTCAAAAAAACAGTTAAACAGAAAAGAAAAAGGATCTGTATCTCGTACAAAAAACTCGGGTTCTTACAAAATGAGAACAATGTGAGAACCAAGATCTACCACAATAACACTTTAAGATTCATAATAAATCATTCAGATATTCGAGGAACCCATGTGGATCATATCTAGAAGGAATATACTCTTGATTACAATAGTTAAATTATAGCACAACATAGATTCATTTTTATATCCATGGAAAAATAAATAATTCATCATAATGTAATTATTTAATTGTTTAAATTAATTATAAATGATATTTTATGGTCTTACGTCTTGGTTCCAGTTTTCAATTTTCAATTAATATTTGATTATATTTTTTTGATCCTGAAACTTATCATCATGTATATATAATATTAATCGTTGATTACATAAAAAATACAAGGTTGGCATACACCATCCGAAACTTTGACTATTATCAGGACCTTCATTTTTAACAGTTATGCAATTGAAATTATATATTCATTAATATAGTTAATTAATTTGTATCTTTTTTATAATTTATTCATTTTTAATAGATATTTTATGAATATTTTTTTACTTTATTTGAAATAGTTTTTATAAGTACTTAAAAAATTGTTGATAAATATATGTTTTATCGTTGCTAAAATATTAAGAGCTGGTGAAACCTTTCTTTATCAATGCTAAAATTCTAGTGATAATAAAGATACTTTTAATCAGTCTTTATGATTTTAGAACTGATAAAAAAACATCAATATCATCTCTTTTAAAGATCTCTAATAAAACACTTCTCGATCATACAAATTTAACACTACCAGAACTGGACACCTTCCCAAAATTCATGTTGTCGTGGAACTCAACTTCTATCGCCGCTCCACATAAACTTCTCAGGAGAACTGACCCAATCAAAACTTATGGTATGTGAGTCATTCTAATCATCTTTCATTTATCATTAAATGTTTTACCCTTTTATGTTCTTTTTTCCTTTTTTACCTTATCACCACCATTTCTCTAGTGTAGAAGATTAACCGACCCTAAACGATTGACACCATGAGGTTTACGGTTACCCAAGTTTGATTTATCTAGATCCTTCAGGGTTTTTCATTCTAAAATATTTTCTAAAGGATTTGGATACTCATGATAGGGTGTTTTTAATTTTTCATGTATGGAATTTGATGATTTTTGTATTTTCTTAAAACAATTCATCATTAAGGGTTTTGATACTCATGTTTGTGATTGTGTTATTTTCTAATTGAAAATTTCTTATAAAATTATTTTATTTAAATAAAATAATTATTACATATGGAAGTCGAAAAACCAAATAAATATTCTTATAATGTGACAATCCTTCTAGAAATGAGGATATTCTTTACGAATGTAGAATCCAGTAAATTATCAATGTATAATTCTTCTCAACTGATGTACAAAAAATATTCATATTTCAATAGGTGATTCATACTTGACTAAGATGACATAATGTAGTGTATAGTGAAAATTTTAATTCATTATACTCATTAGAAATATATTTTAATGGTTATATCCAACAAAAAATATATTATCTAGAAATAAAATAACTTATTAACATATATAATTTGTTATGTTTTGTTACCATATAAATCATTATACATAACAATTTCATTCTAAAAAATATACAGTGATAATATTTTAGTGAAACTTTCTTGTCTTTTTGTTCTTCAATAGAAGAAAATTTAATTATATTTTTTTAACTTTATAGATATCCCACATTCACTTCCTTAAATTATTTCACCCACTACAAAACAATCTCAATATGAGCCATTTTTCTCTATTTATCTTAGAAAAATGTATTCATATATTTCAAATCATTCTATTTGAAATTTCTTAATTGTTCTTTTCATGAGTGTATAACCCTTCAACAACCATAGGTTGTTTATTTTCCTGTTACCATAGTTTAAATTGATAACTTATTAGGAATCATCACCAATAATATTCTAATGTTGATATTCCTTCACCATTAGTAGTCTAATATTATCATTATTATTCAATTAATATTATAATCCACTAATGAGGAAAAAATCATCTTGGTGTACGTCATCCCATACAGGTTCCCATTATTGGAATTTAACATCATATATTATCTATCTACATGAAATATTTCAACCATCATCAATTTCCAACATTAATTCTACCAAACTCCATACTTCATTGTTTTAGACACTCAAAATTATAGTTATATAGGGAGGTTGTCAATTTTGCACCTTGTTATAATGAGGAGACTAATATTTCGATTTGGATAACATCAATCTGTTGTTTCATTAAAACTCATGTTTATATTTATTTTTTTGAGATGTCCAAACTGATTATGGCTTTTTTCTAATAAAAATAATTTAAATTTATTGTAGTATCTAAAACATTGTTTGGTGACTATAAATATCTTTTGTGAATTTAATTTTTTTATAAAATGAATATTTTGAAACCTAATACGATGGATATGAATCAAAAAATGGATAGATTATAATCATCTGATAATTGACTTTGGGGATGGAATTAAATATTTAATTAAGGTTTCAATGGAGAATGAATAATACCCTTCTCAAATCATTTTTACATGTTTACATTATTGATATTAAATAAAAATTCATCTAGATGATTTATAAGAGCATTTGATTTTTCATGGAATAGATCGAAGCAATAAATGTGGGACTACAAATAAAGAAAAACATAATGTACATTCTAACTTGGATGATACTACGATTTATGGATAATTGGATATGAATGAAAGTATAAATAATGATGGATATTGTATGGATGAAATGGAAATGGGAATTGAATATGACCATCATGATTTTCCAATGTTATTTGAGATGTAATATAGTTATGAAAAGAGTCCATTTTATACTAGTCATACTAAATGTACAACATTTGAATATGTATTAACATTATATTAGTGGAAATTTGTTCATGAATGAAGTGAGATCAGCATTATAGAACTACTTGGTCACATGAATGTTATTCTACCAAAAGAAAATTAACTTCCTTGTCAAAAATATGAGGCTAAAAATTGTGTCATTCTATGGGTATGTTCTCTAAAAAATACATGTATGTCTAAATGATAGTATATGGTTTTGAGAGGACCATGGATCACTACAATAAGACATGTGTGTGGTTTATATTGATAAAATAATGAAGATTCAATTCCTCAGAAATTTTTATGGTGCTTTCATATCATTCCATGGTTTATTCCGAAGGCTATGAATACATTAGATGAGCCTTTTGGGTTAATAACCATTATTTTTTTTTTCTTATTTGTGGGGACATTCACCAATTTTACCATAAGTTAACATCATGACCCATGAATATTTTCCAGCCAATAATGACATAGAAATATATAAATCCATAGGGAATCTAATTTACATTACATTTATAATTACTTTAGTCAAATCCATATAAAGAATTCCTTATATTAGAATCTTTCAGTGATGAAGATATTTATCATATGAAACCCTTTTTGGATTACAATCATTTTGTTAGAGGGACCCAATGTAGATCCCCTCTAGCTGTGATTCATATGTTTTCCTTTAATATTTGAACAACACTAATGGAATGTCAAGTGATTTCATGATAGATCAATCGTCTTGTGTTTTTTGTCTTGATTTCTTCAAGTTTCTTCATAGTGAAAGGAATGTCTATTTTTTGACATGATGGGAGGAGGATGAATTAAGATTGAAATTATATGTTCACAATAATTATCAATTCATGATTATCCTTACATAATAGACATAAAATTATATTTTTAGAGTTAGGGTTTAGGATAAATATTTATTAATTACCCAAAGAATCTTAAATTATATAATAATACGTTTCTTACACCATTCCATATTATTATTAATATTTCTATTATTTTATAGTGTGTTCAATTTGGTGTAATGATAAATATTATTTTACTAGTGTGAAAAATAATATTTATCACCAGACACGATCTTAGTTCCCTCATTCTCCTCAATATTTATTGAATATCCTAATAATTATTTATTCATAAATAAATATTCTATTCAGTTTCTGGTGAATAAATATTTATTAGATAATCATTTAATAAAATAAATACACAATTCATGATCTGTAGAATAAATATTTATTACAAATTAATTTAATTTAATAAACTATTTATTATTATTATATAATAATCTATTAACTTCTAAATACATGTGATAAATAAATCATGAATAAAATCATTCCTTGGTATAGAAAATAATATTTTTTATAATAGGTAAATTCAAATATAATTTAATCGAGATTAATTGAAACACATAGTTTGTGACAATTTTGGCTTCTTTTTTATTTATATTAGGAAGGAATTCCTATTGTCCAAGATTTCTATCTAGTAACCGGTCAAAACCCCCAATTGAAAGAAGTTAAAATCACAACGTCGATAACTAGACACAAATTCTTACTGTGTAATATAATCCCTTTTTAACAATATCTCATCATTCAGGTTTCACACACATGTCATAAACCTATGTGCTTGATATGCATTTCATTAACTAAATGAGGTAAACCCATTATTAACCAATGTACATGGAATTAATTGTGATGGTTCATTTTCAATCAAACGGTAGAGGTATTAACTTCCATACATATAGGGTGTAAAAATCCTTACTCATATAATTTACAAATAATATTTCATTCGTGATGCACCCAATGAAACATATATCCTCTGAATATATAGTATCGTATTTTTGGATTGTACATAAATTTATGTGATTCATGAAAAGAATTAAAAATAATATTAATATCTAAGGACCATTACTAATTCTTATAGATATGAATATTAGAGGAAACACATACATGTTGAATACTTATAGTTGTGTATGTTCTTATAATATCTAATCTTGGATATTTCCATGTGAGAACTTCAAGATAAGAATCCTCATCCAGTTATGAGTACTCACACAACACATATAATATTTTTTGTTCCCCAAAATAGTTTTTTATCTAACCTTATAACCATATTTTAGAATATCACCGAGGAATTTCAATGTTCTTATAATAACAGGAATCTGCTATGACCATATCAGTGTGATAGATACAATAAGAAATTATAATTTTATATAAAGGTAGGTAAAAGTCACCTTTTTTAAGAGATGTAAAAATAGAGAAAGAAAGATAAAGGGTCATATGAGAAAAAAAACCAAAATATAATCTAAAAAAATTATCCAAATACTTATCTTTTCATTGATATTTACTCTAATATTGTTCTCCTCATTGTGAAAAGTATTGTAGTGAGTTCATTAATGAGAATGGCCTCGACCTCTAGGATGATGAGAACTCCTCCATGTTTTTACTTGATACAGTAGTCCATCAATGACACTTCTGTCAATGTCAAATATATTAGCATATGATTGAACCTCCACCTATACTCTACCTTCCTGTTCATCGCCATCCACTTTCATGAACATTGGGGATTAAGACTAAAACATCAAAGATCCCTCATGGACCTCTTTTATCCTATATTTAAATTTCCATTCCTGACATATTTTTGAGTATAGGGACAATTGAAACTTATAGAAATATAGAATAAACAATCATGGATTATATTATGGTTGGTGGATACAACATATGAAAATGGAACATGAGAGGTTCAAAGGACATGTCTCATGGATATCAAGAAATAGAATCATGCATAGGATCAAAAGAAAATGCTATAAACCCCTTAAAAGGTACCAATTAGAATATTTCTGGATCCAGTGAGTTTTTTCCCTTGGGTGAGGACACTTTCTTAACATCTAGAGCACTAGCCCTTTGATTTTATGCACTGAAATTGTAGTAGTTATCCATAGGACCTTAAAAATTTTGATTTTTTTTTCTAATAGTAGCTGAATCTTGCTTCTCAGTATCAATTGGAAAACTCATAAGCTCATTAAATAAAAAAATTATATCCATTAAAAGAACTACAATTCATATTAATAATACTTCCTTGAAATATTATCACATCCACCAATCATGTCAAACCCATTAGCATCATTATCACAAATCCTCTATGCAAGTGGAGTTTTTAAACCAGCATTAATAGGAACAATAACCTCCTCAATAGTAGGGGAAACAATATTACTTGACTTTAATGTCATGAAATCTGAATCATTTTTCAAATATCTCTCTAAGAAATTTTCAGACATTTTTTGGATTTCAATGCCACTTCTAATCTTTGAGTGTAAAGGGCCCTCAGCATTCAATTCATTGATTTACCTTAGAGGATATTGAAAAAATTAACTTTTCATGAATTAGTTGTTCATCAACTGATTCATTTGAAACCACCTCAATAGAAAATTGATATTCAAAAGCTTTCCCCTTTTCAAAAACCTCATACAATAATTTTGCTTTATTTTCACAAAAAGGCCTACTAATATCATTAAAACAAGGGAATCCCTACTAAAAATCTCTACATCAGTGCAATCATCAACCCACTCAATATGTAGATGGGATACCTCCACTTATGTATCATGGTTCCAATAATAACATCAATAAATAAAGGATTGGCAGGGTCGACCTTAGAAATCCTTTCAAGATCGAGCGAATTTAGATTGGTAACTCCACCATATTGAGACTATTCATCCTCATCAGTTCCAAAAATTCAATGAATATATAATTTCAAAACCCTATTAATTTTAAAAGAAATCATTTCATCATTTCCTCAAGAAGAGAAAAAAATAAATAGAATGTATCACTTTCACTTTGATACACCATTTCACATGACTATGAGATCTGAGTAGAAATCCTTACATTTTCATACTCTATATGGAGGTTAAACTCATCATCATCTGTTGAATGAAGAAACCTTTCAACTAAAGTGGGAGAAAATAAATTTCCTCCAAGAACCAAGTGAAGTTTAGAAATCTATCCAACTTGGTCTCCTTGTTCATCTTGATCAGAACACCAATTTCTAATAAAATTTCTTGTAAAATTCTAGGATGTCGTAACACCCAATTTATCCCATAGAACTCAACACACAATTAAAAAGAGGTGCTACTAACCTATATATTATTTAAATTATGGTCTAATTCTCAAATATACAGAAATACTAGATTGAGATAATCAATCCAATTCCTAAAGACCTCTTTTTTAGGTATTTAATGGGAAATAGGATATTGAATAAAACTCTATCAAATGAATATCATTCCCATTCTATGAAACCCAAAATACCTGAAATTTGAATAGGCTATTCCTAAATTCTCAATGGATTTTATCCCCTAGTAAAATTAATTCACTGAATTATATATTACATAACGATTTATAAGCATTTCTATATGGAATCGGTGTTGGATTTGGTATAAGAAATCTTACAATTTTGATGAAGGCCAACAATAGTAAATCCCCTAAAGATAGAGAAAGATAAATTGGCATTTCCTTCAGCTAACTGAGCATCCACTGTAACCCCACTTCAAACTATTTTCCAATTTTTTGTTATAAATCAAACATCCTTGTAGGAATAAAATCTCATTTAACAAAGGAAAAGATCCTACAGATAATTTAGGGTTGAATCCTCCATGTTAAGACCCTGATCACCCTCACAACTTAGATAAAGGGACTATCTCAAACCCTCCATCAGTTCATAGACATTATGTCAAAATATTCATGTAGAAGATGAACTATATTTAATAATATACTAACTTAATATTTGAATCATTGATTATACATGTAATAAAAAGTAATATAAGTTGGTTATAAAACCTCAAATCCAACATATACAACTATATGGATCTAGGAAACCACTAAAAACAGACACTACTGAAGATATATGAATTGAACATGGGAAAAAATGTTACCTAGCCGACTCTCCTCAGTTGAAGAAAATTAATTATGAGTATCCTAAATATTTAAATGATACAAGAAACCTTTTTCTTCTTTATCTATAGATAGAATAAATCCTTTTAGTGAAAAATGTATCACTCATAATATGTACACAATTATATTGGTGAATTATAACTTTCCACCATTGTATTGATAAAGCATGAATAGATTTTGTTGTCTCAGATTATTTCTAGACAAAAACTAGTTAATGATATTTTTTCTATTTGGAACTATAGAGAAAAAAACTAAAATTGATTTGGGATAAAGGGTTTACAATTTATGATGCTCATATAAGTGAAAATATCTCATTGAGAGAAATTTTATTGATGACATATACAATGTAAAAAAATGTATGTGATTGTGTTATCAGAACATTACCAAAATATACCATAGAAGAACATATAACATTAGGGCTAGGATTGACATGTTTGTGATGGAGATAATGTAAGAGTTATCCCTAATTATGGTGAAATATGAAATTTTCTTCCTCTAATATCCTTCACTCTATGTAGATAAGAAAAGTTTCAAATTTTCATCATCATTAATGCTGTAAAATATCCAAAGGGGTATTCATAAAATATAAAGAATTGTATTTCAATGAGTAATGTGGAATGTATAAGGATGAATAGTTTATAATGGAATCACAAGAAGTGAAATTATTTAATGTCTATGATTAAGAAAAAATGAATTGGTCAATTTTTCTATTCACCACTAAAACTATTGGAGGTTTATATAAAAATTCAATTAAGGATGAACCTTTCATTGTGAGATCATAATCATTTCCCAGAGGTCCCAATGTACAAATTGTATTATACATTAGAATGGACCACAAGGATGGGATGTTGATACTCAATAAAGGATTCGTATCCATTCAATATTTAATGAAAAAAATAATTTCATATAAATAGGTTAATGTTTTTTTAAATATACGATGACTTTAGTCATTACATTATGTGTTCTCTACTAAATTTATGTAATGTAAATTAAAATCTTGACTATTCATGTAGATAATGTCTTCTCCACATGCTAATGATACAAATCATGAGGAAGAACACATTATAAATACTGAAATTGGAGAATTATAAATGGATCTACTATATGTGGTTGACAATAATCACAACAATATAGAATCAACATGTTAACTAACCTTACCAAGGAATCAAGAAAAAGGTATAAAATTTTAGGTTTGCTGGAAATAATGTCTCCAACCTGTTGACCCTAACAAGTAAATTTTCATTAGTTACATTTGTTTCATAACTCAAATACACATTCCAATTGATATAAAAATGTGGAATAATTTTAGGGATGTCTTGAATAAATCCATTTATTAATATATTAGGGTAATTTTATGATATACTATATCCATTTTATTAAAATATATATATAATTAAACATTGATTTGCATTCATTATCCCTTGTGAAGTTTTATTATTATATATGATTTCCATAATAAATTTTTCTTAATGGTCACTAGAAAAGATCATAGATGATTTCAGAAACTTATTAAAATGAAACAACTCAAGTAAATTATAGGTAATGAAAATCCCTATCCACATACTATATATACACACATTATAAACCAGGAGACATGGAAATATTTCATTAATAACCATAATGAGAAATCATTTTAGTTTAATTGTAATCAATAATATTTAATTTGAACATATTTATTTTATCAAATTTTATTCAAAAAAATAATTTATTAAAAAAAATGATTTTTGAGAACACAAATCATGCATCATAACCAATGTACACCAATCATAACGTATGTGGTGCAATTAACTTGAGAAGAAAATGGTATGTATTTTAAATATATAGTAAATGTTTTATGAGATATTAAAAAACATATATTCCTTTTTTATATACAAATTGATGAATACTAATCTAAATCCAATTATATCCCACATCATACACTATAGATGGAGGCTTGTGTAAATAAAGAATGAAAACTTATAAATGAAAATTCACAACTAGTAGGGGAATAATGTGTTGGTATGACATATTATTAATTTGTTATTATTTATAATAGTATTACATAAAATATGTATTTATGTTCATGTAACGTATATATGATTTTGGAAAAAAAATTCATCAACTCTTGTTGAATAAAAACAACTTTCAATAACTTTTAATCATCTAGGAACAATGTAGCCTCTTGATAGGTAAAGGTTTTTCAGTGTCTCTTATAACATATTTCATGATGATTTACCCATAAAGAGATAAATATAATATTATAAAATGATTCAATAAATAGATTAATTCTTTAAAATATATTATTATCTACTCTTCTTTGGAAGACTAGTATATTAGAAAGGATAAATCAAAACCCATAGTGGATCAACTGTCAGTACATGAAGATCCACATGACCCAACAAGATTGGAGGCTATATATTCCCTTCAACCACCTACCATTCCCAAGGTAATCAATTTTTTCCTAACAAATTCTCATAAATGTGAATCCAACAACTTCTAATAACATTATATTAAAACATTTCTATAGGGTGAAATTGTATGTGATTTATATTTATCAATACCTATACATCACCTTGTTGAGAAGAGTCTGATGTAAAATATCCCAGGATTCATACTAAAAAATAAAAAATGATCCAAAAATTTCATGTGATAGTGAGGATAAAAGTATATCATGAGCTAGAAGGTGTGGTTTTTCACCACATGATGATTCGTATGTCACCCTGTATTCTATTATGAATTTCATATCATGGTCATCTCATAGTGATAATATGCGTGATGTATATCCCTATCAATTTTTTCTCAAATGAAAAACTTTTATTGTTGACGAAAATAAGTATTAAATGTGGTATGGTACTATAGATGGAAAAAATTAAGGGGATATGGAAGGTTGGATCAAGAAAATCCAGTGGATCAACCAAAAAATAAAAAGGTCCTTCTGAGAGTACCTTCTCCATACAAGTTTCACAACCTCATATATTAATATTATACATTCGTGAAAATATAGTACAAGAAGATAAAAATATAACCTATATTGAATATGTAGAAGAAATATTTACAGTGGTGATTATATATGTGGTTGCTCTTGAGAGTAAAAATGAAATTATCAAGTTTGAATGGATGGGAGTCTTAGTTTTGAATACGTACATGATCTACATTTTCATAATACATTTTTTCAAAAAATAATATTCTATGTTCATAATAGTTAATAACTCTTCATATATTCTATAGGTATATATATTACTACTATATAAAGGGAAAAATCTATAATGAAGTATTTGGATTCACTAATACCTATATAATTTTTATAGAAAACAATTATTTTTAAATGGAACAAATTGATCAGAAAAAATAATAACTAATAAAATAATTTGAGAATAATGTATAATAAAATTTAATTTTACTGATTCCTATAATGAATGGGTGAAACTATAAAATAAATTCATATGAAATTTATTTTTCTTCATTAGTTTTTTCGGAAGCAATCGATGGTCCTTATAATCAATTTTGATAACCCAAATGTCTATTTTTTGGATCCAAAGAAATAATTTCAAACAAATAAACCACACATGATATCCTTTTTGAATTTTTTATGCACATTATTAAAAAAATGTCTTGATAAAATTGAAACAACATATTTTAGGTTGTGTTTTAATTGAAAAAAATTTATGATTGGGTAATCTATAATTTTAGGATAAATCAAGGTATAAGGTCGGTGAATGAACTCAATAATACTAAGTATTTATTAAAATGGAATAGAATTATGGTTTATATAATAATATTTAATGATGAAACATATTATAAAAAATTTTACACATTTTGGTCAATGTTTATATGGTTTCGAAATAAAAATAATGACAAAAATTAGGGATATTACATTAGAAATTTTTTTAAATGTATCTTATACCATCAAAAAACTAGCATCCTCGAACAATTCATTTTTGTAGGTAATTAAATTTTCATTTAAATTACTTTTTAAGAATGTTTTTAATATTTTCTCAGTACTACTAGAATTTCCAAAAATCTGTGTACTAAAAAGTAGATGTAAAATTTTTAGATGAGTGGGAAGATTACCTGGTCTCATTAATTTTTTTACGAAATAATGTTAACAAGTTTATAATATGACCTTAGAGATACACTTGAAAATATTTTAGTTACATTTTTTTTAATAATCATACATTTTTAATTTTCATTCAATCTTTTTTTTAGATTTTATTCTCTTATCATTACAAATTAATTTAAACCCCACTATATATTTTCTTCCCCTCTAATGTGAGGCAACATAATTGATGATTCTCTCCCACCAAATGATAATAATATGAATTTTTTGATTAAGGTTGTTACATTTGGGAGAAGTAAGAACATCATCTCTATAATAAGACATAAGTTGATGGGAAATCATTTTAGAAACATTCAAATCCACCTATGAAAATGGATACAGTCTAGCTATAATAAAGATTTTATATACATTTACAAAACCATTATCTCATGTGGGTACTTTAAACAAAATATTGTCACTATAATTTTTAAATTCTCTTAAAGGGTTTATTCCCATTCCTCAATTGACCATGCATTTTTTTTTTGAAATGTTCACTAATTTCCTTCTTCCAGGGGTTATAATGAGTTAATAGAAACTAAAAAACGAATTGGTGATAAAAATTTAAGGAAGTAAATATTTGATCTATTTTTTAAGGAGAAGTATCATGGA
Source organism: Viscum album (assembly GCA_963277665.1). NCBI lineage: Eukaryota > Viridiplantae > Streptophyta > Magnoliopsida > Santalales > Viscaceae > Viscum > Viscum album. The sequence continues at coordinate 741,351,734 of OY728155.1, read as the reverse complement.
GGGTTAATAATTATTGATTCTAGTAAATATAGTAATTTGTTTAAAACTACTTGTGCTCATGATATATTGGACATTGAGGCTGAAACTGAGAAAATAAATATAGGATAATGGGTCAAGTATCCTTATACCCATAAATTTGAATACATATAACAAAGTATATAGGAAGGTACTTAAATTCCTCTAGCCTCATTAATTTCATATTATGTATTGATGTCTTTTAATGAGTTCTTAAAATCGACGAATCCAATAAAATCATCTTAAATTGTTTTCAAAAATAAATAACAATGTTTCATTATTGATTTATTATAAAAAGGAATTAATTGTAAGTTAAATTGACACAGGATGTGGTTTTTATGACACAAAGTGTGTGTTTTCTTTATTAAATATTCATTTTTATTTAAAACCCACATCACATATCAAAAATTGATCAAAATGTCTTGGATTTTTTTAAAACTATCGGAAAATGATCCATAATTCATTTTTTATATTTAGAAATTGTAAAAAAACAATCATACACATTATGTGTTTATTATGAATTGAATTGCATGTTTTGATCAATATGAAAGTGTCATTTTAATTAAAAATTCAAGTTCCCCTAGAAAAACGAAGAAAATGAGCTCATATTATTTTCAAATTTTTTTAAAATTATCCATAATTAATTTTTTATATATATGAATCTACCACACATCAGTATGACACATGATGTTTTTGGTATGATTTGATGTCCATGTTTCATATATAAGTTCCATTTTTGGTTAAAACGCATTTCACAAATCCATAATGGAGTAAATGAGATTGAATTGTTTTAAAACATTATGAAAATAATCTATAATCAGTTTTTGTTCTGTAAAAATTTACTGCACATGAGTCCAACACATGATATGGTCGATATTCTAAGAAGTGTGTGTTTTTAGTATAAAACTCTCATTTTGCTTAAAAACCATTGTCATATATCTAAAACCGTGAAAAAAAATCTCATATTATTTTCCAAATTTATGAAAATTGTCCATAATTATTTTTTTTTGTATAGGAATTTAATGCATGTAGATAATGAATTTGATGTGGCTGGTATGACTAGAAGTTTTTTATTTTTCTATAAAAGTGTAATTTTAGTTTAAAATGCACATCATATAGAAAAAAATGAGAAAAAAAGTTCATATTTTTTTAAACATTAAGAAAATGATCAATAATTATTTTGTGACATATAGGAATTGATCTCACATAAATCTGAAAATGATGTGGTTTGTATGTCTTAAAGTGCATGTTTTTAATATTAAAGTGAAATTTTAGTTTAAAACACACGTCACATTTCCAAAACTAAGAAAACAAACACATTTTGTTTTGAAAATTTTGTAAAATGATCCATAATTCATTTTTTATATGTAGGAATCACCCACACATTAATAAAAAACAAGATTTTTTTAGTATTCCTAAAAGTTTTTGTTTTATATGAAAAAGTTCCTTTTTAGTATAAATGCACATCAAATTTACAAAACAAATAAAATGGTCACAAATTGTTTTGAAAATTTATGAAAAATAACCATAAAACCTTTTTGATTTTTTTCAATTTACCATAGATAAATCTGACACAAGATGTGGTTGGTAAGACTCGATGTCTGAGTTTTATATATAAGTTTCATTTTAGTTTAAAAATACATCCCATATACAAAACAATGAAAACAATATTTTATTGATTCTAAACTACAGGAAAATGATACATAATTCATTTTTTATGTGTAATAATTTACTACACATCAATCTGACACACAATGTTGTTGGTATGGTTCAAATTGTTGGTTTTCAATATAAAAGTGTCATTTTTGTTTAGAACATGAATCCCATAGACAAAACTAAGAAAATGAGATCATATTGTTTTCAAATTTTAGTTAAATGATACATAATTCATACTAGGTGTGTAGGAATTGATCAAACATCAATCTGACACATGATGTGATCTTAAAGATTTAATGTGAATATTCTCAACATAAAACTCTCAATTTAGTTTAAAAAGTGTGTCACATTTTCAAGTCAAAGTAAATTATCTTATATTTTTTTCAAATGTTAGTAAAATAATAAATTATTCATTTTTGATGTGTAGAAATTGATTGTCATCAATTTGACACACGATGTGGCCAGTATGACTCATAGTACCCGTTTTCAACTTTTAAAAGTGTAATTTTAGTTTAAAACACATGTCACACTATCAAAACTAGGTAAATGAGCCCTTATTGTTTTTAAACTATACTAAAATGATCCAAAATTCATTTATAACAGGTAGTAATTAACAACACATCCATCTAAGAGATATTTTCTTGGTATGACTAAATGTGCAGGTTTTCAATGTAATAATATCATCTTAGTGTAATGATATAATTATTAACTATTTAAATAAATAAGATAATTAATAACTAATAATATAATTAATATATTTAGTAATTGACAATAAAATTTATATAGATTAATAATTAACACTATAATTAAATATTCATGATATAATAATTAATTAAAAGTATAATTAATAATTGATAATCGACTAAAAATATAATCATTAATAATATAATAAATAGTATAACTACTAATATCATTAATATATTTAGTAATTAACAATATAATTGATCATATGTGGATAATAAAACATTAAAATTAGAATTTTATCATTTTTATGTACTATTACAAAAATTAACATTGGTTTTATTATAGGTACAAGCATTTGTTTGAGGTATATTATTGGAAAAAGTCTGCTAAAAGAGTTTTTATTTTGTATATTGAATTGTAGTTTTTTATGAATTTAAAATATCAAATAACTATAAGTATTTTTTATGAAAATTTTAAATTTAAATGAATGTGCAATGTAATATTTGTATTATAATTTGGTTTTATGTAATATTTGTTTTCATATTTGATTATGTTTCTAATATGGTTATATTATAGGGTTGTCAGTTTTGTAATAAGTGTCATGATCGTTATCAATGTTACAAAAACTATTGATAAAGGGGTTATTTATAAACACAAAAATAAATTGTAGATAGTTCCCACATTTACCAGCACTAAAATAAAGAATCAATAATCGTCATGTTAATCTGAGCTAAAATAAAGCATTGACCAAGGTTCAATTTATCACTACTTTTTTTAGAACTATTAAGTGCTGGATGATTTTAAGGGTTCCCATCATGTTAGTACTTTTAAGCGTTTAAAATCCCATTTCTAGCACTAATAAAGGTACTTTCTATAGTAATGTGATCTATAATGTGAACCTATCCTTAGGAGAATATGAAATTCATATAAACCCTTTTGGGGTGTGTTTGTATCCTTTATATCCCATTCACCAAATTTTTTATTACATAAAAATTGAAAAATATTAATTTATAATTATTTAATAAAAATAAGTAACCCTTTATTAGAATATCATATTAATTTTTAATTAAGACTAATAATTAATTTTTAATTAGTTTTAATAAATAATTAATTATGAGTTTTTTAATATAAATTATAAAATGTTAATTGTTCCTTGTTAACTATTAATTATTACTCATTAGTAAACAATTATTACTAATTAGTGGTTAATTGTCACATATTTTTTTTTTATTATTAACAATTCATAATTAATCATTCATTATTATTTAATGAGTTATTATTTATAATAATTAATTTATAGATATTAATGATTACTTATTAATATATAATTGTTAATTGTTAATTATTGAATATTAACTATTAATTATTATTTAACAATTTAGTGTTATTGTAATTATTTTATCACTCATTGATTATTAATAATAAATTATTAATTATTAGTAGTGAATAATTTATAAATGACGATAATTAATTGTTAATTAGTAATTTATAGTTTTATTTTTTAGTTTTTTACTAATATATTATGTTTCCAAAGTTTGTGTAATAACATTTATGACATATTTAAATTAATAAAATTCCTTTAGTGTTAATGAGTTATGTATAATGACCCATACTTTACATACATTGTTAATACTTCAAAATTGAAGCACACTTATTTCAACACATGACAAAACCACAAAGGACCGTATAGGTATAGTGTCTTTAGAAACTGGGAAGCATAAAAAACTGGTTCATAAATCTTCTACAGTGTCTCCCATTTATTTCATCATATCTAGGGTCCCTTTTAGCATATTCTACTTAATATCCATCTTCCTGACCTGGGGAAAAGAAAACATACAAAAAAAGGGTGAGCTCAAATGCTCAGCAAGGGAAAATAAAGTAAATAAAAATCATATCATATCTTTTTGAAAATCATAACCTGAAAAAGAGATCATAATATCATAACATTGAATAAATCATAGAAGTGAAAATGAGATCCCCATAATCATAACATAAAACTTGAAACTTTTTGGCAAGCACACATAATCATAGAGAATAATTTCTTGTTAGTCAAGACTCATTCCCAAGACTATCTTAGTGGACAAAGTCCCTTTCTGAACCGAGTTCACTCCTCGTTTTAGTCCTGTATCACTAAACCGAAATAACCTTCCATTCCAGCCATGTCTATCTCATGAGATGTAAAATCTTTACCCAATTCATTGTAGGGAGATATAGGTCCCACCCATCTCATAATGACACCAATCTTATGTGTGCCACAAAATCATAAACCATACATCATTGCATAACCCATGTAATAAAAATGGGATTCTTAAACAACATGACATCATAAAACAATTCATATAAGATAAAGGAATTCATAAAAATAATTCCATCACAACATAATCAAATCAATGTAATAATAGGGATAGAAACAAAACCCTTTATTATCTTAGATGGAAAATAATTTTGATAAAACACTTGAACTCAATTCTTGAGGAAAATATCCTTTCTTCTTCAAAAACACTTTTCCTTTCTTAACATGTCGTATAATTATAAACTAAAAGAAGTTGATTAAAAATAAACTTTAAAACTTGTAATGGAAGCTTCTTGGAAATAATGTTTTAAAAATCCATTCATGCCGTATAAGTTAAAAAAAACATTCTTCTCGTACATTTGACGGAAAAGTCAAAAAGTACCTCGTACGAAAAACGACAAAAGATTACTTTCATATCTTTTATAAAAAACTTACCGAAGGGTAAAATTGGATATAAACTATTGTAGAAGGATGGAAATAATATTACATATTGAGGGAACATGGATTTACATGATAAAATACACCTCCGTAATTACCAAAGTAAAAACAATCTCAGATAAAAGTGAGATTGTGATATTTCCCTCACCTTAGGTCCGATTTGCTTTGTACGTGTCCGAAGCTCCTGTATAATGGATTAAATAATGTTATTGACTTATTCCAGAATCATACATATTGATATTATATCATATATGGTCATATTCTTAGCTTCTTATTAGTAATATTTCATTGTTACTTGTTACTCGGGTCTTTATTGCCTTTTGTTCTTATGCGTGTTTTGCCGAATAAATTATTATTCTTCTTTTAAGGTTATAGATACCTTTTATCCAGAATGGTATTAGTGTAACATATATCATATTTATTCATTCAATTCATTTATATAATTATTATGTAATGATGATCATGTAGAACGAGTCGCATCACATCGTGGAGACGGTATTCCGTACGTACGCACGAGCGATGATATTGTTCCCATGATAGTGGAATTGTATTTAAGTGTATTTATACTATTTCAGTATCAATATCAATTTATAATAATCATATATAGTTACTCATTACACCATTATACCCATCCTTGTAAGGTGATGGTGGAAAATAGATTACACCACGGCGTGGAGACGGTATTCCGTACGTACGCACGCGCGGTGATTTCATTTTTCCGTAGGATGGATAGAAGGTGAATTAGGGTTGTTTTATATTTATAATAACATATCAGTATTTACGTAATACTGATGTTATTACTTTATCATGAAACAACTAAAGAAGAAGAAGTTGAAGAAGAAAGAAATTGAAAAGATCGGTAATACATATTACCTCTTCTTTGAAACGCCTCTTTGAATCCTCCACTTAGGGAACTAAGATTGGTCTTTGAAGAAGACCAGGACCTCTAGGATTATTCTATGGAAGTGGAGAAGGGATATTGGAAGGGTTTTGCCGAGCTTTAGTGCTCAAATTGGTGTGAGGAGGAGGGGGAGGAGGTGCCCTTTTATAAGGGAGGAGAGGGGCACCTTAGGAATATCTCAAAATATTATTTTATATTAAAGTCAAAATCGGTTTATAATGGTTCCAAAGGGTCTTGTTTTGAATGTAAATTGGGTATGGGTCGAAATAATATCAACCAATATGATTTAGACAAGTTTCGGTTATTATTTTAATCTTATCAATTATATTTAACTCTAAGTTAAATAATTTAACTTTTACCGTGACTTTTTGTTTTCTTACACTATATGGTTAATACACTTACTATAACATGCCAAACGAACCCCAGGTTGTTTATTATTAATATATATATCCTTATCTAAGTCATTTGGCCGAACCATAGATTATCAGGAATAAAATAACAATTAATAATATAATATTTTATTTAAAAACTATTTTGTGTCAATTTTGACACTATTTGATATTTGATTTTTGTGAAAGTCATAACAGAATTATATGTTCGAACCAAGTTTATTAAATCAACACTAATATATCATAGTGACCTAGAAAATTAGTGGAATTCATAAAAAGTATCAAATTACATTTATTTGAGCATTTATAACAACAATTATGTTAACATTTCCTTAAAAGGGTAATTACTGCATCATCGTTGTGTCATAAATAAATTAATTTATTTAGTGTCTAAAAATTATAAATAAAATATCATTATGTAGGAAATCTATTTATCTTTCTAATTAATATTTATAGTTGAATTTATCTTATGTATAACCCCATATTAAAAATGTTTTAGTTATTAAACTTTGATTTTAACTATTTTAACTATTCATTAAATAAAATAACATTAAATGTCATAATCTAATCCACGTGGACCTAAATGGTCATATTATATTCATAAGGTTGTTTTTGGTCAAATTACACTTATCCAATAGAATTAGGGCATGTGTTAGGGTAATAGTAATATCATATTTACCCTTAGTTACCCTATTTAATATTAACCACGGTAAAAAAAGTAAAAAGTTAGTATTCACCAAAAAATTATTTTTATCTCATTGAACCACATTTTACTTACTGATATCAACCGTGTGTATCGGATTTTCGAAATTCCATTCACAGAAGCGGTAAAATTAAGTTTTATGCAAAATTCAGTTTTTAACCTACCACTTAGTGGTTTCACTATTCATCAAAAATTGAAAGTTTTCAGAAAAAATACCAAAATTTCACCCTAGGCTAATTTCGGTATTCCGAATCCAAAAATGAAGTCCATTTTGAAAAATAAAATTTATAAAATTTAAAAAAGTGGTTATTACTATTCATAATGGCTAGTTTTAATAATATTTTAATAGCATATCATTGTTTAGTGAAACTCGGTATTGCGTACAACGCAAGCTATCGAGGATGGTCGCGATTGCATGTAAAGTAAGTCAAGATAGTGTGTAGTGAAAGATTCCTTTGATGATATATATATAACAAAAAAACAAAATATTAATCATAAAAATCTCAGGTTTTACATTCTACCCCCCTTAAAAAGAATTTCGCCCTCAAAATTCATCACTTTGTAACAAACAGATGAGGATACTTCTCCCTCATCATATCCTCAAGCTCCCATGTAGCTTCTTCAAGTTGTTGGTTCCTCCATAAAACTTTCACCAATCGAGTGGTCTTGTTTCGTAGGACTTTTTCTCTACGATCCGGAATCTCTATCGGTTGTTCTTCATAAGAAAGATCTTGCTCCAGCAGTACAACTTCTGAGCTGAGTACATGTGAAGGATCAGGTATGTACTTTCTTAGGAGAGATACATGGAACACATCGTGAACTTGAGAGAGATTCGGTGGAAGCGCCAATCAGTAAGCTACCTTTCCAACACGATCCAGTATTTCGAAAGGACCGATATATCTAGAGATCAACTTCCCCTTCTTTCCAAATCTCATAACCCTCTTCCAGGGAGATATTCGTAAGAACACTTTATCACCCACTTCAAACTCTAGGTATTTTCTTCGGTTGTCAGCATAACTTTTCTGTCGACTCTGAGCTGCTCTTATGTGTTGTTGAATAAGTCTGACCTTTTCTTCCAATTCATCAACGAGATCAGGTCCTAATAGCTTTCTTTCCCCAACTTCATCCCAGCAAGTTGGAGTCCTGCATTTCTTTCCATAGAGAGCTTCATAAGGAGACATCTTAATACTGGAGTGAAAGCTATTATTATAAAAAAATTCCACCAAAGGTAGGTGTTGATCCCAACCTCCTTTGAAATCCATAGAGCATGCTCTCAACATATCTTCTAGGGTTTGAATTGTTTTCTTAGACTGACCGTCTGTTTGAGGATGATAAGCAGTGCTGAAACTCAACTCTGTATCCAGAGTATGCTGAAGACTTCGCCAGAACTTCGAGGTAAATCTCGGATCCCGATCATATATAATAGAAAGTGGTACTCCATGCAATCTTACCACTTCTTTTACATATATCCTGGTAATCTGATCTAGAGAGAAATCCTCTCTAATAGCAATGAAGTGTGCAGACTTTGTAAGACGATCAACTATGACCCAGATAGAATTATTGCCTTTGGATGTTTTAGGAAGTCCTGTGACAAAGTCCATAGTGATGTTTTCTCATTTCCATTCGGGTATGGGTAATGGTTGTAACATCCCCTTAGACTTATGTCTCTCTTCTTTAACTTGTTCACAAACCAAGCATCAAGAGACATATTCAGCAACATCTCTTTTCATGCCATCCCACCAGAAGTACTCTTTCAGGTCCCTATACATCTTCGTGCTTCCAAGATGAATAGAGAATGAAGAACTATGAGCCTCATCCAGCAGCTCCTTCTTTAATTCGGGGATGGGAGGAACACAAACCCGATTCCTGAACTTTATTATCCCATCACAATCAAGGTTGAATTCAGGAAAATTTCTCACATTCTTTTGTAACTCGACATCTTCTTTCTGTGCCTATTTAATCTTCACATGTATAGATGGTTGAACATTCATTTGAGAAAGATAATATTTTTCCCTTTCCATTTTAATTCCAAGATCCATCCTTTGTAAATCCATAAATATTGGATCTTTTGTGATCCTCATCATGGATAAACTAGCATGGTCTTGTCGACTTAATGCATCTGCCACCTTGTTTGCTTTCCCAGGGTGGTAATGGATTGAGCAGTCATAATCCTTAATCAGCTCCACCCATCTTCTTTGACGCATATTCAGCTCCTTTTGTGTGAAAATATACTTTAATCTTTTATGATCAGTATAAATATCACACATTTCACCATAAAGGTAATGCCTCCAAATCTTTAATGAAAATATTACCGCAGATAACTCCAAATCATGTGTTGGGTAATTTTGCTCATGGATTTTCAACTGTCGTGATACATAAGCTATCGCCATATCATTTTGCATAATAACACACCCCAATCCCTTCTTGGATGCATCACTATAGATCACAAACCTTTATCCACTACAAGGTAGTGTGAGCACAGGTGCACTGGACAACCTTCTTTTCAACTCCTTGAAATTCTCTTCACATTCCTCTGTCCAAACAAACTTAACTCCTTTCCGAGTCAACTTGGTGAGTGGATTAGATAATCGTGAAAAATCTTTTACAAAACTTCGATAATATCCAGCCAAACCAAGAAAACTTCAGATCTCAGTTACTGTTGTTGGTCTCGACCATCTTTCGATAACCTCTATTTTTGCTAGATCCACGGATATCCCCTCTTTTGAGATTATGTGACCCAAAAATGAAACTTTTTGAAGCCAAAATTCACACTTGGTAAATTTGGCATAAAGCTTCTCCTTTCCCAGGGTCTTCAATATAATTCTCAAGTGATCTTCATGCTCTTCCTTGCACTTTGAATAGACAAGAATATCGTCTATAAAGACTACCACAAATTTATCAAGATAGCCTCTAAAGACTCTATTCATCAGATCCATGAAGATAGCAGGGGCATTAGTAAGACCAAATGGCATCACTATAAATTCATAGTGTCCATACCTTGTACGGAAAGTCGTCTTTGGTATATCCTCCCTTTTGACCCTTAATTGATGATACCCTGAACGAAGATCAATCTTGGAAAATTATTGAGCTCCGCGTAGTTTTTCAAATAAGTCATCAATGCGTGGGAGAGGATATTTGTTCTTGATAGTGATCTTGTTAAGTTCTCGATAATCAATGTAGAGTCTCATTGATCCATCTTTCTTCTTAACAAATAGAACAGGTGCTCCCCAAGGTGACGCATTGGGGCATATGAATCCCTTATCAAGATTCTCTTGGAGTTGCTTCTTCAATTCCTGTAACTCATTTGGGGCCATTCTATAAGGTTTCTTTGAAATATGCAAAGCACCCGGTATGAGTTCTATTGAAAACTCAACTTCACGATTTGGTGGAAGACCCGGTAATTCCTCCGGAAAGACATCATCAAACTCCCGTACGATGGGAATATTCTTAATCACGAGTTTCTCACCAACCATTTGAGATAAATAACCTTCATTTAGTGGAATCAATACCCATAGAATGGAAGAAATTTCCACTGGAAGGTTATGTTCATCCTTGCATTGATAGACGCTCATAGATTGATCTGGAATATGAAACGTGACTTCCCTTCTTTGGCAATTGATATGAGCTCCGTATAAAGAAAGCCAATCCATGCCATGAATCACATCGAATTCCACTAAAGGAAGGATCACAAGATTTTCAGGAAGCACTTTCCCACAAACGTCAATTGGAGAAGAATTATAAACTTTTGATGCGATTGATGTGCCATTAGGTGTTGTCACAGATAACTCAACATCTAATTGTTGAGGTAATACGGTGATACCCTTAGCAAATTCTTCAGAGATAAAAGAGTGGGTGGATCCAGAATCAAATAAAACATTTTCTACTTTAGAGTGGATGGTAAGTGTACCTTTCACCACTTCGTTATCTTACTCCACATCGCTGATATAAATTGCATGTGACTTTCCTTTGTCTTTAGCCTTAAGAGTTTGTTGACGTCGACCATCATCATCAACCCTTGGATTTGGGCATTGATTGGAATAATGTCCCATCTCCTTGCACTTGAAACATTGAAGTTTATTAGGTTCATTCTATATATCCCTTCCTTTGTTTGCATCATTAGACATCTTCTTCCCATTATCGCGGCATTCAAATGCCCGATGACCTTCCTTTCCACATTTGAAACATTTACTTGTCCCTTTAAGACAACTCCCTCCATGTTTCTTTCCACACATTGAGCATAAGGGAAAGCTCATCTTCTTTTCAGTGTGCTCTTTATATTTTCCTTTGAATTCCATTTTCCTCTTCTTATCAAACCCATATGACTGATGGGTTACTCCAATCTCTATCTTGACTTTGAGAGCACATCGAACGATTTCCTCGTAGCTATTGAAGTCCCTTATGGCTAACTCCCTTCAAAGACTTGGTTTTAAGCCACTAAATAATGGATCGATCTTACTCTCAGGTTGGATAATAATACCAGAAGAGTACCTTGCAATTCTTGTAAAATTTGCTTCATAGGTACCAACAGATTCATCATCCCTTTGCTTCAGTTCAAGAAACACTTTCTCCATCTTTGTTTGGATATTACGAGGGAAGTACTTATTGAAAAATAAGTTCTTGAACTCGTCCCATTCCATGGACTCAATTTCATCCCTTTGCCTTGTATTCTTAATAGGATTCCACCATTGATCAGAATCTCCTTCCAAACAAAACACTACTAGGATGACTTTATCATGCTCAGAATATTGAAGAACTGAAAATATCTTTTCAGTAGTACTAATCCATTGTTCAGCAACTAATGGATCAGTAGACCCGCTGAAAGAAGGTGGACGCTGCCTCATGAAGGATTCAACAGAATGTTGCTCCTTCCTTTTCTCATTTGGAAGTGTTGCATGATTCATAGCTTGAGAATGTTGTGTGAGCATGGCTACAAGATTTTTCATTCCAGCTCCCATATCGTTTGGTTGCTCAGGGGGACAATCATTACATTGCCCGTCGCATTCCAGATTAACACGGTTCCTTCAGGTTCCACCCATTGACTAAAACCAAGAAGAATAGTGTGAGAAATACTAATTATAATAGGAAAACCACATAATTAAAGAATAAAATTTTCACGCTTAAGGTCTTATCCTAGGTTATTCATGGCCATTTCTAAAACACTAAGATTGTGTTCTATGCTTAGACTTATCCTTAGGTTTCTTACTAAGGCTTTCACATCCTAGTTTCCAAAGGTTGACTATACCTTTCCTCTAATACCAACTATAACGACCCATACTTTACATACATTGTTAATACTTTAAAATTGAAGCACACTTATTACAACATATGACAAAACCACAAAGGACCATATAGGTATAGTGTCTTTAGAAACTGGGAAACATAAACAACTGGTTCATAAATCTTCTATAGTGTCTCCCATTTATTTCATCATATCTAGGGTCCCTTTTAGCATATTCTACTTAATATCCATCTTCCTGACCTGGGGAAAAGAAAACATACAAAAAAAGGGTGAGCTCAAATGCTCAGCAAGGGAAAATAAAGGAAATAAAAATCATATCATATCTTTTTGAAAATCATAACCTGCAAAAGAGATCATAATATCTTAACATGGAATAAATCATAGAAGTGAAAATGAGATCCCCATAATCATAACATAAAACTTAAAACTTTGTGTCAAGCACACATAATCATATAGAATCATTTCTTGTTAGTCAAGACCCATTACCAAGACTATCTTAGTGGACAAAGTCCCTTTCTGAACCGAGTTCACTCCTCGTTTCAGTCCTGTATCACTGAACCGAAATAACCATCTGTTCCAGCCATGTCTATCTCATGAGATATAAAATCTTTACCCAATGCATTGGAGGGAGATATAGGTCCCACCCATCTCATAATTATACCATTCTTATGTGTGCCACAAAATCATAAACCATACATCATTGCATAACCCATGTAATAAAAATGGGATTCTTAAACAACATGACATCATAAAACAATTCATATAAGATAAAGGAATTCATAAAAATAATTCCATCACAACATAATCAAATAAATGTAATAATAGGGATAGAAACAAAACCCTTTATTATCTTAGATGGAAAATAATTTTTATAAAACACTTGAACTCCATTCTTGAAGAAAATATCATTTCTTCTTCAAAAACACTTTTCCTTTCTTAACATGTCGTATAATTATAAAATAAAAGAAGTTGATTAAAAATAAACTTTAAAACTTGTAAAGGAAGCTTCTTGGAAATAATTTTTTAAAAGTCCATTCATTCCGTATAAGTTAAAAAAACATTCTTCTCGTACTTTTGTTAGAAAAGTCAAAAAGTACCTCGTACGAAAAACGACAAAAGATTCCTTTCCTATCTTTTATAAAAAACTTACCGAAGGGTAAAATTGGATATAAACTATTGTAGAATGATGGAAATAATATTACATATTGAGGGAACATGAATGTGGATGATAAAATACACCCCAGTAATTACCAAAGTAAAAACAATCTTGGATAAAAGTGAGATTGTGATATTTCCCTTACCTTAGGTCTGATTTTCTTTGTACGTGTCCGAATCTCCTTTATAATGGTTTAAAAAATGTTATTGACTTAATCCAGAATCATACAAATTGATATTATATCATATATGGTCATATTCTTAGCTTCTTATTAGTAATATTTCATTGTTACTTGTTACTCGGGTCTTTATTGCCTTTTGTTCTTATGCGTGTTTTGCCGAATAAATTCTTATTCATCTTTTAAGGTTATAGTTAACTTATATCCAGAATGGTATTAGTGTAACATATATCATATTTATTCATTCAATTCATTTATATAATTACTATGTAATGATGATCATGTAGAACGAGTCGCATCACATCGTGGAGACGATATTCCGTACGTACGCACGAGCGATGATATTGTTCCCATGATCGTGGAATTGTATTTAAGTGTATTTATACTATTTAAGTATCAATATCACTTTATAATAATTATATATAGTTACTCATTACACCATTATACCCATCCTTGTAAGGTGATGGTGGAAAATAGATTACACCATGGCGTGGAGACGGTATTCCGTACGTACGCACGCGCGGTGATTTCATTTTTCCGTAGGATGGATAGAAGGTGAATTAGGGTTGTTTAATATTTATAATAACATATCAGTATGTAAGTAATACTGATGTTATTACTTTATCATGAAACAACTAAAGAAGAAGAAGTTGAAGAAGAAAGAAATTGAAAAGATCGGTAATGGGTATTACCTCTTCTTTGAAACGCCTCTTTGAATCCACCACTTAGGGAACTAAGATTGGACTTTCAATAAGACCAGGACCTCTAGGATTATTCTAGGGAAGTGGAGAAGGGATTTTTTCAGGGGTTGGCCGAGCTTGAGTGCTCCAATTGGTGTGAGGAGGAGGGGGAGGAGGTGCCCTTTTATAATGGAGGAGAGGGGCACCTTAGGAATATCTCGAACTATTATTTTATATTAAAGTCAAAATCGGTTTATAATGGTTCCAAAGGGTATTATCTCGAAGGTAAAGTGGGTATGGGTCGAAATCCTATCAACCAATAGGATTTAGACAAGTTTAGGTTATTATTTTAACCTTATCAATTTGATTTAACTCTATGTTAAATAATTTAACTTTTACCGCGACTTTTTGTTTTCTTACACTATATGGTTAATACACTTACTATAACATGGAAAACAAACCCAAAGTTGTTTATTATTAATATATATATCCTTATATAAGTCATTTTACCGATCCTTAGATTTTTAGGAATAAAATAACAATTAATAATATAATATTTGATTTAAAAACTATTTTGTGTCAATTTTGACACTATTTGATATATGATTTTTGTGAAAGTCATAACAGAATTATATGTTCGAACCAAGTTGATTAAATCAACACTAATATATCATAGTAAAATATAAAATTAGTTTAATTCATAAAAAGTCTCAAATTACATTTATTTGAGCATTTATAACATAAATTATGTTAACATTTCCTTAAAAGGGTAATTACTGCATCATCGTTGTGTCATAAATAAATTAATTTATTTAATGTCTAAAAATTATAAATAAAATATAATTATGTAGGAAATCATTTTATATTTCTAATGAATATTTATAGTCTTATTTATCTTATGTATAACCCCATATTAAAAATGTTTTAGTTATTAAAATTTGATTTTAACTATTTTAACTATTCATTAAATAAAATCACATTAAATGTCATAATCTAATCCAAGTGGACCTAAATGGTCATATTATATTCATAAGGTTGTTTTGGGTCGAATTACACTTATCCAATAGAATTAGGACATGTGTTAGGGTAATATTAATATCATATTTACCCTTAGTTACCCTATTTACTATTAACCGTGGTAAAAAAAGTAAAAAGTTACTATTCACCAAAAAATTATTTTTATCTCATTGAACCACATTTTACTTATTGATATCAACTGTGTCTGTCGGATTTTTGAAATTCTATTCACAGAAGCGGTAAAATTAAGTTTTATGCAAAATTCAGTTTTTAACCTACCACTTAGTGGTTTCACTATTCATCAAAAATTGAAAGTTTTCAGAAAAAATACCAAAATTTCACCCTAGGCTTATTTCGGTATTCCAAATCCAAAAATGAAGTCCATTTTGAAAAATAAAAATTATAAAATTTCAAAAAGTGGTTATTACTATTCATAACGGCTAGTTTTAATAATATTTTAATAGCATATCGTTGTTCAGTGAAACTCGGTATTACGTACAATGCAAGGTATCGAGGAAGGTCGTGATTGCGTGTAAAGTAAGTCAAGCTAGTGTGTAGTGAAAGATTCCTTTGATGATATATATATAACATAAAAACAAAATATTACTCATAAAAATATCAGGTGTCACATTAAGCATCATTGAGCTCGAGGAATGTGAGGATTTGTGACATTTTGGGATGTTTTTACATCAAGTATACAAAATAAAACCATTAAATATATAATAAATTGTAAAAAAAGGAATTATTTTTATTATATTATAATTATATTTTTATAAATAAATAATTAATATTAATAATGAATCATTGAAAATAATTAAATTACATTAAAAAATATCGACACCTATATCCCTAATCGATGATTGTAGTTATTAACTAACTACCACAATTGTGACATGTGCAGTACCCTTAAAACCATGATGAAAGAGCATCATAGTCAGTCTACAACCTTTATCATTGAAGATGGTTTTAGGTACCTATAACCATGGTCATATGGAAATCATATCCCTAGCCATATCTCTAACGTAATCTTGACTATGGGTGTGGTGAATATTTCCTTGGGGTATGATGACAGTTAGGAGGACTATTTTCATGGTTGAGGAACATGAAAATTGAAGATTTTTTTAGTAGTTCATCCTACGATAGATAACCATAGTTATCTTTTCTTAGACTAGGTTTATGCCTCCAGGGTTGTCAACCATTCAACCCAAAGTCCCACTATCCATAGATATATACTTAAGATAGATCACAATTCTAGTGCAGATTAAACACTTAATATGTATAAATTATAAAAAACCTATATTATTGAGTTTATAAATAAAAAAAATAAAAGTCTTGGTTGAATTAAAATTAAATCTTTTTTTTTGTACCTAGCGGGTAACTCTTATTAGATTGAAAAAACAATTATAAGAATTAGTTTAAACAATTTAAACTAAATACTAAAAATATATATTATAAATATGTATATATATATAAACTTGGATTTCATAAATAAATATATAAATAAATTATTTAACATGAGATATAGGAAATTTTGATAATCATAATAATCAAAACAATATTTTATATGCTCTAAATCCATAAAAATTGGTGTATGTAATAACATAGATTTCCATGTATTTTTTCATATTGTACTGATTATTGTTGAGATCATGCGCTAAGACAATGTTCGATTCAAAGGCCCAGTGTGATAGGAATAAATGTTTGATATATACTAAACATATTTAATAGAGAGTGTTTTTAGTTTTCCTAAAAAAGTGAAATAACATCTAAATAAGGGGCGTAAATATAAAATTTAAAGGCACTATTGAGTTTAGAGAACGGGTTTTTCCCTTGGCGTGACTTAACCATTATTAGTGTGGTTCATTTTTTGAAAATATATTTCAAGTAGTAAATGAATAATGTAATTAATTATTTTTATTTTATTTTTCCATTTATATAGTGACTTGAACCTTTATTTAAATACATTATATTGAAGGATTTCTAGTGTCAGCCATATAACCCTACAAATCAATAGAGAGACATTGAAGAGCATAAAACAAAATTCCAATTCCAGACGATGATTGGATCATGGATTGATGACTGGAGTGAGATGTATTCAAAGGATCTCACCAATGACTATGATGCTGCATCAGTTTTCATTAGTGATCAATCATAATTGAGGTAGGATGTTTGTTTTGATGGGGTTCATTACATGTTCTTAATTTCTATGAATAAAATGAATCAATCAATGACCATATTGATCCGCATCTTGATCATCTTGCAAGAGGGGTTATTTTTAGGGCTTCTCTGAGAATTATATTTTTTATTGTTGAGCCTTTATTTTTATTCTCATGGAAATGAATCGAGGTTGACATGAACATCAATCGAGGTGTGTCCCTCTTATTTTTTATTGTACTTTTCTCTCTTGATTCTTCATTCACCATGGGTGTTATTCGTTTCCCTCATGGTTAGATATATCCTGATGAATCTATTGATTCACACCCATTTCAAGATGAAATAATCTGATATTGTACATCTGGGATTTGAACAACATCACAATGGAGAAATGATGAAGAAAGTATTGGATCAGACAACGTAGTTACCCATTTTTTTTCATTAATTCATAATGATTACCCCCAATCAAATACATTTTCTAAATTGATTTAAGTGCTGGATGTTTTGGTTCATTGATGGTGAGGATCGTGTGATGATTACCCATGATTTTTTAGAAGTGATATCGTTGCATCGGTGTTCATATCACCGTATAAGATACACGTATCGAGATATGAGAATATAGAATACTCCACATTACATAGGGCATAAGTTAGAGCTACATGCCATGTGGTCCCCCTTATGCAGTGTCTAGAGTTTTGGGAGAAATTTCAGGATCACATGAAATGTGACCCTATCTCAAGAAATGTTACCTCTTCCCCTGGACTCAGTGTGTGCCTCAGAGGGAACATGAACACAGGTTGGGGTACACGGGTTGGAGCACGCAATGTAATCTCATACACTGACACATCCTGAACACGTAAATAGGATATGAAATGTACTGTAACATATGTACAAAAGATAGGCTTCTGACATGTCATGTACTTCTATATGGACAGAGACATGGATTGAGACATTGGTCATTTACATGGGCAGGACCGAGGGTTAAAAAATATTGTGTGTAACCACTTCTTGGAAAGATTCATTAAAATCCCTAGTTGAGGCCAAGAGTGAGATCCACTATTAATCATCATTCCCTAAGTGTATTTCTTTGTATCATTGTAAAAAACACTATGTGGGAACCGATCGTCTACGTAACCGGTTAATTTAGATTCTGTTTTTGTTATCACCGCATGGCCATGGTTGTGATCCTCATTTGTGTATTGTATCTCATCAAACCTTAAATGTCTACATCTAATGGAAATACATAAAGATAATTACATATTGGATGAACTTCATCAGTACTCTAATACTAATGAATGAGTTCTCCAAGATGATTGCTTCATTGAACCTTCGAGATGAAATCCTAGGCTAGCATACTATATATCTGAAATACCTTTAGACTATGTGTTTTTGTTTAGTATATATGGATATTCATATTTTATGTATTGTAGACATATTCCTATGTATGTATGATTTTATTTTCCTTGGTCATATGATTTGTGCTTTCAGGGTGTCCTACTGGGTATTTTTATACTCACCCTTGCATGGGATTTTCCTGCAAATTCCATTTCTTGTGTACACGATCATCCTTTTCATAGAGTTCATGATTAAATAGGATGAGAGGATCCTTACTAAGACCAAACAGACCTAGGTGTGTTCCTGCAGTACCGGGACTAAAGTCCCTTTACTTTCAGGTTGGAATTGTTTTCATACTTTTTTGTGGTAATGAATTTAGAATTTTTTTACTTTCTTTTACTTCTTGTTTTATTATACATGTGAGAATTAGGTGTATTCATGCAAGGTTATTCAGTTCTTTTTACATTTCATCATTTTATATTTTTGGAGATGCGATCATGTGTTGAGGTACTTATGCTAATGCCTCCCTTGTTAGTGATATTCCAACTGGATTCTAGTCACGAGCCCTTGGCCTATTGTAGGTGGGTTTGAGGAGTCACCAAACGAACCCATTTGGGACAGGCCATGATAGAGTGGTATCAGATTATTTAGTTCTACTATTTCACCAAAGACTATGGGATTGGTTTGGGGTAACCGTGTTAAGTGTTTCGCGTATGAATTTTAGGTCAGGGACTCCAATGTTGGTGCAGAGACTGACATATCCATACACTAGGACTCTGATCACTTGATTTTTAACTCAGTATGTGAGAAAATTGGTTGTAAGGAATAAATGTTACATGCATAATATAAGAGTGGATTGTGGATTTTAGGTCCTTCTTGAGTCATCTCTCCAGATATACTCACTGACGGTGGTACATATTGTTTATTTCATGATGCCTCCATGACGTATGTAACTAGGATTCATCATCATGATCATGAGGTTGATTCCCTTAGTGATGAAGCATAGATACGGGGACTAGTTCCAATGATGTCACCTCCATGTGGTGCACCATCTATACCAAAACCTATAGAACAACATGTTTTACCTGCAGTACAATTAGATGATGCATGTAGGATGACCACACTTCATGAGGTTTAGTTATAGAGACCCCTTAGGTTGCGATGTGAGCCTAACCCACATGTCTTTGAGAATTTTCTTGAGGAGGTGACCTACGTTTTCCATCCAGTTAGGACACCAGTAGATCATATGGTGGTCTGGTTGGTAAGCCTTCCCCTTGGATCAACAGGGTGATGTTGGGGTTTCATGACCCAGTCTTACTATGAGGTGATTCTAGAATGGGTAGAGTTTGAGAGCCATTTCAGAGTGGTGTTCTATCTAGATATTCTGACCTCTTTACATATCTATAAGACCATATGGCTTTAGTCGGGTATTAAGACAGTATTAGAGTATTCATCGTGGTTCACCAACCTCTCTAGGTACTCGATGGATATGGTTTGTGACCATTTATTTAGGTCTCGTACCTTCAAATGATGTTTTTTTATGAAAATATATTCCATTTTTGTCCCTCTATGTATTCATAATTATCTTGGGGTGTTAGAATGACCTTTGGTGGTTGAGTGTTTCTTGGCTGAGCAGATACAACCAGTGGTTACCGGTAGTGGGATTATTGGAGTAGATACCTCAACAATAGGGAGTCGGCATCAGTCTCAGGGACATGAACATCAGAAAAATTTAATGGGGAGTTCCCTTGATAGAGGATCTATGGTTAAATTCTCACAGGGTGGGTCCAATCATCCTAGAGAGAGGAATTTCAACTTATGTGATGGAAGTTACATCTTACATAAGATTATCTGACCTATCGTACAACTGATAGAGAAATCATGGATGAGGCACTGAGATAGAGGAATCGGTACGAGAAGGAAGGTTTATAAGGTATTAGATATGGCATAGGATCCTAGAGATAAGATTTAGGAGGTTGTCGCTTTGAGTTTTTACCACCATGACACTAATATAGTCCACTCGAGGCTTAGAGAGTTGGAGGATAGGGGTCGGGATAGGTGTAGGCGGTCAAATATTATGACACAGAAGATCTTAGATTGATTTGAGGTACCAGATGTGTCTTTTCTACCTTAGACACAATACTGATATACATAGTTGTTAACTATTCCTTTATTTTCCACATATCTTATTAGAGAAATAGATATTTTATTCGAGCCTTTAGCTCAACCCTTATTCTAAGAGACTCATACTACAGAAGATATAGTAATCACACACTTGTGCCAACATTGTGACCTGACTCTTGGAGGTAATATTTTTTGTTACGATATCATTATAGTAGAAATGAGTCCTTAAGACATCATCTTATGTATGGATTGGTTATCCATGGTTGATGAATAGATTTACTATTTTTGGCGAAGGATGTGGTGTGTCTGTGGTGAAAAAACTAGGTTTTCCTTTGACGGTGAAAAAGAAACCTAGGTACCACAGGATAGACTCATGGATAGGAAGGTACTGCCAATTAATCACCAGTTGGATAGAATAACCCTTGGTGTAGTGGATGTTATGAGTTTCTAGTTTCTTGTATTGGAGGAGGAACATGAGAAAATATTCCCTGACAATATTATTGGTTTACTTCCCTACCATGATAATGAATTCTACAGTAATCTACACCTCAGGACAGTCCTGATATCTATGCCAGAATATTGGATAGATTCCAAAGATATTTAGGATCTGAGGGTGATGTTAGAGGACATCCAAAGGAAGGTATTTTTTAGATCAATTTTTTCACCCTATGAATCCCTAGTTTTTTTATCAATAAAGAATATGGGAGTTTGAAGTTTTGTGCAGACTATCAGTTCTAAACAAGGGGACCATGGAAAAAATGTATCCAATACTGAATTTTGATAACATCTTTGATTAGTTGGGAGGGGAACGATGTTTCTCAAAGGATGGCCTTAGTTCTGGCTATCAGAAGTTCTAATTATGGGATGAGGATATACTGAATATGGAATTCATATTTCACTGTAGTCTTTATGAGTACATGGTTATTTTCATAAGCATGATGGACTCTCCAGCAGTTTCAATGGGACTCATGAATCAGATCTTTGATCCTTTCTCAAAATGTTTCTTGGTATTATACATTGATGATATACTTGGGTACTCTATGTATGAATATGAGCATGCGAGACAATTGAGGATAGTTCTGGACATACTTTTAGAGCACTAAATTTTTGAAAATATCTCAATGTTCAAGTTTTGGAATCGGGGGGGTGCACTTTTGGGGGCATGTTATTTCATTAGAGAGTGTGGTGGTGGACTCAGCCAAGGTTGATGTCGTGTTATCTTGGGATCCTCCCAATAGTAAGAAGGAGGTGCAGAGCTTTCATGGGTTGTAAGGCTGTTACTCAATATTCCTACCGAATACCTCAATGATATCTACACCCATGGAAGAATTTTCCCAAAAGGGGAATCCTTTCTTGTGGACAAAGTTGTTCTAATAGGATTTTCATCTGTTGAGATAGAGTTTGACGAGTGCTCCGATCTTGAGATTATCAGAGGAGGGTATCGAGTATGTAGTGTTCCATGATGCATCCGGAATTTCACTTTGTTGTGTTCAAATTTCAATGCAGGTGGTGATTGTATATGGTTCATTTCATTTGAGACCAAACAAGAAGAACTATGGGACAAATGATTATTGATTTGGCAGTGGTGGTGTTCCCACTATTGATTTGTTGACACTACTTTAGAGTTGAGTAGTTTATCATCTACTCTAATCAAAAGAGTCTCAAGTATATCATCTCTAAAAATTATCATAACTTGAGAGAGTGTATATTTCTATATTTTCTCTAGGATTATGAATTTGAAATTTTATATACTCATATGAAGGGAAACAAGGGAGAAAATGACCTTTGTAGGATATCTTGTTCGTAGTTTCGGAGCGAGGCATCAGAGCAGTTGCACTCATTATAGTTGTCCTTTGTGGATGGAGAAAGATAAACCTTCCTCCAATTTATTGCTGTCACCCATTAACACTTTCAAATAGTCAAAGAGGCACATCTTTGGGATACTGACTCTAAGACCCTACATACTTAGATATCTACTGGACATGCTCTGAATGAATTTTCTAAAGGTGTGGAGCATGATGTTCTTTTCATAGGACACGTGATTATACCAGTGATGTGGTGGGAGGAGGTTCTGAGATAATTTCATATGACTCCTTTAGTGGTTCATCATGGTGTTTCCAAGATGTACCCAGACCTCCAACATTAGTTATGGTGGCCATGGATTAAGAAAGGATTAATAAAAAAATTCTCTCATTGCCTTAATTTTCTGCAACTAAAGGTTGAGAACTAGGTTCCAATGGATTTAGATCCACCCGCTCATCTTCTATAATGGAAGTGTAATGATATATTTATGGACATAATTTTAGGATTTCTACATACTTGTACGGGAAAAGATCCATCTTGGTGATTTTAGACCAACTCACGAAGTTGGCCCACTTCTTTTCCATATGGAAGAAAATGTCCATAGAGATATTAGGATGACTCTACATGCATTAGACATTTCAAATCTATGGAGTTCCATTAAAGGTTATTTATAAATTGGATTATCACTTCTCATCCCAATTTTAGAAGGGATTATAGGTGGATTTTGGGACTTAGTTATACTTGACCATAGTGTTCCACCCCAAAAATGATGGCATAATTGAGTGGACCATTCAGGTTCTGGAAAGAATGACATGAGATATCATATTAAACTTTAGTCATATTTGGTAGGATCACCCACCACTTTTGGAGTTTTCATATAACAGTAAATACCATTCCACAATTGGTATGACACCATTTAAGGTTTTTTATGGGAGACCCTATAGGTCACCAATTTTTTGGTCAGACCCAGGAGAGTCATCACCCATGGGCCTAGAGTTTGTGTGAGAAAATACAGAAAAGGTTCATATTATGTAGGAGTGGATGAAGACTACTCATATCCATCATAAGTCATATTCTGGTAGACGAAGAAGATCTTTGAATTTTGAGAAAGGAGACCACATGTTCATATAGGTTTCACTTAGACATGGATTGTAATGATTTGGATAGGGTGGAAAGCTATCTATAAGATTCATAATCCCTTTCTAGATACTACATAGAGATAGAGAGGTGTCATACCACTTATCTCTACCACAACTGTTAGACCAGGTACATGATGTCTTCCATGTGTCACAACCGAGGAGGTATGTGTATTCCCCATCACACGTTATCAACGGGGAAGATCTGGACATAATTGATGGAGATACCTTTTCTGAGTACCCAATAGTGATTGAGGATCAGTAGGAGGGGATTCTCCATGGGTGAGAGATTACATTAGTTCACATTGGTTGGTATTACGATAATCTCTAAGATAGAACATGGTAGTAGGATGCTCAGATTCATGCTTATTACCCACATCTCTTTGTGTGGCCCTTGTTATGTATTTTTGGGATGTAAAATAGCAAGGTTGGTAGAATGTAATGACACATATTTTCCATGTATTATTTTTTCATATTGTATGGCTTATTTTCAAGACTATGTGTTGGGATGGTATGTGATTCTGAGGCCCAATGTTTCCATAATATATGTTTGAATTATATTAATTATGTTAAATATCAAGAAAATATGGTTTTCTAAAAAAACGTTGAATAAATCCTAAATGGGGGGCCCAAATTAGAAATCTGAGGGAATCATTATGTTTAGAACACTGTTTTTACCCTATGTGTGACTTAACCTTTTTAGCATGAGATGTTTATGGAAAATGTATCATAGGTGTAAAAAAATATTTATTTATTATACTTTATTTTTTTTATGAAGTGACCTTATCCTTTATATTAATACGAACTTATGGAAAATATTTTGGGTCATCCATATTACCCTGTAAATCATTGGAGATTCATTAGAGATTGTGGAATGAGATTCCATTGGAAGATGATGATTGTATCAATAATCGATGATCAGAATGTGAAGAAATCAAAGAATCTCACTAATGAATACAACGCCACATTGTTCTTCATCAGTGATCAATATGAATCAAGGTATAATAATTTTTTCATTTTATAATATTCTAGTTCAAAATTTCTATAACAAACATAAATAAACCAATGAATAGATTGATTAATATATAAATCATCTTGCTGGAAGGGTTTTTTGTGGGGTTGTTTTGGGAGAATTATCTTTATGATTATTGATTCTTCATTGTTACTCTCACAATAATGAATCGAGGTTGTCGTGAACATTTCCCGAGGTCCATTACTCTTATTTATTCTTTGCCTTTTCAATTTCATTGCTTCATTAAACAGGGTAATTCATTATTTTACTTGTGTTTTAACATATCACAATGAATTGATCGTTATGAACCTGTTTCATAGTTCAATGATCTGATATTGTAGATTTGGGATCATAATAACATGATGATGGTGAGACAATGGAGATGATAGTGGATCAGATGATATAGATACTTAATTTTCATGTTCTTAAGTGTGGAATGAATAACACCATTCAAATAAATTTTCTTAATTGATGTAAGGGATGGAAGTTGTTGTTAATCTACAGCGATGCTCCGATGAGGCTAACCCTTGATTTTATGAGTGAGGCATGACCAGATTGATGGACGAAGCACTGAAGAAGATGCACTGGCCATGATATAAGAATCTAGAATATTTCACATTACACGGAGTGTAACCCATAGCTACTTGACATGTGAGACCTATGTGAAGTGGATAGGATTTTGGGAGAAGGTAATGGATCACACGACATGTGACTCTATCACAGAGTTAGTGACCTCTTCCTAGTGACTCAACGAGTACCTTGTTGGGTACTCATTCACGAGTTAGGGAAAAAATGTGGGAGCATTACATGTATTCACCTATACAAACATGACCAAGACAAATACATGGGATAATCCATGTACTAGAACACATGTAGAGAACACGAGAAGCAGACACACTATCTACGTAGTCACAGACATAGAAATGACTTGAGACAGGGGTCATTTACACCGGTAAGACCAAGGGTCAATGAACACAATTTGTAACCACTTCTACAAGTTGTGTACTTTCTATGGCATGGATAGGATCTTTTTTCCTCTATATCTTGGACAAGTCTCATTATGGTATGCTTCATTTATTCTTTTCCCTATAGGTTAGTATGGAATCTTCTCTTTCACAAAGGAAAATGATCCCTTCAACATGTCTTCTTTGATAATGTTTTGGGGACACCTCAGTGAGGCTTGGAGTGAGATCCTCTATTCATCTTCATGACCCTGGTGGAGTTATTGGTATCATCATGGCCAAAAATACACATGAAATTATCCCCTACATAGATGATTAAACTAGATTGAGTTTTTGGTATTAACCCATGGCTTTGGGTATGATCCTCATCGGTATATCATATATCCTCATACCATAATTGTGTGCTTATAATGGTGAGATCCAATGATAGCTAACTCGTGGATAGATATCATCAGTACTATCAGACTGTGGAATATGTTCTCTCATTCTAGTACTTTGTGGATTATATGATTTTGAATCCTAGGATGGCATACTATGGTTGTGACTTACCATTAGATTTTGTTTCTTTTCTATGTATATCTGTATATTATTATTATATGTACTGTAGGAATATACATGTGTAGAGATGACTGTATTTTACATTATTGTATGATTTGTGGTTTCGAGGTGTCTTATTGGGTATTCTTATACTCACCCATGCACGGTCTTTTCTTACACATGTCATGTCCTGTGTAGATTATCAACTTTTTTACAGAGTCCTTTACGGGCCAAGACCTAATGGTGCTAAGAAATATAGGACAAACCGAGGTGTCTTCATGTGGTGCCTAGACTGTAGTCCCTTTACATTTAGGTTGGACTTGTTTTAATACTTTTTGGATGTGATTGTATTGAGATCTATTTTCATTTTTATACCTATTATCATACATTGGTTGTGTGCTATAGATGTATTTATACATGTTGTTGCCACCGGAAACCACATCCGCAAAAGTTTCCAAATTCTTCCATACACGACTCAAGATTGTAGTCCATTTCGCAACCTTCGATTTCGTAGGTCGTAGGGCTCGAATAGAGTTATGTATTAGGAGTTACGGACATTTGAAGTTGGGTTGGAAAACTGGTTCGCAAAGCCCATTCGCAGAGCGCTGCTGTGAAGCAATGAGGCGGGATGCTCTGTGACCCCATCTGACATTCGAGACGCGTTGTGAAGACCCACCGCGATGCAAGGAGGCGGGATACTCCACGAACCCATTTGATGTTCGCGATGCGCTGTGAAGACCTGCTGCGAAGCAAGGAGGCGTGATGCTTTGCCAACCCCTTTGACGTTCGCGAGTCCGCCGCAAAGCAAGCTCCGTCTACGCGCCAAGCAAGATTTGATTCGCGGTTCCCCTTGCCTATAAATACCCAGCTTGCCCTTCCTTCTTCAGACAGCCACTCCGCACCTTGGACAGTAGCTCCGCCCCTTGGAGGGCCACTTTTCCCCTTGGGTGGCCGATCTCTCGGTACGCGGAGCTCGGCTTTCGTTCGTGAAGCGGCTCCACGAAGCCATGCTCCGCGAGCAGCTTCCTTCATGTTGCTGCTCTGCAAGCAGTTTCCTTTGCATTGATTCTCCATGAGCCTATGCTCTGTGAGCCCTTTCTCCACAATTCCATGCTACGCGATGATGCTCTGCGAGTTCATGCTTCGCGATGCTGCTCCGCGTGTCTATGCTCTGTGAGGCCATGCTCTGCGAGACCCCATGCTCCTCGAGCCCCAGTTCCCCATGAATCTACTTCGCTAAGAACTATCCTTTGTTCCCACTAGTCCTTACCGTAGGGGTTGCGCCCCCGCACCCATGCTCTCGGTTAGTGTTGGGCTGCAATTCCGATCCTCTGGGTCGGTCCCTTTGCTACCATCAAAGACCCCCATGATAAATGGAGAGTCGCACTGCGAACTTTTGGGGCCAGGATGTCCGGATATTCCATTGTTCCCTTATACACACCCACCTTCCACCTATGGAATACCATGTTTTGAGATACTCCTCCACACACCATGAAACACCTTGAGTCGACATATTCTTCTTGGATTCATTCCCATGTCATGAGTTGAGATTCTCATCATCAATTCCCCAAGTACCTTGAGTGGAACCATTCCTCAGGAAACTCCTCCAAACCCAATTACATGGATCTTATGCCATGTTTCACTAGAAAGGGCCACCCTCGTGTAAGACCCAACACCATCCATTCCCAGTCACCTTATGCCAATAGTCTTATCTACATGACTATAAACTGCAGTACTCCCTATGTTCCTAACATAGGATGCCTCTTGCTCCAAATAAGAGATGCCTTATGTTCCAAGAGGAGATGCCAATAGTCCTATCTACATGACTTTAAACTGTAGTAATCCCTAAGATCCAAACATAGGATCCCTCTTTCTCCAAATAAGAGATGCCGTATGCTCCAAGCATGAGATTCCAATAGTCCTATCTACATGACTTTAAATTGTAGTAATACCTATGCTCCAAACATTGGACGCCTCTTGCTCTAAATAAGAGATCCCTTATGCTCCAAGCATGAGATGCCAACAGTCCTATCTACAAGACTATAAACTATAGTACGCCCTATTCCCCTATCATAGGATGCCTATTTCTCCAAATAAGATATACCTCATACTCCAAGCATGAGATGCCAATAGTCTTATCTACTTGACTTTAAACTGTAGTAATCCCTTTGCTCCAAACATAGGATTCCTCTTGCTCTAAACAAGAGATTCCTTATGCTCCAAGCATAAGACGCCTAATTCCATGATTACAGTGGCATAATTCCAAAGCCCCTTGGCATTATCCCCCTTGTGCACCAGTGCATAGGTGAAGCCTCAAGTCACCAGTGGGTTGGGATGCCCTCGTGGTCAAACATGAGGAAGGCACCGGGGCAGCTTCCTTGCATAATCCCCATCCACCATTGCTACTCTTTAATAGCACCCGGGAAGCTTCCTTGCGTAAGCCCCATCCACCATTGTCGCTCCATAGCGGCACCTGTTTTGCTTCCTTGCCTGAGCCCCGTCCACCATTTCTGCTCCTTAGTGGCACCCAAGCTGCTTCCTTTTGTAAGCCTCGTTCACCATTTCCACTCCAAAACGGCATCCGGGCAGCTTCCTTCTGTAAGCCTCGTCCACCATTGCCTCTCCTTAGAGGCACCGGGGTAGCTTCCTTGCATAATCCCTGTTCACCATTACTGCTCCATAGCGGCACCCGGGCAGCTTCCTTGCGTAAGCCCCATTCACCAGTGCTGCTCCATAGCGGCACCTGGGTAGATCTCTCGCGTAAGACCCATCCACCATTGTCGCTCCATAGCGGCACACGGGCAGCTTCCTTTCGTAAGCCCTGTTCATCATTGTCGCCCCGTAATGGCACCCGGGCAGCTTCCTTGCCTAATCCCCATTCACCAATGCCGCTCCCTAGTGGCACGCGGGCAGATGTCGTGCATAATCCCCATTCACCAGTGTCACTCCATAGCGGAACCCGTGCATCTCTCTCGCATAAGCCCCATCCACCATTGCTACTCCATAGCGGCACCCGAGTAGCTTCTTTGTGTAATCCCCGTTCACCATTGCCTCTCCATAGCGGCACTCGGGATACTTCCTTGTATAAGCCCCATTAACCGGTGCCGCTCCATAGCAGCACCCGGGAAGATTCCTTGCGTAAGCCCCATTCACCAGTGCTGCTCCATAGCGGCACCCGAGCAGCTCTCTTGCATAAGCCCCATCCACTGTTGTCACTCTATAGCGTCACACAGACAGCTTCCTTACGTAACCCCCATTCACAATTGTCACTCCATAGTGGCACCCAGGCAGCTTCCTTGCGTAAGCCCCATTCACTAATGTCGCTCCATAGCGGCACACAGGTAGCTTCCTTGGGTAAGCATCATTCACCATTGCCACTCAATAGTGGCACCCGGGCAGCTTCCTTGCGTAAGCCCCATTCACCAGTGTCGCTCCATACCGGCACCCAGGTAGCTCTCTCGCGTAAGCCCCATCCACTGTTGCTGCTCCATAGCAGCACTCAGGCAGCTTCCTTGCGTAAGCCCCATTCACCAGTGTCGCTCCCTAGCGGCACCCGGGCAACATCATTGCGTAAGCCCCATTCACCATTTCCGCACCATAGCGGCACTCAGGAAACTTCCTTGTGTATGCCCCATTCACCATTGCCGCTCCATAGCGGCACCCGCGCAGCTTCTTTGTGTAAGCCCCATTCACCAGTGTCGCTCCATAGCGGCACCCGGGAAGCTCCCTTTCATAATCCCCATTCACTAGTGCCACTCCATAGCGGCACCCGGGCAGCTCTCTCGCGTA
Source organism: Viscum album (assembly GCA_963277665.1). Lineage (NCBI taxonomy): Eukaryota > Viridiplantae > Streptophyta > Magnoliopsida > Santalales > Viscaceae > Viscum > Viscum album. The sequence continues at coordinate 741,321,533 of OY728155.1, read as the reverse complement.
AGCCCCATCCACCATTGTCCCTCCATAGCGGCACCCAGGAAGCACTCTCGCGTAAGCCCCATCCATCGTTTCTGCTCTATAGCGGCACCCGGGCAGCTTCCTTGTGTAAGCCCCATTCACCATTGCCGCTCCATAGTGGCACCCAGGAAGCATATTTGTGTAAGCCCCATTCACCAATGCCACTCCATAGCGGCACCCAGACAGCTCTCTCGCGTAAGCCCCATCCACTGTTGCCACTCCATAGCGGCACCCGAGCAGCTTCCTTGTGTAATCCCCGTCCACTATTGTCACTCCATCCAGCAGTAAGCCGTTGTGATCCTATTCAGTGGTAAGCCATTGAAATCCTTATCCAGCGGTAAGCCATTGCGACCCCATTCAGCGGTATGCCGTTGACATCATTATCCAACAGTAAGTCATTGTGATCCTATTTAGCGGTAAGCGGTTGACATCCTTATCTAGAGGTTAGTCGTTGCGACCCCATTCAGCGGTATGCCATTGACATCCTTATCCAGTGGTTAGCCGTTGTGATCCTATTCAACGGTAAGCTGTTGAAATCCTTATCCAGCGGTAAGCCATTGCGACCCCATTCAGCGATAAGCCATTGACATCCTTATCCAGCGGTAAGCCATTGTGACTCAGTCCAGCGGTAAGCCGTTGTAACCAACCCAAACTATGTGGATTTTGATCTATGTCAAGGGATGGTACGTAGGAAGCCTCCCTGAGGTTCAAGCCCAACACCCATCGGACCCCCGGTCCATCTTCACATCGGTTCACCGGCATCCCACCCAAACTATGGTGACTTTGATCCATGCCAAGGCATGGTACGTAGGAAGCCTCCCTAAGGTTCAATCCCACCATCCACATGGACCAAGGTACCTATTCACATCGGTTCTCCGACACGCCCCTATCCCACATGATGTTAAATGGAATCCCAATCTAGGGGATAACCATTGTGATCCCACTAACCATTGGTCCCGACCGCCTCAGTGTCGGTGTGCCAAGCCCCCATTCTAAACTACGTGGTCTTTGATCTGTGTCAAGTCATGGTACGTAAGAAGTCTCCCTGAGGTTCAAGCCCATCATCCATCTAGACCATGGTCCTTCTTCACGTCGGTTCACTGACACCAATTTTGAACGATGTGTACTTTGATCCATGTCAAGGCATGGTACGTAGGAAGCCTTAGGAGGTTGAAGCCCACCACCCGATCGTTCCGACCCCATTCACGTCGGTTCACCCCCATCCCGCATGATGTTAAACTGTATTCCAGTCTAGCGGTAAGCCGTTGTAACCAACCCGAACTACGTGGACATTGATCCATGTCAAGTCATGGTATGTAGGAAGCCTCCCCGAGGTTCAAGACCAACACCCATCAGACCAAGGTCCATCTTCATGTCGGTTCACCGGTATCCACTCTCGAACTATGTGGACATTGATCCATGCCAAGGCATGGTACATAGGAAGTCTTCTTGGGGTTCAAGATCAACAGCCATCAGACCCCCGGTCCATCTTCACGTCGGTTCTCCAGCATCCATTCAGAAATACGTGGACTTTGATCCATGTCAAGGCATGGTACATAGGAAGCCTCTCCGAGGTTCAATCCCACCACTCATTGGTTGCTCCGACCCCGTTTACATCGGTTCTCACCATCCAAACTTCGCGAACATTGATTCCCTACCACGGGGATACGTAGGATGTCTCTTCGAGGCTCAAGCCCAACTCTGTCGTCACCCTTGCGATGGTCCCATTTCATTCCCCCTCCACTTCATTCATCCATCTATCATACATCCTGATTCTCACCCGAGCCACCACATCCCGGTGAGATCATGTCATCCACCCTCCACGCTGCTCCTAGTAGTACTTCGGTCATAGTCCATGCGTAATCCCCAGTATGTCTCCAGGTTGTTCTCCTCTATGTACACCCCAATTCATCGCCCCTTTAAACTACATGGGTTTTGATCACTGTCCTCTACACAGGGTATATAGGAAACCTCTATGAGGTTCTATCCCAGCCAATGGTAAACCTCGGTGTCCCCCATTCTAGTGTAAACTCTCCCTAATCTTCCCTTAGTGGTGTTTAGATCAACCATTACAGTGTGACATCTCCCCTCCATGGGGAGCACCACCTCGGATCCGTCCTCACTGGGCGTTCTGATCCATCCACTGAGTAAGCCTTCTAGGTTTTCCCTCATTGGGATGTACCAATCCGATCCGTCTCTATGGGACGTTCTGATCACTCTGATTTCGTCTCTGCAAGACGTTAAACTCGCGGCCAACGTCGTGATAAACATGAGATGCCTGAGGAAAACTTCAGAAGGCACGTATTTGGCGTAACCGTCTCTTCTAGATGTTAAACTTTCATCATACCCTTTGTAAAACATGGGAAGCTGAGGAAAACCTCAGAGACATGCCACTAGAATAAGGTACCCCCGGACTGACGTGGGATACATCGGGTTCTGCACCATTGAGATGCCCTCCTATGAGGAAGAATCCAAGTGCCCCAATGTCTATGCATCTAGATATGCCTCGACAAGCTTCATGTTATCGTCTACTCTGACTGAAGGTTGCTGCCATTTCAAGACCCCATGAAATGTCATGATTAAAGTAGTGTAATTAACCGGCGTCCATGAAGATATGGCACCAAGAATGAAATTCACGAACAACGTATTAAATCTATGAGGGATACCCGGACTAAGTGACGAGTTCTGAGGAGGAATCCATGGAAGGAATAACCTACATCCCATCATCATGTTTCGATCTAGGATCAGACATCCCTGAATAAGGGGCGAATGTCGCCTGCCTTTGGAATGCGGGAATGCAGAGTAACAAAATGTCTCGCCTGTCGCACTCAAGTGGACGAATGCGTGCGCCCCAGAGAAAGTGTCGGAAACACATGGTTATTTAGTTATTTTTACATTTTATAATTGTTCAGGCTAAGCGATGTGTGTGTTTACAAGCACTTAGGTTATGTTCTCCAGTGTTATTTATGTTCATACTATGTACTAGTTTCCGTCCCCTGGCATATTGAAGGTGGGGTTTAGGAATCAAGGAATAGGCCCATTTGGGATGGGTCATAATAGTCAACACCCTTAAACTATACACCAAAAAAAGATATATATATATATATATGTATATATATTACTAAAAATTTTAGAAAAGGTTAAAATGGATAATTGAATTTTTATTCATTATTAGAATAATGTTTTGAATCATAAACCAAATATTAAAGGGGATTTTGATGTTGTAAATTCTGTAAGGAAGATGAAGAAATATATTTTCTTGGAACATTATTGAATAATCATGAATTGTATTAAAATACAAAAAAACAATTCTTAGACATTGATTTAATTTTATTCCTATTTTTCCTTAGCCAACATTGAAACTTTGGCAAAATCCTCATGATGAATGATTTTTTTTTATTCTCAATTAAAGAGGAGATAATTCCATCAAAATTAGTCCTTAACTTAGCTATTATTGAGATGAGTATAACCTTGTAATTAAACTACACATAAGAAAAGAGTGACTACAACTCAATGTGAGATAGTTTTTCAAGTGATCATAGATGGATAATTGAGTTTCCCCTGGAGTTTAAAAATTACTTTTGGGCGCATATAATAAGTGTTTTATTGATTTTTTATGACATTCATTGAGAAAAACTCCATTTTTATGTTAAAATTACAATAATTTCATGTTTTAATTATTTTCATAGATGAGTTAATTGTTTTCCATACATTTTCTTGGAATTATAAAAACCTAAATACCTTATGTGTGTGTGTGTGTTTTTATCAATTATAACACTATGTTACATGAATGGTTTATTTTCAATGCCCAATATTGTGGACAAACTATAGAGTTCGGAAAACCCAATTTAATAAGGGAAATGATATGAGCCAACCATAACATAAATATATATAACATCATTTTAAATGAATATTAATTACACTTAATAATAAATCAAACCTTGAAATATATAGGTTTTTTGAAATGGGAGATTTGATACATAACATGTCAAGAACCAACTAGGATGCACTGGTGCCCTGATACATGAGCCAAAACTAACATAGCCCAAAGGGCATTCTTGAACCCTATGGTTTGGAAAGTAGAACCTCGTGTCATGAAAGAACAAGGATGGAACAAAATTTCCACTAAATAGGATATGTTAAAAATATTCAATGTCAGTATTCTCAACACTCCATAATGTATAAAGTATCTGAAAAAAAAAGGAATAAACAAAACTCAAGGTAGTACATCATTAATGTACATGACAAATATTTAGATAAAACTGAAACATCTAAATGGAAACATCACTCCAACCCCAAATGATTAGGAACATCAACCACCTCCAAGTTGTTCTTTCCCTTTAATTGGGCATGGTATATGAAAATTTTTACAAACCTAAAGGAAAAGGTAGGTTGTGAGCTATAAAGACCATTAGGGTCTGACCGAGTGTACCATAATCAATACCATACTTTTTTACCATTAATACTATCAATTTCAATTAAATAAATTATGCCATGGAATTTATGTTTTTCATATTTCAACCCAAAACATGATTTTATTTAAAATTTAAGGATGATATGTCAAACATTAATAAAAGTTTAAATTAATGTTTTATATAAAATAGTTTATATAAATTAGATGACATTAATAAAGTAGTTCCATAAATCAATAGCATGTATAAAAAATAAAAAAACTACACCCCCACTTAAGGTAAAATTACATCCTCTCTCACTTAAGGGAAAATAACATCCACTCCCTCTTAAGGGAAAATTACATCCACTCCCTATTAAAGGAAAATTATATCCCCTCGAACATAAGGGAAAATTAGATAAAAATTGAAATAAATAATTTTAAAACAATGTAAATTATTATTTTACAATTCCAATTCCAAAAAGGAAATTTCTATTTCAAAACCAAATCATTGGTTTTCCTCATTCCATACCATTTAAAATAAATTTTCAATTTAATCCATTTTCTCAAGAATAATCATCAAATAATTTTATCAAAATTATTTTCAAAATCAGCCCATCGTTTTTCATAAATCCACCCCACAATTTCAATTCCATTGAAATTTGGGGTTTTCTCAATTTCCTTGCCTATTTCATCTCAAGAATAAAATCGATGTATTTAAATCAATTTAAAATTCATTTCAATTTAATCTATAAATTTAATGATTCAATTTAAAGTAAAATAATTATGGAACAATATTCCGTTAATTATTAAAATAATATGATCAACACCTGCAATGGGACCACAAAAAAAATGTATAAAGGCATCGTTGAACAAGAAATCAAACATAGAATCAAGATTCTATCAAATGGAGTTTAGATCCATCCAATAAATTATGATTTAGTCACACTCCATGGAGGTGAGAAATATAGACTAGAAAAGAACACTTTGGAGGAGACCCACTTACTCTAAATAGATATTATGTGGTAAAAACTACTTCAATCCATAGAGGAAAGGGTTTTGTAGGATCCAGAATCTCCTTAGGAAGGATTTGGTTTATGATAGGAAGGTCTCAAAATCAAATGGAATGAAAATTATCCAAATAGCACACTACAAACTACCTTCCATGAGAATTAAATATTTTGTAATCTTGGTTTATGATGGGTAATCCATAAATTCCACATATGCCGAAAAAGGTGTTTCCTTTCATTATCATCCTATTTTCAAAAATTAATCAACATGTAAATTTTACTTTTCATGAAATGGTTTCATGTTCTGAAATAGTATCATGACATCTTCTTTGTGAACATCACATGATTTGGAAAACCAATACACAGTTTTTAATCACCCAGTAGAGTACAAAAAGACCAGTTTCTACTAAAAAACAAAAACCAAAAACCAAAGGACAAGGGACATATTAAATGAATAATGATATGCGATAACATCCCCACCATAAGAACATTCTACCCCGACAAATCATATCAAGAATTTTCCATATAAATGTGATTAGGCCAACGTTGTCTCATCAGTGAATCAAGATCCCACATCTCATGAGAATCATAACCATGCTGCCATAGAACATGGACAAATGGTATCATCTTCCTATGATGTAACATTGTATTATATTAAATAATCTTGACTGGATTCTTAGTCACAGATAAATCAGTATCTACATCAAGATCACTCTATCTCAAAACATGATATGGATGAGAAATATATTTCTGAAGCTATGATACATGAAAAAAAATATGTATCAATGTCATCTATAGTAGAATTTATAAATGGAAGGACGCTTTCCACACCTGATTGACAACCACAAAAGGTCCCACAAAGAGAGTATCAAGTTTCCCTTGCATCCTAAGATATTGGTTACCCAACTCAGGTGAAACTCTCAAGAACATCCAATCACCAGTTAAAAACTCCAATGGTCTATGAAAACAATCAGAAAATAATTAATACCAGATTTGTTCCATAAATATTCTCTAAAAAATAAATCTCAGTCCATATCAGGATGTTTCTATAATCTCTGACCAACATAATGGATGTAACATCCCATTACCATTCTGACATGTATGCCTTAAACCTATTCTTTGTTTTTCCTTTTCTTTGACATGGTAGGGTATAGTTTAGATTGGGAGGATAACTATAATGGTGAATTCATATCTTTTTGAAATCTCAACTTCATATCAAAATTTCAATCAGACTTCCAGAGGGTTACATACCATTTAATAGTTTTACACATCATGTAATGGTTCTGCAAAAAGGTCATGATCAACTTCATATTGTGATGGGTACATTTCATGAGTTGTCAGTACACATCATTATGGAATTAATGATTGGTTTTAAACTGAGATAATTAATATTTAATTAAATATGTTACACATTTTCAAGGTTACAAACATAATAATTACACATCATTTATTTTTATTACATATTGTGTAATACCCTGAATACATTTTTAAAATTTGCAGCACGGTGGGTTAATTATTTTTGGCTCTACTTAAATTATGTATTACTCTACCAAAGGCTTTCCCTGGTGATATCCAATCTTTCCAACCCTTATGGATCCTTTTTATTGACATTTTTTTGTCTTTTCTCTTATAGTGTGATTCTCGGGTAAGTGTTTTCTCTCATTATTCAAGTTTCTCTCTTTCTCCTCTCTTGGGTTTTCAATGTATCATCTTGGAATTGAAGGATATATTCCCTTTTGGGGTTGTATCTTGATTCCAGTTTGAGTTTTGAGGTCTTTTGTACCTTCTTTCTCATTGACGGGTTTTATAGAATGTTTTGGGTTTGGGAAAGATGTAGGTGGTTTTGTCCTGATTATCTGAAGAATTATTTTTCAATTTCTTGATTTATTTAAATTTCTAATTTATATTAAATTTCTCACATTTTATTTAAATTAAATTAATAAAACATGATTCAAGTAAATTAGGATATTTGAAATGGTTTTGGCATGGTAATTTTGAAAACCCCCAAATTCTATTGAATTGGGGTGTGTTTATGGAAGTTTTCAAATTTAAATTGTTGAATAGAAATGTGGATTTTATTGAAATAATTTCAATTAAATTGTTGAATTTAACTGTGGGAAATGAATTTTGAAAAGGATTTAATTGTTTTTGAATAGATTTGAAACTTTTGAGAATGGCTTAAAATGATTTAATAGAAACATGGTGGTTTTATCTAATGAAAAGGGAATGATATTCAATAAAACCATTTTTAAGGAAAAACTAGGATTTTGAAATTGAATAATGATGATTTAATTTTATTTTAATATGTATTAAAATAAATTACCTTTAATGTAAGATTAAATGTAATTCATTGGTAGTTGGTGAGTTATTTGGATACAATATACACTATAAAACATTCTTAAGAAAACCAGCAATGCGTCACATCCCTAATGGGAGGGTGATGAGTCGCCTATGTCCAGTGTCTGGGGGATGTGAGTATACTCATTTTTATATGATCACATAGAGAGTGTGAAATCCTCTAACTGGTTAATACTATATTACATACTTGGTAGATGACCATGTTGCTCGCTTGTTTATTTATATATCAGAAATAAATGTAGGATAATGTTGTAAAAATACTTTACATGCCTTTTCTAAATTTACATATACTATTTTATGTCAAAAATTTATTTAATCCATTGTTTTAGAAGTATTCCATCTCTTGTGAAGCAAATACCATGCTTTAAAAGTTTTTTTCCATCATTTAGAAATTGTATAGAATGTTTTGTTTAAATATGATTTTAAAATTACAAACCTATTTATTTTTAGAATTTAAAATATTTTCCATTGGATATTAAAAATTTGGAAGATTTTATAGAATAATTGATGGTATCCTATTTTTCTTAGGAAAAAACCCAACTTTTACAATTGGTTTTTTTTAGAATTTATCTTATTAGGTTCAAGAAAGGGGAATGACCTCTTGGAGGTGGATCAAGCTGTTGAACCTTGGTCATAGTGAGTTGTGTCCTTAGGAACATGGGTATGTTTTTTCTTGTTTCGTACTTTGGTTTTATTACTTTGGGATTTTTATTCCTTCTTGTATTATGGTACTTTACTCCAAGTAGAGTTTCTTCTATATACATATTGATATTATTGTCTTGTTGCCCTATGTTTTGTGGAAAATTAGTTAACACTTGCATGTTGTGTGATTAAAGGAGATAGTTTCCAAAATTTGAGGATTGGGAATTCCCTTTAGGCTATGTCTGGGCCATCTTGGTTATTAGGTTACTAGGGTACCCAGGCTGGTTCGTCACAAATTGGTATTAGAGGAGCTTGTTGATATTTTTTCTTAAAGTCAGTATGCATTTGTGAAATCTTGTTAGGACTCAAGAGGTAGTTGTGATTAAGTGCATGGCCTGATCTCTCTGCAATGAACCTTAAGTCACTAGGGTGGATATGGAAATATGTACTGTGGATTAATTCTAGTTTTTAACCTATTGTGATTTGGATAGTGTGAAATCCAAATCATGTGTGTTACTTCTATCGAGATTAGTTTCTCTTGTTGCTCTGTTTGAGTGTTAATCTAATGCATTCATTCAATTTGTTGATGTTTTGTTGAATCATGCCTCTAAGAAGACATGAAAATTAGATCCAGGAGGAAGATTATTCTGATTAAAAATGATCAAATTCTCTAGGGGAACAAAATTTAGTTGAGTTGATTGTATGCATTGTCCATGCTCTGTGATATGCACAACCTCGTGTTCCCATTTAGGCTCTAGCTTTGTATCCTTGAGAGGATGCTCTTCAAAATAATTCTAAAGATTTATTTCTCCAAAATCCATAAGTTTTCAATGGCTCCCTTAATCCTCAACATGTTGAGGGATGGTTGAGCAAGATAGAATGATTGTTTGAGTTCTTGGAAGCACAAGACGTAATCAAGGTAAATTGTTCCTCATTTATGCTTTAAGGACCAACCAGTATATAGTGGGACACGATGGTGATGATAGGGAATTATGAGGGCTTAGAGTGGAAGGACTTAATGGTTATTTTCAAAAATAAGTTCTATATAGACTCAGTGGTGTTTACCAAAGATGTGGAGTTTTTAAAGCTTGAGGATTCTTAAAGAATGTTACTGAAAATTCAAATTGATATAATGAGATGGTGTTGTTTTCTCCTGAGATTTTATCGAATGAGAGTATGAAGGCCTAACGGTTCAAGTTGGGGATTTCATCAGATATTCATTCTTTGGTTTTCCTTCGTAAACTGACCACTTATGTTGATGTGTTGGATTGGGTGATGATGGTTAAAATAGACCTAGTTGGAATGTCATGGTTGATAAAGTTACCTTTTCACATAGTGGAAGTGTTGGTTCCTTATAATTAAAATTGAAGTGTGATCATTCTCACGGCATTTCACTATGATATAGTCATTCCAGACCTCCTATATCACTAGGAGGAAGTTATTTAACTTTATATCGTTGTGGTAAACTAGGATATTCTAAGAGGGTATACACTAAGGCACCTAAGAACTATGGCTGCTGCAGACATTTAGGTCTCATATATAGATTCTTCCATCATTTATCTACTTTTTATAGTGGATATATGAACATCAACTGCAACTAAAAATGTATGGAAACTGGATGATTCGTGTACAAAAGTGTTCCATCCACACGCATCTGGAATGAAGATTCTTCTTAAAGTGGAGGAGAGTGTAGAGGAAGAAGACATGAGTCTATTGACAGTGAGAGGTTCCATTACTATAGCATCATCATTTGTGACTACTCTATTTAATAGCGGTTTATCACACTCTATAATTTCAACACATATTCCCAATCTTCCTAATCTTTTTATGGAGCTTTTATCTTATGCAATGGATATTGCTACACCCCATGATATAAAAGAGAGAGGGTTGACTCTGTTTCCCAGTTTTTGTATTATCTATATTAGACACTAATTTATCTTTAATTTTTATGGTTCTTAATATGATTTATCATGACATTTTATTCATGATGGATTGGATCATTGCTAATAAAGCCTGGATTGACTGCTATCTTCGACGGGTACACTTTACTACAACTAGTGGTGTGTCTATTGTCTTTCAAGGAGATTGGGACCCAAATATGAGTAGAGATGGACCTTATTATCTAGATTTGGGGAAAGTGATATCAGTTTTTTCTTTTTATATGGATCGGGAATCATTAAGCACTGATCTCCCTCTAATCATCATTGAGTTTACCGACGTGTTTCCTTTGTATTTATCAAGTCTACCTTGGGTAATGGAATTTGAGTTCACCATTGACTTAATGGATGGTACTCAACCTGTTTCAATTCCATCTTAACTAATGGAACCATCTGAATTAAAAGAGTTGAAGTACTATTTGGATGACCTTCTTGTGAAAGGATTTAAATTCATGAGTGTATCACCTTGGGTGGCATCGATTCTCTTCACAAAAAAGGTTGACGGATATCTTCAATTATTTGTTTATTATAGGAAAATAAATCAAGTTATGATAAATAAAAACAATTTATTGATGTATTGTTGACATGTTTGATCATTTTCATGGTGCAAAGTGGTTTTTAAAGATCGAACTTCAGCCTAGTTACCATCAGTTGAGGATAAAATAATCTGAAATCCAACTACCATTCGGAGCTTGTACAACCATTATGAGTACATTTTTATTCCCTTTGGTCTAAAACTTTGTCCTAAAATTTTTGTGGATTTGATTAATAATATATTCCACAAGTATCTAGATACTTTTGTCATGATATTTGTGGATGACATCCTTGTTTACTGTATATCTGATCATTAACATGTGCATCATCTAAGAAAAATTATAAGTATGTTGAGAAGTCACTGACTCTATAACAAACTCTCTAAATGTGAATTATGGATTTGGGTAGTGAAATTCTTGGGACATGTGGTGTCTGAACGGGGTATATCAGATTATCGTGAGATTTTTAAGGCTGTTTTGACTTGGGAGCGACCACAAATTGTCTTCAGGATCTAGAGAATCTTGCACTTAGCCAAATATTATTGCAGGTTCGTGAAGGACATCGTGAATTTGGCTTCGTTGATGACTGATCTAAATCAGAAGGGAGTGAATTTTGTTTGCGATGATAAATGTAAAAGTTATTTTTCCAAGATGAAACTTATTTTGACTATTGTTTCAGTGTTGACTCTTCCAGATATTGGCCAGGGCAATGTGGTCTTTTGTGATGCATCGGGTTCAGGCTTCGGTAGTGTTTTTACGTAGTGTGACCATGTAGTTTCTTATGGATATTTTCATCTTAGGATACACAATTATAATTAATATATTAATTACCTTGAACATTCAAACATAATTAATGCACTTAATATTTTTCAGTATTACCTTTATGGAGAAAGTTTTAACTAGTTTTCCAACCCAAAAATCATGGGTTATATCTTCTCTCAAAATGATTTGAATCTTCTCCAGAGGTGTTGGGTGGAGTACCTGCAGCCATTTGACTTTGACATCTCCTATACCCTAAGGAATGGGAATGTTGTTTCATTTGAATTATGAAGGAAAATTCCAACCCATATATAGAAAAAAAATTCAGAATATCAGAATTTGATGGATCTCTTCTAACTATTTCATATCAGAGTTAAGGAGAAAGGGGATAAATATTCTTTATCCAATAGTTAGTTTTCATCCACTCTTGTTTAGATGATTCTTCACAATCAATAGATTCATGGTGGGTATATAGTTTTCCAGTGGTCAATCTCCCAAGAGGGTGTTCTATGGTATCAAAATCGCTTCATTGTGCCTTTATCATCAAAGAAAACTGTGGTGGGGGATTTTCATAATCCCCAATGGGTTGTGAACCCAATAACCAAAAAAATGTTCTATGATATGTGGCAATAGTTTTGGTGTCCATGGATGAGGCGATACACTGTTGAGTTTGTCTCTCGTTACAATACATGTCAGCAGGTTAATACTGAAAACTAGAAACCTTCATGTTTGATTCAATCACATCAATTACCTACATATAATTAGGATGAGATCTATTTCGAATTTGTGGTTGGGTTTTATTGTAACAAAATAATGAAGAATTTGATATGTATTTCGATTGATAGGAAAAACAAGTTATCTCACTTAATACCCATTTGAGATACAACCAAAGTTGGGGAGTTGTGAAATCTCTATGTGGAAGAGATTTTACATTTTCATTGAATTATGTATGATATAGTCTATGATAGTTATCCCCAGTTTACTTATCACTTTTGGAGAGGCCTTCAAGAGGAATGGGATCTCGGGTTCATTTGAGCATGGACTATCATTCGCAATCATAATGACATGCTGAAAGAGCTATATAGATTCTTGAGGGTCTTCTTTGTTCTTGTGTTCTTGACTTTAGCGGGGCTTAGTATTATCACTTGGGGTGGGTTGAGTTCTCTAATAACCACAATTCCTAGTTTTTGAATAGGATGGATCATTTTATCCCTTGTATAGTTAGCCTTGTAAATCCCTGTTGTTCTATTCATAGGTTGGTGAAAGTTCCTTGGTTGGACAAAGCTTGGTGCGGGAGACGACATCTAAGATTCACCTGATTCATTAGATAATGTTGACAGCACATAGATAATATAATTCTTACACTGATCGACTCCATAGACCTTTGGAATTTCCATTTGGTGATTTGGTGTTCTTTAATGATTCCCCCCAGTTGGGTCATCGATGTCTTTGGAGGGAATCGAAGCTTTATCCTCGTTTTGTGGGACGTGTTGAAGTTGTTGAGCAGGTAGGGAAAGATTATTACAATTTATAACTTCCACCATAGCTGATGTCAATTCATAACATATTCCATTAATCGAAAATGATAATGTATCTCTCTGATCTATCTAACATTTTGAGTTGGAGTAATCTTGAGATTGAACATAATTTATCCTTGACTTAACAGCCAGTTAGGATAGTTTATTCTGAGACCAAGGTACTTCATGGGAGGATGATACCTTTGGTTCATGTACTATGGATTCATTGTTATAATAATAATGAGATGAGGTAATGTGAGGCATTTAAGAGAGATAGGTGGCCTCAATTTTTGGCATGGAATCTTCATTTTAATCATTCTGGGGATAGAAAGTTCTTATGGTGGGGAGGTTGTAACATCCTGTTACCATTCTGGCAGGTGTTCCTTAAATCATGTCTTAGTATTTCCTTTTATTTAATGGGTTAGGGTAGTGTTTGGATTGGCGGATACCTATAATTTTTAAGTCAGATATTTTTTGATTTTCACCTTCAAATAGACTTTTCAGGCAGACTTTCAAAGTGTTACACACCATGTAATAGTCTTACCCGTCATGTAATGGTCCTGTGAATAGGTCGTGATCAGATTAACACAATGATGAGTACATTTCATGAGTTTTCACTACATATTATGATGTAATTAATGATAGTTATATAACCTAGAACATTTATTAATGCAAAAAGGTGTGTGTTTTGACTATTACAAAACATAATAATTACACATCTTATTTCGGTATTACACAGTGTGTAATATCACGACTCTGTTTTTAAAATTGTTCGTGCAGCTGGTTAATTATTTTTGGTTCCTCTCCAGTTATTTCTCCCTCAACAAAAGGATTTTCTAGGTTATCTTGAATTTTTATAATCCTTCTAGATCCTTTTATTTTGCATTCAATCGTTGCTTCTCCAGTGATGTGATTCTTGGTTAAGTGTTTTATCTCATTCTTCATGTTTATATCTTTATCCTCTCTTGGGTTTTCAATGTATCATTTTTGAATTGATGGATAAAAGCCTTTTGGTGTTGGATCATTCTTCTAGGTTGATTTTTGAGGCCTTCTACACCATTCTTCTTATTGACGGGTTTCGTTATAGGTTTAGATTTTCAGTAAGAGGTAGGTGGTTCTATATTGATTAGATAAATTGATTATTCCAAAATTTAATTATATATTTAAATTTCTTATTTAAATTAAATTTCCCATTTTTTAATTTAAATTAAATTAATAATTCTTGATTCTAATGAAATAGGGTATTTGAAATGGTTTTGGCACAAAAATTCAGAAAAACCCGAATTCCATTGAATTGGGACGTGTTTATGGAAGTTGGATGATTTAAATTGTTGAATTTAAATTGTGGATTTGATTAAAATGATTTCAATTAAAATATTGAATATAATTATGGTAAATGAATTGTGAAAAGGACTGAATTGGTTTTTAATGGATTTAAAACTTGTTAAAATGGATTAAAATGATTTTATAGAAACCTAGTAGTTTTATCTTGTGATACGGTGTTTTTTTTATTAAAACCAATTTTGGAATTAAATAGAAAAATTGGCATTTCAAAATGGAAGAGTGGGATTTTTTGTATTTTAAGAATTCCTAAAATAAATTTCCCATCATGTAAGGGAACATTCATGCCTTAGGTTGTTGGTGATTTATTTGGATACACTCTATGCTATTACATCATTTTAAAATAGACTCGTGGTGGATCACATCCCTGAAGGGAGGGTGACGAGTTTCCACTAGCCAGTGTTAGGGGAATATGAGTATAATCATTTTTCTAAGATCAGATAGAGAGTAAGGAATCATATAGCTGGTTAGTACTATCATACCTACTTGTAATATGACCATGTTGCTCGCTTATTTATTTATATATGAGATATAAATGTATTCAAATGTTATAAAACTACTTTACATGTCTTTTCTATATTTACATAAACTTTTTTATGTAAATATTTTATTTAATTCATTTTATTATAAATATTCCATCTCTTGTAATGTAAATCAAGTGATTTAAAAATATTTCTCCATTATTCTGATGTTCTATAGCATATTTTGTTTAAATAGTCTTTAAAATTTCCAAACATATTTATTTTAAAATTTTGAAAATATTTCCTTTGGATAATATATATTTGGAATCTCCTATGGAATATTTGGTGCTATCCTATTGTGATTAGGTTCAAACCCTACTTATTCCTTTTGTTGTTAGAAGACATTATTCTTTCAGGGTTAAGAAATGGTAAAGGACCTCTAGGAGGTGGATACATCTATTAAACCTTGGTAACATTGAGTTGTTTCCTTAATGACATGGGAATCTTTTTCCCCATTTGGTAATTTGGTTTTAGTACTTTAGTCATTTTATTACTTGTTTTATTCTAGATCTTTACTCCCATTGGAGTTTCTTCTATATGAATATTGACTTGTTTTTCTGGTTCCCACTATGTTTTGGAACAAATTCATTCTCACTTTTATGTTGTACGATTCTCGATGCTAGTCGCCAACCCATGGGAATCAGGAACACCCTTCAGTCTATGTTAGCGTAGGATCAGTTATTGGGTTACCAAGGTACCTATACTGGTTCTTGATAATGGATATTTGCAAGCCCTTCCATAAAAGGCCCCAAAATATGTCATTCTCATCATGGACTAGTAACTATTGATATAAGAAAACTAAAAAAGTTACAAATGATCATCCAAACCTCTACAAAGTTATGGACTCAGGAATGAAGCATGTCCTAATGAATATGTATAGCCTTATCTACCTATATGTCATTATAAAAATGGTATCCTATACTCAAATGAACCTAACATCCCATCAACTCTAAAAGGAATTTCCAAATGTGATTAAAAATATGTATCTTTATCAGAGAACATAACATATGGAACACCATGTAGCTTAGGAACCTATTTCACATAGATATTTCCCAACACTTAATTTTTTTTTGTATCTTGAATAGGTATTAAGTGAGCATATTTTGTCACCTGATTGATCAAAACCCATATCGAATTCTACTTCTAAATGTTAGAAGTATACCCTATAATAATGTCTATATAAATAAAATCACACATCCAATTAAACACTTGAGGGGGATGAATCAAACCTAAAGGTTTCTTGTGCATGTCCATGACCCTCTAATAGTTATATAAAGATGAAATAATGTCAGTAATGTCTTATCTCATAATTGGACACATGAATCATCAACTCATACCATAAAACAGCATTGGTGTTTCTAGGTTCACAATCCATTGGGAATTATGAATAATGCCCATTTAATCTTTTCACATGGATAACAATACAACAAACCAATTCTGAAAAAATTGAATACCCTTCATGAAGAACGTATACTCAACCACATTATCACCACCATAAAGAGAGTACTTAGGGCCAAATAATTCATCATCAAGATACTATTGTAATGCCCCGACCGTAGAAGCCCAGAGTCGATGCATTATTTTAATACATTGGCATGATTACAAGGAATAAAGTCTCGAAAGACTGGTCAATTCAGCAGTCGTGGAAAATAGATTATATACGTGAACGTTACATTGCACATTAGAAAATAAAACACAAAATAAATGATCCTTTGAGAATTCCATTAATCACCTAGCTTAACCCTTCTTATAGATAATAATAAACTTCATTTAATCCTAGGAAAATAAAACATAAGAAAGGGGTGAGCTCAAACACTCAATAAGATAAAAATATAGCAGAAAATTTCACAAATAAGCATAAAAATTTAAGGTAATGTATAAGAATAAACAACAAGCCTTTAAAACAAACCTTCATCATAATATGGAAAAAATAAATCAAATAATGAAATTTACTTATTCACATGGATATTCTACTAGTCGAATAATCAAATGTAATATCAATATCCAATTTCATAATGATAGAATTCATAATGCCAAACTTCGTAGCCACATAGTCAAGGCCTTGTGTAAAGATTACAAAAAAATATGTTGTCAAGACCTTGTAAAAAGATACTAGGTTGTCTCCTGAGACCTACCGATGCATCGAGGAGCTATAGCAGGCTCCACCCAACCCTTACAAAGTCCAATTCATTCCTCATATGAAAAGTTCTAAACCTTGCATAAAGATTCGTATTGACAATAGCATACGAAATGAAAATACATTATCCATCATCCATGAATGGTATAAAAATAAAACATCTACAGTCAAAAAAATCAAAACACCTTCCATCCAATATGTAAGATTTTTATCATAATAAATCAACCTTGATCAAGAATAATATCTAGTAAAGGATGTTGACATAGTTTAAAATGATCAGTAAAAATCATTGAGAGAAATATCCCTTTTTCATTAAAACATTTAAAAGTAACATAATTTATAAAGGAAATCATTTAAAATATAGTTTGGAATAAAATTTTCTCATACCACTTTGAAACTTTTGAAAATAATTAACATTTTAAAACGTTCATTTTCATATAAATAAATCCTTATAACCATTTTGAAAACATGGACATCAATGAGAAAGGTTTAGACGAATAAATCAATAAAACATTTACATTGATTTTTTAGTAAACAAAATCCCTTAAAAATAATCCTTTTGAAAACTCTATTATGAAACATGGACATGGATAATAAATATGTCCCAGTAGATACTTAGGTAAAAACAACCTCGTGTAATAAAGAGATTGTGAAATTAACCCTTACCATGCACTTTCCTCGGGTCGAGGGTACGTTTAACCTCCTGTATAATGACCATAGTATGTTATTAAAATATTCCATAACCATATTCAAATTTATTATATCATAAATTATTCATTTATGACTATATACTACCCAGTTAATAAGGATTTACTTGTTAAATTAACATTTTAGGTAATAATCACTTTCTTTATCATACGTGTTTTAACTTGTTATTCTTGATTGTACCATTTAGACCATGATTTACATAATTCCAGAATATACCACATGATTTATATATCATATATATTTATAATATAAATTTGTATATTATATTGATATATGAAATGGAAAACACCGTTTGTGGAGACGGTAGGTAGTACCAATGCATAAACTATGTTTCTGTTTTCATATCGTATTGAACGGAACTAAGTGAATAATATATATTTAAATACATGTATATATATATGTTTTATGTATCATTATTATGTCATATATTTCATACTTATTAATAATATATATTTTTATAATCATCATTGAATGGTCAATGTGGAAATGAATCGCATCACATCGTGGAGACGGTAATCCGTACTTATGCACGAGCGACAATATCAGTATATTGATGGTGAAATAGAATGTAATTGGATGGTATATCATATATACAGAATTATAAACATGTTATTATTATTATTTACATTATTTATACTCATTATTATACCAATCCTAATAATAAAATGTTTGAAGACCAAACTACACCAAGACGTGGATATGGTTATCCGTACGTACGCACGTATAGTGACATTGTCATTTATATGATGGATAGAATAATGAATATGGTTGTATCATTTTTATAATAACATCACAGTATATAAAAGATACTTGAGATATTATTTTAGAATGTAAACAACAAAGAATGAGGAAGTGGAAGAAGAAAATAACTTGAAAGAGGTGATGAAATAATTACCTCTTCTTCAGGTTCTTCCTTTTTTTCATCAAAAGGGAACCTTAGAAATACTTTATGACCAAAGAAAGTCCTCTAAGATGAAGGAAAGAAAGTTGTGAGGATATATGGGCAGGTTTTGGATGATCCAAATGGATTTGGAGGTGTGAAATGAAGAGAAGGGGATGTACCCTTTTATAAGAGAGGTGAGAGTCACTTTAGGAAAAGCTTGAAATATTATTTTATAATAAAATAATTTTCGGTTTCTAATGGCTCGAAAATGATTTATTTAGAGGATATGGTGTGGATGGGTCGAAAACCTCACAACCAATAGGTTTTAGATATGTTTAGGCCACCATATTAGCCTTATATTTTATATTTAACTCTTAGTTAAAAAGTTTGACATTTACCATGTATCTTTGTATTTTTATATTATATGGTTAATAAAAATACTATAACAAGACATGAGAAACCCAAGTGGTTCATTATTAATATATATTACCTTATATATGTCCTTTGTATGAACCTTATATTTTTATGAAAATTATATCAATTAATAATATAGTATTTGCTTTAAAAACTCAATTATGTCAATTTTGACACTATTTAGTATTTGTTTTTTTAATCATAAAAGCATGATTAATCCGAAAAAAAAATTATTTAATCAACCCTAACATGTCATATTAACCTAGAAAATTAGTTTAATTCATCAAAAGTCTCAAATTACATTTATTTTTATATTTATAGTATCAATTATTTGAATCATTCATTAATAAGGTAATTACTGCATCATCATTGTGTCAAAAATAAATTAAATTATTTAATATTTAAAAATTATAAATATAATAGCCATATGGAGGAAATTTTATTTTGTTTATAATGAATATTTATAGTCTAATTTATAATATTTATATCCCTATATAAAAAATGGTTTTGTTATTAAACTTTACATTTAACTCATTTAACTCTTCTATAAATAAAATAATAATAAATTTCCTAATCTTATCCTAGTGTACCAAAGGGGGTCATATTTTATTACTAAGGTTGTTTTTGGTAATATTATACTAATCCAATAGAATTTGGACATGTGTTATGGTAATTATAATATCATTTTTACCCTTAATTACCCTATTTACTTTTAACTGTGGTAAATAAGTCATAAGTTACTATTCACCAAAAAATATTTTCATCTTATTAACCCACATTTTACTTACTTATGTCAATAGTGTCTCTTAGTTTTTTAAAATTAGACTCACAGAAGAGGTAAAATTAAATCTTATGTAAATTTGTAAATGCTCCTAGAAGGTGGGTAAAAGACGATAAAATGTTCGATAAAATTTTCTATATCTAAACTTATTATAGAATGAATCCAATGAATTAAATTGAAAATAAATATGTATTATGTATCTAATTTTACCTAAAATAAATTAAATTAAAATAACAAATTATTTAAATAAAAAGTTCTTTTTAAATATTAACGCAGTGTTCTTCACTATTCATCAAAAATTGAATGTTTTCAGAAAAATATCAAAAATTTCCACTAAGATAATTCTGATATTCAAAATTAAAAAATTAAGTATATTTTAAAAAATTCATAACTTTAAAGTTGCATTTATTAATTTAAAATTAATTCCCATTGTCAAAACCAAAAAGCAAGTTTTTAAAAATTAAAAACTATGAAAAGATAGACATGTGTTTATGTAAAATTTAAATGTGAAATTACTTATAATGAACTATATTGTATTAAATGATAAAAATATAATCTAATTATACTAAAAACCCTTTCAAATGCATAATTTATCACTATAAATTATTTCGATTAAAAAAGTAGTTTTCAATTAAAACATACTATTTTTCACCATTCATCATGATATTAAGGTTATCAAAAAAGAACCAAAAATTTATACAAACTAAATTTTTATGTCCCATTTCTAAAGAAGAATTTAATTTCATTAAAGTTAATATATAAAAGTTTCAAATATTGGTTTCAAAAAGGGTTCTCCATTAAAGGGTGGTAAAAATTTATTTTTTTAAAAAAAATAATTTTATCAGAAAAAATTGAATTTGTTCTTATATTATGTCTAAGAAAAAAATAATATGGATATTAAAATTATATAGAGTATATAAGAATCTAAATTCAGTT
The DNA here is from genome assembly GCA_963277665.1 of Viscum album. NCBI lineage: Eukaryota > Viridiplantae > Streptophyta > Magnoliopsida > Santalales > Viscaceae > Viscum > Viscum album. The sequence goes on along the minus strand of OY728155.1, from coordinate 741,300,648 downwards.
AATACTATTCATAACCACTTTTTGAACAGTTCGTTTAGAAAGTTATTGTGGGCTCGAACTCGGTGTTGTGTATAGCGCAAGCTATTGAATTACTTTAATGAGATAGTGTGCTATGAAAACTTTTTGGGTTACCTTCTCCCCTAATTCAATAAATTACATCCTAAAACTTTGAAATTTTTCTTTCAAAATAAATGGTTAAAAATAGAAAAATTTCTTTGTGGAAAACCATCATCAGAAACTGAGTTAATTAAATTTAGTCTTAGTAAGAGGGAAAGGAAAATGAAAAAGTCACTCCCAAATTATGATCTCGATTAGGATAACATTGGTGCCAATTAAAGACTCATAATTAGAGGAGAAAAATAAATAATTATAGGGAGTTATTGAGTTCATCAATCACAAACAATTGTATAATTTAGGGCCTCAAAGCCATCAATCTACGATGATGTAAAATATCATCGGTTCAAAAAAACATACGATATTTGGATACCAGGTTTTTTGTTTTAATATCCCTTCCCTAAAGTTTAAGAATTTATTTATTCATAGAATAATAGGAATACACACACACACACACACAAATATATATATATATATATATACTTGACAAGTAGAGTTTTATCCTTCAACTAATTCCTACCACAAACTCATCTTTCACTCCAAAAGATAATAGAATTAAAAAATATTCTATTTCTCCTAATCCTGTAGGGTTAAAATAGTGAATTTATATTCATTATTAAGACTATTTAAAAAAACTACATTATACAAACTAGGAAATCACATAGGTCAGTGGTAGGTGATCCACCCTTGTCACCCTTCGGTTGCGTGTTCAAGTCTCACAGCCTTGCCGGATGCGACGGGTTGTCGCTCGACCTCCAGGTTGTCCTTTTCATGACAATCCAAAAATAATCTCAAGAAATCATTTAACCTTAAAAATAGTATCCAATTTCAAACATAATATATGCCAACCCTTAGACTTATCCAAAATACTTCTTTCCAAACTCACAGTCCAAAATTTATAAGTAAGTTAAACACAATGAAGATCCTTTTTTCCACGTAATAACATGTGAATACCATCATCATGTATTCTTTTAGAACATGGTAACACCCTGAATTATTATATGACCGTATTGATTACATTCATGATCCCTTATTCCTTATAGAATATTGGATATACTCCTAATATCCCAAAATGTTTTAATCTCCAACAATGATGGAATATACAAATCATTAATCAGTTTCAAGGTAGTCAAGAATATCTAATATAATTTATGCAAATCAATCGCATCTTATTCCAAAATCACTACCATGGTATTAGAATCATATTAAGGTTTATCTTTCTCGCAACCAAATATTTTCTAAAAAAGTTAACCTTCCATTGAGTCACTTTTCTTGGTTCCACACAATCTCAAGTCCTTAATGAAATAATACTACAGTACAATCCTTATATACCTTATAATTCTTATAACATGTACATCATTAATAAAATACTCAAATGACAAAATAATTTAATAACAACTTAAAAACTCTTAATCATTTCTCTTCATATTTGGTAGTATCATAACATTATTATTATCCAATAGAAGCATTTGAGGTATACTCTGCTGATTTAGACATTGATTCGCGTAGTGTCCCAACTTTTTACCGATGAAGAATTTTACATTTGAAACCTTTTTATTACCCTTGAAATCACATACTTGGTGTATTTTTCTCCACAATTATAAAAAACTCTCATTCCCTTCCAGAATTTACCAAGTTTATTCTTTCCAAAGTTATCACATATGGGAAAATCCTTCTTTCCCTTATTCCCTTTAACTATTTCTCTTTCCACTATCCTTTACTTCTCTAGATTCACTTCAAATACATAAGACTTAGAGAAATATTTACATATCTTATTAACACTTGATACTATTTCTTCATATGATGATAATACATGTAATCTATTTCCTCTCTAAATGTTGGCTTAATACCAAGAAATATATGATCCTTCTAACTCTTTGGATCATACATATTGCTAGAGTTCTTATTCCACCTACTCGGTGCCATTTCTAAACAATGACAAACACTAGGTTAGTTTCTGAATTGCAATACATAATTCCAAACTTGTAAAATACCAAACCTAAATTGAAAATATTATGTATATAATATTTAATCAAAAAAAAATTTTCTTTAAATAATTATTTTCTACTAAATCATTCATAATGGATTTTAAAGAAAATGTGAATTATATTAAGCATATCCCCTAGGAGTGTTGTAACCAGGAGTGTAGCAAGGCTCGTTGTCGTGTACCAGGATACCTCGGGTCAAGATCAAAACTTCTTGTCGGAGTTTTCACTCCTAGGTACATATGTGCCAGAGCCACCACTACCTACTCATATCTAGTTAGGTATGTATTCCTTGGAAAATTTATAAAATATTTATATTACTAAAATTTTAAGATGTTCTTCTATACAAAAACTCAAAGTCTATCTTAGGATAATGTTCTCTAATCAGAGTTTTTCTAAATCTAGTTTCCATGATTATTTCTAAACTTCCTCTAATACCAACTATAATGCCCCAACCCTAGAAGCCCAGATTCGGTGCATTATTTCAATACATTGGCATGATTACAAGGAACCATGTCCCAAAATACCGATCAGTTTAGAAGTATTGGAAAATAGATTACATAAATGAACGTTAAATTACACATTAGAAAAAAAAAACACAACGTTAATGATCCTTTGAAAATGCCTTTAATCCCCTAGCTTAACCCTTATTATCAATCATAATACACTTCTTGGAATCCTGGGAAAATAAAACATAAGAAAGGGGTGATCTCAAAAGCTCAATAAGGATTACAATATTGCAGAAACGTTCACAAATAAGCATTAACAGTTAAGGCAATGTATAAGACAAAATCAAAAGCCTTTTAAACATAAAAATCATCAATAATATGGAAAAGATAAATCAAATAATTCCATTTACTTATTCAAACAGATATTCTACTAGTCGAATAATCACATGTAATATCAATAGCCAATTTTATAATGATATAATGCATAATGCCATATTTCAGAACCACATAGTCAAGGCCTTGTGCCCAGACTACAAATAAGATTTTTTTCTAGGCCTTGTGCTAAGAAACTAGTTGGTCTCATGAGACCTACTGATGCATTTAGGAGGTATAGTGGGATCCACCCATCACTTACTAAGTCTAATTCATTCCTCATATGAAATGGTTTAAACATCACATAAACATTCGTATTAAAACTAGCATATGAAATGATAATACTTTATCCATAAACCATTAATGGTATAAAAATAACACATCCACAGTCAAATATGTCACAAAACCTTCAATATAATATGGAATATTTGTATCATAATAAATCAACCCCAATCAAGAATAATATCTTGTGAAGAATGTTGACATTGTTTATAATGATCAGTATAAATCTTTGAGAGAAATATCCCTTTTCATGAAATCATTTAAAAGTCACATAATTTATAAAGGAAGTCATGTAAAAGATAGTTTTCAATAAAAGTGTCCCATACATATTTTAATCTTTTTAAAGGAATTAACATTTTAAAACATTCATGTCCATATAAATAAATCCTTAAAACCATTTTTAAAACATGGACATTAATGAGAAAGGTTTAGAAGAATAAATATTTAAAACAATTAAATTGATGTTTTATTAAAAAAAAAGTCCCTTAAAATAATTACTTTTAAATCTCTTTTATGAAACATGGACATTTATAATAAATGTGTCCCAGTATTTACTTACATAAATACAACCTCGAATAATAAAGAGATTGTGAAATTAACCCTTACCTTGCACTTTTCTTTGGTCAAGTGGATGTTTAACCTCCTGTATAATGAAAATAGTATATTACTATATTATTAAAGAAACATATTCATATTTTCAATATCATACTTGATTCATTTATGACATTATACTATCCATTTAATAATTATTTCTGTGTTAAATTAACATTTTGGGTAATAGTCGATTTCATTATCGTACGTGTTTTAACTTGTTATTCTTGATCGTATCATTTAGATCATGATTTACATACAACAAGAATATAACACATTATTTATATATTGTATTTATTTAGAATATAAATATGTATAATAAATGGATATATGAAATGGAAAACACCATTTATGGAGACAGTAGGTCGTACGTAAGCATAAATGTTGTTTCTATTTTCATACTGTATTGAACAGAAATAAGTGAATAAGATATATTTAAATATATATATATATATATATTTGTGTATTTTTGTGTTTTAAGTTAGATTATTATTTCATATATTTCATACTTATTAATAATATATATTTTTATAATCATCGTTGAATGGTGAATGTGGAAATGAATCTCATCGCGTCGTGGAGACGGTAAGCCGTACATACACATGAGTGAAAATATCATTATATTGATGGTGAAATAATAATTAATTGGATGGTATATAATATATAAATAATCATTAACATATTTTATTTATTATTTACATTAGTTATACCCATTATTATACCCATCCAAATAATGATGTGTTTGAATAACAAACTACACCATGACGTGGAGACGGTAAGCCGTACGCATACACGTATGGTGACAATGCCATTTATAGGATGAATAGAATAAGGAATATTGTTTTAGATTTTTTATAATAACATCATAGTATATATAATATACTGGAGTTATTATTTTAGAATGTAAAAAACAAAGAAAGAGTAAGTGGAAGAAGAAAATAACTTGAAAGTGGTGATGAAATATTTACCTATTCTTCGGGTTCTTCATTTCTATTTGATCAAAAGGGATTTTTATGTTGGATTTATGACCAATTTAAGGCCTATAGGATAAAGGTAGGAATGTTGGGAGGATATTTGGGTAGGTTTTGGTAGAGCCAAATGGCTTTGGAGGTGTGAAATCAAAAGAAGGGGAAGTACCCTTTTATAAGATAGGTGATGGTCACTATAGGAAAAGCTTGAAATATTATTTTATAATAAAAAAATATTTGGTTTATAATGGCTCAAAAATGATTTATTTAGAGGATAAGGTGGTTATGGGTTGAAAACATCTCAACAAATAGGTTTGAGACAGGTTTAGTTCACCAAATTAACCTTATCTTTTAGATTTAACTCTTGGTTAAAAAGTTTGACATTTACCATGTCTCTTTGTATTTTTATATTATATGGTTAATAATATTAATATAATAAGCCTAGAGAACCCCATGTGTATAATTATTTATATATATAACCTTATCTATGTACTTTATCTTAACTTTATATTTTTAGGAATATTATATCAATTAATAATATAGTATGTGTTTTAAAAATTAAATTATGTCCATTTTGACACTATTTAGTATTTGGTTTTTGTGAAAATCATAACATCAAGATTAATTTGAAAAAAAAATATTTAATAAACACTAACATTTCATATTAACCTATAAAATTTGGTTAATTTATCAGAAGTCTCAAATTACATTTATTTTGATATTTATAATATGAATTATTTTAATCTTTCATTAATAAGGTAATTACTACATCATCATTGTGTCATAAAAAATTTAAAATATTCAATGTCTAAAAATTATAAATAAAATACCATTATATAGAAACTTTAGTTAGAATTCTAATAAATATTTATAGTAGAATTTATCGTATATATAACCCTATATTAAAAATGTTTTAATTATTAATCTTTGAATTTAACTCTTTTAACTCTTCTTTAAATAAAATAATAATAAAAGTCCTAATCTTTTCCAGGTGGCCCAAAGGGGTCATATTTTATTCCTAAGGTTGTTTTTGGTCGAATTATACATATGCAATAGTATTAGGACATGTTTTAGGGTAATTATAATATCATTTTTACCCTTAATTACCCTATTTACTTTTAACTGTGGTAAATAAAAGTCAAAAGTTACTATTCACCATAAATTATTTTATTCTTATTAAACCACATTTTACTTATGGATGTTGACCGTGTCTCTCAGAGTTTTGAAATTCAACTCACAGAAGTGGTAAAATTATGTTTTATGCAAATTTGTAAATGCACCTAGAAGGTGGGTAAGAGACAGTAAAATGTTCGATAAAATTTTATATATATTAACTTATTATAAAATGACTCCAATGAATTACATTGAAAATATAGAGATATTATGTATCTATATTGACATAAAATAAATTAAAATAAAATAACTAATTATTTAAACAAAAAAAGTTGGTTTTAAATAATAACTCAGTGTTCTTCAATATTCATCAAAAATTGAAATTTTTTAGAAAAATACCAAAACAATTACACTAAGATAATTTTGATATTACGAATTCAAAAATGAAGTATATTTTACCAAATTCAGAACATATAAGTTTCATTTATTAATTTAAAATTAATTCTCGTTGTCAAAACCAAAAGGTGGGTTTTTAAAATGTAAAAACTATCAAAAGATTGACATGTGTTTACGCCAAATTTAAATTTGAAATTACTTATAATGAACTACATTGTATTAAATGATAAAAATATAATATAATTATACTTCCAAACCACTCTAATTCATAATTTATCACTATAAATTATTTCGATAAAAAAAATAGTTTTCAATTAAAACATAGTATTTTTTTACTATTTATAATAATATGAAAGTTATTAGAAAAGTACCAAAAATTAATCCAAACTAAATTTTTATGTCCCGATTATAAAGAAGAATTCAATTTAATTATATGGGATATATAAAAGTGTCAAATATTGGTTTTAAAAAGGGTTCACCATTAAAATGTGGTAAATTTGAATTTTTTTAAAAATACTTTTTTATCTGAAAAAAATGAATTTTTTCTTATATTATTTCTATAAAACACATAATATGGATTTTAAATTAATATAGAGTATATAAGATTTAAAATTTAGTTAATATTATTTATAGCCGCTTTCTGAATGGCCAGTTAAGTAAGTTGTGGTGCGCTCGAACTCGGTGTTGCGTGCAGCGCAAGCTATTGAATTACATTAATGAGATAATGTACAATGAAATATTGGTGTGTTAAAACTGTTACTAAAGAATATTATCATGAAAAGTGGAGGTCAACTGAACACGTTCCAGGGTAACATTAGCCTCCAATTCTCAGAATCCTAAATGAAACTACGGAAAAAATATCCATCAGGTTCCACTCTTTTAATGAATCACTTGAACCTTGGGTTAGAAGTTTCCTACTCAAAGCATCAGCAAAAACATTACCTTTAAACAGGGTGCAGGAGATGTAAAAATCAAATGATTGTAGGTATTCCACCCAATTCCACTTTTATAGATTCTAATATTTTTAGAGGAGATATAACTCAAGTTATCATGGTCAAAATAGAAGGTAATAATTTCCCTAAAAAGGTAATGTCACTAACTCTTTAGTTCATCCATCATGGAAGCGATTTTGAGATCATGAGTCATATATTTCTTCTCATGTGGTATAATTTTTCAAGAACCATATATTACCACATGATCACTTTGCATAAGAACACATCCCAACACCAAACTCGATGCATCACAGAAGACCCCATAGACAATACTAGACTCTAGAAGAGTCAACACCAGCGTAGACTTCAAAATTAATTTCAACTCAAAAAAAATACCTCTGACAATTATAATACCAATTGAACTTTACCCCCTTCTTGGGTAGAGGAGTAATTAGATAAGCCAAATTTGAGAAATAATTTATGAATTGAAGATAATACCCTACTAAACCCAATAATCTTTGAATATCAAAAACATTACGAGGTTTCACCCACATCATAAATGTTTTCACCTTCTCAGTATCAAATAAGATTAATGTTCATAGACCACCTATCCAAAGAAATTTAATTCCCAAATCCATGAAATACATTTCAATATCTTGGAATAGAGTCATTTATTTCACAATATTTACATACATTTTATCAAATGATGCACATGATACTCCTTGAACTACGATTAAAATAGGCATTCATCCAAAAATACCACGATAAAAATAACAATAAACTCATAGAATATAATGTTACACAAACCCATTACTTTGGAACGAGTATTGTTTTGACTGAATAAAATGAAAATTTACCCATAATAGACATACCTAATCTGAGAAGTGGTTTTTGGAATGTCAAATTATTTTATTCTTAGTTGGTGATAACCAGATTGATGACCAATATTTTAGAACCACTTCACCCCTTTTAACTAGCCAAAATGATCATCGATCATTTCAAATGGATACTTATTATTTATTATACCTTTTTTATCTTTCAATAATCAACACATAGACAAAGACTTCACAAATCATTATTATCTAAGATAATATCAATCCCCCAAGGTGACACATCCTAGTGTGTAAAGACACTATCTATCAATTAATCTAACTGAGTCTTCAACTCTTACATTTTAGATGGTTCCATGTGGTAAGAAAGAAAAAATACTAGTTTAGTATCAGGAACTAAATCAATGGAAAAATCTACCTCCATTACAAGTGAAATACTAGAGAAATTAAAAGGATACACATCAGGAAACATGATGACTATTGGAGGGAGATCATCATTCAAGGATTCACACTCTAGATCAAAAGAAAATATTGATATTTATTTCCACAAATATGGATTAGAATTTTAGAATCTACTCAAAATCAGGTTCATTTTTCCAAGAAATATATAGAACAATCCATCAGGCATAGTAAAAGAGAACACCCCAAAGATAACTATAAATTAGTCCCTTATTATAAATGATTCAATAAATCCCAAACATGAATTCAAGAGGTATAATGTTGATAAAAAGAAAATCCCGCACGAGTTCAATATTTGATAAATAGAAAACACATGTAGGAAAATGGAGTCCCCTCTCTTACATCATTCATTGGGTGTGGTTATATCCATCATATAAGTCAAGTGCTTCATATGATGATTTAGTAGGTACATGATATGGGTGGATATAAATGAATGAGATTATCCAATATCAATTAAATTAATCACTAAATATGATGCTATAGAGATGGAACCCCTCACATTCTTTGGATATTTACAAGCTCCCTCTAGAGACTCATCCACTGTGTGAGGAATAATTATTACAGATACCTATAGCTATAAACCCTTTGTTCTAGATGAATATGATTGCACTATAGATCTTTTAGGTGATGATTAACCAATTCCATGGTGTGGAGTAAAAAAATGGAATAGTTTATGTAGGTTTCCTGAGTGACCACCATAACAACATATATTTGGAACCACAATACAAACATGTCTTGAATTCCCAACTTTTCCACATTAGAAACAAGTTAAAATACCTATTCTATGAACTAAGTGATGTCAAAATGATTCCTGATGTTTATGACACCATAAGAATCATCATGATTTCTCTTTCCTTTGATAGAAATCACAGAACTAGCCCAAGGAGATGTAGGAACTCCCATCGACCCTGACATACCATCCCAGTCAAGATCAACCATCAAATCTATATCTAGAACATCAGTATAATAAGAAATCAAATTAAATAATACCTAAAAACGAAAATCATATAGAATACCCACCTTGAATATTCGAGTATTCTTCTTCTCATTTTATACAATCTCAATTGAAAATTGTGAAATCTGGAAAAAGTGATTATCATACTTCATTGTAGTCCTATAATCTTACTGCAGGATTAAAAACTCCATATCCTTAGCTAGTACCATATATTATTGATAGAACTGATCAGTAAAAATACCGCAATATTATTTCCACTCTAAACCATTGTGCTTCTTCACCATTACCATGAAACCTCACTATCTCCATTTTGGCCCTTCCAGTATAATGGTGGCACATTTCACCTTAATCAAATCAGGTGTTCCCAAGTACTCAAAAATAATTTATATCTTTCTCAACAAATCCTCACCCTCTTAGGCTTCATTGGATCCTTATACTATAGGAGGATTATAGTGAAGATACTCTTGAGTGTGATTTTAAGATTCATCCATCTAAGGTTCCTCACTGTATCCTAAATGGGAACGGGTACATGTTCTATTCCTAACGAATGGAAAACATACCCAACCATCTCAACAGGATTCTGGTCCTTGAGAGGATTCACTCACATTGGTTTTGAAGTAGCTTTCTCCTAGGGTCAATTCAATCATATTCTCATAGGCATGATTTTAAACAACATCAATAAAAAACCTTAAAGACATCCTAAAATTACTCATTTCAACAACTCAAACAAGAGAAATAAAAAAATGAATCCCATCAGATAAGATTTCTATATTTCAATTTCAATGAACTAAAAAAATGTGTAAAAAACATGAATAAACAAAAATTATTATTTAATATTCCTTTTAAAAATGACCCATGGTGACATAAGGCTCATTAAAAAGATAGATATCCAGGAATGCGCTTGTAAATACCTCCTAAGTCCCAACAAGATAACCAAAACTGCATATTAATGTCAAGGAAAGATGCTTAACCTACACATTTGAAACCAATTTTTCAAATAAACATCCCAGATACCTCAGTAAAATGATACCCATGTTGTCACTGAAAAAACATGAAGGTAATTATGGATCCTTGTGCTTTGGTGACTAGAACCTAGCATAATGAATGAACAAGGAACAAATTTTCTACAAAACTACAAAAGATAAAAAGATAACTGGTTCGTATGATCAACACTCCAAAATTCAGAATGTACCATAGATATAAGTTATAAAAAATAAAAATCATTACATCATCAATGTAATAAACAACTACGAAAATAAAGCACAAATTCTTGAAAGAAAACATCACTCAAACCCTAAAGCATCAAGAAAATCCACCACATCCAAGTGGAACTTTCCCTTTTCTTGGACCAGGAATATAAACATCTACAAACTCTTAAAGGAAATGTTAGTGTGTTATCTATAAATACTATAATGTTTTCCCCAATTTTTTCATATTTAATACCATAATAGTTTTCCATTAATGCCATCATTTTCTATAAAATAAGGCAAGGCATGGAATTTTATTTTTTCATATTTAATAAAAAAATATGTTTTTATTTCAAACAGATGAAAGAAATGTCAAAAAACATTCATACATCTTTAAATGAATGTTTTATATAAATAAATTTATATGAATTTGAACTTGTATGAATAAAAAAGTTCCATAAATCAAAAACATGTATAAAAATATAACAACCTCAACCCCACTTAATGGAAAATTACATCTTATCTCACTTAATGTTTAATGAAATCCACTCTCTCTTAAGGGAATATTATATCCACTACCACATAAGAAAAAATTATATCCAATCCCACTTAATGGAAAATTAAATCAAATAAATTATTAATAAATCATTTTAAAACACATTTAAAAATGATTTACCAATTCATGTTCCCAACATGACTATTGTATTTCAAAACCAAATAAGAAGTTTTCATAAATTCATTCAATGTCAAATAACATTTAAATTTAAGACACATTCTCAAGATCATTCATCAAATCATTTTATTAAAAAAAATTCCAAAAATCAATCTATCATTTATCATTAAACCACTCAACAATTTCAGTTCCATTGAAATTTTTGGTTTTCTCAATTTCTATGCCTTATAAAAATCAAGGATCAAATCAATGTTTTCAAATAAATTAGAATCTCATTTCAATTTAATCTATAAATTCATGGTTTTAATTTCAAGGAAAATAATTATCTAGCCACCTACCTTTAATCACGAAAAATCAAATGATATACACCTGCATTAGGAACACCATTATATAATAAAGACATCATAAATCAAGAAATAAATCCTATAATTAAGATTCAATAAAATATAGTTTTTATATGTCCAATACAAGATTTTCTATTCACACTCCAAGGAGGATAGAATGAGATATTGTAAGACAACACAAAATAAGAGACCCATGTACCTATAGAAGATTGAACATAGTTAACTGAAAATTAATCTTTTAGGGGAAGGGTTTGGAGGATCTAGAATCCCATAGGGAAGGTACTAGGTCACAAGAGGAATGGTTTAAAATTAAATGGAATTAAAAACGATTTCACACCACACATAAAAATATATTTAATTAGAATTACATGGCAGGTAATCTTGGTATACATCATGTAATTTATGAATGCCACATACAGAAAAAAGGAGTTTCCTTTTATTAAAATATGATTTTTAACTGATACATGATGTACAAATTATAAACGATGTGTTATCCATTCTACCAGTTCACTAGTTTCATGGAACTGGTCTAAAAACATTACATGGTGTGTATTACTATTATGGTACATGTAATCCCCCGGCAGATGGCAAACATACCAGTTATACTGAAAAACCCAAACCTAAAAACCAACGAACAAGGAATACCTTAAATGAATAATGATATGTTACCTAACTAACTTATTTAATATACTTAAATATCATCCACAAATAATGTACATAAATGATACCCTTCAATAGATATCATACATTATAATCTTCTTTATTTCTTAGAGAATTGAAATATTAGAAATTGTGTTCTCAAACGCTCTGTAAGGGGTAAACATAAAAGATATTCAGTTAGGATAAAAAGTGAGAAAAATATTCACATATGGATATGAGAATATAATCAGGGTATATGATTGTAATGTAATGAAGTCATACATAGTGAAACATAGATTGTAAATCATGGATCATAAAATAAGTCTATTATATTAATATGTTAAATAAGGCATATGAAAATATAATCATCGTATAATTATCATAAGACATATAAAAAGAAATTATGATTGTGACATAAACAAATTCTTATAAAATAATTTTTTATATTAAGGATTGCATCCATGAACATCATCATATTGTTTAAAAATTCTCATAACATAGTATAAGGGTCTCACTCCCAATTCTTATAAACATAGTGGATTTGGTTTAGTCCAAAATCCCATAGATTTAATTTCATGAGATATCATGATCCACCTAATGCATTTAAGGTAAATATAATTTCAAACCACCTGTCATATAATGAAAAACCATATATATGTGGTCCATATGAACATCATCACATGAATAATCCAACTATTTCTTACATAGACAATGTGAATGAAATGGATTTCATAAAAAATTCACACGACATGATCATAATCCATCCAAAAAAATAATGTGGAGAATATCACTAGATCATATCCCCAATGATAAATAAAAAATTAATGTATATTGAAATATTTGAAAATTTTATATTTCATATTAATATAGAAACACTTATTATACATAATAGAAGAAACTAAAAAAAAATATGAGGATCTCCATTAAAGATAATACGAAATTTCTTAAAATACAAAAATGAAAAATATGAATTAAATATGTGTACCTTACACTAAAGAACAACAAAAACTTATTAATCATTTTCTCCATATGTTCTTGATGAAAATCACATAAGTCAAAAAAGCATCCCACCTCATTGATGTATCCATGATCTATTTTTATTTTCCCAGCTTTTGATTTGGATTTTTCTTTTCTCCATGTCATTCTAGTACCTCATATAAAAATTAGTAAGATAAAAGGGAGATATGGGGTATATGGAGGTTGGACCAAGAATTATAGTTTTTTTATACCCACTTCAATCGCATGGTACATGATAAATAGAAAATCAAGGATGATCCATGATTATCCTCTCATTTATTTGTGATTTTAAAATCATGATTAAATACCATGGATGGTTCATGAATTATATGCATTTACTCCCTTCACATTACAACTCTTGTAATGAATAAATAAATGATATCTTGGGTGAAGAATGTCTCAGGTTTCCAGCACACACGAAATAATAAATCCAATGAATTTACAGGAAATCTAATATACTGTATATATATATATATATATCAAATATCTATATATAAATAATTAAGGAATATTACCATCAATATTTCAATTTTACTGAAGCCTAATAGACTTCGTTTTATTTCACATTTTATTGCATTTTATACAATAACTTGTGAAATCATATCCAAAAATCCTTTTTCACATATTCTAAAGTATTTTCTGAAATATATCATTAACATCACTTTGTATCACATCATATAGAACTACATTTAAACACCCATACCAATCACTTTTGGATTAAAACTAAAATAATTACTAGCACTCTAAATCAATATCAATCCCTATTCAGTAAACCACAAAGTGTTACCCCATTAGCCCTTATAATGCTAAAAAATAAAAATATATGGATCTATATATGTTAAAAATAGATAACACTATAAAAGAATAAATTCAAGTAAAGCTATAAACTGATCTGTTGTAATATATTTTAGACACATGCATCTCTATACTTGTGTCCATTTGTCAGTATCATAATAAAACATTCATTATAATATATTTCTTTTGTCCAATAAATAAAATAACATTGTAACATGAATCATATCAATCAAAAAATAGCTAACACATTTATTCTCGATTATCTATGTGTGTATTGATTTGATCAACGAATATGTCACATGTTATTCATCCTTATGGATAATGACATCACATGTCCCTTATTTGAATAGATATATAATATCTTGGTGCATCTACACACTCCTATTTCCGATCTCAGTTGATGGAACATATTTTATACTCACTGTATTTGAGGACAAATCCCATCTTGGTTAAGCTCTAACAAAGGACATGATTTGAAACATACCCAACCACCCCATATTAGAAAACTAAATATGTGGGCTTTCATAAGTAAAGTATGAAAGAATAAAAGTTATCATGCTAGGAATCTTGAAAACCTTGGGTAGTATAGTCTCAAATATGATCGAAGAACCCCTAGTATACCAAACACATCTGTATGACACTCAATGTGGTATACTTAGTGGTTCTTCCAGCTCGCAAAAAGAATAATATTATTTTTTTGTGCCACATAAACATATTCTATATCAATATGAAATAATCATACTCATGAAAACCTTAAAAAAATCCACGACCTTTAATTCTTAATGAATGACATCAATTAGAGATAAATATAATTCATACTTTGAGTGTTCAATAATCATTGCAGTTCATGAAAAAAAATATCTATATTTTCATTTATGAATCCAATGTTAATGAATTATAAAATGGAGGATTCTATGAATATGATACAAGTTAATATTCATAAATTATTTAATAATATTAAACAAAACCATCATAACCACTAATGTATCATATAATTAGTGATAAAATTCTATATCAAGCTTATGATTGATACACTTTCTATGTTTTTTAACTGATTCCTTCATATTTAATTCATTCGACATTTCAATGTGACCATGTAGCATCTCAATGTGACCATATGATATAACCCTCACATTAAAATCCTGATTGATTAACATATAAAAATTATTCTATTTTGGATATAGGTGATATTTAGGAACCATATTCCTAATTGTTAGACTTTTGAACATATTCTAACTTCATAACTTCACAACATCAAATGTCATGATGTAAAAAAATTATTCCTACTTATAACTATTTATATGTTCATTATTATTATCTTTGAAAACCAATTCCATCAATATTTTTTCTTGAAATAATGTAACTACTTACCTTATTGTTAACCGGTCCTCCTAAACTCATCTAAGATAATGTGAGAATCAATATAACTTATGATTGGTGTAATCCTTTGTTTTTTATTTTGAACTTCTCTAAGCCCAATCATACTCCCAAGAACCTCTTAAAATATATTATTTTCAAATTATCATTATAGGATACACAAACCCTTTTGTGCTAGGAAATAACATTTATTTTCATTTAGTATAAATATATCTAAAATAAACTATTTAATTCATATAATATATGGTATTATATGTATTCGAAAAAAAATTATTTAAAAGATAAATATTTATTAAATTATTCCAATTATTGGATGTGGAAACACATTCTAGCATATTTTATCAAATACTTGTATAAATATTTTGTACTAGATAAAAAATTATCGCTATATTCTTCTAAAAAAAGTTATATAAATGGATGATTCATAAAACATGTTTATACAACTAATCACCTAATTTTGTTAATAACAACTCTTTATTATTGGATACTGTATATCATCACATAACTTAAATGAGTACAATGTACTCAATTTTTACTTAGTTTAATTTGAGCTTGATAAAATAATTTACATTAAAACCCTCTATGTTGTAAGTAATTACATCTTCCCATGAATATAAACTGAATATTAATAAATCATTACCTTTATTATGAACTCTTGTATATTTAAAACACATTTTAAAATCAATATGTCAGTATCACATACCCTTCAAAAACCAAAAATAAATTTCTATAACAACCATACTTGACATGGAAATTACAAGGAGTATCTTAAAATCCTATAGGTATATCTTGGATAATTCAATAATTTTGAATTATTACTCGTACTTATTGAAAAATAAATGCATAAATGACCTTGATTGGATTTCTAAAGAAACATTGTTTAACTTTTCAACAAAATTTTCTTATTCTGGTTTGAACTTTAACCAAATTGTACTATATATAATGTACTTGAATCAAGACATCAAATTTCTATCACACTCATTTAAAACACTTTGATAATATTGTAAAAATTGTTTTAAAATTTATCCATTTTTTTTGAAATATTTACATAGATGATAAAAGGATAACAAGACATTTTTAACATAATACCATTGAAACCATGAATAAACCACTCTATGATTCCAAAAGCATCTATACTCACTTGTTTAACAATTTCAACAGTTTTTTACTATGGAAGGAATAGTTCTAACACAAAAAATATAATTACTAAAACCATTATAAATGAAACTCCCTCCTTGAATGTATAAATTTTGTATTAAGTAATGTAGTTATAGAAAACACATGCACTACTTTGGTTATTTTAGACCATTATAAAATATAGCATATCATATTTAAATAATCGTTAAGAATGTAACTATTGATAATATAGACATTATAATGTTACCATTAAAATGAGTATATATTAACGGTTTTGATAATTTCCTATTTACCCAGATGAAAGAAGTGATTTCCCAAAATAATTGGATCATAACCTATGAATCCCATTTATCATAGCTTCAAAGGGAGATGGAATCACTACGTTTTTTTTCATTGACCAAGAACATTTATAGATTACATAACTAAAACATGTATGAATCCATTTATGAGATAATTTCAATATTATGGAGATTGTGATGAAAACCATGTTCACTAAACTACCCTAATAAAGTACCACCATTGCACACCTTAACCTTAGGAAATACACTGGTGTGATTAGTGTTTATGTATCTAGACCCTATTAGTATGAATTTAGGAATTTTATTTTAATAAAATTATGATTATATTTATCCCTTTTAAATTTCTTATTTCATATATATATATGCGTTTATATAATGAGTTTTAAAAAAAAACTAGATTTTGATATTAAGAAACAAAAAATGAATTTTAGGGAAATATAGTGTTTCAATTTAGTAAATATTTTTTATAAATACATTAAATTTTTAAATAAATTTTATTTTAATAAAATATTTTTATTAAATAATATATGTTAAATATAATTATTATAATATTTAATGATTTTTGAATTAAATTTATATAACGGTTGGAAAGTTGTTGGTGTTGTAGAAAAATATTATTTTATAGTAAATAAGGATTTTTATTTAAAATAAAAAGTTATCATATTTAAAAAATTATATTGGTAAAATAAATATTATTTTTTTCAAATCATAACTTATAAATTATCCAATGTTAGATTTTTCATAATTTTCTGACACAATCAAATACTTGGGTACAAATTAAATATATTATAAATATATTTATTCTGTATTATGACATCATAATAGTAAAAAAAAGTGAACAAATAAATAATATCAAATTCACCCGCAAAAAAATATTTATTTAACCTTTAAAATAATTATTTTGATGTAATTTTATTAATTTTATAAAAAATAATTAATCTTATAAATTCATTATTATATTTTAAGGTTTTATATTCATTTCTTTATGAACATGACTCGTTTATCCATCATCACTAGTATTATTTTAATATGATTGGTTCTTGGACTTGTAAAATGTTTTAGAAAAAAAATATATTATCCAAAACATGGGAAAAAACCATGGGATGGTTTGTGGTTTTCATTGTTTTATCTCATAGAGACCAAAACCCATGTTTCACAATTAATAAACATTCCCCCTCTTTTTTCAATAAATACCATTAACCTTACACTCCTCTTCACTAAAAATATATTAAGTATAATATTTATCTCCCTGCCTCTCTTTAAATCTATCATAATCAGTTCCCAAGATCGTAATAAGCTTCTTCCATGATTTTAGAAGAACCCTCTAAATGTATGGGATTTCTCTCTATTCTTTTTCATTCAAGCACCATTTTTGTATTTATATTTTTGAATCATAATTTATTATGTTCTCGTGACTCTACAAATATCTTTTTAATTTTAAATTTATGTTCTATGAATGAAGAATCATTTATCACATCAGGTTATAACCTTACTTAAGTTGTTACTATGTTAAATTAATGGGATTATCTCATCATCTATATTCAATCACATTCTTGTATTATGATAATTTTTTTTTAGTTATTCATTTTCAAATATTCTTTCAAATATCACTTTTACAATTATTTTGATTTCAATGTAATAATATACCACTTATAACTTTAATTAAATCTGTAGAGACCCAAATCTTGACGTACATGGACATTACATTACTTTCGCGGAATACTTAATACATAACAAAAACAGACACACAAGGACTGTAATAGTTTAGTGTCATTGGAAACTTGGAACGTAATCTTCTAATCATGGTGAAAGATCTTCAACATCTCCCATAAAAATCTTCCCATTTTATGTTTCCTTACCTAAAATCTTTATTTTAATCCTGGGGGAAAAGAAATCATAAAAAGGGTGAGCTCAAATTCTCAGTAAGTGTAAGCATGGATAAAATAAAACATACCATATACATTTGAACTTAAGAAACATGAACATTAAAAATCTTGAGCAACGACATAAAACATGGAAGTACATAAGGCATAGATCATAATGAAACATAAATCATGATAAAATGGAATGGGAAAAAACATGTAATTGTGGCATCCATTAAGCACATGTAATGATTTCCATAGTAGCCAAGGCATTGCTGCCAAGACCATCTTAGTGGACAATGTCCCATTCTGAATCGAGTTCACTCCACGTTTCAGTCCTGTTTCACTGAACCAGTTTAACATGCCGTTCCAACCATGTCTATCTCATGAGATATGAAATCTTTACCGAATTAATTGGAGGTAGATATAGGTCCCACCCATCTCATAATGATACCATTCTTATGTGTGCCACAAAATCATAAACATACATTACTCATAATAACCCAACAAGTAAAATGTGTTTCATAAACATCATCCCATCATCACATAATCCATATAAAAGAAATGGATATCATTTCATAATAATAAAAGTGAAACCATGTAAATCATAGAGACATTATACATGAAACATAACCATATGAAATAATTTCATCTTAGATGGAAAATGGTTTTGATAAAACACTTGAAATGAATTCTTGAAGAAAATATCCTTTCTTATTCAAAATCATTTTCTTTTCACAAAATTTCATGAAATTTTAAAAGAATTGGATTTTATTGAAAATATTCATGAAATATTTTTTTTTACGCTTCATTAAAATAAGTCTTTATAAAACTGTAAAAATCCGTTCGTGCCATATAATTAAAAAAAACATTCTTCTCGTACTTTTGCTGGAAAAATCAAAAAGTACCTCGTACGAAAAACGACAAAAGATTCCTTTCATATACTTTACTAAAAACTCACCGAAGGGTAAAATTGGATTTAAAAAATTGTAGGTATATGGAAACAATATTACATATTGATGGAACATGGATGTGGATGATAAAATACACCCTAGTAAATACCAAAGTATAAACAATCTCGTATAAAAATGAGATTGTGATATTTTCCCTTACCTTAGGTCCGATTTGCTTCGTAAGTGTATGAACCTCCTGTATAATGATTTAAATAATGTTATTGACATATTACAGAATCATATTAATTGTTATGATATCATATATGGTTCACTTATGACTTTATATTACTCGTTCTTTTGTAAATTCCATGTTAAAGAGCGTTTTGGGTAAAATCGTTTCATTTGTCGTTCGTGTTTTGACTTGTAATTATTCATATGGTTACTTAGATCATGATTAATTAATTACAGAATATAAAACATGATTTATATATAATATATATTCAGAATATATATATATATATATATATATAATAGATCAGTAAATGGAAAGAAATACACCATTCATGGAGACGGTAGACCGTACGTACGCATGAACGCTATTTTCTTTTCCTTATTGAGTTGAATGGAATTAAGTAGATGACATACATATATATACACATAAATCCAGTATCATTATTATTTCATATATTTCATGATTACTTATTATATATACTTTATAATCATTCATGAATGGTTAACGTGGAGAATGAATCTCATCGTGTCGTGGAGACGGTAGTCCGTACGTATGCACGAGCAATGATATCGTTCTCATGATCGTGGAATTATATTGGAGTGTATGTATACTATTTCATAATCAATATAACTTTACAATAATCATATATAGTTATTATTTACACCATTATACCCATCCAAGTAAGATGGTGGTGGAAAATAGATTACACCACGACGTGGAGACGGTATTCCGTACGTATGCACGCGCGGTGATTTCGTTTTCCGTAGGATGGATAGATGGTGAAATAATGTTGTTTAATAATTATAATAACATATAAGTATATGAGTGATACTGATGTTATTACTTCATAATGAAAAAACCTAAGAAGAAGAAGTGGAAGAAGAAATAAAGATGAAAGAATCGGTAATGGACATTACCTCTTCTTTGAAGCGCCTCTTTGAGTCTTCCTCTTAGGGAACTAAAGAAGCCCAGGACCTCTAGGATGTTTCTAGGGAAGTGGAGAAGATAATTGTTCATGGTTTTTCCGAACTTTAAGGCTCAAAGTGGTGTGAGGAAGAGAGGGAGGAGGTGTCCTTTTATAAGGGAGGAAAGGGTCACCTTTGGAATAACTAAAAATATTATTTTATTATAAAGTCATATTCGGTTTTTAATAGCTCAAAATTGAGTTATTTCAAAGAAAAGGTGTTGATGGGTCGAAATCATCCCATAAAATAGAATTTAGACAAGTTTAGGTCATTATATTAACCTTATCTTTTAGTTTTAACTCTTAGTTAATTAGATTGACATTTACCATGTCACTTTGTATTTTTATATTATATAGTTAATAAAATTTTCATATACATCCAAGCGACCCCAAAGTGGTCCATTAATGATACACCTATCATGATATAAGCATCTTGTCCGAACCTTAGATTTTTAGGAATAAAATAACAATCAATAATATAACATTTGTTTTAAAAACTATTTTATGTCAATTTTGACACTATTCAATAATTGATTTTTGTGAAACTCATAAAAGAATTATTACTTCGACCAAAGTTATTTAAATAAATTCTAACATATCATATTAACCTAGAAAATTAGTGTAATTTATCAAAAGTCTCAAATTATATTTATTTGGGTATTTATAATATCAATTATTCTAATTTTTCACTATTATGGTAATTACTACATCATCATTGTTTCATAACCAAATTAAATTATTTAATGTATAAAAATTATAAAAAAAATCTCATTAGGTAGGAAATCGTATTATATTTCTATTGAATATTTATAATCTAATTTATCTGATGTATAACCCTATATTAAAAATGTTTTAGTAAATAAACTTTGATTTTAACTCTTTTAACTCTTCTTTGAATTAAATAATAATAAATGTCCTAATCTAATCCAAGTGGGCATCAATGGTCATATTTTATTCCTAAGGTTGTTTTTGGTCGAATTACACTTAGCCAATAGAATTAGGACATGTGTTAGGGTAATAATAATATCATTTTTACCCTTAATTACCCTATTTACTTTTAACCGTGGTATAAAAAAGTAAAAAGTTATTATTCACAAAAAAAAAATTTCATCTCATTGAACCACATTTTACTTACTGACATCTACCATGTCTCTCGGATTTTTGAAATTCTACTCACAGAAGCGGTAAAATTAATTTTTAGGAACAACTCAGTTTTTTTAACTACCACTTAGTGGTTTCACTATTCATCAAAAAATGAAAGTTTCCAAAAAAATACCAAAAATTAGGCCTAAGCTATATTTGATATTATGAATTCAAAAATGATGTCTATTTTACCAAATTCAAAACATATCAGTTTCATTAATTAATTTAAAAATTAATTCCCGTCATCAAAACAAATAGCGTGTTTTTAAGAGATAATAACTATCAAAAGATTGACACTTGTTTATGTCCGGTTTAAATGTGAAATTACAACCAATGACCAACATTGTATTAAATTGTAAAAATATATTCTAAATATATTTTAAAACCACTCAAATTAATAATTTATCACTATTATTTATTTCGATTGAAAAAGTTGTTTTTAATTACAATTTAGTAATTTTCCTTATTCATCAAAATATGAAAGTTATCCGAAAAGTACCAAAATTTCTCCCTAAGCTAATTTCGATATTCCGAATCCAAAAATGAAGTCCATTTTGAAAACTAAAATTTACAAAATTTTAAAAAGTGGTTATTACTATTCATAACGACTAGTTTTAATAATATTTTAATAGCATATCGTTGTTTAGTGAAACTCGGTAGTGCGTACTACACACGCTATCGAGGAAGGTCGCGATTGCGTGTAATGAAAATCAAGTCAATGATGCATGTTGTGCAAGATAATTTTGGTGTAGCGTAAAACAAAAGACATTAATGAAATTAAAAAGAATATTTTTCATAAAATCTCGGGGTGTTACATTCTACCCCCCTTAAAATGAATTTCTCCCTCGAAATTCGTCGGGGTTATAAATGGTTTACTACTTGAAAGTTTATTTAATAGAAACCCACATCCTAAAAATTAATACCAAAACTTGGATTTAAAAACTAAATTATGAAATGTAACGGTTACCCAAATTAACTAATCACTAGGTTTCCACATAGGAGAACATAGGTGAAAATATGGATATGGAAGGGAAATCTGACTATCATGTTCTGATAGAGAGTGGTAGAGAACATGGCAATGAAAAATAAAAAAATTCACAAAGCTATAGATTTTTGATGATCTAAGGTACCATCTAATTCATCAGATACAAGGGAACTAGGACAACATTTTTGGTTTTCAAGATTATTTCCCTAAAGATGATGAATTAGAAGAAATACTTGCATGATTTTGGTACAATCTCACTGTTGTTCGTGAATTGAACAATTTCCACTTCATCCCTTAAAGAAATGAAGTTGATTTTTTTATTCGTGATGTGTTATCAGATCATGTGATAGAATGATGGGTCATTCCATCTCTTTCAAACAAACGGTTAGCAAAATTTATAAGTCCATTTTATGGTTAGATTAATCGTATATGGTTTCAAAAATGAACTTATACTTCATATATCATACCGCTTAATAAAATAAAACTAGTTTCTACTAACCAGGGACTTCCTGTAGGCCAGTGGTAGGCGATAAAGGCCAGTCGCACTTCGGTTGTGGGTTCGATTCCCACAGCCTTGTCCGACACGATGGGTTGTCACCCATCCTACAAGTTGTCCTTTTTCTAAAACTATATTACTATAACATTCTATCAATATTATCGAAAAAAACTTCTATCCTTAAACAATACTAACTTATGTCTAACATAATCCATTCCAATCTCTAGCCTTATCCATAATACTACAGTCCACTCTCATAATATAGTGAAAACGATTACCAGAGATTTAATACCATCGTTGATCCCCATATATCATAAGATATGTCTTGTTGGTCACATTCCCAACATTCTAAGGTCTTAATCATGTATTCTATTGAAAAATGAATACCCATTGAAACTTAGTGAAAACATGAATGCAGTTAAAAGTTAACACTTTCCACATACCAAAATCCTCGAAATTCTATATACTCAAACCATGATATCACTTAGTCCTTATATCAATCATGAGCTCATGAATACAATCAAACATCTCATTATCTTATTATTCCTTCATTATGCGCATATCATCTACTTTAAAAAAATATATATGAATAAACTTCCATGGTTACTGGTACCATTAAACATATACTTTCAAATACTTTTAGGAAAAACAATAGTGTAACAATCCTTAGATGATTCTTTATTCCATAGTACCATTAACTATACAGCATAACTCTCGATAAACATACAACCATTCCACTACCTTCTAAAACAACTGACTCAGATTCAAAACTTCTTTTAGCTCATATATCATTTGTAGTCTCCTCATCATCATCAACATAAATACTACCCATATGTCCATGTTGATTCTCTTCCTGAGATTTTCCATTAGGGCATTGGTTTGCATAATGCCCGTACATTCCACATTTAAAACATCTAATCATTGTTGATGTCATAGCAATACCATTATCCTTGTCCATGGTGTTAACTGAACCTTTTCCTTTGCACTTACTGGCTTTGTGTCCTTCTTTTCCACACCCAAATCATCTTCCAGTTCCTTCGAAACCATATCCCTGATGCCTCTTCCCACATGATTTACATGAGGGAAATTGAACTTTCTTTCCTCTATGATCATCATGAAACTCCATATTTCTCTTATTATCTGAGTCGGGAAACTTACCAAAGTTGAGATTATTGATCATATTATGAGATTGCTGATTAGCCATAATAACGATGTTTGGACTTCCAGATCCGGTTTCATTTGTTTTCTCATGAATAAAATCATTCCATTGTCTATCATATCCTCCATTATTGTGAATCTTCCTGTTTCCAGCCATTTTCTAAAACCCAAAAAGAATAGTGAGAGAGGCAAAAATCATGATAGGGAAAACAACATAGTAAAGGGGAAGCACCCTCAATACATAACATCTTAGGTTAAAATCTAAGATAATTACCATAGTTCTATGACTATATTCTATACGTATACTTATCCTTAGGGACATCCCTAGACATACCTTAGAAATATCTCTAGGGATCTCACTAACGTTTTCACATCCTAGTTTCCAAAGGTTGACTAAACCTTTCCTCTGATACCAACTGTAGAGACCCAAATCTTGATATACATGGACATTACATTACTTTAGCGGAATACATAATACATAAAAAAATAGACACACTAGGACCGTAATAGTTTAGTGTCTTTGGAAACTTGGAACGTAATCTTCTAATCGTGGTGAAAGATCTTCAACATCTCCCATAAAAATCTTCCCATTTTATGTTTCCTTACTTAAAATCTTTCTTTTAATCCTGGGGGAAAAGAAAACATAAAAATGGTGAGCTCAAATTCTCATTATGGGCAAGCATGGATAAAATAAAACATACCATATACATTTGAACTTAAAAAAACATGAACATTAAAAATCTTGAGCAACGACATAAAACATGGAAGTACATAAGGAATATATCATAATGGAACATAAATCATGATAAAATAGCATGGGAATAAAACATGTAATTTTTTAATCCATTAAGCACATGTAATTATTTCCATAGTAGCCAAGGCATTACTTCCAAGACCATCTTAGTGGACAAAGTCCCATTCTGAATCGAGTTCACTCCTCGTTTCAGTCCTGTTTCACTGAACCGGTTTAACCTGCCATTCTAGCCATGTCTATCTCATGAGATATAAAATCATTACCCAATGAATTGGAGGGAGATATAGGTCCCACCCATCTCATAATGATACCATTCTTATGTGTGCCACAAAATCATAATCATACATCACTCAAAATAACCCAACAAGTAAAATGGGTTTCATAAACATCATCCCATCATCACATAATCCATATAAAAGAAATGGATATCATTTCATAATCATAAAAGTGAAACCATTTAAATCATAGAGACATTATACATGAAACATACACATATGAAATAATGTCATCTTAGATGGATAATGGTTTTGATAAAACACTTGAAATGAATTCTTGAGGAAAAATATCATTTCTTATACAAAATCATTTTCTTTTCACAAAATGTCATGAAATTTTAAAAGAATAGGATTTTTTTGAAAATAGTCATGAAATATTTTGGTGGAAGCTTCATGAAAATAAGCCTTTATAAAACCTTAAAAATCCGTTTGTTCCGTATAAGTTAAAAAAACATTCTTCTCGTACTTTTTCTGGAAAAGTCAAAAAGTACCTCATACGAAAAACAAAAAAAGATTCCTTTCAAATACTTTACTAAAAACTCACCGAAGGGTAAAAATAGATTTAAAAAATTATAGGTGGATGGAAACAATATTAAATATTGAGGTAACATGGATGTGGATGATAAAATACATCCCAATAAATACCAAAATATAAACAATCTCAGATAAAAATGAGATTGTGATATTTTCCCTTACCTTAGGTCTGATTTGCTTCTTAAGTGTCTGAAACTCCACTATAATGATTTAAATAATGTTATTGAAATATAACAGAATCATATTAATTTTTATGATATCATATATGGTTCACTTATGACTTTATATTACTCGTTCTTTTGTAAATTCCATGTTAAAGAGCGTTTTGGGTAAAATCGTTTCATTTGTCGTCCGTGTTTTGAATTGTAATTATTCATATGATTACTTAGATAATGATTACGTAATTACAGAATATAAAACATGATTTATATATAATATATTTTTATAATTTGTATATATATATATATATATAATAGATCAGTAAATGGAAAGAAATACACCGTTCATGGAGACGGTAGACCATACGTATGCATGAACGCTGTTTTCTTTTCCTTATTGAGTTGAATGGAATTAAGTAGATGACATACATATATATACACATAAATCTAGTATCATTATTATTTCATATATTTCATGTTTACTTATTATATATTCTTTATAATCATTCATGAATGGTTAACGTGGAGAATGAATCTCATCGCGTCGTGGAGACGGTAGTCCGTACGTACGCACGAGCGATGATATCATTCTCATGATCGTGGAATTGTATTGGATTGTATGTATACTATTTCATAATCAATATCACTTTAAAATAATCATATATAGTTATTATTTACACCATTATACCCATCTAAATAAGGTGGTGGTGGAAAATAGATTACACCACGGCGTGGAGACGGTATTCCGTACGTACGCACGCGCGGTGATTTCGTTTTCCGTAGGATGGATAGATGGTGAAAAAATTTTGTTTAATACTTATAATAACATATCCGTATATGATTGATACTGATGTTATTACTTCATAATGAAACAACCTAAGAAGAAGAAGTGGAAGAAGAAATAAAGATGAAAGAATCGGTAATGGACACTACCTCTTCTTTGAAGCGCCTCTTTGATTCTTCCTCTTAGGGAACTAAAATTGTTATTTGAAGAAGACCATGACCTCTAGGAAGTTTCTAGGTAAGTGGCGAAGAAAATATTTCAGGTTTTGGCCGAGCATGAAGCTCAAAGTGGTGTGAGGAAGAGAGGGAGGAGGTGCCCTTTTATAAGGGAAGATAGATGCACCTTTGGAATAACTAAAAATATTATTTTATTATAAAGTCATATTCAGTTTTTAATAGCTCCAAATTGAGTTATTTGGAAGCTAAGGTGGGTATGGGTAGAAATACTCCCATAAAATAGAATTTAGACAAGTTTATGTCATTATATTAACCTTATCGTTTAGTTTTCACTCTTAGTTAATTAGATTGACATTTACCATGTCACTTTGTATTTTTATATTATATAGTTCATAAACTTACCATATACATCCAAGCGACCCCCAAGTGGTCCATTAATGATACACCTATCATGATATAAGCATCTTTGACGAATCTTATATTTTTAGGAATAAAATAACAATCAATAATATAACATTTGTTTTAAAAACTATTTTATGTCAATTTTGACACTATTCAATAGTTGATTTTTGTGAAACTCATAACAGAATGATTACTTCGACAAAAGTTTATTAAATCAATCATAACATGTCATATTAACCTATAAAATTAGTTTAATTCATAAAAAGTCTCAAATTATATTTATTTGGGTATTTATAATATCAATTATTCTAATTTTTCACTATTATGGTAATTACTGCATCATCATTGTGTCATAAGGAAATTATATTATATAATTTCTAAAAATTATAAATAAAATCCCATTAGGTAGGAAATATTATTATCTTTCGAATGAATATTTATAATCTAATTTATCTTATGTATAACCCTATATTAACAATGTTTTAGTAAATAAACTTTGATTTTAACTCTTTTAACTCTTCTTTGAGTTAAATAATAATAAATGTCCTAATCTAATTCAAGTGGGTCTCAATGGTCATATTTTATTCCTAAGGTTATTTTTTGTCTAATTACACTTATCCAATAGAATTAGGACATGTGTTAGGGTAATAATAATATCATTTTTACCCTTAATTACCCTATTTACTTTTAACCGTGGTATAAAAAAGTAAAAAGTGACTATTCACCAAAAATTATTTTCATCTCATTGAACCACATTTTACTTACTGACATCAACCGTGTCTCTCATATTTTTGAAATTCCACTCACAGAAGCAGTAAAATTAATTTTTATGAAAAATTCATTTTTTTTACTACCACTTAGTGGTTTCACTATTCATCAAAAAATGAAAGTTTCCAGAAAAATACCAAAACTTAGGCCTAAGATATATTTGATATTATGAATTCAAAAATTATGTCTATTTTACCAAATTAAACACCTATCAATTTCATTAATTAATTTAAAAATTAAATCCCATCATCAAAACAAATAGCATGTTTTTAAGAGATAATAACTGTCAAAAGATTGACACTTGTTTATGTTTGGTTTACATGTGAAATTACATCCAATGACAAACATTGTATTAAATTGTAAAAATATATTCTAAATATATTTTAAAACCACCAAAATTAATAATTTATCACTATTAATTATTTTAATTGAAAAAGTTGATTTTAATTCCAATTTAGTAATTTTCCATATTCATCAAAATATGAAAGTTATCCAAAAAGTAACAAAATATCTCCCTAAGATAATTTCGATATTCCGAATCCAAAAAAGAAGTCCATTTTGAAAACTAAAATTTACAAAATTTTAAAAAGTGGTTATGACTATTCATAACGGCTAGTTTTAATAATATTTTAATAGCATATCGTTGTTTAGTAAAACTCGGTATTGCGTACTACACACGCTATCGAGGAAGGTCGCGATTGCGTGTAATGCAAGGAAAGTCAATGATGCGTGTTGTGAAATCTCCTTTTGGTGTAGCGTACAACACAAGACATTAATGAAACTAAAAAATATATTTTTCATAAAATCTCGGTGTGTTACAAAATCCTTCCATGATTTTTTATGTATCCCCATTATGCTGTGGAAATTATCAGATGATTTTACATACCAAATATTCAAGTAGTGAATACCCATCCCCATTTCCACTCAAGGGTGTTCATCAAGATATACAACCTTATCATTATGACACTTTTTTAGTATTTATTGGCAGTTATCCTTGACTAATTATTATGATGTCATGTTTTATATTGTTTCCACATTTTTATATTTCCTTGATGTTATCATTTTATATTACACTTTATGTTAATGGTTATGATTCTCAAACCTTTTAAATCACCTTGACATGCCTCTTTAATCTAATGTATTACTTTCATCGTGTTATGGATTGGTTATTTTCTTACTGTTCTTTACATATGATCCCTTTCTTTTGCATATCGCCAGGTTATCCCGTCTAGTATTAGAAGATCAATTGATTTTAGGGGCATGTTATAGTGTTTTAAAAAACTTCATTATATCCCTACTCCTTGTTATGATGTTATATACCTAATTACCCAAATACATTGGGTCTTTAGTTCATTTGGGTGTGTCTTTATGTAATAAATCATGAAATAAGGTGTTTTAAAGATATGTGTTTTATTATTTAGTATCAGAGAAAGGTATAGTTATTTTTTGGTATTAGTATTATAAAACATTAGTGAGAACTATATAGATAAGACTAAACATTGGAGGAAGATCCTAGAACATCATGAGATTAATTTCATGATTAATTGATGTTTTTAATAGAAACATTAATTAGATGGAAACCCCACATCTACCTAAGAAAGAGGAATTTTCAACTGAAACCTTTATTTGAAAAAGGAAACCAATTTTAAATAGATATTCCAGTCCATTGATTATGGGAAATTGGACCAACTCAAATGAAAATATCATATCATTCCTTCAATAATCTAAGCAAGAGAACGTTGTTCTATATTTTTATCATATAGAGGGAGAATATAATCATTTTTTGATTTTGATTTTAAATATAAATTTCAAGGAGGATATCAAAGTGATAGAATGTAAATAATTTCATAAAATTTCATTCAATAAATATTTTTCTCAAAATACATGAGATAAAATAGAGATGGATTTTCATGGCCTTAATAAAAATGATGATGATTTTATCAAGACATATGAGGTGAACTATATAGTAATTTCATGATATTCCTTCATATTTTTCATTAAACCCAAAATTAAATTTGATATCTTATTTAGGGGGATTAATCTGATCCTATGAAGAGATTTAGTGATTCAATACTTTGATTTATATGAGGAAAAATATTGATGTTCCCTTAATGGAGAAATAGAGGTTAGTGAATATTACGGATTCAGAGATAAGAAGTGGAGAATGGATTTCAATTAGGATGGATTTATGACTAAATCTCATAGTGGAATGAAATTACAATATCCTACTTTTAAAAAGTGTGATAATAATCATTCGAGCAATTTTTTTAATGTTAAAATGAAAATTCTTTATATGTGTGAAGGTGAAATAGATAGATACTATAGATGGGAAAAATCCACCAATATTATGGAACAAAAAATGATATAGTCAACCCCCAGACTATTGTCTAATTTTCTAACAACAAAAAACATGTACACTATATGAATAAATGGACAAAGAAAAGGGTTGTCCACAATAATTGACCTTAATAACCTCCAAGGCATGGATATCAATGGATAGATTATTCAATTAAAATTGTTAAGGTGAATCCTAATAACAATGTGGTGATGGGTATACTTTTTATTTATTCAGGTATAGGGAACATAATATTTGAGTATAGTTCTACACATTATTTAATATCACGCATGTTTATTAGAGCTATTAAAACACCACATAAAAATATGAATGTGGAGATATAAATTAAAATAAAAAAGGGTAAATCATTTTATCATAGGTATATAACTTCTCCCATATCCATATTTATGGGAAAAACATCTAAGTGATCTATATGACACTCCCTGTAATGAAATATAATGTTATTTTGGGTATGGAATTTCATTTCTTGAATAGAGAAAACACAAATTTCTAAGACCTGATTTTATTCAAGTGAAAGGAGGATGAAAAATCTATTTTTGAATAATCATATCAAAATTGTGTATTATTTCCTTGTTTGTAAACATAACAAGATTAAATGGTTGAGACTAAGGAAAATATCAACCTTGATGGAATTACCATTTTAAAAGAATAAGCTGATGTGTTTTCTGAATATCCTTCTATTCTTCCACCTATTTGATAGGTTGAGTAATCAATCAAACATATACCTATATATTTTTCAATATCAAAGACTCCAGATATAATGGAAATATTTTGTCATCAAGAGATGAAGAATAAACTATATGAGAAACTATATAATGGGTTTATATTCCCAAGTTCTTTACCATGGGGTGTATAAGTTCATTTCATTAAGAAACATTATGGCTCCATGAGATTATTCATTAATCGCCATGATCTCAAAAAGATCACAATATAGAACAATTATACTTTTCCAGGGATTGATTAATTGTTTGGTCAACTATGTGGACCCCATTACTTCTCTAAGGTGTATCTTCAGTTGGAATATTATAATGTAATGGTGAAGAAGGAGGATATCCCCAAAACAGATTTTTGTACAAGGTACATGCACTATGAGATTGTATTGATTCCATTTGAAATATCTAACTCTCTAGATTTATTCAGGGATTAAATGAATAATCTATTTTGGGATTACCTTAAAAAAAAAATTGGTATTATTTATTGATATCATTCTTATATACTCCAAATGTAATGAGGTGTATGTGGATCATTTGAATTCCATAATATAGACCTTATAAATGGAATAATTAAATACATAGTACTGTTAATAAGAATTTTATATAGATAAAGTATCATCCCTCTGAATTTTATCACAAAAATAGAGATATTTATGGATCCTTTAGAAATAGAAGCAACTGAAGTATGGCCTAAACGAACATCGGTGATAGAGATCTATATTTTCCTTGGATTAGTTCGGTATTATCATCATATTTTGAGAGTCATATAATTATTTTAAATCCCACTATCCAATATAACTCAGAAGGGAGTAATTTTTGTATCAAATGATACATATGAGGAGATATTTAATGAGTTGATTAAGAGGCTAATAATGTCACCTATTCTCATATCACCCACTAGAGACAGATGATTTTTTATTTATAGTGATGCATCCAAAAATGGATTGGGGTTTTTAGTAATGTACGATGAAAATTCATACCCTATTATTCCCTCTAATTAATGATCCACAAGAATAAATACCAAACCCTTGATTTAGAATTGGATGCAGTGATCTTCACATTAATGATTTTTTCAAATAATATCTATAGGGATAAGCATGACATATATATGGTTCATAAAATTTGAATTTATATATTTACATAAAAATATAACAATATTTTCCAATAATGGTTTTTAGATCTAATCAAGGAATATGATTATTCAACTCATTACCATCTTGGGAAGGTGAAAAAATTGGATGATGATCTGAGTGCAAAAAATCCTATAACCCTATCCATGATGATAATTGAGAGGTTTTTAATATTCCTGAACATGCAAATGATGGGCGTGGAAATAATTAAAGTTTCTTCATCTTACATTTCTCAAATTAAATCCCAACCATCTATTACATAGTAGATCAAGGAGACCCAAAAATGAAGTGGAGCTATAATGAAATGAATCTAATATTATAGAGGTCAACATAATAAATTTGGTTTTATAAGTTATGAAACCTAGATATTTTTCAAATAAAACACATAGCTAAAGTGGGATGTTTTGGATAACATGCATATCTCACCATTCTCTATTCATCCTAGAACCACTAATATGTATAGATATCTGAAGAAAAACATATGGTGGGATAACAAGAAGATGGATATTGCAGAATTTGTATCTTGATGATTTTTATGAAAAAATTTCAAGGTTTAACGATAGAAGATTAAGTGTATGATGAAACTATTTAATATAATATATGTAAATACTAAAATATAAACTTGGATTTCATCATTGGTCTCCATATGACCTCTAAAGGAAATAAATATGTCTTGGTAGTAGTCGATTAACAGACAATGTTAACATATTTCATTTCTATCAAGGAATATTTCTTTCTCAACAAGATCACAAATATATACATAAAGAATGTGGTAATACATCATTGAGTTACAATATTTATTATATCTGATCAAGATTTTAGTTTTTTATTGACGTTTTGGAGAAGAATTTTTGAAGTGCTAGATACAGAGTTCGGATTTATTGTAACTTATCACCATAAAATAGATTTTCATTATATGAGAACCATTAAAACTCTATAGGATATATTAATATATTGTTTAATGTATTTTATAGGATTTTGGAATTGGAACCTTATCCAAGTGGAGTTCCTATATTAATATAGTTTTTATTATCACATTCAAATGGGAGATTATTAGGCAATGTATGGGAAGAGGTGTTAGATTATAATATGTTGGGATGATGTTAGAGACAAAAATCTTTCTGAAACTGAACGATCCATGATATTATAGAGAATTTTTAAATCATTCAATTTCATATGATATCCATACAATATTTTTTGGATCACAATATATGCAATCATTGACAAGAACTGGAGTTTGAATTTGGAGATAAGGTGTATCGTTATATATCACCATGGATGGAATTAATGAGGTTTTGGAATAAGGGGAATATTATTCCATGATACATGGTATCTGTTTAGATCATTAATTTTATTAGATATATGGCCTATTGAATAGAACTCCCACATAGCCCATCTGAAGTTCAAGATGTGTTCCATGTATCCCTCTTGAAAATTTATTTGTTGGACGCCTCTAGTGTAGTTAATCCAAAGGTGGTACCTCAGTAGAATTATATTTTATATGAGCATCAAGAAATAGAGATATTATATCATAGAAAACATTTCGATGAAATAAGACAAATCATCTGATCATGTTACTATCAGATAACCACAAGTCTGAGGAAGTGACATGGGAACCATAAGAGGTGATAAAACAAAAATTACACTCATATGTTCTTGTGTGAAAATTAAATTTTGAGGGAGAAACTTATGAATGGGGGTAATAATGTTATGAACCAATATTTCAAAAATTAAATTCCCTTTTTGATTGAATATTTTACTTATTAAGTATTTTAGTTATAGAAAAAACATGCACTACTTTGGTTATTTTAGAAGGCTATAAAATATATTTTGTTAGATTTAAAATAACATATTGAATAATAACCCCTAATGATCCTGGCATTTTATAGTGACCAGTAATATTACTACATATTAATGGTTATGATAAATTCTAATTGACACTAATAGAAAACATGATGGCATCAACAAGTAAGATTATACCCTATGAAGATCATTTATCAAATCTTCTTAGAAAGATGACATCACTGGGATTTTCCCTAGATCAATCCTAATATAGATTTAAAAACTAAAACATGAGTGAAACTGTTTATGGGATAATTTTTTGATTATAGATATCACATCCCAAACCATTATCATAGAATAACCCCAAGTAGTCACCACCATTATACACATTACCCTTACGTAATAGACTTGTTTATTAAGGGGTTATGTATCTTGACTAGAGTAGTATTATTTTTTATATTTTCCTTAAATAAAATATTGAATATATTTTTTCCTTTTAAATTATTACTTTATATATATGTATTATTAAATAATTATTTTAATAAATATTAAATTTTGATAAAATGGAATTCCAATATTATTTTTGGGAAATATATAGATTCAATTATGTAACTATATTTTATAAATTCAAGAATTTTTGAATGAAATTTTATTTTAATAAAATATTACTATTAAATAATATTTATTTAAATATAATTTGTAATATAATTTAATGACGTACAATGTAATTTTTATAAGGACCAGAAAGTTGTTATTGTTGTAAAAATTAATATTTTCTAGTAAATAATGAGTTTTATATAAAATTGAACATTCTCAAATTAATAAAATTATATTGGTAGAATAATTATAATTTTTTAAATCGACAAATGAAAATTAGAAAATGAAATTTTTTTATAATCTTATGATATTAGAAAATTTTTGTCTAAAAATTAAATGTGGTATAAATATATACTCTATAATATAACATCATAATAGATCAAAAATTGATGTAAAAAATTTTATTAAAGGAATCCCTAGAAAAATATATATATTCCCTTTTAAATAATGTCTTGTTAATTGTATTTTATTAAATTTATATTCCAAAAATGATTCCTCCAAAACTTATATTATATTTTAGCGATTTAAAATCAATTATTTATGAACATGACCCACTTTCACATCACTGATGTTACTATTTTAATATGTTTAGTTCATGGAGTTATAAAAAAAATTAAAAAATATTCTATTTGGTAGACACCATGGGAAAACTATGAGAATTATTTTTTATTAATTATTTTATTATATAGTGTCTAAAAGCTATGTTTGGGAATTAATGATTAATTCCCCTATAGTTTTCTATAAATACCCACCCAACATCACAATCATATTCACTAAAAACCCATCAAGAAATAATTTACTATCCCGGTTTGGATTTAACTCCATCTAGAGATATTCTAATGCTCTTTAGAAGCTCCACACAAGCTTTTAGAAGCACCATCTCAAAGTATGCGATTTCTCTATTTTTTTTCCATTCGAGATCCTTATTTTTATTTAGCCTTATGAATATCAATTTGTTATCTTTTCATGAATTTATAAATACATATTTACTATACAATTAAATTTATAATAATTATATTTATTTTATTCACTCTTATTATATCCTTTTCCTAATTCATTACTCTTCCGAAGTAAGGGGATTCTCTGATCCTCTTTATTCAATCATATTTTTCATATTATTCCATTTTTTTTCAAATTATTCATGTTTTTATATGTCTTTTAAAATACATATAATTATCCTTAGGATGTAAAATTAATTAAATACCACATTTCACTCTCATTAACCCTTACATAAATCATTATGTATACACACTATGATGCCAAAAATTACCCTATGATTTTCCTTGATCAAAATTTATATAGTGAATTCCCATCCCCATTTTCACTCAATGGTATTAAATAAGATGTCCCTATCCTTCCATAATTTGGGACACCCATGTATGTAACCCACTCACCTTATTCATGATATAGGAAGTGATGAAAGACATCCTTATGTTGTATGAACTATGTGGCACACAAATTATTGTATATGATATAAATGTGATAGGTGGGTCAATAATTATATATATCCCTCTAATGCTTTGGGTGATGTTTCCATCTCCTGAGATACCATGTATAGTTTATGGGAGGTTATATAAAGCACACTATGTTATGATGTCTTAGAATTTATCCTTGAATTAAGCAAATGATTTAATGTTTTAGTTACTTCCACATTCCTATGTTTCCTTTATGTCATCAACAAATATCATGCTTTGATGTTCAATTTTATGATTTTCACCCAATTTATCTCACATTGATATGCCTCTGGACTCATGTATTTTTATTTTATCATGTTATGTATTTTATTATTATCTTAATGTAATTTATATCTCACCTCATTCTTATGTACGTCGACAAGTTATATCATGAAGTATTAGAAGGTCGATGTTTTTTAGGGCATGTTATAGAGTGTTAAAAAATTTCATTATATCCACACTTCATATTATTATATTATATATTTAATTACGCTGAGAAACTCAGAATTTTGATCTTTTTGAATTTTATTTCATGTGTATTTATATAATAAATCATGAATAATGGGCATTAAATATATGGTCAGTCTTATAGATTTTCCTCAAGAACTTCTCTTATATCACTAATAGTGATGAAGAACTTTTCATATGTACTGATATCTGGATCCACATTCATGATGAATATCTAAATCAAGGATTAATTACAATGTTTATCTTGATGATTATGATTATATTATCAACCAAAAATCATTTATTAGGTGAGTATCATGTATTATTATATTTTTAACAAGGAAATTTATCAAATGGGCTCCCACTAAAATGATGAACCCCTTTTAAAATCCATCATATCCATTATTGGTATAAGATCTATATTTCACTAATATACGGACATTGTTTTTTAATGAAACTCACCTCTTAGTTATTTATTAAAGATATCATCAAAATAATATCACATATTACTCTTGGATATTTGATCAGACAACTCTTTTTTGAAATCCATCGTAAGGACAATCCCAAATCTATTCATATATTTTTACTCCCCTTGGGTTCCCCCATCTAGTGTAACCCAACGCTAACATCCAAAACAATATAATCACAATACAATATAGGGTCACCATACATTGGAATGAAACTACTCAAGGATGATATAGTATCACACATTACATACTTTTCATACTTTGGATAGTCTATAGGTGACCCACATTAGCATGAAAGCATATGGTTGGATGATCATGCTTATGATATGTGCCACTTTGGAAGGAATCTAATGTAACGTCCCGAGTCCGGAGCCCCCCCCCCCCCCCCACTGGTGCCCCGTACCCGGTTCGCCACATGACCTCAAGCGCGTTACCCCGAACGCCAGAGGCTGCTGACTAGCAGCGAGGGCCTTGGTGAGTCAGTGGGGAAACTATTCCCCCATTCGGTAAGGTATACAAGGTAAGAAACAACAATAACCAGTGGAAGCAGTAAACAACATGCATAACAACAAAAACCAAACAATGGAAGAAATGTAGAGATATAACTATGATGAAAATGATGCAGCAGGTACAAGTATCTAAGGAAAACATAAAACACAACAACGTGCTAAATACAACTGAAAACAAGTGAAAAAGAAAAACAAAATAATCTCTTCAGCATCGCGAGCCACATCTCGGTCCCATGCTCCCCTGCTCCTGGTGAAATCAAGATCCTAAAGTAGAAGGGTGTTTTCCCTTGTCTATACCTGCAGCAACATAGTCTGCTTGGGCCCAAAAGCATGGCCCAAACTGGGTGTGAGATACAATCCCAGTAGGCAATCACCTAAAGATTTGTGCCTAATAGTTAATGAATACATGGCAATACTAAACAAGAAGCAGTAAACAAAAAATCACAAACAGCTACAATCCATAGGTCTAACAAGTATAACACACAAGTAAGCAGTCAGCAACAAGACGAAAACAGATAACCCTCTGGGTAGCTTTCACATTCTAACCCCTATGGTTCAGCCTCTAAATACTAGCAACCCTCTGGTAAACACACACAGTCTCACCCCTCTGGTATAGCTATGCAAAAAAAAAGACTCTCTGGGGAAGCACTCACCGTCAATTCCCCCTATATTCTCGTATCATGCTAAAGGCTCTCTAGGAAAGCACTCAATGTCAATTCCCTCGATAGCCCACTTCGTAATTAAAAGACACTTTGGAGAAGCCCTTCCGTCAATTCTCCCATATGGTTCAGCCTCAAAGTACTAGCAACCCTCTGGTAAGCACACACAATCTCACCCCTCCGGTACAGCTACGCAAAAAAAAGACTCTCTGGGGAAGCACTCACCGTCAATTCCCCCTATAGTCTTATATCATGCTAAAGGATCTCTAGGAAAGCACTCAACGTCAATTCCCCCTATAGCCCACGTTTTAATTAAAATACACTTTGGAGAAGTCCTTCCGTCAATTCTCCCCTTGGTCTTACATCGTGATTAAAAGACACTCTGGAGAAGCCCTTCCATCAATTCCCCCTTTGGTCTACTACTCTAGGTTCTCACAGTCCTGAGTATAACTAAACATGCTCAGCATGTGTATATCATCCAAGTAAACCTCAATAACTACTTGGCTATCAACTAAGGCTCAAAAGCAATAATAAAACAACAGTTCCACTATCCTACGACTAGGCATGGCAACTGGAAAATGCCAAACATGAGGAACAAGATTGGAAAAGCAATCTGAGCATAAACAAAATAATCTAATCACAAGTAATAACCTCTACTAAAGAAATCAATCAAAGCAGGCAAGTAACCAGGGAAAAACAAGAAACACGCAATACCCTGTTCAAGGGTATTGGTGGAAATTGCACAAAATATTCATGAACATTCTACAGAAAGTCACAAACCACCTACCTCGATCCTAGGAGATCGATATACATGAACCTCATTGACAGATTCCCCTTAGAACGAAGTAGATATGAGAAAAGGCACAAAACGTTCATCCCATGATAACTTGGAAATGAGGAGGAATCAAGAAACATGACTCAATCAGAAGGAAGAACTCACCGATGCGATTCCAACGCAATCAACCGTGCTCGAATCGGAGAACCGACGGTGGGGTAGGACTCCGTCAAAGATCTGGTCGTATGGTCGCTCTCAGACAGTCGAAAACTGAAGAAGAAGACGAATATGGGGGTTAGGCACGACCTCGGTCCATTTAAGGGAAAAAAAAGAAAGTACACAGCGTGTACTTCTAGAGTACACGGCGTGTACTTCAATTTTTTTCCGTACTCCAAATTAACCGGCCTCCACCTCAGCCTTACACACTGTGTGTGTGGCCCGGACACGGCCAGCACACGGCTTCGAGCTGGAACAGAGTACACGGCGTGTTCTCAAAAAGTACATGCCGTGTACTTTGAAAATATCAGGAAAAACCATTTTTCTTAAAAACTCTAGAAAAAAGGAAAACATACATGAACGAAGATCTGGGTTTTAACAAACTTCCCCCCTTAAAGAAATTCGTCCCCAAATTTCCCTAACGAGGTGGAGAAGAAGAATCTTTGAACATCTCCATCCACTGTGATCGTACATCGACCTCCCTCTCCTATGTCTCTTCCTGTACTTTCCTGTGTTGCCATAGTACCCATACCAGAGGAACAGACCGCCCGCGGAGAACCTTCGTACTGTGATCGAAAATCTGGATAGGATGCTCCTCGAACGATGCATCCGCTTCAAGATCGACTTCCTTGGGCTGAAAGACGTGAGATGGGTCTGAAAAGTAACGTTGGAGCTGAGAGATGTGGAAGATGTCGTGCATGGCCCGATACCTATATGGTAGCTTCAACCGATAGGTGACCGGCCCCACTCTCTCCAAGACCTCAAATGGCCCGACGTACCACGGTGAAAGCTTACCCTATCTCCGAATCTTCTTGCTTCCCATCCTCGGTGTGACACACAGGAAAACCTGATCACCGACCTCAAACTCCAGAGGTCGTCTCAGCTGATCAGCATAAGACTTCTGTCGAGACTATGCGGTAGCCATCCTCTTCTGAATCAACTCTATCTGCTCTAAAGTCTCCTGAACAAGACGAGGTCCCAGCAAAGCTGCCTCTCGTGCCTCCAGCCAGCATAAGGGTGATCAGCATGGCCTACTGTACAAAGCCTCGTATGGTGCCATTTGAATGGTTGCCTAGAAACTGTTGTTGTAGGAGAACTCCACCAGTTGAATATGCTTCTCCCAAGAACCGCCAAAGTCAAGGATGTAAGCTCGGACCATATCCTCAAGCACCTGGATTGTGCGCTTGGACTGGCCATCAGTCTGGGGATGGTATGTTGTACTCAAAAGTACCTATGTACCCAAGGCCTTATAAAGTCCCTGCCAGAACCGAGAGGTAAAACACGCATTTCTGTTTGAAACAATAGAGCGTGGAACTCCATGAATACGCACAATCTCTCTGATGTAAAGTCATCCCAGATCATCGACACTGAAGGTCTCCTTGATCGATAAGAAGTGAGAAACCTTCGTAATCCTGTCGACGACACCCAAATAGCATCGTTCCCTCGAGGTGATCTCAGAAACCCGGTCACGAAATCCATCGCAACATCGTTCCAGTTCCACTCCAGAATGGGTAACTGCTGTAAAAGGCTTGCTGGTTGCTGATGCTCTACTTTCACCTGCTGACAAGTAGAACATCCCATGACAAAACCAGAAACATCCTTCTTCATACCTGGACACCAGTACTGGCGATGAAGATCTCGATACATCCTGGTGACGCCATGATGAACTTCCCAAACTGAGGAATGTAAATCTCGCATCAGCTCCTCACGTATGTATGTTGGCACCCATACGCGTCCTTGGAAATGCAAGATCTCATCCTCGCCCACTGTCCATCTAGGAAGAGGGTCCTCTCCTGACACACTCTCCCGCAGGACTAAGCCTTCTGAGTCTGATAGCTGCCTCATCCGTACCCGATCATGTAGTGTGGAGGTAACAGCTATAGAAGATAGAAAAGTCTATCCCCATCTGTCGTGCACCTCTAGATGCATCTCAGAGAACAAAGCCATCAGATGCCACTCACTACTAGCCTCCTGAACTACCTGAATCTGAGTTCTCCTGCTCAACGTGTCTGCCATGACATTTCCCTTTCCCAGCGTATAGGCAAGCTCGAAGTCAAAAGACTGTAGATACTCAACCCACCTATGTTGCCTCAGATTCAGATCACATTGATTGAAGATATACTTGAGACTCTTGTGGTTAGTGGAGACCAAAAATTGCTCTCCCAGAAGATAGTGTCTCCAATAGTGCAAGGCATGAACAACAACTGGAAACTCCAGATCGTGTGTAGGGTAGTTCCTCTCATGTGGCCTCAACTTCTGAGACCCATACGCAATGAATCCATCTCTCTGCATAAGCACAACTCCCATCCCGATACTTGAAGCATCATAGTAAACCGTGTAGCTATTACCTGGCTCTGGAAATACTAGTATCGGTGCTGACGTCAACCTCCCTTTCAGCTCTTGAAAGGATGACTCACAAGAATCTGACCATAAGAACTTCGCCCCCTTTCTTGGTCAGACCTGTCAAAAGTGCTTCTAGATGAGAAAAGTCCCAAATTAAGCATCTGTAGTATCCAGCCAGCCCTAGGAATCTCCATACCTCAAAAACATTCTTCGGTTGTTCCCAGGAATCTACAACTCTCACTTTCTCTGGGTCTATAGATACTCCTGCCTCTGAGATGATGTGACCCAAGAAGTGAATCTGATCCATCCATAAGTGGCACTTCGAGAGTTTAGCATAAAGTCGATGCTCTCTCAGGGTACTCAGAATGATCTCAAGATGGGTGGAATGGTCGTGTCGAGTGTGAGAGTACACCAAGATATCGTCCAAGAAGACCACGACGAAGGAATCCAAGTAAGGATGGAACACTCGGTTCATCGGTGCCAGAAAAACTGCAGGTGCGTTCATGAGTCCGAAGGGCATGACTGTATACTCGTAAATACCGTACCTGCTCCTGCAGGATGTCAGAGGTATATCTGACGGTCTAACGCCCAACTGATGATAACCAAACCTCAAGTCGATCTTCGATAACACCCAGGATCCTCGAAGTTGATCGAAAAGGTCATCAATACATGGCAATGGATATCGGTTCTTGACCATCAACTGGTTCAGCCTCTGATAATCCACACAAATCCGAAGGGTACTGTCTGCCTTCATTGATAATAGGACAGGTGAACCCTAAGGAGAAGTACTGGGTCGGATGAAACCCTTAGGTTGTAGCTCCTCCAACTGCTCTTGAGCTCCTACAACTTAGGTGTAACCATCCTATA
Organism: Viscum album; assembly: GCA_963277665.1. Classification (NCBI taxonomy): domain Eukaryota; kingdom Viridiplantae; phylum Streptophyta; class Magnoliopsida; order Santalales; family Viscaceae; genus Viscum; species Viscum album. The sequence continues at coordinate 741,257,835 of OY728155.1, read as the reverse complement.
GGGAGTAATGGACACTGGTGCCGCTCCTGGAATGAGCTAAAAAGAAAAGTCTACCTCACGTTCCGGAGGAAAATCTGAAAATTCCTATGGAAAGACATCCCGGAAGTGATCCACCACTCGAGGAAAGTCCAACTATGGAGTCCCCTGAACATCCAGGTAAAGGCTAGAAATCTGGGCTGTCACTCCTCCTAGCCCAAGATGCTCGAGTCCCCCCCGACTCGCCTGAACATCCCATTCGCCTCTATGATGGAAAGATTCACCCTCTGGTGAAATGAAACTGACTCTGTGACGATAATAGTCAACGACTGCCTGGAAGGGAATAAACTAGTCCATGCCAAGGATGACATCATAGCCTGTAATCTCTAGGACATAGAGATCCCATAAGAAATGATACACTTCAACCTCGAGAGGGCACTCTCTACACTGACGTACACTATATGTCCTCATTCCCAAAGGTGTGTCTAGTGTCAACGAGTCGGCAGAAGAAAAAATGCAGGGTCCAAGACTCTCCACAACGGAAATAGAGATAAAACTATGTGTAGCACCAGTATCGAAAAGGGCTGAAGATAAAACTGAGGCTACTAAAATCGTACCTCGAACAGTAGAAGGGTCGGGATCTTTCTCATGATAAGTCTGCTCCATAGAGAAAGACTGGCCTGCACCGCGGCCCTGCGCCCCTGACTGAACACTATGAGCTGAACCTTCCTATTGGTGTTGAGGGACTGGTGGCTGAACGCCATGGCCTCGACCTCCACCTCGGCCCGAACGGCTGGAAGAACACCAGTTCCCTGACTATTGAGAGACTGGTGGGGATTCTCCTGAATGAGGAGTCATGGAAGAACCCCAGTCACTAGCTGCTGGTGAGAAAACCTGGAAGAAACGCTGAAGGTGACCCATCTTGCTTCCAGATCGGCACTCCACGGGGTCTTTCTGGCACTGCGGCCTCGTGTTCCCCGTCCGGACACACTGATAGCATGTCACCAGGCTACCTGATGATGTGTCCTGCTTCCTCGCATCACCGTGCATAGGCTCCCTATGGTGCTTCTTGCTGTCATCTGAAGGAAAGCTAGCTCTGGAAGCAGAACCGCCCTGACCCACAGCTCCAGAGTCTCTTAGATTGCGCTCCGCAATCAGTGCTTGATTGACGATGGAAGTAATGGAAGTTAGCTGGAAGATGTTCACCTGTGGGAAAATCTCCCGCCTGAGCCCATCCTCAAACTTCCTCTCCAAAAACACCCCACTCCCATCCTGAAGGGGTGTATAATTCTGCAGCTCAGTGAAACGAGAGGAATACTCCATGACAGATAGAGTACCCCGGTCTATGCTCATGAACTCCCGGGCTCGATCGACCCTTAGGGTCTCCGGGTAGAAGTAGTCATAGAACACGCGCTGGAACTCCTCCCAAGTCATAGCCAGCTGCTGACCCGCCTGTGAGATCACGTCCCACCACCTCTTGGCGGAGTCTCGGAGCATGTAGGTGGCGAGCTTGACCCGCCTCTCTAGAGGCACCTCCAGATGCTCGAATATAGTCATCATGGCATCCATCCATGACTCTGCAGCATGAGGTCCTCCCTCCCCCAAGAACGTGGGAGGATGCTTCTGCGGAAAGACCCGCGTCAAGTCTGCTCTAGACGAGGCAGGAGGCGGTGCTCCCTGGAAGGCATGAATCATCCTTAGGAAACCCTCCCTGAACTATGCATCAGCTCCCGCAACTGGTACAACAACCGGTGCTAAGGCTAGATCAGCTGGGGGATCGACATGAAGTCCCTGATCAGCCCTATCTGGCGTCTGATCCCTGCCTGATGACAGACATACGACCGGAGGACGTCTCGGAGGCATATCTCTGAAAGATCAAAAGCATACCTTGGATCAGGAAAACAAGGACAGAGAACAAAAGATTACAAAACGGGAATAGGGGAAGAAAAACACACAAGATTGCAAAACACGACTACACGGCGTGTATAAAACTACACGGCGTGTCTTCTTAAACCACTAACATGGGCGTGTACTCCTTCCCTACCAGTCGTGTACACTACAAACTACACAGACTGTTGACCCCCACACATGGCATGTACTTGAAAACTATTCCCCTACTCGAGTCTCCTTACACGGCTAACCCACATGGTCCGACTCAACCCGAGACTACACGGCGTGTTCGAAACAAACACGGAGTGCACTATACAAGGCTTCGGTTGTCCGTGTTGTTCAGTACATGGCCGTCTACACGGCTGGACCTTACATAGTGTGCTCCGAACAAGCACGGTGAGCATAGGCGATGGCGACACCGTCCCGTGTTGTTCATGACACGGCCAGGTACCTGGGAAAGACTACACGGCATGTTCCGAACAAACACGGCGTGTGGAAAGGAAGGTAACACCGGGCCGTGTTGTTCGTGACATGGTCGGGTACCTGGACAAGACTACACGGCATGTTCCTTTATGGACATGGTGTGTCCTACCCGAGCTTCCCCAGACCGTGTTGTTAGTGACACGGCCGGGTACACGACCCCGAACTCACACGGCGTGTACCACAGGTACACGGCGTGTTCCCAAAGTTACTCCCACAACACCGTGTCCTGCCCACATGGACAGTGACAGGGCCAAAAAAACAACATTGTGTGTATCTAAAAAGTACACGTCGTGTATTCTGGGTTTTTCTGGGCAGTAGCTCAGAAACTTCACATAATTCCAGAAACACTAAAACAAGGGAAAATGTGCCAAATTCTGATCCGTGAGAGCCCATAACACCTCAAGAACCAAAATTCAGCGTTCATTTTTAAGAAAGGAACAAAAAAAATATTTTTCTAACATAACATCAGAGAATCTATCAATCATATATCACTAAAGTATGAATAATTTACATAGAGCCTATCACAATAGCATGAAATCGCTAATGCACCCTAGATGGCATGGCAAGAATGCATGACATATGATTTCTACAAGTGCCTATATGATACATGAGATGGAATACCCTCATCTCATCGGGTTGCGAAAGAAATAGAACCAATATATAAAAACAATAACCGCACAAGTCATATGAATCACTCTAGGTGAAAACATGCCAACCATAAAATCTCAAAACCAGAAAACTCCAATTAACGAGGTAGTATGGATTTTCCCTTTACACGGGTTAGCTACTCTCGAGCACAACTTAATGCCAAGTACTGAATCCATCATATCCCTGTCTAAGGTCTCCAAACAGTAAAGCAAGAGAAAAGAACTCCTCTGATACCACTTTGTAACGTCCCAAGTCCGGAGCCCCTCCACTAGTCCCCCGTACCCGGTTCTCCACATGACCTCAAGCGCGTTTCCCTGAACACTAGAGGCTGCCGACTAGCAGCATGGGCCTTGGTGAGTCAGTAGGGAAACTATGCCCTCATTCGGTAAGGTATACAGGGTAAGAAACAACAATAACCAGTGGAAGCAGTAAACAATGTGCATAACAAAAAAAACCAAACAACGGAAGTAATTTAGAGATATAACTATGATGAAAATGATGCAGTAGGTACAAGTATCTAAGGAAAACAGAAAACACAACAACGTGCTGAATAAAACTGAAACCAAGTGAAAAAGAAAAACAAAATAATATCCTCAGCATCGCGAGCCACAGCTCGGTCCCATGCTCCCCAGCTCCTGGTGCAATCAAGATCATGATGTAGAATAGCCCTTTCCCTTGTCTATACCTACAGAAAAATAGTCTGCTTGGTCCCAAAATCATGGACCAAACAGGGTGTGAGATACAATCCCAGTAGGCAATCACCCAAAGATTTGTGCCTAACAGTTAATGAATACATGTCAGTACTAAACAAGAAGCAGTAAACAGAAAAGCACAAACAGCTACAATCCACAGGTCTAACAAGTATAGCACACAAGTAAGAAGTCAGCAACAAGAAGAAAACAGGTAACCCTCTGGGTATCTCTCACAGTCTAACCCCTATAGTTCATCCTCTAAGTACTATCAACCCTCTAGTAAGCACACACAGTCTCACCCCTCTGGTACAGCTACACAAAAAAAACACTCTCTGGGGAAGCACTCACCGTCAATTCCCCCTATAGTCTCGTATCATGATAAAGGCTCTCTGGGGAAGCACTCAACGTCAATTCCCCCAATACCCCATGTCGTAATTAAAAGAGACTCTGAAGAAGCCCTTCCTTCAATTCTCCCCTTGGTCTCACATCGTGATTAAAAGACACTCTGGAGAATCCCTTCCGTCAATTCCCCATTTCGTCTACTAATCTAGGTTCTCACAGTCCAGAGTATAACTAAACATGATCAACGCATGTATATCGTCCAAGTAAACCTCAATAACTACTTGGATATCAACTAAAGCTCAACAACAACAATAAAACAACAGTTCCACTATCCTACGACTAGGCATGGAAACCAGAAAGATGCCAAACAGGCGGAACAAGCATGGAAAAGAAATCTGAGCACAAAATAATACTCTAATCAGAAGAAATAACCTCTACTAAAGAAATCAAGCAAATAAGGCAAGTATCCAGGGAAAAACAGGAAACAAAAAATACCCCGTTCAAGGGTATTGGTGGAAATTTCCAAAAATATCCATCAACTTTCAACAGAAAGGCACAAACCACCAACCTTGATCCTAGGAGATCGATATACATGAACCTCGTTGACAGATTCCCCTTAGAACGACATAGATCTGAGAAAACACACAAAACGTTCATCCCCTGATAACTTGGAAACGAGGAGGAATCAAGAAACAAGACTCAAGCAGAAGGAAGAACTCACCGCTGCGATTCCAACGCAATCAACCGTGATCGAATAGGAGAATGGAGGGCGAGGTAGGACTCCGTCGAAGATCCGGTAGTACGGTTGAAAACTGAAGAAGAAGACGAATATGGGGGTTAGGCGCGACCTCGGTCCATTTAAGGAAAAAAAAAGAAAGTAAATAGGGTGTACTTCTAGAGTACACGATGTGTACTTCAATTTTTTCCATACTCTGAATTAACTGGTCTCCACCTCAGCCTTACACATCGTGTGTGTGGCCCGGACATGGCCAGCACACGGCTTCGAGCTGGAACAGAGTACACGGCGTGTACTCAGAAAGTACACGGCGTGTACTTTGAAAATTTCCAGAAAAACCATTTTTCTTAAAAACTCCAGAAAAAAGGAAAACATACCTGAATAAAGATCCGGGTTCTTATATCTAACACTTGGAATTTAATGGGGATTTAATCCCACCATCTTATTTCATTTCATTCTCTTTATTTGTTCAGGATTATATTTATTTTAGTTTGGAATCCTATTCCATCAACATAATAAATATTTTCAAACCATTTTAATTTGTAACTCTTTACATGACCCATAGGTTTTTGTTACTCAAATAATTTTTTTAATTAAAAATATTCATATCGAGATTCATAATATGAATAAGGTACCTAAATACTACTTTTAAATGTATTTAGTTATATTAGATTGAAATTATCCACATTATTATGCTAGGAATAATTGATAGATAACCCCATTCACTAGCCTAAACTGTAACACCCAAGACTTTTATGAGAAATATTTGGTTTTTATGTTATATAAATCATCAAAGGAATCTTTCACTATACACAACACTAGCTTGTCTTGCTTTACACGCAACTGCGTCCTTCCTCAATAGCTTGCGTCGTACGCAATACCGAGTTTCACTAAACAACGATATATTATAATATTATAAACTAGACGTTATGAATAGTGTTAATTGAATTTTGAATTTTATAACATTTTAATTCATCTTATACATTCTCTAGAATGAGGTATGAAAACAAAATCAGTTTTTTGGATAAAAGAAGTATATTTCAAAAAATGCTGTTTTACCGCCTTTTGATGGCGTACCCACATTAAATCTAGTTTTTGACAAGTTTATAAGTTCAATTTGACAAACTAAAATTCTTCTTTAAAATCAGGATAAAAAAATTTACTTTGGATAAATTTTTCTTATTATTCTGATAACTTTCATATTTTAATGAATAGTAAAAACACGCTATATTTTAATTAAAAACAACTTTTTTCTTCGCAATACTTTATATGGTTAAATTATAATATTTAATGTTTTTAAAGTATAAATAGAATATATTTTTTACATTTAATATAATGTATGTCATTAGCATTAATTTTACATTGAATTCATAGGTAAAAACATTTCAATCTTTGACAATGTTTTATCTTTTAAAACCCGTTTGCTTAACAACGGGATTAATTTTAAATTAAATACTGCAACTTCTGTGTTTTGAATTTTGAAAAATGGAATCCATATTTGGAATCAGTGGGTCTAAATTATGTTAATATGTTACTTTTATTTTTTTGATATTATGAATAGTAACTACGGTAATTTTTATTTACTACGCTTAAAGGTAAATAAAATAATTCAAGGTTAAAAGAATATTATAATAATTCAAAATTACCTTGAAACTTATCCTAACCATATTGGATGAGTAGTGGCCGACCATGGGTATTCGTGGGTCGATTTTGGGACCCCATTGAGCCACTTGGTAGTGACAATGACAATTTGGATTAATTAATTTAATGTAAAGACAAAATTGACATTAACAAAAATCTTTTAGTAATTAATTTTTATAAGGGGTTATATAAATTATATTTTCCACTATAAATATTAATTGGAAAGGTAAAAGTATTTCCTACATAATGATAGTTTTTTAATAATATTTAGACACCAAATAAATTAAATTATTTATGACATAATAATGATGAAGTATTTACCTCATTAATAAATGATTTAAATAAATAAGATTATAATGATTAAAATATTTTCCAAAACATGTCCAATTAGGATTGGATGATTTTATTTAGACCATAATTCATATTACATTCATATTTAATGATATGTGGTCCTTTTTAAACCGAAGATAAGTTTATAATAAAATAATATTTCCACACTTTCCAAAGGTGCCCCTCTCCTCCCTTATAAAAGGGAACCTACTCCCTCTCTTCCTCGCACCAATTGGAGCCTTCAATATTGGACAAACCCTGCCCATTTAACTTCCCCACTTCCTTATAAACCTACTATAGGTACTGGTCTTCTCAGAAGACCAACTCTAGTGCCTTAAGAGAATGTTTAAAGGAGGCACTTTGAGAAAGAGGTAATACCTTCTATTGTTTTCTTCAAGTTCCATTCTCCTTATACTCCCTCTTGTTTTGTTTTTTAATTATGAGGTAATAACATCAGTATCCCTCATATATGGATATGTTATTATAAATATGAAACAACCCTATTTCACCTCTTATCCATCAAAAGGAAAACAAAATCACCGCGCGTGCGTGCATATGGAATACCGTCTCCACGCCGTGGTGTAATCTGTTTTCCACCAACACCTTACTTGGATGGGTATAATGGTGTAAAGAATAACTATATATGATTATTGTAAAGTTATATTGATTCTGAAATAGTATACATACTCTTCAACACAATTCCACGATCATGGGAATGATATCATCGCTCGTGCGCACGTACGGGCTACCGTCTCAACGATGTGATGCGACTCGTTCTATATGATCTTCATTGAATATAGATTTTATAAATGAATTGAATGAATTAATATGATATATATTACACTAATAACATTCTGTAAATGATGTATCTATATCCTATAAAGAGTAATAAGAATTTATTCCACAAAACACGCATAAGAACAAAAAGTAAATGAATACTTTTACGGCATATCGTCTCCACGATGTGATGTGACTTGTTCTATATGATATTCATTGAATAATGATTATATAAATGAATTGAATGAATTAATATGATATATATTACACTAATACCATTCTGTAAATGATTTATCTATATCCTATAAAGAGGAATAAGAATTTATTCGACAAAACACGCATAAAAACATAAAGTAATAAACACCCGAATAACAAGTAGTAATGAAATATTACTAATATGAAGCTAAGAATATGACCATATATGATATAATAACAATTAATATGATTCTGTAATAAGTCAATGACATTATTTAAATCATTATACAGGAGGTTCGGACACGTACAAAGCATATCGGACCTAAGGTAAGGGAAAATTTCACAATCTCATTTTTATCCGAGATTGTTTATACTTTGGTATTTACTGGGGTGTATTTTATCATCCACATACATGTTTCCTCAATATTTAATATTATTTACATCCACCTAAAATTTTTTAAATCCAATTTTACCCTTCGGTGAGTTTTTGTATAAGATATGAAAGTAATCTTTTGTCGTTTTTCGTACGAGGTACTTTTTGACTATTCTGACAAAAGTACGAGAAGAAAGTTTTTTTAACTTATACAGCATGAATGGATTTTTAAAACATTATTTCCAAGAATATTCCTTTATAAGTTATCAATTTTATATTTAATCAACTTCTTTTAGATTAAAATTATATGACATGTTAAGAAAGGAAAAATGTTTTTGAAGTAGAAAGGATATTTTCCTCAAGAATGGAGTTCAAGTGTTTTATCAAAATTATTTTCCATCTAAGATAAAATAATGTTATGTTTATATCCCTATTATTAAATTTATATGATTATGTTGTGATGGAAATATTTTTTTGAATTCCTTCATCTTATATGAATTGTTTTATGATGTCATGATGTTTATGATTCCCATTTTTATTACATGGGTTATGCAATGATGTATGATTTATGATTTTGTGGCACACATAAGAATGGTATCATTATGAGATAGGTGGGACCTATATTGTAAAGACCCGTAGCCTAACGTACATGAACATTACATTACTTTTGTGGAATACTTAATACATAACAAAAATACACACACAAGGATCGTAATAGTTTAGTGTCTTTGGAAACTCGGAACGTAATCTTCTAATCCTGGTGAAATATCTTCAAAATCTCCCATAAAGATCTTCTTTTTTTTTACCTAAAACCTTTCTTTATATCCTGGGGAAAATAAAACATAAAATGGTGAGCTCAAATGCTCAGTAAGGGTAAACAAAAGAAATATCAATCACATAATTTTCATAAGAACATAACATTTTTGGAAATCTTAACCTGCAAAAGAGAGCATAATTTCATAACATGGGATAAATCATAGTAGTGAAATGAAATCATAACTTAAAACATTACTCATTGTGGCATACACACATAATCATAGAGAATCATTTCTTGTTAGTCAAGGCTCATTGCCAAGACTATCTTAGTGGACAAAGTCCCTTTCGGAATCGAGTAATCCTCGTTTCAGTCCTGTTTCACTGAACCGGTATAACCTACCATTCCAGCCATGTCTATCTCATGAGATATGAAATCTTTACCCAATGCATTGGAGGGAGATATATGTCCCACCCATCTCTTAATTAATCCTTTCTTATGTGTGCCACAAAATCATAAATCATACATCGTCGCATAACCCATGTAATAAAAATGGGATTCTTAAACAACATGACATCATAAAACCATTCATATAAGATAAAGGAATTCATAAACATAATTCCATCACAACATAGTCAAATCAATGTAAAAATATGGATAGAAACAGAACCCTTTATTATCTTATATGGAAAATAATTTTGATAAAACACTTGAATTGAATTCTTGAGGAAAATATCCTTTCTTCTTCAAAATCAATTTCTTTTCACAAAACATCATGCAATTTTAAAAGAAAGAGATTTTATTGAAAATAGTCATGAAATCTTTTAGAGTAAGCTTCATGAAAATAAGGCTTCATAAAACAGTAGAAATCCGTTCGTGCCGTATAAGTTAAAAAAACATTTTTTTTTTACTTTTGTCGAAAAAGTCAAAATGTACCTCGTACGAAAAACGACAAAAGATTCCTTTCATATTCTTTACTAAAAACTAACCTAAGGGTAAAATTGGATTTAAACTATTGCAAGTGGATGGAAACAATATTACATATTGAGGGAACATGGATGTGGATGATAAAATACACCCCAGTAAATACTTACGAATAAACAATCTCGGATAAAAATGAGATTGTGATATTTCCCTTACCTTAGGTCCGACTTGCTTTGTAAGTGTCCAAACCTCTTGTATAATGATTTAAATCATGTTATTGACTTATTACAGAATCATATTCATTGTTATGATATCATATATGGTTCACTTATGACATTATATTTCCCGTTCTTTTGTAAATTCCATGTTAAAGAAGCGTTTTGGGTAAAATCGTTTCATTTATCGTAGGTGTTTTGACTTGTTGTTCTTGACATCATTATTACTTATATCATGATTTACTTACATCCAGAATATAAAATATGATTTATATATCATATATATTCTGTATAATAGGTAGATAAATAAAATGAAAAACACCGTTCATGGAGACGGTAGTCCGTACGTACGCATGAACACTGTTTTCCTTTCCTTATTGTCTTGAAATGGAAGTAAGTAGATGACATACATATGTATATATATACATAAATCCAGTAGCTTTATAATGTCATATATTTCATTATTATTTCTTATATATACATTATAATCATTCTTAAATGGTTAACATGGAGAATGAATCTCATCGCGTCGTGGAGACGGTATTCCGTACGTACGCACGAGCGATGATATCATTTCTATAAATATTGAATTGAATTGGAGTGGATTATACAATATATCAGAATCAATATGATGTTGTAATAACTATGTATAGTTATTCTTTACACCATTATACCCATCCATGTAAGGTGGTGGTGGAAAATAGATTATACCACGGCGTGGAGACGGTATTCCGTACGTACGCACGCGCGGTGATTTCTTTTTCCGTAGGATGGATAGATGGTGAAATAGGGTTGTTTCATACTTATAATAACATATCAGTATATGAGTGATACTGATGTTATTACTTCATAATGAAACAACCTAAGAAGAAGAAGTGGAAGAAGAAATAAAGATGAAAGAATTGGTAACGGTAATTACCTCTTCTTTGAAGTGCCTCTTTGAGACCTCCACTTAGGGCACTAGAATTGGTCTTTGAGGAAGACCAGAACCTCTAGGATGTTTCTAGGGAAGTGGAGAAGAGATTTTGGCAGGGGTTGGCCGAGCTTGAGTGCTCAAATTGGTGTGAGGAGGAGGGGGAGGAGGTGTCCTTTTATAAGGGAGGAGAGGGGCACCTTAGGAATATCTCAAAATATTATTTTATATTAAAGTCAAAATCGGTTTATAATGGTTCCAAAGGGTCTTATTTCGAAGATAAAGTGGGGATGGGTCGAAATCCTATCAACCAATAGGATTTAGACAAGTTTAGGGTATTATTTTAACCTTATCAATTAGATTTAACTCTATGTTAAATAATTTAACTTTTACCGTGTCTTTTTGTTTTCTTTCACTATATGGTTAATAAACTTACTATAACATGCCAAACGAACCCCAAATTGTATATTATTAATACATATATCCTTATTTAAGTCATTTTGCCGAACCTTAGATTTTTAGGAATAAAATAACAATTAATAATATAATATTTGATTTAAAAACTATTTTGTGTCAATTTTGACACTATTTGATATATGATTTTTGTGAAAGTCATAACAGAATTATATGTTCGAACCAAGTTTATTAAATCAACACTAATATATCATAGTAACCTAGAAAATTAGTGGAATTCATAAAAAGTCTTAAATTACATTTATTTTGGTATTTATATTATCAATTATGTCAATATTTTATTAATAAGATAATTACTGCATCATTTTTGTGTCATAAATAAATTATATTATTTGATGTCTAAAAATTACAAATAAAATACCATCATGTAGAAAATCTTTTTATCTTTCTAATGAATATTTATAGTCGAATTTATCTTATGTATAACCCCATATTAAAAATGATTTACTTATTAAACTTTGATTTTAACTATTTTAACCCTTCTTTAAATAAATTAATAATAAATGTCCTAATCTAATCCAAGTGGGCCTAAATGGTCATATTTTATTCCTAAGTTTGTTTTTGGTCGAATTACACTTGTCCAATAGAATTAGGACATGTGTTAGGGTAATATTAATATCATATTTACCCTTAGTTACCTTATTTACTATTAACCGTGGTAAAAAAAGTAAAAAGTTACTATTCACCAAAAAATTATTTTCATCTCATTGAACCACATTTTAGTCCTTGATGTTAACCGTGTCTCTCGGATTTTCGAAATTCCATTCACAGAAGCGGTAAAATTAAGTTTTATGCAAAATTCAGTTTTTAACCTACCACTTAGTAGTTTCACTATTCATCAAAAATTGATGTTTTTCAGAACAATGCCAAAATTTCATCCCAAGCTATATTTCATATTCCGAATTCAAAAATGAATTCTATTTTACCAAATTCATAACATAAAAGTTGCATTAATTAATTTTATAATTAAATCCCGCTGTTAAAACAAATAGCGTGTTTTTAAGAAACAATATATATCAAAAGATTGACACTTGTTTATGTCTAGTTTAAATGTGAAATTACATCCAATGACCAATTTTGTATTAAATTGTAAAAATATATTCTAAATACACTTTAAAACCACTCAAATTAATGATTTATCACTATTAATTATTTCGATTAAAAAAGTTGTTTTTAATTATAATTTAGTAATTTTCACTATTCATCAGAATTTGAAAGTTATCCGAAAAGTACCAAAATTTCACCTTAGGCTAAATTCGATACTCCGAATCCAAAAATAAAGTTCATTTTGAAAAAATAAGATTTACTGGATTTAAAAAAGTGGTTATTACTATTCATAACAGCTAGTTTTAATAATATTTTTATAGCATATCGTTGTTTAGTGAAACTCGGTATTGCGTACTACACACGCTATCGAGGAAGGTCGCGATTGCGTGTAATGCAAGTCAAGTCAAGGATGTGTGTTGTGCAAGCTCCTTTTGGTGTAGCGTACAACACAATACATTAATAAAATTAAAAAGAATATTTTTTTTATAAAATCTTGGGCTGTTACATTCTACCCCCCTTAAAATGAATTTCGCCCTCGAAATTCGTCGGGTTTATAAATGGTTTACTATTTGAAAGTTTCTTTAATAGAAACCCACATCGTAAAAGGGAATACCAAAACTTGGCTTTAAAAACTAAAGTATGAAATGTAACGATTACCCAAATAAACTAATCACTGGGTTTCCACATAGGTGAAAATATGGATATGGAAGAGAAATCTAACCATCATGTTCTGATGGAGAGTGGTAGAGAACATGGCTATGGAAAAGCCAGTAATCACAAATCCATAAATTTGTGATGATCTAAGGTACCATCTGATTCATCAGGTATAAGATCACTAGGACAACATTTTTTGGTTTCCAAGATCATTTCCCTAAAGTTAAAGAATTTGAATTAGAATAAATACTTACTTTATTTTGATACAATATCACTGTTGTTCGTGCCTTGAACAATTTCCACTTCATCTCTTAAATAAATGAAGTTGAATTTGTTATTCGTGAAGTGTTAGCAGATCATGTGATAGAATGACGGGTCATTCCATCTGTCTCAAACAAAAGGTAAGCAAAAGTTATTAAATATACATAAGTCATTCTATAGTGAGATTAATCATATATAGTTCCTAAAATGGACTTATACTTCATATATCATACTGCTTAATATAATAAAACTAGTTTCTACTAAACAGGGACTTCTTGTAGGCTAGTGGTAGGCGATAAAGGCCAGTCGCACTTCGGTTGTGGGTTCGATTCCTACAGCCTTGTCCGAAGCGATGGGCTGTCGCCCGTCCTGTAGGTTGTCCCTTTTTCTAAAACTACGTTACTATAACATCCCATCAATAATATCGAAAATCTTCTATCCTTAAACAATACTAACTTATGTCCAACATAATCCAGTCTAATCTTTAGGCTTATACATAATACTAAAGTCCACTCTCATAATATAGTGACATCGATTACCAGAGATTTAATACTGTCGTTGATCCCCACATATCATAAGATATGTCTTGTTGGTCACATTCAAAACATTCAAAGTCCTTAATCGTGTATTCTCTTGAATACCTTAGTGAAAACATGAGTGCAGTTAAAAGTTAACACTTTCCACATACCAAAATCCTCAAAATTCTATATACTCAAACCATGATATCACTTAGTCCTTATATCAATCATGAGCTCATGAATACTATTAAACATTTCATTTTCTCGTCTTAGTTATGCGCATATCATCTTATTTTCAAAAAATATCTGAATAACCTTTCATGGATACTGGTAACATTAATCATATACTTTCAAAACACAAGGAAAGACAACAGTGTAACAATCCATAGATGTCTCTTTATTCCAAAATTACACATGATAAACATGTAATCATGCCACTACATTCTCAAACCATTGACCGAGCTTCAAAAATTCTTTCATCTCACATATCATTTGTAGTCTCTTCATCATCATCCACATAAATACTACCCATATGACCATACTGATTCTCTTCATGAGTCTTTCCCTTAGGGCATTTGTTTGCATAATGCCCATACATTCCATATTTAAAACACTTAACCATTTTTGATGTCGTAGCAATACCATTATCCTCATCCATGGTGTTAACCGACCCTTTTCCTTTGCACTTACTTGCTTTGTGTCCTTCTTTTCCACACCCAAAGCATCTTCCAGTTCCCTTGAAACATTCTCCTTGATGCCTCTTCCCACATGATTTACATAGGGGAAATTGAACTTTCTTTCCTCTATGATCATCATGGAACTCCATCTTTCTCTTATTAGTCGAGTCAGGAAACTTACCAAATTTTACTTTATTGATCATGTTGTGAGATTGCTGATTCGGCATAATAATGATGTTTGGACATCCAAATCCCATTTCATTTGGTTGCTCATGAAGAATATCATCATATCCTCCATTATTGTGAATCATCTTGTTTCCAGCCATTTTCTAAAACCCAAACAGAATAGTGTTAGATGCAAAAATCGTAATAAAGGGGGAGTAACTTAAATATCTATCATCTTTGGTTTAATCTAATATCGTTACCATAGTTCTAGAACTATATCCTATACGTATACTTATCCATAGGGGCATCCCTAGACATACCTTAGAAATATCTCTAGGGATCTTACTAACGTTTTCGCGTCCTAGTTTCCAAAGGTTGACTAAACCTTTCCTCTGATACCAACTGTAAAGACCCGTAGCCTAACGTACATGAACATTACATTACTTTTGCGGAATACTTAATACATAACAAAAATACACACACAAGGATCGTAATAGTTTAGTGTCTTTGGAAACTCGGAACGTAATCTTCTAATCCTGGTGAAAGATCTTCAAAATCTCCCATAAAGATCTTCTTTTTTTTTACCTAAAACCTTTCTTTATATCCTGGGGAAAATAAAACATAAAAGGGTGAGCTCAAATGCTCAGTAAGGGTAAACAAAAGAAATATCAATCACATAATTTTCATAAGAACATAACATTTTTGGAAATCTTAACCTGCAAAAGAGAGCATAATTTCATAACATGGGATAAATCATAGTAGTGAAATGAAATCATAACTTAAAACATTACTCATTGTGGCATACACACATAATCATATAGAATCATTTCTTGTTAGTCAAGGCTCATTGCCAAGACTATCTTAGTGGACAAAGTCCCTTTCTGAATCGAGTAATCCTCGTTTCAGTCCTGTTTCACTGAACCGGTATAACCTACCATTCCAGCCATGTCTATCTCATGAGATATGAAATCTTTACCCAATGCATTGGAGGGAGATATAGGTCCCACCCATCTCTTAATTAATCCTTTCTTATGTGTGCCACAAAATCATAAATCATACATCGTCGCATAACCCATGTAATAAAAATGGGATTCTTAAACAACATGACATCATAAAACCATTCATATAAGATAAAGGAATTCATAAACATAATTCCATCACAACATAGTCAAATCAATGTAAAAATATGGATAGAAACAGAACCCTTTATTATCTTATATGGAAAATAATTTTGATAAAACACTTGAATTGAATTCTTGAGGAAAATATCCTTTCTTCTTCAAAATCAATTTCTTTTCACAAAACATCATGCAATTTTAAAAGAAAGAGATTTTATTGAAAATAGTCATGAAATCTTTTAGAGTAAGCTTCATGAAAATAAGGCTTCATAAAACAGTAGAAATCCGTTCATGCCGTATAAGTTAAAAAAACATTTTTTTTTACTTTTGTCGAAAAAGTCAAAATGTACCTCGTACGAAAAACGACAAAAGATTCCTTTCATATTCTTTACTAAAAACTAACCTAAGGGTAAAATTGGATTTAAACTATTGCAAGTGGATGTAAAGAATATTACATATTGAGGGAACATGGATGTGGATGATAAAATACACCCCAGTAAATACTTACGAATAAACAATCTCGGATAAAAATGAGATTGTGATATTTCCCTTACCTTAGGTCCGACTTGCTTTGTAAGTGTCCAAACCTCTTGTATAATGATTTAAATCATGTTATTGACTTATTACAGAATCATATTCATTGTTATGATATCATATATGGTTCACTTATGACATTATATTACCCGTTCTTTTGTAAATTCCATGTTAAAGAAGCGTTTTGGGTAAAATCGTTTCATTTATCGTAGGTGTTTTGACTTGTTGTTCTTGACATCATTATTACTTATATCATGATTTAATTACATCCAGAATATAAAATATGATTTATATATCATATATATTCTGTATAATAGGTAGATAAATAAAATGAAAAACACCGTTCATGGAGACGGTAGTCCGTACGTACGCATGAACACTGTTTTCCTTTCCTTATTGTCTTGAAATGGAAGTAAGTAGATGACATACATATGTATATATATACATAAATCCAGTAGCTTTATAATGTCATATATTTCATTATTATTTCTTATATATACATTATAATCATTCTTAAATGGTTAACATGGAGAATGAATCTCATCGCGTCGTGGAGACGGTATTCCGTACGTACGCACGAGCGATGATATCATTTCTATAAATATTGAATTGAATTGGAGTGGATTATACAATATATCAGAATCAATATGATGTTGTAATAACTATGTATAGTTATTCTTTACACCATTATACCCATCCATGTAAGGTGGTGGTGGAAAATAGATTATACCACGACGTGGAGACGGTATTCCGTACGTACGCACGCGCGGTGATTTATTTTTCCGTAGGATGGATAGATGGTGAAATAGGGTTGTTTCATACTTATAATAACATATCAGTATATGAGTGATACTGATGTTATTACTTCATAATGAAACAACCTAAGAAGAAGAAGTGGAAGAAGAAATAAAGATGAAAGAATTGGTAACGGTAATTACCTCTTCTTTGAAGTGCCTCTTTGAGACCTCCACTTAGGGCACTAGAATTGGTCTTTGAGGAAGACCAGAACCTCTAGGATGTTTCTAGGGAAGTGGAGAAGAGATTTTGGCAGGGGTTGGCCGAGCTTGAGTGCTCAAATTGGTGTGAGGAGGAGGGGGAGGAGGTGTCCTTTTATAAGGGAGGAGAGGGGCACCTTAGGAATATCTCAAAATATTATTTTATATTAAAGTCAAAATCGGTTTATAATGGTTCCAAAGGGTCTTATTTCGAAGATAAAGTGGGGATGGGTCGAAATCCTATCAACCAATAGGATTTAGACAAGTTTAGGGTATTATTTTAACCTTATCAATTAGATTTAACTCTATGTTAAATAATTTAACTTTTACCGTGTCTTTTTGTTTTCTTTCACTATATGGTTAATAAACTTACTATAACATGCCAAACGAACCCCAAATTGTATATTATTAATACATATATCCTTATTTAAGTCATTTGGCCTAACCTTAGATTTTTAGGAATAAAATAACAATTAATAATATAATATTTGATTTAAAAACTATTTTGTGTCAATTTTGACACTATTTGATATATGATTTTTGTGAAAGTCATAACAGAATTATATGTTCGAACCAAGTTTATTAAATCAACACTAATATATCATAGTAACCTAGAAAATTAGTGGAATTCATAAAAAGTCTTAAATTACATTTATTGTTGTATTTATATTATCAATTATGTCAATATTTTATTAATAAGATAATTACTGCATCATTTTTGTGTCATAAATAAATTATATTATTTGATGTCTAAAAATTACAAATAAAATACCATCATGTAGGAAATCTTTTTATATTTCTAATGAATATTTATAGTCGAATTTATCTTATGTATAACCCCATATTAAAAATGATTTACTTATTAAACTTTGATTTTAACTATTTTAACCCTTCTTTAAATAAATTAATAATAAATGTCCTAATCTAATCCAAGTGGGCCTAAATGGTCATATTTTATTCCTAAGTTTGTTTTTGGTCGAATTACACTTGTCCAATAGAATTAGGACATGTGTTAGGGTAATATTAATATCATATTTACCCTTAGTTACCTTATTTACTATTAACCGTGGTAAAAAAAGTAAAAAGTTACTATTCACCAAAAAATTATTTTCATCTCATTGAACCACATTTTAGTCCTTGATATTAACCGTGTCTCTCGGATTTTCGAAATTCCATTCACAGAAGCGGTAAAATTAAGTTTTATGCAAAATTCAGTTTTTAACCTACCACTTAGTAGTTTCACTATTCATCAAAAATTGATGTTTTTCAGAACAATGCCAAAATTTCATCCCAAGCTATATTTCATATTCCGAATTCAAAAATGAAGTCTATTTTACCAAATTCATAACATAAAAGTTGCATTAATTAATTTTATAATTAAATCCCGCTGTTAAAACAAATAGCGTGTTTTTAAGAAACAATATATATCAAAAGATTGACACTTGTTTATGTCTAGTTTAAATGTGAAATTACATCCAATGACCAATTTTGTATTAAATTGTAAAAATATATTCTAAATACACTTTAAAACCACTCAAATTAATGATTTATCACTATTAATTATTTCGATTAAAAAAGTTGTTTTTAATTATAATTTAGTAATTTTCACTATTCATCAGAATTTGAAAGTTATCCGAAAAGTACCAAAATTTCACCTTAGGCTAAATTCGATACTCCGAATCCAAAAATAAAGTTCATTTTGAAAAAATAATATTTACTGGATTTAAAAAAGTGGTTATTACTATTCATAACGGCTAGTTTTAATAATATTTTTATAGCATATCGTTGTTTAGTGAAACTCGGTATTGCGTACTACACACGCTATCGAGGAAGGTCGTGATTGCGTGTAATGCAAGTCAAGTCAAGGATGTGTGTTGTGCAAGCTCCTTTTGGTGTAGCGTACAACACAAGACATTAATAAAATTAAAAAGAATATTTTTTTTATAAAATCTTGGGCTGTTACATATATCCCCCTCCAATACATTGGGTAAAGATTTTATATCTTATGAGATAGACATGGCTGGAATGGCAGGTTAAACCGGTTTAGTGAAATAGGACTGAAACGAGGAGTGAACTCGGTTCAGAAATGGACTTTGTTCACTAAGATAGTCTTGGAAATGAGTCTTGACTAATAATAAATGATTCTATATGATTATGTGTGTATGCCACAAAGTTTCATGTTTTAGGTTATGATTATTGGGATTACATTTCACTACCATGATTTATCCCATGTTATAAAATTATGATCTCTTTTGCAGGTTAAGATTTCAAAAATGTTATGTTCTTATGAATATGATGTGATTGATATTTCTTTTGTTTACCCTTAATAAGAATTTGAGATAACCCTTTTGTATGTTTTCTTTCCCCAGGTCAGGAAGAAGGTTATTAAGTAAGATATTCCAAAAAGGGACTATAGATATGATGAAATAAATGGGAGACAGTGTAGATGCTTTATGAACCAGTTGTTTATGTTTCACAGATTCTAAAAACACTATACCTATATAGTCTTTTCATGGTTTTGTTATATGTTGTAATAAGTATGCTTCAATTTTGAAGTATTAACCATGTATGTAAAGTATGGGTCGTTATAGTTGGTATCAGAGGAAAGGTATAGTCAACCTTTGGAAACTAGGATGTGAAGGCCTTAGTAAGAAACCTAAGGATATGTCTAATCATAGATCACAATCTTAGTGTTTTAGAAACTGCCATGAACAACATATGATAAGACCTTAGGTGTAAAATTTTGTTCTTGATTATTTGCTTTTCTTTTTATAATTAGTGTTTCTCACACTATTCTTCTTGGTTTTAGTCAATGGCTGGAACCCGAAGGAACTGTGTTAATGCGGAATGCAATGGGAAATGCAATGATTGTCCCCCTGAGCAACCAAACGATATGGGAGCTAGAATGAAAAATCTTGTATCCATGCTCACACAACATTCTCAAGCTATGAATCATGCAGGACTTCTAAATGAGCAATGTAAGGAGCACCATTCTGTTGAATCCTTCAAGAGGCAGCGTCCACCTTCATTCAGCGGGTCTTCTGATCCATTAGTGGCTGAACAATGGATCAGTACCACTGAAAAGATATTTTCAGTTCTTCAATGTTCTGAACATGATAAAGTCATCTTAGCAGTGTATTGTTTGGAAGGTGATGATGATCAATGGTGGAATCTTATTAAGAATACGAGGCTAAGGGATGAAATTGAGTCCATGGAATGGGATGAGTTCAAGAACTTATTTTTCAATAATTATTTCCCTCGTATTCTTCGAACAAATATGGAGAAGGAGTTTCTTGAACTGAAGCAAAAGGATGATGAATCTGTTGGTACCTACGAAGAAAATTTTACAAGACTGGAAAGGTACGCTTCCGGAATTATTATCCAACCTGAGAGTAAGATTGATCGATTCTTTAGTGGCTTAAAACCAAGTCTTCGAAGGGAGTTAGACATGAGGGACTTCAATAGCTACGAGGAAGTGGTTCGATGTGCTCTCAATGTTGATATGGAGATTGGTGTAACCCATCAGTCACATGGGTTTGATAAGAAGAGGACAATGGAATTCAAAGGAAAATCTAAAGACCACACTGAAAAGAAGATGAGTTTTCTCTTATGCTCAAAGTGTGGAAACAAACATAGAGGAAATTGTCTTAAGGGGACAAGCAAATGTTATAAGTGTTGAAAAGATGGTCATCAGGCAACTGAATATCGAAATAATGGGAAGAAGATGTCTAATGATGAAAACAAAGGAAGGGATACACAGAATGAACCTACTACACTTCAATGTTTAAAGTGCAAGGAGATGGGGCATTATGCCAATCAATGCCCAAATCCAAGGGTTGATGATGATGATCAATGTCAACAAACTCTTAAGTCCAAAGACAAAGGAAAGTCACATGCAATTACTATCGGCGATGTGGAGTACGACAACGAAGTGGTGAGAGGTACACATACCATCCACTCTAAAGTAGAAAATGTTTTATTTGATTCTGGATCCACCCACTCTTTTATTTATGAAGAATTTTCTAAGGGTATCACCATATTACATCAACAATTAGATGTTGAGTTGGTTGTGACAACTCATAATGGAACAACAGTCGCATAAAAAGTTTACAATTCTTCTCCGATTGACATTTTTGGGAAGTTCTTCCTGGAAATTTGTGATCCTTCTTATACTGGAATTTTATGTGACTCTTGGCATGGATTGGCTTTCTTTATATAGAGATCATGTCAATTTCCAAATAAGGGAAGTCACATTTCATATTCCAGAGCAATCTATGATCGTCTATCGATGCAAGTATGAACATACCCTTACAGTGGAAATCTCTTCTATCTTATGGGTCTTGATTCCACTAAATGAAGGTTATTTATCTCAAATGGTTGGAGATAAACTCACGATTAAGAATATTCCCATTGTACGGGAGTTTGACGATGTCTTTCTGAAGGAATTACCGGGTCTTCCACCAAATCGTGAAGTTGAGTTTTCAATAGAACTCATACCGGGGTGCTTTGCCGATTTCAAAGACACCTTATAGAATGTCCCCAATTGAGTTACATGAATTGAAGAAGCAACTCCAAGAGAATCTTGATAAAGGATTCATACGCCCTAGTGCGTCACCTTGAGGAGCACCTGTTCTATTTGTTAACAAGAAAGATGGATCAATGAGACTCTGCATTGATTATTGAGAACTTAACAAGATCACTGTCAAGAACAAATATCCTCTCCCATGCATTGATAACCTATTTGACCAACTACGCGGAGCTCAATACTTTTCCAAGATTGATCTTGGTTCAGGGTATCATCAATTAAGGGTCAAAAGGGAGGATATACCAAAGACGGATTTTCGTACAAGGTATGGACACTATGAATTTATAGTGATGCCATTTGGTCTTACTAATGCCCATGCTATATTCATGGATCTGATGAATAGATTCTTTAGAGACTATCTTGATCAGTTTGTGGTAGTCCTTATAGATTATATTCTTGTCTATTCAAAGAGCAAGGAAGAACATGAATATCACTTGAGAATTGTATTAAAGACCCTGATAAAGGAGAATATTTATGCCAAATTTACCAAGTGTGAATTTTGGCTTCAAAAAGTTACATTTTTGGGTCACATAATCTCAAAAAAGGGGATATCTGTGGATCCAGCAAAAACAGAGGTTATCGAAAGATGGTCGAGACCAATAACAGTAACCAAGATCCGAAGTTTTCTTGGTTTGGTAGGATATTATCGAAGTTTTGTGATAGATTTTTCACGATTATCTAATCCACTCACCAAGTTGACTCGGAAAGGAGTTAAGTTTGTTTGGACAGAGGAATGTGAAGAGAATTTCAAGGAGTTGAAAAGAAGGTTGTCCAGTGCACCTGTGCCCACACTGCCTTGTAGTGGAGAAATGTTTGTGATCTATAGTGATGCATCCAAGAAGGGATTGGGGTGTGTTATTATGCAAAATTATATGGCGATAGCTTATGTCTCACGACAGTTGAAAATTCATGAGCAAAATTACCCAACTCATGATTTGGAGATAGCTGTGGTAATATTTGCATTAAAGATTTGGAGGCATTATCTTTATGGAGAAAGGTGTGACATTTATACTGATAAAAAAAGTTTAAAGTATATTTTCACACAAAAGGAGCTGAATATGCCCTAAAGAAGATGGTTGGAGCTGATTAAGGATGATGAATGATCAAATCATTACCACCCTGGGAAAGCAAACAAGGTGGGAGATGCATTAAGTCGACAAGACCATGCTAACTTATCCATGATGAGGATCACAGAAGATCCAATATTTATGGATTTACAAAGGATGTATCTTGGAATTATAATGAAAGGGGAAATCGTATCTTTCTCAAATGAATTTTCAACCATCTATACATGTGAAAATTAAAGAGGCACAGAAAGAAGATGCCGAGTTACAAAAGAAGGTGAGAAATGTTCTTGAATTCAACCTTGATTGTGATGGATAATAAAGTCCAGGAATTGGATTTGTGTTCCTCCCATCCCCGAATTAAAGAATTATCTTCTGGATGAGGATCATAGTTCTTCATTCTCTATTAATCCTGGAAGAACGAAGATGTATAGATACCTAAAAGAGTATTTCTGGTGGGATGGCATGAAAAGAGATGTTGCTGAATATGTCTCTCGATGCTTGGTTTTTCAGCAAGTTAAAGCTGAGAGACAGAAGCCTAAGGGGATGTTACAACCATTACCCATACCAGAATGGAAATGGGAAAACATCACTATGGACTTTGTCACTAGACTTCCTAAAACATCCAAGGGCAATAATTCTGTCTGGGTCATAGTTGATCGTCTTACAAAGTCTGCACACTTCATTTCTATTAGAGAGGATTTCTCTCTAGATCAGCTTTCTAGGATATATGTAAAGGAAGTGGTAAGATTGCATGGAGTACCACTTTCTATTATATCTGATCGGGATCTGAGGTTTACCTCAATGTTCTGGCGAAGTCTACAGCATACTCTGGATACAGAGTTGAGTTTCAGCACTGCTTATCATCCTTAGACAGATGGTCAGTCTAAGAGGACAATTCAAACTCTAGAAGATATGTTTAGAGCTTTCTATATGGATTTCAAAGGTGGTTGGTTTCAACACCTACCTTTGGTGGAATTTTCTTATAATAATAGCTTTCACTCTAGTATTCAGATGGCTCCTTATGAAGCTCTCTGTGGAAAGAAATGCAGGACTCCAACTTGTTAGGATGAAGTTGGGGAAAGAAAGCTTTTAGGACCTGATCTTGTTGATGAAATGGAAGAAAAGGTCAGATCTATTCAACAACACATAAGAGCAGCTCAGTTTCAACAGAAAAGTTATGTCGACAACCGAAGAAAAGACCTAGAGTTTGAAGTTGGTGATAAATTGTTCTTACGAATATCTCCCTGGAAGAGGGTCATGAGATTTGGAAAGAAGGGAAAGTTTAGCCCTAAATATATCAGTTTTTTTGAAATTCTGCATCGTGTTGGGAAGGTAGCTTACCGATTGGTGCTTCCACCGAATCTCTCTCAAGTTCACAATGTGTTCCATGTATCTCTCCAGAGAAAGTACATACCTGATACTTCACATGTACTCAGCTCAGAAGTTGTGATGATGAAACAAGATTTTCTTATAAAGAACAGATGATAGAGATTATTGATCGTAGTGAAAAATTCCTACGGAACAAGACCACTCGCTTGGTGAAAGTTTTATGGAGGAACCACCAATTAGAAAAAGCTACATGGGAACTTGAGGATATTATGAGGGAGAGGTATCCTCATCTGTTCGTTACGAAGTGACGAATTTCAAGGGAGAAATTCATTTTAAGGGGGGTAGAATGTAACACCCCATAATTTTATGAGAAATATTTTGTTTTTATGTTATATGAATCATCAAATAAATCTTTCACTACACACAACACTAGCTTGGATTGCTTTACACGCAACCGCGACCTTCCTCGATAGCTTGCGTCGTACGCAATACCGAGTTTCACTAAACAATGATATATTATAATATTATAAACTAGCCGTTATGAATAGTATTAACTGAATTTTGAATTTTATAACATTTTAATTCATCTTATACATTTTCTAGAATGAGGTATGAAAACAAAATCAGTTTTTTGGATAAAAGAAGTATTTTTCAAAAAATGCAGTTTTACCACCTTTTGATGGCGCACCCACATATAATCTAGTTTTTGACAAGTTTATAAGTTCAATTTTACAAAATAAAATTCTTCTTTAGAAACAGGATATAAAAATTTACTTTGGATAAATTTTTCATATTATTCTGATAACTTTCATATTTTAATGAATAGTAAAAACACGCTATATTTTAATTAAAAACAACTTTTTCATCGCAATACTTTATATGGTTAAATTATAATATTTGATGTATTTAAAGTATAAATAGAATATATTTTTACCATTTAATATAATTTATATCATTATCATTAATTTTAAATTGAATTCATAGGTAAAAACATTTCAATCTTTGGCAATGTTTTAACTTTTAAAACTTGTTTGCTTAACAACGTTATTAATTTTAAATTAATTACTGCAACTTCTGTGTTTTTAATTTTGAAAAATGGATTCTGTATTTGGAATCAGTGGGTCCAAATTATGTTAATAGGTTACTTTTATTTTTTTGATATTATGAATAGTAACAACGGTAATTTTTATTTACTATGGTTAAAGGTAAATAAGGTAATTCAAAGTTAAAAGAATATTATAATAATTCATAATTACCTTGAAATTTGTCCTAACCTTATTGGATGAGTATTTGCCTACAATGGGTATCCTTGGGTCGATTTTGGGACCCCATTGAGCCACTTGGTAGTGACAATGACAATTTGGATTAATTAATTTAATGTAAAGACAAAAATGACATTAACTAAAATCTTTTAGTAATTAATTTTTATAAGGGGTTATATAAATTATATTTTAGACTATAAATATTAATTGGGAATCTAAAAAGATTTCCTACATAATGATATTTTTTTTATAATTTTTAGACACCAAATAAATTAAATTATTTATGACACAATAATGATGAAGTATTTACCTCATTAATAAATGATTTAAATAAATAAGATTATAATGATAAAATATTTTCCAAAACATGTCCAATTCTGATTGGATGATTTTATTTCGACCATGAGTCATCTTATCTTCATCTTTAATTATTTTTGGACCTTTTGAAACCAAAGATAAGTTTATATTAAAATAATATTTCCACACTTTCCAAAGGTGCCCCTCTCCTCCCTTATAAAAGGGAACCTCCTCCCTCTCTTCCTCACACCAATTTGAGCCTTCAAGCTCGGCCAACCCCTGACCATTTCACTTACCCACTTCCTTAGAAACCTACTAGAGGTACTTTTTTTCTCAAAATACCAACTCTAGTTCCTTAAGAGAAAGTTTAAAGGAGGCACTTCGACAAAGAGGTAATATATTCTACCGTTTTCTTCAAGTTCCATTCTTCTTCTACTCCCTCTTCTTTAGTTGTTTCATTATGAGGTAGTAACATAAGTATCCCTCATATACTGATGTTTTATTATAAATATGAAACAACCCTATTTCACCTCTTATCCATCCTATGGAAAACGAAATCACAGCGCGTGCGTACGTACGGAATACCGTCTCCACGCCGTGGTGTAATATGTTTTCCACCACCACATTACTTGGATGGGTATAATGGTATAAAGAATAACTATATATGATTATTGTAAAATGATATTGATTCTGAAATATTACACATACACTTCAATACAATTCCATGATCATGGGAACGATATCATCGCTCGTGCGTACGTACGGCATACCGTCTCCACAATGTGATGTGACTTGTTCTATATGATATTCATTGAATAATGATTATATAAATGAATTGAATGAATTAATATGATATATATTACACTAATACCATTCTGTAAATGATTTATCTATATCCTATAAAGAGGAATATGAATTTATTCGACAAAACACGCATAAAAACATAAAGTAATAAACACCCGAATAACAAGTAGTAATGAAATATTACTAATATGAAGCTAAGAATATGACCATATATGATATAATAACAATGAATATGATTCTGTAATAAGTCAATGACATTATTTAAATCATTATACAGGAGGTTCGGACACGTACAAAGCATATCGGACCTAAGGTAAGGGAAAATTTCACAATCTCATTTTTATCTGAGATTGTTTATACTTTGGTATTTACTGGGGTGTATTTTATCATCCACATCCATTTTTCCTCAATATGTAATATTATTTACATCCACCTACAATTTTTTAAATCCAATTTTACCCTTCAGTGAGTTTTTAGTAAAATATATGAAAGGAATCTTTTTTCATTTTTCGTACGAGGTACTTTTTGACTTTTCCGACAAAAGTATGAGAAGTATGTTTTTTTTAACTTATACGGCTTGAATGGATTTTTAAAAACATTATTTCCCAGAATATTCCTTTATAAGTTTTCAAGTTTATTTTTAATCAAATTCTTTTAGATTAAAATTGTTTGACATGTTAAGAAAGGAAAAATGTTTTTGAAGTAGAAAGGATATTTTCCTCAAGAATGGAGTTCAAGTGTTTTATCAAAATTATTTTCCATCTAAGATAATATAGGGTTCTGTTTATATCCCTATTATTACATTGATATGATTATGTTGTGATGGAAATATTTTTATGAATTCCTTTATCTTATATGAATTTTTTTATGATGTCATTATGTTTAAGATTTCCATTTTTATTACATGGGTTATGAAATGATGTATGATTTATGATTTTGTGGCACACATAAGAATGGTATCATTATGAGATGGGTGAGACCTATATCTACCTCCAATGAATTGGGTAAAGATTTTATATCTCATGAGATAGACATGGCTGGAACACCAGGTTAAACCGGTTCAGTGAAACAGGAATGAAATGAGGAGTGAACTCGGTTTAGAAATGGACTTTGTACACTAAGATAGTCTTGGAAATGAGTCTTGACTAATAAGAAATGATTCTCTATGATTATGTGTGTATGCCAAAAAGTTTCATGTTTTAAGTTATGATTATTGGGATTATATTTCACTACCATGATTTATCCCATGTTATGAAATTATGATCTCTTTTGCAGGTTAAGATTTCAAAAATGTTATGTTCTTATGAATATATGATGTGATTGATATTTCTTTTGCTTACCCTTACTGAGAATTTGAGCTCACCCTTTTGTATGTTTTCTTTCCCCAGGTCAGGAAGAAGGTTATTAAGTAAGATATGCCAAAAGGGACTATAGATATGACAAAATAAATGGGAGACAGTGTAGATGCTTTATGAACCAATTGTTTATGTTTCCCAGTTTCTAAAGACACTATACCTATACGGTCCTTTCATGGTTTTGTTATATGTTGTAATAAGTATGCTTCAATTTTTAATTATTAAACATGTATGTGAAGTATGGGTCGTTATATAAACAAGACACCAGACTCTAGATTACTAGGAAGTTTGACCCCAAGTCCCATTATCACAGAATGTTTTACTCAATAGAGGGTCAAATTAATCATAAATCTAAAACCAAATATGCCAAAACTATATTCAATAAGTAACATCAAGTTTATAACTTATGTTACAAAATGTGTTCAAGAAAGATTAAGAACTAAATTCATTGTATATTCAATCCTAGAATCTAATTAGAGGATCTATCCGCGAAATAGTATACTAAATAAAATAAATAATACATAATATTCACATTTCTTTAAAAAATTACTGAACATGAATATAGTACATAATAACCTTTATATATATGAAAAACTAAAATATATAAATATGAGGGAAATATTTATGAACAATTCATAAATAAAAGAAAATTATAAACCCTTTTAGAATTTTTAGCTTTGACATTATAGAAACTCCCTAATTTTGAATATAGAAACATTATATTAAAGCTAATATGAACACTTTAATATTTATCATTATATGGTATTTCCATTTTTAATATATGAAATTACATATATTATAAAATATTTATAATCCAATTTATATTATGTAATCAATTCACATAATATAAATATCATATACTTAAATATTATTTGAACAATGATAATATCAATCATAATGACACATTAGATGTGTCCTAAATAATATTAAAATAAAGACCATTTTATTTTGAACAATTCAAAATAATTAATCATGAAAAATTAATAACTTAAATAAAAACCTTTTATATTTTTGATTTATTTCATAATTTATGACCATTAATAAGTTCTATTTTATGATTTATAAATACACACTTTTATTTTTAAATCATATGAATTTCCCTATAATTTATAAGGTATTTCAAATATTAACTTTAATTATTTGGAATTTATTTTTTAAATCATTTAATTAATTTAATCATAAAAAATTTATAACTAATTAATTAATTAATTGATTACATATAAATTCTAAATTCTAAAATACCTTTTATAATTATTTTTAAACATTTTATAAACCATTTAATAATTTAAAACACACTTTTTAAAATCTTTTATTTTTACCCTTACATAGGAACTCATTCAAACATAATTGTATCCTCCCATTACCCTCATGTAGACACTATTTTTAAGGGTAATATGGTTTTGGTATCCATTGGGTAAGGTTATATTTACATGACCCATACATAGAATACACTATATAAGGGTGTATATGGTCTTACCTTTCCTTGAAATCTTCACTTAATGGTAAGTGAAAAGATACATTGACATTCATCTTTAAAACACTACATTACCTATATGTAACCATTATATGTAAGTGTAATTCTCACATAAACCTTATGTAGACCATGGTAAAAGATAAGACAACCCTTACCTAGGATAAATTACACAGGGGTAACTATATGGTAACTTTATGTATGTCTACTGTATAAGGGTACATCAGGTATCATATTTATATAGCTTTATGTAACATAATCGTGTAAGGTTATGATTATTTGACCGTTACATAGATCAATATATATAATTTTATGGTAATATTTATTTTAATCAAACCACTATGTGTAAGGGTAAATCCTGGGTTACCCTTACACATATTAGCTATGTAAGGGTAAGGTCACAGTTACCTTTATGTAGCCTAGCTATACAAGGGTAAACCCATTTGAAAACTGAATTTTAAAAAGATGAAAACACTACGGTGTTGTTGGTTTTCTACTTCATTTACACACATTATTTCATAAAAATAAATCATTGTTTCCATTAATACCATATTCAGGTTTATTTTAAATCAAACAACACTTATTAGAAATGACATAATAAATTATAAACAAAATCCCGGGATCTCAATGTAAGATAATATTTAGCTACATGAAATATTGAAATGAAGTAAATATGAGTACCTTACACTAAATATCCACTACAACCACTTAATCTTTATCTCTATATACATTTTATGAAAAAACAAATAAATGGTATAATTTTCAAACCTTATTGATATATCCATTGAAAAATCTGATTCACTCAGCATTTGAGCATGATTCATCATTTGTGCATGGTATACTAGTACCTTATATTGTAAAGGATGAATATAAAACAATGCATCAAGATTGATGGAGGTTTATCCATGAATATTTTATTTTCCATTCCCACAAATATAGTGACTCGGGATTCTCATACATGAATATAACATATATTTACATGAATATCCATTACATTATACAAACACATGACGGGGGACCATAATATTTTAGTGCCTTTAGAAACATGGAAAAAAATATTCTAATATAGTGAAATATATTCAATGTTTCCCATAAATATATACCCTTTTAGTACTCCTACTTAAAACTATTCTTTACAAATTGGGTAAAGGAAACATAATAAAGGGTGAGATAAGATTATCACTATAGAAAAATAAAGGAGATACATATGCATAACATGAACATAATGTAATGAGAACATGATCATAACAACTAAAAATCATACCTGACATATCTAAGATAATAATTATTGTTGATGCTCCTTTCCGTCACAGATTCTAAAGGAATGAAAAGGGAAATACCTTGAACCCAAAGTGATTCATCCTTTGATGAAACATCCAAAATTGACAAAGTCATGAACAAAGATTCAAATGCACTAGGGTCGCGCAAGTTCCACCAAGGTCGCGCAAGTATACTTGCACACCACCAATTGGTCATGTAGGTGACTTGTGTGCCCTCTTTGAAATTATCCCAGGGTCTTCTCCAGCCTATAAATACCCCCTGTGGGCCCCCCATTTGAAGTGGAAAAAATTTCCAGAAATTTATATTTGAGCACACAATGCCCTAGTCTCTTCTCAAAGATTCTGAACACTTCTAAGGTAATTTCATACCTAGAACGGAATATCTAAAGATAGAGAGTAAGGCCTAAGTGTTGAAACTCATCAACACTTGTGTTCCTGAGTGACCAGCCCTTAAGGGAAATGGTCACACTTGCGCACCGCCATACCCCTTCAACAGAACTTGCGCGCCCCTTTTCTGGAAGCCTTCAGGGATAGTACTAAAAGCTTTATCCAAGCCTCTCCCAAGTACTACATTAAGGGTTGAGTGGGGCACAAGTACCCATGTGTCATGCAGGTGTACCTGCGTGACACATGGGTACTTGCGCGCCCCCACAGGACTTGTACGCCCTCACTTTTTGGGTGCCTTTCTTGCCCATTTCACCCCTTTTATACCCATCCACCTCTCCTCTTCAAGATTAAGCCTTCAGAATTCTCTCCAAAGCCATTTATGGCATGATTTACTTATTGGATTCCTTATCGGAAATGAATTTTGTGGAACATCTCTCAAAACCTAGTGATTTACACATCTTTACATCACTATGGTTAGAGAATTCATTCTTTCAACCTCATCCTTTAAGATGAGAGAATCCTTAACCTGGGCCTCCTTTTCAAGAGTAATCCCCAGTCCAAGTTCACATTAATTTGGTCATCCTCCTAAAGATTAAGCCCCACGTCCTCATTAATTTGGGAATCCTCTTTATGAGTAAGCCCTGAGTCCCCTAATCTGGGCATCCTCCTCAGGAGTAAGCCCCAGTCAAAAAGTTCCCAAAATCTGGGCATCCTCCTCAGGAGTACGTCCTAACCATAATCTCTCAAATCTGGGCTTCCTTTTCAGGAGTAAGCCCCAGTCTCAAATATGGGCATCCTCTTTAGGAGTAAGCCCCAATTCCCTTAATTATAAAAATCCCTTAACCTGGGCCTCCTCTTCAGGAGTAATCCCCAGTCTTCAAATCCCTTTAACTTGGGCCTCATCCTTAGGAATAATCCCCAGTCTTAATTTCTTTTAACCAATCTTGATCTACTTTTTGATCTGGGCTTCTTTCTTAAGAGTAAAACCCAATCATAAGTACCCTCTTAATTTGGTCATCTTCCTCAGGAGTAAGCCTTAATTAAGAGTATCCAAATCTCCATAGAGCACATATACCTTTATGGAACTTGTTCCCGGACTTCTTCTTTGAAATAAGTCCCTATATCAATCTATTTGTGCAGTTATACAAACATAAGCCCCACATCATTTTCTATGATTGCATCTTTCATGGAAAAATTGTCTGGTTTTACCAATACCTCTTGTTTCTCACACCGACACCGAGCATGACTCACGTGAGCTTTGAGTGTAAAAGTAATTATGACATCTTTCGTTGAGCCATCAATCATACATAAACATCATACTCCCTTACTCGAACTACGTGGGTTCTGATTATTTTTTTAAATAAAGGATACGTAGGTAGCCCATCTGTGGGTACGATCCCAACTCTGAAATAATTTATGTCTTTCTGAATGACAATAAACTCCAAGTGCCCCACTAAGTGGCTTTAAAACTAGTATAGTCATCATAATGACCAAGAGACTATTATATAATGTATTAAAGGATACCATTGACTAAAAATCTCTAACAAATACAGATTATTCCCTATCGATGAAGAACCTTGAATACATATAAAAGATTCTCTAAATTTCCTACATATCAATCATTGATTGTCAGATCTAAAGGAAAGATCATTTTATATTTGGTAATTTAATAAGGATTCATGAACATAACTTAAATCTATAAAGAGAGTCCCGGAGTAGACAATAATTCCCCTAAAAAAGGTGTGATGAGTCTGACCTCCCATCCTCTCGACCAATACAAATTCTTAAGTCTCATCGGTCCATAACTAATTAGCACCTACCTTTGGAAAGTTGGTCCAAATGGATATAGAATCATTGGATGTTTCCGGTTCTACGAACAAACCCGTTAGAAACCGCTTGAAATGTTTGAATCTCAAATCAATGAGGTCATTCCCATTTCAAGAGGAAACAAAAAATGGTGAACCCGACGTGAATCCTTAACCAAGTTAAAGTGATACTTTACCTATTTTTTATTCTCTTATTTAAAACTCAATGAGAGGGCCAACAAGACAATCAATAACATATTTTCTTATCCAAAAGATGTAGTGGCCAGAATTATCTTGATTACGTCTATTATATCAAACATGAAGTGTTTTCCAAGATCTTCTGCGTTACAGAAATGGCTTCTCTTAAGTTCACACCCGTGAATACTTCTGCTGTGAATACTTCTTCTAGGAAGGCCTCTGCTGCTACTCATGTTGGATCATCATCCGCTCTGAGGATGATATCACCTACTCAGCGTCTTCAACACTGGGTATCAAATGCATTGGTTAAGGAGTACCATCAAAACGGTACTATTCCGACTCTGGAGGCTGCTCGAAAAGACCTCCTAGTCAATAATTCAGCCTGGTCATCCGAACAACGATGACCAGTGATCAAGAAGCAGGTGGTACCAACCACCATCTCCAACCGTTTTGGGTCGTTATCCTCTGAATGCAATCACCATTCACTCCCATATTCTGGGGAGGTGAATGAGTAGGTCCCTCCGGGCCATAATTCAAGGAGATAGGAGTCCTTCCCGAGGTCTCCCATCAACAGTCACCGCCAGACTCGTGCGGTAGTGCGCCCTCAACATGATGAGGGTATCATCTCCAGACATTCGGTTCAAGTTCCTCAAAACCGAGCAGGAAAAACGAAACGCCAGAAATGAAATCCGGTCAACAGTGAGCAGTTTCTCATCTCTACCATCTCCGGAGAAGTCCACCAACCTAACTTGGTGGCAAGCAATGAGCGGGCACACACACCCGTCCGTTTTAATCCCACTGTCCAGCAGACTCGTCTGGAAGCAGCACGCCAATCCCGCCAGGCAATTCCGGTGTAGTACTATAGACATAAACATACACCTGCTTATAAATCATCAACTAGACATCAGGATCGTCTTACTATATATGATGGATCCCGCCAACCCAATGTGTTGACAACTGGTAAACATGCACATACACCTGCTTACACTCATCAATCCTGCCAGCAGCCTCGTCTATCAGTATTGAAGTTATCTCATCAACCACGTTCGGTAAAGTGCAATCAGTAGTCACATGAACCTGCTAGTATTGATCAAGCCTACCAACAGTCTCATTTGATAGCATTATGAGAAGTTAGTCAAAAAGCTACGGTGACAAACAGGAGGCAGACTCAATTCTCTGCCCCCACACGTGAGTACTGTCAGGATTCACTGACAAGAAAAGTAGGACCGGAGCAGGAACACACACCTACTCCAAGAACTGAATGGATGTATATCCTCATTTCAGTGGCTGAAGTCACCAAGCATATTCTATCAATGGTGAAAGAGCATATGAAAATCCTTGATCATATTCTGGATGTCTGTAAGGATTTTATAATAGCTTTAGCAACATCTCAGGGAAAGACACATAAATCTATCCCTACCATTGGAGTGACAAATCAACAGTTCACTCCGGAACAGACACACACCTCTGTTATAGTCCAAGAGGGTTGTGGGGCGTACTCCCCCATATCATACGGACAACCAAGTCAGGCACATACACCTGATTTGAGTGGAGATAATCAGCATAACCTGATCATTTCTCCTGAGCAGGCACATACACCTGCCCATAATGACCACTTTCGTCAACAAGTGGTTCCTAAATTGAGTAAGAAGGTGTCTCAAAAAAGACCCGCCCAGCACAATTTAGAAATCAAGATCCAATTTTTAATAAGTCCTTGCTCGACGCTAGAGTTCTTGAAGCCCTCCGACAATTATCTGTTGGAATTCAAGATTCTACTCCTCCATTTTCCAATAGTGGGAACATTAATTTTTAAGGTCTTAATCAGACACTTCCTCATAAAGTCTTTCTTCATGAAAGTTCAGTCGATCTCGAAGTTTCATCTTCAGATGAGAGCCACAAGAACCCTCTGTGTGGCTAGAAGGCTACGGAGCAGAATGTTTCATCTTTTACTGTAACCCACCAAAGTGGTCCTCCCCATGATGATGAATTTAACTGTGAAAGTCCTCTCTATAGTTATAATGCACATTTCCTGGAAAATGATCCAATGGACAATGTAGTGACGAGAAAGCCCTCTTATATTGAGGCATATGAAAATGCGAAGCCAGTCATGTCTGATGCTTCACCGCTAGCAGGTGAAATACTTTCTCAATCAGAAGATATCCCAGGGTGTAGGTCATTCTTTGAACCACCCCTGGATCATTCATCTCATAGTTTGATAAGTGAATTCTCTACCGATCTTGTTGATTTCGATGAAGCAACAAAGAAGCACTAACTCTGGTCCAATCAGGTAGAAGAATCTCCATTGAATGAGAAAGAGGAATTACTGAATATGAGAAATCAATTGGTGAAAGCTGCGGTGCCAGTCATGTTTTATCCTTCGGCTGACTCTTAGTATGACATTCTAGAGATGTTGATGGAAGATGGAACTCATGATATTTGTCTCAACATATGGAAAACTCTTTGTCATTTGAAAAAGAAAATATTATCTTATGATGAATATGAAAATCATATCAAGATAATAGATGGGTTACAACGCCAAATTTACTTGGCTACTCTCCAGGGGATGGGGTTTTCATGGAGCACTACATTTCACTGTACTCTCCAGTCAGAAAAGCCTGCTGAAAATTGTCTCATGCAATGTTATTGCCCATGCTCTGCCATAGTCAATTGGATTTGTTTGTAACCAAAGTCTTGCTCAAGAATAGGCTTCAACTAGTTCTTCTCAAAATCAAGCATACAGAGAACAAGTTATTGAATTACTCGTGCATAAAGAGAACAAGAATATTGAACAGGCCTCGCGTTTGGAGAAAGCATATCATCAAGTGACAGAACTATCAGAAATCATCCAACGGTCTTTTAAGTCGGGTGATAAAAGTGGATGCAGGTTGATGCATCAAGCAAATTTCTGGACTAAAGTCTGCAAGATTAGGAGAGATTACAAGAAGGTCTCAGAAATAGCATGTCAGGAACCACCCCAGCTTTCCAGACTGGGGACTCTTTTAACCCAACCCTCGCAATCAAAAAATCGGATTTGATGAGTTGAGCAGGAACAGCTGGAACAGCCCTAGTCCACCTGACTGGGGACTTTTTCAAATCCTCAATCTCTTCCACAGATAAAGTCAGTCTTCTTTCGATTAGGGAAGAAGCCCGAAGAGGAACGAAGAGCCAAATTATAAGGATATTCCCTCCAAATTATGGTTCATCAAGAAGTTCCCAAGGGATCAAATCGAAAAAAAAGGAAATGTCTCATCAGAGACATGGAAGAAGACAATATCGCAGAAATGCCGATAGAAGGGATGTAATGAATTATGCATCAATTAATGTCATAAATGCCATTGTTGATGATCCACCATATGAGGTTCACTCAGAGGGATTAGATGAAGAGGTTCTTACTCAAGAAATTGTACACACATAAACAAATGAAGAAGGTGTGTGTACACGAAATCAAAGGCTTACCAAGAATCTGGGTATTCCTTCAAGTAACCCACTTCCCCCTCTCCAAAAGGGATCCAAAAAGAGGAAAAGGAAAGAATCAGGTTACATACCCTTCCTTTTGAGAAGGCCAATCGCTCTCACTAGAGCAAAGATTTTCACAACAAGTGGAAGAAATGAAGGAATTCAGGAGGATGAATGCAAAACTACTTCAGGGTAGTCTTCCTCCTAAGCATGTTGCAGTTAGTTAGCCAAAGGAATTTGTTATAGATATTGAGATGGATCAGGAATTTCCTCCTTTATCAGTACACCCTCACAGGTATAATCCTATGGGTCAAGTGAAACAACAATTGGCAGTGCTGCCATTGGTTGCAGTACCAGCTCCCACATCTGTCCAAGCTCCAGTCATTGCACCTATTCAGGTCCAAGCTCAACCGTATGTTTCTCAAAAGTTAATAACTACTATTGCGTCATTAAACGATCAGTTGGAAGCTATGGAGGGAAAACGAGCTCAAATTCAAATAGAAAAGAGAGATTACCCTGAATGGGTTGATGCAATTACTCCCCCATCAAATTTTTCAAGTACCACATTCCCAATATTTAATGGTTCGGGAGACCCAGGGAAATACTTAACACATTTTTTTCTCGTTGTGATCCTATGATGGGAACCATTCAGCAACAAAAAGCAGTTAAGATCAGGTGCTTTTTATAGTCATTACAAGGGCCTGCCTTTGTTTAGTACACAAGCTTGCAATCCCGGTCAATTGCCAGATGGGAGAATCTTCGCCAAAAATTCCTTCTTCAGTTCATATCAACATTGCTAGAGGCAATAGTTTTTTATCTTACAAACTGTAAGAAAAAAGAGAATTAAAGGGTTTTAAAATTCATTGCTCATTGTAAGGGATTAACATAATCCTTTAGCTTAGCACTCCCTCAATAAGAATTGTTTCCAATCTGCATGGAAAATATACGTGATAAATTACGCACGCTGTTGATCCCTCTGAAATACACATTAGGGTTTCGATACCTTACATCAATCGCTCAACTGATTGAAGACTCTCTTATGAAGACTAAGGATAAAACTCGTGTAATTTCATCAGCTCCAGGAAGGAGAATGGGTAGAGCAGATACTGCTATAGTCATGCTTAAACAAGCACATGTACCAGCTTATACTTCAAAACCTTCATCTTCCCAAAGGGATCCACCTCTTGAGAATCAGCAACAGAGGTTGTTTTGTCAATACGATCAAAGAGATCAAATACAGAAACAATTTTAGGATTTGAAAAGAAAAGATTACTCTTTCCGAAATGAACAAGTTCCTGGTAACTTTATTTCGTATCTGGAAAATAATTTGGTTCAATTGCCAAGGGCCAAAAGGCCGAACAAGGAGGGAGACAAAGACCGTCCCAACTATTTCCCCTTTCATAAAATATTGGGGCATCCCATTTAGGAGAGTTTTGTCTTTAAGGACCTCCTGCAAAAAATGGTCGACTCGGGACAAGTCAAAATGAAAGGTTCTTCAACTCAGGTAGCATGTGTTACTGCTACAGATCCAGAAGAGGAAGGTTAGTGGAAAGAATTCAAGAACAAAAATCCACTAAAATATGATGATTGTATGGTTAGAGAAATATTCAACCGAAGTCATGCTATTTTTCGAACACAATTAATGAAACCAATTGTGTCTTCTTCCATGAATGCCGCAGCAAAACCCTCTTCATCATAGGGAAAATCCTCAAAGAAATGGCATGATTCAAATAAAGAAGAAGAATCAGAAGAAGATGAGTATGTGTTAAATCCCAAGTTGTCTTTGACTCTGAAAGATTTTATACCATATACTTTGAAGCAACGGGCACCGTCCCACCAAATGGCATAGCCTAAATTGGCTATTCAGGTAGAGTCTTCATCGGATGAAGAGTTAATCTTTGGTTTTGTTAACATGATTCACTTAACAAATCCTTATGCCTATCACAGTTTCGATCTCGATGAACCTAGGTTCCTTGTATCAAATAGAGGAATTATAGGATGTTTCAGAGGCTCGGGATATAGAGGAAGACATGGATCTTTCAGAGGACACTATTCCAATTATACCCTTGGTAGAACTGTGTATGTGGAAGAAACTCATGGCAGAGCCCTTCAAAAATCTCAACAAGAACAAGCAAGTTCTTCCTCACAAGGCAGATTCAGTCCTAGCATAGTTATTCTGGAAGATCGGTTGTAAGTTACACCTTCTTCCTATCATCAAGTAAATAGACCTATTCGGTCTAATATTCCAAAGCCAGCGGTATTACCAACTCCTACCCTGATACAAGATACATCAACTTGCAAAGCATCATCTTCCAAAGAAACTGGTAAACCACATGTTCTTGTTGGGAAATGCAGACCTTTGGATCAAAAGTATGATGTATGGAAACACCTTTCCCAAGTACCGGCCAAGTTATCAATTCTGGAATCCTTGAATTTATCAAAGGATCTTCAGGAGGCACTCATTGAGGCTTTGTCAAGTTCTCAAGAGTTCAAAACTGAAATTGATGCAGTTGAAGCCTACCATGTAGAGAATAGTCCTACAGAATGCCATGTAGTGATATCTTTCACAGGTAAAGATGAAGATTATGTCATGCATGGACATATAAGACCTTTGTATTTATCTGGAAAGGTCAATGGTGTAGACATCCGAAGATATTTCATTGATAATGGTTCAGGAGTCAACCTCATGCCCATTTGTACACTTCGACAATTGGGCCTTATGAAATATGATTTATCTCCTTCTACTATGATGTTACAAGGATATGATAAAAAATGAACAAGAAACACTGGGCGAGATTACACTCAGAACTCAGTTTGGAGATCTTGTATCCAATTCAGATTTCTTGGTTGTTGATCAAGACTCATCCTTCAACATCTTGCTTGTAAGACCCTGGCTACATCAACATGTGGTTATCCCTTCATCATACCATCAATGTCTCAAGTATTGTTTCTATGGTCAAGTTGGGACATTGTATGGTGATAAGGCCATGTTCAAGACAAGTGAATCTCAATACATTGAGGCAGAATTCTATCACATGAAGGCAAAGGAGAGATCCACAACAAGGGAGATTACAAAAGTTAATGCTCCATATGGTCTGCAAAAATATTCCAGTAAATCCATTTGAAAATGTGAGTACAAATTATGTGTTGTATATCAGTCAAATTGACAGGATAGACTCAAATTCAAATACTCTTATGGAAACTTCCATAATTTCAATTACGGCAATCAAGCCAGACAGCATGGGAGAAATTGGTGATTCACCAAGCAATGATGAAAGCTCAAATGGGGATGTCTTCATTTAATCTGTTGAAATCCAGCAATTCTATACATCGCCAGCCAGGCCAGAAGAAGTTATAGAAATGTCAGAGTTGAATGATGATGTTGATTATCAATCCATCATCTCCTCCTTAATACCCAAGAATGACCCTTCATCGTCAATCGGGTCGGAAATGGAAGCTTCTTCTTCAATATGTTCAAATTTTAACATCTCTTATGATCATGAAAATTCTACTTCATCATCTACTATGCAAGTAGAAATAGAAGAAATAACACATGTTGAATAAGTAGAGGAAGATCGCAGGGATGCTCCTCCAGCATTTGAAGAGGGTATCTCTACCACCGTGGATGAACTCATAGAAATAAATCTGGGTACAAAAGAAGATCCATGCTCCACTTTAATTAGTGCATCCATGACTCTTGAAGAACAAGAAATGTATATTTCATTTTTGAAGAAAAATCGAGATATACTTTCTTGAACTATACAGAGATTCCAGGACTTGATCCTGATGTCACTACTCATCAGTTGGGTTTTCCAGAAGAACATTGAGGATTCAAGAAAGCCGCAAGAAGAACACACCCAACTTATGCTTCCAAAATTGAAGCTGAAGTGGATAATCTTATCAAAGATAACTTCATCAGAGAAGTTCAATATCCCAAATGGTTGGATAATATTGTCCCTGTGAAGATTATGAACGGACAAATTAGAGTTTTCATTGATTTCCGAGATCTTAATCGGCATTATCCTAAGGATGATTTTCCAGTTCTGATCATAGAACTTTTAATTGATGCAACAGCTGGCTTTGAAGAATTTTCCATCATGGATGGATATTCAGGGTATAATCAAATATGAATGGCTCCAGATGATGAAGAATCTACATCCTTCAGAGACCCTCAGGGTGTGTTCTGCTATCGGGTAAAGCCCTTTGGCCTAAATAATGCAGGCGCAACATATCAGCGTGCCATGCATCATATCTTCAAACCATTTTTAGTGAAGTTTTTTGAATGTTACGTGGAATATTTAGTGGTAAAATCCAAAAAAAGTTCTAATCACTTGGCTGATTTGGAAATCATATTCCACAAACTTTGAAAACATAATTTGAAGATGAACCCCATAAAATGTGCTTTTGGGGTATCCTCAGGAAAATTTCTCGACTTTATTGTACGCCATCGTGTTATTGAAGTCGATCTTGAGAAGTCAAAGTCAATCCTTGGTATGTCACCTCCTTGAAATTTGAAATATTTGAGAGTACTTCAAGGACACTTATCCTATATTTGGTGTTTCATCGCCAATTTAGCAGTAAAAAGTTTACCCTTCTCCAAATTGATCAAGAAGGGAGTCACCTACCAGTGGACTGAAGAATGTCAAGAAGAATTTGATATTCTTAAGAAGTATCTCTTGAGTCCACCGGTATTAAATCCACCTGTTGAAGGAAGACCACTTATCCTCTATGTGATAGCTTTAGATCAATCATTGGGTGCCTTTCTTGCTCAGAAGAATGATGCTTGGAATGAAAACAACCTTTACTATCTCAGTCAGACTATGCTTGTAGCAGAAACCCGATACTCAAGTATTGAGAAATGCTACCCAGCATTAATATTCACAGTTCATAAGTTGATACATTTCCTGCAACATAACGAGGTCCAATTGGTATCTCATAATAACCCGCTCAAATTCATCCTTAGTCGTCCAATGCTTACAGGATGTCTGGAAAGGTGGCAGTTATTTTGTAGCAATTTCATATCCAATGTGTTTCTCAAAAGGCAATAAAGGGCCAAGCTCTAGATGATTTCCTGGATGAACACCCTTCAGTAGATGATACATCTTCAGATATTGAACTTCTTGATGAATAAGTCTTCTTTATTCAATATAGTCTTCAAACATGGGAAATGTACTTTGATGGTGCTTCTAGAAGTCCAACGGGGAGGAAAATGGAGAATCCTAAATTTAACAAAGTTGGGTTAAGAGTTGTGCTCATTTATCCAGAAAAGGCAGTGTTACCCTATTCTTTCTCATTGTTGGTAGGCGGTACAAATAATGAAGCGGAATACCAAGCTCTCATTGCAGGCTTGGTGTTGGCACTTCAAGCACAAGTGAATCACTTAAAGGTGAAAGGTGATTCAGACCTGGAAATCAAACAAGTCAATAGGGATTATTCCATAAGAAAAGAAGAACAAATCCCTTTGTATGATTACGTCAGATAATTAATGGTGGAATTCCCTTCAAAACTGACATTTTCTTATGTCCCGTGATCACAAAATGCCCAAGATGATGCACTGGCTAATATATCCATAGCTCTAGAAGATCCCAATAGGGACAAGAAAACCATCAATATTTCCCACCGTTGTACAATCTCACCTTATGTTCAAACCAAAACTGAGAAAATAAATGATATTTGTCCCATTCCTGAACTATATGGTCATACTACAGGATGGATGACACCTATCAGAGAATACCTTTAAAACGGAACACTTCCACCTGATAGAGCCGGGAAAGAACAAATATGGTGATGTGTGGTCAATTGCACTCTTTATGATAGCCCATATCACCCAGAGAAAATTCTCTATAAATGTAGTTTTGATGGAGTTCTCTTTAGATGCATTGATGGTGAAGAGACAATGGCTGTCATGAAAGAAGTGTGTGTAGGAGTCTGTGGTGCCCACCAATATGGACATAGACTGTCTGATCAAATTCAAAGGCTTGGATACTTTTTTCCTTCAATGATACAAGATTGTGTTGATTTCACAAAGAAGTGTCATTCATGCCAAGTACATGCCAAATTCATTCATCATCCCTCAGTGTTGCTTCATACATCTAAATATTCATGGCCTTTTTTCACATGGGGAATGGATGTGGTGGGACCATACCATTCAACTACAGCCAAGCATTTTAAGTATATTCTTACAGCTACTAACTTCCTTTCAAGATGGGCAGAGGAAATACCTCTCAAAGAAGTTAGTTCTAAAAGCATTGTTAGCTTCATCTAGTCTAACATCATTACCAGATTTGGTGTCCCTCATACCATATTGACGGACAATGGCACCAACTTCTATTCATCCGAGGTGAGTAAGTTGTATCAAGAATACAATATCAAATCCAATCATTCATCTCGGTGTCATGCAATGGACAATGGCTAGATAGAAGCCTTCAACAAGACTCTTACAAACATACTGCAAAAGATGGTAGATAATAATAAGAGGTCATGGCATGATAAACTCTTTCATGCTTTATGGATTTATCGGACTACCACCCGCACTGAAACGCAGTCAACTCCATATTCACTGGTATATGGAATGAAAGTAGTCTTGCCCATTGAAGTTCAATTAACTTCGCTCAGACTAGCCATTTGTGATCAGTCATCTACAGATGAACAATCTCAAAAGCGATTGGATGAATTGAAATGGTTAGATGAGAAAATATTGTGCACCCTGCACCACTTGGAAGTCTACTAGAATCGAATAGCACGAGATTTCAATAAAAAAGTTCATCTTCATTCATTCATTCAGGGAGAATTGGTATTGGTTCTAAGAACCCCAATGATACTAGGAATGAAACCTCCCAAGCTTGAAGCAAAATGGGAAGGACCTTACTCAATACATAATGTCTATTCCAATGAAGTTTATTCTTTAATCTCAATGGATGGAGAACTCATCACTACTCCAACCAATTCCATATTTTTGAAGAAGTATTTTTTATAAACACAAAATATCCGGAAATCATCCTTTCTATATGACATTAAACTATACAGCAATCATCCTTGCTATATAGCGTTAAACTATAAAACAATCATCCTTGCTATATGACGTTAAACTATAGAGAAATTGTCCTTTCTATATGATGTTAAACTATACAGCAATCGTCCTTGCTATATGACATTAAACTATACAACAATGGTCCATGCATATGACCTTAAACTATTCTCACCATCGTCCAACATGACGCTAAACTGTATCATCCCTTTTTCGTCCAACATGACGTTAAACTGTGGAAAATTCCCTAATACGTCCAACGTGATGTTAAACTGTGTCCTCTTTTGTCCTTACTGCATGACATTAAACTACACAGTTCCCTTTTTTCCAACATGAAATTAAACTGTATTGTCCCCATCGTCCTTACTCCATGACGCTAAAGTGTACAGAAATCCCTTAATA
This sequence comes from Viscum album, assembly GCA_963277665.1. Lineage (NCBI taxonomy): Eukaryota > Viridiplantae > Streptophyta > Magnoliopsida > Santalales > Viscaceae > Viscum > Viscum album. The sequence continues at coordinate 741,213,778 of OY728155.1, read as the reverse complement.
CATCCTATATGACGTTAAACTGTATTTTTTCCCTGCTTCATGACACTAAATTATGCAGCACTATTAGTCCTAACTGCAAGACATTAAACTACATAGTCCCTTTATAGGTCCTACATGACATTAAAATGTGCATCATTAAGGTTGTTTCTACCTCTTGTTTCTCACACTGAGTATAAATCACGTGAAATTAGATAATAATTCAACCAAAACACCCTCTTTGGTCCGCTAACCACGTGTAAGTCCCAACACCATTTTTTAGGTCATTGTCCCCAAGAACAACATGATCACTAATTCATTCTTTAATTGAACTATGCGGACTTGGATCCTTTCCTTCCATGCTGGGTACGTTGGCAAACTCTCGAGGTTCAAGCCCAAAACCAATCTCTTCACATCGGTTCACCTCCATCTCGTAGGATTTTGATTTGTGAAACCGCACCCAGAATCAATATCTTTACATTGGTTCACCTCCGTCCTTGTTATACGAAGTTAAACTGTACAACACTTTTGTCCTATACGACAATAAACTACAACATTCTTTAATACCCTCACCTGAGAGGGAATCATTATTTACGTTGATTTCCAATCATGTTACATTCCAAAGTCTATGTGCATACATGGCAATGCTTGAACCTTTTATCTTGGGTCAAACCATCATTGCACTAAAGTCCCCTTTCACCCATCACATGTATGAACCAAATCTGTACAGAGGGTATTTCTATAACTACGTGGGCTTGATTTCCATCCTTATGGGATATGTAGGAAGGTTTGAGTTTCCCTCGAATCTAGTCCCAAGTCTTTTGGGCCTAACCCCAAATTCCACTTTCGGTCCCTTGGCTGAAAAGTCCCTATAAAAACACACACTGTGTATTTCTTATAATGATATGAGTTCTATGACCCTAAACTAAGATCTCTTACACTTTCATCCCACACGATGTCAAACTGTATTTCAAGATCTATGTATGGCTTGATTCCCATCCATATGGGATATGTAGTGAAGTCTGACATTTCAATTCATAACCCAGTCACAACATGATTATGGTTATCATTGATCTGTATATCTATACATATAGTGGACAATACACATTTTTATGTGTCATAATCCTAACCTTAAATATTTTCAGATCTCCATACCATTTTTCTCAACTTCTGGTCACAAAATGTCTAATTTCTGAGAGTTATTTTGCTTGAATATACAGCACATGCCCTTAGGCAGCCCTGCATAAACAGTCTACATAATGGACCTTTCAGCCAAAAGATGATATTATTTGACTATGCAGCCAATGCCCTTAGGTGGCCCTACATAATTCAACCCCCTAACGGGTTTGTTAAATAGTGGTAACTTCATTCTTGGAAAGAAAACCTATTTTTTCCTTATTGGTCTTAATGAAAATATGTAGCGATTCGGAAAAAAATAGACATGCTTAACATATTTGTCCCATGTTATTTTTCATGATCTGAAAGTATTCAAGTCAGTGGTTTATATTTTTCTTCCCTACGCTTGAGTAAGACCTTCATAAGAGTAACATTCATTCAGTTCTTAGACAATATTTTTTGGAAATATATTCTCTGTATTCAAGTACCTCTCTTCATACAGCAAACTCTTTGCTTTGGAAAATTTGAATTCCCATAAACTTTCACTGTCTTTTTAGCAGTAGAAAAGTAAATTTCTGAGAGTTCTTTTGCCTGACAATGTATCATGTGCCCTTAGGCGGCCTTGCATATGTAGTCTACATAATAGACTTTTCAACCAAAAGATGCTATTATTTGACTATGCAGCCAATGCCCTTAGGTGGCCCTACATAATTCAACCCCCTAACGGGTTTGTTAAATAATGTTAACTTCATTCTTGGGATCTACTTCTTCTAATTATTTTTAGCCTTTTTTCATATCATTCCTCAGATTCAAAATTTCTGAAGTCATAGTTTACATATTTTCCCTCATACTTGAGTGTGGTAATAAGTTTTTAGTTAAATTTTCAAGGAATTGAGTCTATTTTAATCCATCCAATCAAAGCTATTTCGACCTTAAACATTATCCTTTTTTATGTCCTACATGCATGACTTTAAACTTCCCATAAAATACAAGGGAACTCTGAAAAAAATTCAAGTTCCAGCTCACTAAACATATATTTTTTATGATTTAGGTAATATTGAGAAATTAAAAGATTCAATGTTTATAGGGTTATTTATAATAATCCTAGTAAAAATCAAACTATGCTTACTAGGCCCATTGGATTAGCTAAAAATATAAAGCAGGTAGCAAAGGAAAATGCGTTAACAAATGATTGAAGATAAGAGTTTATTTCATTTGATGCACAAGAATTAGAAGGATTTCCACATATTGGAGTCTCTTCTCTTTTCCAAGAAGTTACAAGAGGATGTCAACATAAGTCTTCACTTGATGTACAGCATCCCGAGCTTCATCAACAGCCACTTGAAGGTCATGAACTCAACCAAATTCACTCTTTTTAACCGGATGGAGTGCTTTCTTGGCATCCGCGATGGCTTTCATACCATTCATTTGAGATCCCTCTAGTGAATTATTGAGTTGGTCAAGTTCCCCAGTAACAGCATCTAACTGTTGCTGAAGGTGCATCTGCTGGACGACTTTATCTTTGATCTTATGCTTCAGCTCCTACATCTTGGCAGCACAATCAGCCTCATCTAGGGATACCACAACCTCAAATTTGATAATATTGGCTGACAACTTTACCCTGGTCAAATCTTGATGGCACTTTTGCTCCTTCTCCCTTCTTAAGATGACTTGCTTCACTATGGCATGGATCTTTTGATATCCAAAACCACCAAGTCCCATCATGACAAACATGGATGACAGTCTCGGGATCTTCGAAGAAAGCTCTTATAAAGTCAATTCAGATATAATCTTCCATATGTTTTTTTGTGCCTTGTGTCGTGCAAATTGTAGTTCCTTTTGTACTTTTGGATCCGACTCAACATCACTGTCACAAGGGGGAATAAAATCCAAGATTAACACACTCAGGGAAGTTCCCTATTCTGCTCCTTCCCCCCTGACCTGTGCTTCTTCACATTCAATTCCCATTGGGGCGGAGGCTGAGGCTTCACCTCCAGATCTAGCCACTGAAATTGATGGCCCTGCATAATCAATTTAAGACTTTGGTTAGTTTCAAAGGATGGTAAATGTTAATCGGCTGTCTTGAAAATTATGTACAGTCGCAAATTTTGTTATCCCTTACCCAACGATAGATTAGTAACTTGAGAAGGCTCCTCCCCGTCTTTCCTGGAATCAATAGGATTATCAGGGTGAGTTTGAGGAAGCTCTACGTGGTTCAGCTCCACCTGGGCTAATGTCTCTACAATAGTAGGATTTTCTGTACCCCCTTCAGGAATTGCTAGTTCAGCCACTTGCTCAGATAGAACTGCATATTTTAGCTGATCATGATCAGACATGTAATCAAGAGTTATTTTTAATAGGATGAAGGATAACACCCACATCCGTAATCTTCTAAATTACATGGTAATTTAACATGATCTAAAAAATCTTCAAAAGATGCGCCAAGTTACATCCTTTCAACCAATGTAATCTCAGAATCCTGGTTAATCTCACCAGTGGGATAATTTGGTAAGTCTTCTTGGCGACCTTCATCTTGTGGTCCTTGACCCTGGACAACATCTTCTGAAAAAATGGAGGCATCAGTTGCAATGGCCGTCAAAAGTTCTAATAAAGTGGTTGAACCTAATGTTTCACAGAATGGAAGTCATTCGATGTTTCATTCAAAATTTTATGAAGCATTGTTAACTTACCAGAAGCAGTTTCTTCTCTTCTTGCAACAACAACTAGAGGGATACTGGGAACAAATGCTGGATCTTCTCCAAGAGCAGCCAAGTCAGCCTGAATTTGTGATTTTTCACCAGTACCCTTCGTGGTCCTCAAAGTAGGGTCAGTACTCTCCCTCAGAGGAGAAATTGAAGAAGCCCCTAAAATCCAAAGGAAAATGAGAAATATTTTAATGGTTTAAGACTCATGATTACCCAAAGTACTTACCACAACTAATGAAGTGTTTATCTGTGGACTTCCTCCTTCGTTGCTTTTGCTTCCTTGGCTTTTTGGGAGTGTCTGTAGTCTCCATTACAGGTACCTGAATTGGAGAATGTAAATGCATGTCCAAGTCCTCATCCATGGCCTTCTAGCCTAGAGATATCTCGCCCGACTCGCGAGGAGATTCAGCAGAAGCCCTGATGGTAGTACCACCAGGGCTATATTATGGAAAATCAACCTCATTAGTTCCTTTATTTTCACGCTGAAGGATGAAGAAAATAATTTCCTTGAGTAAACAAAGCTTTGACTGAAATCAAGTTGCAATGAAAATAAGGAAATAAAACTTACATCTTCAGGATCCATGTAATCGTGCCACTCCTCATCTCCGGAAGCATCATTCCCCTCAGCGGCGCCACGATCTATCATTTTCTTCACCCGCTTGGTGATAGGAATAGAATCATCAGTGGCATATATGAGCATTTCTAGATCTCAGATGTAATCCCGTGCTTCATTAGGTTTTTTCTCAAAATAGATATTTGTAGAAGCCAAATGATTCCCTATTCTCGGGAGGTGTATCCCCTCGCAGAAATCCGGCCAGGTAGTTTTAGCACCACTATATAAACTCTACCATGTCTGGATAGCCTCTGGTGGTAGATATTCAGTACGTGTACCAGAAGGCTGTGAGGAAGGTCCTGCAATCTTGGACATCAGTTTATTCCCAGCTCCTGCAACTACTGATAGAGAATAATAAAATAAGACTTGTTTCTCTATAAAGTAATGGTGATTAAATTTACACAATGAAGTAACTTACCAGGTGTTTATGGAGTGGGTCTTTTGATTTTTACTGGAGGATTATATCGGGCATGAGGTCACTTTTCCGTTGTTGTGCCTCATCATCCCCATCTTGGGAATCTGGTGAGTCAGTCCAAGATGAGGAATCTGGTGAATCAGTTTCAGGTGGGGAAGCATCACCTTCATGAGGAAGGGTTTCTTTCTCTATAGTCCTCTTCATTTTCCCCACCGAATAAACCGGGTGATTCAGCACCCCTCTAGGGTATGATGCTATCCAGTGCTTGGCATACCATGTATTTAAGTTATTTGTCGCTTTATCAATTGGTAGATCAAACACTACCCTGGCCTTCTCCCGAGATGTCAGAAACCACAGTTATCGGGAAACCATCAGATGTTGCTCTAACCTGACGTGCTCGGGGGGAGATACAACAGTCTGAGGTAAACACTTGAATTGAAGTGAAAATATATATGGAGCATAGTCCTCGCATATAATCTCTTTTTCAATCCTGGAGACCAGCACTCCATCTCTGCAGGCCAGCATGTATTCCCTTAATTCCAAACTGGTTGTTCCATCATCAACAGACTGCCCGGTTGGCGGATTTCCATAAGGAAAGAAATTAAATTCCTTATACATGCTCAGCCTCACCTTCATGTCATGATAATTGAGAGCTAGTGGAGAAATTCTAGAGAATTATTTAACCGATGTCCTGAAAAAACTTCTAGGAATTTGTACTCCATTCTTTAAATTATATGTCCTGATGTGAGTGGCGATCCATCCCCACAAAACTTGGAATGGTCCCACTATTCTGAAAGGAGACTTACCCATGAAGACATGGAGTAAGCTCATGCAAATATTTTCTAAAATAGGGGTATCCAAACCAAAAATTTTCCCCTCATCCAATTCAGTTGTGATAACAAAGGTCCCTGGCCTAACGCCTCCTTTCGAATCCCTGACTGGAAGAAGATAAACACTGATCCAAAAGGCCAAAAATCCTGCCAGATGAGTGTTATTTGGGATTCTTTAATTCACCTCATATCCCCACTTCTCAAATTCTCATGCTTCCTAAGTTGGCCAGAATGTGCCAGGAGCACCCCTCTTCTCTATTTTGGGGCAGGTACTAGGACAAGTGGGCCTCTTCTTCTTGGATCCCTTCTCCTTCGATCTATTCTCCTTCGGCTCCTTCTCCGGCTTCTCGATAAGAAACATATTCATCCACTTCTATAAATGAATATCCTTTCTAGAATGAGTTAAGGAAGTATTAAACTCTTGATCTTGTTGAAGATTTTTAATAATTCACGAGATAAATCCATAGTTATCTCCAAATCATTCCAAGTCACCTTGGGAGGGATGAATTCAGCATACGTATCACCCAAAATTGGTGCCCCTGAGATCTAGTGGACATCCCATAGACTGATGTCTACTTCTCCATGAGTCAGATGGAAAGAATTGTTTTTTGGGCTCAAATGGCTGAGTATCTCCGATATGAAGTTATCATGCTTGTAAACATATGTTTTCCCAGCCCAGACGACTTCATATATCACAACTCCTTTCAAATCCTCGACAAACTCTGCACAGGTTTGTCGCACCCAGTATGCCCACATCCAAGTTGGCTTCACACCTCTTCTAGGAAAAAAGTCCCAACTTTTCTTCCAGCCTTTGGATTGATCCATCTGAGAGTTTCAGAAAATTGAGGGATAACAATGTGGTTGCATCTCGGGCTTATGAGGTTTCAGATCTGGTGCACAAGGGCTATGATGCATCGTACGGTCCTTCTCCACTGTTCTAGAATTTATAAATGCTCCTCCACATGAAATATCTGTTGAAGAAAAGTTGATGTAATTATGAAACCAAGAAAGTGGGATATAGTTCTTTTCCTATGGAATGGTAACTTCTCGCAAATGACCATATCCATACAAAGGCAGATAAATGCTCTGGGGGAAGTCATGATGATACTTCTTCAAATACTTATCCAAATCCGGGAGAGTGCAGTCGTAGATAGTATAATAATCATGGCCAATGATGCTCATCATATCATTAATTCTCTTGCTAGCCAGTTTATCAGCCGTTTAGATTCTTTTTGGAGCCATTGAATCTGTACAAGAGTTGAATAAATTAACTCTTAAAATGGATTGATTTTTCATAAAATTTGTGAAGAAATTTCAAAAAAATGTCAAAGGAATTAATGCGCACAAGTCTAATTTTGGCATGAAAGTATGGATGTGTCGCGTAATTATGGATGGGTTGTGCATGTTATTGGCGCACAAGTATCACTGTGCAAGTCCAAATACCTTGACATCAACGCGACAACGATGAAATAGAGGAAAAAAGGTTAACTTGCATGACAGAAGCAACTTGCGCAGTGAGAGCTTGAAAGTTTGAAATTCGGTGCTTTGCATGAGGAATGACCGCATATATATAGGCCATGCCTCACCCTTGCGCGCTGATGCTTGCACGGATCAACACTTGCGCGCCTCCCTCTGCGCGCTCAACACTTGTGCGCCGCATGTTCTTGGTTTTCTTCTTTTCCTTAGAGTCACATCCTCATTTCTTTCGGATCCAACTTTGAGGGGGGACTTTTGTTGATGCTCATTTCCATCACATAGTCTAAAGAAATGAAAAGGGAAATACCTTGAACCCAAAGTGATTCATCCTTTTAAGAAAAATAAAAAATTGAGAAAGTTATGAAAAATGATTCAAATGAACTAGGGTCGCTCAAGTTCCACCATGTTCGCGCAAGTATACTTGCGCGCCGCCAATTGGTCGTGTAGGTGACTTGCTCTCCCTCTTTGAAATTCTCCCAGGGTCTTCTCCAGCCTATAAATACCCCCTGTGGGGCCCCCATTTGAAGAGGAAAAAATTTCCAGAAATTCAGATTTGAGCTCCTAGTGCCCTAGTCTCTTCTCAAAGCTTCCGAACACTTCTAAGATAATTTCTTACCTAGAACGGAAGATCTAAAGAGATGGAGTAAGGCCTAAGTGTTGAAACTCATCAACACTTGCGCGCCTGAGTGGTCAGCCCTTAAGGGAAATGGCCCCACTTGTGTTCCGCCTTACCCCTTCAACAGAACTTGTGCGCCCCTCTTCAGGAAGCCTTCAGGGGTAGTACTAAAGGCTTGAGCCAAGCCTCTCCCAAGTTTTACCTTAAGGTTTGAGCGGCGTGCAAGTACCCATGTGTCGCGTAGGTACACATGCGTGACCAAGACTTATGTGCCCACGCAGGACTTGCGCGCCCCTCACTTTTTGGGTGCCCTTCATGCCCATTTCACCCCTCCTATACCCATCCACCTCTCCTCTTCAATATTAAGCTTTAAGAATTCTCTCTAGAGCCATTCATGGCATGATTTAATTATTGGATTCCATATCTGAAAGGAATTATGTGGAACATCTATCAAAACCTAGTGATTTACACATATTTACATCACTAAGGTTAGAGAGTTTATTCATTCAACTTCAACCTTTAAGATGAGAGAATCCTTAACCTAGGCATCCTTTTCAGGAGTAATCCCTAGTCTAAGTTCCCATTAATTTGGGAATCATCCTTAAGAGTAATCCCAAAGTCCTCATTAATTTGGGCATCCTCCTTAAGAGTATGCCATGAGTCCCTTAATATGGACATACTACTCAGTAGTAAGCCCCAGTCTCAAAGTTCCCAAAATCTGGGCATCCTCCTCAAGAGTAAGCCCTAACCATAATTTCTCAAATCTAGGCTTTCTTTTCAGGAGTAAGCCACAGTCTCAAATATGGGCATCCTCTTTAGTAGTAATCCCCAAGTCCCTTAATTTTAAAATTCCCTTAACCTGGGCCTCCTCTTCCGGAGTAAGCCCCAGTCTTCAAATCCCTTTAACCTGGGCCTCCTCCTTAGGAGTAAGCCCATGTATTAATTTCTTTTAACCAGTATTAATCTACTTTTTGATCTGGGCTTCCTTCTTAGGATTAAAACCCAATCATAAGTCCCCTCCTAATTTGGGCATCTTCCTTAGTAGTAATCCCCAAGTTAGAGTATCAAAATCTCCATAAATCACATATACAATTATGGACCCTGTTCCCAGAATTCTTCTTTGAAATAAGTCCTATTCTCTATCTATTTGGGCAGTCATACATACATAAGCCCCACATCATTTTCTATGATTGCATCTTTCAGGGCACAATTGTTTGGTTTCACCAATACCTCTTGTTTCTCACAACGAGTATGACTCACGTGAGCTTAGAGTGTAAAATTAATTATGACATCTTTCTTTGAGACATCAATCATACATAAACATCATACTCCCTTACTCTAACTACGTGGGTTCTGATTCCTTTTCTAAATAAAGAATACATAGGTAGCCCATCTGCGGGTACGATCCCAACTCTGAAATAATCTATGTCCTTATGAATGAAAATAAACTTCAAGTGTCCCACTGAGTGTCTTTAAAACCAGTATGGTCATCATAATTACCAAGAGACTTTTATATAATGTATTAAATGATACCATTGAATAAGAATCTCTAACAAATACAGATGATTCTCTATCAATGAATAAAATCGAATACATATAAAATATTCTCTAAATTTCCTACATATCAATCATTGATTTTCAGATCTAAAGGAAAGCTCATTTTATACTTGGTAATTTAATAAGGATTCACGAACATAACTTAAATATATAATGAGAGTCCCAGAGTAGACAATAATTCCCCTAAAAAGGTGTGATGAGTCCGACCTCCCATCCTCTCAACCAATGAAAATTCTTATGTCTCATTGGTCCATAACTAATTAGCACCTACCATTAGAAAGTTGGTCCAAATGGATATATAATCATTGGATGTTTCCGGTTCTACGAACAAACCCGTTAGAAACCGCTTGGAATGTTTGAATCTAAAATCAATGAGGTCATTACCATTTCCAGAGGAAACAATTATAAAGCATGGTATAATGATTGGAAGACCATAAGATAGGAATTATAAGGAAATAAAAAAAACATGATCCATGAGAGTATAAGACATGGAATTTATGGAATAAACATAAGCATAGAAAATCATTTCATATTAGTTGAGGATCACTTCCAATACCATCATATCAGAAAGTGTCTATTTATGAACTAGTTTTACTCCTCAATCCAACCATTTATTACTGAACTAGGTTCACTTCGCATTCGAGCCCAATATTAAAAAATCGAGATCAATTACCATTCCATCCTTTCAATACTAAACTGAGTTCACTTCATATTCTAGAATTGTATTACTAAACCTTATTAATTACCTCTCTAGACATATATTTCTAAATTGGGTACACTTATTATTCCATAAAATTATATATCATGAGAAATATAAATCTTTACCCATTACATTGTAGGGAAATATAGGTCACATCCATCAGGTAAAAAAATCATACATATGGGTTCTATAAGAGTGTAAACATTCATCATATCACAAATCTTCAAATTAAATGGGTATAATAAATATTTCATCATATCATAACCTATGCAAAATATAAATATTCTGTAATCATTTCATCATATCATAACTTATGATAAGAATTAGGTTTCATGATCATTTTCTCAAGTTATTACTCATGGAAGAGAAAATGTTTAATAAAAAACATTTCATCTTAAAAATAAACCATTCAATCAAATAATTATAATAATGGTTTCCTTAGATCATATCCACAATAAATCATAAAATATATCAATATATTTCAACTTAAATAGAGAAGGATTCTAAATGATCACTTGGAATATTTATTAAGGAAAATAATATTTATTTGAGAAATAGCTTTTTAATACATAAAATAGTTTCAAAAAAAACATATCATTTGAAATAAAATTGGAAACATAAAAACAACTCTTTGAAAATTCATTTAAATCATTTATTGATGGAAATATATAATCCTCTTTGAAAAAATAATTATAAAACATAAAAAAAATTGAAAACTGTTTTATTTGAAAATAAACATCAAAATATATATAGGAAGATTGGAAAAAAAAATTAAAAATCATATTTTTTATTTAAAAATGAGCATAAAATATCATTTTAAAAAAAATTAAAACATTTTTATAAAACATTTTTCTGAAAGAACACAGATTTCTGACCGAATAGATAAATAAAATAATTCTTAAGAAAACATTTTGATAATTATCTTAAGTACCAAATAATTTTAAAATGGTACCATTACTTATTAATAACCATAGTACAATAAAATTATTGATAATTATTGAGATATGGATCCTAATATTTCATCAATATAATTATAATCATAAACAATTTTGATAAAAAATGTGATTGAATCCATAAAACCCTCGCCACTTTGATAACATTGAACAATAATATCCATGAAAGAATAACATTAAATGGTAAAATTTCATTAAAATAAGTATAATATTTATGTAAAATACCAAATGGGAAGTATATACACTTCAAAAATGATTACTGTTTCTAAAATAACATGTGTCTTGAAGAAGGAAAATTGAGACAAAATTCCCTTACCAATTTTGTAACTTTTCAAATATAGACAATTTAAAAGAGATAAACTCAAAAAAATATGTAAATAAAAATAATATTATTTATAAAAATCATAAATTACATTAATGTTTATTATATACACTACGTAGAGGAATGTTGTGGTTAATATATTAGGTGCATTACAAATGTAAAAAGTGAAATGGGAATTCATTACCTCAAGTCTTAACTATCATGTACTCATTAAAAACTAATCTATAATGACAATAATGTTATTATAAATATATAAAATTAACTTATTCATATATATAATACCATATATGAATTAATTTTGACTTTATAGAACCCATTTATTAATCATTTTATGTTAATGTTATGTTTCGGGTGATAACCACTTTTTATTTCATATATGTATTGACTTGTTATTTTTCCCTCTTACTTTAATTATGATATAAAAATTTATAGAATTTAAAAACTGATTTTGTATATCATATATATTCATTTTATATTTATTTTTAATAATATATAAAATAAATAAATAGGAAATGATAGACATCCTTCATTGAGACGGTAGGTCATACGTACGCATGAACACTTTTTTGATCTCTTATCGTATTGAAGGAAATAAATTAAGTGATATATATATATATATATATTATCATTACAGTATAATTAAAATTCCATATATATACCATATATTTTCTAAACTCATCCTTAAAACATTTCATGTAAAGTGAGAACTAATGATATAGCTTCGGGAGGCGGTAGTCCGTCGGAGCCGTCACGGGGACACGTCCTGCTCGCGCCTGGCCATGATGGTTAGAACCAGGTGCATCACGGTCGAATTGGTTCCTTTAATCAAAGGATGGACGAATAATCCAACATTGAGAGTTTTCAAGGCAGGTAATTCTGCTTTTCGCACCTTACAGGATGTTAACATGCGAGGAAGATGGGTGAAATAGAATCCTCTGAGCAGTGGGTTGAAGCTGAACGTGGATGGGTCATGTGTGTCTGGTTTTATGAGGGGTGGGGGAGTGGTTTGTGATCCCCAAGGTGAAGTGATTCTGGCCTTCAATTATGGCTTTGGAGCGGGATATTTCCTCATGGCGGAAGCTTCCGCGATGCTGAATGGTATTGAGCTTTGTCACTCGCACAACATTAAGTTAGAATCGATCAAGACCGATTCGGAAATCCTCCATGGTTCGCTATAGGGGAAGTTCCAAATCCCTTGGATCATTGTCTACATCATTCGTAAGTGAAAACGTTTAATGGACCCAAAGGTGATTTTTAGTCACACATGGCGCGAGGGGAACATGGTGGCTGACTTCCTCACCTCAGGAATTACTAATGGTGATCACAATTTTTTTTCCCGGCTGGGGTCTCTTCCACATGCATGTGGTAACTTTGTTAGGGCAGATGCATTGGGTCTCCAATACTTTAAACCTCCTTAGGTTTGTTCTGTGTAGGGATTTTCCCATCTTGAAATAATAATAAAAAGTTAATGTTGGATGGATGAAGGTATGTGAGTTATAAAAACTTAAAAACATAATTAATAAAATAAAAAATATATATAAATATTATTTCGATCATTATTCCTACCCATGGAAAGTGGTCATGGAAAAGTGAACGACATCGGTTAGCGAGGTGGTAGTCTGTCGTAATTTTTAATGATGATTTTGTAACCCATTTTACAAAAGTGTGGGATGTTTTAGTTTGTACCATTAATATAACAACATCCTAATATATTTAATTTTCCTAGGATTTTATATAATCAAGATATAAAAATAATTTATGGGGTATGAGGATGAAATAAAATAAAACATTTGTTGATGAGGGTTTCCTCTTCTTTGGGTATTTGTCACGACCCGTCCTCGGGGCCCGTGAAGTGACTACCCCAAGCCCGCCTTCCATAGGTCAGGGGATGGCGACTAGCACCAAGGCGTAAATCTCAGTAAAGGGAAGGCATTGCCTTTGTAAAGTAAACAAGAACCACAGAGTAAGCAAGCGGAAAAAGTAAACACTAAGTAAAAACCGGTACAACAGTAAGTGCGGAAATTAAGGGGGCCAGAATACAAACCCAAACTGAATGTAAAGTACAACTCGAAAGGGGAAAACAACAACTAAAAGGTAAAGCCACAATGTCGAGCCGTCCATTGGAAGTCCCACTAGAAGGGTGGGTACAGAAAGCCTCCACTGCTCCTCGGGTCCAGCCGACCGCTCTGAGTACGTCCCGCCCAGTGGTCCACCTCCAGGTACCGTCCTGCTCTGCAAGCCTCCACCACGATCAGCGTTGTCCGTCATCTGCAACCAACACAACGTAGTGCGGGCATAGCCTGTGCAGGGGTGAGTATAAACTACACAGTAGGGACCCCGAGACCCCCGAAGGTCTCCCAAAATCCACAAAGGATAAACAAAAAAGGAAAGATACAATCACGAAGTACCATTCGACATGGCTTAGGTATATGCCCATACATATACCTAAGTCATCAATTCTCACTCTGCTCCAACATCCGAGCATGAGTACAACCCAGTCCACACAGGAAAGCAAAACGTAAATCCACAAAGGATAGCACAACACAATCCTCAAAGGAGAGTAACAGGATTCAGCTCACACAGGTATACTTATTCGGATGACAATATAGATGATCATTGATCCATCTAAGTCGTCCGACCCACAAAGGATTGATAGGTACTAACCCCCGCAATGACCCACAAAGGATCTGACCCACAAAGGATTGATAGGTCACTAACCCTCACAAAGACCCATAAAGGATCGGGCCCACACAGGACCTGTAGGCGCTGGCCCACACAGGACCGTTGAGCGCTGACCCACACAGGATCAGACCCGCACAGGATCGGTAGCGCTGACCCACAAAGGATCGCTGAGTGTTGTAGTCTTCGCTGTCGAATCCACTGAGGATCTCTGCACAGTCATCGTCGTCATAGTAGCATTCGCAGCTAGCTCTAGGGTTCCCGCACACAGCAAGCTCGTTCGGGAGGGTCCACTCCATGAGTCGAGAGGATGATACATCAACTTAAACATAGTCCAGAGTTGATGTATCAAAAAGATATGTATCGTCAACAGGAACTCAACGTCGCAGACGGCGCGTCAATCGGACGCCTGGTCTGAGAGTTGTTGGCTTTTTCATCCCAGGGGCCCGGTTGGTTTTTAAGGAAAAACCAACCCGACCATACTCCACCTACATCCAAACGTCGGGTGGAGTAAGCCAAAAGGTCCGTCTCACTTAGAGGAATTCAACAAAGTCGACGGCACGTCAATCGGACGTTCGAAGCTCAAGATATGAGCGTTTCCGCTCCAAGGGCCCGGTTGGTTTCATGTACGATCCAACCCGGCTGAACCCAAAGTATTCTGAAACCTTGGGTGTGATATACCTAAATGGCCATCTAGATCCAAGGATCACATCTCCGATGGCGGCGCGTCGTTCGGAGGCTCGTAGCTCAAGTTATGAGAAAAAGACCGAAAAGGGTCCGGAAACAGGGGGTCTGGGCCCGGACCGACCCGGCCCAACCCCCCAGGGTCTGCCCGAACCGGGTCGACCCGACCCGGCCCGGCCCGGCGGCTAGGCCCGGCATGGGCGCGACACGGGCCGGCGGGTCGGCCCGGCTCGGCTCAGCCGAGCGGCCAATCGGAGGAACCGTGGGGCTCACTGCCCCCGCGGGATGAGGTGCCGCGGCCCCGCGTGGGGCTGCGCTTGGTCAGCGGACGCGGCTTTTCCACGTCTCGTGTGTCACCGGACTCGTGCGGTCGTGGGTCTGGTCGGCTGCCGCCACCGCGGAGGCTCCATCCGGCGGCGCGCCGGGGCGCCGGCAGTGGATTTCGTGGGCCACCGGAGTTGCTCCGGTGGTCCGATTCCCCTTCCGTCTACACCGTAGCTCCTCCTGGGTCCCATTCTTCACTGCCAGGCCCTCAAATCCCCATTACGGCCCCGTTTGTCATCGTCCGCCATTTCGCGCACCAAGAACGAAAAAGTGCGGTGGGTTTGGACTTGTTCATTATTCTGTAGCCACCGCGTTAGCGGTTTAAAAAAAACATAAATTCCAGCAATTGATAACCATGTCCCGCATTAATATTGATCCGCGAACTAACTCGTTAATTTGGTTGGTTCGCGTTCCTGCCTTGGAGGAAAACAACATGGTAAAAACATTTTCAAAACGACCCCTACCTCGCCGTCATCGTCGAGCATGTGTTCTTCGCGGAATTGATCGTCGTAGAAAAAGAGGATCGTCGCGTCGCGGAAGGGCGTCGCGTCGTCACGGTATACGGCGTCGCGTCGGCGATCTCTGAGGGGTTAAGAAAACACACGGATTTAATTTCCACGAACTAAATCAAGGTCTATTATAAAATCCACAAAGGAATTTAAAATATTTGTAAACTCCTACCTCAACCGGATATTCGAAGATTTGTCACGGAAGAAGGAACGTCGTAGAAGAACGTCGCATGAGAAGAATTGTTGGCATCGTGGAACACAGCGTCGCGCCGTCGATCTCCGAGGGTTCAGAGTTCTTCGCGTTCTTCGCGTTCTTCGCGTTCTTCACGAAGGAGGTTGAAGGACTTAAGGTTCTGTCAAATCCTCTCAACGAACAACCACAAGAAGAAGAATTTTGGTCTTATTTTATTACATGCCAACAAACGAAAAAAATAAGTTATGTGATGACCCATTAATTAATAGTATTAATTCAATGAATAAAACCTCCCAATTAAAAGGAGCGTTTAATAGATTAAGAAACGCCCCAGTTGACTTTCAATTAATAGGGGTTTTCGCGGGTGTGTTACTTAACGGAAAAGAAACAGTGGGGCTCGTGCGGGCCCCACCTAACAAATATCCTACCAAGAGGGTAGGATATTTTTTGGTTGCACCCTATCCGCTTCAACTCATCTTAAGCAGCTTAAAGTGGATTTTAAGAGGCTTTAAGTAAAATAAAATAAAGTTTCCGTACCACATTATTTTATTTCTTAACATAAAGCCCAAAAATTAAAAACCACACCCAAGAAAACGCAACTCCGGAAGAGGCGTTTCTAAGAAAATACCGGCGCTGCGATTCCATCGGTGCCCTCGGAATTCAATTCCGAGCACCGGTTCAAAAGTTAGGAAAACCCGCTTGTTCGCTCACTGAACGTACCTGAGCCAAACTTCGGAAAATGATTCCGGGCACACCGGGCCTCAGAATCATGTGCCGTTAAAAACTATGTTCTTGTAAAATTACAAAGAAAATTAAGAAAAAAAGTTTCCTTGAAAATTACGGGTCTTTACATCACTCGCACCTCAGGGCTTTATGTCCCCATAAGGATACATCATAAGATAGGGAAACAAATGTGGGTACTGAGCACGCATATGAGCATCCCGCTCCCAAGTGCTCTCCTGGAGGTTCCCATGCTGCCACCTGATGCGCACTAGAGGAATCGACCATCCATGTAGGACCCACTGCTGTCAATCCTCGATCTCCACCGAGACCTCCGCAAAAGTCGCCCCATCATCAATGTCAAGCTCCCCATGGTCAATGATATGCGTCGGGTCATGCACGTATCTCCTCTGCTGAGATATGTGGAAGACGTCGTGCACCCGGTGCAATTGAGGTGGTAGAGCCAGGCGATAAGCCACCTCGCCAATCCTGCTGAGGACCTGGAATGGTCTGATGAAGCATGGGGAAAACTTGCTGCCTCGGCCAAATCTCAGTAATCCACGTTGAGGTGAGACACGCAAGAAGACGGGGTCGCCATCCTCGAAATCTAGTGGCCTCCACCTCCAGTTAGCGTAAGACTTCTGCCGGCTCTGAGCTGTCCTCATCCACTCCTGGATGACCTGGACCTTCTCTGTCGTGGCCCGGACCATCTCTGGTCCCACATGTGCTAACTCCCCAGGGTCTGTCTAGCATAAAGGAGATCTGCAAGGTCTGTCGTACAACGCCTCGTATGGTGCCATCCCGATGGTGGAGTGGTAGCTGTTGTTGTACGCGAACTCCACCAAGGGTAGGTGGTCCTCCCAGCTGTGACCAAAGTCGAGGACACATGCTCGGAGCATGTCCTCAAGAGTCTGAATGGTCCTCTCCGTTTGACCATCTGTCTGAGGCTGAAAGGCAGTGCTCAGACGTAGTTGTGACCCGAACGCCTCCTGCAACCCCTTCCAAATCCGGGAAGTAAAGAGAGCATCTCGATCGGAGACGATAGATGATGGCACACCGTGAAGCCATACAATCTCCTAAACATAGAGATGCCCCAAGCTCTCTACTGAGCCCTGCACCCTGATGTGTAAGAAGTGAGCCGACTTGGTGAGTCGGTCGACAATCACCCAGATGGAGTTGTGACCTCTGGAAGTGTGTGGAAGTACAGTCACGAAGTCCATAGATATCCCGTCCCACTTCCACTTTGGGACCTCCAAGGGCTGTACAATGCCTGCTGGTACCTGATGCTCTACCTTCACCTGCTGGCAGGTGAGGCATCAAGAAACAAACTCTGCCACAACCTTCTTCATGCCCGGCCACCAATGCTGTCTTCTGAGGTCCTGGTACATCTTCACCACTCTAGGATGTACCACCAAAGGAGAAGTGTGAAACTCTATCAGCATATCTTCTCGTAAAGAGACTGGTACTAAGGTACGCCCTCTGAAAAGGATGTCGTGCTCTACTCCCAAGGAGAAACCATCAGGTGCCTGTCTTGAGGATAACTGCTCACATGGCGTCTCACAGTTGGCGTCCCCATGCTGTGCCTCTCTGACCCGCTGCAGTAGTGGAGGAGTGACTATGAGAGACTGAAGGAAGTCTTCTCCATCTCTATCCACGAAGGATATCTGCAAAGCGGCTAGCTTCTTTGTCGCCTCCTCAAGTAGCTGAATTCTCTTCCTCCTACTGAGAGCATCGGCTACCACGTTTCCCTTACCAGGAGTATAGACTATCACAAAGTCATAGTCCTGGAGGAACTCGAGCCATCGCCGCTGTCTCAGGTTCAGGTCCTTCTGCGAGAAAATGTACCTGAGACTCTGATGGTAAGAATAGACTGTAAAGCGCTCGCCCATCAAGTAGTGTCGCCATGTCATCTGGGCGAAGACCACTGCTGCTAACTCCAGGTCATGGGTAGCATAGTTCTACTCATTCGGCCTCAACTGACGTGATCCATAGGCGATCACTGCCCGCTCCAGCATCAGGACACGTCTGAGTCGGGTTCCTGATGCATCTCAGTAGAATACGTACCCTACTCCCTCCTCAGGCAACCTCAAGATAGGTGCGCTGGTCAATCTCTGTCTCAGCTCCTAGAAGCTCTACTGACATCTTTCTGACCACACGAAGGGTCTCCCCTTCTTCGTCAAATCTGAGAGTGGTGCCGCAACTCTGGATAAATCTGGCACAAATCTCCGATAGTATCCAGCTAGTCCCAAGAAACTCCGCACCTCCGTCACGCTCTTGGGTGGCTCCCAAGCTAGCACTGCCTCTATCTTCACAGGATCTATTGCAAATCCTGCCTCAAAGATGACGTGCACCAAGAAGTGTACCTCACGTATCCAGAACTGACACTTCGAGAGCTTTCCATAAAGCTGGTGCTCTTGGAGTGTGTCTAGTACAACACGCAAGTGGTAGGCGTGCTCCTCCTCAGTCGTCGAGTAAATCAAAATGTCGTCGATGAAGACTACGAAAAATCGATCGAGGTATGGATGAAAGATCCTATTCATGAGGCCCATGAACACTACTGGAGCATTGGTTATGCCGAATGGCATAACCAAGAACTCAATGTGGCCATACCGACATCTGAAGGCCGTCTTCTGCACGTCCTCGTCCCGAAATCTGAGCTGATGATAGCCTGACCTGAGGTCTATCTTCGAGAACCACCGTGCTCCCTTGATCTGATCGAACAGGTCATCAATCCTCGGTAGTGGATACTTATTCCTCACTGTCACCTGGTTCAAGCGACGATAGTCGACACAAATTCGCAAGCTCCCGTCCGCCTTCTTGGCGAACAATATCAGGGAAGACCAGGGTGAAACACTGGGTCAGATGAATCCCTTTCCCTGCAAGTCCTCCAACTGTACCCATAGCTCTCGAAGCTCAGCGGGGGCCATCCGATATGATGGAGTCGATATCGGGGCTGTCCCGGGGTACAGGTCAATGTGAAATTTTATCTCTCTGCAAGGAGGTAGCCCTGGAACGTCGTCGGGAAAGACGTCTGCGTACTGATCCACCACTGCAGGAAAACTATGACTTCGCACGTCAACTGCTCCGAGGATGAGGCTAGCCAACTGATGAGTAATGGGCTGTCCTCTACTCTGCGGAATTCCATCCTATTCTGCGAAGTCTCCCTTCTCACCGGTGAAGGTGAACCTGCTCCCGTCGATGCGTACACATCGCACCTTGCGCCTAATACAGTAAATATGTGCATGGACTGTAGATAACCAATCCATGCCCAAGATGACATCTTAAGGCCTCGACGCTGCTACAAGAAGTTCCTAGCCGAAGATCTCGCCTCCTAGAGTAAGCTCACACTACCGACACCAGTGCGTAATCGTCGAGTCTGCTCCCGTAGGAGTCTCTAGTCGTAAGGATCGAGCCAACGACACTGTTGGAATCTCCGAGCTCCGAACAAGGGCAGCGGCTATGAAAGAGTGACTCCCTCTTGTGTCTATAAGAACTGCAGCAAGGGTGGAATAGACACAGATTGTACCTTGAATCATCTCGGGTGCGCCGTCGTCGTAGGCCTCCACTGCCTGGAGCTGTGCCTATCTCTGCCTTCCATCTCCCTGTGGTCAGGGTGGACCTCCTGGTGGTGGTGGTGGTAGAGCCTCAAAGCTTCGCCCACCACCTGCTGCTCGGCCAGCTCCTCTGCCTTGTCCGCCTCCTCCTTGCGGACCGCCACGGTCGACCCTCTGCCTCTGCCTGGGTGGCCCCTCAACTGTCTGCCGCTCCTCAGCACGGTGGGTCGGGCAGTCACGAGCCATGTGGCCCTGCCCGCCACATGTGTAGCACTGCCTGCCTCTCGAAAGACTAGCTCCATGCTGTGTGCCCCGCACTGCTGAGCCAGTGTCCTGAGGTAGTCTGCGTGAGGGTCTGGTCTGCCGGGACCCCTGAGTCATCCGTCGACTGCCTGCTGCGGAAGACTCTGCTACGTGCCACCCCGCGGTAGGTCTCACTGCTGGAGAAGTCTCAGAAAGAAATCTATCGATCAAAAAGGCTCACTCCAGTACTCCTTCCTGAGTCGGAATGATGAGGGAGATCAGCGATGCCCAGATCTCATGGCTCAATCCCTTCTCAAAGGTCCGGGCCCGGAAGAATGGGTCACATACCATGTTGGTCGAGTAACGCGAGAGATCAGTAAATCTCGCCGAGTACAGGGCGACCGTCAAGCTGCCCTGTCATAGCTGAAGAAGCTCCTGGATGCGCACCGTACAGAGGGTGGCTGGGATGAACTCTGAGCGGAAGAGTCTCTCAAAGTCCATCCAGAGAAGAGATGCCTCATCGTGCACCTGGAGCATCATGCTCCACCATCGTCCCGCTGTTGCGTGCAGTAGGCTCGCTGCGAGGATCACCATGAGGTCTGCTGGTGTCCTCACTAGCTTGAAAACTCGTACCACTGCCTCCATCCAATCCTCAGATGCCTTGGGGTCCGTCTCCCCATGGAACCTGGGTGGTCGCTGGCGCTGGAACTCATGCAGTGCACAAAGGCGACGTGCATCGTCAGCGGCTGGGGCTGGAAGCATCGGTGGCTCGGCGGGCTGTCGTCACGTATAACTCTTGGAACCCTAGCTGGCTGTCGTCGTGGGGCCATCCTAAAAGGAAACAGGTGCACCACAGTCAGAACAGTATACCTGGTGAGCTGATACAAAGTAATCACAAAGAAAACTTGGAACACACATGCAATCAATGTTTTCATGCATTAAGTCGAAAATCAGAAGTCGGGGTCCTGGTGTATGGATACGTCGGCCACCGCACCAACACTGGGCTCCCTGGACTAATAACCACACTCAATATGCTTAACAATATTGATTCACATATAAGAAAGATCAGAGTCTACGGTAGGACCGAACTCCTCTGATACCAATTTGTCACGACCCGTCCTCGGGGCGGTGCCGTGAGTACCCCAAGCCCGCCTTCCATAGGCCAGGGGCTGGCGACTAGCACCAAGGAGTAAATCCCGATAAAGGGAAGGCATTCACTTTGTAAAGTAAACAAGTACCACAGAGTAAGCTAGAAGAAAAAGTAAACACTAAGTAAAAACTGGTACAACAGTAAGTGCGGAAAGTAAGTGGTCTAGAATACAAACCCAAACTGAAAGTAAAGTACAACTCGAAAGTGGAAAACAGCAACTGAAAGGTAAAGCCACAACGTCGAGCCATCCACTAGAAGTTCCGCCTCAAGGGTGGGTACAGAAAGCCTCCAATGCACCTCGGGTCTAGACGACCGCTCCGAGTACGTCCCGCCCAGTGGTCCACCTCCAGGTACCCTCCTGCTCCGCAAGCCTCCACCACGATCAGTGCTATCCGTCATCTTCAACCAACACAACGTAGTGCAGGCATAGCCCGTGCAGGGGTGAGTATAAGATACTCAGTAGGGACCCCGAGACCCCCGAAGGTCTCCCAAAATCCACAAAGGATAAACCACAAAGGAAATACAATCACGAAGTAACATCCAACACGGCTTAGGTATATGCCCATACATATACCTAAGTCATCAATTCTCACTCGGCTCCAACATCCGAGCTCGAGTACAACCTAGTCCACATAGGAAAGAAAAATGTAAATCCACACAGGATAGCACAACACAATCCACAAAGGAAAGTAACAGGATTCATCTCACACAGGTATACTTATTCAGATGACGATAGAGATGATCACTAATCCATCTAAGTTGTCGGACCCACAAAGGATCGATAAGTACTAACCCCCGCAATGACCCACAAAGGATCTGATCCACAAAGGATCGATAGGTAACTAACCCCCGCAAAGACCCACACCGGATCGGGCCCACACAGGACCTGTAGGCGCTGGCCCACATAGGACCGTTGAGCGCTGACCCGCACAGGATCGGACCCACACAGGATCGGTAGCACTGACCCACAAAGGATCGATGAGTTCTGTAGTCTTCGTTGTCGAATCCACTGAGGATCTCTGCACAGTCGTCGTCGTCACAGTAGCAGTCGCAGCCAGCTATAGGGTTCCCGCACACAGCAAGCTCGTTCGGGAGGGTCCGCTCCACGAGCCGAGAGGATGATACATCATCTGACACACAGTCCAGAGTTGATGTATCCAAAACTTCTGTATCATCAACAGGAACTCAACGTCGCAGACAACGCGTCAATCAGACGCCCGGTTTGAGAGTTATTGGCTTTTTCATCCCAGGGGTCCGGTTGGTTTTTAAGGAAAAACCAACCCGACCGTTCTCCACCTGCGTCCAAACCTCAGGCGGAGTAATCAAAAAGGTCCTTCTCACTTAGAGGAATTCAACAAAGTTGACTGCACGTCAATTGGATGTCCGAAGCTCAAGATATGAGTGTTTCCGCTCCGAGGGCCCGGTTGGTTTCGTGTACGAACCAACCCGGCCGAATCCAAAGTTTTCCGAAACTGTGGGTGTGATATACCGAAACGACCGTCTCAATCCAAGGATCACATCTCCGCAGACGGCGCGTCGTTCGGAGGCCCGTAGATCAGGTTATGAACAAAAGACCGAAAAGGGTCCGAAACGGGGGTTCTGGGCCCGGAACGACCCGGCCCAACCCCCCTGGGCTGGCCCGAACCGGGTCGACCCGACCCGGGTCCATATCCGACCCGGTTGGGTGCGACCCGGCCCGGCCGGGCGGCCCGACCCGGCTCAGCTCGGCCGAGCGGCTGAGAGGAGGAAACGCGGGGCGCGCTGCCCCTGCGGGATGAGGTGCCGCGGCCCCGTGTGGGGCCGCGCTTGGTCAGCAGACGCGGCTTTTCCGCGTCCCGTGTGTCGCCAGACCCGCGCGGTCGCGGGTCTGGTCGGCCACCGGCGACCCGCACCGCTGGTGGATTCCTCGGGCCACCGGAGTTTCTCCGGTGTTCCGATTCCCCTTCTATCTACGCCGTAGCTCCTCCCGGGTCCCATTCTTCACTGCCAGGCCCTCAAATCGCCATTGCGGTCCCGTTTGTCATCGTCCTCCATTTTGCGCACCAAGAACGAAAAATTACGGTGGGTTCGGACTTTTTCATTAGTCCGCACCCACCCCGTTAGCGGTTTTAAAAAAAACATAAATTCCAGCAATTGATAACCACGTCCCGCAATAATATTGATCCGTGAACCAACTTGTTAATTTGGTTGGTTCGCGTTCCTTCCTTGGAGGAAAACAACATGGTAAAAACATGTCGAAAATGACCCCTACCTCGTCGTCTTCGTCGAGCGTGCGTTCTTTGCGGAATTGATCATCGTGCAAGAAGAGGATCGTCGCATCGCGGAAGGGCGTCACGTCATCGCGGAATACGGCATCGCGTCGGCGATCTCCGAGGGGTAAAGAAAACACACGGATTTAATTTACACGAATTAAATCCATGTCAAGTATAAAATCCACAAAGTAATTTAAAAGATTTGTAAACTCCTACCTCAACCGGATATTCGAAGATTTGTCGCGGAAGAAGGAACGTCGCAGAAGAACGTCGCAGGAGAAGAATCGTTGGCATCGCGGAACACGGCGTCGCATCGTCGATCTCTGAGTGTTCGGAGTTCTTCGCATTCTTCACGTTCTTCACGTTCTTCACGTTCTTTGCGAAGGATGTTGAAGGACTTAAGGTTCTGTCATATCCTCTCCACGAACAACCACAAGAAGATGAATGTTGGTCTTATTTTATTACATGCCAACAAATGAAAAAACTGAGTTAAGTAACGACCCATTAATTCATAGTATTAATTCAACGAATAAAACCGCCTAATTAAAAAGAGCATTTAATAGATTAAGAAACGCCCCAGTTGACTTTCAATTAATAGGGGTTTTCGCGGGTGCGTTACTTAACGGAAAAGAAACGGTGGGGCTCATGCGGGCCCCACCTCACAAATATCCTACCAAGAGGGTAGGATATTTTTGGGTTCCACCCTATCCGCTTCAACTCATCTTAAGCAGCTTAAATTGACTTTTAAGCGGCTTTAAGTGAAATAAAATAAAGTTGTCGTACCACATTATTTTATTTCTTAACTTAAAGCCCAAAAAT
Organism: Viscum album; assembly: GCA_963277665.1. NCBI lineage: Eukaryota > Viridiplantae > Streptophyta > Magnoliopsida > Santalales > Viscaceae > Viscum > Viscum album. The sequence continues at coordinate 741,189,372 of OY728155.1, read as the reverse complement.
TAAAAACCACACCCGAGCAAACGCAACTCAGGAAGAGGTGTTTCTAACCAAATATCGGCGCTGCGATTCCATCGGTGCCCTCAGAATTCGATTCTGAGCACCAGTTCATAAGTTAGAAAAACCCACTCGTTCATTCACTGAACGTACCCGAGCCAAACATCGGAAAATGATTCTGGGCACACTGGACCTCGGAATCACGTGTCGTCGCATTCTTGTAAAATTCCAAATAAATTTAAGAGAAAAAAAATTCCTTGAAAATTACGGGTCTTTACAGTATATCCTTTTGATTTTCACCAAAGGACTTCCTTGGTTAGACTTATTCCCAAATTTAGGCTTATAATATGATATTATATAAGATTATAGTTTATTTAGGAAGGTATATTATAATCCATATTGATTTAGAGGTGTGAATATTGGGGGAGAGTGAGTACCCTTTTTATAACAACACTACTTTTTATTACACACTTAGAAATGATTTATTACATACAACCTTCACTTGATACAACTTATAATATCTATAGGTCTAGTGTCTTTGGGGATTAGAAACATTAAATAATTACATAACCATGAAACATAAAATCTTTATTGAAAAATTCTGATCAATGACCACTAAATTCCCTTGTACTTAGCATTGCATGGGTTAACATGAGGACATGCATAATAAAAGGGAGAGTAATAAAGCCTCGTAAGGGAGTAAACAAGGAATAAAATTAATAATACTACACATTTTAGGTAGTAGTCATATCAATGTATCATAAAAGAAACATGAACATAAAGGCAAGATATAGCATGATTACCATAACATGGAAATGTGGAAACAACACTTAACAAGGTATTAGCATGAGTCATGGCTCATTGAACATGGATCATGAGTAAAAACTTATTTCACTTTAGTTATCATGAGTAAACCCTCATTTCCCATGATTTTTCATTATACTAAACTTTACCCATTGCATTGGAGCGCTATCAGGGCGCACCCTTCCTAAACATCTCATTTCATGCATAAGTGTGCCACATGGATCATACAACATAGAATCATTAATCATCATTTATTCCATAGTAAAGTGATATGGAATACATAAAATATGATTTATAATCAAAAAGTAAATGGTCATAAAGGTGAATACCCTTGATAGAGAAATGGGTATGGCATTCACTACATAATGACACTGGCTTGGAAAATCGTGGTGCAATTTCGGCAGCGTAACAATGAGACATAAGAATTCATAAACATGGTTGATGAGGGAGAAAGGGGTTTATAATCATATAAAAATTAAATGGACAGTATGTGGGTCATATAGATGCATTTACCAAAATATTTAATGGAATTTAGATTCATAATACAAAATAATTTCTTGATTGTAAATGAGGAGAGAGAAATTCCTAATTAAATTTCAGCATAGTAACGGGTGTACATTAGAGGAATTAATGAGAGAGAAATAGGTATATCAACATTTCAAACATAAGTATAGGAATATAAGTGAGGTGTTAAATAAAACCCTAACATTTTTAATTGAATGTAAAAGGGTATTACAACATAAAGAAACACTACTGGAAATAGCACCTATACCCATGGTTTTAAACTGTGGGTATAACCCTTGAAACTGTGGGTATACCCTATACCAACGGTTTCAGTAACAGTGGGTTGGAGTGTCGTCGCAATAGGCCTATACCCACGGTTCTTTGAAAACTGTGGGTATAGACACAGAAAAATTTATATTACCCATGGTTCATTGAACCGTAGGTATAGATGTATACCCACGGTTTAATAACCGTGGGTATACAGTAGCATACTGATTTGCAGCTGCTGCAAAACATTCCTACGATTCAAATGAACCGTGAGTATATATGTATACCCACGGTTTCAAAACCGTGGGTATATTTATTTACAGTGCCATAAGTTTCCCACGGTTCAATCAACCGTGGGTATAGGCAGGTCCCCTGCAGCAGAGCAGCTGCACCTCAGCTGCACCTCGCTCTACAATTCTGCACCTCTATGATTCTACACCTGTAAACATTCTGCACCTAAAAACAGAATATAAGATCATACATGGATCTTTACAACACCAAGAAGCAAACAATTACCCATGAATCATCATGAATGAAAACCCAATGAAAGAAAGAGTAAAATCCACACAATATTCTACATCATTGAGCAATGCTATTCAACCCCTTTCTGATCCAAAATGTTACATTCAAGGCCTAAACATCCAAGAATAAAACCTTACACTTATACCCTGGTATAAGGCATCCATTCATTTATTCCAAGGTACAAAACCAAGGGGATTCACTACCCAAAGTCTATCATCAACTATCCTAGCTATACTAGCCTCAATCATACTTGAATGACTCATCACAATCCCATTTACATATGTTGATAGCCCAACCCACATACCCATTAAAAATATCACGTTTTTTATTTTAAAGGTACATGACTTGTACTCCCCCTCTAAGGGACCTACTGCATCGAAACAGGCCTCATCCTTTAGATTTTAAACCAAAATCATAGGTCTCTTATGGGTATACAAACATGTACATGAAAATGAAGGCATTGTTCTAGAAGTTACATAGAATCATCATGTGCTTTATTTAGTGTTTTAACATATTCATTCTAGAGTGAATGGGATGAGACCCTTTCTTCTATCACCAGGCCTAGTGAACCAGGAGCTTCCAAGAAGAACCTGGCCCATTTCCAAGATAGTTCTCTAATTTAAATTTTTTTATGGTTAAATACATGATCCTTCCCCTCCCCCCTGCCCAGCCCCTCCCCCTCCCTCCCCACTGCCTAGCCCTCCCCCTGCCCACCTGTCGAGCCCGCCCCCTGCCCAGCCCTCCCCCTCCCCCCTGCCCAGCCCCTCCCCCTCCCTCCCCCCTGCCCAGGCCTCCCCCTCCCCTCCCCCCTGCCCATCCCCCCACCTGCCCATCCCTCCCCCTCCCTCCCCACTGCCCAGCCCTCCCCCTCCCCCTGCCCAACCCTCCACCTGCCCAGCCCTCCCTCTCCCCCGGTCTAGCCCCTCCCCCTCCCCCTCCCCCCTGCCCAGCCCTTTCCCTGCCCAGCCCCCTCCCCCTGCCCAGCCCTTTCCATGGCCATCCCCCTCCCCCTCCCCCCGGACCAACCCCTCCACCTCCCTCCCTACTGCCATCCCTCCCCCTGAATCTCCCTGCATGAAATATTTAGATGCATGACATGTTTTATTTGGATGCAGACCCAACCAGGTAAGGTACTACAACTGTTAGAAAATATCCTAAAATTTTGATAAGGTACTACAAATCACTGTATTATAGAAAAAATTATAACAGAAAACAAATCTAAAATTGGGTGTCCAACTAAATATGTTCCCTTAAGGTATGTTTATTTAAGGTAATACAACTCACTGTAATACAAAACAGATTATAACACAAGAAATACCAGTCAAACTCTTGAAGAATTTGATTATCACTGTATCATTTACTGCTTGAGTTGTAAACAATATAAACTTCCATACATCCTATCCTATTGAAGAGTTATTTGGTAAAAAAATACCGTCATCAATCCTCACTGAGACATAAATGATACACATCTCTTATATTTCTTCTCCATGCTTGTAAACTGAACGCATTCATTCCATTAGCCCATGCACATTCTCCAATATTTCGGTTCATCGCTATACTGGGATGATAACAATCAAAGTACGTCTAGAAACTATTAGACATGACCCACAAAAATCAATATATAATGGAGTCAATAGTGAATACATATCACCTTCATTTATATGTTGGATGAAAGGGAGGTTAACTCCATGATTTTACGACCAATAACCTGCATTCATATAGTGTGTAAATTCAAATGAAAAATGATGCATGGTTGGGAGGTTAATTCCACAATTTTATGAAAACATACCTGTTGTAGAGATCTATCACTTATTAGTGCAGGATTCCCTTGATCTATTCATGTGCAGAGTGAGTCACCTACAATATATTAATAAAAATAATCAATATTCATCTTAAAAGATGAAGTGCATAATAACGTATAAAAATGTATTATGCGAAGGGAAATACTAAAAAATTTCTAGGAGATTATTTCAACAATATTACGAGAACATACCTATTGCAGGGAGAGCAACACATCGGCCAATATTCGATTGAAGTGGCTGATCTGGGTGGTTTTGTTAACATCCACCTCACCCGTGAAATTGCTTTGTGTTTCCAGTTTACCCTTCAAGAACACTTTCAGCTTCCAGAATGTTGATTCACTCTGCATCCCACATACAAATTATGGCCAGAAATAGAGAGGAAACAAAGCATTTTTCTGCAATTAATAGTCAGAAATGTCAGGTTTAATGATAGCAACTAGAAGTGTTTACCTTCAACTAGAAGACAGTGCCCCATTGGTGATTGTTCATATGGTGCAGAAGAAAGGTGATGTCCTGGGAGTGATCGATCCTCTAATGCGCCATGGTAATCAACTAAATCAGCTGCAAATTCATTTTTGGGCACTTGAAGTCCTACTGTGTTGTTGGAAGCTCAAAAGTGATATGCCATTATACTCAATAACCTGGATCCAATTATAATATGCCTTCTTCAGCAAGGTTTCCACGTATACCTGAAAAGAGAAAATAATGGAAGCACTTATTAGGTTTTAAAAGCCTCATATTCAATTGTCACATGAGATAATATGTTGGGTAAGATAGAATTGAATCATTGCATTTTATTAAGATTTTTTCCATCCTGTTATTAAATACTACCTCTGGTCCACATTATAAGAAAAAAATAACAGTTTCACAATAACTAAGAAAATCAATTAAAAGTGGTTTGAAACATTCAATTTATCACAAATTATAATATATTCAGTAAAATATTATTGGTTCAACAACATGAAATTCATTTTCATAATTAATTCAGATCATTTTTGGAAGCAATTAATTAAATATGCTACTTTTTTTATACTTCAGACCATGAAAATACCTTATTTTATTATTTATATTGTGGACAGAAACAGAATAATGTAAAGCATTTGGCATGTGTTGTTTAACTCACAGGTCACTGAGATTGGCTAATAGGCCAAGTGACTGTGACCCTATATGGATGGAAAGGAGAGGACAGATTTTCAATTTCCCATCCCCCACTAGCCCCTCCCCGCTGCCCAGCCCCATCCCCCCTGCCCAACCCCATCCCCTGCCCAGCCCCATCCCCCCTGCCCATCCCCATCCCCCACCATCCCCATCCCCCCTGCCCAGCCCCATCCCCCCTTCCCAGCCCCAACCCCCACTAGCCCCATCCCCCCTGCCCAGCCCCAGCCCCCACCAGCCCCATCCCCAAGATAGCAGGAAAAATGTTAACCATTTTTAGATGATAGTAATGTTAAACATATTTTTCAAAAAATTTATAGATTACAGATAGCAGAAATCACACTAATTAGAAGATTACATGAAAAACTTGTTTGTCATCAAAACAAATTTAAGTACTGTAGGTTCTTATGCAGATCACACAAATACTAAAAATGTATATATTACATGATAAAGAGGTTTTTAAACAATGGATACCATAGAATGTGTTAGTTCCATCTTTGTGGTTCATTGTCATGATAAAATAGATAGCAAAAATTGAACTATTTATGAAAATTCTAATATTTAAATGTACATACTCCTGTAACTGTAGACAATTACGAGATGGAAAGAGCAGTTTGTTTGAAAGACTTAGAATACACATTCTATATTGAATTAAAACAAATGTGTTTATGTTAATGGAATTAAATTATTAGTCATTAAATATAACTATTTAATACCTGAGCAGTGGACATATTCAAGGTTGTAGTATCAAATCGTGTGCCAATGCTTGAAGTCCCTGGAGAAGACCTAATATTTCGATGCTCCGATCATGAATTGTTAAAATTAACATAACAGTAATAATAATTTCAATTGTTAATAAAACAAATTAAAGAACAAAGAAATTTTACCTGGATATATTCGATGCCACTACTTATGAAGATGCATTGCTTTCATCTCCCTGTTCAATAATGAGGAAAAATTTGGTATTTTGTGTATTTTGTTTTCTAATATGAATAGAAATTTTTATACACTCCTACCTACCTGAATTTCTTCAAAGCATTCAGTAAATATGACGATGTAGTTATCATTATTGTTGATGAAAATTACTTTGTAGCTCTTATGTTCGAAAGAAGCATTCATATTCACGTCACAGAAGATGAGTTCATGTTCATATAGTAAACCACATGTTGATGTGTTGATGCTCTCCAATAATAGTAAAATGATACACACTAAATTAAATGTCCATTAAACATCGATGTAGCCTACTCCTACATTGAAAAATATTTAAACAAAAGTACTATAAATATAAATAGATGATATTACGGGAATATTAAAAAAATAATTTTTAAATCTAGTAGAATCTTAATGAGATCCCAAAAAGGAAATAGTACAACTGATTAAAAAGGAAGAAGAAACATAAAAGAATCAAAATTTCAAAGATACTTGGACCCCTAACTTGAATAGTATGCATTGTGACCAGAAAACAGAAATCTATAGTAGTTGTTTCAAGGATATTCATATCACAGCTGTTCTTGTATAGGGAGGCCTGCAAGCAAATTATCACACATCAAATTTCACCCTAGAAAACAAACTAACTCAAAATGGGTTGAAATTCCAAAAACATCTGATTTGTGATCATTCAGGATCATTTTCATACAAGGGAGAGAGTTGGGGAGACTTCCCCATGGAAACCATATCAAATCCAATGGTCATTGCACTGCTTTAGAAGAAACAAATGGACTTACTCAATGAGGGTGCCAATGCCCACATAAAAATTCCAATGACTAAAAATGAAATGCGATGCATGTGAAATTTTTCACAAATAAAACAACAGCATAAAAAAACAACCAGTTTAATAATGATTAAAATGTCGTCGACACTTCATACATTAATTTTACCCTCTTTAATGGACACGTCAAGGCCTTCAGTAGAAGAACCCAACCCTTGTAAGGCACATTGCAATGCCATTGTCAAAACTATTTGTAATGATGCCTGACCTGAAATCATAAATCACAATAATTAAGTGATAAAAATATCATGTGTTCATTAATTACAAGATTAGACATATTAATTTTAATCTTGAAAATAAGATGATATCGCAATTTTACCTTTTTCAATGCCATTGATGCTGGAAGATGAATCAGCATCACCTAAACTAGAGATTTCACCCATACATTGAAAACATTAAACAACCAAACATGAAACTGCATCATATTATGAAAATATGAGTCTAGGGTTAAATTGGATATTTGAGGATGCAGTTGATTAAAAAGAAAACTTGTCATGATGTAAAAAATGGTGTGGTAAAACCATACCTTTAGCGATGGTGGATAAGTCGACACTGTGTCTAGATCCTCCCCCAGCCCCTTCCCCTCCCCACCTCCCCCTCCCCCTCCCTCCCCATTGCCCAGACCCCCCTGCCCAGCCCCTCCCCCTCCCTCCCCACTGCCCACCCCCCCTGCCCAGCCCCTCCCCACTGCCCAACCCCCCCCCCCTCCCTCCCCACTGCCCAGCCCCCCTGCCCAGCCCCTCCCCACTGCTCAGCCCCCCTGCCCAACCCCTCCCCCTCCCTCCCGACTGCCCAGCCCCTCCTCACTGCCCAGCACCCCCTGCCCAGCCCCTCCCCCTCCCTCCCCACTAAACATGCTTTTTATTTTGTGTTTGGAGTCTTCCTAAAACACACAAAATCACATTAAAAATTTAGAGAAAGGAAATCTGAAAACCACAAATAGCATATGAAACATCTAAATCATTAGTCAGATCAGAATATTCATATAACTATCAGATCACATACCAATCAGTGCCTTTATGTTTAAATAAAAATATCAGAAGAAACTAAACCTTCTCAACGCCTTCAATAGATGAGATCTTCTACTTCAAAGTGGAGGACACGGTCATACTCGCATGATGAACATCCTCTGCATGTCGAGTATATAAAAAAGAGATTGAGTGAATGCAGCCCCCTCCCCTCCCATCCCTCCACTGCACCCCCCTCCAAACTGTCCCCTCCAACCCCCCCCCCCCCCAACCCTCTACTGCAGCCCCCCCATCCCAAGCCTCCCTTCCACTACTAAGGCCAAGATTAGATGGCGAGATAATAATTAACACACCAGAACATAAAAACAAAAATGGAATGTGAATATTACCTAAAGAATTGTCAAATAACACCCCTGATGAAAACATAATCCAAAATGCATTTCATTTCATAAAGAAATTCACATACAAGCAGTCCACCAATACAAAAAAAATTAAAACTCCAATACAAGTCTCTCTGCTAAGTCCAAAATGGAGGGGATTAATATCAACCCCATCACCATCATCTTCATCCCCATGTCCAGCATCATCATCATCAGCAGTAACATCATCAGCATCATCATCACCAGCAGCAACATCATTATCATCAGCAGCAGCAATCTCATCACCAACAATAGCATCAACAACATCCTCGCCAGCTCTATCTCCACCACCTTCATCACCACTAGGACCCTCATGGGAATCACCTGAGACATTATGTAAATAGCGCATTGATGCCATACATGAATCAAAAGTGGAAGCAACCTCTGTTGGTAGTGACTGACTCAACATTGACATAGCTTTCATGAAATGTTCATTCATTGGCTTACTTTTTTCATGCTCCTCTAATACTATTTTCTTTGTCACAGCTAATTCAGCATGCGTACTTTCCAACTCAGAGGCCTTAGAGGCATTAGAGGAGTCCGGTGATGACCAATACCTAGATGGGACAATGTTTTTTCTTGGTCTACAACGGACTCTTCCTGGATGCTCCACACCTAACACCTGACTCAATTGATCATTTGGCCCTAAGTTGTCAGCTTCCTCATCCATGGCCTCCAAGGCAGACTGTTGAAATTATACACATATTAAATTATAAATTATTTATAAATGTTTTAAATATATATAAAAAAATAACAATTTTTTCTTGTGTTTTTGAATTAACTGCAGTTCCATCTTTTCTTTTCCTACTGAAGAAGAATAATTTGGCACGAGGTACAGGACCTTCAATGCCCCATTTAGCTTGCTGCATATGAGAAATGCACAAATTTGGATTACAACCATATATGATAAATTCAAAAAATTGGATTGAACGTACCAGCTGCTTCTCATGATTGGGCATTGTAGTGCGCCCCAATGTGTGTAGATATATCATTTCATCTTTTTTTTTTCACTGACACATCCTAAGAAAAAAACAATACAACTAATAATAATTAAATTTTATATAAAAATCATTAAAGATGGGTAGTACCTTATACTGTTCAGTCTTCCAATGTGCGATCATTTTTTGATATTCACTTTTTGGATAGTTAGGTTTTGTGGGTACACCCTCTAACTCAGTACCCACTCTGCTCCTCTAACCAATATGTAACTCATACTTGTTTGACCTCCAATACTCTCTAAGATAACTCAATCTAGAAGCTTTGGCAGATTCACCATTAGGAAAGTTAAATCGACTCTACAACGAAAATGTTAATTCATATAAATACATTACTAATATAAATATAAATTTATAAAATTTCTGTACCTATATCTGCGCCCATGCCCTATCCTTGATGTCAGCACTTATATGTCTCCATGAGACCAGTTCCACCGGAATGATATCATGATATTTGGATAAAGTATCCAAGGAAATTCTACACTCCTTAGCATTTTTACCTACCATTTGATTTTGAGGATTGTAATCCACCATAATCTGAGTTTCGCGATTCTAGGCATCCTGCATTCGAGTGCGCCCACGTAGCCTACTAGAAGATCCCACTAAATAACATAAGAGGTTAAAAGAGAAGAGTTACGTGACAATACAATAGGACAAAAGTGAAATGCTATAATTTGAAACACTTATAATAAAAAACATGATGCAGGCTCCTGAATAGGCTGTGAGGCATCCGTGGACTGTGCTGGATCATCATCCTCTGAAGAAAGTTTCTGTTACACAGCATGCTCCATCTGATCTTCATGAACAAGAGTGGAAAATAAAGGAACAGACTCAATATGTATAGGATGGATGGTAGGAAAAAAGGTGGCGTAGACATGTCAGAATATGCGTAGTAGGTCTGGGGATACATGAATGGATATGGAAATTGTGGAGGTGAGAACATCGGTCGAGTTGGCGTGGACATGGAATGGGAAAAAGAGGGTAAATGGGATGATGATGACAGCGTGTATGGGAACATCTCAGGGGTCTCAAGCGGAGGGAGGACATGTGTGGTAGATGGGATGTCCACTGATGGGTCAGTGTGGGGAGTGGTAAGACGGGAGCTCCACCAAGGTCTAGGAGGATACCTGCTCGGTCCCATACTAGGAAGAGGAATCTCTGAAGTTATATATCCCTAAAATAAATTTGATCAAAAATATGAACTTCATATTATATGTTATGCGGAAGATAAATATTAGAATTATTATACTCACTGAAGACAACTCACGTTCGCATCTAACAGGATCAACATCAAATAATCTTTTCTTGAGAGCTTCTGTAGTTTTCTTCATAATCTATATAAGAATGAAATAAATATTTTTTAGCAAAAAATTTTACAAATCCTACATACAACATAGAAGCCAAATAAGACAAAAAAAATCATAACATCTTTCAGTAATGATAATTTACAAACAAGTTATACAATTTTTAAAACCACATTTTAAACCCAGTTTTCTGAATTGAAATAAATACAATTAAATGAAATAAAACCAAACAATACTAAAACAAACATATCATTCCAAACTAAAACTAAATTAAAGTAATTACATTCATACCAACCTGAGAAACTCAGTTCAAGGTAAACTGAATGAACTCTGAATATATATGGTTGCTTTTATATATTACCCTCCACTACCTCAGGTTCAACATTATCTCTCACAATGGGACAATTTGTGTCATCAAATACAATATTTTGGATAACACCGATGGGGGTGTCAATGGTGACAATTTCATCCCCATCATCATGAAAAATATGTCTTGGGATTACTTCATTAATGACACCGTAATCAGGTTTCAGATGATCTTTCACATAAAACACTTGTTTTTTCATTGATGCCAAAATGTATGGTTCATCGGTATACTGGAATCGACTCATTTCAATAACTCTAAATCCGAAATCATCAATAAATGTACCATGTCACATCATTGAATAAAACCATTTACATTTCATCATTTTGACTCGACCTTGAGATTTGTAATCCAATAAGAATATTTTCTCAACCAGTCCATAATAATACACATCTTCATATCGAGTTCAACTATCTGATGCACTGGCATAAAAATCTGTTCTAGCAGTTAACATAACGCCATCATGTTGTGTTATTACTTTCACCGCTTTATCAGTTGTAACAAATTTATATCCATTGATTATTAAAGATTTGCAGTCACGAACCAAAGAATTGGGACCAAAATCCAACGCTCTTAATTCTTGAGAAATGAAGTCAGCAGGTAAACTCAATAACTAGAATACATATGAGTAATATAATTAAATATTTATCTATATTTTAAGGTATATAATGTAATGGTCATACCTTTGATTTCAACCAAGCTGGGAACTCTTGGCTATGTATAGTCTCTCTCCTTCTCAACGGCAAAGACCGATGAACTCTACATATAATTTTTTTATGTTCTCTACATAAAATGACAATAAAAGTATAAGGTATATGTGATATGATATCATATGAGATAACATATATATATTCAAATTACTTACTTGATATAGGCATCGAACAAACCACAATTAAACAAGACTGTACGATGTGCCGTATTCCGCTCTTCAAAGCTGAATGTAACCAATTTATATGACCCGAAAATTCCACCTGTTTGGGGAAGAGATGGAAACGAGGGCTGAATTTCCACATATTTCTCATCTTCATTTCTCATTGGTCGATTATGTCTTGTTCTCACATCAGAAAAATACATTGAACAAAAATCCATACATTCTTGGGCCAGATAACTCCTCACAATGGAACCTTCTGGATAATTCTTATTTGGGACATATGATTTCAAAGTGCACATTTTTATTTCAGTGGGATACATCCACCAAAAAGTGATTGGTCCCCCAAGAAGTGTCTCAGTTGGAATATGAACTGTTAAATGCAACATGAAAGTGAAAAAGGATGGAGGAAAAAATTTTCCAACTCACACAGAATTAACGGAGCCTCTTGCTGCATTTTTATCAACAATGATTTGGATAACCTTTTAGCACAATGGTCTATAAAAAATAACACAACCGAATCACTGCCACCATTACATTATTGGATAGAAAATGCTGAATTTCTATTGGAATCAATTCATGAAGCAGGATGTGATAATCATGAGTTATTAGGGATTTCAATTTCAAATGTCTTCTGTTGACTCGTTTAGATATGTTGCTGAATAGCCATCTGGAACCTTGATATTCTCTAATATTTCCATAAATTGATCTTTCTCTGCCGGTGTCATCACATAATAAGCACAGAGAACTTTCCATTTGTTTTCACCGATACAAAAAAGATGTAGTTCTGGATGAATACCCCAATCCAATAAATCCCGACGAGATCAGAATTCATCTTTGGTCTTCCCCTTAATATTCAAAATAATTGCAAGAAACATTTCACATATATTTTTCTCAATATGCATTACGTCTAAACAATGACGTAACAAATTAGTAGACCAATATTGATACACAAAAAAAATACTTCTCTTTTTCCAATTGTAAGTGACTTCAGTGTCAGAATTCTTCCTCTTTCGAGATTTCAACTGACATTTCCATAATGAAAAGATGAAATCCTTCAATTCATCAAGCACATCACTTCCTGACTTACGTTGAGGTAGTTCTTCAGTGTCAACATTATTATCAAACCTCCAATTATTCTTCCTGTATTGATGATCCAATGGCATGAATCGGTGATGCCCCATGAAACTAAAACTATGATGATATTTAAGCCTTCTTGATCTTGTATTCTTCATACAAACGGGACATGATAGTTTTCCCTTAGTGATCCACCCAGACATCATTGTATAGGCAGGGAAATCATTTATGGTCCATAGAAGGGCAGCATGCATCTGAAACGTATTCTTTGAAGAAGCATCAAATGTCTGCACACCAAAATCCCAAAGGTGTTTCAACTCTTTTATTAATGGCTGCAAGTAAACATCTATTTCATTACCAGGATCCGAAGGTCCAGATATTAGTATACTCAAGAAAGTGAAAGGTTTTTTCATACACATCCACGGAGGAAGATTATAAACATGAATAAAACCCGGCCACGTGATATGAGCAGTAAGCATCTGACAAAACGGATTAAAACCATCACTTGATAGGCCCAATCTGACATTACGCACCTCAGCCGCAAAATCAGGATGTTGTGCATCAAATGTCCGTTATGCTAATCTATCTGCAGGATGGACCAGCTCATCATTACCTTTAATTCTCTCAACATCATGTCATCGCATATTGACTGAGATTTCTGGAGACATGAATAGATTTTGAAGTCTTAGAATCAATGGAAAGTGTCACATGACTTTCTATGGAACACGAGATGGTGTTCCATTTGCATTAGTCTTCCATCGAGATGTACCACATTCTTTATAGTCATTATGGTCAGCTGTTTCCTCCAAATATAAACTGAAATCTTTCATACAAGCATGGACTTTATTAGTAGAAAATCCAAGCTGCTTAATTAACTTCCATGCCATGTAATGATTAGAGGGAATATCTACACCATCAGGAATCAAGTCCTTCAAAAATGTAAGAATATAATCAATGGAAGTATTAGAAATCCCATACATGGGTTTTCCGTGATATAACCGCATTAAAAATTCCAACTTGGTCATTTTAGTACATTCTTGATATACTGGAGTTCTGGCATCATCCAATAAATTTTTCACTCTCTCAACATCATTGTCTTCAACATTTTCTGCATGTGTGCTGATATCATTTTCTTCTTGCACCGACATGTTATCTCTCTCAGAATGATGCACATATAGAAGCCGATCAAATATAAAATTCTCCATGTCACTCCGTTAATTTCTTTTATGAACAGTCGAAGATTGAATCGTCTCTCCATGGTGAAACCAAACAATATAGTTAGATTGAAATCCTAATTTCGTTAAATGGTAACTAACTTCTTCTTGTCTTAACCATGGTCTTCCAACACAATTATAGCAGGGACACTGTATACAACCTCTATCTGACGCATTGTTAAATGTAAAATCTAAAAAATTCTCCAAATTACTTTGAAACTCAGTTGAAATCCGATCAGTACGATACAACCAGCTTCTATCCATTCTATAACAAGAAAAAAAATTATCATTCAATCAACATTGTAAATCATATTTAAAAAATTCATTATAATAAATTTTATTATTAAAGTAATCAATGCATATTAGTAGCTAGAAAAACATATTTAATGACAAGAGGAGTCCATGATTTAATAAGTAGTAAAAAATAAGAAAGGTCTACCTTGAGATGTAAACTAAAGAAAAAAAGTTAAAAAAAGTCACTCCCAAGTGGTCATTGATGGGGAATAAAAAAGAAAATTTCAATATAAAATACTCCTTTATAGATATAGAGGCGTTATAAACATGGGAAGAAAATTTAATTTTAATAATATGAATTTATAATTTTATATATTATTTGGTAGGGGTTATTTGATGGGGAATATAACATTCAATGAAAATAGAGTAGTTATAATTTTAATGTTTTGGAATTAATATTGAAAAAATGTTTCAAGGTATCTTACAAATTTTTTACAACATGATGCTTACAAGATATTATTTTTATGGATTCTATTGGAAAATTGGAATATTTGTTCATATAGAAAAGATATGTTTTTTAAAATAGGCATCATGACATACTTGGGAGTATTGAGAGTCAATGTTTGGGGGTTTCAACCCCTTTAAAGGAATAAAAGTTAGAAACATATTGAAAATTCTATATAGAAATCACATAACATGTTTGATATTCTTGAGTAAGTATATGGAAGGTTTGAACATCCTATTCATGATGAAAATGAATGCCTCATCAATATAACATCATAAAAATATTTGAGTTTTAATACTCAAAATCATCAAAAGAATAATAGAAAAGTGAAGGATAAAGATTTAGTTGTTGATGCTTCACCCAAAATATCCAAAGGGGGAAGTCCATGGATCTTGGAAAGTGGATGTTCTTCTCACATGAGCTTTTTTGGTTTTGAAAATTCTCAAAAAACCCACAAGACCAATTTATGTATCTCAATGGGTGTATATGCCATTATGCCTTGGGATAGTCTATAAGGTTATCATCCCCTATCAACTATCTCAGGTCATACTACAATGTTATCATTCCCCACTTCTGGACTCCATTAATGCCTCAAGGCCTTCATTCCCTTCCATTTTTCATTCAAGACCCCAACATATTAATCATGAATCACATATAAAATTCTCCCCCTATATAGGATTAATTAATTCATGAAGGATCCACTTTTAACTTTGATACAAGATAGTATAAGTCTACTATCCATACACACATATATATATTTATTCACAAGTCATAGTAAGGAAACTTTTTATCTATATAGAGGCATAAGAATATAATTTTAAAAGAATTATCATGGTCTGTACACACACGCATGAGTATTTTATATCATACATTTTTGTATAATTGAAAAATCATAACATGGTAAGAACTTCTTGCATTCAACATATTGAAGCCCAAGATCAATGTTCACCACTTGAATCAATATCACAAACCAAAGATCCATGGAAGCATCCCCAAATCACTATATGAGTATTCAAGGGTTATGATATATGATGAAGAACAAGTTATGGGCTGGGATCATTTTAGACCTACCCATCTAGATGATACAAAATTAAGAGATCTAGATGGATCTGAGAATGATCAGGATAAAACATATTTCCATATTTATTTTCCATGTAAATCTAGAAAGGATCACATTGGATATCATTATAAATCCTAAACCTGGATAAGAAATCTGAGATCTAGTTCCTTTACAAGGATAATAAATAATATCTTGAAATAATAAGAATAACAATAAACAAATGATAAATTATATTTAAATATCAAGGACTGATTAAATTCTATGTAAATTGTTTGGTTTCTTGGCTTAAAAAATAATTATCTAACCATGGGTAGTTCACTACCTATTCAAGTCACCTCCATGATTTGGAGACATAGTTTTGTAAAACCAATGAAAATCATGATGTTGATTCTATTTAGAGTTACATAGTTACCATGGAATTGTTTCCATGTTATCTCTAAAAGTACCTCTACCATATATCACCCACTAATCCTCTCCAATAGACATAATAGTTACATTGGGGGACTACACTATTACCTCTAACCATTATCACCATTAAATTCTTCACCCCCCCCCCCCAATCTCCCAAAATCTACCCAATACATCACCCAATAAATGTAATAAGTCAAATATACTTTTAATAAAGGGTAAAAATAAGGCATAATGCACCTATAAAGTGAGTGGTTGTTCCATTATCCACCTCTAATGACTTGTTGACCATAATATGTGTCTCTAGAGGTCTAAATCTAACAAGTAGGTCTAGTAATATTAAGAATATTATTCCTTATCACATTTATCTTCTTTAATATGTATGTTCTTCCATAAAACCTTAACAAGATGCTTCTTCTTCCTTCATAGTTCATTTATTCATCGATCAACAATCCATATTGGACCTTTCTCAAACAAATCGTTTACCACCAACACAACATTCTCCATAACTATTACATTTGAAGGATAATTATTGAAATTTATAAGTAGTAAGACATGGGAAACATCATATATAATAGAAAACTGATGAATTTCATGATACCTGGAGGAGAGGAAGCCGAGAGGGGGGAGCGGGGGCGTCGCCCGAGCTGGGGGCAGCAGGTGAAGGCTTGGATGTTGAGGCAGAGCCAATGTCTGGGAGGTCCAGGTCGAGAGAGGAGGCAGAGGCCGGGAGGCGGAGCCAGGAGGTAGGGTTGAAGTGGGGAGGAGTGCGGCAGATCCGGGACGCGGAGCCGGGAGGCGGAGCCGGGAGGCGGAGCCGGGAGGCAAAAAAGTATATGACGAACCTAGACAAATGTCTCCCTCTATACACATCATGGAAATAGAAAATTAAATGATATTTCTCCCCTTTATAAAATAAACATAACACTATTTTTTTGAGTTTTTTAAGTGTAAACATTTCATGTATAGTTTCATAACTTTAAATTGCACAACATAATTAATGAGAATAGTACAATTATATGCTTACCATACAAGTTAGGTATAGCTTCACACCATAAACTTTTTGTCCAAAAATCATTATTTTACTCTGCATGGATGGGCCTATGGAAGTCAAACACATTGAATAAGTCATACATTATGGGAAAAAATATTATATTTGGGATATTATACTAGTTAAATTCTATAGTAAAGTGTTTTCATTTCATCATTGAGGACAACGTTGATGATCCTTGGGTGTTCACATGTCATTTTTAAGGCTATGTCTAGTGTCAAACACCTTGTAACAAATATCATATGCCCAAACTAGTTATAATTTCTATAGGATATGTCCCCATTCCCCATGATTGAGTGAGAATGAATGATTAGGGTATAAAAGGACCCTTGAAGAGACTAACCCACAAGCACTTAATATACTTTTATTACTTGTGTAGATTTCATGGTCTTATCAAGCCTTCTTAAATTAATCACACCCTCTATAATATCTTATCCATGTAATACCATCACTCCTAGTGATATTTTCCCTCATTTTGGGAGTCCCACATGAAGATATAGATGATAGTTTTTATGCCCGTGATGATCATTTTGAGGAACCTGATGGATAAAGGATTATGTATAGTAATAGAGGATAACATAGTGCTAATTAGGGAGATCTTGCATCATAAAGATAGAAACTATTGTTTTAATTAGTTTTATGACTAGTAATAATATTTGTTAAATAATAAAATTGATAAATACGAATCTTATATGAAGAAAATAATGAACCCAAGAAATACATTGTAAAATCATTCATAGATATTCTATGTGAACATTTAAGGAATTTTGAACATTTGGAGAAGAAGTTATCAGAAATTTACACACTACAGTTAGCTGGGTTGAATTATTTCCCACTCTATCGACCATAATTGGTCAAAATAATTTTGAAGCTTTGTATAAATTTGTCTATACCCTAATCAGAATGACATCTACAAAAAAATAACATAAAAGAAATTATGGAAAAATGAGGGAAATTGAAGTGAAATGACTAGGGGAAATAAAAATTAGCCACTTATTCAATGAAAATTAGCTAGTAGAAATTTTGTAGTCAACTTGCTGAAGCATTTGATATAAGAATCGGTGATTAGTTTAAAAATAATAAAAAATCAAGGAGAGAAAATTACAAACCTAAATGGAATGAATCGGCGGGGATGTTCCCGGAGGAGAGGGATCCAACAGGGGGAAGGGGATCGTCGCTGGAGCTAGAGGAAGGGAGGCGGAGGTCGAGACGTTGAGGTGGAGATGAAGGTCGGTAGGTTGACGTTGGGAGTAGAGGTGGAGGCCGGAGAGGGGATGCGATGGTCGGGAACCAGTGGTCGGATGGTCGGGAGGCGGAGGTCGGAGAGGGGAGTAGAGGGCTGGGAGGTAGAGGTCGGATAGCTGGGAGGCAGTTGTCGGGGAGGGGAGGAGAGGGCCGGAGGCGGATGTCGGGATCCTATGGGAGGAGGAGAACCGACAGGGGAGCGCGAGAGTGAGGAGAAGATCCCGATGGGGGTGAAATTGTGGATTGAATACCCACAGTTTTAATAATACCGTGGGTATTGGTAAACAAAAAATGCCTAATCCCACGGTTTGATAAACCGTGGGAATAGTTGTGTGGGGATAAACCCCTTTTCCAGTAGTGAAACTTGGATAAAAAATAATAAAAGATGGAATCTCATACTTGGAAGTGTGATCCCAAAGGCTTGGGAGAGGATTGAGAGAGGCTTATTGGTTGATTGAGGTTCCTTGGGAGGATTATAGAGAGATTAGGGAAGAGGTTGGAAGAACTCAAAATTCTTTAAGTAAAGTGGATGTGAGATCTTGTGTGGGTTTATATAGGAAAGGATAGGGAATTCATTATTATTTAGGTTTGGGACACCACACATTAAACTAATAAAAACCACAAACCAACCCATGGTTTTTAGCCATGGTTTTTTCAAAATGGGATTAGAAAACAATATTTTAAATGGACAATGTTTGAACATCTTAAAATAATTGGGTTGTTTATGTAGTGGTGAGTCACACTCCCAAGGAAATCAATTTAAAAAGCTAAAATGTTTTATAAGTCATGGAGGGTTCAATAATTCTTTGTAAAATAAATCAAAAAAACATTAAATCACATTATATTAATGGTAAAACATATATTGGCCGAACATGAAGTTTATAGTATTATATTACATCACTATTGGGGCATTTTGATGTCATAAAACACATTATATAGTAAAACGGTATTTAATTTTTACCCAAGAATTCAACTATATTATAAAATTATGAAAAATTAACTATGGATAATTTTGAAATTATGATTCCAAAAATAATATTCATTTTATTTAAATAATTTTCTAAATATATGAATTTTCACTTTTAAAATAAAAAATGACATTTATCAAAAAATCATGGGTTTTGACAAAAACAGCTTTCAAAAATTAATAAAAATTACAATTTCATTCATAAAATTATAAAATAATTTATATTTATTAAAAAATAATTTAATAATAATAATATTTTATTTAAAATTTTGTTATTTAAAAAATCAATTAATTCATCAAAATAGATTTCTTAGTGGAATATTGACTAAAAATACTATTTGTTCTTTAAAAACTATTTACAAAGTAACAATAATAAAATGAATGTATATTATCTATAAAAATAGTGTACATAATCATAGTACTCATGTCCAATTACATAACCCCTTATAATACCCGCATAAGACCAAAAGATAAGGTGTGCGATGGTGAGAGACTCTTAGAGAGGCTTGGATAACATCGCTCAGAATCTCTATCAACTTCCACTTCTCCAGTAGGTAGTTTCGTTCAAGCTTAACACATTGAAGATTGGCCTGGTCTTGGTCAAGAAAAAATCCCAATGATTCCATCTCATTTCTGAGCTCTAAAAAAGTTCTTTGTGTGGGGAAAGTCTACTGGATGAGGCTATCGCTTCCTTTGTCTGAGTAAATTGGATTTGTTAAAGCCCTGTATTTATACTAATCATGTGATCATTGTTCATTGGCTATATTAGAAATAGTAACAATTCATAACAATGTATTTAAATCCAAAAACCTAAAAGCAAAGAAGTTCATATTTTATATAACCGTTTAAAATAATGAAAAATTTAATTAGATCAAGAGGAATTTCCATTAATAAAAGTTTGGGTCGTTACAATCTTTCCCACTTAAAAAATTTCTCCCTCAAAATTTCATTTTCCCACACTAAAACAGATTTGGGTAACTCTAATTTATCACTTCCTCTAATTCCCACATCACTTCTTCAAAATTTTGGTTTCACCATAACACCTTGACGAGGGGAATTGTCTTATTTTGTATAGCTTTTTCTATATGATCTAATATTTTCACTAGTTTCTCCTCGTATGAAATATCATCCTCTAACTGTACTAGCTATGAAGAGAGTAAATGTGAAAAGACTGTTATGTACTTTTTTAAGAGTGATACATGAGATACATCGTGTACTTTGGCCATGGTGGGTGTAAGTGCTCATCAATAGGCTACATCCTCGAGACGATAAATAATTTTGAAGGGCTCGTTGTACCTAGGAATTAATTTTCCTTTCTTTCCAAACCTCATGACCATATTTCACAAACATATGCATAGAAATACCATGTCTACACCTTTGAATTAATTGTATCATTGATGGTTATCTACAAAACTCTTCTGTCAAATTTGGGTTTCCTTGATATGCTGGTGAATGGTTTTCACCTTCTCCATCATTTCTTCGACCATTTAAGGTCCTAGTAGCTTACAATTACTGACATCATCCCAAAACACTAGTGTTATTCACCTTTTCCCATAAATGGCTTCATATGGTGTCATTCAGATGCTCGAGTGGAGATGGTTATTGTAGGAGTATTCAACTAGTGGAAGATACTGGTCCCATCCTCCTTTAAAGTCTATAGAACATGATCATAACATATATTCCAATTTCTAAATAGTTTATTCAGATTGTCCATCAGTTTGAGGATGATAGGTCATAATGAAGTCCAGTTCAGTTATTATGGCATGCTAGAGACTTTTCCAGAACTTTTAGAAGAATCTCAGATCACGATCTAATACAATAGAAAGTGGTACTCCATACAACCTTACCACTTCATTGATTTAAATATGTGCAATTCGATCTAATGATTAGTCCTCTGAAATCCTTATAAAGTTTGATGTCTTCATAAGACAATACACAAAGACCCATATAGGATTGTTTCCTCTAGATGTCCTTGGAAGTATTGTGACAAAGTCCATGGTAATGTTTTCCCACTTCCATGTTGGTATGCGTAGTGGTTGTATCATCCCCTTAGAATTTTTCCTCTCATCCTTCACTTGCAGACATACCAGGCACTTTGATGTATATTCAGAAATCTCCCTTTTCATATTTTTCCACCAAATGTTTTCTCAAAGATCTCGATACATATTTTTACTCCCCGAGTGAATAAAGATGGTTATGGTATGTGCATCATTCAGAATCTCCTTCTTTATCTCTGGATCAGATGGTACACATAATAGTGACCCAAATCTAACAATTACATCCTTATCAACCACTAACTCTGAGGATTTCCCATTTTTGATAGCTTCCACCTTTTTCAGAATCATCATATCTTGTCCTTGAGAATCCTTTATTTTCTCCATTATGGATGGTTGAGAAATCATTTGAGAAAGGATTGATGATATTCCCCCTTAATGATTCCCATGTCCATCCTCTGAAAGTCTAATAATATTGGATCCTTTTCAATTCTAATCATTAATAAAGATGAAAAATCCTTTCTAATTATATCATCTTCCAACCTGTTCGCTTTACCAGGGTGGTAATGGGTCGATCAGTCATAATCGTTGATGAGTTCTATCCATATTCATTGGCCCATATTAATATCTTTTTTTTAATATATATTTTAGGATATTATGATCATTATATATCTCACACTTCTCCCCATATATATAAAACATATAAATTTTCAATGAAAAAATCACAGGCCCCTACTACAGGTCAAGTGTGGGATCATTTTGCTCATGGATTTTCAGCTGCCTTAAGGTGTAGTCTATCACGTTATCATTCTTCATCAGCACAAAACCTAGGCCATTCTTAGAAGCATCAATAAATACCACAAAACAGTTCTCCACTTGTTGGTAATGTGGGAACGGGAGCAATGATAATCCTCTTTTTCAACTCTTTGAATCTATCTTAGAATTCATCACAACAAGAAAACCTTATTAGCTTCTGAGTTAGCTTTGTATGTGGGTTGAAAAATCATTATAAATTTCTCCCAAATCAGCGATAATATCCATCTAACCCCAGGAATATATGAATATCTATTACCGATGTTGTTTGTTCCCATCCCTCAATTGCAGTTGTCTTGGAATGATCTATAGATATCCCATTGCTTGTGTTGATATGACCCAAGAATGAGACCTCCTTCCACCAGAACCCACACTTGTTGTACTTTTTATAGACTTTCTCCTTCTGCAAGGTCTCTAGTACAGTTCTTAGATTATCCTCATGATCCTTCTTAGTTTTTAAGTATATTAAAATATCATCTATAAATTCTACCACATATTGGTTGAGGTAATCTCTAAAGACTCTATTTATCAAGTCAATGAAGATTGTAGGATCATTAGTGAGTCCAAAAGGAATTATTATGAATTCATAGTGCATGTATCTTTTATGAAAAGCAGTCTTGGGGATATCTTCTTTCTTCACACTTAATTTATAATATCCCGACCTAAAATCCTCCTTGTAGAAGTATTTGGCTCCATGATGCTGATCGAACAAGTCCTCAACTTGTGGAAGATGATACTTTTTCTTTATCGTGATTTTTTTGAGCTCACAATAATCAATGAAAATGTGCATTGACCCATCCTTCTTCTTGACGAAGAGGATTTGTGAACCCCATGGTGAAACACTTGGGTGTATAGACCCTTTATCCAGATTCTCATGTAGTTGTTTCTTCATCTTCTCAATATCCACAACAACCATTATATATCGAGTCTTAGATATTATAAACACCCTTGGTATAAGGTCACTTGATAATTCAACATCTCTTCTAGGAGCCAGACCAGTCAATTCCTCGGGAAACACTACAGTGAATTCCCTCACAATAGGAAAGTCTTCAAGGTTGTTTGAAACCTAAAAATCAATCATCTAATCCATATATGTGTGATCATAAGAAGGTAATATCTAAGCTTGAGATGGTGGTTCTAAAGAATATTCATCTTCCTCCTTTCACTTGTATAGAATCAGGGGTCGATTCTCCTTATAGAGAGTGATTTACCTCTCAGGGTAATTTATGTTGTCTCTATATAGGGAAACCCAATCCATACCAAGAATGACATCAAATTCCACTAGAGGGATTATTACAAGGTTCTCTAGTATGTTCGATCAAAAAAATTTAACAGGGGAGGATTTATATTCATGGGATGCAATGATTTCCCCATTTTTCGTACTTACCGGCATCTTTACTTCCATAATTTTTGGTGGTGTTAGGATTTATCTACTAAACTTTCAGGATAATAAAGAATGCTTAGAACCAAAACTAAAAATTATATTCACTATTCCTGAATGAATAACTAGCTTACATTTCACCACATCATTTTCGAGGTTCACGTCAGTGATAGTGATGGAAAAAGCTCTCCCTTATATCCTTGGAGGTTGTAGGTTTCCACTAAAAACCCTTGGAATAGTGAATTGATTTCAAGGTTCCTTGGTTCTTTGAAGCTAAATCAATGAACAATGCATTGAGGTTCGAAAGAAGTGTTCCTCTCCTTTGTTGAAGCCATGGGTTTTTTATGTTGGTAGATAATGTCTGGGTTCCCTTCTCTTCGACACCTAAAGCATTTCTTGATCCCCTTCATGAAATTTCTCGGGTTCTTCATTCCTCACCTCTCGCAAGTGGGGTGTTGGTTTTTTTAGAACCATTGGATTTATCCATCAGACCACCAGAATTGAAGTCCAACTTTTTCTTCTTATCCACTTGATACCCCTATGATTTTTCAATATACATTTTTACCTTGAGGGCACATCAGACAATTTCATCCTATCTGTTAAATCCACGGATCACGAGGGCTTTTCACATGCTAGGTTTTATCCCACCAAATAAGCGTTCAACCTTGCATTCAGAGGTAATGAAAAACTTGAAGTTTTACTATGCAATCCTTGTGAAATTTTCCTTGTATGATATGATGGATTCATTTTTCTTTTTTTCTTGAGGTAAAGGAAGTCCCTTTCCATTTTTAGTTGGAGAGTGCGTAAAAAATATTTATCGAAAAACATCTTGTGGAAATCCTTCCATTCCAATTCCTCGATCTCGTCCTCAAGCAGCCAGAAGAATCTTCTCTTGTTTGGAATATTAAAGGATGGAGAATATCATTTCAATGGAGTTGATCCATTGTTCCATGATTGTGGGATCAGATGATCCATCAAAAGTAGGAGGTCATTGTCTCATGAAGCTCTCGATAGAGACTTGTGCTTTCTTAGGTGTGGTTGAATGTTCCTCTTGACCCATGTTTCTATTCAAATCATGATTTAACTAAGAGAGTATCATGACAAATTTCGTGATTTCTGCTCCATCGGATTGGGCATCTCACTAGAATAGTCATCACATTGATCTTCAAATCGGTTGTTAGCCCAAGTACTCCTATTATCGAACATTGGTTGGAATAAAAGAAAAGTTAGGGGCAGAACATAAAGGGTAATCCAAGGACAAAACAGATGGCGTATAAATCACTTTTATTTATTTAACATATCAATCTATAGGCTTCAATATATGTTATCCATGATCTACTTTCTAACATATATTCTTAGGGGATTTTTTTATTCCCTTAATAATGGTTCATACTAAGCTTGTGAATTTACCAAAGCATATCCCCTGGGAGTTTTGTTACTATGAGTGCAGCAAGGCCCATTGTCATGTGTCAGGATACCCCAGGTCAATCCTGAAACTCCTTGTTACAGTTTTAACTCTGAGGTACATCTGTGCCGGAGTCGCCTCCACCTACTTGTATCCATACATATATATATTTTCTTGATATACCAATTAATAAATACTCACTAAAAAATAGGGATGTATTATTTATACTCATAATTATCCCTAAGTATTTCACTATGTTTTTCTAATCCTAATCCCTAAAATAACTAAACCTATCATCTTCTACCAACTATAACAACCCTTCTTTTTATTACACAATTAGACGTGCTTTATTACATAAAACCTTCACTTGATACAACATAGAATATCAAGAGGTCTAGTGTATTTAGGGATTAGGAGGATTACATAATGACTTAAAACATGAAACTTGACATCTTTATTGAAAACATCCTTTACATGATCACTACATTCCCTTATACTTAGCATTGCATGAGATAACATGAGTAAATGCATAAAAAATGGGTGATCTATAAAGACTAGTAAGGGAGTAAACAAGGCATAACATGAAGAATATAATATGTGTTAGGAAGTAGTAAAATCACTGGATCACAAATTAAAGACGAACATAATGGAAAGATATAGCATTATTGTCACAACATGGAAATGTGGAAATAACACTTAACATGGTATTTTCATGAGCCATGGATCATTGCACATTGATCATGAGTAAACCCTCATTTCACTTGAGTTATCATGAGTATACCCTCATTTCACTTGATGTATCATGATACTAAACGTTACCCATTTCATCAGTGTGCTTTTAGGGCACACCCTTCTTAAACATTTCATTTCATGTATAAGTGTGCCACATGGATCATACAACATGGAATCATTCATCATCATTTATTCCACAATAAAGGGATGTGGAATAAATAAACGAAGCTTTATAATAAATAAGTAAATGTGAATAATGTTTAATACCCTTGATAGAGAAATGGGTATGGTATCCACTAGAGAATGACATTGGCTTGAAAAATTGTGGTGCAATTTCGGCAACGTAACGACGAGACATAAAAATTGTTAATGAGAGATAAATTGGTGTATCATCATATGTACATGAAATGGATAGTAAGGGTTTCATATAGATATTTTTCCCATCCTATGTAATATAATTTAGATACATAAACCCAAATAATTTCTTGATTGTAAATGAGGATAAAAAATTCCTTACGAAATTTTGGCATTGTAACGGGTGTACATATGAGGCATTAATAAGAGAGAAAGAGGTCTCTAATCATTTAAAACATAAGTAGATGAATATAAGGGAGGTGATAAATCATACTCCAACATTTGTATATGAAATTAAATGTCTATTACAATATAAATAATATTGGATGAAAATATGAAAGGAAAGAATCCCTTACTTGGAAGTGTGATCCCAAAGGCTTGGGAGAGGCTTGAGAGAGGCTTCTTGGGAGATTGATTAAAATTGGTAGGATTATAAGGAGATGAGGTCATAGTTTATAAGAACTCAAATGGATTTGAGTGAAGAAGAAGTGAGAGCTTGGGTGGGTTTATATAGCAAAGGGAAGGAAGTTCTTTATTATTTAGTTTTGGGACACCACACATTAAACTAATCAAAACCACAATGCAGCCCCTGGTTTTTTCCCATGTTTTTTTCAAAGGGAAGTGGAAAACAATATTTAATATGGTAAATGTCTGAAAATATTAAAATAATAGTGTTTTCTATGTGGATGTGAGTCACACTCTCCTAGAAATTAATTTAAAAAGCTAAAATGTTTTATAAGTTTTGGAGGGTCCCTTAAGGAATTGTAAAATAAATAAAAAAAACCTAAAATCACATTATTTTTATTTTAAAACATATATTTGTAGAAAATAAATTTTATAGTATTTTACTACATCACTATTGGGTAATTATGAAGTCATAAAACACATTATATATTTAAATGCTATTTAATTTTTACCCAAGAATTTGACTGTCTCGAAAAAATTATGAAAAATTCATCATTGGATAATTTTGATGTCCAAATTCCAAACAAAAATAATTTTATCTATATAATTTTCTAAATATTTTTATTTTTATTTTGAAAATAAATCCTGATATTTATTGAAAATTCATGGGTTTTGACAAAAACAACTTTCAAACCTTAATAAAAATTACAATTTCATTTATAAAATTATATGATCATTTATATTTAATAAGAATTAATTTAATAATAATATAATTATTTTATCAAAATATTATTTAATTAAAAAATCCATCAATTCATCAAAATATATTTCTTAGTTGAATATTAACTAAAAATACTATTTGTGCTTTGAAAACTATTTACAAAGTAACAATAATAAAATAAATGTGTATTCTCTATTGAAAAATTGTTTACATAATAATTGTACTAGGGTCTCAATACATAACCCCTTATAACACCTTCATTAATCTAAATGGTATGGTGTGATATGGTGACAGACTCTTGGGGTGGATCCGATAACATTGCTCGGGTAGTAATCTCTATAAATTTCCACTTTTCCTGTACATTGTTCTGTTTGAGCTTAGCATGTTGAAGCTCGGCTTGGGCTTGGACAAGAGAGAATACCAATGATGCCACATTCTTTCTGAGCTCTAGAAAATGGTCTTTGTAAGGGAAATTCTACTGGATAATTCCATCACTTCATTATTCTATGTAAATTGAATTTGTTAAATCCCTATACTTATACTAATCATGTGATCACTGTTCAACAACTATACAAGCAACGATAACAATTCATAACGGTATTTTGAAATCCCAAAACATAAAACAATTTGAATATTTTATATAACCATTTTACATAATGAGACATTAAATTAGATCAAGATAAATTTCAATTAATAAAAGTTTGGTTCGTTACTCTTTTATTGTTGAAGAAGAATGACATTCTTGTAAATAATCAAAAGTATTTACTATTGGGAGGTCCAGATTACCTAAAGCTACGAAAAAATAATAATTAAAGGTTTTTAGGAATGATATCATATATAAACACCGCTAAACTAAATTTATACTTAGGTTTTCAGCAATTAGTTACATAACTATTAAATTTCCATATTTTACCATTTTGGTTTTTCATTATGTTAAATATTTTTCTAAATTAGTTAATTTATCCATTATAACTAAATTAAATTGATAAATATTATAAAATTTAGACCCACTATTAATAAAATATTAATATATAATTTATAAAATAAAAAAATACCATATGTGTTGGACATTTATTTTAACATAAGCACACATAATGTGCTAAAACACCCATTCAACCCTGACAATGCTAACAAAGTTTCTACTATTTTGGTTTCAATATGGTCATTATATAAGATAGATTGGTCCATGAGTGGACCATATATTATATTTATTAACATTTAAAAATAACATGATATAAATATAGTATTTGTTTAAATTTTGAATTATTTAATAAAATATAATTTTTTATAAAATAATAGTAATGTCAAATTTTTCCTTCTTTAATAATTTGAATTTAATAATACAAATACAATGATGTAATTTTAACATATTACTTCAAAACCTATGTAACGTGATATATTTTTCTAAAAAATTAATTTAAAAAATAATTATTTCAATTTACTTCACCTTTAATGTTTTTAGTATGATTTGATTTATTTAGTTATTAACTAAATTATTCATGCCTTGGCATTTCTTACCAATTTATTGTAAATATACCATCTCATAAAATATAAATTAAATTATAATGATATAAAAAACTCATTTACATTTGAAAATAATATTTATAATCCAACATATGTAGTTTATTCCTATTGTAAAGCTTTAAATAAAGAAATAAGAAGAAAGGTTTATTTTTTCGTTTTCTTTACATAACAAATTATATGGGTCCCTTTTACGAAAAATCATAATGAAAATCATAAAATTTAATCCAAATTACATAATGGTTTACATATGTCAATCCAATAGGTTTTTAAGATTTTATAGGTTATTTTTCCCTTATGTTTAATGTTTAGCCCCTTAATAAACTCGTTTTTCTCTTCATCAATATGATAAATTTGAACTGTTATCACTAATAAATGTTGTAAAAATTTAAGTTGGGATCATTGTACATTATAAGTTATTTTTATAAAAGATAAGAAATAATTTTTTCCAAATTTAGTTTACATAAGTGGGATAAATTATTTTAAAGTTTAATCTCGTAGACTCTATAAGACAATGATTTTTTAAAGTGAAAATGTTCAAATGTTTGAAATGTTTTTCAATCCAATTTAATTATGAAATTGATTAGAATGTAATAAATTGGATTTATTGGTGTATTATTAAAATAATAAAAAATTAAAACTTATTAAAAATATAATTTAACTATTTTAATTATTTTAATGAAATGTTAGTTTTCAATTAAAATTCAGAATTTTCATTATTCATTATAAAAATAAAACTTCTCAAAAATAAATATAAAAAATCCACCCTAAGATAATTTTCAAATTTCTCCTTAAAAAAATTAGTTTATTTTATCTAATAAAATTTATAAAAGTGTCATAATTTAGTTCAAAAATAAGTGCATCTATAAAAGATGGTAAAACATCATTTAGAAAAATACAACTTTTTATGTGTAGAATTAGATTTTTTATTATCTTATGTCTATAAAATATATGGTCTGAATTTCAAAACAATCAATGGATTGAATAATATATAAATTTTATTAATATAAAACACTAATAGTAATTAATTTAATTTATTAATATAATACACCTTTGATACATAAAAACGTTTCCTTTATTTTCAATTTGTTTTCATATTCATTTCAAATTAATTAGAAACTGATAAATCCAATCATATATTTTTATAAGTTTGTTTAGCCTATTTATAACCACCAATTAAACATATATTAGGATACTATTATATTAAATAATAATAATTATATTATATTGTAGTTTAGTAAAACTCAGTATTGTGTGTAACACATGCCAAATATAGTATTGTGTATACTACAAGCTAAACACGGTATTGCATGTATCACAACCTTAAAATGTTGTTACATATAAATAAATCATAACATGGTGTAGTTATTAATTAAATCCAATAGATAATTTTAATTTATTCAAATAAAATCATAAAAACTAATGGGGTCTCATTCTATGCCCCTTAAAATGATTTTTCCCTTGAAATTCATCTCAGTCATCATTGTTTTAATACTTGATTATTCGATTCATAGAAACACACATCATAAAAATGAATAGAAAACGTTATTTAAAAATATAAATTTGTAAATATAATGGTTACCCAAAGTTACACATAAATATATTTACACATTTCTGAACATAGGTGGCAAGTGAAAAGATAGAAATAGAATTGAAAACTAACACCCAAATACTGATAGAGACTGATAAAGAAAATTGATCACCAGAAGGTGGGTGATATTAAGAATGTGAAAAATGATAAAAATTTAAATATATTATGATATAATAAAACATTTTTTCATAAAAAATGGAGGCACTAGGATAAATATTTTTTTTCAAGATACTTTTCCCAAAGTTGAAAAATTTTCACAAAAAGATATACTAACTTGATTTATTCACAGTATCACACTTTGGTTGTTCCTTGATCAATTTCCACTTAATTTATTACTCCAATAAATTAAGAGGAAATTTTTATTCCTAAATATCTAAGGGATCATAAGATCCATAATATAATGATAATTAAATCATTTAATATTCTAGTTAAAAGTTAATAATGGTTATCCATTGTGTATAAGTCTTCATAAAGTGAAGAAAAATGTAAATCTTTAAAACCCAACAAAATTTCTACATAAACCATTTCATAAATGGTTTACCTTTTTAATCATATTAAATATGAAAATATAAAATTTAATAAATAAGTTAACAAAATATAATTAACATTGATGTACCATACAATATAAAATAGATCATGATTTTTACAAAACAAAAATGTGAATAGCTTCATCATGTATTTTCTTGAAAAATAGTAATAACTATGATTACCATAAATCCTTATTTAAAAAACTCAATATTACTTATTCAAAGAATTATTGGTTATATTCCTTAAATATATAAAATTTTTAAACTTCATCCAAGGCATCATAAACCACTTTTTGAACAAATCATTAATCAGTTCCAAGGTAATCAGTACTATCAAATTTACGTTATCCAAATCAATAATCTATTTATACCAAAATTATTATCTCATCATTTGGATCATATTAATGGGTATCTTCCCATAATAATAATATAACCTTCATATTTAATCACTTTACCATAACATCATTATCATTCAACATATTCATTCAAATCCTTAAAAAAAGTTATACTAAACAATCCTTATATATTTCATAATTTATGTAAAATAATTTTTGAATTCCAACACATATACACTTATTTTATAATAATTACTTCTTAAAAAATTAACTATGCTTCATATTATTATTCTTTAACACTTATTTCCTTTCACATGTCATCTATAGTCTCTTTATCATTAGTAATATAACCATTACTCACACCATTGTGTTGATTCTCTTCATGGGCATTCCATTAAGACTTCAATTTTCATAATTCCCATACATTCCACTTTTAAGTCATTCAATAGTTAATGATAACTTAGGGAGGCCAAAATTCTCATATATTGTGTTAACAAAAAATTTCATTTTATCTTCATAGTTACATGATTTATTCCCTTCGTTTCCATTTTCAATATCTATATATTTATATGTTTTTCTAAGACATCCCCTTGGGTGTTTCTTCCAAAATTCTTGACACAATGGATATTGAATCCTCTTTCCTGCATGGTCTCCATTAACCTAACACTCAGTGAACTCTATCCTTGCCTTCCTTACTGAGTTAGAGAGTTAGTTAAGGTACACATTTTTATTAATATTTCATGAATACTAATTATGCCTAACCACAACGTCCTTCTTTCAAGTCATCATCACATTTGGAAGCTCATTAGAGACTTGTCTATCACATTCAATGTTAAACCAGTTTCTTCTTATTCCCACCATTAACTAAAACCAAAAATCATTGTGTGAGAAACACTTATTATACTTTAAAACCACATAATTGTGAATAATCACTTATAGTATTCCTAAATCATGATACCTTATTTAATTTATAAAAATTTAGGCATAACCTTGGTTATTCATGATCATTGTTTATTTAAATACATCATGACAATTATAATGTGTTTTTGAATTTCCAAATCATTTCCACTGAGAGTGTCAAACCAATAATGCAACAAGGTCTGTTATCATTCACCCATTCCTAATCAAGTCTATCCCAATCCAGTTTTGTCAGAGTTGTTACCCTTAGGTTCTTATTTTCTAATGTCATGTCCACTTGTAGTATCTAGATAAGGATTAAATTTTATAGAAACCATTCTCACTATCCTTTATCAATATTCCAGGATATTTCCCAAAAGAATTAATTATCCCTATACTTAACCTTAGAGACATCCCTAGATATATCCTTATAATTATCCCTAGGGATCTCACTAAAGATTCCTTATTCCAGTTTCCAATGGTTGGCTAAGCATTTAACTTGATACCAACTGTAGTGACCATGGATTCTAATATATGTATATTACATTTTTTATATGAATATTCATTACATTACACAAATACATGCTAGAGGACTAGAAAAGTTTAGTTCCTTTGGAAATAGGGAACACAATATTCTAATCTGGTGAATGATATTCAATGTTACAATAATGATCTTCCCCTTTATTAATATGAACAAAAAATAACAATCCCAAATATACTCGAAAAAATAATTTATTACCCGAAATGATAAAGATAATGAAATATTTTTAATGAATGGGTAATAATATGTTATAGAATAATCATATATGATATAATACATATTAATATGGTGACTAAATAAGTTAATAACATGTTTAAAACCACTATAAATTATTTTAAATCAATTATGTCAAAAATTAAAGCATTGGGAAAAGGATTTCATCTCAATTTCATTTCATTGAGGTAGATTGTAATTTTATGCACATACTTTACTTCATATGTTGTTTATACTATCCCTTTGAAATTTAATATTACTAATAATTAATTATTAATTATATTTTAAGTTTCGATTTTAATTACATCATCTAAGTGTGTCTGAATTAAAATTTACCATGTTGAAATTAATTTCGTAACTCAATTCATTTTAATGGAGTTACATTAAATATTTGTTGTTATTGATATTATAATATTTTGTGTGTAAATTATATTTAAAATATTTATTAATTTTTAATTTTTTTAATGTGGATTTACATTTTATAAACATAACTTACACATTAATTAATTCTCACTTCAACATTATGGTCATTTTTTGTGTTTATTTCACAATCCTGGTTGAATCAAGATTATTCATTCATGAATTTCCATTAAAAGAAATTATTTTATAATTTTTTAATAAAAACATTAATTCTATTATCTTATTGACATTCATGAACTTTTTAATTTATAGTACCATTTTCACCCCTTGGTACTTAAAATGTTTTAAAAAATGTATTTAAACCCGACTTCATTTCTCTATTCCTTCAAAACTTTATTTTCTTTCAAAAACATTTTTCATAAAAATTATTTCAAAAATCTTATTCACCTATTAAAAATGAATTATTAAATAAATTTTTTAACCTTTTTTACTTTTAAAAAAATGGATTTAAAGGAATATTTTAGTCATTTTCGAAACATGGTACTTTTATTACCTCTTTACAGTGAAAAGGAATGTTCTTTTACCTTGTAAAACATGTAAAAAATTAACCATCATTGTTTCTTTGATGCTTCTTTTACAATTTTACAATGATAATTTTATAGATTTTTAAAAAAAAATATTTCAATGAAATTTGTTTCAAAAAAAATCAAAATAAAAAGGATATTTTTCTCGATAATGTTTATAAAGATATTTTATTATTTCATCAATGACAAAAATATTTATTATTATTAAAATGGTTAAAGATTCTATCGATACCATTTTTATTAATCATCTAGAAGACGTATGAATATTTTTACCAAGGTTAGTATTGACATTCACTTCCTCAAATCATTTTCCTAGTCCTTAACTTCCCCTTGAGTTATTCACTTCCCTCTAATATATAAACATTAAATTTCACCACAATATCCATATCATTTATTATAGATATGATTATTTCATAAATTGTATAAAATTTTTACATATGGTGTTTAATTTTAATGTTATTTGATTTACTAGGGAAATATTGATAAAAGCATATCCTTTACTCAATACAGATATTTGATAAGGAACATTGTTTATGAATTAAATTAAATTTTTAGTATATGATGAATACATTGACTATTATGACATGGGTTGGGGACCAGTTAATTCATACCCATCGATGCATCACTAGGCTCATTATAATAATCTATGGGATATCCTCAACTAGTTGGTTTTCACGAAGTATGTTTTAAATTGTTTTGTGAATTGTGTTTACGATAAAGGTTCCATGTTCCTAGGAGTGGAATCCAAAAATTAATAATTTCATCCATTCATATTTAGTTATTATTATCCCTGATATTTTCACTTTGATAAAATCAACTAATTCGTTTCATTATTATCTAATTGAATAAATCTAATTTTTTTCTCAGTTGTTTACCATGACATATTTTTTATTCCTTATCTTCTCATGATAGTCATGTTTTTTTCAAATAAATTTTGTTTTTAAGTTGTCTGACTTTTTATATTATTTATACACTCTCTTTTATGTTTAATGATTTTATAGAATGTGTGTTCTATTATCAACCTTTCCATATTGATTATACTCATTGATTCCTTATATATTCCATTTTATTTTACACTTACTAAGAATTTAACCTCTAACTTATTTTTTCATTTACCTAGGATTACAGTGATTTAACTAAGAAATATATGAAATTATATTCTAGATGGAATAAATTTATTATTATTAAATGGTGTTGTAATTTTTGTATTAATTTTTAATACAATACCCATGTATGTATCTAGTTTAACAAGGTTAGTAAATTGTTCGATACTTTGGGATTTGAATCATGTATCTATGAAAATATAATGGTAGTATGAATTATCTCTAGGCTACTAGGGTCAAGGTCATTATAGCTGGTATTAGGGCAGGTTTAGTAGAAACATTGGGAACTAGATTTAAGAAAACATAGATTAGTAAACATAACCCTACGATAGAATTTGCAGATAATTATAGAATAATGTACTAATTGTTTGGTAAGATTTAAATTTTTTTTCTTGAAATACATCACTATATGGATAATAAAAGTGGACATGGTTCTAGAATAGATGTATTAAGGGTTATTTACTCCTAAAAGGCTGCATTGGTATCGAATTGATCGTCACATAGTACACAACAATGGGTCGTACATTGCACCGAGTTTAACACTCGTGTGGGGTATTCCTTGTATAATTCAAAATTTATTTACAACCCACTTTGAAGGATTTGAATAGGTAATGATAATTAATTACATAGGATAAACCATAGTCAAAGGAATGGCCTATGTGGAAATAAAATGGATGAATTGTTAGGGTATTGGGATTCAATATTTAAATTGTATGAGTATTTTACTAATGGTATTTTGGGGATCATATATATGAAACATCTAAAGGTTGTGTTATATTTTATAAGTATATGTGTATTATTTAACATAATATTAATGGACACCATAATTGGTTTTTAATTTAATATTGATCATAATTTCAAATTCCTAAACAACTCATTTAGTTCTTATATGGTAGCATTCATTGAATATGAAGGAAATGTTTTGAGAAATTTATGGAAAAAATAAATTTTAGTGTTGAATTTATATGAAGAATAATTAATTTAAATTTTATATACATAATTTTAAAGTTATTTATAATCTTTAGGATTGGTATTATTGTTAATGAAATTGTAATAATAGTCAAATAATATTATAAAAAACATATGTTGTATTGAAAACCCTTGTAAAAAAGGCAATTCAATGATTAATTTCATTTCAATTATGTCCATCATACTTCTTGGGAACTTTATAGAAATTATATGAATATATTTTAGAAAAAAGACAACCTACTATCTGGGTGAAAAGCTATTGTATCTAGAAAGGTCATGGGGATTTAACCCATGATCGAAGGACGATAAAGATTTCACTCCTTCCACTGAAATATGTGATGTCTTGTTTAATATTTCATTGTTTTTAATTAAACAATTTGATGAATAAAAATTAATGATAAACAAGTAGTATTGATATTCATATTTATATATTATTTTATTAACTACATTAGTTTTTTTAAAATAGATAGAGAAATATATAAATATTTCATTTATGGATCTTAAGATCCAATAAAGGTAAATTTTAGTGGTTCAGGCCAAAAAAATAATTGTTTGATATCTATTTCTTGGAATATTTAAAGAATTTTATCGAATCATCAGAAAATTATGAAATAGTTATTATTAAATCGAAACATATTGTGTATACTTCATTATTTTCTATGATTGTCAAACAATTTCTCAAATTTAGAAAAATTGATCTTGAAATAAAATGTTATCATATAACAATCCTTTATGATGATATCAATGGACTTTTAACACCTATTAGATTTAATGTTTGGAGTCTCTAAACATTCCAATGATCATTTACATTTTTTTGATCGATGACCTCAATCACACTATAATTATTTTCAATTTTAAACTATGTCAATATTTTCACTTTCAATCAATATTTTCTTACAAGAAAACCTAGTTATGTGTTGCTCCATATGATCTAGGTA
This sequence comes from Viscum album, assembly GCA_963277665.1. NCBI lineage: Eukaryota > Viridiplantae > Streptophyta > Magnoliopsida > Santalales > Viscaceae > Viscum > Viscum album. The sequence continues at coordinate 741,152,493 of OY728155.1, read as the reverse complement.
AACCCCATTATATCTTATTAAGTGGAAATTTTATTAAAAATTTTATGATGTGAGTTTTTCAATAAAATATTTTTTAAATATCAAGAACATGTATTATAGATATCATCTTTTAATTGTTATGAAGTAATTTATTTAAGGTTTGGAGAATTTAGCACCCCAAAAACTATTGAAGAATAATATTTCATTTGATAAATTTTGTTACGAAAAATACTAAGTTATCTTTAATTACCTAAAACAATTATTTTAACTTTTGTTATATGAAACATTTATTTTTTCATGAATTACACAAAACTACGAGTTTCTTCGATATCTTGCATTGCACACAATACTGTAATTTACTAAATACTAGAAACATTTTTCTTTAAAATGAAAATTATCTGATAAAAATTAAATTGGTAGTTATATATAGAATTAACAACCTTATTAAAATATATCTTTTAATTCATTGGTTACAAATTAACTTGAAATGAATATAAAAACCGATCAAATATGAAGGATATGTTTTTATAAAAAATATTATTCTTTTGTGCCAAATGTATTTCATTTTAATAATTTAAATTAATTCATAATATTGGATAATATTAATGACATTTGTTTATAATATATTAAATATTTTTTTACATTGATCAAATAGATTTCATATACATAGGATAATAACAAATCTAATTTTACACATAAAATGTTGTATTTTTCTAAAGGCGGTGTTGGCGCCTTTTAGTGGCACACTTCGTTTGAAACACTAATTTGACAATTTTATAATTTTTATTTTGAAAAAAAATCTTTATTTTAAAAAATTTAATATCGAAATTATCTTAGAGTGATTTTTTTTTTAATTTTCTAAGAATTTTCATTTTTTGATGAACATTGAAAAAATGCTGAATTTTAAATGAAAACTTACTTTTCTTCTATATACATTAAAATTTTAATGAAATGTTAATTTTTTTAAAGTAAAATCAGATAAATTATATATATACTAATCTATTTTAGGTCATTGAATTAATTTTTATATGTAATTTATATATAAAAAAATTACTAAACATTTGATCATTTTCACTTTAAAAAACATTATTTCTCATCCTACCAACCTGATTAATTTAAAATAATTTTTTTCCAATTATATGGTTTGAGTTTAGAGAAATATATTCCATGTTTATAACTATAATAATTTATAATTTAAAATAATTCCAACATTATTTTTCACCAAAATTATTAGTGTAATCATTTAAAATTAATTATAGTAATTAAGTGAAAAATGAGTTCACTAAGGGATTAACATTAAACATATGGGTCAAAATGACCTATAAACTTATTCAAAACCAATTTTTTGGACATATTTAAACCTTATATCTCTTATTATTGGTATTTTTTAATTATCAGAGCCACCTTATGAAAAAAAGAGTGAGTATAATTCCCTCTTTCTAAATCTTACACGTTTCCACTCGCCCAACTTATAAAAGGGCTCCTCATCTCCCCCTTCTGCACACCTCTAAAACCTATTTTGTTAAGCCCATAAAAAACAAAATAAATCCCCAACTTCTATAACCAAATACTATAATTATTATCATGGGATGAAATCTATCTTAGGAAGGAATTTGTGTAAACCTTATGAGAATACCTGAAGAAGAGGTAATGTTTTTCTAAAATCTTTTTTATTTTATTTCCTTATCCAAATCCTTAAATTATTTTTATATCATGATTATATAATAAATCATTTATATTAAATTTACTTTTATATAGTTATTATAATGGTATTACCTACATGTTCACACACTTCCATCAAATGGTTTACAAAATCATCGTTCGTGTGTATGACATACTATCTCTTTGTGAACCGATGTCGTTCGATTTTTCATTACAACCTTTTAATGTTTGTAAAAATGTTTTTAATACTATATATATATATTATATATATTATATTTATGGGGTATTTATGCTTTTTTTATTTTTATATAACACATAACTTCATGATTTTCATTTTGTGAGAATATGGTAATGTCGTTCATGTGTACGGTGGACTACCACCTCAGAAAGTGATGAGATCTTGTCTTCCTGAATAACCTGACGACCTTCATTTTTTATTTAATTTTTTGATAATCCTTCTTTTAAAGGTTTAATTTTAACCCTTACACGACCTGTTTGGTTTTTAACATTATAGGACCCGGATGGTTTTAAATGAATTCATGACACACAATGACTACTTGAAACTGCCCCTCCCAATCATCTACATCGTGATCAACAATCCACCTTTGCATGGATGTTTGGCTAGTTGTCCTATATAGAGATGCACAGGCCTGGTACCAATAGAAAATTTTATACCCTCTCATTCTTCCGAATCTATTAGCTATTATCTTGTGAATACTCCTTACTCAGAATCCTCCTATAATTATTTTTCTCTGTAAAATCTATCTAGTTTACATCTGCAGGTCATGTGGCCTAATGGCCATGAGGTGTCTTGAAGGCCTTAAGGTGGCTCTAAATCCTTACTGACCTGAAGGCTTGGGTGATCTGAAAGACTTAAAGACTCTAGGAATAAACTAGAGGACCAAATGTGAATAGTTCTGGCTACTACAACACCAAATAATACTCATTACAGTACTTCAACAGTAATATAGAATTATGCCTCCCCATAGATTTGAACATGGGTATCATAGATGAGCATGGATTTTCCTCAACAATTGGGATGAGGTTTGTGTACATATCCATTCATGCATTACATTGAATGTATTAAGGAATATTTTAATTAAAATATTTCATTTATATGACATAAAATGATAATTTAATGATAATATATATATATATAGTATTTAATTTTATTTCATTTAATAGGAAATGAAAATGAAAATAGTGATCATCCATACTTAATCCTTACACTCTCTCTATGAATAGTGTCTTTCATTTCTTTCACCAAATTTTATTGGTTACTATAAATTCATATATAATGAATATATGTGATATTTCCCTAATTGTTTAAATTTTGTATATGATTAAATCATGATTAAATAAATAGGAACAAGAAATAAAAAGTCAAATCGTACTCATAAAACAAGGAATGTTAGTACCTAAAATGATGAAAATAATGAGATATTATTAATTAATGGGTAATAATATATTATAAAAGAATAAAATATGATATCATAAATGTTAGTGTTTTCTTTAATAAGTTAATAACATGCTTAATACCACTTCGTAAGAGGTTAAATGAAGTATGACTTAAGGAAAAGAATAAGGTAAGGGATTTCATCTCAATTTCATTTCATTGAGGCATATTGTAATATTATACACCTATTTTATTTTATAATGTGAATATACTATCAAATTTACATGTAATATCATTAATATATAAATTTTCATGGAATTTTAAGTTTCAATTTGAATTATTTAATCTAAGGTTATTTGAATTAAAAGTTACTATGTGGTTAATAATTTTATAACAAAATTATTTTTCATTGGGTTATATTAATTTCTACTTATCATTAATATTATATGATTATGTTTGTAATGAATTTTGAATATGTGTTCTTGTATTTATACTTTTTTTGGGATTATAATTGATACACATAATTGATTAACTTATTAATTCCCACTTTAACATTACGGTCATTTTAAGGTTTTATTTAACAATGTCATTCTAATAGAGATTTTTTAATATTGAATTTACATTAAATAAAATTATTTGATAATTTTTTAATAAAACCTTAAATTTTTTTATCCTATAGTAATTTATGATCATTTCCAATTTATAGTTTTATTTTTCCACACTTTTTTACTAAAAATGTTTTAAAAATACTTTTATACCAGAATTTATTTCTCTCATTGAAAAAGAATCTATTTTCTATCAAAATCATGTTTTATAAAAATGTTTTCGAAATTTTTTTACCCTTTAATAAATTACTTATTAATGAAATTATTACCCATTTTTACCTTTTACCAAATTCCTTTAAAATAGTATTCATTTCATTTCCCGAATAGGGAATTTTCCTAACATTGTTAAAATTCAAAAAGAATGTTATTTTACCTTATATTTAATGTTAAAAATTACCTTCCATCATTTATTTGGATAATAATTTTCATTTTTAAAAGGATATTTATAAATTAATTATTTCTTTAAAGAAAAAATTTAAAAATAAAAACAAAAATGATATTTCCTCAAAAATTTTATAAAAATCATATTTTATTTCATCAACAAAAACAACCCTTATTCTTACGACAATGGGTGTCTATTATATTGATACCAAACATATTCATCCTCTAGATGGATTATAATTATTTTGACTAATGATACTATTGAAATTCACTTCCTTGAATCATTTTCATAGCCATTAACTTCCCCATGAGTTATTAACTTCCCTATGATAATTTAACAATAATGTTACCCTAAATATCTATATCAATTATCAGGGATATGATTATTTCCTAAACCATATACAATTTTCAAATATGGTATTTACTTTGAAAGTTATTTTATTTACTAGGGAAATAGTGATAAATTTTTATATTTTACTCAATACTGATATTTGATCAGGCCTTTTTTTATAGATTAAATCGATTATTCAATATATGAGTAATGATTTAGACTAGTATGACATGATTTGGAGATCAGTTAACACAATACCCTTGTTTCATCAATATTATCATGGGATAAATAATTTTTATAACCTCAAATAATAGTTTTTCAGAAACTATGTTTTAAAATTTCTTATAAAAGGTTTTTATGGAAAAGGTTAAATAATCATGGTAAACATGGCATTGAATAATTAAGGATTTACATCAATCATATTAATTTATTATTATCTCTGAGATTTTCACTATGAAAATAATATATGGATACATTTCATTCTTAGTTTATTTATTAAATGGCATGTGTTCTCATTTATTTTACTTTCCATGTTATTTATGTCTTATATTCTATTGATATTCAGGTTTTTGTAAATTTCATGTGCTTATTGTTATTTACCATTTCATATCATTTACACACTTCCTTCTCAGATTACTGATGTCATGGAATGTGTGTTTATCTATTTACCTTTCCATATTGATTATTTTTATTGACTAATTATTACTTCCATTGTATTTAACCCTTAAATTTAATTTTAGATCCCCTTTATTTTGTTTCATTTCACTAGGATTCCATAAAATGTATAATAATTAGATTCAAGGATATGCTAGATAAAATAAAGTTAATATAGAAAAATATTATTTTGAAATTTATGTTTTAATTTGTAATAAAAAATTCAATTATGTATCTTGTTTACCAAGAATACTAAATTTTTCAACCAATTAGAATTTGAATCTTTTATTTATTCTAATGTAATGGTGACAGGCATGACTTCATGCTACTAGGTTCGGGGTTGCTAAAGTTATTGGGTCATTCTTAGTGGTTTCCATGTGATTACTATTTAAATATTCCTCTATTCACACTTTGATTCTTGTATTGTTCTTAAGTATCAATTATATAAAATGGTTGGTTGTTTTTTCCCATATAATCTAACTCTCTATATGTGTATGTAACTAAGATCATTCATTATGTTGATGATTATTTCTATAAAAAAAATTCATTGAAATGACATTGATTTATACCTTTAGTATCTTATTCAATAATTCTACGTGTTATAGAGTGATGGTGTGGAAACATATTATAAATCAATTAATGTTGGTCGATAGGAACCTATCGACCATTCAATGTTCTGGTTCTCTAAAATTGTTTATAGAGTCACTCGGGTCGAATCCTCGATTATTGTTTGGATTTTAGAGTCTATTATTTTTTATTTGTCTTTTTAATGCGGGGTTTATTTGCAGAGCTCAAGTAAATTAATTTTTTTTTATTTTTGACATATAAATTGATAAATATTGGGGTGATTTCATTATTGGGGATTTAATATTATGATATCTCTGATCTTTTCATTATATTAAATTAAATTAACACACACTTTATAAGATGATTTTGATCAGAATTCCCAAGTGTTGATGATTTAATCAAAGTCTTAACTTAACTTTGGGATCCAATATCAATAAATAATTGTTTAAGGTATTATATTTTTTCCAAATAATCCATGGAAACCACTCATTAAACAAAACATGTCATTAATCCATGATATTTTAAGTTCAACAAAAGTAATATTAATTTAAAGAAGATTAATCGAGAAAAATCTCTCAATCTCTTATCATCACTAAATTATGACCCTCCTTAATGGGATATTTAAATATCCATTTATATTTTTATTACTCTAGTTTAATATGTTTATGTTTATGAATTATTAATAGAATTAAAATAATGGAATAAGAAAAGAGTTTTCACCGAATATACACACAATCTGTGAAAAAATTTAAATACAGACATTGGATTAAATTAGAAAAGAAAAAAAAGATAATTTTTATTTAGAGTAATTTTAACTATTTTAATATCATTAATATTACGAAATAGAAGGGTTTTGATAATAATAGATTAATAATAAGGAACCTGTATTAAAATTCTATTGAATTGAAAATTAACTTACATGATTACAAATTATAAGAACACAAAATAACATGTAAAAAAAGAAAGGGGAAGTGTCTCTCAAGTTAAAACCTGAGTTTTGAAGGTCCTGAAAGGCCTTTTCAAGTATTTTTTCATGACAATGTATCCTCATATATTATAAAAATCAAACCCCTTGTCAGTAGAATAGGGTAATGAATTTATAGCCAAAGCTGGTGGACTCTTCATTTACAATCTACCCCACCACTTGGATTGAAAATTTTTTAATTTATAAAGCTACATATAGAGAAATATTCTGCTTAAAATTTGTACATATGGATTTTTATAACATACCCTCAAAATTTGGTGGCAATTTTACTTTTGGAGCCAAAGTTATTTATATTTTCTTAAACAATTTATTGTTGTCCATTTTTATCTAGAATTATTCAAAGGCAATAGTGTTAATGTGTTTTGGAAAAAGAATATTACATCAAATTTGAACAATTTATTCTGAAGCGTATTTCTCCTATATCTTTTATTTAACATTGAAAAATATAATCTCAATTTTATGTCTATATTTGTAGAAAAATTCAAGGATTTTGTGCAACTTTCTAAACTCAGACAAAATGGTGGGCTAGACCTTCATAGGTCAATCAGATGCATTATTGGTTAATTTGGGCCTTGATAATTTTATCCATGATTCCTTTTGATAATAAATAACATAATATCCTATTTAAAAATTTTGATTTTTAATTAATCCAGAAAATTATATCATCATGGTTTGTCTAGTTTTCTCAAGATATTTGTTGGGCCTTCTTGTGTGGTCCTTATCCATTTTGTTTGAAAAATTGGACAAAGATACCTTTTAAGGATATGTTTTAATATTCATAAGGAACAATAAAAATAAATAATCACATAATTCTAATAATTATGTTAAAATATATGATGAAAATATTAAATATAGTTTTAATTAAATTAAATCGAACAATGTTCTTCTTATATGCTTATGATCAAAACATGAACAATGATTGGAAATTAAACATCATTAAGTCGCAATTATATGATGGGAGTATTATAAAATAATTAATGAATATTTAATATCAACTCCCCCATAATTAGGATTTTTAATGTCCTCATTTACAACAAATATAGGAACATAACTAAATAATTTTTACTCACCATCGAATATTTAAAAAAAATCACTAATCAGGGTTGTCTAGACTAGTTCACTCATCCGTAAGAAATATAACCAAAACAAATTATAGTAATAATGTTACAAAAATTATTCATATTTTGTGATAAAAATTAGTAATGCAAAATGTAGTCACCTTGAAATACTCTTCTCAATATGAAAAAATTTTATTTCTATAGGTCCACTCTTTCACCAAACAAAATTGAAAATCATAGAGTTTGAAACAACTCCCTACTTTTGTTCCCTATCCTAATTTTCTCCAAAATCAATAGGTCGTTTATATAGGTTTTTCAGTGGCTATGGGATGGTAGGAATATAATGGGAAAAATGTTGGAAAATAGGGGAAAACACAAACATGGAAAAATAAATGCCCAATTTTTTCAATAAGATATGTAAGCTTATGAAAACATACATTAATAAACATATTTTGTTTCAAGAAAGACAAGAGAGAGAAACAGAAATTTGAAATTTGTAAGAAACAAAAAACATTTCCCAGCGGCATAAGAAAAGAAGATAAAACTGTTCTTTTTCTCTTTTTCTTTATTTTTTTAGATTTTGAACTTTAAATAGTTATCACACACATCTCCCAACCCATGTTTTATATCCTCATAACAATAATTGTAATAGTTATAGCAAGATAAATGTTTAAGGAATAGTGATTTTTGACCCACCCAAGACACAACCCATTCATTTTTTTCTTTTTCATCTTGATTTTTTTTATTTTTATAACATTTTCCACTATTTTTTACACTTTTAAATATCATAGAGAAATTTACCTAAACATTATTCCTTTCCAAAAACTCACCAAATGAAAACATCTCCCCTACACTTAAATGGATGCTTGTCCTCAATCATATGATGATAGTTTGAAATCATGGAAAATGAATCGAAAATGAAATCCATTACGCCCACACTTAAATTTTAATAACTTATGAAATTTAAAATCCATGTAGATGTTGGTTGGGATATGGTTTTGGTCTTATAATGTGGCTATAAAAAATAAGTATTCATATGCTTAATGGGGATTTGAAAAGTAAGATTAATGTAATTGTAATGAGAGACTAATTGGATAATGTGATTATCATGTGGTTTAGAAAACTCCTCTATCATATAAATGTACACTAATGTAGGAAATTTATCTTGAAGGTCCAAAAAATAAATACTCGCAATGAGGGGTGAAAAACATACATTTTGAAAAGAAGTTCATAGGTGGACTTTGAAAGAATTATGATGTTATTTCTAATGGTTAAGGAAGAATCATTTTAAAAATCAAAAATTAAGCATTAAAATATTATTTTTATTGATCCAAAGTTATTTTTTGACATGTAGGGTGAAAATAATAAAATAGATGAAAACAATTTGTTGGATTCAATAAAAAGGTAGGAAAAAATCTCAAAATTTAATTGGGAATAATTTTGAGCCTTTTTTAATTTTTTTAAATTGTTTTAGTTTTTTTAGTGTTTTTGAAATACACACCCACACAAAAGATAAAGAGGAAAAAATTGATGAAGAAACTACTATAAAATTAGAGTGACAGAGGAAGAAGAAGAGAGAGAAAGATAGAAAGAGAGGGAGAGGTGGAGAGAGAGAGAGGGAGTGTTTAAGGGAAAGTGGTTCCCCTTGTTTAGATTTTGTGGGTCGTTGTCTCCATATAGTGGTGGTTCTTCCATAGTGGGTGGGGATTCAATGGAAATTGATGTGAATACTGATATCTATGTACTCTCATGTTGATTCTTTAACCGGTGTCCATAAACCATGAATTTTCTTTAGGAAGTGGGGTCTTGGACTTTCACTGCACCAAAAGGGTAAACATTAGTAATAACAAAATGACCTTACCAATGAGAATTAATCTTACCTTAGTGAACCTGAAATTGATAGTCGAATAGCATTACCTTTTCACCTTTATGAAATACATTTTGCAGGTAATTTTTTTCCTGGAGTGCCTTATCCATTTCTTTATAGATATTGGAATTCTCATAAGAATCTAGTCAAAGCCCCTAAAATTCATTCAACTCCAACAATCTCTCCTCACCGGGTTTTTCACATTCCAAATTACAATTTTTCAAATACCAAAATGACTTATATTGGATTGAAATTGGTAAATTTCATTATTTATCGAAAACTAGCCTAAATGGGGACATCCCAATGGGTGTTTTATAGGAATTCTGATAAGAAAAAAATGCTTCACCAAGTCATTCAGGACACACTTTTATGTTCATCCTAACAATTCTCTCAAACACTCTTTTCACTTATCTATTAGAAAGTTCATCCATTCCATTTGTTGGGGTGATATGTATTTGATGTTTTATGTACAAACTCATTCATTTTCAAATAATATTCCATGGTTTGATTAGAAAAAAGAGTTCCTAAGTCACTTATCAAGGCATACTCTATTCCAAATCGAAGGAAAATAGTGGGTTTTTGTAACTCTCTAATAATATGTTCAGCATTCATCCAAATGGGTTTGGCCTCAACCTACCTAGAAACATAGTCAACTATAATAATAATGTATTAGAATCCATTGGAGGGTGGAAATGGTCCCATGAAATCTATTCCCTAACCATGGAAGATCTCAAATTATATGAAGTTCTTTTGGATCATTTCATTCCTTGTGGTAATTTTTCTAAACTTTTGGAAAGTGGTACATGATTAATAGAACTCATATGAGTCCTTAAAGTGTGAAGTCTAGATGAATCCTAATTTTATAACCTTTATAAAGGTCCTTTGTCGTCCAAAGTGGCCACCACCAGGCACTAGGTGACATAATTATATGATGGAGTAATTTTCTTCTTCGTCAACACATATCCTAATTACCATGTCACCCCAATTTTCCAATGTTTATTATATTCCCAAAAATAGAATTTTGAGTTACTTTTTAAATTCATTTTTTGTTTTTTTGAAAACAATTAATGTAAAACACCATCGACCATGTAATTTAAAATTGTGGAATATCATGGTAACTTTGGAGTGATATATAAGAGGTTTTTAGTTGGAAATTGTAGATAAATTATTTTAGAATGATAAAAGTTATAAATCCTACTTAGGTGGTCATCCACATGGTTTTATCTTCCAGTTATGTCTTTAATCATAATGTCAAACTATTGGAGCATCAGGATCCATCTTATTATCCTTGGTTTGGAATCAATTTTCTTAAGTAATAACTTTAAAGGTAAATGGTCGTAAAAATGATGATTTTAGAACCTAAGGGAAAGGGGGGGAAATTTTTCCAAGGCCAAAACCATAGATAAAAGTTAATTTTCAGTCATAGTGTAGTGAGATTGAGTTTCATCATAGGTTTATGAGGAATAATAGATATCATGAGGAATATATTCTCTTCTTTGACTAGGAACGGCCCCAACGTACCTATCAGAAGAATCACACATAAATTAAATGGGTAAGGACAAATATGGGGGGTCAGATTATTGGGGAATATATAATAACAACATTGATTTCAATGAATTCACTCTTGCAAGACTCTTATAAATAAAATGTAACATCATGTTGGAGTATCCAAGTGAGTGGGAGGGAAATACTACTAAAGTAATGGATGAATCATTGATAGAAACCATCAGGGTAAATGAATGAAAATATGTGTCAAAATTTTGTGGGTTCAGGAAGTGATTGGATAACCTCAATTTTAGAAAGATAAAATTGAATACCATCTTGTGAAATTTTGATCCCTAGAACAATTCCATTAGTAACCCTGAAGTTACATTTTCCAAAAATCATGACAAGTTTACATTTGAATCATTTTTAAAGCACTTTAGAGAGTGAATGCAAGAAGGATTCAAATTAATCTCCATAAATCGTAAATTCGTCCATGAATATATCCATGAAATTATCAATGAATTCAGAAAATATAATCATCATACACCTCTAGAATGTTATAGGATCATTGAAAAGTCCAAATGGAATTCTTCTATATACTTATGTTCCAAAGTTTCAAGTGACATTAGTCTTTTCTTAGTCATGAGGTTCTATTGGGATTTGGAAGTAGCCATTATATCCATCATGAAAGCAAAAATGTGACTTCATGGATAATTATTCAACAATTTTATCAATAATAGGAAGAGTTTAGTGAACATTTTGTGTTTCGGCATTAAATTTTAGAAAATCAGTGCACACACGCCATTTTTTCACACAAGTTGTGATTACCTCTCCGTGTTCATTTTGGAAAACAGTTATCCCACCCTTATTAGGTGAAATTTGAATCATACTAACTCATTAACTATCATAAATTGGGTAGATAATAACATATTGGAGAATCTGGGTAATCTCTTCCCTAACAACCTAAAGGATGACTGCATTGATTCTTCTTTGTGGTTTTCTAATTGGTTTGGAAGACTATTTATTATGGATTTAATGGATTAAAAAAGTATGGTTGATGCCTGATATGTCATATAGGTTACAACCTAAAGAATATTTGTTTTCCTCAAACACATGAAAAATTTTGCACTCCTAAGTATCAATATGTGTTGTAGAGACAATGAAAGTATAAGAGTGATTATGGAAATGGAATACCTATTTGAGGTGTTGGAAGGAAGAGGTTTCGTATTAGTCTAACATTTCATTTATGTGATTTAAAATTCATGAATTGATTAAGGTCTTTCAGTTGGTTTTGATTTAGTTTCCTTAAAAAAATCCATGGTAGAATAGTATATATTAGAGTTGAGATGGAATTCAATAGAGGTTTCAAGATCCCCTAGACTTATGGAGTCTATTAATGATATGTCAGCAGAAACGTCCCCATATATGACTTGGTTAATCATGGTGGAAATATCACAAGATCCTCTCTCATTATAATATGATGAACATGATGGAACGGGGTTCAATTGACACTCAGAATTGTCCTAAAAATCATGGATTGAAAATGAAGAGTGACCATCTGATAGGTATTCTATGGTTTGAAAAATACTGAACTTTACCAATTGGTCACCAAATTCCATGGAGTGGATGCCTACATGGATATCAGTATTAGTTCTTATTGTTATGAGGAATGGTATTCATAAAATTAGAGGAGATATAAAAATAGTTCATCTTACCATACATTTTAGGGATATAGAAATCATCTTGGAATATAAGATCATTTACTCATATAAATACATCCATAATTATTCCCTCGGGACTGGATATTGTTCGATTGGCTAACTAAATGACAACACCCTTTCAGTGTAAGAAACCTAGAACATGGTTGGAGAATATTGATTTGGGCATGAAATTTATCAAGGATCCTAGGTCTATGAGTACATCTTTAAATTTGGAACTCCCAATTTGGCCTGGAACTGTAAAGCTCCCTGGATATTTTCACTTCATGTGTATGTACTGTTGGGCTGAAACATAATTTGTGGTCCTAATTTTTCTCTTATGAGTGCACAATTCCTTAATAATTTTTCATACATAGGGATTCTTTTGATGGAATATAAGAGGGAATTTTTACTTCAACATGTATATACATGCCGAGTATTTCATCCAGGTTCAAATGACTTTCTTGGAATAGAGATGGATTGAGGAAAATGAATTGGGTTCCATAGAGGAATGGAAGGAGGTAAGGGAGTTTCTTAAAGATATATTTATAGATTTTTGTTCTATTGATTTTCAATATCCCCATTAAAATTATTATTTGAGGATCCATCATGATGCATGGAAATTTGTTTCTCTAATAACTGTTCAATTGAACCTACATTACCATAATGGTTGGGAAAAGGTTTATCATGGAGTTGGGATGAATTGGTTTTTTTGTTGTATGAGGGGTTATAAAAGTTGAACAATTTAGGTTAAAATGTTTTTAAGGATAGAATCGGTAGAGGAAATATATTTTACAGTGCTTTTGTATGGTTTCTTGGAATAAGATAATTGTCTTGATTTGGGATTTAATTGATTTTGGATTTTGGGAAATCAATAATACTGGTTTTGTAATTGGGATGTCTAATTAGGATACTAGAATATAGGAGGATCAAAATGTAGATTTATCCTTCTAGGTTGAGGAAAAAAAGGATAAGGTTGTTGTAATTTACCACCACCTTGACCATATTGGAATTCGTTTGTATTTTTAGGATAGATATAAGGGGGATGAGAAATATAATTACCATACCTCAATCATGGCTTAAAGGTAGAATATAAGGGCTTAGATTGGGGTTGGATGAAGTTTATATTGAATTGAACTGGTTGTTGATAGTTGGTGTTCCTCTAAGAATATTCTCCATTGAGATCTATCGGTCCAAATGAATCATATGGATCCTATTGAAGTTATAGAAAATTGTTAGTTCGGTGAACTGGTAAGATGCAAATCCCACAATTCATGATAGGTCTTGGAAATAGAGTTTGTGGAGAAGATGAGGTTAGGGATTTGGCATCAACCGCATGTTGTCTTACAAGACCAATAAGCTCACTCATCCACTCGATCATCTTGTTGGGCTATATGTATTGGTTATCTTGGACATTTTTGAATTTATCAAGTCCTTGAGTATGGAATTATTGTGAGTTTTCATCCATATTTCTTGTGAGATATCATGTGGTTACAAGAGTTTTTCAACAAGAGAAACGCCACTTGCAACATCAATTAGTGTTTTTTCCATAGTCAATAACCCCTCATAGAAGTGTTAGATCAAGAGTTTGTCATGGATTTTGTAATGTGGATACGTTTTCACAAGATTTTTGAACTTCTATCAAGACTCTTTGAGTGATTCATTAAGGGATTAATGAATATCACTAATTTTCTTTTTGGATAGAAAAATTATATGAAGTCTGAATTAATTTCTCTAAGAAGATTCAATTTATGTCATTCCATGTTATTATGGAAGCAGGAGGGAGGTAGTAGAGCCTTGACTTGGTGGAGTCAGCTAGGGAGAATGTAAATGCCTGAAGTTAGATTTGTTCTTCAGAAACCCCTTGTGACTTCATGATATAGAACACCACAAGGAACTCTTTGAGATGAAGATGTAGATTCCCATTTGATATCCTTTGAAAATGAAGTATCAGATGAATCAAACCTGATTGGATTTCAAAATAAACTTCATTTTTTGGATATTGAATACTAAGTGGTTGGTAATTCATATCAGGGGAAGCGAGTTCTTTTAATATGTATTCCATAGGATTGGTCATATCTAAAACAATTGGATGGGAAATGAATGTTTCTTTATTGTTTTGATTATCCCAATTTTTCATCCTATATCGGTGAAGAGTTCACTTGACATCGGGGATAAAAAATTCCAATGGATTTTTTGTGAGGCTATTGGGAATTTTGAGATTTTTGGAAAGGATGAGGAAGGCAGTTTTTTTCATTTTTTTTTTCTTAAGTTTATGATTTTAATGAAAAATTATTTTTTCCTTTGTGTTTTTTCATATAGCTATTACAATTTTTTTAAAATAAAAAACTACTAACAATAAGTTACACCATCCCCAATAATAGCACCTTTTCAAGAATGAACGATTAACTTCTATCGATTTTTCAAAGGTCTAGTCGTTTTATAATGTATAAAGCGGCACTCATGTCAACTCCTTGGCGATGATGCAGATTTTAGAGTTGATTATTTATGATTTTTCTTTTTAATGTGGAGTTTTTTTGAAAATCATAACTAAATTGAATGATTTTTTATTTTTTATTTTACAATTTGATAAATATTGTGGTGAGTTAATTATTGTGGGTTTAATATTATGATATCCTTGATCTTTATTTTATATTTCATCAAATTAAAACCCAAATTACAAGATGATTTTGATTGTAATTCCCAAGTGTTGAGGATTTAATCCAAGCCTTAACACAACATAGGGTTATAATATCAATCAAAAAATTTCTATTTTAGTTGATTTATAATTACAAAAATCCATGGAAACCACTCATTTTACAAAACACATCATTAATCTAGGATATTTTATGTTCAATATACACAATATTAATTTAAAGAATATTAATTGAGTAAAATATCTCAATCAATTATCATCATCATATTATGTCTCCCCATAATATGATATTCACTCATTCATTGAGATTTTTATTACTCCGATTTAATATGTTAATGATTATTAATTATAAATTGAACAAAAAGAATATGATAATAATAGAGTTGTACGTCAAACACACACACGAGTCATGAATAAAGTTAAATGTGGAATTTTTATTGAATTATAAAACAAACAAGAATGATGGGTTTATTTAGATTTTTTTAAACTATTTTAAGAAAAATAATATTAGGAAATAGAATTTTGATTAGAATAATAGATAAATAATAATAAATATTCATTAAAATTCAATTGAAATGAAAACTAAGATACGTGATTAAAAATAAAAAAACACAAATGAAAATGATAAAAAAAGAGGGAAAAGTGTATATCAAGTGAAAACATGATTATTTTAGGTCCTAAGAGGGTTTTTTTTAAAGTCTTTTATCTTTTCTATGTGTCCTCCTCAATTCTTAAATACCACCCACTCTCAAGGGGAATAGGGGATAAATTTATAGCCTAAGGTGGTGGACTATTTTCCTTCCAAATATGCCCTTCAAATTGGATTTCCAATTTTATAATTTATAAATATGAATCTAGAGACATATTATTCTTCATATGTTTTAGATATTAATTTTTAATGTATTCACACAAAATAGGGAGTCTATTTAACATTTCGATCCAAACACATGTCTATTTGAATAAAATAATTTTCGTTGTCCATTTTAATCCACACATTTTTAAATTCCATTATGTGAATGGGTTTTTGAATAGTAACATGAGAAAAAATACTACTTGTTTATTATAGAACGTTTTCATCCTGTTTCAAGGATTTCACAATGAAAAATATCAGCACAATTCTATGTTTATATCAGGAGAAAAGTCAATGATTATGTGCTACATGTAAATCTTGGACAGAATGGTGGGATGGACTTTAATGGATCAATTCAGCCACTTATTTTTTTATTTTGGGCTTGAAAATTTTATAAATGATTATTTTGTATAATATAATACATATTATTTAGTTTCAAAAAATTTGGGCTTCTTTATTTATCCCAAAAATTTTATCATTGTGGATGGTCTAGTTTTCTCAACATATTTGTTGGGACTCCATGTGTGATCTATATGGCAATTCAATTGGCCGAATTAGCCAAATATATATTATAATGATATGTTTTAATATTCATATATAACACGAAAAAATAATAATCACATATTTTTTATTTATATGTCGAATGATATGATCAATATATTAAACTGTAGTTAAATTAAAAAAACTCAAACAATGCTATTCTTGTGTGTTTATGAACAAAACATGACTATTGATTGGAAATTAATCATTATTAGGTGAAAATTATATTATGGTAATAATTTAAAAGAGTAAATTAATATTTAATATCAATCAAACATAGATCCTTTAACAATACATATTTCCCCTATGTGAACTATCAGTGACTTTTTTAGACTATAAAATTTTTCTGATTGGAACTTGCACAATTGTTTGGATTATTCAATTGGGAATTTAGATTTTGGGACTCAATGACTAACTTATAAAAGAAATTAGTGTTACATGTTTCATTATCACTTACATGATACTTCTCATAAATTTAATTTTAACATGCCCTATTTTAATAGAAACCCTAATTTTTGGTTGCCAACAAAATTATTACGGGGATCACAGATCCTTGAATAGTTATCAAATATTGGTTCAGTGTTTATAAAATATTTTCAACTAAATTAAGTTAGAAAAAGATTTATAACATCATCAAATACAATTGAAGAAAAATAACTAATGAAAAATAGATTTTTTTTAAACGTCCATATTTAAAATTAAATTTATTGCATCATAATCTTGGTGTTATTCACATTGAGAAAAATGTGAATTAAAATGTGGTTTTATTAATTAATTAATGAGTATTGAAATTAAATTTATCATTTAAATTCTCTTGATAACTTTTAAGAAATCAATATCATTTTGATATATTGGAAAATGAGAATGGTATGTATCTAATAGCTATTTTTCATAGTGAAAAATCAAGAAGGGTATGTTTTTATTTGAAGATTAAAAAGTGACAAGGTTCCTGGTGGATAATCTATTAATATTTTTGGATGTTTTGATTTGAATTATCATAGGATACATGGATTTAAAATTCATCACTCATATGCGTTGATAGATTAGTTTCTACCTTTATAAATTCAAAATTTGGTACCTATGAAAATAACATTCATTCTAATTAACTTTTTCACATTCTTCAAACAAATTAATGGGAGTACATTAAACCCCAATGAACTCAATAAACATTAGGAATTAATTTTATGTATTCTATGACATTTGGAGATGATATTTACACCATCATTATTTAGCGTTATGCTTTATCTAACAACATATTTTTTCAAATAACCTAAAGATGGATGTCATATACATTATTATTGGATTTATCCCAGAGAGAGGTAATTTGTTTTAATTTTATTTTCATTAAATAATCCTAATCGTCCTAGTCAATAATTTTAAAACGTATTTTTTACTTTATTTCATTCTTTCACAAAGTATGAGGGTCATTTTAAATCTTATGTGAAAACTAAATCTCACCTAGAAGGTTCTATGAAGGACGTCTGCCTTGTTGAAGAGTGTCTATGATTCTATTTATGGTATTTTTATTTGATAAAGATACGATTCAATTGAGTGGGATGTTCTGATAATAATCCAATTCATCTTTTGGATAATAATTAATCATCAATGTTTCAACTTTTATTTTAGAAGTTGGAAAAGTCTCCTTATTCTCATTAATAGATTTGTAGTTATGATAAGAACACAAATATGTGATACTCAATACTGCTATTTTTTATACTTCTATTAAATAATTAATGGCACGAATTAAAATATTATTTTGGAGTCAAACTTTTATTGATATGGAAATAATAGAAGTTTTTTGCAAAGAAATTATTTACTATTTTTCATTTCAAGAAAGGTCTTAATATAATGTATAGTGTAAATATGTTTAAAATTTTCTAAATTAAGTAATAATTTTTTATATCAACTTGTATTCTTAATTAATGTCGATAATTAGGTTGAACAATTTGAGGATATAAATTATATAGATCAAGGTCCTTTGAATCATGTTAGGAGATTTGACGGTTGCAATATTATTGGTTTCACATTCTATATTATTGATCATGATTAAGGGTCGAAAACAGAAAACAATGATATATTTATAGTTATGTATCGTGGTTATATTAGAAAGTAATTTGATATTATCATGTTAAATTGTGATGGTAAATTTTTAGTTGTTTTATTTAAATATTACTGGGTTAATATTAACAATGGTATAAAGAAAGATTCATTTCAATTTATTTATTTAAATTTCTCTTAGTTGATCCATACAGATGAGAATGAATAATAAAATCCACATATTTTGGCTTCCTAAGAAAAAATAGTATAGTGTGTCGATAATATAGTGTATTAATGTTGGAGTGTTTTTTTCACAAGAAACCGAGATACATGTATGCTATAGGTGATGAATGTGATGTTATTCATGATAGTAAATGCCATCAATAAAAACTAACAGAATTATTTATACCTAATTATATTGAAAATTTCAGTTTTAAGGGATTGTGATGAAGGAGAAAATAAGAATAAAAAGAAGAAGAAAAGTAAGAAGAATAATAATCAAAATTAATGTTAATAATATTTCATGATAATAATATGACCAACTATGAAAAGTATTTGTAGGTAATTTTTTATATATATTAATAAATTCAGGTTGTAGTTTTTTTATAGTTTATTTGAATAAATATAAATTTAATTATTTTTAATTGAATTAATGTTTTAATTAAGGTATATTTTTGATATTTTTTGTATGAATTCTATATTGTAAGAAGTTTAGTGATGATACCCTCTGTTTATCATATGATTCTCATTCTACTATTGTGACATTGGGTACATGTCATCACATACCTTGAATGAATTTTTTAGTATCATTTAATCTTATATTAAAATTATTTCATATATATGTAAGACTTATATTGATGATGTTTGGAGGATCATACAAAACCCCTATGATGGATCTGTCTGGAAGTCTGACCAATAGACAGTTACAATTAGCAGGTTATTAGAGGATCAAAGTCATCTATATATAATTCGGTGTGAAAAAATTACACTCTTAAATTTTGATAATAATGACCAAATTATATTATTAAAATGTTAAAAATAAGAATATATAGAAGAATAAAATTAATATTAAAGATGTTAGTAATTTCACTAGTGCTAAGGTATTTGATGTTTTTGGTGAATATGGGGTACCCACTATGGATACAATGGGTATTTTTGGGAAGTTCTTAGGATATATATCATGTGATGTGGCATCCCTCCCAATTCATTATTCATTTTTTAGGAACATTCCATGGGAAATTAATAATGTTTTTGTTGATCTCATATAAAGCTTCTATCATTATTATGTATTCATATATAATTTAATTAAACATTTTTACATACTATTTTAATACTTTAACAATATATTTTTTAATTTATTTGTAGATTATGTAACATTTTTATTCTCTTAATGTAATTTATTTTATTTAGACATTAAAATATTAAGGTAAAAAATATAAATATTTATAGTGGGGATTGTGCATGAGTTCAATGAAACATATTTATTAGTGTCATAAATACATAAAACGTCCCATGAGGGAATACCTAAGGACCAAAGGAAAAAGTTTATTGACTGCCATCTTTCAAAATCAGGTCATTTTTTTTACTAAATTTTAGTAAATTAATAGATCTATCTTTACAACATTTAATTTTTTTGATATATAATTTCATTACATATATTGTGTAATAAATTAAACTAATCGAGAGAAGAAATATATTCCCCACACATTTGGTTAGATGAGTTTTTATAGGAAATGAGGTGGAAAATTTTTATTTAATTTATTAAATATATATATACATATATATAACTTTAAGTAATTTAGCTTTACAAAATTTTAGTTATGAACTTTTTTGGAAATAGGTGAAGGAGGTAGTTTATTCTGTTAGAAGGACCGAGTTGTGGTTTAATGTCTAAAAAATATATAGAAATTATGTCAATGACCCAAAAAATATCATTTTGGTAAAAAAAATAAATAATTAGTTTTTGTAACTAAATTACTTTATAACATAATATTTTTCATTTATCTGTATAAACTCAAAGAAGTGTGGGATTCCAACCCTACCATGTTAACAGATATATCCTTAGAGGATGTTATGGCTCAAGGACATTGAAATTGAACATTATGGTCATGTGAGTTGGATGGGTTGTGTACCATTTCTTTCAGGGGTATTTGGTAGGTCACGTACATCTTCTTCGGTGATTTCAGTAGCAGGGGGATTATAGGTTTTGGTGATCTTGGTGTGAAAAAGGAAATTCATGCACTAAAAATATAGTCGAAGATTAAGATACACTTATTAATACATAGAATGACAGGGTATCAATGGTGGATAGTGCATTGGATAATGTTTAAAGATATATATTAGTATTCAAAAATAAATTGAAACACTCATAGGGTATTTAGAATCGGTAAATTTCTGAAATTTACACTTATGTTCATTTTAGTAGTTATTTTATTTTTAGTAAATATTGAAAAATATTATTAATGAACAAATATAATGTACAAAACCATATTTTCATAATTTTTTAATAAAAATATATATTATTTACCATTTCTGATTAATTTACAAGCTTAAAATGAAAATATTGAAAAAAATCCGTTAAATATATTCATGTATGTAAATATATCTCATTCTATCATTTTTAATGGGATTTAATTTCTCTATGGGATGGTGAAATTATCTTATTATGGGATGAATATATGATCTAAGAATGTGGTAAATTAATTTCATAGAGTGTATGTCCTTGATCTGATATCATATTAAAAATTTTCATTATTTTGGTTTTGTTAGTTTTTCAGTATTAAGCATACAAATATTTCCTGGGTAGTTGCAAGTGATACTTGTACAAATTAACTATCATATGAACATTATTTTATTAAGATGTTAATATTTTTATTTTATTTAAGAATTAATGTTTATAAGTTTTCGTATATGAAAATAATTATTTAATTCAATTCAAGACGATCTTGGTTCTTAATCTTTTAAAATGTTATTACCAAATTGAGTATCTAACATATAATTTCAATATTAGTTGTATTCGGTGGTAGTTAAATTGTATGAATCTTAATTTGAAATGGAATTCATTTATTATTTATTTAATATGTTCATTAATAATTTTTAGTTTACTAAATTAATTAGAGACACTAGAGGTGGGATGTACGGAAGGAGGTGATGAGTAGTAGCATGATCTAATACATGAGAGTGAGGGGGTTCTATTTTGTAAAGAATATAAGCGAGTAATGATGATTATGTTACACTATTTAAATTATAATTTTCTTTAATTAGTTTTTATATAATTTTTTATGATTATGTGATGTGTTAGTTGACATTTTTTAAATTATAATGTTATCTAATTTTGTTGTATCAAGTATAATTTTGTATATAATGTATGGAAAACATTATTATTATTAGTATACCGTATTAGATAGACAATGATTTATATACATTAACATGAAACATTACACGTTATAAATAGTTTTCGATCCATTAATATTAATTTTATGTAGCCATAAGAATTTGGGATTAAAAATTAAATTTTCTATGAATATTTTATAGTTTTTAGTGTTGTAACTATATACATTATTGAACTAAAAATCTTGAACCTCCTGATCACAAATTTATCATAATAGGTTACCTATAATGGTTATATGCTTATAAATATTTCATAGAAAAACATAATTTTTAAAATCCAATCATATTCTAGGATGTTACTCTTAATGAGTATATTATTAAATATTTGAAAAAAAATATTCCCATATAAGTCACACTACTAATTTACCTAAGGGTTTTTAGGTTGAGTTACAAAATGAATCATTTTATCAGGTCAATATTATTATATTCCCTTAGGAGAAGAGTCATATTCCAAATAATAGAGAAATTGTTAGATTCTATTTGATTATAAATAATCCAAACGTGATAATATTTGGATGGAAATATAAATCCATTATAAATTAACCATGCATAGGTATATATATTTTCTTTTAGAATCCCATGATTTTATTGATAATGAACCTAAGTCTTATATATATTACATAAATAGTAATGAATTTAAGAAAGATGATTCTTCCGTGGATATATAAATTATTTCCCCTTTATAACAATGGTACCTAAAATTTTATAAATAAAGAAAATGTTCCAAAAATAATTTATTTAAAAAAATAAATGAATGAGTAATTAAAAATAAAATACTATATAAATAACATTTATTGAAAATTAATATCGGTTACTAAAGGAATTTAACGGTCATGAATTGATCACTTTTGGTGCTCTTTGCTTCCCCCTCACAAAATGTATTAACAATCTCCATATGGTTTTCATGGAACAAAACTAAGATCCTATTTCAATATCCCTATAGTGGTAGTTAAAAGTGTATTATTTCAAAAAAACCACAATTCAACACCCACACACACATACACATGGTATTTAAAAATAACAATATATAAAATATCTATAATATATCAGGCACAGACACCTACACCTGGTATTTAAAAATAAAAATTTCTCTTATCCTAATTTTCAAAACCTAATCGTATTTATACATTTTAAATAAATTATATTAAATTTTATAAAATTAGAAAATAACTAACCCCGATTGTATAATTATTAAAATTAAATCCATCATCATGTAACTAAAAGAGAATTAAATTTAAAATATATTTTACTATAATAAAACAATTATAAATAATAAATATAATCCAATTAGATTTTTTTCTACATAAATTAGTATCAAACATAAAAAAACTATAAATTAAACATTAATTTATCTATTTCAAATACATCACACATCAAACTAATATTCCATATATTCCTATATGTCCAAAAATAATCAACGATCATTATTATTTGATCTCAGGAAAATACAATTTCAGTTTTGAGTTTTTGACCATATTAGTTGTTTTAAATCAGTTTTTTCTCTAAAACTATTTTTTATCCCATTTGATCACCTAACGGGGTAGATTTATGTGATACATATTTCAACATGTCACAAATTAATGAACAATTAATGTTCTAAAATTCTACAATAATCTAAGAACTTCTACTAGTTTTTTTCACCTTTCACTTATTTTTAATCAATTTTCATACCAATACTAATTTTTATATCATTTCAATTATACCACTAATTATATTGAAATTATACTCATTAAAATAATACAATATTAATTAGTCACTAATTTTCTAAAAATTCCTGAAAATCCAAGGTATTATTTCTAGTTTTGACAATCTAGGGCATGTTTTTAAAAACATTTAAATTTAATAAATTTATTTTTTCCATTTTGAGCACAAAACCTATTTTATTACAATTAAATATATTCCAACATTTCATAAAATAATCCATAATATTTTTTCAATTATTTTATAAAAATATAGGATATTTAATAGGTTTTAACTATATAATTTATTTTGACAACTATTTACTCTAAAATTCCTTTTTTTGTCATTAAAGCTATAACAAATGATGAATTGAATACCATTTATTATTATATATTAAATATTATATAACTATTATTTTTCTAATAACCCATGAAAATATAAGAACTTTTGATCAATTTTCATCATGTTTCTTATTTAAAATTACATTTTCATTCAGGTTAATTTGACCTCATTTTATGACGGATTGAGGTATTATTCATTCCTAAATGTCACAAAATTAATGGATAATGTTATTCTACATTTTCATGAGAATCCAACACGATATTTTCAATTTTAACCACTATAAGTTTGTTTTGTAGGAATTTTATATATAAAAATACACTTTATATCATTTTGATAAAATAGACCATTTAATTAATGAGAAATAATTTTCAACATGCCCCTAATTAATCAATAATAATTATCTTAAAAATTAATAGAAATCCAAGTTCATTTTCTATGTTTATAATTTATCACATTTTGGACAAATTTATACTGAAAAAATTCTTTTCTAGTCATTTTTACTACACCACATATTTGATTTATTTTTTTATTCTCCCATGTAAAAAATTAATCTATGATATTTGAGCTCATATTTCATGAAAATTTGAGTTCACTTATTCAATTTTGATCTTTTCACTTATTTTTAATAGATTTTTTAGATAACACTTCTTTTTCAATTATTATAAAAATATCAAACCCTAGATTGATATCATATTCATTATTACATATTAAAAATAATTTTTTGGTCATTATAAAAATATTTTATAAAAATATGATGTGTTTTCTCAGTTTTGACTGTATAAAAAATGTTTTTAATGACTTAAATCAATAAATATATTCTTTTACTTATTCAAAGAACACTGTAAATTGGATTGACAAGATATTTTTTATTAAATGTAAAAATATACTTTTAGTCATTCCAAGATCACTTCCTTCAGACCATAGGGTCTACATGCCATTATAGGCCTTCTGTCTATAGGGACTCAGGGCCACCTCTGGCCTTTGGTCCATCGGATTCCTTGCCACATGGCCTTTGGACCATGAATCTATTAGGATAAACCATATGATAGTAGGACCAATAAGAGGAACCATAAAAAGTAGTAGCCATGAAATTAGAGCTAACCATATTAGGAATGATGAGAGGGTGTGAAAACTTCACCATCATTACCAAGAACCATGCATCTATACATGGGGAAATGTTTTATGATTAGCCATACAAGGGTAAAATTTATGAGCCATCAATGATGCAGATATAGGGGAGGGGTAGTTCCAGTGTATTCAAGTCTTTGGGCATTCGGGTCAGGTACTTATCCTTGTTCTTCTAGTCCTAAGGGTAATGCTAGGGTTCCCTCCCAACCCAGTTAAGAAATGGGATTATCCAAAATTAAATAAAATTTTATATCCATCAATCTATTTTAGAAAAATATTATATTGGTCATTTTCACCACACCGTATGTTGAATTAGTCTTTCATTCATTTCTAGATCTAAAAAATTAATTCATGACCATTTTTGTATGATTAATTTAAAAAATGATATATTTCATGTATTTAAATATATAACTTGTTTTTTACTCAATTTGTATTCTATAACTATTTTTTGGTCTTTCTAACCACACCACACATTACATTGACATAATATTTATTTGTACATGGAAAAAATTAATAAATTATTTTTTTCTAATATTTCATGAAAAAGCGAAGCTTTTTCCTAGTTATATTGGTCTAATGCCCATTTTAAGGACATTTAAATCTATAAAATTTTCCTTTTAATTTCAAACAAACAATAAATATAATTAAGTTCTGTCTAATACTACTTTTCAAAAATTAATAGATGATCTTCATATAATAATTTCAAGTCTATCCTGTGATATTTTCTAGGTTTTTACCATATTGATAAATTAAAATTAGTTTTTAATCTAAAATTACTATTTTAGGTCATTCTAACCACACCAAATGTCATATTAATGTGTTTTTCATTTATACATTGAAGAAATTATTTGGTGATACTTTTTGTATTTTTCTTAACAATTTATGATCACTTTCAAAAAATTTACCGTATTAGTAGTTTGTGTGTGATACATATTCTTAAATTAAAATATATCTCAAAACTAAAAAACCTACTAAATTTTAGTTCATAAATGATTCAATAAATAAGAAAATTTTAACATTGCATACCTCATGCATCTTGTGTGAAACGTTTTAGATAAATTATGGACTCAAAATCCTTTCCACAAACAACATATGGAGCCTATAATAAATATAAATTATATGTGATATGAATAATAATAATAATAATTTGTCCTTTTATTCCAGCACTTTTTCATCATTAACAAGTATGTGACCCATTATGTATCAATGTGTTTCCACCTCTTCATGAAATGTGATAAATGTTAAAATTTATCCTTATAATATATTTATAGAAACATAAACTTGGATTTTGTATCATGTTTTAAAGCATACACTATAGTATCCACCACAGCCTTTGTGTGCATCCTAATATCACTACATACACCCATTTCTTCCAATCTCATGACTACATATTATTGTAATCATGTTCTATATATTAGTTAAAAACATTTTTTATCATTCAATTAAATAAACTAAGTAATATCATCTCTACACATAGAAATATTCCACTACTCCTCTGGAAATAATGCTACGTCGTTGTCACAATAATCCTAACCAATATACATAATGAATTAATAAAAAATATTAATATTAAATATAGAATAAAAATACATTATTTTACCAAATTATAATGACTCTATAATAAAATATATAATTGGTTCAGTGACCTGGAGAGTCCTCATTCACACTAATATCCCATTTGGAGGCCCACCTGGCTAGTATAACTATATATTCATAACATTAGTTGAAAATTAGAATGCATGTTATAATAGAACATTTTAAATATTATAATTAAAATAATCTAAACATACATCATGTATGATCTATGAATGAGGTTGAGCTCCATGTCTATAAGTCATCCCCTGCATTGAATGAATTTGTGAATTACTGCTAAATTTGTTCTATGTTCAACATATTTAGTTATTATACGTATGAAATATTAGTTTCATTTTAATATTTAATGTAATTAATATCACCATTATCTTCTCACATTACTAGAACACAACCCAGTCATTCAACTATGTAGTAAGTACACCAAGTGAGACTCATTATAAGATTTTTTAAACAAAGAAAATGTTCCTAGTGATCTATCTTATTCCTCCTATATAATATTTCCATAATTTTTTCCTTTATCAAGAAACACTAGATAAAACATATGAAGAAAGGAAATGAAATTAAACAATTAAAAAAAATCATTGACTATAATAATATTATATAGAATATCATGAGAATTTAAATTTTCATCTTACATGAATCTCCCTCTATAATATTTTGATAGTTTCTTGAGTGAATGATGTCAAATAATATATTATCTGAGAAAATACTTGGATTTCATATATAATATTCCCCATTTGAAAATTTAATACACTTTTACCAACTTCCATAAGATAAAATATGTCATGAAATAAGACCTCAAGTTGGGTACTAAAGTTCCAATAACAAACCATTCTACTAGGGCCGATGTATCTTCTTGAAGACATAGTGGATCACTAAAAATAGAAATTAATAAATTTATATAAATTAACAATATTTTATTAAAAAAATCTAATTTTTTTTGAGAATAGACCTACAAATAAATATAGTAAATTAAGATAAAATCAAAATTATAAAAACCACTATCATTAGAAGAAATTCATTGTTCTTCCTATGATATATCTGAATTTAAACATTTTAAAAAAAATTGAGTATCCATTCAAAAAAAATTTATAGATATTTAAAAACCATAAAAAACTATAGACGTACCTAAATAATTATGGTTAAACATTTAGTGATCATAAAAAAATATTATCTCTCATTAAACGATCTCCCTAAACCATATCCTCTGATTCCCACCTACACGTTAATTACACATGCTAGATTTATGTTTCCCCACATTCCCACTTTCCAAAGGGAGACAGACTCCATCAATTTCATCAGTGATGTCTGCTCCTTGATCGAAACTGGATGTTGGGATGTCGGTTCCTCCATCCATGGATTCATCCTTGGAACATGTTACCTAGTCATTGTCTCCTTCATAAATTACTTCATGTTCATGGAACTCAATTTCCGGCACCATATCTATGTGAGAATAACACATATTTTAAAGCCATTATTCTTGGAGAAGGGATATTAATTTATGTTTGGGGAGTTTAGGCCAAGGAGAATAGTTTAAATTCATGATTCTTGAACTTTGGAGCACCTTGAAAGGTTATGCACAATGTAGGGAGTTAACAAACCTGACGTGAAAGGAGTGAAACAAGGTTATGTTCCACACAACTCCTTTCTAAGGAAACTCACACAATTGGACTCCTTGTTTAGTTTTATAGAGTTTGGACTAATTGGGAACCCATGTATCTGAATCTTTCAAAGGTAAGACACCCCTCTTGACTATTATTCCAATGTTATCAGTGCTCGGTGAAAGAAATAAGAAGCAGTATGGAGTTCCTGTTTCTCATAGAGTAGACCACAGTGATGGGTAGAAGTAGATGAAAAATCCCATGAGGGAGATTATGACTTTCTAGATAGAGATAAGGAAATATAGGAACAAATAATGGATATGAAACAACCAGTGAAATTGTTTGAAACACATTTTTTATATCCATGTCTGTTGGAAATTAGGAAAAGCAATGTAAGATGGGATGTTGACCACATATGAAACATGGGATCTTTGGTTCACTACTAAAGGTCCCTAGAGGCAGGATCTGAGGATGGTATGTGATCCAGTGTTACTGGACACTATTTTTGTTATGAAGCCTATCCATATTTGGAGGATGATAGTTATAAAAATCCCAAAATGCATAGACTGATGGAGATATATCGTGGTATGATACCAACACTGATAGGGTGTAATCTTCTTAGTTGATGATGTCATATCATATCTCATTACAAGGAACCCCAGTTTTATATGAGGTAAATCAAAATCCCATACTTATTTTATGAGGAAACTCGGTTTGAAATGGGGTATGTTCATCTCCTATTAAGAATAATTTATGTCTTATATAGGGTAAATTTTTAGTTTAATGTCATGCACTAAGGATGTTAAGCTTGGAAATTTAAATTCATACATATTGTACTATAGGAATATTTTTGTTTTAAATTAATGTATCTTTGACCAAGGGGTATGGACATCCCAATATGGTTCATGTGACATGAAGAAGTGATACCCTGACATGAATGGAAGACCAAAATTACTCTCTACCATGAAAACCCATGAAAAATTGTCCCCTAGGTTGACCTCAATAAATGGAATGAAAGAAGAACCTTACAATGAGTCACCAAAGGGAATATACCCAAGAAAAAATATTCATGCATCACTAAGTATATCATGGGTATGAGAATCAAGGCACACAAAGTTCTGGGACACCGTGTGACAGAAGACTTACACTGGAAGGAGGATACACTCTTGAATGAGGATACTGAATCATCTCATATGAGGATATGAACCATCCTGAATTCATACGAATTAATGATACAAATTAATTTCATGTTTGGGGGATGTTGGATGGTATTGCTCATTTATACACTCATTATTTACATCCTCATATTAGGATACATGGTTATCTCGACCCGTTAATGGTTAAAGGTAAATAAATGGGGCTTATTTTTAAAAAGGAGGACCGCGTGAAATTTTGGGGTGATAACATTTTAGGTAACATTATTATCCTTACCTTTTCTTGGTATGTATCGAGCATGTTTTTATGTAATATTTTTCCTTTTTTGGGTATATCTTGTTTGGGTTTAATATTGTGTGCGTTTTGTTGAAATTAGGAGGTTTTGGATGAATTTTGGGCTGTTCATGGTTGGCACACGGTTTCCAAAAACAATGCACCCATCCCCAAAAAACTGTGTAACCCCAGATAGAAAGGTAATTCATGGTTTGAACATGGTTTTTAAAATTATATACCCTATTATGAGTAATTTTTCATGGCCATATGAGAGGTTCATGGTTAGGTCACATGGTTTTGATAACCATGCGCCCCTACCCAAGAAACCATGCACACAGGTTTAGTTATTCCTAAAATTAGTTTTAAAATTTACAATCCCCCATACTTCACCCAAAGTCAACATAACTCATCCCTCACTCATTTCTATCAATTTTTTCTTCTTCTCGATAAATTATAGGGATCTTGAACACTGTTCTTAATGAATAGATGGCCATATTGCATCTCTACACCTCTTCGTGTATGTGTTTTCTTCTGGATTAGGATCCTCTCACTATCGTCTCAATTTTTTGATAATAAGGGTATTTTTTCCTTTGTTTTTTGTGGGTTTAGATCTTTTTTTGTTGAATATTAAATTTTTTGACCCGGTATCTTGGTTTTGGATCAAGATCTCATTCTTCATCATAGTCTTGGTTATTATGGTTGTATTGTGGATTTCTATGTATGTGTTGTGAAATTTAAATCAGAACATTTGAAAATTTAATATTTAATTGAATAAAATAATTTATGAATTAATTTATCAAACCATGGAATTGAATAATTTATTTTCCATGAGATTGTGAATTGAGATGAATATGGTAAAATTGGATATTTTCTAAATGTGATTATGAAATTCGAATAATTGGATTAATTAATTTGTTAATTAATTAATTGAATGTTGTGATTGTGGAATTGATGTGAAATTGGGATTGTGAAATGAGTCAATTAATGTGTATGTAAATTAATTGACAATGAGAATTATGATATGGTTGGATTGACCTTAATCGGTTAATGGTTTATATGATTTAAATAATGAAAAATGGTTTAATATTGAATTTTTCTTGTAATTGCATGTGATTAAACATTTAAACCATGATTGTTTAATAATTGTGATGGCATAAATGTTGTGAATTCATAAAAGTGAGTTAATTTTTATTAACTTTGAATGGTATGACTTATGTGATATATGTGAGATTGATTGATATATGAGTGTGTATAGGTACTGAGGCTTTAAATACCTATATCTGATTATTATTGTGTGGGACAGAGATTGAGGATCCAAATACCCATATGTAATATGGACATGTGCAGTGAGGATTGCGGCTTCAAATGCCCATAAGAGATAGTAAGTGTGGGACAAGGATTAAGGATCCAAATACCAATGTGATATTGAGGTGTGGGATAGGGATAGAGGCTCCAAATACCCATGGGTTGTTAGGCATGATATTAAATGCCCATGAGATTGGTACTGGACATCGGTCCCAAATAAATTTTGTAACATCCCACAATTCGTAACACTCTCACATGGTCATAAAGGGTTTTTTATGAGAACTCAATTGTGTCTCCTCATATGCCAAAGAAAATTGACTAGCAGCATGGGTGTGTATAGTATAGTGGGGATACAATACCTTCTGGTATGAAGTGTCATATAAATAGAAATAATTCATAAATAAATGGAAAAAAAATTATAGTTAGAACATTGCGGAACAAAACAATAAAAGGTAACTAAATAATAAAATAAATATATAAGGTATAATGTAATGACATGCTCAAATATAACTAAATTAAATTATATAATAATACAAGAAAAAACAAGAAGACTCAAATAAAGACTCAAATTCATGGGTCATGAACCCCACATCAGTCCCATATCAAACTCCATCCTAATAGAAAATTATAAATTAGAGGAAATTTTTGTTTCCCTTATCCAAAACTACATCCAAGAAATATTCTTGGGTGCCAAATGGTGTCCTGAATTGGGTGTGAGTATTACTCTGTAGGTCGAGACCACCATATCTAAAAAAATCTAGTGTAATAAGAAGTGTATGCAATAAAGTGATAAAAAGTTTTTTAATTATTACAAAAATTAAATATATACAACTACCTACTTTCGATCAATTCCAAAATATCTATAAAAACATCTTACAAAAATTCCAACCACAATCATATGACCAAGGTATGAAATCTTACTTTGGATCCATTTTAAAATATCACTAAGCTTGTCTTAAAAACATGACAACCACCATCATATCACCAAGGCCAGATAAAATGATTTGATTCCAAGCGGGAATATATTTGAGCATGTATCAAGACCATGCCAACCACCACCATATAGCCAAAGTATAGTCACTAAAATCTGAGTCAAAGTCCTACAAGATTTAAAAAAAACTGGGTGAAAACATTATAAGAATTAAAACATGGGACTAGTCATAGCCCTCTCTCTGTAATCATTACATCATGGGACTGGGCTGAGCCCACTCAATATCATCATTACAACATATAAGTGTACATGTGTCGAGGCTTAGCCCAACATATAAATATTATAGCATGGAACACTTTTTTTTGTCATACAGCTTGGATATCACAATATCACATCACAATTCTAAATGGTAATTATAAAAATTACCATTCTTCTTTTATAATCCAATTACAATTTAATTCAAAATTATTTAAAAATTATATCAATATGTAATAAGCAACAATTTAGGTGTAACACTCCGCCCGTACCCCATTGGATTGAGGAGGCGGTGAGGGTTACTTGGCCTTAAGAGACGTTCCCAAGGTGCCGACGGCTAGCAATAAATGCCGAGGGATCTGAGAACAATTGGGGATCAATTTTCCCTTGAGACAAAACCAACCAAACAAACAAAACTATATGATTGATTTCAACAAAACCACACTCATACATTACCAAGAAAACCAGATAATCCATAATCATACATGCCCACACACCCAATACAACATCAGAGTACAATGTGGAAGACTCAACAAGAAACCCCATGAGCCCTGACACTAACACAGCTCCACACCAAGCTCTATTCTCCAAGCTCCAACAAGGAATCACAAAGCTCCACCAAAGGAGGTCGATGCCTTAACTTTTACCACGTCACGGAACACGACATCTGTAAAGACACCATAGTGGCAAATCAGGGGGTGAGTACTAAAAATCAGTATGTTTTCCCAAAATGACTTCCCTACACACGCCACTAGAATAAAACTGTTAGCACATTTATATAAACAGTTTATATAAAATAAATCTCAAGTGAAACCATTTCATAAGCCAAATATGCCTTTACCAAGCCATCATACCCAAACCACGCAACCAAGGAAAATCCAAAAAACATGCCACAAGCCACTCCATTATTCACACATTAGCACAACAATTCCATCTTGCAAAAGAATGCACAACAACAACCAAAACAAAAAAACGGTGGTGCTTCCGTCCAACCCGTTCACCCATTCACAACTAGTGTCACTTCCAGTTCACTTATACTTTGATGGTGGCCCTTCCGTCCACTATCCATCCCCCTTCATTATAGTGGTACTTCCCGCCCACTTTCACACAACATTACAAACAATTCAAACCAAGCACATAACCCTCCAATGTCACAACATCATGCAATCAACCAATTTCTATTGTATATTAATCTACTTCAATAAATCACCCTTTTATTGAAAACCATTTTCCATGCCAAAACTCATTTCAGTAAAACCACCCGTTTTATTGAAGACCATTTCCATCAACCATTTCACAAATCAATCATAGCATTCCATTTTAAAATACCCATTTTAAAATTCACAATGATAGCATTTCACGACAAAACCCGCTTTTCCCCAAAAATCCCCAAAACATCCCCAAAGGATTTCCAACCAATTCCGCATAACAATTCACAATTAATTTCAATCATAACAAATTAATTGTAACATGTAACTATCAATTCTAACCAAGTGGAATCGAGAGAGAATCCACCTACCTTTAGGGTTCCCGAGAAATCGACCCACAACCAACCGCACCTCCAATCCAGCGAACGCACCACCGAAACTTTTATAGATCCCTTCCCCTACAATTAACAAGCCTTAAAATCATCATCCAAGGAAACCCCAACCCTAGATATACACACCACATGTGTAGATCTAGAAAACCAAGAAAGAAAGGGATGAAGATCTAGAAGAAAACACAAGAGAAACAAGAGGAGAGACTTACCTGGAGTAATCACCTTCAAACCACCTTGAATCCTCTTCAAAATCCTTCCAAATCGAGTGGGAGAGCACCCTAGACCCCTGAGAACCCAAAATCTCGAGTGAGGCTCGAGTGGGAGGAAGGGAGGAGTGAAATGAGGCAATCCCGAGTGAGACCAGGTTTTAAAACCCTACCTTTAAGTGGTTGCATGGTTAGCCCGCACGGTTTGGAAACCCGTGCGCTAACCATGTGCACGCCACTGCCTCAGGAGCAAGGGTTTGCACAGCTTACTCGTACGGTTTGGAAAACCGTGCATAGGCCGTGCGAAGCCCACTGCCTCCCTTTGCACGGTTCCTGGAACATCCACACGGTTTACACTAACCTTGCTCAAACTGTGCACCCCTTTAAAGGCCTCCAAATTCATCCAAAACCATTCCAACCTCTCCCAACCTCTTCCCAACTCATCACATGCACATTAAACACATAAAAAATGCATAAAAAAGGATACATACCTCAAACCGGGGGTTCAGCATTCTCCCCACCATTGGACTTTCCGTCCTTGGAAAGTAGTGAACCCACCCTTTGTCGAAAGAGCTCGGGCCACTGCTTGACCATTTCTTTCTCCCGCTCCCATGTCTCCTCTTGAACCGGACCATGTTTCCAAAAAACACGAACTAAATTGATACTCTAACCACGCAAGTCTTTCTATTTCCTATCCACAACCCGCACTGTCATGTGCACCAACAAAGTATCCGGTTCTAGCTCAACATGATCCCAACTAATCACATGGTCACGATCCGGCTGATACTTTTTCAACTGCGACACATGAAACACATTGTGCACCGCACTGAACTGTGGTGGCAAAGCCAAATGATAAGCCACCTCAACAACCCACTCAAGAATCTCAAAAGGCCCAATATACCTCTTAGATAACTTTCCCTACTTCCCAAACCGAAGATGTCCCAACCTAGGAGAGATCATCAAGAACACATGATCACTTACCTCGAACGACAACGGCCGTCAAAGATGATCTGCATATGATTTCTGACGACTGTGAGCCGTCTAAATTCTCTTCCTGATCAACTTTATCTTCTCTGTAGTCTCCTGGACAAGGCTCAGTCCAACCATCGAGGACTCGCCCGGTTCCACCCAACATAGTGGAGAACAACACGACCATCTATACAACGCTTCAAACAGAGCCATCTGTTTGGATGCCTGATAACTATTATTGTATGAGAACTCAACCAATGACAAGTGCTCCTCCCACGATCCACCAAAATCCATGACACAAGCCCGCAACATATCCTTCAGATTTTGTATCATCCTCTCAGATTGACCATCCATCTGAGGGTGATACGTTGTACTCATAGTCAACTGCGTTCCAAGGGATTGCTGTAAGGATTTCCAGAAACGAGATGTAAACCTTGGATCTCTATCGGATACGATCAAAACTGGAACACCATGCCTCTTTACCACCTCCCGGATATAGATTTTGGACAGATCCTCCACCGTATGAGATTCACGAATTGGAATGAAATGGGCCGACTTCATTAGACGATCCACTATCACCCAAATGGCATCGTGCTTCCTGACTGTTCTTGGGAGTCCTATGAAAAAATCCATCGTTATCTGCTCCCACTTCAAATCTAGGATTGGTAAATACTGCAACATTCCTGTTGGCCTCTGATGCTCTTGCTTTACCTACTGACAAGTCAAGCATCTCGAAACAAACTCAGCCACACTTGTTTTCATACCAGTACACCAGAACTGCGCTTTCAACTCTTTATACATTCTCTGAATTCTAGGATGAACATCCCACCTAGAATGATGATACGCACTGAGAATATCATCATGACAAGCTTTTGGTACAACTATTTGATTCCTAAAACACAAAACTGGATCTCCATTCAGTTACCAACCCTCAATGGTCTCCTCGCTATTGAGTCTCGACCCCATGGTCACACACTCCAGATCGGATATCTGCGCCTCTTTGACCAGGCCAACCAAGTCAGGAATCAACAAAACTGGAAAGGAGACCGCTCTATCGTCCTGGTCCTCACATTCCAATAGCATATCAGCTATAACCGACATCAACTGCCACTGGTCTGATGCTTGTTTCACCACCTGAGCATATGATTTTTTACTTAATGCATCCACCACCAGATTTCCCTTACCTGTTGTGTACATTAAGTCAAAATTGAATATTTGGAGATATTCCATCCATCTCCTTTGCCTCAAGTTCAAATCTCAATGTGAGAAAATATGCTTCAAGCTCTTATGATCTATATATACCGTGAATTTCTCACCAAAGAGATAATGGCACCACACTTTTAAAGCATGGACCACTACCGCCAACTCCAAATCATGAGTGGGTTAGTTCTTCTCCTGCACTCTCAAGTGTCGTGAGCCATACACAACCACATGATTCCCTTGCATGAGAACGCACCCCAACCCTGATCCTGATGCATCACAATACACCACATACCATTTTCCTGGTTTTGGAAAAACCAAGATTGGTGTTGATGTAAGACGACCCTTGAGCTCTTCGAAACACTGATGATAGTGTTCATTCCACTGGAATGGAACATTCTAACTCATCAAATCTGTCATCAGCAAAGACAAATGTGAAAATTCATGAACAAAATGCTGATAATACCCAGCTAGACCAAGAAAACTCTGTATCTCAAACACATTCATTGGCGGTTTCCAAGAAAAAATAGCCTCTATCTTTTCCGGATCCACTGAAATGCCCCTTCCATAAATTACATGGCCATGAAAATGAACTTCCTATACCCAAAAGTCACACTTTGACAATTTCGCATACAACTGATGATCCCTCAGGATCCCCAACACTAACACCAAGTGTTACTCATGCTCTACCCTTGTCTTTGAATACACCAGAATATCATCTACAAAAACCACCACAAACGAATCCAGATATCTCTGAAATATCCGATTCATCAACACCATAAACACTTCTGGTGTATTTGTTAGACCAAAGGTCATTACCACATATTCATAATGGCCATATCTGCTTCTGAAAGCTGTTTTAGGAATATCATCCTTCCTCACCCGCAATTGATGGTATCCCGACCTCAGGTCGATCTTGGAGAACCACTGATCTCCCCTCAACTGTTCAAACAAATAATCGATTCACGGAAGTGGATATATGTTCATTATCGTAACTTGATTAAGTCTACGATAATCAACACATGGCCTCAAAGTTCCATCTGCCTTATTCACAAACAAAACTGGCACCGCCCATGGAGATGTGCAAGGCCGGATAAACCCTTTGGTTTCTAATTCCTATAACTGGACTTTCAATTCCTGCAATTCAGCTGGTGTCATCCGATAAGACGGAAGTGATATAGGACTGGTCCCTGGAATAAGATCAATCGTAAACTCCACTTCTCTTACGGGAGGTAACCAAAATAATTCTTCAGGAAAAACATCAAAAAACTGATCCACCACTGCTAGAAGAACACTCTGCGCAACACCCTCTGCCGATTCCAATGACAATACCGCCAACTGATACGATAACGTACCCACTTCCGGTGCCAACAAACCTGTTGCACCCTGCTTTTCATGCTTCTCTCCTCTATAAATATGTCTAACGCCATTGTGTGTCGTAAAATCCACTGTCTGTGCATCATAGTCGATGTAAGCCTTTAAATCCACCAACCAATCCATTCCCAGGATTACATCATACCCAACCATCTCAAGCACCGAGAAATATCAGGTTATCTCAACCTCGCCCACAATGATAAAACATTCTCTACATAAGAAGGCTCGACACTCTCTTCGACCCAGAGGAGTTTGAAGTTTCAAAACCGAGGGCATAATTTCTACCTTTATACCTAGCAAATCAACTACTCGTGCAACAATTAAAGAGTGTTAAGCACTTGTATCAAACAACACTTGCACCAAGGAAAATTTTAAATGAATAGTACCTCCCACCTTGGATGGTCCCGACTGATCATCCACTACAAGTTGCTCATCTCCGAACACATTCTTTCTTGCCACACTCTGCTCTTTATTGCTTTGGTGATGTTTTGTGGTATTCAGAGAATCAACATGACCCGTTTTATTCTTCTTTCAAGGGGTATGCTGCTGCCCCCATCCCGTCAAAGCATACAATGTCTGTGATCCCTGAGGAGTGTCACGCGCACCCGACCTTGGAGCATTCCGACAATAACGCTTCTAATTCCCCATCTGCTTAAAAATATGACATGCCCGACGTTGTTCCATACAATCCCGCTTGATGTGGCCTATAGAACCACACTGAAAACATCCCATCTTGCTCTGGGGTTTCAGAGGAAGATTCACTGATCCTACTGTCGGATTATATGCCATATTCCCGCCCTGGGAATAATTTTCCCTCTTCCTCTTGAACCTAGTGTTAGAGTTCCCACTATTTTCCACGGTTACCACCATGCTTCCTCCGCCCGGAGTGCCCGACAAGTCTCATTCAGCCACTGAGGCTCTATTCACCATCTTTGTGTAATCTTCTATACACAATACTGCTATCTTTGATCGGATTTCTTGCCTTAACCCCACTTCAAAGATTATTGCATTCAAAGACGTGCTACATGCCACCTCAGGTGTAAACCTTACTAAGTTCATAAACTTAGATGCATACTCCGTTACCGACATAAACTCTTACTTCAAACTGAATAAATCAGTCGTATGCTTAATTTTGAATGTATGTGGGTAGAATTGTTTGTTAAACAATTCTTCAATTCCTTCCCACATTATTCCATGGTCCGTACCAACTTGGGCTACCAACTCCCACCACTAAAGGGCAAGATCTTCTAACATATAAGTGTCCAAATTCACCTTTAAATCTACCAGAGTTCCTAAGAACTGAATGATCTTGTTCATTCTATTCAACCATGGTTCTGCCCTCTCTGGCTCTTAACCACCTCTGAAGATGGGTGGATTCTGCTTTTGGAACTGAACTGCATGATCCACATGTCTTGGTTCATCTGCTCTATTCCCACTTCCTACAGCTTGGAAAGCTTGCACTATTCTTTGCACAAGCTGCTGGTTCACCTGAGGTTCAGGTGCAGCCACATTCTCAGCAGCCCCCTCCAGTTGGTCTCTACGACGCCTACCCGGTTCCATTTCTATAAACAGAAAACAAACAGCCATGAGTCTCACTTCCATAGACATCACAAAATCCCATTTCAAATCACATTACCGAACACTATCACAACAAGGCTTTCCACCAGTTCACATTTTCCACATGGGCCATGTTTCACCATTTTGAAAACCAAACCATTTTCAAAATACCAAATTTATTCACATTACAGTTTCACATATCCATATCACATCATAAATCATTATACCTCAATGAAATATGAAACCTATTGGGAAGTCATTTCAACCATTCATGTCATGCTCATCTCATTGGCTACACCCACGATAATGAGGTATTCAATGCCTATAACTTTCACCAAAACACTTATGTACCGAACTCCCTAGTAACTTGAATTTCAGCATAAAAGGGTTAGCTACGTCCTTTTATGCAATACATTCCAATTTCCGACATTCATACACCTTGATACAATCTCGACTCAAGGAATAACCAAGAACAAATGTCAACTCCAAATCCGAGAATCATCTCCAAAGGACCGAACAAGCTGATACCACTTGTAACACCCCGCCCCTACCCCATTGGCTTGAGGAGTCAGTGAGGGTTACTTGGCCTTAAGAGATGTTCCCAAGGCACCAAAATCTAGAAATAAATGTCTAGGGCTCCAAGAACAATTGGGGAACGATTTTCCCTTGAGACGAAACCAACCAAACAACCACAACTATATGATGCATGTCAACAAAACCAAACTCATACATTACCAAGACAACCAGATAATCCGTAATCATACATGCCCACAGACCCAATACAACATCAGAGTACAATGTGGAAGACTCAACAAGAAACACCACGATCCATGACACTAACACAGCTCCACACCAATCTCCAAGCTCCATGATCCAACAAGGAATCACAATGCTCCACCAAAGGAGGTCGATGCCTTACCTTTGCCCACATCACGGAACATGACATCTACAAAGACACCATAGTGCCAAATCAAGGGGTGAGTACTAAAACTCAATAGGTTTTCCCCAAATGACTTCCCTACACACTCCACTAGGATAAAACCGTTGGCACATTTATATAAACAGTCTATATAAAATAAATCTCAACTGAAACCATTTCATAATCCAAACATGCCTTTACCAAGCCATCATACCCAAACCACGCAACCAAGGAAAACCCACAAAACATCCCACAAGCCACTCCATTATTCACACATTAGCACAAAAATTCCATCTTGCAAAAGAATGCACAACAACAACCAAAACAACCAAACGGTGGTGCTTCCGTCCAACCCGTTCACCCATTCACAACTAGTGGCACTTCCCGTCCACTTATCCTTTGATGGTGGCCCATCCATCCACTATCCATCCCCCATTATTATAGTGGTACTTCCCACCCACTTTCACACAACATTACAAACAAGTCAAACTAAGCACATAACCCTCCAAGGTCACAACATCATGCAATCAACCCATTTATTGAAAACCATTTTCCATGCCAAAATCTCATTTCAATAAAACCACCATTTTTATTGAAAACCATTTACATCAATCATTTCACAAATCAATCATATCATTATATTTTAAAATCCACAATTTAAAATTCACAACGATAGTATTTCACCACAAAACCCCCTTTTCCCCAAAAATCCACAAAACATCCCGAAAAGACTTCCAACCAATTTCGCATAACAAATAACAATTAATTTCAATCACAAAAAGTTAATTATAACATGTAACTATCAATTATAACCAAGTGGATTTGAGAGAGAATCCACCTACCTTTAGGGTTCCCGAGAAATCGACCCACAACCAACCGCACCTCTAATCCGGTGAACGCACCACCGAAACTTCTCTAGATCCCTTTCCCTACCATTCACCAGCCTTAAAATCATCATCCAAGGAAACCCCAACCCTAGATCTACACACCACAAGTGTAGATCTATAAATCCAAGAAAGAAAGGGATGAAGATCACGAGGAAAACACAAGAGAAACAAGAGGAGAGATTTACCTGGATAAATCACCTTCAAACCACCTTAAATCCTCTTCGAAATCCTTCCAAACTGAGTAGGAGAGCACCCTAGACCCCTGAGAACCCAAAATCCCGAGTGTGGCTCGAGGGGGAGGAATAGAGGAGAGAAACGAGGCAATCCCGAGTGAGCCCGGGTTTTAAAACCCTATCTTTAAGTGGTCGCACGGTTTTTCCCGCATCGTTTGGAAAATCGTGCACTAACCGTGTGCACGCCACTGCCTCAGGAGAAAGGGTCCACACTGTTTACTCACATGGTTTGGAAAACCGTGCGTAGGTCTTTCAAACCCCACTGCCTCCCTTTGCACGCTTCCTGGAACATCCGCACAGTTTACACTAACCGTGCTCAAACCGTGCACCCCTTTAAAGGCCTCCAAACTCATCCAAACCCGTTCCAAACTCACCCAACCTCTTCCCAACTCATCCCATGCACTTTAAACAAATAAAAATTGGATAAACAAGGTCTACAAACCTCAAACCAGGGGTCTTACATTAGGGATTCTATAAAAAATCACTCTAGGTCACATGTTATGCTTAACATAATTTAATCCATTATCTAATTAAAAAACAATTTGAAACCAAATTAATTCAATGAATAATAACATTAAATAATTTAATTGATTTAGACATATGAAATAATGGTTCAAACATAGTATTTCATAAACATGGAAATTATAAAACCCTAGGGTAAATATTTATACACCATACCATTTACTGACAATTCACAATGCTTCCTATGGCCAACAACCATGAGGAAGAATGTTTGGTTGAATTAAATGAGGTTCCAATATCAAAACTAGTCAGGATAAAAACCAACAATGAAATCAGCCTACGGATCCCACCGTAAAGGTTGGAGAACTGATGGTAGAAAGAAGAAAACACCAAAGGAACTTACCAGGGATTGAAGATGTGAACAAAATGTTGATAAGGAAGGTTGGCACTCCAAAATCACCAATATAATTCCCTACATTTTATAAGAGAGGAGATGTAGAGAAATAGAATGAATTTCAACCACATAACATGTTTAAAACTATAGTCCGAGAATTTACAAGAAGTGTAATGTGGTTACACATCATGTAAATTTTTTTAATGGAATTTTCCAAAAACGTGTTTCCTCATATTTATTTTATTAAAGATGAAAAAAATTACATGATGTATAATCCCTTTACACAGCATGTAAATGTTCTACAGTTGATTTTTCAACCCATTTTCCTTTTAAACAACTTGAAACCCATTTAAATCTTCTCAATATACCAAGAACCCAAGAAACAATAACCCATTAATTCCTTGACTCCATTAACTTAAAAAAATCATACATACCTGAACATTATGTCATTTTATCCAACATGGCTCTCTATTCCCGAACAAGACTCAGCCACCACATCCCAAATAAAAATCTCAGAGTGAAAGGTACTGAGAAAAAGACAGGATATTACAACCTCCCCGCCTTATAACAACTCATCCCCAAGATGATTTAAGTGTCACTTTTAGTTCTTATAAGAAAAGATTGTACACTATGTTTTCATATCAGACTCCCTCTCCCCGGTGTCCTCCGGAACTCGTCCATGATTCCCTTTCACTCTAACCAATGGTATATTGAATCCCATAAAATTTGTCTCACTATGATCCACAAACCTTATCGGATGCTCCTAAATGGAAACATCATCACAAAGCTCTATATGTACTATTTTGATCACATGTTAAAATTATAGATAATATCTTCATAGTTGTGACACATAGAACAAATCATACATATAACTATAGCCCTATAGATGGTCTAAATGGTACGTCACTGGACCAACACTTTCCACTATTTTAAATAGCCCAGCAAACATGGGTACTAGATTTCCCTATTTCCTGATACATATTTTCTCTAATCTAGGTGAAACCCGATGGAAAAAATGATGACCAACCTTGAATTACATATGTTATCTCTAATGTTTAGTATATTATTTCTCCATGCTCCATATGGTCACCTATAATTGTCTAATCAATTGAAACTATTTTGATGTCTCCTATATGAGACTAATCCCAACAAGTGTTGACTCACCTACCGCCAGACAAAAAGAGGTGAATGCCACAAACTTCCATAGAAAACATCAAAAGGTGCTATTTGGATTGATTATTGGAATATTTTATTATAAAAAACTCAACGAGTGCTATATATTTCTCCCATTAACCACCAAAATACAAATCATGTAATCTTAACATATCCTCTAGATCTTGAATAGTCTACTCAGGTTGACCATCATTCTATGGATAATAGGTTGTTCTTACACGAACATGTGATCCTAGGGATTTCTGAATACCCTACTAGAAACGTGATATAAAATGGGGATCTCTATCTGAAACGGTGCTCCTCATAACACCATGAAACCTAACCACCTCATGCACATATAGACTTCCCAAATATTACACTATAAAAGTTTCCATAATAGGTAATAATTGGGATACCTAGTCATTCGATACACAAAACACCCATAAATAATCATTCTAATGGGTCTTCTTGGGTAATCCCATCACAAAAATCCATCGTAATATCATCTTATTTCCACTATAGGATTGGAAAAGGCTATAAAATCCCTACTGGCCTCTTATGCTTGAATTTTACCTACTAAAAAATGAATCATCTCACAACAAATATTTCCAAATCCTTCTTCATTTCTGGACACCATTAATGTCTATAGATATTATGATACAAATTCGTTAAACCAGGATGCACCGATCATCTAGAAGAAAGAAAATCTATCATCATCTCCTCATGTTAGCCTATAGGAATCCATACTTGGACATAAAAAAGAATATAATTCCCAATGATGAGAGACCATCTTAATGGTGTTTCCACACCATATAATTTTTCTCTCAAAATTGAGATCTTCAGATCACACAACTTCTTGGTCATTATCTGGTCTAAAAACACAGGTATAACTGATGTCAAAGTCAAATCTTCTCACCCTTAAGATTCATAAACATCCATATACA
This sequence comes from Viscum album, assembly GCA_963277665.1. Classification (NCBI taxonomy): domain Eukaryota; kingdom Viridiplantae; phylum Streptophyta; class Magnoliopsida; order Santalales; family Viscaceae; genus Viscum; species Viscum album. The sequence continues at coordinate 741,108,253 of OY728155.1, read as the reverse complement.
TGTCTAAAAAAGGTCCATTATCCACCACTCTTCACACAACTCTTTTTATGCCTCTATCTATGTTCTCTGTCTCAAATATTTTTCAACAACATTTACCTTTCCTAGCATATAATCCAATTAAAATTTTAAGGACAACAAATACTTGACCAACCTCCTCTACCAAAGGTTCAGGTCTCTCTGAGAAAATATGTACCTGGGGATATTTTAATCCGTTTATACCACAAACCTCTCACCCGTGAGACAGTGTCTCCAATATCTCAGTTCATGTACCTCTACAGCTAACTCTAGATAATTTTTAGGGTAATTTATCTCATTTGGTCTTAGCTGCCTTGAGCCATAAGAAACCACATGATCCTCTTTCATTAGAACTACTCTGATTCCAACTCCAGATATGTCATAGAACATGGTATATTCTTTAACTGGAACAAGAAAAGAGAGGATAGGTTTTGAGGTCATCTTTCCTTTCACCTCTTCAAAATATCTCTCACACACATGTGACCAAACAAACATCACCCCTTTCTTGGTCATCCCAGACATTGGTGCTTCCAAATAGAAAAAATAATTGTTAAATTCTGATAAAAACCTATTAAACCCATAAATATCCAAATTTGAAATATGTTCTTGGTATATTCCCATGATATCTTGGTTGTGACTTTTTTTGGGTACACTAATACTTCTTCCTTTGAGAGGACATGGCCCAAAAGTGTACTTTATTTATCCAGAAACTGAATTTTTTTTAGCTTTTCATAGAGCTGATGCTCTCTTAATGTACCCAGAATGATTCCAAGATGTTTGGAATGAATGGATACTAACTTGTAGTACACTATGATATCATAGATTAAAACCCACATAAACTGATCCATAAAAGGATGAAAAATCCTATTCATTAAGTCCATGAATACCTCATTCCCATTAGTCCTCCCAAACAGTATCACTAATAATTCATACAAAATAAACCTACTCCTAAAAGAAGTCTGAGGTATGTTCGATAGTCTCCCCCTTAACTAATTATATCCAAATCTCAAATAAATATTTTAGAAGATCTTATCACCTCTAAATTGATCGAAAATATTTACTATTTGTGAAATAGGATACCGGTTCTTGACCGTCATCTAATCTAACCTAAGATAATTCACACATAAGCAAAAATATACATCAACCTTTTACTGAAGATAATTGGAGAACCCTAAGGATATGTAATCAATCGTATAAATCCTTTAGATTCTAGATCTTCCAACTAAACCTTCAACTCTTGAGGCTCTACTAGGGAAATTTGGTAAGCCAGGATAAAAACTGAATCTTCTCCTGACACCAACTCGATCTCTCACTCTGGAGGTAATCCAAAGAAATCATTAGGGAAAAAATCCTTAAAACAATATACCACTAGTGGAAATAAATATTGGTTCATTCCACCATTATCTAGAGAATGACCAGTGATTTGAACCGTGAGACAAATTAATATGCACTGAATTGGTCCTGCTAAACCAGCCTAAAGATCCAACTCACCCTAGTGAGAATAAATGCTTCCTTCTAGAGATTAGAATGTAACTCTCCTCCTATAATAGTCGATATGATCTTAGTATAGAACTAAACAATCCATACCAAGTATCAAGTTGAAGCCTCTCATTGATAGCACAAAAGGATTCCAAATAAATTGTAAGAAAACATATCTAAAGAATAATCCTAGCAACGTTTGATATTCTCTTACCACAATCCCAATAGTGTGTAAATGGTTAAAACACCATATAATAATTCTACATTAATCCCAAACCTTTTTAAAAAATAAAAGATAAAAAAAATTGATGCTCCTATATCAAACAAAACACATGATAATGAAGATGATACAAGAATCATACCACTAACGGTAAATGTTTTTTTCATTCATGTTAGTCGGAGTATTCATCATAATGTGAAACTGACTTATCCCTCTTCCATGGGGTCTAATCTGACTACCTAGAGATAATTACTTTTCTAGGTACTGTTTCTCATGAACTACGGTACCATGTCCCCTGCATCTTCCTGAACAACCCATGGAACTCTATCTACTAGCCTGTTGAGGGGTGGATGAGCCCCTTCATGAATTTGGATAATATCCTGATCCTCTATCACTGGTCTATAGTGGAAAGGTCACATAGAAACTCTAAATTTAGAGGACTAATTTGGGATATGTCTAACACTGAGAGGGGGTGAATCAGTGTTGGGGACTTTTTAAACCAATTCCAACTTTTATCCCTTTACCTCGTGACCTGTTAGGATCTTGATTCTATTATTCTTTTTTCCCTGTCACATGCAATAATAGAAAGCAGTAAAAATATGCCCACGATGTTTTTACAAGGTTCACCACTCAATAATAGTAGCTATATCCTTGCCATACATGGGTATGACCACTACATGGATTCTCCATTATAATGTGATATGCTTTTACAATGGAGTGGCTAAAAAACAATCCTCTAGCCTGTGTGAGTCCCTACACTTTGGAGGGGGTGGGAAACAATCTTATTCCCTGGACTGGTGAAAGCCAAGTCCAACTTGCAGCATTTAGCTGGTTCACTATACTGCCTATGGAGACAGTCTTTTTCCTTTTTCAGTTAGATAGGTTCTGCTCTTGATATTCTTCAGTGATCTTCACTTGATTACTTGCAAAGCTGTAGGAAGGAAATTCTTTGTGTCTTCTTCTTTTCTTCTTCACTAGTACAAAAACCAGCTGCACTAGGACTTTTTCTTCTTCTTTAGTGCAATAACAGAATGCACTAGGACTCTTTTTTTCTTAGCAAGAATCACATATACCAATGTGATTAATCAGGCAACGAAGACCAGCTTACTTGGAATCATCATAGTGAGTTCTCCTCTTGTTCATAAATACATGTGATCATGCATATAGAATGTAGTTGAACTCTTTTCCTTCTTATTCTTTCCTCTCCAGACGATGGCAGGAACTCCTGGAACAAAACAGCTTGCATGCCCACTTCCACTTGCGTGCCCTATACTTGCGCCCCTACAACTTGCATGCCTCTTCATGCACGCTGCTACTTGCATGACACAACTTGCGCAGCAAAACTTTCCCAAAAGACTTGCATGGCAGACTTGCGTGACAACACTTGCGTGGCAGACTTACACGACAGACTTGCGTGGCAACACTTGCATGGAAGACTTGCACGGCAACACTTTCACATCGTATAAATAACCCTCAGCTTGTGCGCCACTTCAGCTTGTGCACCGCTTTCTCCGCTTGCACATTCAAAGCTCAAATTTTTCTCTTAAGTGTAGAGCCTTAACAAATGAGGAGGCGAGCCGTCTATTTATAGGAAATTTGGTGACTTGCATGCCCATACACTTGTGCGCCAAGACTTGCGCACCAATACTTGTGTGACACTCTTGACTTGCGTGACACTTTCAAACGTGCGCACCGCTTTATTTCCTTTGTCATATTTTGATTGGATGATCTTTCATATAGGACTTGTGCGCCACTTACACTAGCACATCAACACTTACGTGCCACCACCTTCACGCCACCACTTGCGCACCACCACTTGCGCACCACCACTTGTGCGCCACTTTCTTTCCTTTTCCATATTTCTGAAATAATGCAGTTTGAAATATGACTTGCGCACCTATACAACTCTTGCGTGCCGACACTTGCATGCGACAACTTGTGCGATGCCACTTGCGTGCCACTTTTTGACTTGTGAGCCAATATTTAACTTGCTTTCCATGTTATTTCCATTTTCCGATTTTGATGGGATGATCTTGAAATATGACTTGCATGCCTCTAAATACTTGCATGCCTACTGCATACTTGTGCGCCTACTGCATACTTGCACGCCTACTTCATTCCTTTTCCATATTTTTGATCTGATGATATTTGTGATATGAATTTTCCAAAAACACTTCTTTGTCTCTCCATTTCCTTCATAAGGCTTGCATCACAAGTTCTCCAAACTTATGATATTTGTGAAATACAAATCAGCAAAGCATCGTCTGGTTTTTCGATTCTTTTTGGAATATGAATTCCAAAGTACTTCTTTCATCCTCACTTCAAATCCTCAATTATTCTTCAACCATCCTTAGATAGATGATACTTCACCATTATACTCCAATCATCCTCAAATGGACGACACTTCTCCATTCTTCATTGTTGTAAACAATGTGTCACCTTTGACACAAGTTCTTTGAACTTAGGATCAATTCAACAATCGTCTGAATTTATCTTCTTTGAGAATTACTCAAGTATGACATCCAATGCTATGATTTCATAATAATTCTCCAATCATCCTCACTTCATCTGATCTCCATTAACTTTGGAGTCCTTCTTTATCTCCTTCTTCATTTTGACCAGCATTGACAACTGTTGACAACAAATACAATCTTCACACACAAAGTGGTCCCAACAATCTCTCCCTTTGTATTTTGTTGTCAATACCACAAAGTCTTCTCAAATGAATGTGTCAATGTCAAAATGAGAATTTTATCTCTCCCTTTTACTTATGCCTCTCCCCTAGACATTCATTTCATTTCTCTCCCCATTATTGACAATAAATACAAAGTTCATGGAAGAGAGGGTATCATTCTATACTGAAGAAATGTGACATCAATCATTTCACTCTAAGTCTACTTGAAAAATGCTCTGCGTAGAAAAAAAAGGATTTGATTTAGACAAAAAAGTTGTCCATTACCCACATAATATGAAACCTCATGAGATGAGAACTCATACACTTGTCTTCAAGGGTTTTCACTTTCATTCAAGGCCGAAGATATTGAATGTGAAAGAAATAATCAACATGAAATAAATGCACTCACTTCAACAAATGGATCAAAAACATTCATGTGCAATTGGCAGGATAACTGGCCTTGGATCACATTCACTCTTCTTATGTCATTGATTATCTTTGTTACTCCTCCTTTTTAGAATGATCTTTATTTTGAGTAACCAAGGATGAAAGATTTAGAAATAACATACCATTTCCAATGACATGATCTTCAGAAAATCTTCCGAGTAGTTGAATTTAGTACCAACTGAAATTGATACTTATTGAGATAATGACTCTGGAAGCATCCTCATGTGTATCCCTCTATAGAGAACACTTCTCACCACTGAATCTCAGGTTCTCTCCCTGAGATCTTGCATCACCTTCAATTCCCTGTATTTAAAGAACAAATACAATACACAAAGATTTAAGGGAATATGGTGGATCCTCCATGCTTCTTCAATGTGAACAGGAGAGCTGAGATGATTTTCTCAACCAGGATGCTCTATTTTCTCCACTCATCACACTTTCACATTTGATCTTTAATTTTGAATGTAGTTGTGTGGATCTCAATACTTCTTCTCTCTCTTTGTGTGTGAATATTCTTTCTTTAGGAGAATTCCAAGCACTAGAATCTATCGGTGCAACATTCATCCTCTTCATGAATTCTTATTGGGCGGGAATAAATTCAAAGAACTTTCTGACATTGTGACCAGACTTGTTGCACCTCACACACAGAACTTCTTTGTCTTCATGTATAATCTTCTTCTTTTTTAACACTAGCCTTAGCTTGTGCATCTTCCATCTTTCTCATTCTATCCAAATCTTCTGGCCAAATCACCAAAATATCATTAGGGACCGAGGCATCAAGATTGGATCTTCTACATGGATTCTTCTGAGTGGATTCCTTCATAGTAGTTCTTTTGGATGCACCACTCTTCACCTTCTTGTACATGGAATCCAAGGACTTCTTAGTTTTCCTCATTGTAATCTTCTTGGGATCATTTTCTTTTGCAACATACTTATGATTACTTCCCAAGATAGATTCTTCATTCTTCTCTAGCTTTTGTGGTCATCTGTTCTTATTAGAATTGAATAAATTCTGAGACTGGCATCCACCATTCTTGTGACCACTCCCATTGCATACATCACATATGTTGTCCAGCATTCCAAATCTATTTGCAGTATACAGATGTTTCTAGATCTGTGGATGTTACTTCTTCTTATCTGGATTTCTCCCCCTTGAGCTGGGCTTTATCTGTGCTTTTACATTTAAGGGATTGTACCAACAATCTAGTGCACAATGACCAAACCTGTTGCAGCACCAGCATTGACCAACAAACCTTAACTTCTTGTCATCTTCTTGATAAGTTTGTTGAGTCTTATTCTTATTGGTATGTTGTGATTTCTGTGGGGATCTATCTTCCACACTCTTTCCCCTATCCACTCTGTCCATGGTGATAGGTTTCATCCCACTTTTCTTCATCCAAACTTTTTTAGAATTTTTCTTCCTACCTGCACTTTCTGTAGGAGCAATTTTAGAAACATTAATACAAGTTGGTATGGATGATACCTTTACTTTCTCAGCTGCTTGTGATAGATCAATGAGTGAAGCCATGATCTTCTTATCACATGTTGGTGGTCTTTTGATTGTAGAATCCTTCAGTGATCATTGAGTACTGGCAGCAACTATTTCCTTCTTTTGTGGAGACTCAGTATGTGTCTTCTCAAGATTGATTAGTTCAGCTTCCAATTCTAGACATCTCATATTGAGGATGACTTCCTGGTTTTCAATCATAGTCATCTTCTCTTCACAAGACTTCTTTAATCTTTCAACTTCATCTTCATGCATGTTTACTTTGTTTTGTAACAAAGAGTCAAGTTCATTGATCTTCATGGAGTTATCTTCCAAATATAACTTCTTGACTTCATTGCCCCTTTTCATATCATCTTCTAGTGAATGGATCTTCTCTTCTAGAGTCTTGTTGACTCCCTCCTTTTCTTCAACATCTTTGAGCCACTTTGATGAACTTTCTTCAAATCCTCTCTTTGTTGCTTCAAAGGCTCCAACCGTCTAGAGAGCTTTAAACATTCGACAATTTTTGCTTGTAAGCCTTTCTCCAAAACATCAGTTTCTTCTTCCAGCTGAGTGATATTTTCTTGCATGCATTGAAATACTCCGCAAACCGGGGATGCACTCTCTTCAGGAATACCATGAAGAATAATTCTTAATCTATCAACTAATATTTCTTGAGATGTTGTAGATTGTTCATCACCACTTATGCTAGAATTTTCATCATGAGGGTAATTTTTAAATGTACTAACACATACCTCTTGATCAGTTGAGGTAGGAAGGTTTTCCATATTCTTGGTGGGTACTTGAGCCACCTTCTCATTACATTCCAAATATGGTGTGTCTTTAATGTCATCTAGATATGGAGAACTAGATGATTTCTCTTCTTTAGATAAGAGGGAATTCTTCTTCAACTTTCTCTTCTCTTTCTTTTTCCTGTTCATCATGGTCTTGGAAGATATAGCCTTCTGATCAAAGGTAACTAAATCTTCACCAACACTGCCCTTCATTGTTGACTCAGGAACAGAACTCAAGTTTTCAAAATAGAATAACTTCACTTTAGATAATCAAACAGAGGTTAACCTCCCTCTGATACCAATTGAGAGGACCGGTTTGGGATATGTCTAACACTGAGAGGGGGGGTGAATCAGTGTTGGGTAATTTTTAAATCAATTCCAACTTTTATCTTTGTACCTCATGACCTGTTAGGATCTTGATTCTCTTATTCTATTTTCCTTGTTGCATGCAATAATAGAAAGCAGTAAAAATATGCACATGATATTTTTACCAGGTTCACCACTCAATAAGAGTAGCTACGTCCTTTCCATGCATGGGTATGACCACTGTATGGATTATCCATTATAATGTGATATACTTTTACAATGGAGTGGCTATGAAAACAATCCTATAGCCCGTGTAAGTCCCGACACTTTGGAGGGGGGTGGGAAACAATCCTCTTCCCTTGACTGGTGAAATCCAAGCCCAACTGGCAGCCTCTAGCTGGTTCTTTATACTGCCTATGGAGACATTCTTCTTCCTTCTTTAGTAATATAGGTTCTGCTCTTGATCTTCTTCAGTGCTCTTCAATTTATTACTTGCAAAGTAGTAGGCAAGAAATTCTTCGTGTCTTCTTCTTTTCTTCTTCACTAGTGCTAAAACCAGCTGCACTAGGACTTCTTATTCTTCTTTAGTGCAGTAACAGAATGCACTAGGACTCCTTCTTCTTTCTTAGCAAGAATCAGATATACCAATGTGATTAATCAGGAAATGAAGACCAGCTAACTTGGCATCATTAGAGTGAGTCATCCTCTTGTTCATAAATTCATGTGATCATGCATATGGAATTTAGTTGAACTCTTTTACTTCTTCTTCATTCCTCTTTAGAAGATGGCAGGAACTCCTGGAACAAAACAGCTTGCACGCCCACTTCCACTTGCACACCCTATACTTGCATGCCTACAACTTGTGTTCCTCTTCTTGCATGCTGCTACTTGCACACCACAACTTTCATGGAAAGACTTTCCCAAAATACTTGCACATCAGATTTGCACGGAAACACTTTCGCGGAAGACTTGCATGAAAACACTTGCGCGGAAGACTTGCGCGGTAACACTTGCACAGCAGACTTGTGGGACAACACTTGTGCGCCATATAAATAACCCTCAACTTGCATGCCACTTCAGCATGCACGCCGCTTTCTCCACTTGCGTGTTCAGAGCTCAAATTTTTCTCTTATGTGTTGAGCCTTAACAAATGAGGAGGCGAGTCGTCTATTTATAGGCAATTTTGTGACTTGCACACCCATACACTTGCGCGCCAAGACTTGCGTGCCAAGACTTGTGCGCCAATACTTGCACGACACTCTTGACTTGTGCGACACTTTCAAACTTATGCACACCTTTATTTCCTTTGTCATATTTTGATTGGATGATCTTTCAAATAGTACTTTCCTTCCACTTACACTTGTGTGTCAACACTTGCGGGCCACCACTTGCGCGTCGCCACTTGCGTGCCACCACTTGTGTGCCACCAATTGCGCGCTACCACTTGTGCACCATGTTCTTTCCTTTTCCATATTTCTGAAATAATGAAATTTTAAATATGACTTGCACGCCTATACAACACTTGCGCGCTGCAAATTGTGCGTCGCCACTTGCGCTCCACTTATACTTACGCGCCACTTTTTGACTTGCACGCAAATATTTAACTTGCGCGCAATGTTATTTCGTTTGTAATATTTTGATGGGATGGTCGTGAAATATGACTTGCACGCCTCTACATACTTGCATGCCTACTGCATACTTGTGCGCCTACTGCATACTTGCGCACCTACTTCTTTCCTTTTCCATATTTTTGATCTGATGATATTTGTGATATGACTTTTCCAAAAACACTTCCTTGAATCTCCCTTTCCTTCATAAGGCTTGCATCACAAGTTCTCCAAACTTATGATATTTGTGAAATACAAATCAGTAAATCATCATCTGGTTTGTCCTTTCTTTTTGGAATAGGAATTCCAAAGTACTTCTTTCATCCTCACTTCAAATCCTCAATTCTTCTTCAACCATCCTTAGATAGATGATACTTCACCATTCTACTCCAATCATCCTCAAATGGATGATACTTTTCCATTCTTCATTTTTGTAAACAATGTGTCACCTTTGACATAAGTTCTTTGAACTTAGGATCAGTTCAACAATCCTCTGAATTTATCTTCTTAGAGAATTACTCAAGTATGACATCCAATGATATGATTTCATAATAATTCTCCAAGCATCCTCACTTCAGCCGATCTCTATTAACTTTGGAGTCCTTCTTTATCTCCTTATTCATTTTTACCAGCATTGACAATTGTTGACATCAAAAACAATCTTCACACACAAAGTGGTACCAACATAAATATAACGTAGGATACCACAGATATTATACTCAACTATGGGGTAAGGGAAATGTGGGTGTTTGTGGGAAAACTTGGAACACTAAAAGCACTAGAACTGAACACGATCTTGACATTGTTTTCTACTACTCTGACTTTACTTCCCACTATTTCGTTGGTGGAAACTTTCATAACGTCACTTCTTACCACTTTAATAGGAACTTCCATATTTCCCTTCTAAAATAGTTCAACTGCTACTAGAGGCCTATCATAGATTTCCTTCCATGGTGATTTCATGATTCATCATGTCTAAAAAGATTATTAAATAGAAAATTTTTACCTGTGATCTGATTTCATAATGAAGACTATCCTAAAAACATATCTCCCAGTAGCTCTCATTTGTTACCAAAGATGGTACAAAGCATAACAGTTTGATAAAACATACAACACAGTCTAGCACTGACAAACCCACCTACGTCATATGAATGAACTTGCAAAAATTATCATCCATCACGGTTACAGGATATAAATGGATTAAGAACATTGTCTTTAATTCCTTCCAAGATAGCTCATCCTACTATCCATATTTCTCTAGAATATCCCACAAAAACGTGGATGTTATATGAAGGATATACAAAGCATGATTCACCCTCATATACACGGGTGTCCGAGATTCTTGAACATTGTTTGGACGGATTGAATCCAGAACTTTTCTACCAGGGGACCTCCTTCCCCAGTAAATATAATAGGATACTGATGCAAGAACTCTCTTTTTAGATCAATCAAAGGAATGGTATGAACGGACTCCCCTTCCATGGATCTCATGACCCTCATGAAGCTATCACAAATATTAACATCCATAATCTCCTTGGGAACTATAATAAGTTCTGGTTCAGTTGCGTTAGATCCATATTGATTTACAATCTCCTGACACTCAAGCCAACGAAAATAAGGATTCATTTTATCTACAAGACAAATTCACACCTTAGAGAACTCGCTAACAACATGTCCAACCCAAATAGGTGACAGAAACATGGAACCACTAACTCTATGTCTCTCTAGACATGGATTATAAGTATTTTAGAATTACATGATAGCGAATCTCATATGATAAGTGAAATAGTTATCTCATATTACATTTCAATAGGAAAGTATATAGAACTTGGAAAAATAGATATGTCCCTATCATGAACAATGAATTTCAATATATCCCTATGTGCCTATTATGATGCATGTATTCTCAAAATGAGCCATACCGGGCCATAAGTACAAAACATAAGAAATGATAACATCACAAAACAATTACCTCAGACAACATGTGAATCACCCAAGGTGAAATAACATCAACCCTGGAAAGAAAACATCACAAACAGAAATCCCATCCCTGGGAAATTGGATTTACCATCATACATGGGTTTTCTACTCCCATGCACAAGCACATTACCATGTCCCGACACATCATAGTATCCTTTCTACCTTTCCCAAACTATAAGGAAAAAAAATTAAACCTTCTATTTTGATACCACTTTGTAATATCCCCTAAACTATAACTCTCTCATGTGGTCGGAAAGGGTTGGTTACAAGACCCCATGCACACATAGTCTAACGACTAGAGACATGGGTGTGTGTGGTATAGTTAAGAAACTATAACCCCTAGTATGAAGTGTCATAGTAGTAGATAAAATTCATAAATAAATGGAAAAAATCACAGTTAATACATTGTAGAAGACAACAATAAATGATAACTGAATAATCTAATAAATATATAGGGAACAATGGAATGACGTGCTATAATGTAACTAAATGACATGATAAAAAAATATAAAAAAAATACTTGCAAACCCAAATAATGACTCAATGTCCTAGGTTCCAAACACCATTTCAGTCTCCTCTCCAAACTCGAGCCCAATAACAATCAAGAAGTCAATAGTAAGGTCCTTTTCCCATATCCAAACCCAAATCCACAAAATCTTCTCAATTACCAAATGGTGCCCCAAATAGTGTGTGAGTATAACTCATTTGGTCGACAACATCATTTCTAAAAACCCATTCTGATAATAAGTGTATGCAATAAATCGATAAATAGGTGTATTAATTATTTCAACAATTAAATAGATACAAAAACTATCTTCATATTTGTACTAGAATATCTAAAACCATTTATTTCATTTATGCTAACAACAATCAAATAACCAAGGTAAGTTAACCTATATCAGCATGATAGTGAAATATTTCTGAGAATGTATTATGACCATGCCAACAACCACTATATAACCATGGTATCGACACATCAATCTGAGTCAAATCCCTATAATCATTAAAAAATGGGATCGGGCATAGCCTTCTCTCTATAATCATTACATCATGGGACTGGGCCAAGCCTTCTCAATATCATCTTTACAGCATATAAGTGTTCATGTCCCAGGACGAGCCTGATATATAAGCATTAAAACATGGAACACATTCCCTCTCATATAGCATGGATATTACAATATCACATCACAATTATCAACAGTAATTTTTTGAATTACCATTGTTATTTCATAATCCACTTACAATTTAATTCACAATTTATTAACAATTATATCAATAATAAATAAACCAAAATTTAGGGATTCTATAACAAGAATCACCCTAGGTCACATGTCATTCTAAACAGACTTTAATCTATTTGCCAATTAAAAATCCATTTTAAACCAAATCAATTCAAGGAATAATATCATTTAGTTATTTAATTGATTCAAATGCATGGGACGATGGAACAATAACAATATTACATAAACATGGAAAGTATCAAACCATAGGGTGAAGATTTAGACCCTCTATCTTTAACTGATGATCCAACAATGCTTCCAATGGACAACACACCCGAGGAAGAAGGTGATGATGATTGAAATGAGGTTTCTAGATCAAAATTGTTCAAGATAAAACCGAAAATGTAATTTTCCAATGTATTTCACCGCTACAGTTGGAGAACCAAAGGGAGAAAGAAGAAACATAACCAAAGGAACTTACTAGGGATCTAATATGTGAACAGAAAGTCCATGGGGGAGGTTAGAACTCCAAAATCACTTGGATAATTCCTTAGGGTCGAGAGGAGAGGATTTTTTGTGAAATAGAATGAATCTCCTTTCATTATCATGTTTAAAATTATAGTTCAGGAATTTACATGGTCTGTAATGTGGTTACATGTAGTGTAGATGTTTTTAATTAAACTCCCCCTAAAAATCACCTGATATTTATTTTATTAAATCCCGCAAACAATTACATGACATGTAATCCCTTTACACAAAATTTAATTGTTCTCTAGTCGATATTTATCCCATTTTCATTTTAAACAATTGGAACCCCCTTTAAATCTTTTCAAGTTACCAATAACCCATGAAACGCTTAACCCATTAATTCCCAGAATCCATTAATGAAAAAAATCATACATCACTAAACATTTGGTCATTTTCTCCAACAATTCTCTCTGTATCCAAACAAGACATGGCCACCAAAGCTCAAATGAAAAACCTAGTGAGAATGTTTCTAGGAAAAAGATGATATCTTAAAACTATGGTGTAAAATTGAATTAAATGGATAATGAAAACTGATGTGTTATATTGAATTTTTAATTCCCTATGATATATGGTTTAGACTTGAACATGAGCCGAAGCAGGTATTGAGGGTTCAAGTGTCATCGAGAACCCAGGAGTTTATGTGGTTAATTAATGAATAATGAAATGTGATAAGTATTTTCTTATGAATTTTAATTTATTATTTATAAAACTTATGGTACTTTTATAAACTAGATATTGTTTTAGATGGTGTTGGTGGGGGTATTGAGTTTTACTCACACCCTACTTAGGCTTCCTGATAGGTACTTGAATAGAATTCATGTTTTCATGATAGGATAATTTGAAGATCTATATGTTAGATGGTTGTTTCATTATGGAGCATGGATGAGGGAACTAGACATGGTGATAGGACCCTCTTGGGTGTGTTAGTGTGTAATTATTTTAGTTTTGCAGTTGACACTTAGCATTAACTTGGAATGACATGTCTACTATTTTGGTTTGGATATTGTAATCCATTTTTAGTCATTATGTGATACAGGGTTGTCTTATAATCGGTTATATCATTTGGTTATTCTTGTTTTTTCCACTATTGTGCTACTTTGATAAAGAGGTTAATGTTTCCCCATGTTAGATATATTATAAAATCGCTTCTTATAGATAGTCTTTAGTCTATGGGGAGGCATGCTTGAGGTCATGTGACCAATCATCTTGGGGAATAGGTGTGTGGTATTTGGGTCCGGACATAACAAAGTGGTATTATAAGGGATTTTTCATTTTTATTTTGTCTTGCAATTTTGGGAAGGTAGAAAAGAGAATATGATGAGTTGGTCCTTGATTAAGATCTCATGAATTGGATTATCTAACCCATGTTTGAGGGTAAAATCCAAGTATCCAGTGTGGGATGGGATTGTTTTTATTGATGTGTGTTGTTACGTTTTGATGTTATTTCACATCAAGTGATGCACTTTTGGTATGATGTGATTATTATTTATGATGTTTTCTACGATTTGACTCATGGAAAGGTATTTCATGTTATTTAAGTATTCATTCATCATTCTAGACACTTTGTATTTACTGTGACATGCATATTTTAAGGAACACATGGGAAAATAAGGTTTTGGGTAAGTTTTTAAATGAAAATTCATTTATTTTATTGTATGAATTAAATGAAAAGGTGCATAATATGGAATTATATATTACAAATTATGAAATATTTGAATAAATGGGTGTCTAATGAGACCTGAAAAGTGATATTTTTTTCACCCTTGTTAACTATGACCAAGATTTGGGGTGGTTAAGGGTAGTGTTAGCATCTTAGTTTTGACCATGTGGTGGGTAAAGGGGGAATCAATCATTATAGATTTATGTGAATTTATCTTGTTGATTGTGTAAGTATTGTGTTAAGTGTCCTGGTATGTGTGTTTGTCATTTTAGATACATGAATGAATGATGACATTTGCAGATAGGATGATAAGAGAACATGGCTGGAAATAATCCTCCAACAGTGGAACCTGTGTCACCGATAGTACTGGGTAAAGGATCCGGATAGAAGTTTCATCAGAATTTTTTCTCTTCGTGCAATTTATGTAGAGTGACATAGATTGAGGTGTGAAGGGTATTTCTGAATAGACAGGGTAGTTTCAGTTACAACACCTTCTAAATTTCACCATAGAGGTTAGACATGATGTAGAAGAGTTTTTGGATTTAATCTATCCAGACTATACATGACCATATTAAGACTAGTTCTAAGAAGATGGTCATTTTGGTAAATTATATTTTCTTAGTATCAGTGAATAATTGGTTATATGTTCAGGCATAGACTGGGTAGGTGTGTGGTATGGTAAAAAAGGAATTTTTGAATAAGTTCATGTAGCACTTTTATCTAGAGACACTGTGCCCGTAGGGGGGTGCTGAATTTAGGTGGTTGACTTGGGATATTTTCTCCTTAATGAACTATGTTGGTCTCTTTGCTGACTTATAAAACTATCCTCTAGAACTAATAGGGAATTCGAGAGCTACAACCAATAATTTCTATGATGGAATTAAATGTGAGACTAAGTCTCAGGATAACATCTTTTGGTTAAGGTAGTTTTCAAAGTTGGTAGATCAAGCTCTCATATCTGAGGGGAACCTGAAGAAGTTTTCTAGTGGAGGAAATGTGGTTTCTACTAGTTATCTAGAAGGTATTTCTTTCAATATTATGAAGTTTTATTATGATAATTTTTTCCAAATTAGTGGAATGTAGAGTGGAAAGGGGGAAAGAAAAATTACCCAGGATCTTTCCTAATTTATTTCCCACCAGTACGATAGGTCAGGAGACATTCATGAACATTATCCTAAACCACTAGTAGAGTGTCGAGATTTTGTTGGGATGGTACCTCTACATAGGTTCTATAGGAACCCAAGATAGATGGGTAATGATGGGGAATCTAGGTAGAATTATAGTATTTGAGGGGGATATTATACATTGAATTAGTCTGGTAGTTTGAGTTATACTGGTTGTTATGGTAGAGGCATTAGACCAAGTACATCTGGGTAAGATCACCTATATCAGTAGAGTAGTGAAGATCAAGGGAATCATAATACATCATAGGAAAGAGTGGCAAGAAAACTTCATGTTGTTAAGCCTACACTGATGGATAGCGAGGATGGACCATCTATAGTTAGAGGTACTATTCTTGTACCTTCTACACTATCTAGTTTCTAATTTGATATGGTTGTCTCTCATTCATTTATATCTTCACATCTTCTGAATGTGTTGAGTCTGAGAAGTGGAGTTTTTGGGTGGTTCATTGATGATTGATACATCGTTGGGAGTATGGTCAAGGCGCATCTCTTTATGAAAAGGGTGTTCTCTCAAGGTTGTGGAGTATCATTTTCTATGGGATATTTTTATCCTTAACATGTCATATATTGAACTAATTATGGGTATAGAGTATTTAGTACCTTACTAAGCCAACATAGATTGTCACTACATAAGAGTGACTTTTAAATCTCATTAGGGTGATAATTATATTCACCCAAAAAAGTGGAATCTCCAGGCAGGCTGTGCAGAGCCATTTCATCAACAAATTGGGGAGATCACTGACCAGGTTTATAGTATGTCACTAGATGATGGGGGTGTAAAACCGAACGTCTTTCCACCTATAGTGGAAATGTTCTAGACAAGTTTTTTGAAGATTTCTCATGGATTCCACTAGACAAATATGTAGAGTTTATGATTGAAATCATATCATGGTCTAAGATAGTTTCTATTCCACTATAAAGAATGGAATCAAAAGTGCTTCAAGAGCACAAGACTCAGCTAGAAGAGTTTGTGGATAATGGGTTTATTTTTTTGTGTATGTTCTTGTGCAGTTATCATATCTTGTTTTCTAAGAAGGATGATAGAACCTGGTTTTTGATTTTTATTACAAAAATATGAACTGAATGATTGTGAAGAACTATTACCATCTTCCATGTATCGATGATCAATTTGACTAGTTGAGGGGATATTATGTGTTCTCTATGATTAAATTGTGATCGATGTATCATTAGTTAAGAGTTCAACCTCCAGGAAAGCTTCATACTTATTTTAGAAGAAATTATGGCCTTTATGAGTATTTTGTGATGTTGTTCAAGATAAAAAATACATTAGTAGTGTTTATGGACATGGTGAGTTGTATCTTCCATCCATACCTATATAAAATTGTTGTAGTTTTTTGGAGATGATATATTGGTGTACTTCAACACTCATTATGTTCATTCCCAACATCATAACATCACCATGAGTACACTGAGAGAGAATTGTATATTAACTGAGATATCTAATTTCCAATTCTGAATTGATTGGATACACTTATCGGTTAATATCATCTCATAGTAAGGTGTGTTAATAGAAACAACGAAGGTGAATGAAGTTGTTTCTTGTATGAATTCCATGAATTTTTTTGATATATGTAGTTTTCTTGGATTTGTGTTGTATTATCAGAGGTTAATCTATGATTTTTCCCATTTGGAAGCACCACTTATTAGCTTGATAAAAAAGGGTATAAAGTTTTAATAGTCTGCAACATGTGATAATTCCTACCAAGAGGTGAAGATGAATTTGAGTATGGAACTAATCTTGATCCTACCCAATCCACGTGAGGAGTATATGATGTTTTGTAACACTTATTGGATTGTGATTAGAGCATTTTTTGATGAAGGGAGATCAATTTTAGGCACATGGGTCTTGAAAGTTGAGTCCAAATGAACAAAACTACCCTACTTATGACCTCATGTTAGCGGTTGTGGTTTATTACATTATGTGTTTTTGTCCTTATCTTTTGGATGAAAATTTTACTATGTATACTGATCACAAGAGAGTATATTATATCTTTTCATATTGAGATTTAAATCATCGGCAGTGGATATGTGTTGTGTATATTCAGTCATTTAATATTTATCTATCATATATACCAAGGAAATTCAATAGTGCTATTAATTCTCTAAGAAGGAAAATTAATACTTAGAAAGTTTAAAGACTAGTTATGAATAAAAGATAATGAACTTACTGGATGAGATTAATTTTTTGGACCAATAAGGTCAGAAGCATATGACTCTAATGTCAGTTTTAGTGGATTCTACACTTCTGATCCAGATCATTGAGAGTAATTAGGAAGATTCGGGATGTTTTTACTTGAGGGAAAGACATAAATGTGGGGATTCACCTTTGGATTGGATCATAGATGAAGAAGAGATCATATATGTCAAGAATTGGGTTTTTGTTCCTGTGAGTATGTGGGAGGAGGTAATGTGTGAATTCCATAACTCATAGTGGGTGTTTCATCCAAGTTTGACCAAAATGTACTCTGATCTACATCGATGGTATTTGTAGTCATCCAGTAGGGTTCGTGACACAATGTTACACCTTTCAATAAGTGAATTCTAATAATCAATGATCTGAGGGTTTATTATAGACATTTCCCATCCCAAAATGAATGTTGTATTATGTTACTATGAACCTTATGGGAGGACACCTCATAATAATGATGATATTTGGGTGGTTGTGGACCGAATGTGAAAATTATCTCATTTCTTACCTATGTGGGAGACTTTCTCAGTGGATCAGTTGGAATATTTTTACCTTTGAGCGATATTTTGTCTATGCATGGTTCCACAAAGAATAATTTCATTCTATGAATCACATTTTAATTTTTCTTCTATAAGGGTTTATAGATTTATCTTGGTACATAGTTTTTAATGAGTATGGATTTTCAGCCATAGATAGATGGGTATTTGGAGTTTACTATACAAGTTCTAGAGGATAGGCTAAGAATGTGTGTTCTTGACTTTGGTGGGTCTTCAATAAATCAATTGGTACTCATTGAGTTCGCCTATAACAATATTTTTTAGGATACTATACAGATGGAACCATATGAGGCTCTTTTTGTTAGGCCATGAAGATCAAATATATGTTGGATGGATTCAAGTGAGTAAGAGATATTGGGGCTAAGTCTCATACAAGATAAATTGGGGTAGGTTCAGTTGATTAAAACATGTATAGATATGGCTCAGATTATATAGATGTCATATGCTGATAGACATCGATGGCCCATAGAGATTACAAAGGGTGATCGTGTGTTCCTTTTGGTGACACCTTGATTGGGTCATGAAGGGATTAGGATGTAGGGAAAGCTAGAGCACTGTTATTTTGGACCATTTGAGTTTGTGGAGTGAATCGGGCTGGTGGCGTACTGGTTGGCATTTCCATAGAGGTATAGTTCTATGAATGATTTTATCATGTGTTGTAGCTTATGTAGTAACACACTAACTCTTTTCATGTGATCAGTGTGGATGATGTATATATTTAGATGGATGCGTCCTTTGAGGAACATCTAATACATGTTTTTGATCATAGTGAGAATGTTTTTTGGGGAAAGGCCATGATAATAGTTCTTATATTGTGGAAACATGGCCATTTTCATGAGGAAACTTGGTATATAGAAATAGATATGTGGGATTAGTGGCTAGATATTTTTTCTTCAGAAACATAGAGATTCTTGGGAGTAGCACTTGAGGAAGATCTATTATAAGGTGGGTAGATTCCAGGATCCCAACCTTTTCTAGAGTTGTATTGAGCACATTTCTAGGTACTCGTTTCCCTTGTTTTAGGTATATCTTTATTTTGTTTTATCTTGGGTGTGTTTGGGTGAAATTTGGATGTTTACAATGAATTTTGGGTGGTGTATGTTTGGTGCAATGTTTTCCCAACCCATACGACCTGCCCCAGAAAAATAATGTAACCCCAGAATGAGAGGGATTATATTTTTTGTGCACGGTTTTTCAAACCGTGCCCCCCCCCACCACTACCACCACCATAGGAGAGGATCCCAGTTAGGTTCATGATTTGGAAAACCCTACACCCCTACCCAGGAAACTATGGACACATGTTTAATTTTTCTGAAAACTAGTTTTAAAATTCCTGAACCCTCTGAACTTCATTGAAAGTTTACCCAACACTACCCTAACTCACTCCTCCCAATTTTGGAAGCTTCCAAAAAAAATATTAGGGATCTTATACACTATTATTGATGAATCATATGATATATTGGTGGATCTTAATCTCTTTAGTCATGTGGTTTCTTCTTATTTAGGTTCTTAGCTCTCTTGTCTCTCTTTAAAGATAAGAAGGGGATGATTTTACTCCATTTTTGGTTGGTTTAGACCTATGTTTATTATGAATTAATTCTTTTGATCTTGGACCTAGGTTTTTCATATATATCTCTTTCTTCATCATCATCTAGATTATTCTACTTCAATTGGGTATTTTCATTGGAAATTTTCCAACAACAATATTAAGGTTGGTGGTCTAAATTCAATTCCCATAGTTTAGAATTCCAATTGTGTGTATGTGTTGTGAAATTTCAATTTTAAAATTTTACAATTAAATATTTAATTGAATAAATTAATTTATTGAATCATGGAATTGATTAATTGATTTTCCATGTTACTACGAATTGAGTTGAATATGGGAATATTGAATTTTTGTAAATATGATTCTAAAATTGAAATAATTAGATTAATTAATTGGTTAATTAATTAATAGAATGTTGTGATTGTGGAATTGATGTGAAATTTGGATTCTATAATGGGTTAATTAATGAGTTTATGAATTAATTAAAAATGGGAATTATGCAATGGTTTTCTTAACATTAATGATTTATTGGGTGATACTATTTAAATAATGAAAAACTCTTTAATGGAGAATTGATCATGTAATTCCATGTGATTAAATTGTTGAACCATGCTTTTTAGATAATTGTTGTGTCATACATATTGTGAAGTCATAAAAGGGGGTAATGTTGATTAAACATTAATGGAATGACTTATGTTATACATTTGATATTGATTTATATATGAGTGTGGGATAGGGACTAAGGCTCTAAATAAACATATGTGATTATTATTGCATAGGATAGAGAATGAGGCTCCAAATACCCATATGTGATATTGTGGTGTGATAAAGGAACTGAGGATCTAAATACAAATATGATACAGTGAGTGTGGTACAAGGACTGAGTGTCAAAATCCCCATGTGATATTGAGGTGTGGGATACGGACAGAGGTTCCAAATACCCACAGGTTGTTAGACATGATGTTCTATGCTCATCAAATGGGTATCAGACTTTTCATAAAATTAATCATGATGTGATATTGATTTAAATGGATAACTAAAACCCATTTGTTATAATGAATTTTTAATCCCTTATGGGATGTGGTTCATACTCCAGCATGGGACGAAGTAAGTATTAAGGGTTCAGGTGTCCTCGGGAACTCGGGGATTTATATGGTCAATTAATAAGTAATGAAATGAGATAAGTGTTTACTTATTCATTGTAATTTATTATTAATAAAGATACATGAATTTTTATATAATCAATATTGTTTTATATTTGATTAGTTGTGGCCTACTGAGTTGTACTCAAACCCTACTCGGACAGCCTGACTGGTGCCCAAATAGACATCATGTTTGTAGGATATAATAAGGGAAAGAGCCCTATGTTAGATGGTTGGTTCAGGATGGAGCATGGATGAGAAAACTAGATATGGTTTCAGGACCTTATTGGGTGTTTTAGTGTGTCTTTATTTGGGTTATTCAATTGACACTTGAAACATACTAGGCATGGAGTATCTACTGTTTTGGTTTGGATATCATATTTCTATTTTTGACATCATGTGATACTAGTTTTTCAATTTTTTTGGTTATATAATTTAGTTATTCTAATTTATTTATACTATTTTGATTCTTCTATAAAGTATGTATAGTCTCCCCATGGTATCTATGTTAGACCCTCACTACTAGTCAGGAGACACTGGTGTATGGGGAGGCACGCTTGAGGTCATGTGATCGACCAACTCTGGGCACTAGTGCTTGAAATCAGGGTTAGGGCAATATATTATAGAAGGGTTTAACAGTGGATCGGTTTCTTGTCCTAGATACAAGAAGTATATTAATCACTATGTATCCCATTAGGATTGTAATCTAGCCAAACGTAGGTTTGGAGAGAGGGTGGAGGCATAGGCTTGTTGAAAATAAACCCATCCAGATGAGGGGTGGATTCACATTACTTTAGGTCATAGGGATCGTACAATGAGTAGGGGGATTTTAGGATACTTGTGTGGTGGATAATATTTAAAACCTAATGCGAAATGAGGGAAAAGGGTTATTAAACCAAATAGAGAAATTCTAAATCCAATTGCACTGAGATTGAGGACGTACAATCTAAACTATTGAAATCAGTTTAAATTCAAGACTCTCGTAATATGAATGTATTTTTTTCAAGGGTATTATTGTTTCACAAAATAATTAAACCCTAATTTTAATAGATCAAAATTAGGCTCATGTACCACACAAGTTTTTTGATTCCAATTACACATAGTTTTTGGTAATAATGCATGGACTAGGGGAAAGGTGTAAACTAGTATAATTTAATGATGATTAGAATGGGGATGGTGTTGGTTTCAATGGTGTCTATATGGAAAGGAGGATGTAATACCCAACATGAAAGGAGTAAAGGAGGCTTGTGTATCATGTAAAAACCTTGAGATGGATTTCATGTAGTTTAGGGTCATGGTGATGGGACCGTATGTTGGGAAAAGGGCATGAAGGGTTTGTAAATTTGTAGTTGGGACCACGGATATAAATTCCAAGCATCACTGCATATACCATGAGGATGAGAATAAATCCATGAATACTTTTGAAACATAATGTATTAGGATACTCTCACAGTTATGGATAATCCTCTGTATTGAGGTGATTGAGGCGTTTAAAAATATCATAGGGTATCCCATGTTCGTAACACGGGTAAGGTTTTTTCATCATCCCATACTTATCATCTGAGGAATAACAGTTCAAAAGGGGGTAAATACCATCTACTATTAAGTTTATTTATATTTTTATATATTCTAAGACTTAAGTTTAACTTCAAGAGTGAATTAAGTCTAGATTAATAGGTTAAATCCATACAGATCGAACTATAGGGGTTACAGATAGTTTAATTTCATAATGCTTGGACCTATTTCAAATAGTTTAAGGTCATGTTTCATGGACCATAGAGTTTAAATTTTTTTAATTTCTTAAAACTCGGACCATGAATCTTATTTTATGATCATTTATTTTGGACCAATTTGTCTCTTAGTTTAATGTCATTTAGATTGGACCACAATTCATCATCTCAAATAGATATGTGCAGTTTGGTGGAGTAACATACTTGTCATGAATCAAGGTCTAAGGAGGCCTAGTTCCACATAACACATTCCTAAGAAGACTTCAACATTGTTTAAATTAATTATTCTTGGACTTGGTCTCTAGTTTACCATCATAGAGTTCGGGCCCTAACTCATCTCATGAATATTTTTTCTTCATAAACATGGAGTTGGTGGGGGTGTGATACACTCTCTATCTATGGTCACCAAAGAGTATGCTACATTAGATTATACATTTAAAATGATATAAGGAAATTACCAATTGGGCTCAAACATTGGATGCTTCTTTCTAGGTATCATCGGAATTCATAGATGTAGTATTGTGTCACCCTGGAGAAAGGAATGGAGGTGAAAATTCTTATTTAATTATATTGTTATACTATTATGGTGCCTCTATAGATTATTAATGTCTTGTAGCCTTTTACCTTTGAATTATTCTATCTCTTATAGGGAAATAGTTTTTGGCATCTAATGTACTTTTAATGCTCTTCAAAGTGAGGGAAACTAAACCTCGATGGGTAGGACTACCTTTTTATATATAATAGGGAGTATGGGGTCACCTTGGTGAAATTAAAATTTTCATCTAGTATTCCCATAGTGTGTTTCAGTGATTTTCTGGACAACACTTCTTGTTTTGGCCTACTATATTCTATAAAATGTTGGATAGGGTCTTTTGGAACTCCTCAACCTATCCATTTTCTTGCCCATGATGGTGGGAAGTACAGATGGAGTAAATTTTGTTTTTCTAATAAAATCTATTCATCTCATTATCCTAGATTTTGGTTTCATTGTTTATGAGAATAGAACAAGGAACTTTGAATCGATGGATGATGTGGGATATCAAGAACTTAATCATGGATCGGGCCTTGACTTCATTGAGGGAAATCGCTTTGTCCCACTTGGAGAAGAAATATATTGTGATTCGAATTAACCTATACTAGAGAGATATTGTTGGTAAGTATGTCCCTACAACATCAATCCCTTATACTGCAATGTTCCAATAATACTTTGTGTTGTAGTAGAGCTCCAGAAGTTGATGCAAAAAAGTTTACATGGATTTGAAATGCATGAAACCTCTTGGAGAACTCAATATCATTGTAGAACATGGTGGGATATAATTAGAAAAGTGTTTAAATTTGGTGGTAGAGAATCAATACTACCTAATGGGAACCAAAGGACCCATCATAGACTTTCTTAATGACCTAGGTAATCTCCTTTCTATGGATGCAGCATTGGATAACTCTATCAAACCCACATCTGTAGAGATTTGATTCAAGATTAGGTATGATCTAGAGTGTGAACATTGCTAAATTACAAAAGATTCACTCATCCTCATCCTAATATGGTGGCAGAGTTCCATGTTGGACGTTAAAAATGAAGGGAGTTTTCTATGTGGGCGTGTCATATACTATGGGGGAAACTAAGGGTCCTGATATAGAAGCACTGTCACCTAGCTAGTCTACTTGTTGCTTATCATCATCATCTAAAATAATGGGACTGATAAACCTCTAATGTGACACATGGATGATTAGGTCATCCTGTTTGGTTCTACAAGATATGTGTCCAGGATTTCTAAGTTGTCACTGGAACCATTCTACGACTGAGGTACCGGAGACACTTGTTTTAAGTAATAGAATTGGGATATCAACGGACAAGGGTGCTTCAACTGAGGAATGAGCTTTGATTTATAATGATGTATCCACCATTAATCTATTTTATTACTAGATCAGAGTCCCCATTCACATATAAGAGGGGTACATCAATCTCGATGGAATAATAAGACCTTGATACTCTACCTTGTTGTTGGTGTATCCTTCTAACAATGAGAATATATATTGCAAGAAGACCTATGTAGGAGTGATGAAGATAATCCTCATGCCCACATTATTGATCTTGGGATTTATAATGTGATTTCTTGACCATGGTTCCACTCAAATAATCCTCAAACCTAGTTGTCCATAAGGATTCAAGAGTTCCTCCTTATATTCTAAAGGCTTATGACTAGTAGAGAGGGCCTAGGTTTTGACTGTGGGGAGACTATTCCCTCATTACGAGAGTGGATCACAGTGTATATAGAATATCATATAAATAGAGGAAGAATAATAATAATAATAATAAATTAATGAATTGATTATAAGAATTAAATGTCTAAAATTAATAATCAACTCCTAACAGAATAGTGTATCACATAAAAATTGATGATAATATATGTCAGGTCTCTATAACACTAGAAAACAAGTATACATGGTAGGAAGAAATACATGCTATAAATAAAGAAGAAAAAATAAGACAATTACTATCTATCATCCTAAGCACTGGCTTGGTCATATCCTAATGAAAGAAATCAAGAACAAGTGACCCAAGTGGGACACTTCCCTTTGTCAATAGCTACATACATGTAATCTGCCCAGGTTCCATTGACGGCCTAGATAGGGTGTGAGATAATTCTTGGTAAGACACCGCCAATGATGTCTATACCATCCAATCCTTGAATATAAGCTGAAATTGTGTGTACGTGTATGTAAAAGTAAATATAGTACAGTAATGTAAATACCACAATACCTTCTTTAGCCTCATCTGGTGTCTGAATATATAATCAATTAATGTTTATGTTATAGTTTATAATAACTAAATTAAGAGTATCCAATGTATGGTCAAGGAATCCTTTAATAATAATAATGATATAGGATACAAGGTAATAACCAAGTTATACTTTATGATGATGATAATTAAAGAGGATCCAAGGTAATAAACAAGGGATCCTTGACCTCTATAGTGTGATAACTCAATAATAACATGCATCCTAGATATAAGGGGTCTCTATGTAAAATAAGTGTATTATCCCAAGGCATTCCACTATAAATAGTTCTATTTGAGACCAAGAGCTCATCCAAGGTAAAACGGGCTAAGCAAGACTAGGCCCTATGGGATGAATCCTTGGTTCCACGTGTCCAAAGACATCAACCTAGATCGAAGGAGTTTTTATAAGGCATCCTAATATCTGAAAGATAGTGAAGGGATCCTGCAATGTCTTTTAAGGAATCCACCAGTATACAAGGACCATGTTTCAATGTGGGTTTCTCCCTTGGAAACTAGATCCATGAATTGAAATGGTGTCCTCTGAGTGATCAAGGAATTCCCATAGGAATCCATGGATGGATCAAGTCTGACCACTCCTATAATGATGAAAAGGTCCACATGTAGAAGTCACGTTGTACATGATTCATTATTTAATTTAGGCCGCATAACACTCATGCCTTTTGATAATTTAATAGGTTCATTTCTTACTAGGTTACAAGGTTAAAAAGACATGATATGATTTATTTTATTGATTATTAAATCATTTATTATGTTTGTTCCTTTACCTTTCATAAAAATGAGAAGGCGGGCTGTGGAAATGAAATCAATGTCATTTAAATATAGTCAACTAGGCCAAGTGATATGGATAAAATACATTCCATTTACACTTTAAAGTTTCATGATTTAATTAGGACACTTACCATAGAAGGTTAAAGTAATGAATATACATGTTCCAAGCATTAAAAAGTAATTAATTTAATTAAAAATTTACCTTTATGAAGGTTAATTCCTTACACTCTCGAACAATGGCATATAAATGTCAAACAAATCCACTAGAGGCATAAAAGAGGAAATATCCTACTTGGGGTGGTCTATGTTGAAATCATAACCCCCAACATCATGAATATAATGTAAAAAACAAGCTCTATAATATGATCATGATGATTATAAGAATGGTATAAGAATTTTAAAATAAATTAACGATGAAATTGTCATGCTCACAATGGAAGAAGTTTATTAAATGTCAATCCTTTAGGGATGAGTGATAGACCACCTACGTCGAGCCTATAATACTCACATTTTACATTATCATTCCTTAGTTTGGCATGTATGGTCTGAAAATGGAATAATGTATCAATTCCTTGAACATAGGAAATATGATCCTGTATTAAGATAAATTCTTCAAGAGAAAGATGAATGAATAAATGAGCCAAAGGATTGTTTAGATTACCAATAAGAATCCAAATAGACTAATGGTGCTTTAATCAGTCATCGAATAAAGATTCCAAATAAAATACTATGAGGGAACTTGGGAGATCCAACAGGGGAAAATGTTTGATGTACGCTGGAATAAGAAATGGACAACAGGGGTTAGTTTTATTAGAATTTAAGGGAGAAATGGTAAATTCAAACAAGATTTATAGGATTTTATGATTTGAAAACATGGTTGGATAATCATTGTTCCAGCCCTGCGTGTCCCACTACCAATGACGAGACCCCATACAGTTTCATATGCATGGTTTAATTAACTGTACTAAAATTGCGTGGCATGATCTAACACATTTTGCTGAGATACCTGCATGGGCATTCATCCTTGTGTGCAAGGTTAGGGATGACTCTGAGCCCTACCTAACCCCTTTTCACAACCCTTTCACAGTTAGGGAAACCATATGGACTACATTGCATTATTTATACTAACCATACAGCCCAGTCCTTTTCTCTACCATACAGGGTTATGAGATTTAAAAAATCCCTAGAAAACCCCCAAATTATCTATAAACTCATTAGAAATCCATAATAGGTCCAAAAAATTAATTTGACAAAAATTTAAAGGATCTATTTCTGATATAAAAATTGGGTTTTTACAGTCTTCCCCATTGAAGGAACTCATCCCCGAGTTCACCTTCTAAGGGTGGAAAGAAAAATTGAGAACAAATCTAGCCACTGAGTACCTATGTCAGCCTCTTACTTCAAAGTCCCACCCCATACATGGTTGTGCTTCAGTATAACCTAATATAAATTGATAGTTTGGCCTCAATGATCCTTCATGCTCTGGTCAAAGATTCATATAAGATACTCTTTAAAACAAGTATTAGTATCTAACATAATCTCATTGGGATATAAAGTATGATATGGTTCAATGCGATAATAGTGAACTAATGATATGTGGAAGATGCCATGCATGTAATAGTACAACTTAGGTAGTAAAAACCATCCCTTTCCTCGATATCCATCTATTCCCAAGCCTAGGACATCCCACAGGAAAATACCATCCCCATCCTTGATCTCTAGAGGTCATCGACGGTGATCAACATGTGATTTCTATCAAAAATAACCATTATATATGCACTTTTTGATGATTTTAACCTTCTCCAAAGTATCCATTACAAGATGACGACCTAGTAGCTTTACCTCTCCTTTTTCTAACTATAATTGGGTATAACAACATATCCTACCATATAAGGCCTCAAAAAGAGACATCTGGATTATCACCCAAAATCTATTATTATAGGAAAACTCGGTGAGGGAGATATGAGTCTCCCAAGGACCACTAGAATTAAGGACTCATTTCTGGAGCATATCCTCTAGCCCATGTATTTTTTGTTCAGATTGGTCATCCGTCTGAGGGAGAAAAGTTGTGCTCAGATGCACCTATGTACCCATAGATCTATATAACTCCTTCAATACCCTCAATGTGAAATAAGAATCTATATATGAAACGATAGTATGAGGGACCCCATGTATCCATATGATCTAATGGAAAAAAATTCGTCTAATATCATCAACTGATAAAGTCTCTTGGATGGTAAGGAAATAGGCTAATTTCATCGGTCAATCTATGAATTCCCAAGCTGCATTGCTACCTCGAGATGATATTGGTAACCTGACTATATAATCCAAAGCAACATCTTCTCTTTTCCATTTTTCGGGTGGTAACTGATGTAATGAGAAATTAGGTCACTGGTTCTATTCCTTCACCAACCTACGGGTGGAACAACAAGTGGTAAAACCTAGTATTTAATGTTTCATCCCAAGCACCAATATGGTTGTCTCATATCTTGACACAACTTGGATATTCTTGGATGAACTTTCCACTACGAAGCATGGGAATTTCACATAAATTCCTATCTCATATTAATAGGAACCCAGATTCACCCATGTACATTTAGAATTTCATCTCCATCACTAGACCATTCAAAAGGTGGGTCCTCACCATAATTACATTCTCGAAGAACCAGGCCCTCAAGAATTGAAAACTACCTAATGTTAACATTTTCAATGAGGTAAGAGGTAACTATCAAGGCTAAAAGATAATACTTCTCATGAATATCATGAATCTCTATAGTAATCTCATAGAAGAGCTCCATCAATTTGCATTCATCACTGTATTCCTATATGAAATGTGCCTAAGTTTTCTGACTCACAACATCTACTAATGCATTTCCCTTTCTAGGTGTATGGGAATGCTAAAAGTCAAAGTACTGAAGATATTCGACCCATCTTCATTGTTTGAGATTCAATTCATTCTACATAAAGATATATTTTAGGATCTTGTGCTTCCTATAAACAAAAAATTACTCAACCACATATACTATCTCCAACAATGTAGGTCATGGACAATATCTTCTATATCAAGATCATGTGTCCTGTACTGTATCTCATGAGTCCTCAACTATCATGATCTATATTGAAAAAAATAAGTCATCCTACATCAAAAAAACACCCAATCTGATGCCTAATGCATCATAGAAAACTGTATAGCCTCTTCTAATCTCTAAAAGAATCAAAATATGTTCCAAAAAAATACTTCATTTCATCACCTAAAAGGATTTATCACACTCTTATAACCATATTAACATGACACCTTTCTTCATAATAACAATAATAGGTACATAAATGAATGATAATTCTTATAATAAAACACATATAATATCCATTCCTCCCTAGAAAACTTCATATATCAAACATATTCTTTTTATTCTTCAAGGAAACAAAATAACTAAACTTCTCTAGGTCAAATAATACCCCTGATTCTTAGAAAATATGACCCTGCAAGTAAAATATGTCGATTCTTAGGTGGCACTTAGAAAAAGTTTCATATATATGATGCTCTATTAGTGTATCCAAAAAAATCTAAATTTTTTTGCATAGTTTCTCTGAATATGATAATAAAACAATATGTCATCTACAAAGACCATGAAAAAAGAATCTAGATAGGAATGGAAAACCCTATTCCTCAAAGCCGTAAAAATGAAGGAATGTTCATACTACTAAACAACGTACTAAGATACTCATAAAGACTATACCTTCTATGAAAAGTTGTATGAGTAATGTTTAAAGGACTAACTCACACCTGACGATAGTTAGATCTCATTTAGATCTTCGAGAAAATCATAGCTACTCAAATATGGGCAATGCGATCATCTAAATAAGGTATTGTATACATGTTTTTAACTATAATCTAGTTCTACCATCAGATAAACATGCATAAATAAAAGTTCCCATCATACTTATCAAAAAGCATGGGTGAATCCCAAGAGGAAGTATCAGGTTGTATAAAACATTTTCCCTCTCAATCGTCCAACTGCTTCTTCAACTCTTAGATCTTAGTAGATTCCATCCTATATAGAGGAATGGATACTAGAGATACTCGTAGAAAAATCTAGACCATAAACTCTATATCTCTCTCAGGAAATAATCTAGAAAAATCATTTAAAAAGAGTTCTATGAAATGATCTACTACTTGAGGAAAATCTTCCAAATGAATTCCCTAATCCTT
The DNA here is from genome assembly GCA_963277665.1 of Viscum album. NCBI lineage: Eukaryota > Viridiplantae > Streptophyta > Magnoliopsida > Santalales > Viscaceae > Viscum > Viscum album. The sequence continues at coordinate 741,077,691 of OY728155.1, read as the reverse complement.
TCTGAAAATACTATAAATATGAGTAATAACTTCACATTTCCCATGATTCTTTAATCTAGCTCTATTTTCCTAGAAATCTCACACACCTTTGTGGAGATAATTTCTACCCTATGGTAATGTAAACAACGCCCAAAAGTGATAGAAATTCACATAGGTATGATATAAGACCAACCAATATATCCTGAGAATGACATCAAATACCATAATTTTGAGGAAGAATAGTTCCCACAATAAGGTATAAATTCTTACCTCAAGAGTATAGTCCTTGTATTGGTGTATGCCATCTAACCATGCTTCCAATGTTGTATCAGGGTCATCACACAACAGAAGTACTGAATTTTCAATCCATGACTTTCCATGGTTGATAAAGAGATAAAGAAGATTGAATAACTTGTATCAAATAATTAATATAAAATATTTAAGGATACTAGAATAATTCATCCTACTATAAAAGGTCAAATAATCTGAACCTCATGTATCGGTTGTAAATCATGCAACTGAACTAATCCATGGCCCTATGCTACAGCTGGAATACCTTAATTAGGTCTGGTCTACTTGTATGGATAATCAGAAGTATGGATACCATTTCTAAAACTTCCCCCTTGATTTTTACAACCAGTGCTACTCAAAATCCATTCCTAATACATCATAAATGTTCTTTACCCTAATGATGGAGTTAGTGTAGTGAGTCTTCCACTAGAAGAAGATGGAAAGGTCCAATAGAATCTCAGAATATGTCCCATAAAACCACTATCACGAAACTCCATTAGGTCTCTATCACACTGAGTCTTTAGATGCCCCTTACACCCATCCTAATGGAATATAATATATCTTCTAGTGTGGATACTTTGACCACCAAAAATCTGACCGAAAACCTCAAGGGAACTCTTCCTGCTATCGAAAGAACTACTAGCATACCTCATCACTGAACCTTTATTCCCATAACTATCACATTCCCATAGGTTGTACTCAGTGATATGATCTTTATTCACAATATTATAAAAGATAGATAGGTTAAAGAAATTATCCTATGTAAATATGTTATAATTAATCACATCCTCTAAGTTCCAAACATACGATAGCTCATTATCATATGCAACTGGTCAAAAGTTTTGTAACTTAATAAAACACATTGACTATTTCCTAAGAGAAATAGGACCCTGATCTTGGTTCATGAACTTTTTAGATGGATTATCTCTCAGTCTCTACAAAAATAAGTACTCATAGAAGATAGTCTATAATTCATCCCAGACCATTCCCTGGTGATGAAAAACATGGATAATCACATTTCACCAGTTCTTGTCCAAATCACACAACAAGTATGTGGAAATATTTACCCTCCTTTGGGGATTCATCTCTATATTCTTGAATATAGATAAGGTTTCCATATCCAAGACTCATCAGCCTATGGACCTCCATCCCCTAAGAAGATATGTGGATGTTACCACTGGAATGCACAAGTTAGAGAATACCTATTGGATACAGGTCATTGAGAACCCTGTATAGATTGCATCATATATAGAAAACCCTCATGAAACTGAGAATTAGTACTCTACATAGGAATAGAATATGGTTCCTTAGGTGTAACTATTAGATAGATCACCGGTGGCTCATGTCCCACCAACTCTGGATCATGGTCGTCATCCCCTTTCTGGCAGATGACATGAGAACATCGTGGTAGCATAGATCCATAAATTCCATGAACACACCTAAAATAAATATTTTAGAGAATAGAGATACACTATCTAAAGAAAAAATTATTAATAATGTCTCTCTACCAAAGGTATACTTCCCCAAACACCTTCATAGAAGGTTAGGGTCTTGGTAAGTGTTCTATTTAATTTACATAGGTTCAAATAGGTGAAAGTCTAAGTCACAATTGGCCTATTCATTTACTGGAAACCATTTCATTTTAAAAATCAATATTTACCTTTATTGTTTGTATTAACATATTTACATATTAAATGGTTCGATTAAATGAATCACCATTCATAGTGAATAAGGTCCCATACACCTTATCACTGAAATCGATACCCATTTAATTTCAATTTAACATCTTATACCTTTGGTATTAGAATAGAATGGGTCATATATGATGGCTTGACTTGTTAAATTACCCATTATAAATCATTAGGTCTGACACACCCCTTGAATTGAAATTGGAAGTCACTTACTCACATTTAAATAATATCTCAAGTTACCATAGGTACATATCTAACATGGATAGAAACAATAAATTTAAGATTCCACAATAAATATATATAGAAAAATATTATTTAGATTGATTCTAACACTTAAAATAACCAGAATTATAACCTATAGAATACATTATCCTCACGGGAATATATACAACAACCATGGGTACAATCACAGGAAACACAAGTAACGAGAACAGTGAAATGCACCTATATGGCATGGAATATTCATGACTTGTGAATTATATGTGCCTGTAATGATTTATTATTGATGCTACCTTTCCCTCATAAAATATGGTCAAGTATAAAATAAAATACTCAAACATAATAATAATAATAACCATCACAAATCATGTGTTTTTTCTAATGGTTGATGTATATAAACTATAATTAGAAAAAAGCAGAACAACAATTCTTATTTTAGGAAACTCATTATTTACCCCAAACATGGGTTAGCTACTCCCAATCATAGGTCATAACCAAGTTCCAATTATTTCTTAATATTCCATAAATTGTATCCAAATATTATAAATCAATAATAGAACTATCTTTGATACTAATTTGGGTCATACCATACACAGATACCACTCATAGGTTCACCAATGTCGGTTAGCAACATAGCCTCAACCATTCCTCCTGGTATGCTAAAGGCTACCAACTAGTAGTGAGAGCCTATGGGTGATTCTATAGAGAGACTATTACCTCATAACCAGAGTGGATCTTAGTGTATAATTTATAATAGGTATGTAAAAAACATGATCAAATAATGACTCTGTGTAAGTAGACATAACAACCAAGTAATGGACAATAACACTCAAAAGATAGAAACTGAGTCATATAAAAAGTGAAGATAATTTTTTTCTTATCTATATAAAATTGGAAAATAGGTATACATGGTTGGAAGAAAAACATTATATATATAGAAAGAACAAATAATTCAAAAACTATCCAACATCTTGAGCACTAGATTTATCATCTTCTACTAATGACCATCATAATACAAGTAGTCATTAACAGGTGTCCAAAGTAGAATGATTCCATTTATCAACACTAGTATACATGTAATTTTATGGGGTACCATCGGTGACCTAGATATGGTATGAGATAAATCTCATTAGGAAACCCCCAATTATTTTTATACCATCCATTATATGAATATAAACGGAAATAGTGTTCAAGTATATATAAAGGTAAAGAAAGTAAAATAATGAAAATTCCCTGATACCTGAATCAGTCTCAACATGTTTCTAAAAATGTAATCAATTAATTATTATGATTAGGTTTATAATAATTCATGTAATAGGATATAAGGTTTCTCCAAGGAATCCTATAATATAATAATAGATGTTCCAAGGCAATAACCAAGGAATCCAGGATGATGATGATAATAATAGAGGATCTAAGGTAATAACCAATGAATCCTTAACCTGAGGGGTTGAAATAACTCTATAATAACATGAAGCCTATCTATAAGGTGTCTTAGTGTAATTAAAGGTACATCACCCAAGGAATTCCACACTAAATAGTTCTAACTGAGTACAAGGATCTCATCCAAGGTTAAATAGGCTAAGCATGACTGGGCCTAATGGGGTGAATCCATGGTTCCAAGTGTTTGAAAACATCAATCTAGACCCAAGGAGTGTATCTGAGGCATCCTAATATCAAGAAGATACTAAATTAATCCTAGAGTGTCATACCAGTCCTCCACTATTAGAATAGGACCATATTCCAATGTGGTTATTTCCTTTGGAAACCAACTCCTTGAATTAAAAGGTCATCCTCTGAGTGCTCAAGGCATTCCCTTAGGTATTCAGGGCTAGCACGATTCTGGACACTCTTATAAAGATGAAAAGTTTGATATTTAGTAGTAACCATCTACATTATTCATTATTTAATTTAGTCCATGTAATACTCATTACTTTTGATAATTTAGTATGTTCAACCCATTTCCTTTCATACTATGTGACAAGGAAAAAAACATGCAACCATTTATTATATTTATTATTGAATCATTTATTAGGTTCATTAATTTACGTTTCATAAACATTACAAGGGGGTAAGAATATTCAACTAATATCATTTAGTTATATTAAAATAGGTCAAGTGATATAGATAATACACTTTCCAATTACACTTTAAAGGTTCGTGAATTAATTAGGAAACTTACCTTATGAGAGTCAAGTGATAACAGTAAATGTGCCAAGAATTAATAATTCATTCATTTAATTAAACTCTTACCTTTATGAATTCAAATACATATAAATAAGTAAAATAATCTCCTAGAGTCGTAAATGTGGAAAAACCTAACTTTCATTGGTCGTTGTTGAGGTCATAACCCCCAACAACATGAATAGTATGTATTGAATAGAATCTCGAATATGAGCATGATTATTATAATCTTGGAATAATAATTTAATTATAAAAAACCTTTGAAATTGGTGTACACACAGTGGAGGGATTTTATAAAATAGAAATACTCTAGAGATAAGTCATAAACCACCTACCTTGAGCCTATAACACTCTCCTTGTCTAGTATTATCTCTTCTTTTGGCCAAGATCAAAATAAAATTGAAAAAAAGATCAGCACCCAAAAAATAGGGTATATGTGCCTGCATCAAGATATTTTCATCGATATAAAGATGAATGAAGAAATGAGGTAAATTATTGTAGACCTTTCTTGGAGGAATCCATTAAGACTAGTGGTGCTTTGGTTAGAAACTAGATAAATAATTGGAATCAAAAACTTGGAAGAGGTCACTTGGGAGCTCTGACAGAAGAAAAAGGGATTGTTGTATGATAGAGTAATCATAATATATTAGGGTTTTAGTTTGTTTTAATTTAAATAAAAAAGAAAAAATATCTAAATAATTATAGGGTCTCACGGTTCGGTAGCACTATTGGAAAAACCTTGCACCACTTGTGTGCCTCCCACAACATAAAGAGGGACCCCACATGGTTTCATGCACAAGGTTTGACTAACCATTTGCAATCCATTTTGCATGATATTATATATTTTTCTAAGATACACACATGAGACTATTTCCAAGGATTCATAGTTATGGAAGACCATTAACCCCACCTTAACCCTCTATCCATTTCTTGCATGGTTAGGGAAATCATGTGGACTAGCTTGCACAGTTTCTACAAACCATGTGGCCCAATATTTTACTCCACCAGTCAGTGTTTGGGGATCCAAAAAGGCCTCGTACACCCCATAAAAATCAAATAACTAATTAGGCATCCAAAAAGGTCCAAAAAATAATTTTATCTAAATTTAAAGGATCCATACTTGATATAAAAACCAGGGTCTTACAATTGAGCCTTATACTGGTCGGGCTTCTAGAGGAGTCGTTGAAATGCAACTGCCAATACAGCACAACCAGGTGCACTAATAGGATGGCCTTTTCCAGTAAATCAACATCTTGGGTCATATCTTTAGTGTATATATGGTAGGATAAGTATTCTACCAATTCATTACCCTTGATGGAATTATTCAAAATTAAAAATATGTTGAACTGTATAAGGGTCACTACCTAGCATGCCAATTGTCTCATCATCATGTGGTGATTATAGATATACATTAATAGGTATAATTGGGAAACTATCCATATCTCATTATGTTATAGATAATTTCACAAATTTTTAACTACAAAAATCAGCACAAAAAATCTCTTCTTGATATGGAATTATCTGGTCTCCATGTCAAGGAACATGTGACATAGACTATATAATTTTTTCCTTTATCTCTTTGTTTTTCTGGGTGAGAAGGGTATAGAGGGGTCATTCCAATACATTCACATAAAGGACCAGATGTATTACTAAGATGGTGGCATTATAATTGTAGTCTATAATAGGTACTACTTGATTTCTTTAAATGTGTTCTGGCACTCCTCATCCCACTAGTAAATGGGGTCTTTCTTCATGAGACTTGAGAAGGGATTACACTTTCAAATCATATTTATGATAAATCATTTAATATAAGATAAGTGTCCTTGGAGTCCACATAACTCATGATTTTTTATTGGTGGATGCATTTGGATGATGGACTTCATATTATCTGAGTAGATCTTAATGCCACTTTATCTTATGAAAACTTCGAGAAACATACCAAATGTAACCTGGAATGATCACTTCGATGGGTTCATCTTAAAATGTCAAGAGAGAGGAGTAAGAAAAACACTTTATCATAGTCTTTGATATTTTCTTAATGCAAGAAGTATTTTACCACTAAATCATCCACATGCAATTCCATTAATGTCCCTAGAATAATTTTGAAGATGTGATGCATGGACCGCTGATATGTGGCTCTTGAATTCTTCAGAATGATGGGAATTACTTAATAGTATAAGGACCCTTGAGGAACTATAAAGGTTGTAGACTCCTCATCCTTAGGGAAAATTCAGATCTAGTTGTACCCAGAGTGTCCATCCATGAGGTAGAGGGACTAGAACTCAGATATAGCATCAATCAATAGCTCTGTCACGGGAAAAAAATCGTTCTTTAGGAAATAACGGTTGAGGTCTTAGAAGTTATTATAAAATATGATATTCCTGTTCTCCTTACTAACTAGGATGATGTTGGATAACCACATGGGGTTTGCAACTTCCCTGATAAAGATTGTTTTGATAAGCATATCATCCTTATCCTTGACCATAACACCATGTAATTAGTGCATCTTTTGGGAGCTAGATAAACATGCGATGAGTCCCAAGGAGGCTGAGACGGTGGATGGTGACATGAGGATCTAGTAATGGAATCTCATCATAGAACCAAGAAAATATTTCTATGTGTTGTTTCATGAAATCCTCATAATACTCTTTCTCCTCTGGAGGCCTGGCTTCATTGATTGGAATTGGCCTTAGATATTCCTCGGTACCAAGATTCACCTTAATTAGGTCATCCATTTTGGTAGAGAAACCCTCTTCAAATGTGATAGGGGTGTCTTCCAAATCTTATTCATCATCTTAGGTAGAATGATTAGTGGCAGTAGTTAGTTTATCTGGACCATATGACTTAGGAGAAGAAATGATTCCTGCTTGGGTTGACACATAATCCTCACTGGGGGGGGTTCTTGTTCTTCTAAAACTATGGTGACAGAGGCTGTCAAGACAATTCCATATGGACTCTGTCCTTGGGGTCTATTATTTATTTTGAATCAATTTTGGTGAGTCTAATTTCATCTATTCAACCCTTCTTTGTGGAATATTCATGAATTAAATGAAATGGTGGCCATGGGGAGAACCTCTTAGTACCTCACAGGTTTGGGGGCTTCTGGTATCACCCAGATCTATCTTGTTTATGATCAAAAGGTTATATGTAGATTTTACTTATTTTTATGGATGCATAAATCATTTTTCTTAGTGGAAACAAATAAAACTCCCAGGTATGGAATTTTGTTCTCCTGTTAATGAATCGGGTGAACAAAAATAGCATCCTATTTTGCTTGTGGATTATCTATGGTGGTTCTCATATCATGGGTGTGCTCAACCCCATTGGTCCAACCATTATTCCCCTCTCAATTGTAGTATCCAACATCTATATAGTTTCATTCATATTAATCAAATGGAGATTAATCACCCGGGATTACCCCTACTTGATGGTTAATGGATTAATTGAGGCACTTGTGAAATGAAGAGGGGACTGCTCTATGAAAATGAAGTCAAGGCCTACCCAGCAGCACATTCTAGGTAGCATCCTATGAGACTACCATGAATTCAGTGCTTGATAACAATCCACCAAAAAAAGTATTTAATTGAATCCTACCGCATGGTTTTTGATTGGTCCTATCATAACCCTAAATGTTCCAGTTGAATGGGTTTATATATACTTCAATCAGACCTAGATTATGAAGTTTCTAGGTTAAAATGAGGTTAATCCTAGAACCTATGACCACCAGGCAGTATTGGATCTCTGTGCCATTAAACTAGCCTTTAATGTACAGTTATTGTATGTTCCTCTACATGAGGGTAGCCTTGTCTTCACTATAAAATGAGATGATTTATTGATATTCCTATCTATTTACCACCTCTTAATAGTATTCCTTTATAGTAGAAACATTAGTTTCAAATTGATGAGGTATTCCCAAGTCTTATTCAAGGACCTCAAACATTTCTTCTAACAAGAACAAGGCCTCAAGGATCAAGAGACCTTTTGTTATTACTATGAAGTTTTTAAATGCATAATAACTCTATTTCAGGGGAATGTTTTTTATTGAAGATTACAATACTAGGTAGGGGGAATGACAAATGTTTCTGGCTATACCACTAGGTTCTGGATAGTGCTTGAAATATCTTGCTACTGACTAGCTATCTTACTCGGAACCACTGGTAGTCAACTACTAGTTGTATGAGGCTTGGATCTAGATGTAAATGGATGATCATTGTAGGGTCACGGTATATCATGTCATGGTTGTGGCTGATATTCCTGATAAACTAACACTGTTGGCTATGGTGGTGTACTCGATGAAGCATATTGGAAGGACAGTGCTAGTTCAGCTCTATGAAAAACATGCTTCCATGTCTCAGTAGTGTGAATTGGTATTTTTGAGGCACTGGCCTAAATATTATGGAAGCTTTAATATCCCCATCCTTTCTTTTTATGGCATCGTTCGGAGGAATCTGGGGGGTTTACCTATTATTCTTCACTTTCAGGCATTGTGAAGAAGTCTACTAGCTCAACATAATTCATGGATTCATACTCCTTCTCATCATAAGTGACTTAATCTAGTTCAAATAAGTCCCTCGGGAAAATTACCAACTCAAGAGGCATGAAATCACCAAGGGTGCAAGGTGGATTTGGAACTATTGGTGGACTTTTGTTTCCTTTTCTCTTTTGGTGCATGTTCATCCATGATTTGGAAGATTGTTGGAACAGATGAAACTATAGGATTGAGAGACTACTCTACGATCCAACCAGTTTTCATACATATGGGTCCCATGATAGGAATCATACTGCCATTCACCTACACCTTCACTGTCATTATCATTTTCTTTGGATATATGTGTCAGTTGCATTTGGATATCGCCTAACTTGACCAAAACACAATCCACCTGGTTCTGGAGAGAATGCTTGAACACATAGAATTAATTTATGGTATGTCTTGGGATCTTGTGGAATGAGAAACGGTTAGGGAAGTCAATACATCCAGCTTCTTGGGGCTTATTTCACTCTGATAGTTTTCGATTCCCCTTCTCCAAGGCACAAATGAAATAGCTCATTACCTGTGCATCCTTGAAATAATAGTTCAGGGTATTTCTATCTATGAAGGGTGATCTAGGATCCTAACCTTAACAAGGGGTCGGAACCACATTTTCTCACCTAGGATGTTGCAATTGGTGAGGCGGCACCATATGGTTCATTACTGGAAGAGGATTTCCTTGATAGGGCTACACTCATTGAGCCACCTCTATCAAAGGGGCCAAAAAATCTACCATATTTGGGTATTCTATAAGTATGGTAGTGGCAGTATATACTTTACCAGGACTTCATTCGAGGGATAGAAGAGGAAATAGGAATGACTGTCAAGTATACTACCAGAATTCCTCCTGATGATGGGACTTATCAGAAACCCCCCCCAAAACCCACATCTAATGTTCTGGGTGATGAGGGTAGGGAACAACTCAGTATTGATAGACCCCATACATATCTTTAGAAGATAATCTTGAGTCAGTGACTCTTTGAGTGAGTACGTAAAGCCCTTACAATGAATTAGAAAATCCAAGTCATGCTCATAAGTCATTTGATTTAACTTGAAGAGGTTATAAATACGTGTTTTCATGGGGTGGAGCTAAACTAGTAAAGGAACCATCTGTGAAGGTCTTCCCATACAGTAATGGACCCAATAAAAATCTCGTTGTACTAGCTGAATGAATGTCCTTATAGCATTTGGAAAAAAACTATATATTAGCAGCCTCCTACTATTATAGGGTTCCCAACATAGTTCCACACATTGTGATGATGTAGGCCAAGGGTTGAAGAGGGTCACCCATCCCATTTAATGGGGAGAAGCTGGGATTCTCAAACTATGGGGGTGCTTGTATGTTGTCCACCCATGCGAGGTATGACTTTCCATCAGGCGGGATCTCCACCTTTTGTGTCTCTAAGTCCTTGAGGTGAGTGTATGGATCAGCTATCAAAAAAACATGGTGATAGTGTCTATTCTGAATAGGTTCCCTAACAACCAATGTGTTGAAAGTATCGTTAACTTAGTGAGGTAGCTCATCAAATTGTAGAACTAAATTTCCTAGATCCTGTGGAGGATAATTATGCTTCTCAAGTGGGTTCAACAACTCATACCTCATGAATATAACTTATACTCATTCCTCTAGTCTACTTATATGTCTGTGATTACCAATCTCGAATGAGGACATTTGGAAAAGGAGGACTTGTTTCCCCACTAAAGGAGAAAATGGGTCCCATGGAGATGTTCTATAATTCGGTTGATGATCGGTATTGATATTATAGATAATCCTTATATACTCCCTGAGAAGATGGAGAAATGATGCTAATATGGTCTATGTCTCTGTTTTTTATGGAAACTTGAATGAGTTGAAGGGTCCAAAATGCTCCATACCCTTACTTTTTATGTCGATGAGTTGGCATAAATGTCTTATCGGATGGATCCTCAAGGCCATGTGAAATCCTCTACTGATTAGCACAGATGCATATCAGGTGGTCTAATTAGTACCACACCACCCCTTGAGGCGGGTTTTGTAGATCATGCTCTGCATTTGTTTCCTTATTCCCATGACCCACTTGTAGGCTATGGATTAACATATTTACTATAACAGTACACAGAGGGGAACCCTCACCATTGGTGGGTAGGTAAGATTGTCTCAAGATATGGTTGAAATAGAGAGCAGTGTATTGTCCCAAACCTCTAATTTATATGTCTGGATATTCTTCTTCTATAAATAGCTAAAGAACTGTGAGTCTCTTGATGTAGGCCTATTGAGTTTTCTGGTGGTAGCCCAATGAACCTGGGCACTGATCCACTAGGACTATATTAATTTCAACCCTCCAAAATGGTTGTTCAATGAATTTGAGGTTCTCCTTGCTTCCAGGGTAGGCCAACAGATGATTGTGAAGGTGTTGAAGCATTATCCAGATGATTTGGAGGAAACACAGAGCCAACCCCTATTGAAAAACATCTAGATGTAAAATTTTGGAGTTGCAGGTGGCCATAACACCATTTAATATTTATTAATGGAAAAAACCACCCCAGGCCCCCTTTCTCGGTGGAAGGGTCATAATCTTGGTCGGCCCAAACTCCAATTAGTACAGGCCAAGAGATGGGTGGTGTCATCGATGTGTATTGGTTCTATTACTAGTCAAATAGTATAGGAGTTAATGCATGAGTCAAATATTCAATGCACATTGTTATATCTCTTATGTGAAGTACCCACTGCATCATCATATACATTTATCACTTGGTATTAACCACTACCTCATGTTCCCATGTTACATCATTCATTTATATCTTAGAATATTTCTCTCCAAATAAAGGTGTCATCCCAGACCCTAACAGATATCCCATGTATTGTGAAGAGGTAGAGAGGAGGGGAACTATAAGTGATTGGGATGGATATACTCTGATTCCCTGGAAGAAATCCAGAACATCCTCCACCTGAAAGTACAAGAAAAGGAATCCGGGGATCCGGTGGATCTTAGATTTCAGGAAGAAAAATTCAGCTATTAAGATTCTTCCCCAAACTCTAGTAGTTGTGTTGGAGACTTTATTATCTATTCATCCATCCCCATAATGTATGGAAGTTCAACGAGGTTCATGATTATTTCATGTTTCCTTGGATTTTTCATTCCATGGTGAGTGTTCACCCTTCTTCCTCATTGTGGTTCTTTAGGGAAGTGTACAACTTTTACATGGGGTGGAAATCTATAATGGTTGGTTGTAACATGGGTAGGGCCTCTAATTTAGTTTTTTTGGGACACATGGAGGTAATATGTTTTAAAGTTCACCGGATTAGGGTGGACATATGCTCTGGTTGGTGGAACATGGGGAGGACCTCTTTTCTCATTAGTAATTAAACTGGTAGGACCTCCCTATTAAGAAATGGGAGTTAGGGAAGGACCTAGTTACTGGTTATCAAATGAGAGGGGAGAAACTCCACTCTAGTTTTAAATAAAGTTGGGAGGACCACCTCCTGGGTTAGTGCTGGAATAGGTAAGAATTCTACATTGGAAAGAGATGACATTGGGAGGACCACCATGAGAACTTATGAAATATCATAGAGGGCCTCTTCTTTGGATGATGATGATGCGAGGAGTACCAAATCATTGATTCTCCTCATCATGGGTTATCCCATAAAAGTTTTCAATGGTTCCAGCGATTGAAATAGTCAATCCTACCTCCTTATGAGGTGGTTTGGGTCTCAATACCAATTGGGTGATGATAAATCCATGTTATTTTATTACATGGATTTGGCAGGATGTGATGGTTGTGGTAGGGGCCATAGAAGCTGGTAAAGATTCACCATGTATAGAATTATACTGATCCTCTAAAAATGTTGGTGTTGGGTACTTCGGACTGGGTATGGTGGAGCAGGGGTAAATTCCACCTATTCTTTGGCCCATCGGGCTAGTCGGTACTAGTTGTTATGTGTCTTGGTGGGAGACCTCCTTGAAGAATCTTTAGTAGTAGTCATAGCCATTGTGACTCAAGAATCTCTCACATCCTTGTCATAGGGGATTGATTCATTGGAATGCTTCAGGGAGAGACACATGAAGTGATTTGTTGTTGGATAGGGGGGTGGTTTCCCCTAGGGTGACCCTTGAGGGTGGAAATTTAAATATGTTAATGATTCCTATAGGTCTTGGTGTTCCATATCCCTCATGGTAATGAACCCATCATAGTCATACTAGAAAACTACGGTTTCAATCACCCTAATCTGGATGATCTTAGTTAGGTGATATGGGGTGTGGGGGCTTAGTAGTCGATGGCATAGTAGAAGTTGTGGAGGAAGAAGAGTTGTGCGGGAATTTTGAACTATTTCTTTTCCTACCACGACGCCTATGATCCCTAGGTTTTTTATTTACTATATCAATGTTATTTAATGTTATGTGGATTTAGCCATTAATATAGGTACAATAAAGGTGATTCCAAATTCCCTAATGTCACCCAATCATAATAAGACAGATAGGGATGCATGCGGACATTGTCACAAACTGAGGATTCCCAATGTTAACTACCCAAATTTGTATGTGTGTTTCATGATGGGCCCACCATTTACTTGGTGGGACCTGGTGCTGTTTATCTGGATTTGGTGAGATGAAAAATAGTTGATTCTCAAATGCTACTAGTCCCAATGTTGAGTTGAAGAGTTTCATGTCAGGTTCACCATTTTAGTTTCCAATGCTTTCACTAGGGCCCACCTATACATAGAATGCATGTGTTGGATTTTTATTTCCCCACATTCCCACTTTCCAAAGCCCGGTGGCTTCCATCACTTTCATCGGTGTTGTCTAGTATTTGATTGGAATGGGATGATGTGATGTTAGTTATTCCATCCATGGATTAATCCTTAGATCTTATTACCTAGTTCTAAAATCCTAGAAAAAATTTAATCCATTTTCATGGATCTCATTCCTGGTACAATATCTATGTGGATTCCAATTAATTACACTACTTATTTCTTAATAGGGAAGTAATATTTGGTTAGTAGAGTATTTAGGTTGGGAATATATGATCATGTCTAAACATTGGGCACATTAGTCACCTATAAATCTTATATTAGTATGGTATTTTATATAAGGAATCATAGGTGTTGAACCCAAGGCCTCATGTGTCGATCATGAGGTAATTATTTCTAGGTTTATAAGTATTCCAATAATTTTTACCTTAGGAATCCTATGATTGTTGCATGGTTAGTTATTTTGGGTTAGCTCACAAGTAATACATCATATGGAGATAGGTTGGAAAATTTGGTTGAGATGAGTTTGTGAATGAGTTTGAAATATTTTGGAGATGGATTATAATTTATGGTTGAGATGTATTGGGGAATGAGTTTAATTATTTATGGAGATATATTGGATTACCATAACTCCCAGTGGAGGTGTATTAAGGAGGTGTGTCCCTATGAGGGAAGATTTCACACCTTGTATGTTTTACCAATAGATCTCAATGCCCATTGGAGGTGGATTTTGATTTGTGGATCAGAACACCCCATGGAGGAATATCTGGGAGGTGTTCCCCTAAGAGGGAAGATTTCAAACGAAGGTAGTTTACTAATGTATCAGAATGCCCCATGGAGGTGGATCTAGGATTTTGAATCAGAATGCCCTGTCAGGGTGGATCCAGGAGGTGTGTCCCTAAGAGGGAATATTTCACACCTTTATAGTTCACCAATGTCAGTATTGAACATCCGAGAAGAGTCCTACATTACCTATTTAGAATATAAGGATAAAAATATAAATGGTATGATGTCATGGTTTAAGGTCATGTGACAGGACCAACCCATGTAGTTTAACATCATGCGGTAGGGATGCTCGTGTCATGAAAAGGGAATCTATAAGGTTTGTTGTGGGGATTATCCATAGAAACTTTCCTTTTCAAGAGTATTTATCTTTGTGGAATGGCTTGGGGATTACACATGAAAGTTACCTATTGCGGGTGTCTCATCTACTAGTGTAGAAGGATGGTGTGGGGATTATGTGTAGAAGTATCTTGAGAGTAAATTTTTATGGTCCATGTAGGGGGAGGGTGGAATAACATGATTTTTATACATGGGGAATCATGTATTCATCACGTAGGGTATGTCTGCAGTTTTATATCGTGTGTTATGGATATTTTTGGGTAGTTTAATGTCGTACGACTAGGATGTGAAACTAAAAAGTATTATGTTAGGAATCTCAAACATGGGAGGACTGACTCATCATCCCCAGGGATTACATTACCTCTTCTAATTATTCTATAGGAAGGGAATGCGGTTGTGACTTATTTGAAGTAGTTTTCAATCATGATTTTGATGTTAGAGTCCCCATTATAAGAAGTAAAGGTGTTAGAGTACCCATGCTTTGAAGCAATCGAAAGATTGGAGGCTCAGTCCACACTTGGAGTGAAGTGGGAAGACACATAAGTGGGTGGGATTGGTCACTTGGTGACTCAAGGTGCATCTGATTCAATCCTGGATTGGTGTGGAGGACACGAGAACTCGAACATCATGAAGGTGTGTTAGTAGAAGGGAGGAACCATGGAGAGGCCCATGAGAGAGGGTTTGTGAAGCTTTGGGACCCATGGAGAGGTTCTTTGTGAATCTCATGTGCCTCATAGAGTTCAAGGGATTTACAAAGGGTATGATTCATGAAATAGGGGTACCCTTCCTTGGAGTGAATTCTTGATTTAGTGAGGGAGTGTTTTATGAGGGAAGAATGGTTCATGAATACTCAAGTGCCTTAAAGGGTATTGTTTTCCATAAAGGGATTGGGACTTCACAAAATCCATCCTAAATTAAGTAAGAGGCTTTAAAAAATACAGGGGAGGTGGTTTCATGATGATTTTATCCCTTGGGTGATCCATTTTCTCTTTTGTACACAAAGTTTATGTGGTTAACGAATAGGGACGTATTTTCTAGAAGTTGAAAGTTAGTATTATATCCCTAAAAATTCATAAATAATGAGGTTTTATATGGTATGGGTTTCATGATAATCAGAGTAATTCATGAATAATTGTGAATTTATTTAATGAGCATGGCTTTGTGAGTCTGAATATCACTTTCATGGATATTACCATTAACCCTGTATGTGGTCACGAAGTGCTATGTGATCCCAAATGTCAATATGTAGAGGTCATTGTCAAATATTTGTGCACTCAGGAAGGAGATTTTTGGTCCTAGGATAAAATTTCATAGATATTATCATCTAGTCATCATGTGATTGGGATTTTCTCAAGATCCTTCCATTTAGAAAGGAGGGCGCTTTGTGATACAACCCACTTTGAGGTATTTTTGGGCATTTTTGTCTCAGGTTCACGCTGAACCAGGCACGCCTTCATTAACTATTCCCTTGGAATGTGTATTTCACTGTTGAAAACCAATAAAATTATTTTTATCATTCTAATATAGTGGTTAATTTAAGATATTACTTGGAAAATATAGTAATACCAATATCCCCTAATTCAATTTGAAAAAAATCCCCTTCAATAAATTTTCACCAAAATATTCTACTTTGAATCAATGCAAACAAATTTAATGTGTTCTGCATTATATGCCAATATGAAGGGATTTTTCCTCACTTGATAATATTTATAAAATATTTTTTTGTTTTTTAACAATGTAAATTATAAATTTCCAACATTCATTCCACGAACTAGATCAACCCAATCACAATTTAAAAATACAAATTTAAAGTCATGAACAAAGATAAATTTAATAATATCATTAAACATACAATGGATACATACATCAATGGATGGAAGACAATTACCACTATTTCGTATTTCTAAATTAACATAAAAATCACTGATGTGAAATAAAATATATTGGAATTAAAATAATTTTGAAGACATCCCATAAGAAATATATCATTATTTAGATAATTGAATTCATCAGTTACAATTAGAGTAAAATAACCATGTAATCTGTGAGATTGAATATTTCACATAAGTTAATTGATAAAAAGGGTGGGAAAATGATTATAGGATAATTTTTTTAAAAAAATTAATCAATTATATATATGTGTGTATTTATCCACAATATAAATAAGCTAAAATTAATTTTGGGATACTATAATTATTATCATAAGTCCCTTCCTTTTTCAAATTAGTGATATGTTTTCAAAAATATAGAATTATAAGAGGAAAGGAAAAAATTAAATATGAAAAACAAACAAATAATAGTTTAAATATATGAATTAATCATTCAATTATGTTACTGATGGAGTTTTGAATAATACATATTCATGAGATTAAACCCAATCATCACTATCCATTCAAATATTTTTCATTCTCAAATTGGGAATTCATCAATCTTGGAGGGATAATCTAGTTTCATTTCAAAATAATTAAGATATAGAACACATAAATTTTTGAATGTATTCATCAAATATCCCTTTGAAATAAAATATTTTAGTTGAGAATTATTTCAAATATACTACAACAATTTATTCATGAATTGTTAAATTATATACATCCTCTTAAAATGGATAGTACCACCAGCAATGAAATCACCTATTAAATAATGTATGAAGTAGACCATTACCTCAATGAATGAAGGTATAAATCCTTTATCCAAATTAAATAGTGTGAACATAATATTGTCTTTCATATCTTACAAATTACTCATATGATGACTTATTTAATAGATTAGTCTTAAAAAATATTAAAAACGTTAATCAATGGCTCGAAAAAATTGGTAGATAAAAAACCATAATTAAAATTGTAATTAATTTTTCACATAAAAATGATTTTTATAACATTTAACCCTAGAAATGTAATTAATTTTATATTCTCTTCCTTAAAAATATTAGAAAAATAACCAAGAATCATCTTGACCATCTAAAAAATAGAAATAAATTACTATTTTATTTGTTTTAATAATTGTTTTTTGTGAAAGAAGAATATATTCAACATTAACCTCACCCAATTATTAATCTAAAGGATTTCTCAATCATATATCATATAAATTTGATCATGCATTGATATTTTATATTTATTTCTACCTAATATGCAAAATTAAAAAATTATATATTTTCAATAATATTTGTCTCATTGTGTTTCACATATAATTTAATTGAAAAAAATATTGTCTTTCCTATAATGAAATTTGGGAAAAAAATAATTTTTCCCTATTAATTATGAAAACATTGTTGATTTTCAATAATAATAACTGTCAATGCAAGAGCCAAAAAAATCCAAAAAATCATACATGGTGTAAATTTTTTATTTAAAAAGTTGGTCTAAAAATATACACCACTATCATGATTTATAGAAATGGTTTTTTTCCATTAAAAATCATTTTATTTTATAAACTTTTATAATGGAGAAAAAAAAAATTGGTGACTAAGGAATGCCCACTTTCTATATTTTCTAATCCATATTGATTTCATACTTTTATTACAATAAGGATAAAAAAATTATCTTTTTTTACTATGACTTAAAAAATCATATACTCATGAAGATCATTAATTTTATAGAAAATAGTTACCCATAGTCAAAAATATTATTACCTGTTAAGTCAAAAATCATCACAAATTCCAATCATAATTATTACATAATTTCAATCAAAGGTTTTTTATAAATTCCAATCCTTTCAATGGATTATCTTATTCTATTAATTAGAGTGAAAATAAAAAAAAGTTAACTTCAAACATAGACTTTGGTTAATGGTATATGAAACTAACACCACTTTTCATGTACTATGGGTTGTACTTACATAGACCTGGATGGGTTAAAAGAATAAACTTCTACACTTTTTTGGACAGTATAACTACTATGTAAAACTTCCAAGTGTCACTAATCAAACTATTTCTAAAGTATTTTCCTACGGATTTATTTTATTAGTTTCATTTTTCTCCATATACTCATAGAAATAAATTTAGTAATTTTAGATTACATGAAGAATATATTTACCAACAGTTTCTGTGGTAAGTAATGAATCTGTTTTATGGTGATCTACTTAACAAGGCTCAAGACTATTCTAGGAGTTATTTCAGAACATTGATTTACCTTTTTATATTTACACTAATAGGATCTATATATAATACAAGTGGTTGTATATGTATTTTATTTTTTTCAATATTATATATATTTTTTGATGTATCAATGGCCGGTTTTATGACTCTATATTGTTATTCAACTTTATAGTGTGCTAGTATATCTCTGGTATCATTTCTTCAAGAGGGAGTACATTTTATAACAATAATAATAATATATACAATGATGAGTATATCCATTGATTCATGGTCTTAAAGTGTACAAACCCAATGATAAATGACTATATACTAACTCTAGAGCATCCTTAATATAATTAATTACTTGAATCATTAAGAGATTTAAATTACATAATTGTTTCTCTATATTTACATGAATGAGGACCTAATCATCAAATATATATACTCTCAAAGTTAGTTTATTTATAAAAAAACATATTTATAATGTCATTAAGTATTTTGTTAATCAGATCAACTATTGTTTGATTAAAATCCATCTGAAAACATTCTGATTAATGAAAGGACATAAGATCTTCCCTAGGATGTTCCCAATTCTAATAATTTTTTAAAATATATTTAGAACATAATTTTCTCTCATTTTATATCATTAGGAAAAGATATATTTGACATATTCTCTAGGAAACATCTAACAAAATCACTTTTAAATCCATATGTACGATCAATAAACTACTTATTCATTATAAAATATTCTAAACATATATATCCTAAATATCAATCAATTTATTGTCCATATATATATATATAAATAAATACTAGATAATTGACATAATGGAACCTTAATAACCCATATTGGTATGTGTCAGTGGAGTCAAGGAAAATCCAATTTTCAATGAGAGTAGAACTAGGAAAGGTTTTTAATTATTAATTTAATATAATAATTAAAACATATAAATAAATTTTAAATGTTTAAAAAGATGTTTTTTGAGTAATTGTATGGGTGAAGGAGATCCAAACTACAATTTTGGACCTAAAATTTTGGACATTGGTTAAAAGAACTAGCCAAGGTAGGTTGAATCAAGGAACAAATTGACTTTCAATGTGGCTACCCAAACCTTGCATGATTTTAGAGTAAGTATTTTCATTTGGTTTTTGGTCCCTTGAAACTCTATGGGATTTCCATTACCCAACTAACCGAAGTAATATGAGAATGAATCCTTAATTCATGTGTCCACTACCCGTTCTCCCTCTCAGTTCTTTCTATTTTTGTGTTTTTAACCCGCTAATTAACATTAATTTCTATTCATTTTCTAATCATCTCTTATAACACTCTTTTTTCATCCAATTTTAGTAGGATTTAATTATATATTTCATCTTGATTCCACTAGAGCATAGTGGAATCATGTTGATAGAATAAGTATTTCATTTGAGAATTATAATGGAGTCCAAGGGTGGGTGAATGAACATGGTTGTGCATGATTTAATTACGTTAAATCTGTGACCATGTTTATTATTGATTTCTCAAAAATTATAGATGGAATTGAAGAGAAATTATAATTCAAAAAATCCATTATAATAGGTTTTCATCCATTTATATGGTGTTTAAAAAACTTGTTTTGTGATTTTTTATCCATGGGGGGGTTCCAAGTTTCTTGTGGTCCTAATTATGGTTTATGTGGCTTGTCCAAGCTTGGAAAATGTGAAAAGAGATTCATTTAAATGGGGTAATAGCTCTATGATTTTATTATTTTGACTATAATATTATAATTCTTATAAGATATTCATATGTATTATAAGATTAGAAAGTTGAGTTAAGTAGTTGTGAGTGACCCAAGATTTATATGAGGCCATTTAAAATATGATTGGTGAGGATATTAGGTTCTATTAGAATTATAGTAGGTCCTAAGAGTATTATAATTGAGAATATAGCCACTAAATACTATTTGTTTCCTTATTGGAGTGTTGAGTGGAAAATATTTGTAACAAAGGTGGTTATCCAACCTTGAAGAATGGCTCTAGTTCCCAAGGGATGTTTTTTTGGTATATGGTACTCAATTAGAGTTATGGGTATGTATAAAACATGTGATTAGTCATTGAATTATCCACGTGATATACATTTTTGAGTGTGTGTGAATGGACTAAAAAGGAACCAATTGTGGATTCTATATTTCTTTAATAATGATTAAATACTATCTAAATAGTGATAGGTCCTCTGAACCTTATGTTTTGTGCTCATGGTTTTCGATGGCCATATTACCTTGGTAAAGTAGTTAGAAACCATGGAAGTGGAACTCATGATGGGGTTCCTTAATTGATACATTATTTAGGGAAACATGTTTGGTATCCTTGAGTATTCTGTGATGATTTGAAAATTAAATATAGGCTAATATTTTGGGATCTAAATTGATACAAAATAGAGGTCAGAAATTACATATGTATTTTATATGAATAACATACTAGGAATGGAATTCCTAATGAGTAGTTTAGATTGACTTGACCATTTCCTATATAAATTATCCATTCAACATAGTTTATATTATTATTATAGTGATTATTCATTCACCCTTGTTTATTTTTCTGTTTGTAGTGTTAATAAATTCACAATTGATTATGTTTTATTACTCATGATTATCCATTCATCCATGATTATGTTTATATTTATACTGATTATCCATTCACCCTTGATTATGTTATATTATTAGTGATTATCTATTCACCCTTACCTATGTCATGCTTATTCTAGTAATCCATTCATTATTATTTAATGAGGATAATTCATTGACCTGTGATTATGATACATTATCAGTTATTATCCATTGAACCTGGATTATGTTTATGATTATGGTGACGATCTACTCGCCATTGATTATATATTTTTGGGTGAATATTCATTCACCCTTGATTGTGTTTTTGTTTATGTTTATGTTTATGCTTATGGTGATTATCCATTAACTATTTATTTTTCTTATTTTTATGGTGATTATCCATTCAGCGTTTATTATGTTAATGTTATTGGTGATAACATGTTCACCCTTATATAAATGATTGGTGATAATTAGTTCACAATAGGTGATTCCCATTTGACATTATTTTTATTAGTGGTGATGAACTATTCACCCATAATTATTTTATAGTGGGTATCAACCATTCAACCACATGGAATTATATAGTGGTGATAACCCTTTTAGCCATATTGATTTTTATAACAAGTGATAACCCATTCACGTATATATATTTTTATTGGTGATAAGTCATCGATCATAGGTGAAAATCCATAGACCATTACTAGACAATGAGTGCTTCAAACCCATTCACCATAGGTGAAAAACCATTCAAAAATCATGATACTTGAGTAGTGATGAACCATTCATGCAAGTGTAAAAACACCTTTTAATGTTGGTTTTCTTATTTTAACATAGTTTTTTTAGCTAAAAAAAATATAGCCTACGTTGTATGTTTTTAAACATCATTTATATTATCCAACATCAAAATCCTTATATCAAATAACTGTAAAGGATTTTGATAATGTTTATTTCGATAAATGATATGAAAATTCACCTATAATATCATTTATAAAAATAAATAATGTGATATCTCACGTTCTCTATTGACTATTAAAATAAATGAAATATAATTGTGATTTTTTTTGGAAATATTTCAATACACATAACTCCCTTTGAAAAAATATAAAATAACTATAAAATTTTAGAAACAATATGAAAGTAAAGAAAAAATACTCAATGATTCATCTTTGTTCCCTTTTTGTGGATGTGTCCTTTGAATCTAAATATCATTTATTAATATTCATTTTCATTACAAGGAAGAAGTCATGGGAAAATTTTAACATATTCTAGTAATTTTAATGAGTAATATTTATCATTTCTACATGATATAAAAATTTCATATTCCTAAAAAAATTGGAAAAAAATATTTATATGAAAAAAAATCCAAAAAACCAAATAATTAAATAATAATTGTTTAACAACCCAGAAACTTAATCATTTTAATTAATAAACTTATTTAAAATTAAATAAACCTAAAGTAAAATTTATATAAACGTAGATATTTTTTTAAGATGTTTTTTATTAATTAAGATAAATATTACCTTTATTTTATTATGGAATTTTAAAGTATATTAATATATTTATATTCTAAAAATAAATATATTTTTCATAAAATAGTCTTAAATATATGATTTTTTCCATAAAATTTATTTTCCCCAAACCTCAAGTTTTAATATTGTAAGATTTGAATTCATTGTTACATCTCAACTATAGATTGCTTTATATATATAGAAATGCTATTTTTGAACACCATATATAATTTATAAGTCATAATTTTTATTATTTTAAA
Source organism: Viscum album (assembly GCA_963277665.1). Lineage (NCBI taxonomy): Eukaryota > Viridiplantae > Streptophyta > Magnoliopsida > Santalales > Viscaceae > Viscum > Viscum album. The sequence goes on along the minus strand of OY728155.1, from coordinate 741,054,526 downwards.
TATTATTTACTTTTTATATGTAAAATTTTTTTTATAAAATCATTGATTTTAAATTATAAGTTATTTTTATTTTGAAATATTTATTAGATTTTTTAGATGTAATATTATTATTTTATTAATAATATAAAATAATAATGTGTATTAAAAACCATATTTTAAAATTTTATACAATAATGATTCTTTGGTACTTGGTTTTAAAAAGTAATAAAATTAAAATTTTGCTATTTATATAAATTGTAATTTAAAAAATAATATGTTAAAAGAAATAATTATTCCGCTTAATATTTTAGAGTTTGATAAAAAAAATTATGCTCAATGAAGCTTATGGTAGTCATCCATCCCATCAACCTAGGGGAGTAAGGTCAACCCAAGGGTGTTCAATCTAAGACAATAAGGCTTCATGTCATTGTGTCCTCTCATGGAGAAAGTAGATCAGGTTCCTTATGTAGATGTTGGAGAATAGGTAGGGCTATAAATCCCACATCACTCATGTATAAGGTGCATAAGTAAGGTGTGTCACAACCAGCACTTTTTTTATGGTAATAATATTTTGAGAATGGAAGTTAGATTTTAAGTTATATATGATTGTATGAGCTTCCAATATTTTGATGTGGAATGATTTAATCCAGTCACTATTCCCCTATTTTAAAAAGGTCAATTATATCATGGTTGTTTGATTGAATGACCACATCCATCTAATCTTCCTCATAGTCAACTTCTTCCTCTCTCATTATTCGTTGATTCTTCTCTCACAATACATATGAATAATCAAAATTTTACATCATCCACTCCACCCATTTGAGTTGTCTTCTCCTTATACACTTCTTTAATTGAACGTTAGCAAAAGTTAACTCGAACCCTGAACACTAATTTGATATGATTGGACAAAAATGATTCTACATATGGAATTCATAAAATTTCATTTATTAAGAAGCTATAAGATTCTAAAAACATTGTATTATATATCACACTGGATAAAAAATAATCACCCCCCTATACTTATAACCTTTTTTAAACTTTTAGTGTTTGAAATTCATTTATTACAACAAACAATGATGGGATATTTACAATGAAACATAACACAACCATAATCTCTTAGTGAAACACACTAAAAATAAAAAATCAGTGGGAATAAATCTAGGAATAAATATGATTAAATATTCAAAATTATTGATATATATTTCAATAAAGTTGAATCAACCATTCCATGAATTGTTGGTTTATATTTGTATATAATGTTGTGAAAAAAATTCAAGGGTAACCTTATTCTTTCTTTAGGTTTGATGGTAACTGCATCAGAAGATTTACACCATATTCTTCTAGATGTAGTGAATTTCTATAATAATTATAAAATATAATTATTCATTGTAACATATGTTATATAATCCATTTACTTCATTAAAATTTAAAACTACACAACATGGATGATTGAAAAAACTTTTAATTTATGTCAAATTCTCTCCAAAGTGCATTTTGATTTAACAAAAAGTTATAGAAGTGTCATTTCACCCAAAAACCTATACATTTATAATAATAATAAAATATTAAATGAAAACACGATGAAAAAAAATGAAAAATTTAAAACCAAACTCCTTTTAACATTGGATGAATTCCCTATCTATGTATAAGAACCGATGAAATAAATTCTACCCCTTTACGAAAAAACTTAAACAGACATTATTTATAGAAAAAAAAATATCCACAAATATCCCATTTTTCTAATTTCTCCATATTTTGACTTTAAAAAAGGAACCATATAAGAGGAATAATATTAAAATGTTGAGAATAAGTATAATGATCTATAAATTCAGGGTAGTTTTCAAATTTATTAAACAGAATATTTATATAGAAGATAAAAGTGTAAATTTTACTCCTATCATCGTGGAATATGGAACTTTATCCACAAAAATATTGAGATGAAGTTCTATGATAATATAATTCATAAATTAATATAGATACTTCAATTATAAAATCTAGTTGATCCTAAGTAATCACCACAATAAACTTACATGTTATCTAAAATAATGAAAGGAAAATTAAAAAAAGGTCAGACATTCATAATCATCATTGAAGAGTTAAAAATAAATAATAATTATAATATAAGATACTGAAATAATAAATTTGAAAAGTATATCTTTATTTATGATTTGAAAAAACTTTTCTTCATGTGTCTTTAATCTTTCCTCTTGATCACTAATATTTATTTTCTTCTTATCTTTTAAGTCCTTCAATTTACTTCTTATAATATTATTATAATCTCTTAACTACTTCTATTTCATTCAATAATATTGAATTTTACTCTTCAGGATCTCATAGTTAATATTCCCAATAGTTCATATACTTTAACATCTTCTTAAAATTCCAAAAATGGAAATCATAGTCTTCCTCAAATTGAAGAACATATTTCTTTACCCCCAAAAGAGATACAATATTTAATTATTACATTTAGATACATTATAATTTATAACCTGAATTTTTATCATGAAAATACTAGAACAAATATATATAATTAAATTCATCATGTTGATGACACTCAATAGTTTCTATGAATTTAACTTCAATTGTTTTTTTATTCCCTAGATCTAGTACTCAACACTAAATTAATTGATAAATCTTTATTAGTTTCAATTTATAAAACTATTATATCTTCTGGTTTATACTATTGAATTCCTTTCTCCTTAATAGTAAAGTTATTATGTCAACTAGATTTCCAGACTATACCATTTTCTTGATATAAACTTCTCAATTATTATCTAATTCTGAGGATTTCAACTTTTGATATTTCACAAGCTCAACTGATTTATCAAAATTAGAAGTGCCTTCCAATGAAGATGAAATAATCTAATTTAAGAATTTAGATAAATTATTAGATTTTGAATATGTAATAGATGAAGAATATATATCTTTAGATGATTTTGATACCTGAGGTTCTTGATCTAGAGAATGGTATGGATTTGCTTTAACCAAGTAATCAAGTGATTCTGGTATGTATGTAATTTCACTTTTTTCTAATACTTGGGAAGGAATAGATTTAGAGGAATTTTTTTTTGTAAAATACATTTCCTTTTACATTTCTTAACCAACATCAGTAACCATGAAAGTTAATTTATTTATAAAACATTTAACTTATTATCCATTATAAAATATAGCTACCATGAATCTTAATTTCATTGATAATTATTTTACTTACACTATAGAATTTATAAAATATATTAGTTGTAGTTTAGTATGAGACTTATTTTCCTTCCAAGAAAAATCAATTTTATTCTGATCTAGTTTCCATATGTTCTTTTCCTCCTATATATCTTCCACTTTCAATTTTAATATTCCAAATAATTGATTTCATTCCTTTAATTCAACAAATATCTGAATAAAATTTTCAGCCTTCCTTTCCCAATATTCCCCATATTTAGTATATAACCTTATAGGTTTCTAATAAATAGTTTCAAAGGACCTTTCCTTCTTTGACATTGGGATTTTGGAAACCATAATATTCTATAATCAATTTATTTAATTTTTCTTCTCTATGAATATATTTTACTTCTTCATCCAACTCTTCTTCTTCTTTCTAATTTTATTATTAGTAACTAGAAGATTAATATATGGATATTTCTTAACAAGATTCTTTAAAATTGGATCATATACAAGCATCATCCATGCTATAGTATCTTAATTAAAAGTTATCCCTTCTTTCTCTAGGAAGTTTCGAGATCTTTGACACTTTCACTTACAATGGATTTAACTAAAATATGATTCAGTGACGACGAATATGGGAGTAGCTTTAGCTTAACCATTTTAGTTCACACAACTTTTATATATTCCTTTATGAACATTACAGTGTTAAACTTGTGCATCCCATACTTATGACACCTTATGTATGTGGATATATCAATTACATGACATAATGAATACATTGTATAACATACATTCCAAAGACATTTTAGGGTTAGATTTTCATAAAGTAAATACAAAAAATTAAATAACAAAATATATGTCTTTTAAAACTAATGGAAAAAAAATTCCTCTATATAATATTTTAATTAATCTATAATAAGTATTCAAAATAATCAAAAAAAATCTCCACACATGATGATCTTCAAGAAACATCATACGTATTAATTTTCTTCATAACTTGGGGAAATATGAATATAAGAAAGGGGTGAGATCATATTCTCAATAAGGGATAAACAATGAAGGAATATACCGTGGGTAAGACATGGGGCATAACATAATAATGTGAACATGATAACGTGAATGTAAGTAAATGAGTCATAGCACGGTCATAACTACATGAAACATAACACAGAAATGTGTATACAATATAAACATGAGACATTTATAACAATATCCCCATATATCATCACTAAGGTGTCATAAAATCATATTAAAAGGTTTTTTTACAATGGTGTAATAAAATATTACCAAGTCATACATACAAGGTATCATGAGCATGTCATCTCTAAAGATTAATTCTCTAACCAATTTATTAGAACGCTATTAGGATTCCCTATTCACATGTCTAACACTATGTGTTCTATATAAGGTAAATCATATATAATTTCATAAAATAATAATTAATCCAAGAATGAAATGGGTTAAATTATTTAAAAAAACATAATCAAAATCCATATGATAATATTAATAAATTAATATAGGGTGTTAACATACATGGAAAATATCATTTTAGCAATATTAAGAAAATTGATTTGGAAATCAAAAATATCCTTGACCATTTGAAATTATTTTTTTATAAAACTAGAAAATAGTAATTATTTGAGAACCCATAAAGATGTATATAGGAAGTTTTATATAAAAGGAAAATATGGTGTAAATATGTGTTCACATAGAATAAAAACATAAAAGAGTATTTTAGTGAATATTTCTAACATTATCATAAAAAGATGATGTTGCATGTCACTTTCAAAAGTTATTTTCTAAAAAAAGTGAAGTGAAATATTTAAAAAATACTTTTAAATAGAAATATTAATAATATATCATTAAAAATAACTAATGGTTATTAAAATAATAGTGGGTTGGATGATAAAACCTTTTATTTTGAAAGGATGGAAAACATTTTTAATATTTTGAAATATATCTGTTGGAAACCAGAAATTTTTGAAAGGTAACAAAAAATATGTTTCAAAATATGTGAAGATAAATATGGAGTTCACATATAATAGCACAAAATTATTTTTGAAAGTATAAAGGATAGTATTTGTGGGAAAGGAAAATATTGAAAATTATGGGAAATCATTGTTAAAGAAAATGGTAATTATTCTCAACAATGACATACTTTTTTAGAAAGGACATTATCAAGTTAAAATATTTCAAATAATAAGTAAGTATCCTTATATAGGAATATAAAATAATAATAAATAATTTATTAAGGTGGGTGAAACCAAATCTATAAGAAAAAAATATCAAGAAGATGTATTATAACTTAATGAAGGGAGTTGAGTTAAAAATATACCTTTTAAATTTTGAATTGAAATCCATTAGAAGAGGGAACGTGATAAAGATATTTGAACCCCATTAATTAAATTAATTAGTTTTAATATATTAATTGGGTATTAATTATTCCATATTAGAGATAGCATGGTGCACAATATAAAAAATTCCTCAAGAAATTAAATTTGAAACAAAAAACCCTTACCTTATTTACTGGTTTCCACTAAAGAACTTGAATCTCGTGTATAAAAAAATAACTATCTTAATAAATTATACAATAATTTTTTTCATATTTATATCCTTTTATGAAATTAATTTAAAAATATTCACTACATGTATATTAGTTAGTTATTATATATTTTTAATATCAGGTGTTAGTAATCTTGATCATTTTGAACTAGTTTCGTAATAATGGTTTTTTTCTCCATTATTTTCCAAAATCCCATCATTACCATATAATAAAATGTACTATAATTAAAATTTTATAATTATTTATAATTATATCATTTCATTTCATAATTATTTAATTTTTTATTTGTGAAGGTGAAGTCGGTGATGAGATTGTTTTAGTAATTTATAATGAATGAAGAATTTTTTCTAAACTAATAAGTTAAATTTTTATATTAAAATTATAAATAAAAAATCATAATTATTTACTTATTAATTATTATATTATGTCTCCAAATCCATCCTTTATATAAATTTATATTATTTTCCCTATAGTTGGTTAAACTTACCAAACAAGATAAAGCTACAATCTATGTGTGAGTACGGATATGGAAAATATTATTTTCTTATAATTTAATTATAAAAAATGAAAATGGAATTATTTATGTGTTATTATGGTGATAAATAATAATTCTAAATATTTAAAAGAATAAATTAAATAAAAAAATAAGTTTTCAATTATATATAAATCTTCTTTCCTCTTGGTATGTTAATTTTAGATGGTTTGTTATACAATGATTTCTTATTGATAATATTATATATAAAATGAATAAATTATATTTACATAATTTAAATAATAAAAAAATGTAATATCTATTCACTAAACCCATTTCTAGAACCTAAGTTGAATGGTGGTGATTGAAAATGAAACATGATGTTCATAGAGGAAGTAGTTTGCACAAACACTTTAGAAAAAATTCCATTTTAAAAAAAAATGTATGAGGGGTGGTAGATAATGTTTATACCATATAACACAACCCAAAAAATTTTAATCATAATTATCTTATGAATTAATAAATTCCTTATTATGTAATTTAGTTATAGAAATAACTACTAACTGAAAATAACTTTTTTTAATTTCCAAACACTTTGAGGGGAAACTGAGAACCCATAACATCAATACTTAAGCACAATAAAATAGTCTCCAATAGACCAAAACGCATGTTCAAAAACAATGCTCACAACAAAATAGCATCTCCTTTTATCAACTAAAAACCATATAATCCATCTTACATTGTCTCATATCAGCACAGCTAGATGACTCATGCCAATGATCACAGGCATGGTACCTATGGCCAAATCCATACCCTCTTAATATTCTCATTCCAAAAAGTCATGAAATAGTGAAACCTATTTTCCCCAAACCTCATCTGAAGCATATTTTTTAGGAAAACATTACAGAATCCCTTGAGACATGATCTTCTGAGACAATAATGAACATCACTTCTAGAAAACCACCATTGTCGATACTTTACTACCAAGTGAGAACAACCAAATGGGTAGAGCCAAGACAACTCTCCTAAATAAATCACCACTAGAACCGAAGCCAGAAGAACCCTGATGATTAACTCCATAAAAAATTTCATGTTCTATTTATTTATATCCTTTCCCATATGAAAAACAATTTTTTCTTGGCCTTCCTAATCCAGAACAATCTTCCAAATTTACAGACCACAGACCAATCAAAAACTAGACCATAACAAAATCATGAAATGAAACTCCACAGATGAACCCAAAACCACAGCCTCTTCAACCAGAACGAAATCAAAAAAATGTAGATAAACCCAAAACCAATCACCGCATCAACTAGAAAGAAATCATAGGACCAAGAACAACTGATTCAAAAGTAAGTATCACGCTGCACATAGCAAGACTCACAATAGTTCACATCCAAAACCATAGCACGAAAAAGAAACCAAGTGTTAAAATTCATAACCTTATCTAGCCACCTGAACACCATCAAGACGGAAGAACGGAAGTTGCATTCTAGATCCACAGTCTTGTCACCACCTCCAAGACCGCACTCGAATCCCAGAGTGAACCTCCCACTGAACCCATAGCTAACACCGATCTAAAGCTGCAACCCACAGAGTTGGGACTCAACCACTGAACTCACTGCATCGCCGTGAAAATATAAATTAGGTTCGGGGTAGGACAAGGAGATAGGAATACAATGGTGGAATCATTAGATATTGATCCCAAAAAGATGCAAGTTGCATGCCATGAACCGTCGGACTGTGAAGCTGAAGAGAGGACACAGCTAAACCGAGATGGAGGAGATAAAGGTGGTGGAAGTGGGAAACCCTACCTTCACGGAACCCCTTATGGGATCATTCATTATGGTCAAGTGGTTCACCTGAAGGGATGGTGGTGTCATGCTTAAAACAATTCATTTGATATTTTTGACCAATATAAAACATAGCCAGAATTGTCTATTTGGAATAAAATGATATTGAAAATCATAACCACTATTAATATATCTACTATACAATGACCATAAATATTTTTATACAATAAGTGTTATAATAAAATCTAATTGACATAGAAGGAAAAACTGGTTTCCTCGGCCAATAAGTTTATACCCTATGAGGCACATTTTTCAGAGCATCTGAGGGAGATGGCATCATTGGGATTTTCCCTTCACAAAGACCTTGATGAAATTAAACAACTAATACTTGAGTTAAATTGTTTATGGGAGAATTTAAATCTTATATAGTTCTCCATCCAAACCATGTTCACTAAACCACCCCAATAAAGTACTATCATCGCAAACCTTACCCGTAAGTAGTACACTAGTGTAATAAGGGGTTATCTATCTACTGCCTAATAGAATAAATTTTTATATTTTAAATTTAATTAAATAATTATTATATTTATCCATTTTCATTATTAATTTATATATATATGGTTATAGGATGAGTTTGATAAAAAACTAGATTTTTATATGAGGAAACAAAAATTGTATTTATAAAAATTATATAGTTCAATTAAAACACTCTTTTTGGTGAATTCAATAATTTTTAAATAAATGTTATTTTCATTAAATATTATTCTTAAATGGTATTTATTTAAATATAAATGAAAATGTAATTACATAAATTCTCATGAAATTTTTATATGGATCAAAAGGTTATTAGTTTCATAAAAACTAGTATCTTCTCATAAATAAGTATTTTTTAGAGTATAAATTATTTTATTTAGAAAATAATTTTGACTAAATAAATATAATTTTGAAAATCATAATATCGAAATTTCCAAATGGTGAATTTTTCTTAAATTTTTTTGTGTGAGTTGAATTTTTTAGTAAAAATTATATGTGGTATAAATATATTGTATGTATTATTACATAATAATAGCCCAAAATTGATGGAATAAATACTATCAAAGGCATCCAAGACCAAAAATATGTGTTCAGCTTAAAAAAATTGATGTTATTTTATTAATTTTAAAACCCTATAATTATTCCTCTAAAACTTATATTATATTTTATGGTTTTTAAAACAACCCTTTATGAACATGACTCACTTCCACATCAGGAATGCTATTATTTTAATTATTTTGGTTCATAAGCTAATAAAATATTGAAAACCACTCATATTTAGTAGAAAACTTGTGTAAAAACCAAGGGATGTTTTGGGTTTTTTATTATTTTATTACTTATAGTCCAAAACCTATGTTTATAAATTACAAAATAATTCTTTTATATTTATTTATAAATTCCCACCCATACTCCCATTAATGCTTACTCTAAATCCAATGAGAATAAATTTCCTATTCCTCACCTTCTATAAATCCCACCTAAGGTCTTCCCAAGATCTTAAGAAGATCAACCCAATCTTTTAGGAGCAACATCTACATTAAGGGATTCTCTTCCACTTCCTCTTTATTCAAGTAATGTTTTTGTATAAATACTTTTGATTTACCATTTTTCATGTTAAAAATTATTTTTACAGTTCCATATTACTATAATTATAATTCCCAATCAATGAATGACCGCCTTTCACTCTCATTATTCCCTTCCATAAACTATAGTATGCACAAGTTATACTGTTAAAATTATTTCAAGATTTTTTATGCCAAACTTTTTTTTTGTGAATACCTATCCACATTTCTATGTAAGTGAATTCACATAGTTTTAATTATATTTAATTGTTTGGTAATTTCCATTTATGTAATCCATACTTTTTAATTGTGGGATTAAAAGTGATAAAATCCATTATTATGTTGTATGATCTATGTGGCACACAAATTCATGTACATGATATGAATGTGATGGGTGGGCCTGAAATTATATATCTCTCCAATGAATTGTATAATTTTTGTATCTCATAAGATACCATTTATAGTTCATGCATGGTTAGACTAAGCACGCTATGTAATTATGTCTCAACTGTTATCCTTGACTTATGCTTCAGATGTCATATTTTATATTGTTCCAACATTCCTATAATTCCTTAATATTATAATCTTATATAATGTTTTGATGTTAATGATTAGGATATCACATTTCTATTTTATTATGTTATGCATCTTGAATCACATATACATCTTTACTTTATGATATGCCTTTATTATTCCCATATTTGGATTTATAGATCACCCCTTTCTTATAAACATCCCAAGGTTATAATATACAGTTTTAGAAGGTATATGGAATTTAAAGGTTTGTTATGATGTTTAAATAATGTCATTGCGTCACCATTTCAATTTTTTATTCCATGTACCTAATTTACCAAACACTAGGCCTCTCAATTTTATGGCATTGTTATATTTATACCTCTATTCAATAAATCATGAAATAAATTTTCTAAATGATATGGGTTTTCATAGATGGTATTAGATAAAGGGCAATTTATTTTAGGGGGTTTTGATTAGAAACCCTAAATTAAAACCACATGGATAAGACTAAACATATGAAAACACACCTAAATTTTGATAAATCATAGTGGGATTCATTTTCCATGAAAATACATCCCATTGAGGATCCTGGGAAGCTGATGAAGTTATGGAACAGATGTACTTGTTTGGTATAAACTGACACTGTACTTGGTTCAAGAAAAAGATTCCTAAGACTGTAAACTTGGCCAAACAATCCTAGTGGATATTCTTCTGTTAATCATCGAATTTTTACAAATCATTATGAATGGAAAAAATATCTATGAAATTAAATTTTAGGAAATAGGTTACATATAACATAGATTTAAAACAATAATTCTTAGGTTAAGGAATATATGTCATTTTGGGGTTATCCCTAAAATTTTCATAGCTTCACTATTATATAATTAATATTTTTTAAATTCACGTACCTAATTTTACATTATTTTAATAAATAGATATAAATAGGTAGAACCGATTCAAAAACCAATGTGATGGGAAATGTGAAGACCACTCAAATGGGGTGCCCAAACCAATGGGACCTAGACTTGAGATCTCTATGAAAAAACACTCGATTATATTATTTATTTGATTAAAAAATTGAATCATGTGGATCACGCAGATCCCCTTAAGAAATATAAATTTTAAATTAAGCCTTTTAAGAAAAAAGTCCTCTCATATTTAGTGTATATTCAGATACCTTAATCATGGAAAAATAGATTGAATCCATTGAAATTATATTCTATATATATCAATACTTTTAGTAATAAAATACCATGATATTTATTTATCGCTTGGAGGGAGAAGCTTATTAATAGTGAGAAATGATCTGAAACATGAAACCTAAGGAAGAAATTGTTGTGATTGAGTGGAATGAATTTAGAAAAATATTTTTCAATAAATATTTTTCTCGCACTCCCCAACATAATATATATAGGGAGTTCTTAGTCCTCAAGAAAAAGTTTCTATGAGTATATCAGATTGTATGAGGAAAACTTCAAAATACTTTCATGATATACCTCTTTTTATTTCATTGTCCCCTAATGTAATTTTTACCTATTCTTTAGTGGGATGAAGACAAATCTATGAAATATTTTGGTTATTTGGATCTTTAAAATATATTAGTAAATTGTCCAATGTTTTTTAAAATTCAAAATAAATATTGGTGAATATCAAGGGTCTCATAGGACAAGATATTGGATGTATTGAATTGATTTTAATTCAAGGGGAGTGATGGATATATCTCACAGTGGTAAAAAATTCCAACTTCTCACTTTCCAAATGTGATGGATTGGGTATCCATTGAATTTACTAAAGGGGACAAAGTAATAATTTAGGTGGGGGTGGAGGGGAACCATGCTAGTGATTATTGATAGGTGAATCCCACTAAAGTTATAGAAGAAATAAATTCTCCAGTCAACCCTCATCCTATTTTCTAATGTTCCCATTTCAAAGAATAATGACTCTATGTGATCCAATTCACTAATCCAAGGTTTATCAAAGAAAATGGACGATAACAACCTTCATATCCTAGAGACCAAGGCTGAGCATATTTAATCAAAACCGTTGATGTGGATCCTAACAAATAGTGGTGATAAGTATGAAATTTATTAAATCAATGAGATAGAATGTGCTATTTGATTTTAGTTATATGAATTATTTCATGTTACACAATTTTATTAGATGTATTAAAATAAAACCTCAAAACATATAAGTTAAGTTATCTATGAAAATGAAAAATTGGGAAATTATTGAAACCTAACAATAGATATTTTCCCATGTAAAATTTGAGGGATGAATTTCTCCATAAATATTCTGATACTCTCTATAGAATAATTTGATGATGTTATAGGTATGTATTATATTTTCTTATATAAAGTTAACATAAATTAATGGGAGAATGAAATAACTCCCCATATCATGAATCGCCCTATGATTCTATACAACTGTAAGGAGGAGAGATATCCATCGGACTCATCATCTAAATTATGGATATTATTTATTTATGAGTAATTATATATAGAAAAACTGATTGAGTCTAAGAAAAAGATCATCCTTTATGATATTCCATTTGTTATATAATATTCTGATATGCTTACTAAATAATTTTATACTCTTCATCCTAGATAAGAGGTTGAGTTATCAACCAAACTTATACTTATATATTTTCCAATATCTAAGAATCCATATAGAATGGACACTATTGAACTTGAAGAGATGAATAAGTGACTATAAGGGAATTTGTATGAAGTTTTATACACCCAAGTGTTACACCATGGGGTGCACTGATCCTTTTAATCAAAAAAATGATGGGTCAATTCATCTATATATTGATTATCATGTTCTCAATAAGATCGTGATAAATAATAAGTATCCTCTTCCAAGGATTGATGAATTATTTGATAAGTTATGTGGATCCCAATACTTCACTAAGGTGGAACTTCATTCAGGATACCATCAACTAAAGGTGAAGAAGGTGATATCACCAAGACTACTTTTCATATAAGGTATGGGAAATATTAGTTATTGATTATGTTATTTGGACTTACTAATGCTCCATTTATCATCATAAAACTAATGAAAATAGTATTTATGGATTACTTTGTTAATTTTCTATTAGTATTTATAGAATATTGTCTTATCTTATACAAAATCAATGAGTAATAGGAGGAGAATTTGAATGTTATATTGAATAATAAATAATACAAAAAGTTATATACATAGTTTAGTAAATGTGAGTTTATGATGAAGCATGTAATAATCATGAGGTAGGTTACAACCCAAAATGTGATATCTATGGATCCTTCAAAGACAAAATAAATTGATGGATATCTCATAAAAAATATTTGAAATATATCTATAGTTTCCTTATATTAGAGGGGTACTATCATCGATTTGTGAGAAACTTCTCATGATTACAAAACTCGTTAACCAAGATAACTTAGAAGGGAGTAAAGTTTTTATAGACTGATGAATGTCAGGATATATTTAAATATTTAAATGATATTCTAATCACTATACTTTTTTTACATTAACCACTAATGTGGAAGAATTTTTTATCTACAGTGGTGTGTCCAAAAATAGTTTGGGTTGAGTGGTTGTGAAAAGTGAGAAAGTGATAGACTATGCCTCCCACCAATTAAAGACCCAAAATAATAACTTCCTGATTCATGATATTGAATTGGATACAGTGATATTTTTATTGAAGATTTTGTGAAAGTATCTCCATGGGGAGAAGTGTGAAATTTATATGGATCATAAAACCCTTAATTATATATTCATAAAAATGGATATCAATATTCACTAATGAATATGATTATAATTGGTCAAGAATTATGTCCTTTAAATCCATTATAATCATGATATGGAAAATAAAGTTGCAGATACTATGAGTAGAAAGGATCTAGAACCCCTATCCATGTTTATTATTGAAAGGGATACAATATTATTATAAATTAATGTGATTTAAATGGGAATCATAAAAATAATTTAATCCGACCTTCCTCAAATAACTTCACAAACATCAATTCTTGAGAGAATTATTATGACCTAAAATGTTGATGGGGAGATATAAGGAATAATAGAAAATATTCTGGAGTTCAACATTGTTAAAAAATGAGTTATAAGGTTTTAAAACTAGATATGCATCCCAGAAAATCCATGACTAAGGTGGGAACTTTTGGATGATTCACATATCTCATCCTTATCTATTTATACAATAAGTAATACGATCTATAGATATTTAAATAAATTCATCTGGTGGTATTACATATAGAAGGAGATTACTGGATTTGTATCTTGATGCTTGGTATAACAACAAGTCAAGGGTGAATGATAAAAGCAAAAGGTTATGATGACACCATTGCCCATACCAGTATGGAAATATGAAAATATAACAATGGAGTTTTTCAAAAGACTCCCCAGGATAACTAAAGGAAATAACACCATTTGGGTTGGAGTCGATCGTATTACTAAGTATTATTATATCATTTAAATTAAATAATATTTCTATATTTACTAACTCAATAAGATATAAATAATATAATTGGTATAATTTAATAGATTAACACACTATATTGTATCTGATCAAGATCTGTGGTTTACCCAAAGGTTCTACAGATCCTATTATCTAGTGTTATATATACAACTATGTTTTACTATTATTTTCACCCACATATGTATAGTCAGTCTAGTAGAACCATTCATACTCTAGGGTATATTCTTAGATAATTTTAAATGTATTTACAAGTATTTTTGGATATAAACCTTCCCCTATTAAAGTTATCAAATAACAATAATTTCTAATATTGGATTTAAATGGAACCTTATAAGGCAATTTATGGGAAGATGTGTTTGAATCTGACATAATTAAATGAAGTTGGGGATATATAGATAATTGTATATGATATTATCCAAGAGATAAAAGAGAAGGTTCAAACCATTCATGATCATATCAAATCTATAAAATTTGAAATAAAATCTATATATAAAATTATCGATGAAACCTATATTCTGATGTTTGCAAAAAGGTATCAATTCATAGATCACCATGTAAGAAAGGAATAAGATTTGGGAAGAAGGGAAAGCCTAGTCCTAGATACTTTTACCATTTTAGATCCTTGATCACATTAGATATATAACTTATCAACTATCACTCCCACCTAACCATTCTCAAGTACATAATGTGTTTCATGTATCCCTTTTAATGAAGTAAATAACAAACCCCTAACATTTAATAAATCAATAGGCGGTACCTTTAAAGATAAATATTTCATATGATAATAAGGTGGTGATGATCATAGATCATGGAGTCAAATTTCTAAAAAAAATATAACTCCATGGTCAAAGTGTTGTAGTGTAACGACATGTTTATAGAGGAATCATAGAAATTAGAATAGCTGATGAAACTGAAGTACCCTAATATATTCTATTGTATGAAAAGAAATTTCAAGGGGAAAATTTATGAAGGTGGAAGAATTTAATACCAAAACATTTATAAATAAAATTCCCTTATGAATTAATAAATTCTTTATTAAGTAATGTAGTTATAGAAAACACATACACTATACTTTATTTTTTATTTTGGGCATTATGAAATATAGCAATAATGTTCTATTAGAATTAAAATAAAATTAAACATCCAATATATTATTAATATAGTTATTCTACCATGACTATTAAGATTATCACATATCAAGGGTCATAATAAAATCTAACTGATACATAAGGAAGATGTGGTTTCCTCGACCTTTTAGAATCATACCATATGAAGCCTATTTGTTGGATATTCCATTTTAAATGGAATGACTGGGATTTTCCCATGACCAATAAAAATTATAAATTCAATTCATAAAACATGAGTGAAACTATTTATGGGATAAATTTATGATTATTGAGTTCACTTCCCAAACCATGTTCATCAAACCACCCCAAGAACGTTTTACCAGCACACACCTTACCCTTAGAGCATACACTAATGCAATAAGGGGTTGCATATTAATTATGTAGTGCTATGAATCTGTATATTTTCTATTTAGTAAAATAATTATAATTTGGATCCCTTTTTATTATTACTTTATATATATACATGATTATATAATAATTTCGATAAAAATTATATTTTGAACTAAAGAAACAAAAATTGGATTTTTGGGAAATCTATAGTTTCAATTAAATCATTATTTTTGATAATTTAATGAATTTTAAAATAAATTTAATTTTCACATAATGGTCTTATTTAATAATATTTATTTAATAAATTTGATAAATTAAATTTTCACAGAATGGTCTTATTTAAATTTTAAGGTTTTAAAAACAAATCTTTATAAAAATGACTCACTTCCACATCATCAATGGTATTATTTTAATGAGATCAGTTCATAACCTAAAAATATTTTAACCAACTCCTTTCTGAAATAAATCATGGGAATAAACCACGGTAAGGTTTTTGGTTCTATTATTTTATTATTTATAGTCCAAAACCTCTGTATAGAAATTAATAAAAAATTCTCCTCTCTTTCACTATAAATACCCACTCAACTTATCATTCTTCTTCAATAAATAACAATTAATCATGAATTTCCTCTCTATTTACCTCTCTAAATACCTTCCATTTTGTTCTCAACCTCTTAAGAATCTTATCACGGTATTTTAGAATAAACCTCTCATGTAATGGATTCTCTTCCACTTACACATTATTTAATTACTTTCATTGTACTAGGCTTTTTGATTTCAAATTTTTTATGTTTAAATATGATTTTTCACATCTCATTTATTATTCTTGTAATTCCCAAAAATTAGATACCATCACTCACCCTCATTAATCTATTTAAGGAACCTTTATGTATGCCATTTATGTTGCTAAAATTATTCTATGATTTTACATGCCAAAATTTTTTGTTGTGAATACATGTCCCTATTTACACTAAATGGAATTCACCTAGTTATACCTATAATTTATTTATTTTTGACTCCCATGAATATAAACCAAACTCTTTAATCATGGTATTAAAAGTGATGAAAGGAATTATTATATTTTATGATCATTTTGGCACAAAAATGTATGTACATGATATTAATGTTACATGTGGGCCTAGAATTTTATATAAATAAAATGTGTTCCGTAATGTTTTTATTTCATGAGATACCATGTGAGGTTCGTGGGAGGTTATCCTAAGTACATTATGTTATTATGTGTTAATGTTTATCCTTGACTTATTCTTATGATGTCATGTTTTATGTTGTTCCCACATTCATTGGTTTTCTTGATGTTATCATCTTATATCATGATTTAATGTTAAGGATTATTATTATCACCTTTAAATTTATTCATTTAATTTTACTTCACTCACATATGCAACATTAATTAATGTTATTCATTGATTATTCCTTTACTGGGATTTATATTTCACCCCATTCTTATGTATATCCCCATGTTTTCCCATTAAATATTACAATACTAATGGAATTTAAGGGCATGTTATGAAGTTTTAATAATTTCTCCATATTTCTATTTCATGTTATTGTGATATGTACCTAATTACCAAAATACACTAGACCTATCAATTTTCATTGATTTTATTATGTGTATCTCTATGTATTTAATCATTAAACAAATTTCACAAAAGATATGGGTTTTCATAGTTGGTATCAGATCATTGTCAAGTCATTCTTGGGGATCGGGATTAGAAAACATTATTGAAATATTTATGGATAATACTACACATAAGAAAACATACATAAATTTTATTAAATTATTGAGTTTTTTTTCTGAATTAATATATCCCTATCTGGATATGGGAAAGTGGATTTGGATGTAGAACATATGCATCTAGGGGTAATAACTAAAAAATGGGACATTATGTATTAACTTTACCTACACTTTATGTATGAAAACGAGTTTAAAGACTGCACACCTAGTCAGACACACTTGGGGGGTATGTTGTGGTTAATCATGTGCTTTTTACAAAGCACTATGATGGGAACAAATATGACTATGAAATTTAATGTTAGGAAACATGTTTTGGATAACATGGATTGAAACCTATAAATTCATATACTAAGGAATACATGTAATTTATGGGTTATCCCTTTATTTTTCATTATTTCTCTTTTATATGTTTCATAGTTTGAAATTTCACATCCCTAATTTTCCTTTATATTAGTCAATGGTAGGAAATAAGAGGAACAACTTCAATGAACATTGTGATGTGAAATGTGAGGATTTCCAAAATTAGTTTCCCAACCTTATAGTATATGGATTCAAGAAATTTATTACAATACATACTCAATTAACTCAATTTTTGAATAAAAACATGAATCTGTTGAAACACCCATATCCCCTTAAGAATGAGATAGTTTCATATAATACATTTATGCGACAAAATGATTGTAAATTTCTATGGATATTATGATCTCTTAATCATAGAAAAATGGATCAAATCGAATAAAAATATCTCTTATATCCTTCAATGATCCATGAAAGAGAAGGTCATGATTTATATTTATCGCTTTGAGGAAGAAGGTTATCAATGTTGGATGTTGATCAAGAATAGAAAACCCAAGGAATATATTTAATTGATAGAGTGCAATAAATTTTTGAAAAAAATAAATAAATATTTTCCTTGAACTACCCGAAGTAAATGGAGACGGAGTTCTTGTCCTCAAGAAAAAGGAGGAAAAATCATCGATAAATATGAGGCAAACATTATAAGGATTTCATGATTTACCTCTAGAATTATCAGTGATTGTTAAAGTATAGTTGGCCACTTATTTGGGGGGATAAATAATAATATAAAAAAATCACTGGTTATTTGAGACTTTGAAAACTAAGAATAAGTTGTATAATGATCCCAAAAATTCAAAATGGATATTAGTGAATCTCAAGGGTCTCATGGGACTAGTGATATGAAGAAGATATTGGAGTTTAATTCTAAAGGAGAAATACATAAATCTAACAATGTTAAGAAATTATAACTTCTCACATGTGAAAATTTTGGAAAGAAGCATCCCTAAAATTTCATTAAGGGGACAAAAAAATCTTTTATTATAGGAAGGAGGGCCACCAAACATTAAAATTCCAATAGGATAAACCCACAAATGTGATGGAAGAAATAAATGATCCATTCAACCCTCTTCCCATTTTCAGTTTTTTCAACTTTAAGGTATAAGGACACTATGTAAACTAATGCATTAATCCATGGGTTTTCAAAGATAACCGGTGATAAAAATCTCTACATCCTAGATATAATGGGTGATAATATTCCATTAAAACTACTAATATGGATCCTAAAAATGAAATGACAATAGGTATTCTTGTTAATCAATCAAGGATAGAAAAAAAAATTGTTTTGTTCTTGTTATATACATTTTTTCATATCATGAAGTTTTAGTAGAATATTCAAAACCACCTCAAAACATGAAAGTCATTTTATCATTGAAAACAAAATATAGTAAAATTATTTCATCCTATTCATATATTGTATTCCTTATCAATATTTGAGGGATTAATTTCCCCACAAATATCTTGATACTCCCTTTAGTATAATTTGATGATATTATATGTATGGATTGGCTTTCCTTATATAGAGTCAACATAAAGATCTAGGAGAAGGAAATCACCCTCCGTATTTTAAATCACCCCATGATTCTATACAAGTGTACAGGGGTATCCTTTGAAATAGTCATCTCAAAAATGGATATTATTATCTTTTGAGTATAAATATCAATCTCAAATGATTGATACTAAGTAAAATATCATCTAATATTACATGCCCATTAAAAGATAATATAATAATGTCTTTCCCTAAGAATTGTCATGTTTTCCTCCCAGATAAGAGGTTGAGTTCTCAATCGAATATATATAATAGTATTTGAAAATAATAAGGACTATATATATAATTTCCAAAGTTGAACTTGAATTAATAAATAAGAAACTAAAATTGAATCTAGATAAATTGTTTATACACCTAAGTGATTCACCATGTTCTGTGCTAGTCTTTTTCACCAACAAAAAGTATGGTCCAATTCATATCTGTGTTGATTATCACAAGCTCAAAAAGATCATAATAAAGAACTATTATCCACTTCCATGGATTGATTGATTTTATTATCATCTACGTGGAGACCAATAATTCTATAACGTGTATTTTTAGTGGGTATATTTTCAATTTTGGATGAATAAAGAGGATATTTCCAAGACTTATTTCTATATAATATATGGGCACTATGAGTTTATAGTAATTCCATTTGGACTCACTAATTCTCCAAATATCATTATGTACCTAATTAATAAGGTATTTTTGGATTACCTTGATAAATTTTTTATATTTTTTATAGACAATATTCTTATATACTATAAAAGAAATTCATAACATGAGGAGAATTTAAATCATCTTTCAAAGAACATATAGAAGTAAAAGTTATGTGTTACGTAGATTAAATGATAGTTTTTTATTGAGAAAGTAACACTCCTCAGGAATGTTATCACCATAAAGGTGTTATCTATGGATAAATAAAGGATAGATACAATTAATGGATGGACCATACCAAAATATATTATAGATATCAATTATTTCCATAGATTAGTTAGATACTATCATAAATTTGTGAGAAACTTATCATGATTATCCAACCCACTAACCAAGTTAACATAGAAGGGTGGGTAGTTTTCCCAAATTAATGAATTTGAGGAGATATTTAAAGACTTAAATAAGAGGGTAATTACTGTATGTATGCTCACGTTACCCACCAATGAGGAAGGATTTTTGATCTATAGTGATGAATCCAAAAAGGGTTTGGGTTGTCTACTCATGAAAAAAGATAAATGGATAGCTTATTAATCCTTATAATTAAATATCCATGAGTATATCTACCTGATGAATGAACAATAATTGGTTACATTAATCTTAACATTTATTATTTTTCTAAATTATCTCTATAGGGAGAATTGTGAAATATATACATATCTTGAAATCCTTAAGTATACATTCACATAAAAGGAGATAAAATTTTTCCAATGAAGGTGGTTAAATCTAATCATAGATTATGGTAATTGAATCCAATACCATCCTAAGAAGGTTAATAGTGTGGAAAAATATTTGAATATAAAACATCTTATAACCCTTCCCCTACTGAGAATTGAAAAGGATCCAATATTCTTGGACATGAAAAGGATGTTCATGGGAATCAAAAAAATAACATCAACCCGCATTTATCAAATAATTTATCAACCATCAATTATAGAGATGTTGAAATAGAAGCAAAAAATATTATGGGGAGCTACAGAGAATGCTAGAAATTATTTGGGAGTCTAACATTTCTAAATATATATTTATGAGGTTTAGAACCTTGATATTTGTCCCATAAAAACTATAACTGAAGAGGTAACTTCTTTATGATGTTCACAACTTATTAATATCTATTCATATAGGAATTACTAAGATGTATAGATATATGATGAAGAAACTATTGTGGGATAACATTAAGTGGGATATTTAATAATTTCTATCTTGATGAATTTTTTACCAACAATTCAAGGATTAAGGGAAGAAGTCTAAGGGTTTGATGAAACAATTTCCCATACCAATATGGAAATTAGAAACAATAACACTATATTTTTCAAGGACTCCCAATGAAATATAAAGTAAATAACTCTATTTGGGTGTTAGTAGATTGCCTTACTAAGTCATCACATTTAATTAATATTAAGGAATATTTCAATGTTGATAAACTCATTAATATATGTTTAAAATAATTTGTAAGATTAAATGGAGTACCTCTCTTCATTATATCTGATTGAGATCAATATTTTACCATGAGGTTATATAGAAACCATTAGAATTTGTTAGACACATGACTATGGTTTAGTACTACTTATCACCCTTAAACAAATGGTTAGTCTAAGGGAAACATTCATACTCAATTGGACATAATGATATAATTTGAAATGAACTTATAATTATGTTGGGATTATCATTTTCAATGAATTTACAGGGATGTTGGGATTATCACCTTCACCTAGTGGATTTCTCATATAACAATAGTTACCATTCTATAAATTAAAATGGAACCTTATAAGGATCTGAATGGGAAGAGGTGTCAGACTACAACATGATGGGAAGAATATGGTGAGTTAAAGATAATGGTACCTAATATTATCCAAAATATGAAAATGGAGGTTCAAAAAAAATTTCATTATATTAAATGCATGAAAACTCAATAGAAATTTTACATAGAAAATTGTTAACAAGTCCTAGAGTTTGAGGTCAGAGATAAGGTGATCCTTCATATATCAACATGGAATAAAGTTATGAGGATTGGTAATAAGGGGAATATAAGTCCTATATAAATCTATCCATTTGATATCCTTGGTCACATTGGAATTTTAGTCCATGGACTATCACTCCCACCTAACCGATCTCTAGTACATGATGTGTTCCATGCACCCCTCTTAAGAAAGTACATACCATACCCCTAACATGTATTGTATATAGAGGTGGTACCTATGGAGAATGATCTTTCATATTAGGAAAAATTGGTGAATGTATTAGATCCTAGAGACAAAGTTCTACAAAACAAGAAAACTCACCAGGTCAAATATATATATATATATATTATTCCATAATAATAGAAAAAAAGTGTTGTAATAATTACTTTAAAATGCATCCCAGACCAAAAATAAGCATTCTGTTTAAAATAATTTGTTTTTAATTTATTTGATTAATTTTAAAAACCTATAATGAGTCCTCCAAAACCTATATTACATTTTAAGTTTGTAAAAATAATTATTTATGAACATGACTCACATACACATCATGAATGGTATTATATTAATGAATTCATCTCCTAACCTAATAAAAACTTGTAAACCACTTCTCTTTGGTAGAAACCATGGGGGAAACGATGATAAGCTTTTTGGTTTTTATTATTTTTTTTGCTTAGATTCCAAATCCTGTGTTTAGAATATAGTAATTAATTCCCATATATTTTGTTAAAAATACACACCCAACATCCCATTCATCTTAACTAAAAATCTATTGATCTTTAATTTTTTCTTCATCTTCATCTCCAAACGCATCCCATGGTGTTACTAAGCTCTTGAGAAGCTCCTACCAAAATGTTAGAATAAAACTCTCAAGTAAGGGATTCTCTTCTACTTCCAATTTATTCTAATACATTATTTGGATTGTGCAAATTGATTTCCAATTTTTCATGTTTAATTGTGTTGTCACAAAAAAATATACTCTATTTATGATTCCTAGTCAATTTTAGACTACCTTTCACTATCATTAATCCATTCTGCATACCTTTATGTACACTTGTTATACTGTTGAAATTATTCCAAGATTTTTCATACCGAACTTTCTTGTTGTGAATACCAATCCCCATTTCCACTAAATGGAATTATACTATACTTATATATCATTAATTTATTAAGGAATTCCATTTATTTAACCCACACTCCTTAATTATGGGAGTAAAAGTGATCAAATTCATTCTTATGGTGCATATCTATATGGTACATAAATGAATGTATATGATATGAATTTTAAAGGTGGTATTGGATTTATATATCTCACCAATTCCCTAGATAATGTTTCTTCCTAATGAGATACCATGTGTGGTCCACAAGTGATTATCTTAAGAACACTATGTTATTATGTTTCAATAGTAAACCCGGAATTATGATTATGATATCATGGTTTATGTTGTTTCTACACTCATATTATTCCTTGATGTTATCTTATTATATCATAATTTGATGTTCATAATTATGATTCTCACATTTATATGTCATTATTTTTTTCATCTTGACTCAAAGATAATTTTTTAAGTTATTTTATGTCTTGATAACTTACTTCCTGCGATTTATAGCCCACCCCTTTTTTATGTACATCCCTAGGTTATCCCATGTATTAGAAGAAGATCAATTGAATTTAAGGTCATGTGATGAATTTTTAATAATTTTTTCTGTATCCATGTTTCATGTTATTGTTCTGTGTACCTAATTTCTCAAATACAATATACATCTTAATTTTTTGGGATTTTATTTTTTGTATCTCAATGTAATAAATCGTGAAATTAAGAGTATAAAATATATCAGTTGCCATTGATGATATCAGATCAAGGAATATTTATTTCTAGGGGTCAGTATTAGAAAACCATAGTAAAAACCATAAGTATAAGACTAAACATAACAAAAATTATCTTAATTTTGGTAATGTATATAGTTCTTGGTTTTCAAAGAAAATATATCCAATTTTAGATACTGGGAAGTGTATATTGTTGTAGAAAACATGTACCTATTAGTAATCACTCCAAAATTCCATATTAGGTATTTAATAAACCTATAACAAGTGCATGGAAAATATTACTAAGACTGTAAACCTAGATGGACACTCTTGGGGGATATGCATCGGTTAATCATGTTCTTTTTTCAAACAATTATGAATGGAAGAAAAATTCTTATGAAATTTAATGTTATCAAATAGGTTATGGAAAACTTATATTTAAAACTATAAATTCATAAGTTAAGGAATACATGTAATTTTTTATTTATCCCTTACATATTCTTAGTTTCCTTTTTCTAGGTTTAATATTTTGAAAATCATCATCCCTAATTTTCAATTATATTAGTCAATGGCTGGAAATATGAGGAACTAAGACAATAACCAATGTGATGGGAAAAGTGATTTTTCTTCAAATGATATTTCTAGCATGATGGGATCAGAAGTTATAAAAATAATGAAGATACATACTCAATTAAATCAAGTATTTAATAGAAACATGAATCGGGTAGAGTAACCATATCCCCCTAAGAAAGTAAATGTTTCAGTTAATTTCTATATGATACAAAGACATCCAAATTTTATTGGGTCATTTAATATCTGAATCACAAAAAACAGATGGAATTCATTGAAAATTTATACTCTTTCCTTAAATTATCTAGGAAATAGAATGTCATACTGGTTGTTTATTGCTTAGAGGTAGAAGATGATCAATGGTGGACATTGATCAAGAATAAGAAACCCAATCAATAAATCTAAGTGGTGGAGTGGAATTAATTCATGATATTTTTCAATAAATATTTTCCTCAAATTATCAATATTAATTTGGATAGGGTGTTACTTGGCCTAAATAAAAAGGCGGATGAACCCATCGAGGATTATGAGAAAAACTTCACATGAATTTCACAATATGACTTTGGATTTGTCATTAACAATGAAATTAAAGTTGAACACTTCATTAGTGGGATAAAGATGAATATATGAAAATATTTTTAGATTAAATACTTTTATAACTATGATTAAATAATGTGATTTTACATAGAATACAATATAGTGATCTTTAAATCTCAAGGGTCTCATGGGATTAGATATAGGAAGCATATAATGGTGTTTAATTCTTGGAGAGCAATGGAAAAATCACACAGCGATAAGAAATTATGAATTCTCACGTTTCAAAAGTGTGAAAAGATAAATTATAGAAATTTTATGAAGGGGACAAGTAAATTTTTTAGGTGTGGTGTGGAGGGGCACAAGCAAGTGAATGCTAAATGAAAAAACTCACCAATGTGATTGATGAAAGAAATTAAACATTAAAACCTCAGTCTATTGTCCGATGTTTCAAATACCTGAAAAAAGTACATTGTGAAACCAATTAAATATGACAAGGGTTTTTTAATATGATTGGTGGTGACAACCTCCATGACCTAGAGAATAAAATAAAGCATATTCCATCACAACTAATTAGGTGGGTCATAGAAATTAATTGGTGACATTTATACTAGTTAATCATTCAGGGGTAGTGAAATTATATATGATTTTGGTTCTATGAATTCTTTCATATCATGCATTACTTTTAGAACTATTAAAAAATCACATCAAATCATGTAATTATAGTTATCACTGAAAAAGTAAAATCAGGGAATTATTATATCCCAAGAATATAACTTCTCCTCTATCAATATTTTCATGCTAAATTTCCTAGTGAACTATGTGATAATCCATTTAGTATAATTTTATGCTCTTCTAGGAATGGATTTTATTTACTTATATTGGAAAAACATAAATTTATGGGTGAGGCAAATCACACTCTTTATTATGAATAACCCTCCAATTCTATACATGTGTATGGAGGAGTATGCATTTCATTTGGAATTATCTTATCAAGAGTGGATATTATTTCCAACTATGCAAGTATATCTATCTCAAATGACTGTGATTAAGGAAAATATTTACATTGATGACATACCACTATTATATAATATATGATGGTGTTTCTCAGAGAAATTTATATTCTTCCTACTAGAGGAGAGGTTGATTTCTCAGTAAAACTTATACCTAGAGATTTTCTAATATACAAGACTCTATAGAGAATTCCCAGAGTTAAACATAAAGAGTTTTAGAATCAAATACAATAAAATATAGATGAAGGTTTTATATGCCCAAGTGCATCACGGTGGTGTATGCCTATCATTTTCATTAAGAATATAGATGGGAAAATTTATCTCTATATTTATTATCATGAGCTCAATAAGATCAAGATAAATAACATATGCCATGGATTGATCAGCTATAAGTATAACATTACTTTTATAAAATGAATCTTTAGTTGGTATATTATCAAGTAAAGGTGAATAATGAGGATATCCCAAAGACTTTTTTTTATACAAGGTATGGGTACTATAATTTCATAGTGATTCCATTTGGACTAACTAATTATCTAGCTATTTTCATGGATCTAATGAATAGAGTCTTTAGGGATTACCTCAATAAATTGTAGTACTATTTATATATGATAATTTTATCTACCCCAATAACAAGGAGGAACATTTAATGTATTTGAATTCTATACTGAAGACCTTTAAAGAGGAAAAGTTATATGAAAAGTACATTAAATTTAACTTTTATATGGGGAAAGTAACATTCATGGGGCATGTTATCACTATAAAAGGGAAATATATGGATCCTTTTTAGATAGAGGTAATTAATGGATGGACCATAATAACATATGTGGTAGATAAATGTGGTTTCATTGGATTAGTTGGGTATGATCATCAATTTCGGAGAAACATCCCATGATTAGAAAACCCACCAATCAAGATAAATCAAAAAGGAACAATGTTTTTCTATGCTGGTGACTATGAAGAGAGAATTATAGAGTTTTAAAAGAGGTAAAAAATTGAATATATGCTCACATTACCTACCAGTTGAGATGGATTTATGACCTATAGTGATGAATCAAAAAATATTTTGGCATGTGTACTCATGAAAAATGAGAAATCTATATCTTATACCTCTCACCAATTAAATATCCATGAACATATCTACCTGAAGCATGATCTAAAATTGGTCATTTTAATCTTTGCAAGGATGATTTGGTTACATTATCTCTATAGAGAGAATTTTGACATATATATGTATCATAAAATCCCAAATTATAAATTCACACAAAATGATCTCAAGATAGGCCAATGAAAGTGGTTACATTTATTAAAGGAGTGTGATTGTTTAATCTTTTACCATCCTTGGAAGGTGGATAAAGTGGAGGATTCTTTGAGTAGAAAATATCATAAAACCCTATCCATGATAAGTATTAAAAGTTATTTAATATTATTTAACATGAAAATGATGGACACGGGAATCATAAAAAGGAACTTCATCAAACCATTCTCAAATTACTTCTTAAACATCAATTCTTAAGAGAACTAGGGAGGCCCAACAGATTATGGGGAGATAAATAGAATGGTATAAAATATTATGGAGTTTGATATTACTAAATATAGAGTTATAAGATTTGTAACCTAAATATGCCTCCCATATAAACCAGAATTGAAGAGGTAAATTCTGGATGATGTGACAATATCATCCTTCTCCATACATCTAGGAATCACTAAGATATATAGAGATTTAAATAAAAACTTCTTTTCGGATAACATGAAGAGAGAGATTATATAATTTTTATCTTGATTTTTGGTCTTCTAATAATTCAAGGGTGAATAAAAAAATTCTAATGGTATGATTAAACCATTGACCTACCAGTATCAAAATGGGAAAACATAACCAATGGTTTTCATAACACTCCCTGGGACATCTAATCGAAATAACACCACTTCAGTAGTAGTAGATCACCTTAATAAGTTTTTGAATTTCATTAATATAATGGATTATTTATATCTCAAACAATATATAAGATATACATAAGTTAAGTGGTATTATCTCATATATTAAAAATCTCTATTATATATGATATATATATGTGGTTTAACTCAAGGATTCAGAGAATCCTTCAGTAAGCATTGAATACAGAGCATGGTTTTAGTAGTTTTTATCATCCCCGTATGTATGGTCAATATAAGGGATCTGTTTAAACTATAGAGGATACACTGAGATCATGTTCAATGGATTTTCAAGGATGTTGGGATCAAAATATTCCCTTAATGAAGTTCTTACATAACAACTTACTTTCTAACATTTAAATAGAACCATATGAGGCTCCATATGGGAAAACATTTTGGGATCCAATGTGATAGGATTAATTTGGGGAGTAGAAGATAATGGGATGTGATCTTATCCAACAGATGATAGAGAGGTTTCAAACCATTCAACATCATATGAAATATATGCAAAGTCGATAAAAATCTATGTTAGAAATTGTTAGTGAGGCCTAGAGTTTGAGTTTAGATATAAGGTTTTCCTTTTACATCATCATGGTATAAATCTATAAGGTTTGGAAAAAATTGAATGCTTAGTCCAAGATACATTGTCCCCTTTGAAATCCTTGATTTCATTAGAGTTGTGGCCTATCAAATAGAACTCCCACCTAAACTATCTCACATACATGATGTGTTTCAGGTACCCATATTGAGAAATTACATACCAGGACCCTTGCATGTATTTAACCTAGAGGTGTTGCCTTTGTAGAACAATATTTCATACAAGGACCATCTAGTGAATAAAAAAATATTATAGAGAAAATGTTTTATTATATAAGACATATCACTTAGTAAATGCACTATGGTGTGAAAAAAAGTTTGAGTAGGACACATGGGAACCAAAAAAGGTGATGAAATATAAGTACCCTCGTCTATTTTAGTGTATGAATTGAAATTTCGAGGCTGAAATTTCTAAAGTGGGGAAGAATCTAATGACATAAAAACTTGTAAATAAAACTATATTTGGAATGAAAAAAATTCTTTATTACGTAATGTAGTTATTGAAAAAACATAAATTATATTTTATTTATTATTTTTGGACCTTTTTAAAATATAGTCATTGTTTTTTATCTATATTAAAAAATATCAATAATCATAATCATTGTAAATTTATCTACCCTATAGTGATTTTGATTATTAGAATATATTAGTGGTTATAGTAAAATCTACCTGATATAAAAGTAAGAAGTGATGGCCTCAACTAGTATAATAATACCCTATGAATTCCATTTTCCAGTGCTTTCTAGGGAGATTTCATAACACATATTTACCCATGATCAATCCCAATATGAAATTCAGAAACTGAAGATTGAGAGGAATAATTTATAAGATAAGATGAAGCTTATAAAGTTTACCACCCAAAACATGATCCTCGAACCACACCAAAAAGTACTACCCTTTCACCCCATACCCTTAGGGAATACTCTCATGACCCCCTCCCCCAATGATATCACAATAAAAGAAAATATATAATGACCCCCCAAGTCCCACAATTGGTTGGCCCTGGGTTTGAAAAAAGTATTGATGGCATAAAAATTTCTAATATGGGAGACATTACCCTCAATGATAAAAATCAGATCGAGAGATAGGAAAAAACACCAAGAATTTTTAGTATATAATATAAAATAAACCCAAAAAATATCCCACAATGTTAGAATAAATTAAAATGGATACATATAAAATTATTAGACATATACAAAAGATAATTCTACTAAAGCAAAATAATAATAGCTTCAATCTAGCTAGTAATGTCCATCTAGGTCCCCAAATTTCTCCCAAAATTCTGAAAAACATTTTATATTTTTATGGTGATCATAAAAAGTATAATCAGTAGGGATATAAATAAGGCCTCAAGAGAACATTAGAAAATACCATGTTAATACAATAGTGAAAAATCATAAAAACTAATAGTCACCTAAATAGGTCAACTAAACAATCACAGCCTCACTATGGATCACTCACCAAGTCACGCATCCAATAGACTAATATAGAATAAGGATGATAACAAAATAAGAAACACCATAATAGATTTCTAACTAATTTTCCACTCTCACATCCCAATGGTGACTTCATATGATATCATCCCTTTCATACATATTATATCACATAACATCATATACCACCCATCTCTGATGTGGGTTGGGACGCATCCCTACGTACCCTGATCTTTTAAGGTCTATAATCTTGTACTAGAATCAAGTATCATCATATCATGTATCTCTTGAAGAAACCTAGTCCATCATATCACATCTCACCTAATGAAACTTGAGCCTTCATAGCACATCTCACCCAAACACACATGGGCTATCACACCAAATCCCATCACATAACTAGGGTAGTATGGTATCATTAGCATGAATCATATCAACCTCATTCCTTCCTATTACCACACAAGACCCTACCATATATCGCATCCCATCACATCTAGTATAGTGACATTTAATCCATTGCATCACATCCCTGCCACATCACTTAATCTCACCTGAATGCACTTGGTCCCTCACTACTGATAGAAGATAATGGAATAGGGGGTATCCATCCATTCATATCACCACCATCCTAAATGATAGGTACAACACCTATAACCTCTGAGTGTTGGTAAGGTTATCCAACTTAGATGGGAATGTATATAAATAACATAAAATACAAGATATATATATGTATCACAGAGCACCAAACCTATGATTTCACAAAAAAATATACTATAGTACACCAAATAACCACCACCATACCACACATCAACCATCACAATTGTTTCCTACACTATATGAAATGCATCACACAATCATAGATAACCACACAATATTTCCCACTTTCAATTACACACTCCACCAATTTTATTCATTCATCCATTAACACACATAAAGTTCCATCCCATTATATTAAATTACCAACCCATTAATTAATTAATTTCATTAAAAATAATAATTTAATCCATTTCTAACAGAGAACCTAACACATCCATGCCACAACACCATTATACCATCTCACATCAACTTTTTCCACCACTCTATATTGGTCAAAACATCCTACCACCACAAACACATCATCATCACACCACATCATCACAAGCAATAACTACACAACACATCACTACCATACAACATCATCATTATGCATCACATCCACTGCTCAACAAAATCACCACACCCCACATTGTACAACTTCCCACATCGCATCAATGTCAACCAACCACATCGCATCAATGTCAACCAACCACTTCGTATCACATACCCACACAATACAAAGCCCAGATGGTCACTAACACCACCTCACAATAGCATAAACCATGTATGGAAACTCAATAAAGAAACCTCACATAACAACAACATAAACCAGCTTCCAAAAATTCTTCAAGGGATTTCATCACATTAATTCTTTATTTAGATTTAGTATTATCAAAAAAACAAATTTTATGGGAATGTAAATATTTATACAGATAATTGTTCTTTATGCTTTTATTCAGGGTGAGATCACACAAAAAACAAGTAATTATGTAGCCCAATTCACACAGAGAATACCCTAGAAGAGGATCAAAGAAACAAGAGTAGAAGTCACTAGAAGCAGAGATAACCGGATTGGAATAATGAGAGGTTATTGCAACCTTCATCGGGACAAGGAACCATGCAGCTTTGTATGGGGAAATGCTAGTTGATCAGTAATGCAAGGTGGGAAGCTAGGCGATCAATGATGTAGAAGTTGGGGATGGGTAGTTCTAGTGGGTTGGCCATATGGGTCATGTATAGGGCATGGTCTACCTCCGGGCCTTCGGGTCATGTATTGCGGGTCATATAGGGCCTTATGCCTTGGGCCTATGGGTCATGTACGAGTTCCCCTTCATCCCTTAAAAGGGGGATTATCCAAAATAAAAAAATAAAAAAATAAATCCTTCAGGCCATTCGGGCTAATATCTCACCCTTCCCCTCAATCTTAGTTATGAAAATTAATTATAATTATCATTATAACCCTTAATATCCACCCAAAGAAAATAAAAATCATGAAATCATATACATAGCATGTAAATAGATGAGTAAAAAAATTCCTTACCTCAAAGAATCTATATGATCTTGTTGCGCAATATGGGGTGAAGAAGAAACTATCCAAAAACCACCAATGCACATAGAAACTATGTATAAACCTCGACCATGCCAAGGTATCATTAAAAATGTTTCCTAAACTCTCCTCAACCCAAAGAAACCAATATATATGAATTTTATGAGTAAATAATGCATATAACATGGTGGAATGGGAGAATTGCCTACCTTTTATCACTAAAGAACAACTATCAGAACCCAACAATCAACACTAGAGTAGAGGGGTTGAAATATCTCTAAAAATAATCCAGGGTCCACCCAAAACTGAGAGGGAACAAATGTAGAATTATAGGGTTCATCCATATTCCATCTTTATAAATAGGTTTTTACTAGTATTATTTACATTTTTAATTATATATTCATGTCATGAATTCCACAGGGTTTAGGGATTGAAACCTGTGAATTGGATTTAGGTAGTGAGTTTCCAATATTTCGAACTTCTGCCAAATTTCATGGAACCTCAACCTAAATTTAAAATATTAAATCGATTCACCTTTAATGAAATGGATCTATTTAAAATAATCCTCCACTAACACATAAAATTAGGGAATTTTTTGGCTACACAAGCCCTAAATCACAAACTCATGAAGTTAATATGATTAATGAAGTAAATATAGTTCGCATCATGGTGTTAATATGATTAATGAAGTAAATATGGTTCGCATCATGAACCACCTTCTACAGTAGCCCTATATCTCTAGCCTCCACAAAACATCCTCAATCCCCTTATAACTTTCTCTAAACACCTCCAAATACCCGAACAAGAAAATTAATGGTATAAGAATTAACACATAATTACATTAGATACCTCTCAAATGATTCTCATTCTCAAGAATCAAAACCAAACCTAGAAAAGAAATGGTGTATGAATAATCATCCCATGAGATACATCTCTAAGTTCTTATTTCACCCATAAACACTCTCAAAACAAAACACCTCTTACAACCACCCCACCACACAACCACATCACTACCTCTCACTAGGAATAACACCACACAACCACACCATTGCCGCTCATTGGGTACAAAACCACATCATTCAGCAGTATCCATAAACCACCACATGACCACATAAATACACCATCATAAATATATCTCATCCACCACACAACCTAACCTAATAAAAATTTTAATAAACCCATGACACTTCTCTGATCCCACAAATTATGTAATTTCTATCCTCCTTTCAAGATATTATCCATTTTGGATGTCACTGACTTGCCCATATGGTTTTAATCACATAAAATTATAATGTGTCCTCATTAGGATTCATTTCCTCCAATATTAGTATTCTAGAATATTTATCACACACCACACATTAGGAAAAAAGAACATCTCATAAAATCAAAATATCTAGAAATCATGTTATCTGAGAAAACAATACAAGGAATAACTAAAAATAACTTCGGTAGCAAGGAATGCATCTCAGTCTCCTGCTCAAAAAAATTTCCCTCCAAAACATTATACCTCCAAGACATGTGAACCATCAGAATGGTTTGTCCATGTAGCACTCACAATTAATGATCTCAGATCTCTACTAGTCACTCTATTATTGTTATTTCATCCTCTATATCTGACTATCCCCACACAATAATGTGGGAGACATCATTATGATATCATAGAATATAGGATATGTGTAATATGTCATGGAGCATATCCAACTACGGAGGCAATTACAACATGTTATGCCACATCACAAACACACTCCAATACCTCAATAGGCCAAACAAATTGGGGATAAATATTACTCCACCTTCCAAACCTCCACTATCCTTGTAGAGGGGATACTCTCAAGAACAAATGGTCTCCATACTTGAACTATAGGGCGATCTACCTAAGATCATGATAGTCCTTCTAATGGTTGCAAACTACCTTCATCATCTCTCAGTCCAACTGGATCTTCTTAGCTGTTCCCTACACCACATAAAGACCAATAACTACTATTTCCCCAACCACTATCTTGCACAATATATAATGACACAACCATCCATACAATGCCTCAAATAGGTCCAGGCCAATGGATGAGTGATTTCTATTTATGTATAAAAACTCATTTTAAGGAAATTTCCACACCCATGATCCTCCAAATTCCAAGAAGCAAGATCAAAACATATATTATTGTGTTTGTATGGTCAACTTTGTTTCCCATATTTCTGAGGGTGGAAATAAGTGTTAAGGTACAACAAGGATCCAAATTTATGTTTAAATTACCTTCATAAAGATGAATAAAAATGAATATTCTGATAAGATATGATGGTCCTTGATACCTTGTAAAGGATAACCACATCGTCTATACCCTTCCTCACCAAATAATCCCTAAAACTCAACTCATATATCACAAAGAAATGAACCCTCGACTCATATATCACAAATAAATGAACTAACTTTGTTAGTTGGTCCACTATCACCCAAAACACATCACAAACTCTCTAATCATGGGGTATAGTTGTGATAAAATAAATTAATATGCCTTCTTACTTCCACTTGGGGGTATCCAAGGACCGTAACAAACCTCCATGAACATGGTACTCTACGTTCACCTATTGAAAAACCAAACACCGTTGCACAGACTCTTCCACTGGATGTTTCATCCTTGGTCACCAAAGTTGTCCCATTAAGCCTGATACATTTTTGTCACACCTAAATGCACCACTAAAGGTGAGTTTTGAAACTCATGGATAACTCCATCACACATCTCTTGTGGAATGAACACCCCCCCCCCAGAACAACATATTGTTTTGACCATCCTCTGACCATCCCTTGAGATCATCACCATGGATAACATGGTCTTCCAACTCCTCTTCTTATGAGTCTCCCAACTAAGACTCCACCACATGCCACATCAAGGATGACTCTACATTCTTTTGATAAGTACATCCTTGACCACTTCTCTCTCCAAAGTCAAGATTCTTGGATGTAATCTATTTCATCCCTTTCTAAACATCCATAGTCTTCTGAACCACATCTCCTCATGAATTGTGACTCAACTCATTAATAACCACATTCCATTTTCCTAGGGTGTAATATATATCAAAATTGTAATATTGAAAAAACTCTATCCACCTTCACAAGTGTGGACTTATATATCATTGAAAGAAAAAATATTTTAGGGTCTTGGGATTCATGAAAACCATGAATCTATAATCGATGTGGTAATTTCACCCAAACATTAGTGAGAAAAAACTACCGCTAACTATGAATCATGGGTTCTATAGTTATACTCATGGGGATGATACAACTTAGACCCATACGGGATCACCACTCTGTACTACATCAACATGAATCCCTAGACCAGACAAGATGCATCAAAGAAAACCTCAAACAATATGCCCTCCTCCATAAACTAAAGCACTAGAGAACTGACTAACTTCTCCTTTAGGTAACTGAATACTTCATGGTACTAATATCTTCACAAAATAAACTAATCCTTGCTGGTAATCTTTGTTAGTGGAGATAAAAATTGATAGAAATAGGGTATAATCTTCAAATAATAGCTCATGATGCCAAGGTAACTGTAACACCCGAGACTTTTATGTTATATAAATCATCAAAGGAATCTTTTTCTATACAACACTTGCTTGGCTTGCTTTACACGCAATCGCGACCTTCCTCGATAGTTTGCGTCGTATGCAATACCGAGTTTCACTAAACAACAATATGCTATTAAAACTAGCCGTTATGAATAGTAATAACCACTTTTTGAAATTTTATAAATTTTAATTTTCAAAATGGACATTATTTTTGGACTCAGAATATCGAAATTAGCCTAGGGTAAAATTTTGGTATTTTTCTGAAAACTTTCAATTTTTGATGAATAGTGAAACCACTAAGTGGTAGGTTAAAAACTGAATTTTGCATAAAACTTAATTTTACCGCTTCTGTGAATGGAATTTCGAAAATCCGACAGACACGGTTGATATCAGTAAGTAAAATGTGGTTCAATGAGATAAAAATAATTTTTTGGTGAATAGTAACTTTTTACTTTTTTTTACCGCGGTTAATAGTAAATAGGGTAACTAAGGGTAAATATGATATTAATATTACCCTAACACATGTCCTAATTCTATTGGACAAGTGTAATTCGACCAAAAACAAACTTAGGAATAAAATATGACCATTTAGGCCCACTTGGATTATATTAGGACATTTATTTTTAATTTATTTAAAGAAGAGTTAAAATAGTTAAAATCAAAGTTTAATAAGTAAATCATTTTTAATATGGGGTTATACATAAGATAAATTCTACTATAAATATTCATTAGAAATCTAAAACTATTTCCTACATAATGGTATTTTATTTGTAATTTTTAGACATTAAATAATTTAATTTATTTATGACACAATGATGATGCAGTAATTATCTTATTAATGAAATATTGACATAATTGATGTTATAAACACCAAAATAAATGTAATTTGAGACTTTTTATGAACTAAACAAATTTTCTAGGTTACTATGATATATTAGTGTTGATTTAATCAACTTTTTTCGAACATATAATTCTGTTATGACTTTCAAAAAAATCATATATCAAATAAGGTCAAAATTGACACAAAATAGTTTTTAAATCAAATATTATATTATTAATTGTTATTGTATTCCTAAAAATCTAAGGTTCGGCACAATGACTTAGATAAGGATATATATATTAATAATAAACAATTTTGGGTTCGTTTGGAATGTTATAGTAAGTGTATTAACCATATAGTGAAAGAAAACAAAAAGACAGGGTAAAAGTTAAATTATTTAACTTAGAGTTAAATCTAATTGATAAGGTTAAAATAATACCCTAAACTTGTCTAAATCCTATTGGTTGATAGTATTTCGACCCATCCCCACTTTATCTTCAAAATAAGACCCTTTGTAACCATTATAAACCGATTTTGACTTTAATATAAAATAATATTTTGAGATATTCTTAAGGTGCCCCTCTCCTCCCTTATAAAAGGGCACCTCCTCCCCCTCCTCCTCACACCAATTTGAGCACTCATGCTCGGCCAACCCCTGCCATTTTCTCCTCTCCACTTCCCTAGAATAATCCTAGAGGTCCTGGTCTTCTTCAAAGTCCAATATTAGTTCCCTAAGTGAAGGATTCAAAGAAGCGTTCCAAAGAAGAGGTAATATCCATTACCGATCTTTTCAATTTCTTTCTTCTTCAACTTCTTCTTCGTTAGTTGTTTCATGATAAAGTAATGACATCAGTATTACTTACATACTGATATGTTATTATAATTATGAAACAACCCTAATTCACCTTTTATCCATCCTACGGAAAAATGAAATCACCGCGCGTGCGTACGTACGGAATACAGTCTCCACGCCGTGGTGTAATCTATTTTCCACCATCACTTTACAAGGATGGGTATAATGGTGTAATGAGTAAGTATTTATGATTATTATAAAGAAATATTGATACTGAAATAATATATATATACTCCAATACAGTTCCACGATCATAGGAACGATATCATCACTCGTGCGTACGTACGGAATACCGTCTCCACGATGTGATGCGACTCGTTCTACATGATCATCATTACATAGTAATTATATAAATGAATTGAATGAATAAATATGATATATTTTACACTAATACCATTCTGGATATAAGGTATCTATAACCTTAAAAGAAGAATAAGAATGTATTCGGCAAAACACGCATAAGAACAAAAGGCAATAAAAACCCGAGTAACAAGTAACAATGAAATATTACTAATAAGAAGCTAAGAATATGACCATATATGATATCATATCAATATGTATGATTATGGAATAAGTCAATAACATTATTTAAACCATTATACAGGAGCTTCGGACACGTACAAAGCAAATTGGACCTAAGGTAAGGGAAATATCACAATCTCACTTTTATCCGAGATTGTTTTTACTTTGGTAATTACTGGGGTGTATTTTATCATCCACATCCATGTTCCCTCAATATGTAATATTATTTCCATCCTTCTAAAATAGTTTATATCCAATTTTACCCTTCGGTGAGTTTTTATTAAAAGATATGAAAGGAATCTTTTGTCGTTTTTCGTACGAGGTATTTTTTTTTGACTTTTCCGACATAAGTATGAGAAGAATGTTTTTTTTATACGGCATGAATGGATTTTTAAACATTATTTACAAGAAGCTTCCTTTAAAAGTTTTCAAGTTTATTTTTAATCAACTTCTTTTATTTTAAAGTTTTATGACATGTTATGAAAGGAAAAATGTTTTTGAAGAAGAAAGGATATTTTCCTCAAGAATGGAGTTCAAGTGTTTTATCAAAATTATTTTCCATCTAAGATAATAAAGGGTTCTGTTTTTATCCCTATTATTACATTGATTTGATCATGTTGTGATGGAATTATTTTTATGAATTCCTTTATCTTATATGAATTGATTTATGATGTCATGATGTTTCAAGAATCCCATTTTTGTTACATGTGTTATGCGATGATGTATGTTTTATGATTATGTGGCACACATAAGAAAGGATTCATTATAAGATGGGTGGGACCTATATCTCCCTCCAATGCATTGGGTAAAGATTTTATATCTCATGAGATAGACATGGCTGGAATGGTAGGTTATACTGGTTCAGTAAAACAGGACTGGAACGAGGGTGACTCGGTTCAGAAAGGGACTTTTTCCACTAAGATAGTCTTGGGAATGAGTCATGACTAACAAGAAATGATTTTCCATGATTATGTGTGCATGCCACAAAGTTTCAAGTTTCATGTTATGATTATGGGGATCTCATTTTCACTTCTATGATTTATTCCATGTTAAGACATTATGATCTCTTTTGCAGGTTTTGATTTTCAAAAAGATATGATATGATTTTTATTTCCTTTATTTTCCCTTGCTGAGCATTTGAGCTCACCCTTTTATGTTTTCTTTTCCCCAGGTCAGGAAGATGGATATTAAGTAGAATATGCTAAAAGGGACCCTAGATATGATGAAATAAATGGGAGACACTGTAGAAGATTTATGAACCAGTTGTTTATGTTTCCCAGTTTCTAAAGACACTATACCTATACGGTCCTTTGTGGTTTTGTCATATGTTGTAATAAGTGTGCTTCAATTTTGAAGTATTAACAATGTATGTAAAGTATGGGTCGTTATAGTTGGTATCAGAGGAAAGGTATAGTCAACCTTTGGAAACTAGGATGTAAAAGCCTTAGTAAGAACCCTAATGATAAGTCTAAGCATAAAACACAATCTTAGTGTTTTAGAAATGGCCTTGAATAACCTAGGATAAGACCTTAAGCATGAAAATTTTATTCTTGAATTATGTGGTTTTCCTATTATAATTAGTGTTGCTCACACTATTCTTCTTGGTTTTAGTCAATGGCTGGAACCCGAAGGAACCGTGTTAATGTGGAATGCGATGGGCAATGTAATGATTTTCCCCCTGAGCAACCCAACGATATGGGAGCTGGAATGAAAAATGTTGTAGCCATGCTCACACAACTTTCTCAAGCTATGAATCATGCAGGACTTCCAAACGAGCAAAGGAAGGAGCAACATTCTGTTGAATCCTTCATGAGGCAGAGTCCACCTTCTTTCAGCGGGTCTACTGATCCATTAGTTGCTGAACAATGGATTAGTACTACTGAAAAGATATTTTCTGTTCTTCAATGTTCTGAGCATGATAAATTCATCCTAGCAGTGTATCGTTTGGAAGGAGATGCTGATCAATGGTGGAATCTTCTTAAGAATACAAGGCAAAGGGATGAAATTGAGTCTATGGAATTGGATGAGTTCAAGAACTTATTTTTCAATAAGTACTTCCCTCGTATTCTCCGAACAAATATGGAGAAAGAGTTTCTTGAACTAGTGCAAAGGGATGATGAATCTGTTGGTACCTATGAAGCAAATTTTACAAGACTTGCAAGGTATGCTTCTAGTATTATTATCCAACCTGAGAGTAAGATCGATCGATTCTTTAGTGGCTTAAAACCAAGTCTTCGAAGGGCGTTAGCCATAAGGGACTTCAATAGCTACAAGGAAATCGTTCGATGTGCTCTCAAAGTCGAGATGGAGATTGGAGTAACCCATCAGTCACATGGGTTTGATAAGAAGAGGAAGATGGAATTCAAAGGAAAATCTAAAGAGCACATTGAAAAGAAGATGAACTTTCCCTTATGCTCAAAGTGTGGAAAGAAACATGGAGGGAGTTGTCTTAAAGGGACAAGTAAATGTTTTAAATGTGGAAAGGAAGGTCATCGGGCATTTGAATGCTGTGATAATGGGAAGAAGATGTCTAATGACGCAAACAAAGGAAGGGATAAACAGAATGAACCTACTACACTTCAATGTTTCAAGTGCAAGGAGATGGGGCATTATGCCAATCAATGCCCAAATCCAAGGGTTGATGATGATGTTCGACGTCAAAAAAATCTTAAGGCTAAAGACAAAGGAAAGTCACATGAAATTTCTATCAGCGATGTGGAGTACGATAACGAAGTGGTGAAAGGTACACTTACCATCCACTCTAAAGTAGCAAATGTTTTATTTGATTCTGGATCCACCCACTCTTTTATTTCTAAAGAATTTTCTAAGGGTATCATTGTATTACCTCAACAATTAGATGTTGAGTTAGCTGTGACAACACCTAATGGCACAACAGTCGCATCAAAAGTTTATAATTCTTCTCCGATCGAAGTTTGTGGGAAAGTGCTTCCTGAAAATCTTTTGATCCTTCCTTTAGTGGAATTTTATGTGATTCTTGGCATGGATTGGCTTTCTCTACATGGAGCTCATATCAATTGCCAAAGAAGGGAAGTCACATTTCATATTCCAGATCAATCTACAATCGTATATCAATGCAAGGATGAACATAATCTTCCAGTGGAAATTTCTTCCATCTTATGGGTATTGATTCCACTAAATGAAGGTTATTTATCTCAAATGGTTGGTGAGAAACTCACGATTAAGAATATGCCCATTGTACGGGAGTTTGATGATGTCTTTCCGGAGGAATTACCGGGTATTCCACCAAATCGTGAAGTTGAGTTTTCAATAGAACTCGTACCGGGTGCTTTGCCTATTTCAAAGACACCATATAGAATGGCCCCAACTGAGTTGCAGGAATTGAAGAAGCAACTTCAAGAGAATCTTGATAAGGGATTCATACGCCCTAGTGCGTCACCTTGGGGAGCACCTGTTCTATTTGTTAATAAGAAAGATGGATCAATGAGACTCTGAATTGATTATCGAGAACTTAACAAGATCACTATCAAGAACAAATATCCTCTCCCACGCATTGATGACTTATTTTACCAACTACGCGGAGCTCAATACTTTTCCAAGATTGATCTTCGTTCAGGGTATCATCAATTAAGGGTCAAAAGGGAGGATATACCGAAGACGGCTTTCCGTACAAGGTATGGACACTATGAATTTATAGTGATGCCATTTGGTCTTACTAATGCCCCTGCTATCTTCATGGATCTAATGAATAGAGTCTTTAGAGACTATCTTGATCAATTTGTGGTAGTCTTTATAGACGACATTCTTGTCTATTCAAAGAGAAAGGAAGAGCATGAAGATCACTTGAGAATTATATTGAAGACCCTGAGAAAGGATAAGCTTTATGCCAAATTTACCAAGTGTGAATTTTGGCTTCAAAAAGTTGCATTTTTGGGTCACATAATCTCAAAAGAGGGGATATCTGTGGATCCAGCAAAAACAGAGGTTATCGAAAGATGGTCGAGACCAACAACAGTAACTGAGATCCGAAGTTTTCTTGGTTTCGCTGGATATTATCGACGTTTTGTAAAATATTTTTCACGA
This sequence comes from Viscum album, assembly GCA_963277665.1. Taxonomy (NCBI): domain Eukaryota; kingdom Viridiplantae; phylum Streptophyta; class Magnoliopsida; order Santalales; family Viscaceae; genus Viscum; species Viscum album. Next base: position 741,012,379 of record OY728155.1, on the reverse strand, counting down.
TTATCTAATCCACTCACCAAGTTGACTCGGAAAGGAGTTAAGTTTGTCTGGACAGAGGAATGTGAAGAGAATTTCAAGGAGTTGAAAAGAAGGTTATCCAGTGCACCTGTGCTCACACTGCCTTGTAGTGGAGAAAGGTTTGTGATCTATAGTGATGCATCCAAGAAGGGATTGGGGTGTGTTCTTATGCAAAATGATATGGTGATAGCTTATTCCTCACGATAGTTGAAAATCCATGAGCAAAATTACCCAACACATGATTTGGAGTTGGCTGCGGTAATCTTCGCATTAAAGATTTGGAGGCATTACCTTTATGGTGAAAGGTGTGATATTTATACTGATCATAAAAGTTTAAAGTATATTTTCACACAAAAGGAGCTGAATATGCGCCAAAGAAGATGGTTGGAGCTGATTAAGGATTATGACTGCTCAATCCATTACCACCCTGGGAAAGCAAACAAGGTGGCAGATGCATTAAGTCGACAAGACCATGCTAGTTTATCCATGATGAGGATCACAAAAGATCCAATATTTATGGATTTACAAAGGATGGATCTTGGAATTATAATGGAAGGGGAAAAATCTTATCTTTCTCAAATGAATGTTCAACCATCTATACATCTGAAGATTAAAGAGGCACAGAAAGAAGATGTCGAGTTACAAAAGAAGGTGAGAAATGTTCCTGAATTCAACCTTGATTGTGATGGGATAATAAAGTTCAGGAATCGGGTTTGTGTTCCTCCCATCCCCGAATTAAAGAAGGAGCAACTGGATGAGGCTCATAGTTCATCATTCTCTATTCATCCTGGAAGTACGAAGATGTATAGGGACCTGAAAGAGTACTTTTGGTGGGATGGCATGAAAAGAGATGTTGCTGAATATGTCTCTCGATGCTTGGTTTGTCAACAAGTTAAAGCTGAGAGACAGAAGTCTAAGGGGATGTTACAACCATTACCCATACCCGAATGGAAATGGGAAAACATCACTATGGACTTTGTCACAGGACTTCCTAAAACATCCAAAGGCAATAATGCTATCTGGGTCATAGTTGATCGTCTTACAAAGTCTGCACACTTCATTCCTATTAGAGAGGATTTCTCTCTAGATCATATTGCCAGGATATATGTAAAGGAAGTGGTAAGATTGCATGGAGTACCACTTTCTATTATATCTGATCGGGATCCGAGATTTACCTCGAAGTTCTGGCGAAGTCTTTAGCATACTCTGGATACAGAGTTGAGTTTCAGCACTACTTATCATCCCCAGACAGACGGTCAGTCTGAGAGAACAATTCAAACCCTAGAAGATATGTTGAGAGCTTGCTCTATGGATTTCAAGGGAGGTTGGGATCAACACCTACCTTTGGTGGAATTTTCTTATAATAATATATTTCACTCTAGTATTCAGATGGCTCCTTATGAAGCTCTCTATGGAAAGAATTGCAGGACTCCAACTTTCTGGGATGAAGTTGGGGAAAGAAAGCTATTAGGACCTGATCTCGTTGATGAAATGGCAGAAAAGGTCAGATCTATTCAACAACACATAAGAGCAGCTCAGAGTCGACAGAAAAGTTATGCCGACAACCGAAGAAAAGACCTAGAGTTTGAAGTGGGTGATAAAGTGTTCTTACGAATATCTCCCTGGAAGAGGGTTATGAGATTTGGAAAGAAGGGAAAGTTGATCCCTAGATATATCGGTCGTTTCGAAATACTGGATCGTGTTGGGAAGGTAGCTTACCGATTAGCGCTTCCACCGAATCTCTCTCAAGTTCACGATGTGTTCCATGTATCTCTCCTGAGAAAGTACATACCTGATCCTTCACATGTACTCAGCTCAGAAGTTGTACCGCTGGAGCAAGATCATTCTTATGAAGAACAGCCGATAGAGATTCTGGATCGTAGCGAAAAAGTCCTACGAAACAAGACCACTCGCTTGGTGAAAGTTTTATGGAGGAACCACCAACTTGAAGAAGCTACATGGGAGCTTCAGGATATGATGAGGGAGAAGTATCCTCATCTGTTTGTTACAAAGTGACGAATTTCGAGGGCGAAATTCTTTTTAAGGGGGGTAGAATGTAACACCCGAGACTTTTATGTTATATAAATCATCAAAGGAATATTTTTCTATACAACACTTGCTTGTCTTGCTTTACACGCAATCGCGACCATCCTCGATAGCTTGCGTCGTACGCAATACCGAGTTTCACTAAACAACAATATGCTATTAAAACTAGCCGTTATGAATAGTAATAACCACTTTTTGAAATTTTATAAATTTTAAGTTTCAAAATGGACTTCATTTTTGGAATCAGAATATCGAAATTAGCCTAGGGTGAAATTTTTGTATTTTTCTGAAAACTTTCAATTTCTGATGAATAGTGAAACCACTAAGTGGTAGGTTAAAAACTGAATTTTGCATAAAACTTAATTTTACCGCTTCTGTGAATGTAATTTCGAAAATCCGACAGACACGGTTGATATCAGTAAGTAAAATGTGGTTCAATGAGATAAAAATAATTTTTTGGTGAATAGTAACTTTTTACTTTTTTTTACCGCGGTTAATAGTAAATAGGGTAACTAAGGGTAAATATGATATTAATATTACCCTAACACATGTCCTAATTCTATTGGACAAGTGTAATTCGACCAAAAACAAACATAGGAATAAAATATGACCATTTAGGCCCACTTGGATTAGATTAAGATATTTATTTTTAATTTATTTAAAGAAGAGTTAAAATAGTTAAAATCAAAGTTTAATAAGTAAATAATTTTTAATATGGGGTTATAAATAAGATAAATTCGACTATAAATATTCATTAGAAAGCTAAAAAGATTTCCTACATAATGGTATTTTATTTGTAATTTTTAGACATTATATAATTTAATTTATTTATGACACAATGATGATGCAGTAATTATCTTATTAATAAAATATTGACATAATTGATGTTATAAACACCAAAATAAATGTAATTGGAGACTTTTTATGAACTACACGAATTTTCTAGGTTACTATGATATATTATTGTTGATTTAATCAACTTGGTTCGAACATATAATTCTGTTATGACTTTTAAAAAAATCATATATCAAATAGTGTCAAAATTGACACAAAATAGTTTTTAAATAAAACATTATATTATTAATTGTTATTTTATTCCTAAAAATCTAAGGTTCGGCCAAATGACTTAGATAATGATATATATATTAATAATAAACAATTTGGGGTTCGTTTGGCATGTTATAGTAAGTGTATTAACCATATAGTGAAAGAAAACAAAAAGACAGGGTAAAAGTTAAATTATTTAACTTAGAGTTAAATCTAATTGATAAGGTTAAAATAATACCCTAAACTTGTCTAAATCCTATTGTTTGATAGTATTTCGACCCATCCCCCACTTTATCTTCGAAATAAGACCCTTTGGAACCATTATAAACCGATTTTGACTTTAATATAAAATAATATTTTGAGATATTCCTAAGGTGCCCCTCTCCTCCCTTATAAAAGGGAACCTCCTCCCTCTCCTCCTCACACCAATTTGAGCACTCAAGCTCGGCCAACCCCTGCCATTTTCTCCTCTCCACTTCCCTAGAATAATCCTAGAGGTCCTGGTCTTCTTCAAAGTCCAATATTAGTTCCCTAAGTGAAGGATTCAAAGAAGCGTTCCAAAGAAGAGGTAATATCCATTACCGATCTTTTCAATTTCATTCTTCTTCAACTTCTTCTTCTTTAGTTGTTTCATGATAAAGTAATAACATCAGTATTACTTACATACTTATATGTTATTATAATTATGAAACAACCCTAATTCACCTTTTATCCATCCTACAAAAAAATGAAATCACCGCGCGTGCGTACGTACGGAATACCGTCTCCACGCCTTGGTGTAATCTATTTTCCACCATCACTTTACAAGGATGGGTATAATGGTGTAATGAGTAAGTATTTATGATTATTATAAAGAAATATTGATACTGAAATAATATATATATACTCCAATACAGTTCCACGATCATAGGAACAATATCATCACTCGTGCGTACGTACGGAATACCGTCTCCACGATGTGATGCGACTCGTTCTACATGATCATCATTACATAGTAATTATATAAATGAATTGAATGAATAAATATGATATATTTTACACTAATACCATTCTGGATATAAGGTATCTATAACCTTAAAAGAAGAATAAGAATGTATTCGGCAAAACACGCATAAGAACAAAAGGCAATAAAGACCCGAGTAACAAGTAACAATGAAATATTACTAATAAGAAGCTAAGAATATGACCATATATGATATCATATCAATATGTATGATTCTGTAATAAGTCAATAACATTATTTAAACCATTATACAGGAGCTTCGGACACGTACAAAGCAAATTGAACCTAAGGTAAGGGAAATATCACAATCTCACTTTTATCCAAGATTGTTTTTACTTTGGTAATTACTGGGGTGTATTTTATCATCCACATCCATGTTCCCTCAATATGTAATATTATTTCCATACTTATACAATAGTTTATATCCAATTTTACCCTTCGGTGAGTTTTTAGTAAAATATATGAAAGGAATCTTTTGTCGTTTTTCGTACGAGGTATTTTTTTTGACTTTTCCGACAAAAGTATGAGAATAATGTTTTTTTATACGGCATGAATGTATTTTTAAACATTATTTCCAAGAAGCTTCCCTTACAAGTATTAAAGTTTATTTTTAATAAACTTCTTTTATTTTAAAGTTTTATGACATGTTATGAAAGGAAAAATGTTTTTGAAGAAGAAAGGATATTTTCCTCAAGAATGGAGTTCAAGTGTTTTATCAAAATTATTTTCCATCTAAGATAATAAAGGGTTCTGTTTTTATCCCTATTATTACATTGATTTGATCATGTTGTGATGGAATTATTTTTATGAATTCCTTTATCTTATATGAATTGATTTATGATGTCATGATGTTTCAAGAATCCCATTTTTGTTACATGTGTTATGCGATGATGTATGTTTTATGATTATGTGGCACACATAAGAAAGGATTCATTATAAGATGGGTGGGACCTATATATCCCTCCAATGCATTGGGTAAAGATTTTATATCTCATGAGATAGACATGGCTGGAACGGTAGGTTATACCGGTTCAGTAAAACAGGACTGGAACGAGGGTGACTCGGTTCAGAAAGTGACTTTGTCCACTAAGATAGTCTTGGAAATGAGTCATGACTAACAAGAAATGATTTTCCATGATTATGTGTGCATTCCACAAAGTTTCAAGTTTCATGTTATGATTATGGGGATCTCATTTTCACTTATATGATTTATTCCATGTTAAGACATTATGATCTCTTTTGCAGGTTTTGATTTTCAAAAAGATATGATATGATTTTTATTTCCTTTATTTGCCCTTGCTGAGCATTTGAGCTCACCCTTTTATGTTTTCTTTTCCCCAGGTCAGGAAGATGGATATTAAGTAGAATATGATAAAAGGGACCCTAGATATGATGAAATAAATGGGAGACACTGTAGAAGATTTATGAACCAGTTGTTTATGTTTCCCAGTTTCTAAAGACACTATACCTATACGGTCCTTTGTGGTTTTGTCATATGTTGTAATATGTGTGCTTCAATTTTGAAGTATTAACAATGTATGTAAAGTATAGGTAGTTATAGTAACTACAAACCTATGCCATGTACTTGGGTGTTTTCCAATAAACAAATACCTCAACCATTGAAAATTATACTTTCACACCCTTATGTGACACCACATATCCAATGGAACACACCTCATGTATCCATAAATTGCACTCAGATAACTTTCCATAAAGATGGTAGTATTGAAGGACCTAAAAATAGATCTAATATTCTCATCATGGTCCTCCTATAACCTTAATTATATTAACGTAACATCGATAAATACCTAAAAAATCTTGTACTGGAACTCACAAAACATGGATTTCATAATCCCCTTGAACATAGTTGGTGAACTCGTAACACCAAACAAGATGATTATAAATTTAAAGTACTCATACTAACACCTAAAGGAAATATTTTGGATATCCTCATCCTTCACACTCAATAAGTGATATCCATACCATTGATCAACCTTCAAAGCCCAATTACATCCTCTCAACTACTCAAATAGATCATTTACCCTTAAAATAGGGTATGATTCTAGAACATTACATAGTTCAACCACTATAGTCTTTACACAACCTCAGAATATCATCATCCTTATTCAAAAACAACACTGGAGTAGCCCAAGGTGATGAAATGGGTCAGATGAAACCCCATTTCATAAAATCATCCACTCATAACCTCAACTCATGCAATTCCATAGGCTCCATATGATAGATATCCATTGAAATTGGATATGTTCTTGGCTACAACTCTATCCAAAACTCAATACTATGTCATGGGTGTAGTTCCATAACATAAACTAGAGAAATATAAAGTTAATTCCCCACAACTATTGGAACATCCCTCACATGAGAATCAACTAAAAAATCCTCTAAATAAGAAAAATGAGGCTCCAATTTCCTACCACCACTCCAATAACCTCACTCACGGATGAATGCCACTTTCTTGCCCTCCACATTGAAAAGTGAAACTTTCCTTTGAAAATAATCAATGACTACACACATTGAATATATCCAATTCATATGAAGGATATCATAATATGGTTATATCTTCTAAATATGAAATCTCCCATGGACTGGTATTTCCCCATCACTATCCTATATATCTGTCACACATTAAACAAAATTATCCAACCACCAACTGGAATAGATAACATCAGAGGTATTGGAAGTCTCTCCACATGTTTTAAAAAAATACAGACAAAAGTGGGAGCAATAAAGGATTGAGAGGATATTGAATCAAATAATTAATAAAAAAATTATACCATAAACTAATCATACCTCACTCAACTTCTGACTTTTTTGGCACTACCACCTATAACACATGCATCTGACCACACCCAGCTCCTCATCCTCTCTGTTTTCTTCATATACAAACACCATATAACCTAGGTACCTATATATGGGGACTATAATAATTCTTCCCCATGTTAAAACCATTTACTCTTTCATACTGAACAGGATTTGGTGGTCCCTACCACTAAAACTACCTCGATGGAAATTTCTACTACTGTTGCTGCTGAAAATGGGCTTGGACACACCCCAATACTAGCCTAACTGAATGGCTGGTCACTAATCCTAGATATTACCATTTCCTCTAAAAACATAAAACAAAAATAGAAATCCTTTGAAAGGTTCTATAAATCCACTTTCACCAAGAGAATGGTAAAAGATATGTCACAGCTTGTTCCCAACTATGGTAGGAACCCTAAGTGTCAGAACACCCATAACATACTACTTGAAGCCCATCTCCTCAAAATTCCATGCATGATAGTCTCTCAAGGATTAAATCCAAAGGTAAGAATCTTCTCAATAAATTCAACATTTTTTCACCTAATGATATGTAGGGAGTTTAAATGGACTGACCACATACCTAATCACTGGGTGTAAAGCCTCCTCTAGTTGTTGCGCTTTGGAATCCTTATCTGAAAAAAAATCTAGAGCATATTGAAAGAGCTACTTGATCCTGATCCCAATATCCCGAGCACTCATGCATCCCTACAGAAGGGAGAGAAACTCCTACCTATTTTTTCACTCATCATTAATTAAAGTGACTCTGAAAAAATATCCCTCTAAATTTCTTACCACAAAACATCTTTCTCCTAAGAAATATTTTATATACATAGTGTGAGCATAATATGTATAATTAGTTGGGATATAACCAAGGTATTGAGTAAACATGTGAAGAAAACATGATAATTCATCGGTTAACAAAAAACATAACTAAAAATTACCAAAACATATAAACTAATCAAGATTGGGGAAGACTATGGCTCAAGGGTAACCAGGTGAGAACCCTAAACCCGGTGAAGCATATGATCTCTCTGAACACACCCTAGGGAATTGAGCAGATGATTCTGGTGATGTGAGGCCCCTTGTTGATCTTATTAGTCAAAAGGATATGTTTTCATTTTTAAGAAAGGGTGACGTTACCAAGGTAATCTCTCTTAATGAAACTATTATGATAAAGAAAAATTTTGCAGGTGTTGTGAAGAACGTAGTTGGACCTTCCTTCTCTGACTTTGATTCTCCTCCACCTATAATAGTGATAGGGAAGGGAAGTATTGCTCATTTTTCAGATAATCAAGAAGCGATTGAGGAACTAATAAACCTCTTCTGGTATTCAATTATCATAAGGTTCATCATCCCTGATGGTGAGTGGCTTTGGAAATTCTAGGATTTGACGAAAAGGGTTGTAGAGGTTTGGGGATTCAATGATTGGAGAATGATTTTGATGGTAAGTGGATACTATCATGTGGTATTCCCCTTGGACAAAGGTAAGTGGAAAGCATGGAAAAAATGTATTGTCTCCTTGAACCCTAGTTTTCTGAATGTGCAGAAATGGGATCAAAACTTTGATACAAGGAATTTGCATAATACCCACACCAAATTATGGATCAGAATCTATAAGTTAAATTTTCTTTATTGGCACCCAAGTATTCTATGGGAAATTGTTTCTATAGTAGGTTGTCCCATTCAAATGGATCTACATACAGACAATATGATGCTTGAGAATTATTCTAGTATATTGGTGGAAGTTGACATTTCAAGTATGATTTTTGAGGAAGGTGGTCATTACAATTATGGAAGACAGCATGAATCTTGAAATATTATATGAAAGGGAAGCCAAAAGTTTTCTTGAGCTACTTGTTCACTGGACATCTGACTACTGAATGTAACAGAGATAAATAATTTCACTTTTGTAAGGTGAAGGTTCATGTAAATAGCACATGTAGAAGAAGGAAAGGAAAAGAAAAACTCCCTCTAGGACCCCTAGAGATCAATGAAGCTAGAAAAGAGACTGATCCTGGGTAGAATGGGAATCTATACATGGGGGATCTTCCTCTGTAGAATTACAGAAGGACATGAACCCCAATGGGATACCTCATGGGTCTTTCTTGGTTGATGGGGGTCTAGTTGAAGGAATTCATGTGATAGACCCTTCCCCCTATAGTGGTATTGTTCCTACGGTGGATAGGGAGGCAGTGAAGAAAGTCAACCCCCATGAGTGCAATGTCACTACTCATGTGGGGATGGAAACACTTGAATGGACATAATTTGAGGCCCATGCTATTACTCAGGTTAGTTTACCAGAGACAGATTCTCATGTTTTTGGCACTGACGAGTGAAATGATTGCAATCTAGTTTCTAATCAAGGAGAGAACTTCACACAAATTTCCCCCACCAAGATTGCTAGAAGGAAGCTTAATGTTGGAAGTGATCCCTATCTTAAATCCAAGAACACCTTAATGCCCCTGAGTGGCAGACTCTGGTCAAATGAGGTGGAAGAAAGATAGCATACTGAGTCAGTCATCAATCCAGGGGATGCCACTACTACTCTCAGTGGTGGACCAGATGAGTTGCCTATTGGAGCCAATGGGGAAAAATATGTGGAGGAAACTCAGCACACTGAATCAGTCACAATCAACCCAGGGGGTGATGTTTTTGCTCATATTGGTGGACCAAATGAGCTGCATGTTACTATTGATACACCTAATGTGCATTCTCAGTGCACTGGTAATTAGAAAGGACCCATCAGGCAAAAATAGGTGATCATGTTAGGTTATAGAATCACTAAACCAGGACATGGAACTTGTCTGAAGAGGGGGAAGGGAGGCTAGGGAAGAAAGGAAAAATACAATCCTCATTTGAGAAAAAGGAGGGGCCTATGATAGGGGTAAAGGATAATAAAAAATGATGATTATTTATTGTAATTATCAATGGTTGGGAAACTCCCACACGGAAAGGGCCCTTTGACATTATATTATGGCCTAAAAACAAATGCTCTTGAGTATTGCTGAACCGAAACTCCTATTTGAAAACTGGAAGGAATTCAAATAGGGTTCTCATGGATACAATTTTGTCTCCAGCAATCAACATGTATCATATATAGACCACATGTGGGTTTTAAGGAATGATATCATTCAAATTAATTCTTGTGATAGTAGGCCTCAAAGCATTCTGATTAATTGTAGCACTACTAGACATAATATATCAATATCATTATTTATGCCTACACCTCCTATATTAAGAGGAGGGAATTATGGGAGGAGCTAAAATCTACATATAAGTGGATGGATCGAAAATGGATGCTTATTAGTGATTTCAACACTATTTTCAAGCTTGAGGAAAAAAAATAGAAATAACTTTAATAGGGTTGCGGCTTCTGAATTTTCTGAATGCATTGACTTCTGCAATCTGGATCATGTTCCCATTACTACTTCTAATTTTACCTGGTGTAGATACACATGGGAGGGGAAGAAATCCAACAATCTTGATAGATGCTTTTTCCACATTTATGACCATGATGTTTCCCATGGAGTCTTTGGATTCACACTTCCTAAACATCACTCTGATCACAACCCAATTGTTGTTGATGTAAACATTCAGCCGACAAGGTCATACTCTATTCCTTTTTGATTCAACAATGGATGGCATGTGATTCTAGGATGCATGGAAATTTTCTTAGAGACATGGAAGCTTGAATACATTAGGAGCCCACTCCAAATACTTTTCGTGAAACTCCAAAATCTTAAGGGGATGCTAAGGGAATGGAGTAGAAAATCATTTTCCAAAATTGATGAGGATATCAAGAACACTAAAGAGAAGATATCCAAGATTCAGATCCATTATGAGTAGAAACCTACCCTATCTAGGGAGAAAATTACAGCCCATAATAATCTTGATGATCTCTTAATGATGAAAGAATGATTATTTAGGAATCAACTAAATGTGAGATGGTTAAAATATGGGGACATAAACTCCATGTTATTCAACAAATTTCATAAGGAAAAGAGGGAACCTGTAGAGAACAAGGTGATTAGTATTGGTGGACATCTTTACACTGATGAAAATGAGACTACTATGTCTATGGTTGAGTACTTTAAAGGAATATACTCTGATAATGGGAAGTCCATTACTCATTTTATGGTGGGAAACACAATCCCCTTCATTGATGAGCTCTCTAATCAACTCCTAAATGCTTCCCCATACAAAGAGGAAATTAGATTTTCTCTCATTTCTCTAAATCTTGAGAGTTCCCTAGGCCCTGATAGATTCACTAACAAATTTTTTATGTTTTACTGGGAAATTTTGCAGGATGATATTAAGCTGGATATTAATGAATTCTTATCTCACTCATACATGCCCCATGGAATGAACTCTTTATTAATTACTCTCATTCCTATGAAAGAGAATGATCTTGACATTAAGGATTTTAGGCCAGTTTCACTTGTGAACATAATACCCAAACTTATCAGTAAGATTTTTATGAGTAGGATGGGTGGAATGGTTGATTTCATGATCACCACAAACCAGTTTGGATTTGTCCTTGGGAGAAACATTCAAAAGTGACTCTTTGTGGCCTCAGAGAGCATCAACCTAATGAGTAGGAAGACAAAGAAAGAAAACATTGCCCTCAAAATTTATATTTTAAAGGCTTTTGATACTCTTAAATGGATCTTTCTCCTAGATGTTCTTCAATGATATGGATTCTCTAATGAGTTTGTGAATTTGATTCGCATCATTCATGGATATTCAAGGCTATCAATTATTTTTAATGGTACCCTAAGAGGATTATTTCCTTGCACCAAGGGAGTATGACATGGTTATCCACTATCTAGAATTTTATTTTCCATTGTAGAGGACTACCTCGGTAGATGTATCAATGATATTTCTCACATGGTACTTTACAAACAGATTAGGTCTTGTGTGAATGAGCATGCCCCATCTCACCTCTTGTATGTCGATGCCATTTTATTGATTAGTCATGCTTCAAGGAGAACCATATCCTCCATCAAGGCCCTTTTCAATCCTTATGAGGATGTGGTTGTCTAGTCCATTAGTTGGGACACGTCTTCAATTTTTTTGGGGAATGGAATATCAGTTGGGAAAAGGAACAGGATCATTGGGTATCTCTGGGTGATGAGGGGATCCCTTCCTTTCTAGTATCTTGGGGTCCAACTATTCTGGGGAAAGGTGAAAAGTCAGTATCTTGAGGTTATTTATGCTAGTATCATAAATCAACTGGCTAGTTGAAAAGGAAAGGCTATGTCCCTGGCTGGGAGGGTTTGCCTCATGAACTCAGTGATCACTTCGAAGTTTTTCTATTTCCTCTCCCTCTAAATATGGTCGACAGGACTTCTCAAAGAGATTCAAAGAATGGTGTGGAACTTCCTATGGATAGGGTCAAAACATGAAATAAAGTAGATTACAGTTTCATGGAAATAATACATCAATACTATGGATATGGGGGCCTATGAATCAAAGATTTTTGTAACTTAAATGATGGTTTTATTGGGAAATTCACATGGAGTCTGATTTCAAATGTAGCTGATGATGACTTCCTTTCAAAAAGATTCACAAAGCGGCTTCTCAATGGCTATAAATACTACTTTTCCACTTCATTTTGGGCATCTATAAATCATTTCTATGTGAGGATCATGTTGGTTAAAAAATGGTTTTTATATAGGGACTCCACTCTTAATTTTTGGGGCACAAAGTAGCCCAAAAATCCCATGTATGATATGAATATACCACTTGAAGTAGCCCCTATGTCCATTTTGGGATTTTTATCACAGATGAACTCATATGACTCTTAAATTCCTACTCATGTGGTGACTAAAATTAATAGTTATACTTTTATGGATTGTGACACCTTGATATTTACCCATAGCTGAACTAGACAGTTTAATTGTGGGAACATTTATAAGCTTCTTATGTGGGGCCTAGTTCATCCACCTTATTTTCTCATGAACTTCAGACCTAGATTTATCTGGCCTTGCATATTATTCTTGATATAGAGAATCTGGAAAAATAGAATTCCCACATCTGATCATCTTAAATGACATGGAATTTATGTGGATTATATGTGTTCCCTTTACAATCCCACTGAGGATTCTATACATCATGTTTTCTTGGAATGTGACGAGGCCGAGAATCTCTAGTCCTATATGGTCTCACTATTCAGGATGGCCTTTGACACATGCACACTTATTCTTAACCTTCTTTCTAATCTGTCTAATTTTAATGTCGTGAAAAAATTCCCAAGTTCTTACTAGTTTCTGAAGCTACAGTCATTGCAGGCTTTTGGGAGGCCCAAAATGCAGCGCTGTTTAATGGTGCACACAATACTGTCCAACAAGATATGGTGGTTGTTCATAGGGACATGTATGCTACTTCACATGTTCGGGATGGTGCTATTTCTAATACTTTTTCTGATTTACAAATTCTAAGAATGCTTGGAATTTTGGGGCTCCCAAACAAACCTCGGATGTTGAAGTATATTCGATGGATACCACCTATTGTGACTTGCTTCAAGGTGAACATTGATGGAGGTTTTTCGGGTGAACCAGGTCCATCGGGTTGTGGGGGAGTGTTCCGCACCTACCATGGATTTGTAAAGGGACGTTTCTATCACTTCATTGGAGTTAGAAATGCCTTTGAAGATGAAATATGGGAAATGATTTTGCAATTAGGTACGCTGTCCAATTTAATTGGAAATTGATATGGATTTAATCTGATTCTATTAGTGCTTTTCATGATTTGAGAACAATGACATGTCATGTTCCTTGGAATGTTCTATCTCATTGGGTTGACTGTCTTAACATGCTCACTCAAATTCATATGGTTGTTTTTCATGTCTAATGGGAGGAAAATCAGGTGTAGGATGCTTTAGCGAAAAGGACACTCATTGAACTTGATGTGTTGTTGTCTTTCACGGCCCCAAACTATTGTTCCCCAATGGTGGAGGCAGATAGATGTGGTTTGGTGCACACTCGTTTCTGTAACAACCCCTTGTATGCTTTACTCTCTAACTCTTTTTATTTAGTTTTCTTAGGGCTGGCTTCCACCGATTCCTTGTCTTTTTTCCATATAAACTAATCAATCCCAACCTCACCATGTCTCACTCAACATATCAAACATTCAATATATTAATATATAATCAAGATCATAAAAATCAGGAAACCCCACAACTATTTCTCTACTAATGTTTATCTCTCACTCCCTAATGTTGAACATAATTTGCTCCCATCACATCCATACATATCACATCACACCACATCACATCACATTCCATCCAACTCTAATGTTAATTAGGATGAATCCATACCTACCCTACCATCTTAAGGTCTAGAATCTGGTTTTAGAATTAGGTTTCATTACATCATCTCTCACACAAAGACACCTACGATATCCATACACAACTTTACTATAGAAATTTGGTCCATCACAACACATCTAACCTGAAGACACCTAGTTTGTAACACCACATTTCCTCACATAGTCGGTGTAGTAGGGTATCATGAAAATTAAGGACATCATCATCATTCCCTCCTACTACCATTCATGACCATCACTGCATATCACATCACATCGCATCTTACTTAGAGACATATGGTTCATCACATCACATCACTACCACATCACCTCATCTCTCCCAAATACACATGGGCCAACATAATTGACGGAAGAGAAGGAAAGAGTGGGTAGCCAACCATTTGTATCACCACTATCCTGTATGTAATGGAAAACACCTAGAACACATAACCTCTGATCATCGGTAAGGTTATTCAACTCAGGTATGGAACATATATAAATAACATAAAATACATGATATATATAGATATCACAAAACACTCAACATATGGGTTCACATCAACTACACTAGAATATACAACATCACCGCCACTATATGACACATCAACAATCACAACTGATTTCACCACTAAATGAAACACATCACACCACTACACATAACCACACAAAATTTCCTACTTTCAATTACACATTACACCAATTGTATTTGTTAATCCATTACCACACTTTAACTTATATACCATTATATTCAATTACTAACCCATTCATTTATTCATTTCATTTAGCATCATAATATTTTCCATTTCATACTAAGAAACTGACACAACCATGCCACACCATAACTGGCCCATCTCACATCAACTGTCTTCACCACTTTGTACCAGCCAAACCATCCTACCACCAAAATCAAATCCTCATCACACTATTCCTCCAAAATAAACAATACCAGCAAACATTATCAACACTAACTAACCACTTCACATCTTAGCCCCACACACTATAAAACATATCCTATAACATCCACCACCTTACAAAAGATCGAAGCACAGAGAGAAAGATAAAAAATAAACCACAGACAACATCAACACTTACCTACATCCATAAATTATTCAAGTTGTTTCATTACATTACATATTTATTTTTCATAGGTATTATCACAGAAATCAATTTCCATGTGAAACAAATTATTTAGCTAGATATATTTCCTTTAGCCTTTTATTTAGGGTATAATCATATAAAAACAAAACGGGTCTCATGAAATATATCATCTACTGTGAAAAAAAGGCTTCCAACATCCATTATTTTCAGTATCAGCAATAATCATGTACAATATCTTCAACAACATATGTCAATGAAGTATTGAAAGTGATATCTCCCAATACCCATCAATATAAGTTATTAAAATTAATTATCTTTATTATGATGGCCCTTATTATCCACCTAAAGGAAATAAAAAGTATGAGAATCCCACACATAGCTTGTAAATAGAAGATAAAGGGGATTTCCTACCTCACACAAGATTTCTAGTCTCACTGCACACAAAATAGTGAAGAAGAAACTACCTAGAAACCACAACTACACACGAAAACCCTAGATCAACCTAAAATACATCAAGGGATCATCACAAATGTGACCCAAACTCACCCCAAACCAAAGAAACACTGTTGTAGTGGATTTATAAGGAAATAATGCAAGGAACAAGAGGTAAATGGGAGAATAACCTACCTAATATCACCAAAGATCAACTATCAAAACCCAAGGATCACACTAGAGGAAAAGGGATAAAAGATATACAAAACCTTTTTGGGTTCACCCAAAACTGAGAGGGAATAGGTGTGGAATGGGAGGATTCAACCAAACACAAACCATATAAAATGATATAATTCAAATTAATCTTTGCGTGAATTCCATATTCAGATCATGAATTCCATAGGGTCCATGGATTAAAAGTTGTGAATTGGATATATGTCATGATTTTTTTGTATCTCAACCATTCACCAAAACTCATGGTGCATCAACTTAAATTTAACACATGATGTGAATTCCCCTTTCATGATGTGAATCTATTTTGTGAATTCCTTCTCTAATGCATACAAGTCGTGAATTCTTCGCCTGCACAATCCACGAATCACCAAATCACTATGTGACTATGGTTCACGTTGTGAACCCCCTATTTCAGTACCCCTAAAGCTCTAGCCTCCAGAAAACATCCTCAAGGCCCCTACAACTTTCTCCAAACACCTCTAACTTCCCAAACTGTCAATGTAAAGGGCTGAGAAGGCATAGGTCGTTACACGTATTCTAGAGTAATAAGGGATTATGTATCTAGACCTTAGTAGTATGAATTTTTATGTTTTCTATTTTATAAAATATTGATTATATTGATCCATTTTCATTATTACTTTATATATATACCTTATTATATAATGTGTTTGATAAAAATTAGATTTTCATATGAGGAAACCAACATTATTTTTTTTTTAAATATCTAGTTTCAATTAGAACATGTTTTTTGATAAATTCAGGAATTTTGAGATAATTTTTATTTGTAGGAAATATTCTTAATAAACAATATTTATTTAAATATAACAAATAAAATAATTTATTATATTTTAATGTAATTTTTATAAGGTTTATAAAGTTTTTAGTGTCGTAAAAACAAGTATTTTATAGTAAATTAGGATTTTTATTTAAAAAATGAAAATTATTATATTTAGAAAATTATTTTGTTCAAGTAAATATCATTTATAAAATCATCATTTTAAAATTATCCAATGTTAAATTTTTCATAATTTTATGAAATAGTCAATTTTTTTTGTAAAAAATAAATATGGTAAAAACATACAGTGCATATTATGACACCATAATATCCCAAAAGTTATGTAATAAATAATAAAAAAGGCATACAAAACCATAAATATGTGTTCCTTTTAAAATATTTGTTTATGTTATTTGATTAATTTTACAAAACTATAATTAATTCTCCAAGACCTATATTATATTTTACAGTTTAAAAAACTATGAATATAAATCACTCCAACACCATGAATAGTATTATTTTAATGATTTAAATTATTAATATAATAAAATATTATAATCCACTCCTAGTTTTCAAAAGCAGTGTGAATAAACCATGGGAATATTTGTGGTTTTTATTATTTTATTATTGAGAGTCCAAAACCTACGTTTAGAAACTTATAATAAATTTTCATCTCTTTCACTATAAATACCCACCCAACCACCCATTACTCTTCATTAAAAACCGGTTTAACATGTTTTACCTCTCTCCCCCTCTCTAAATCTCTCCAATGGTGTAACCAAGATTTTAAGAATCTCCTCCCAATATTTTTGAAACAACCTCCCAAGTAAGGGATTCTCTTTCTCTTCTTCTTTATTCATGTACTTTATTTGAATTAATCCTTTTCATTTACAATTTTTTATGTTGAAATTTGTTTTTAAAAATCCTCATTGAATTCCTTATGATACGCAATCAATGAGAGACCACCTTTCACTCTCATTAATCATTTTCATGAACTATTATGTTCACCTGTAATGTTGATGAAACTATTCAGTGATTTTCCACGACAATTTTTTTTCTTGTGAATACCTATCACCACTCATACTCCGGGTAATTCACCTAGTAATACCTATAATTCATTTATTGGGTAATTAAATGTATATAAATCATACTCCTTAATGACGGGATTAAATGTTGTGAAATAAATTCTAATATTTTGTGATCTATGTGGCACACAAATGCATGTACATGGTATGACTGTGACGGGTGGGCCCAGAATTATACAGCCCCATAATAAATTGGGTAATGAATTTATCTCATGATATAAAATTTATTTTTCATTTATATTTATCCTAATAATACTATTTTATTATATATCAGTGGTTATCCTTGACATATGCTTATAATGTCATCTTTTCTATTGTTGCCAGATTCCAATTATGCATTAAAGTTATAATCTTATATCATTATAAGATATTTATTATTGTTGTTTTCACTTTTCTATTTCATAATTCTAGTCCTCTTGACTCATATATTTCCTAGAATTATGTTACTCCTTGGTTATCCTTCTACTGGCCTTTATAGGTCAACCCTTTCTTATATACATCCCTAGGTTAACCCATGTAGTATTAAAATATCCATGGAATATAAGATCATGTTGTAATTTTTTAATAATTTTTCTGTATCCTTATTTAATTTTATTATGCTATATACCTAATTTCATAAATACACTAAGCCTCTAAATTTTATGGGATTGTAATTTGTGTATCTCTCTGTAATAAATGATGAAATAAAGTGTATAAAAGATATGGGTTTCCATACCATAAATATAATAATATTTTATTACATTATTAATATTTATTTAATTATATATATATATGGTTATAATTTGTTTATATTTGGTGGTTGATAAAGATAATGATATTAAGTTAAAGTGTAACTAATACTTAAATTGATAATCTTGATCTTCTCTTGATGTATCATTTATAAATGAATGACATAAGGGACTTTATTGAAGATAGAGTCTACTAAAGGTGTTTAAGTGACCTAGATGAGGTAAATTGGGAATATGTTCATGGGGATTTTGATATATAGTAATGGAATTATATTAGTGGAATTGATCTCCTTTTATAAGGGAAAAAGAGGTAAATCATTTGGAAAGGAATGTTAGGTAAGGGGTCATAATTGAATTGCTTGAGTGTTACTTGAGTTAAGTAGGGAAATATAGGTGAGAAATTTTGGTATGACTTTCTAACAAAATAAATTTATTCTATAAGTTCAATTTTTCATGTTTATTTGGTAAAATTTGATCCTCATTAGATTACCGATTTTAAAACTTATTAATCTTGATTAAAATTTAACCATGGTGATTATTTTATTACAAAAAATATAAGATGAATCTTGATAGTAAATTTAGGACTTATTAATCAAAATTTAGATATAATTTAATCTAATTAAATTTATAAATATGATTAAATTAACATTTAAATTAAAATATATAATGTTTTGAAAAACTTTTTTTGTAGAAAAAAAATCATTTCAATAATTAAGTGTTATTAAAATTATGTGACATTAATTACCAATTACATGAGTGTTAAATTTTTATTTATATATTTAATCATAATTTTATAGTATATATTTTGAAATATATAAATTTAATTTAAAATCACAACATTTAGAAAATTATAATTCTTGGAAAAATAATTATTCTACCATGGTAACTAGTAGTTATCTTGGTAACATAATTTTATTCCTAAAAATGAAATTGACCGCATTACCTAATTTTAAAATTTGGTTTAAAAATATTCAAATCATTTTATAATATTCAATTTCTAAATAAAATTAATACAAGTGTGGATAATGTATAAAAACAAATTTAAGAAACATGTATCATATGAGAATAAAATAAATTTATTACTTTCCATGTAAAAAATATTGGAAGGATGTTAACTTATTTTATTGTATATGCTATTTTTGGTTCCAAAATATATGCATTGGGAAAATTAATCAAAGGACACTAAATGGTTCTAAAGGGGTCGATTCACGATGCACCCTTACAAAGACCTTTAGACCCATGGCTGGCGCAAAGCCAAGGACTTCTCGGTGCCTGTTGTAGGCAAATGTGATGGTTCACTCCGCGGCTACCACAAATTTAGCAGATGTCTCTGCACCATTGAGGGAAGGACGGTCGCCTCTGCGAGTCCTTTGAAATTTACGTAAACCTCTATGACTGTTGTAGAGGGAACAGAGAAAGCTTATGCGCCCTAGAGGGGATGATAGTCGACTTTGTGAATCTAAGAAACTTAATGAAATCTGCCTCTGATGGTGGATCACAAGTAATTTCACGATGTTCCCTCATATCATGGAACCCCCTTAAGCCTATAGATACCCATCTTCCCCCCATTCCAATGGATCAGGACCTCAACCTTTCATCTTCCAAAATCCAAAATCGCAAATCATTCTTTGTTCTGCAAACTAACTGGTAAAATGAATCATATGAGGTACTTGAGTATTGTGAAAACCATTTTACTTTTCTCATATCTACCCCTGCTTGAAGAAGGGATTCCATTCATAGAACCTTTTGGCCATCACAAAGAAAGGAGACCCTTTGGGTACTCAGAACTTTGTAAAGCACCCAAGCTCTATGAAGAACCCTCCAATAACATGTGAGATACGGGATTAGGCTGGGTCACTATGCTACATGAATCTCTCTCATTTCCAGATCCCTATCCTCTACAAGACTTGTGATATGAAAACCCTTGTGCTCTGTAAGCCCTGTGCTCTACGAACCCCTATGCTCTGTGAGGCCAGTGCTCTGTGAACCCTTGTGCTCTACGAATCCCTCTACTCTACAAGCCACTGAGATCTGAAAATCCCTATTATCTTCAAGACCTTATCACTTAAAATCCCCTGAGATTTGAAAATCCCCTCTCTATGATCACTCTTTCTTCGTGAACCCCTTTTCCATGCATCCCTCCAGGCTTGTATAAAGTGATTTCAAAGTCCCTTGGAGTTTGCTTCAAGTTGCATTGCCTTGCTTAATTCTTCTTCTCATATGCATGATAATGGCTATTTCTTCATCGTATATCCATGATAAAGTTATCCCATTAATGGATCACTCCACAACCCCATCTCTATACAAAATTTCTGGAGCCTTCCCTTTATCAAGTGTTAAAGTGAACTGGTTATGTAAGTCATAGGGATGAGGAGTGAATCCTCGTCGTCCGAGCTGCAGGATGTTAAACTACCAAGCATCCTCATCCATGACACACGATGTTAAACTGTGATCACCTCAAGATTGAAAATCTCATGAGTACTGTTAAGTGGATGTGCACCATTACCCTCTCACTTATCCTCTCCCTCTATGCTTTGTCGCCATGGGCGTCTCGGGCAGCCCTTACGTAAGCCCTGACACTCCATGGAAAGGTTCTCTATGTATGGTGTCAATTTCCTCCTTATACATCTAGACCCCTACTTGGGATTACCTCTTGGGGTAAGTCCCAACCTTTTTTCTATGGGACGCTAACTGTGTGTAAGCACTACTTCATTCCTCACAGATGCACCTTTCATGATGTGATCACTAGGTTTTCATTGCCTCTAATTTATCACACCAAGCATGACTCACTTTGGCTTAGAGTAAGAATAAACCATGAAATTATCACAGGACACCTTAGTTTGTAATCCTCATTCCCCCTCTTGTAGAACTATGTGGAGTTTTATCCTTTCCCATTTTCAAACAAGGTATGTAGGAAGCCTCCCTGAGGTTCAAACCCATCACCCATCGGTCCTGACCACTTCATATCAATTCACCCTCATCCTGCTTGATTTTAAAATGTATGCCACTTTTTTCCTTCATGACTTTAAACAGTATGCTTTTTAACTATGTGGGTTTTTATCCTTGTCTCCTAGACAAGGTACATAGGAAGCCTCACTGAGGTTCAACCCCCCCCCCCCCCTAAACACCAGTAAACTTCGGTGTCCCCTTTTTTGGGACCCACATCCTTGGTCCACCCCTTAGTGGTGTCAGACCAGTTCCAAGGCCATCTCAGTGCGTAAGTATCATACTCAATTTGTAATCCTCCAACCAAGACTTCCCCTCTTGTGTTGGGTATCTAACTACGTGTAAGCCCCAAGTATGTCATCAAGTTGTTGTCATTTTTGTACACTCGGATTCTATGCCCCATTCTAGAACAATGTGGACTATGACTCCATTCCACATGGATACATAGAACACATCCCTGAGGTTCAGTCCCAACCTTTTATCTTCATGTCGGTTTCACCCCTTTTATCTCACTGATTTCATTAAAATGCTCCATCATCCATCTCTATTCTTACCCAGGTCCACCACATCTTAGTGTGATCATTCCATCCACTCCATCGCTACTTCTATCAGTTCCTGTTCAGCTAATCATTCTTAATGCACCTCACATCCATATCATCTAACCAAGATTTCCCTATTGCGAAAGGAAGCTAACCACGTGTAATCCCCAAACCACCCATTCAAACTACATGGGTTTTGATCCCCTTCTTCCCAACAGGGTTGGTAGGAAGCCTCCCTGGGGTTATATCCCATCCAATGGTAAGACCTGGTGTCCCCTTTTTTTGGACCAAACATCGTTTCCAATCCACCCTCATAAGTATTCCTTCTAGGAGGCATCACCTTATAAGATTCTAGTGGCCCAATCCACCATCGGCGCAAGCTATTGTCCCCATATTATAGATGAGCATTGGAACCTCCCTTTTACAGAGCTGGGGCACCTCCATTCCCAATCATGATTGACGTATGAGTCACCCTACGAGCAGGTTGGGTTGACTCTCCTGGTTACTGGGGAAAGTAGCAGTCATTGCAGTGCGACCCGTGATGAATACATTCAATATGTAGTCTCACCCCGTGCTTCCATTAGATAGAGTGGAGGTCCTCCCCACTCTTGCATCTAACATGGGGGTCCTCCCCATACCACTTTCACCAGTCCAAGTGGAGGTCATACTCATCTTATTGACCCAAGGCATGGAGGTCCTCCCTATGCATGTAGTCTTAGGTATGAAAATTATCCCCACATACCATGTTCTCAACACAAGGGTTCCCATTTCCTATTCACCCATCACCATGGCGGTCCCCTCTATGCTCAAGAGTCTAGAAAAGGCCCTCCTTGTTTCATCAACAGTTGTTACAAGGGTCTTTATCATATTGAATATGGTCAGTACGAAGGCCCTCCTCCTACCACAACTACCAGAGCCAGTCGATTTGGAGGTACTACTCATGATACAGACAATCACTATGGAGTTCCTTCCCATGTTCTTTCCATCTCTAATAGAGACCCTCCTCAATCTGACACCCTCAATCATGGAGGTCCTCCTTGTGTTGCATTTTACATTTTCCCAAGTGCTCCTCACACCACTGTTTTTCCAAAATGAGTTCCTCCTCACTTCAGCACCAACACAAGCATAGGTCCTCCCCATATAAAATATCTATGCTTCACTGAAGAACCATCCTGAGGAAGGAGGGTGGGTCGGTGCCGCTAGAGGAATAATACTAAGAGGACTCAAACCATAATCAAACTCGTCATCTTCTTAGATTCTGAAGTAGAGTGTGATTCGATAATGGAACTTTCACACCGATCCTCTATGTCGGGGGATGATGCAGGTTGTATCATCCTCATACTTCTGAAAAGTGAGGTCCACAAGATCCCTGCATCCCTCTAAAGATACATACAGGAAGGGTAATATTTTTTCCCTTTCTAGGGAATGAACATGCAATCATCCTTATCATTAATAGAATAATTCTCTACCTCAACCAAATATAACATAAATTTTTTCTAGGTACCAATAGAGGATTATCTACAGTGTCACCCACTGCTAATGACAGCATCCCATGTGTGGGAATAATTTATCATCAGTCTATCTTATAGGGATGTAGTGGTCTAATCAGTTCATTCTTCAGAAGACATTCAAAGATGTGGTAGCTTGTTAGCTCACATGTCATGATCTCAACCTTCCAGTATACCACCACAATGGTCCACTTCAGTGCCATTACCGGTCCCACAAACACCTCCAATTTAATATTAGGGAAATCAAGGGTCGAATGCTGAGTTTGAGCAGAGAAGTTTGTGGGATATTCTCATAGAAGACCATTTCCCAAATATATTTTGACCAATTTCAACTGAAAAATTAAAAATAACAGAGTCCCTCACCCAAGATGATATTGAATGCTTCCACAGTACCTTAGGTTCAACACACTTCTGTCTTTATCATCGACGGTTATCTTACCAAAAACATTGATAACACTATGATAATATTGTCCAGGAATTCCACCTGGTCGAGTTGGCCGCACTATTCATGGCTTAGCACCATAAGTCGTCTGGTTATCATCATATCCTCCTGCAATAATTTGTTTAAATATTCATTGTGCTCCAAAAATTTATCAAGGATTCTTCCCCACATGTTCATATATGTGTATGGGGGTAGTATTATTCCTTGAATTTCAATCCAATCATGATTCAACCTGGTTTACCTAGTGATATCAAAGATATGCCTCCAGGTATCTTCATAGTGATCATGGTTGTTCCAGATATATACCCAGAAGGGGGCACTGGAACAAGTCCTAGAGAAGTGGAATAGCATGTTGGGGTAATAAAACACCAGGAATATCTTGCAGGTGTCCATACTCTCCAACAAAGATCTTTTCTTGGCCTCCCTACACATTATATGTATTTTCCTCTCAAGCAAGACCCTATCGAGGGAAAATAAGAAAATAGGGACCGTCAAACCCTCTGACCCATCTGGGTCAGTGAAAATGATGGACGATGACACTGAAAAGGTTGTGTTGTTTCAATAGCTTAGTGAACAGAAAAAGGTGGTTAAAGAGATATTTTTCAAGCATGCCATGGAATGACATCCCAATTATAGTGACCCTAGACCGGGGTAGCACGGGTAGGTTTAGCATTCTCCTAGTGAATTTCCTCCTAGTGATCTCAAAAAACATACCCATATAGATGGGTCATAGGTCGATGTTTATGGAAAGAATTCCTGATATGCATCCCCAAATCCACCCGAGCTACTGATGACCTACCTCAGAACCTGGCTCAAGTTCCGCCGACCGCTCCACAAGTCCCACTGGTTGCTCTATAGGTTATTCCCCTAGATCTTTGGGTAATTCTGCCAATCACCCCATGAGTCACTGCACCTTCTTACCATATTGAATAACCTTCCAACACGTTGTTGTTCAAGGACCCTCGTCAAAATCTAAATCCTAATCTAAGTGGTCAGATGGCAGTGCTTATTTCTCACCTTGGGACTTTGGAAACTCGGCAGGTGGAAATACCACTCGATGGAAAGCCATATCTGGAATGGATGGATAGTATGTTATCCCCCCCCTAGGTTTTAGAAATCCTACCTTATCCCTCTTTAATGTGACGAGCGATCCATTGCTGCATCTGGTCTACTTTATTTCAAGGTGTGGACCCATGTTGGGAACTCCAATGCAGCAAGAGGACTCCATTCTTTGGTGTTTCATGTAGACACTATAAAGGTCAGCATTTGTCTGTTACATCCAGTAACCAATTGGGTCAATAGCATGTTGGGAGGATATTCACAAGAAGCTTCTCTAGCAGTTCTGTTCCATGACGCGGAAGACAAGTATTGCTATCCTCTTCAAGTGTAAGTAGAGAACTGACGATCACATCACATACTTTTTCATAGTGTGGAAGGGACTCACATATTCACTTGGTATAATGATAACATAGGAATAACTACTAATGATGTTCATGGGGAATGTGAACACCGAACTGGTCCCTTCTATCATCACTCATAGCTTCCCTGGTGGGTTCCTAGATTTCTTTGAAAAATATCAACATTTAGAAGAAGCCTTAAAGTAAGCCAAGAAGGCACATCCATTTCCTCCTATAGCTTCCTCCTGAAGGGCCGCCAAGGCTAAGACCACCTCAGTGGAACAAATATAGGCCACCAGGTAGCTAGAATTATTATTTCCAGAATCACCTCTACATCTTTGCCAAGGACCACCACCTCAGGCGTAGCCTCCAACTCAGTAGTGCCCACATAAGAATCAGAAGGTTCCCCCACATAATGTTCCACTGCCACCTAGGTGAGGTAATTAGGTTTCACCTCCTCAACAGGTTCTTCCATCCCATCATTAGGGCTAGGCTCCCAAAGATCCTTTTCTGAATCGGAGGAACCAAACCTAGTAATTTAATTAGCCTCAGGTTCCTGATTATTTTTGAAGTACCTTAGACCATAGAATTCTACGGTTTCCAGATTGCAAGAGGCCCAAAGTGGTGGATATCACTGATCACCGCAATTAATTCCCCTAACACTGATTCCTTAGGAACACCCTCAAGTAGTGTTATGTGTTTAAAGACTAGATCCTAGAACCAGTCTATAATAACATAGTTAGATTGGGTCTATCCCCGAAATAAGAGGCATGTGATTTTATAAAGCCTAACAATGACAGTGAGGGTGAATGGAAGCCAGTTTGTAACTATGGGTCTCAAAAATACGATGACTGGATGGATCACAAGGAAATATCCCATGTCCATGCTAATATCTATGCACATTCAAATCATCCTAATCCTTCAGAAGATGTTATGCTACCTTTAGCTACTACCTCTGCATCAACATCTCAACATATTTCCTCTCAAGGGAGTAAGAACCGATGATTCAAGGGAAAAAATCCCTCCACTAGTGCCAAATTTTTCCCATACTCTCAATGATTTCATGTCTCTATGGATAGGGATTTCCCTTAGAATCCTTCCAATGATGGATGACTCTTTGAGTGATGACCAGGGGTATGCTTCAGTCAATACTATCGAGATGTTAAACCCTTACATGGTTTCTGATGAAGAAGAGCACTAGGAAGACCCTCCTAATGTCCTTAGTCGATGCCAACATCAATGAAGCTGTGGTTATGTGAATCATATAAATTCTTTGGCCAATGCTTCCAGCCAAGTCATTCATGCTACCAAGACTTGACAGCAGGCCAAACATAGATCTCAGCTTGCACAGCCTTCTTATCTTGTTTCATCATATCTTCCTCCACCTCCATTTGTACTTCTTGATCAGGAAAAGCCACCAAGGTTGTGTTATGATTAGTCACATTATTTTGTGGATGGAACTTAATAATATTTCTTTTAGTCTTCAGTCAATCTATGTGGTTCTACTAGTGAGCAGTGGGACATTCCCAGCACTAGCCAGAATCTGCTGATTCAACCAGTAGCGCATGTCATACCTCCTGCCATAAAGAATCCTCTTGTCAGTGGAAGTGTACACCTTTCATGGAAATATGATTTTCTTAAGAATATTTCCCAAATTCATGTGGGTATATCTATCCTCTAGTCTCTCCACCAATCAGCGGATATGTATGAATTCCTTAAATAGGAATTAAAAATACCCCTTCAGTTTAAGACAGAAGTAGTAGCCGCAGAAGCCTTCCATGCTGAGGTAGTCGAGCATGCGGAATGTTTGTCCATCATCTCTTTATATGAATAATATAAGGGTTCTCTTATAAAGAGTCACATCCACCCACTGTACGACACTAGACAGTCCAATGGAGTAATGGTTTGTCGTTCTCTTGTCGACAAGGGCTATACGATCAACCTTATCTTGACCTAGACACTCCATAATATGGGGATGTTTGAAACAGATATGTGTCTCTCTATCCTGAAAATTCAAGGTTATGATATGAAGGATCAGACACTAGTTAAAAATATCCACCTAAAGACCCAGTTTGGTGTCCTAGTTTCCAGCATCGAGTTCATGGTTGTCTCAAAAGACAACGCTTACAACACTTTGATGGGTATACAATCACTCCACCTGCATGTGGAAGTCCCTTCCTCATATCACCAATGCCTTAAGTAATCCCTTAATGGTCTATTAGGCATACTCCAAGGTGATATGTCTCCCTTTACCTCTTGTGAAGCCTGCTACCTGGAAGTAAACTACTATAAGATCAAGGACAAGTAGATTCATGCTAGCAAGGTTGATCATGCTATGGTTATGACCGACCCATGGATAGACTTGGATGACACCTATATTTTCCCAATTCACTGATTAGTGTCCATGACCACAGGCTCGGGGAAATTTTTTGTTGTCTCTGGAATAAGGGGGAAGCGCATTCCCAAGTCTAAGGAACATTGAAATATCACCTTGTATTCCTACCCAAATCAGGCTCAGGTGATCCTAGATCCCCCTACAACTATAAGGTATTGAGATGTTCACCCTATGGAAATAGAAATACACCATACTTGTCTGTTCCACTGGGATGGGTTGAACCGGTTTAAGCCGACGTACCACTATTGCTTTGATATTATCAAGATTTGCCCCTTATGATGAAGGCTTGATGGAATTGTATTAACAAATTTTTCTTGCCATGATTTTAGCAGTATAGAATCCCTCCAGTAAAGATTCTACTACCACTCAGGCTAGTGTTAGAATTTCATCTGGGTATGTCAACTTGGAAGAGTTGCCTCCTACCGATTATCATATTACTATGGAGGAAGAAGATGATTTGGAAGATTCCCCTCCTATATTCTAAGAGGGTGTCTTCACTATAGTTTATGAATTGGTATATGTGAACATTTGTACTGGGATGGATCCAAAACCAACATTGATCAATGAAGATATTCCTACAGAAGAGAAACAATTATATATGGATTTCCTAAAAAACATTATGATGTATTTGCCTGGATTTATGATGAGATATAAGGGATATATCCTCAATCCATCATCCACAATCTCGATCTCCTGGTAAATCATCGTGGGTTCAAAGATCCTCCCATAAATATGCACCCTTCTCATGATTCCATTGTCGAGGATGAGTTTAATAATCTCATTAAGTCCAACTTTTCCAATGAGTTCTAGTACCCCTGATGGTTAGCTAACATTGTGCCCGTCAAGAAGAAGAACGGAAATATCATAGTCTACATCAACTTCCTGTATCTCAAACATCATTGTACAAAGGATGGTCTTCCTCATCTTATGATAAAACTATTGATCGACACTACCATTTGGTTCCAGGCTCTTTCCTTCATGGATGGGTATTCTTGATATAAGGGAATCTGAATGGCCCTCGAGGATAAAGAGTCTACCGTCTTCTAGGAACCAAAAGATAATTTTTACTACCAGGTAATTCCTTTAGGACTAAAGATTGAAAGCTCCACCTATCAGTGTTCCTTGCACCACATATTCAATATGATCATTACGATGTTGGTGGAATGCTACATGGTTGATCTTATGGTTAAATCTCACCAGTGTTACAACTATCTCATGGACCTTGAGAAAGTGTTCAGCTTCCTTTGTACCAACCACCTGAGGATGAACCCCTAGATGTGTGCCTTCAGAGTCACCTATGAGAATTTTCTCAGCTTAATTATTAGATACTGAGGCATTGATATCGATCTGGAAAAGATCAAGTCCATTATTTATATGCCTCCTAAGAGCAATATTTGGGAGCTCTGAGGATTTCAATTTTACTTAGCCTGCATACTCTGATTCATTACAAATCTGGATGGAAAGTGTAATACCTTCTCCCGACTCATGATGAAAGGTGTCGATTATTAGTGGGATGAAGAGTTTCAGTCTACTTTTGAGGAAATCAAGCAGTACCTAAAACAGCGTCTGGTTCTGATTCCACCTATCACTGGGAAGCCACTGGTCATTTATGTGACTGCACTAGAATGATCCCTTGGCGCCCTTCTTTCCTAGAAGAATAATGAAGGGATAGAGAATAATTTATATTATCTCAGCTGCATACTCCTTGATATAGAGATTAGGTATTCCTCTATCGAGAACCGATTACTTGCACTAGAATTCACAGTGGATAAATTTTGATATTTTTTATAGCCCCATTAGATATGAATGGTGTCCCGCGTGAATCCACTTAATTACATCCTCAATCATCCCATGTTAATAGGTTGTCTAGCTCAGTGGGAAGTCATCCTTCAAAATTTAGACATCAGGTTTTTCCCCCAGAAGGCTATCAAGGGGCAGACACTAGTAGACTTTGTTTCCACCCATCCAGCCCCCACATAAATTATTTCATTCATGACTTTCTAGATGAATCCATACTTTCAATGGATCAAGTTTTATCATGTTGGAAGATGCACTTTGATGACACTTTCCGAACCCTACTGGTAGGATACTCAATGATCCTCGACTCAATAGAGTAATCCTAGGTATCATCTTCATCACGACTACGCAAGCTATCCTACTGAAATCATGGCCGGTCGTTTCTTATCGACCATTCAAGGTTTCGGTCGATTATTTTCAATTGATTGTTTTTTGATTGGAGGGTTTTTTTGCAGAGCTTAATTTAATTGATTGATTGATTAATATTGATTTAACAATTTGATAAATATTGGGGTGAGATCATCAATAGGTATTTAAGCTTGTGATATTCTTGAGCCTTTCTTTATATTTCATTAAATTAACACCCATTTCACAAGTTGACGTTTATTGGAATTCCTAAGTGTTAAGGATTTAATCAAAGCCTTAACATTACTAGGTTTCTAATATCAATCAGTACATGATTTTGGTGGTGTATTTATGGTTCTAATAATCCATGTAATCCATAGGTTAACCAAAATATGTCATTAATCCATGACATGTTAAGTACAATATACATAATGTTAAATTAAAGAATATTTATCGAGAAAATACTCTCAATCACTTAACATCAATAAATTTTAACTCCCCCCAATGGTATATTTACACATCCATTAAGATGATTATAAATTTGGTTTATTATGCTTTTTATTATGATTAAATAAGAGATGAAAAATAATGGGATAAGAAAAGTGTTGTGCACCAAACACACAAACACAAATAGTGAAGATAATTAAAAATAGAATTTTGATTGAATGAGGAATCAAAAGAAGGGAAGGGTTTTCAACTTGATTTAAAATATTTTAAGAGAATTAATATTTAAGAATAGAGGTTGTATAATTATAATAGAATATGAAGATGAAACTTGCACTAAAATAGAATTTCAAAAACAACACTTATGAGATTACAAATGAAGAAAAGCACAAAAGTAAATGAAATAAAAGAAAGAAGGAAGGGTATATCAAGTAAAAACTTGAGTTTGGAATGTTCTCACAAGAATTTGGAATATCCTCGGTCAAACAAATTGATCATCCCCTATTCTAAAATTCCATCATTTTTTAAGGAGAGGAGGTGGTGTACTTATAGCCCAAAGAGGTGGACTGTTTGGATTCCAAATCTTCCCCTCCAATTGCATTGAAAATGTGGCCATTAAGATAGTATAATATCAATATATCCTCTTCTTAAATATTTTAGATTGTAATTTTTTCTGACTACTATAAAAATTTTGAGGAATTTGGACTTATGAATCCAATGTTATGGCAGTTTTCATAAATAATGTTAAACTTTCAATTTCTATCCATGCTTTTTCGATGGCTGAAATGTGAATGGACTGTTGAATAGGAATATTCCTTCAGATCCAAATTTTTACTTCAACAAAGTCGTCCTCCTATATCTCCTCTTTCATACTGAAAAATCTCATCATTATTGGATGTCTTGATCATGAGAAAAGTCATGAATAATGTACTAATTTTAATTCCCTGCCAGAATGGTGGGATGAGTTTAAATGAATTAGTTTGACCCCTTGTTTTTGGGATTGAGCCTTGAAATTTTTATCCATAATTCCTTTCGATAATCAATAAAAAACTCTGGAGTTTCATCAA